>CM068368.1:272461600-273936600 GCA_034769895.1 Magicicada septendecula
ATTCTACCCAGATTTAATCTTAGCTAACAAATACGTCCGCGGTTCTCATTTTCCTATTATACAGGAAACAAAGTTAGGCTACATTCTTGCAGGCAATCTGCCCAAACACTGACGCTATAAGGTTCCTGCTGTTTCGTTCCTAGCAAGGAACAACGACGGTCAAATTCTGGAGTCTCTCGAAAAATTTTGGGAGACAGAAACTATCCCTGATAATGCACCTATTAATAACGAGTCAGCTTGTGAGGAGCATTTCGTTAGGTCTACTCTTCGCAATCAAGAGGGTAGGTTCGTTGTTGCGCTTCCATTTAAGTCAGACAATCCCCAGTTGGGTGAGTCCTATGCTACCGCTGAAGCAAGATTCTTGAGTTTAGAACGCCGGTTCATGCGCGATTCTAAGCTTGCACGAGACTACGCAAACTTTATTCAGGAGTATAAGTATCTTGGCCACATGACGCTTATCGACAATTACTCTATCAATTCTGGGGTTTCAAATACCTACTATGTGCCACACCATGCGGTCTTTAAGCGTTATAGTTCTACGACAAACCTTCGCGTCGTTTTTGACTGTTCGTCCAAAACTACCAATGGTCTTTCTCTCAATGACATCTTGTTGGTAGGCCCGAACGTCCAAGAAGACCTTTTTTCTATTCTTTTGCGATTTTGTATGCATAACTATTTTCTCATTGCCGACATCGAGAAGATGTATCGACAAATTCTGGTAGCTGAGAAGGATTGTCATTATCAACGTATTCTGTGGCGCGACTCTCCCCTCGAACAGTTTAAACACTTTGTATTACGCACTGTAACATATGGCACTTCTAGGGCTTCATTTTTGGCTACTCGCTGTCTTAATCAAATTGGTAAAGATCATGAAGCTTCTTTTCCTGACGCAGCGTTAGCTATAATCAATGATTTCTATGTTGACGATTTGTTAACTGGAGCAGACACCATTTCTGATCTGACCAAGTTGAAATCTGACTTAGGTACGTTGTTGAGTCAATACGGTCTCATTCTGCATAAATGGGCATCAAATGAACCCAAGGTGGTTGCAAATCATGACAATTTATCATTCCCTTTAAACAAACAGGGTAATGTGCCTACCTTGGGCATTCTTTGGAATAACACTACCGATTCATTTTTGTTTGACATCAAATCATTCCCCGTTGAATCAAGCATTTCCAAGAGGAAAATCCTATCGATTATCGCAGGCATTTACGATCCGCTCGGACTTGTCAGTCCCATTGTTTTTCTGTACAAACAGTTTATGCAGCAACTCTGGCTGTGCAATCTTGGTTGGGATGAGCCAATCTCCGGGCAATTACGCTTGCATTGGCATTTATTGTGCGATAAGTTGTGTCTGATCAGTAAAATTATTGTCCCACGTTCTATTCGTTGCAAGTCTAAGGCAAGGATAGTTGAATTACATGGGTTTACGGATGCTTCTGAAAGGGTTTATGGGTGTTGTGTTTATGTTAGAGTCATTTATCTAGATTCATCGGCCTCTTGTCACCTTCTGTGTTCTAAATCTCGCGTACCCCCACTACGTCAGGTGTCATTACCTCGCATGGAACTCTGCGCTTGCTTATTGTTATCACGACCCGTATTCCAGGTCGCCCATGCTCTTCATTTATTTATTAGTAGTGTTCATCTATATTCTGATTATGGTGGTCCCTTCATGATTCGTCATGGCGGGCAGAAATCTAGGACTTTGTCAAAATCGTACGTGTCTTTGTTCATCTGCTTAGCAACCAGGGCCATTCATTTGGAATTGGTTTCCGACCTCACAGCCAACGCGTTTATAGCTGCCTTACGTCGATTTATGTCCCGTAGGGGCATACCCTGCCAGTTATATTCTGACAATGGCACGAACTTTAGGAAGGCCCGCAATGTTTTACATGACCTTTACAATCTTTGGCATAATAAGGATGCCACCTCTTCAATCAAATCCTTTACGACCTCTCAGGGTATTTCATGGTCATTTATTCCGCCCTCATCACCCCATTTTGGTGGTCTTTGGGAAAGCGGTATAAAGAGTTTAAAGTATCATTTGCGCCGCGTGGTAGGCAAGTCTATACTCACCTTCGAGGAGTTTACGACAGTTTTGTCTCAGATAGAGGCAAGTCTAAACTCACGTCCATTATTCCCCGTTTCATCGGATGTAAATGATCCGGTACCACTTACACCTGGCCATTTTTTGATTTGCGCACCATTAACGGCGATACCTGACCCAGACTTATCTCACGTTCCCATCTCTCGTCTTGGACGTTGGCAACTTCTCCAGAAGTTTGTCCAAGTCATTTGGAAGGCTTGGTCTCGCGATTATTTACATCAATTACAACAACGTCACAAGTGGAAATTCGCCAAGGATAATGTTTCCATTGGTGACCTGGTTTTATTGATGGAGGATAACTTACCTCCATTATCATGGAAATTTGGGGCAATTACCGCCACATTTCCCGGCCCAGACAACTTAATTAGAGTTGTAGACATTCGCACGCCTACGGGTATTTTACGGAGACCCGTTCATAAGCTATGCTTGTTGCCAGCCCGGGACGAGGCTTGAACAAGGTTACTATAATTATTTAGCACAATGCTAGTTTACTTGGCCACTGGCTTTCATTACTTCATTGTACGACCATTTGGTCAACTTAATTGTGATATGTATCATCACAACATTTTAATGTTAATTTTGCATCATTGCGTGTTTTTATACTAAATTTGCATGTGATTTGTAATTTACAACCATGCACTGTCCTATTATGTCTGTACTTATCATAGTTTCATGGAGGTATACTTTGCTATTTTTGTATTTATATGTTAACAATTTGTGAGGGATATTATGTCCTACACATTTACATTTTGATAGTGGTATTGGGTATGTGTCATGTTATTGGTGGTATTGCTTTATATAAAATGTTTTACATAATATTCGCATGGTATGCAGTTATACAACCATGTATGCATTTTTTTGCACATTTGTCAATATGTATGATTTTATTATTCTATGAATGTATTTTTCGCAATTGTTCAACTCATGTCTTACATTTGTATAACCACATTGTTGTACTTGTCACTTATGCTATTGTGCCTTATTCATATTTGTAAGTAATTAAACTGATTTCTATTGTATTTATTATATAACTTGTATTTATGTAAAACACGTTGTTTTTCGCATTTACTGTCTATAACCACGCCACGACTATTTTTATTTTTATTTTTTTATTTTATATTATATTTTACATTCTGTGATCACGCATTGCACAATTATCATTCATGCTAATTATGACAAACATGTCATTACAATTTTTGCTTGCAATCAGTCAACTATGTATAACTTGTTTTCACATAACAATTTATTGTATATTCCTGATACTCAGGATAGCATGCATCGTTCAAACTATATGGCGCCATGCTAAATTTGTCTTTAGATGTACAATTTATAATAATTTTGTTTGCTCATTGTATTCAATTCTGCTTGTGTGGGTCTACTGGCCTTAACTGGTTCAAGCTAACTACTATGACTTGCATATATGTTACAATTTATCGGGCCCATCATGTGATGAGTCACCGATTATTCATCATTAAACATTGTTAAATTATGTATTTTCATGTTTTATATCGTTCAATATTCTATTCACAATATGTATTGGCAATACATTGCTAACTTGCATTTTACTCATGTTTGATTCAAGCTGCACGCTAACCTTGGCCTGCTCAACTCTTATCATCTATCAAGCTTATCGCTAAGCAGTTAATGTCATAACTGCTATCTAAGACTACAACTCAAGGTTCAATGCAGCCTGCTGAGATTAACCTTTATTATTAAGAACTCTGTATTTTTTTTTTACAATAAGTTATTAAAATGTATTAAAAAATCTTTTGATTTTTTGACGGGCAGTTATGGACAGTAGTATGGTAATTTTCGTATTTGTAGGTTGGCTAATCTGTACGCTTGCTGAATCGTTCTTATCTGGGTTTTATAACAGACACAGTACTACGAGCCTTGGCCGGCAGCGGACGTTCTCACGTTTGCTGCCTGACTCTGTCATTTTCATTTCTTGTTGTCGCGACATTATTTAGGCTTTAGGCCTTACAACATTATACATATTGCATACTTGCAATATACTAGCAATACCTTGCTAGTACTTGTTCTCATGATTGAGTGTCGCGTACTCGCGCCTCAATTCATACGATTCATACAATTCATCATACGACAATAATTTAGGCCTTAGGCCACGACGTTTCGATGTAACTAAAGTGCACACATTTGTGCCGCATCAAAATGTAATTTCATTTCCGAATCACTTCTCAAAATTTAATCTTCAGCATTAGCCAACCTCACTACAATGAATTGAGTGTAAGAATGGAGTAACTTAATAAATCTATTTATACAGTCCACTATCTTTATCATTTTGCATCCTGGCGATAATACACTAAGTTTCATTCTTTCTATAAAAAAGGGCATATGTGCTGACATACAATACATTTTTACGCGGTCCACAAGGCCGCAGCTCAACTTAACATTTTATTTGGTCCTAACATGACCGATGAACATTCTTCTTAATAAACAGCAATCTTCTACAAATGTCCATCGATCATGAACGCATAATGCAATAAGTAATCAATCATCATCAAGTAGTAGACCCAGTATTATTAAAATCGGCATAAAATTCCATATCGGCAAAGTTTAAGGGGAAATTTCAAAGTTAGCAAATAAATTCAACTTAATTCCATATAAACAAAGTTTTGGGAATTTTAAAGAACTATTATTCTTTTACAAAACTTGAACCGCTTAGTTTCATGCCAAGTAAAATGTCTACAGATGTGAAAATATGATAACCTATACGTAAAACGAATTAAATAAATGCATATCCTGTAAATACCTGGCCAAAACATGTTTATCTGACATATAAATTAATGTAATTGACAAAAAAATATTCTCTGAATTTTAAAATTTACTATTCTGGAGGTTTATAATGAATGTTCGTCCGTTTTAATAAAGTTTTTAGATAATATTAATAGGGAAACTAATTCCTTATAAGAGGTTCCTGAGTTAGATTCTCCTAAGAATACAAAGTAAGCCAACAGAATCACTGCGAACAGTAACAAAACAGGTGCTATTTTTATGTTATTCTCTTACTACATTATCAAGCTGTGTGAGCATCTCAATAGGTGACCAATACTGATGCTCATTATAAGATTGTAGACTAAAAAATATCTGCCCAAATGTTTTAGGAATAGCAGCTTATCGTAGCTTTCAAGCTGATGACAAATTGTTATCTGTTTGAAACTCAATACACTTTAGTATTTTCTTTTTACACTGTTATTAGTATTAAGCTAGTACTTAAAAGAAGGTTTGGGTATATTGAATGTCTATAAAATTATTATAAATTCTGAAAGTATTTTTATTTTTGTTTTAATATATGATTTTATAATTCATTAAAATACATCTGCTGTCAGCGTGTATTTGTAATATTATGTAGGTCGACTTTTGTGCGTCGCCCTGTCGTCCCAGAAATTGTATTCCCTGCCGGCGTATTATTTTTCCTTGATTTGTTTCATCTAAATGTTATACGTAGTACCTTCTGGTTATTGTTTGTCTTGAATTGCCGTTCGTTTACTCCTGCCTTACCATCACAGAATGGGAGCATCTAAATCCATAGACAACATTGTACCCGATAGTATTACTGACATATATGTAATTCTTTACTAAATTTAATAAGCCATGTTTATACTTCATTTTATCGTTATGGGTACACAGTGGGTTAAAGTGAAAATAAAATCAATCAGTCCTTTAGTTTGATGCAGACCGAGACGTAACAAAGCGACACCTGTGCCACAAGCGAGCGCTCGCGCACGCACGCACACAACAATATAGTATAATCTCTGCGTCCTGTGACTTTTCGCTACATCCTTTAGGGTCGATTTGTTTTGTCCAGATTTAACGTGAATTAAATTCTCTATACTGCAAAAAGTCTTAGGCATGATTTATTGAAAAGTCAATAACGATACTGAATATCTCATGACAGAAAGCTGTAATTAAACTAAAACTAGAGTAAAAATTAGGCTTTAAAAAGGATTACCGAAATTAAAAAATATATTTAATCAGGTATTATTAATTGAGCTTCTGTTGATAGTATGTTACACAACCTAGAAACGTTTCGCAATGGGTTTGTCGGAACAACGCTAGATTCTATATTTGTGTCTTTGCACTAAGAAACATACATTGCACATCGCGTCTGCAGTCTGATAATTAGGTAATATTATTGCTTGAGTGGACTTTGCTAATCAAATGTGAAGTTTGCCTCCGTACGGTCGAAATGTTTTGATTTACGGTTAAATTCAAACATAGTAAGAATAATAACATACTGAGAATATTCAAATGGAAGGATAGGACATGTATAGGCCTACATCTGTCTAGTGTAAATGCTTTAGCAAATTCAGAACTACGTGTTACTGTTATGTCAAACCATGTGTTTAACTTAACAATGGATTGTATACTGTCAATATCTCTGTTTGTAATCATATACAGACACGCTTATTTTGTCTCTAATTGTTAATTGCATCAAGTCATATTATCTTGAAAATATTCATTAATGAGAATAGTTTTTTAAACTATCACTAGCAGATTAAGCTAATTGCAAACAATAACAGACAACCTTATTTGAAAGGTGACAGAACGGTTTATTTACTATCTTTATATATTAAAAATACCTAATGTGGAATAGTGCTTGAAAGCTAATAAAATTAAAAGTTTTAATTACTGACACATATAGAGTTCAAGTTTTACTTAAGATTTCACTATTTTTAGGCACAGAATGACCTATTTAATTAGCGCGTGAATTAAAATTATGGTTACATTAGCTAAATGGAAAAAGTTTTGAGCAGTTAGAGTAAGTCTTCAAGAAGCAGGAAACAGAAAAATTGTTAATTAATTGTCGACGTCCTTAATTAACGATTTGACCCAAAGTATTGAATCATCGATATATCAATTTTTTATGTTTTGTTTACAGAACAAAATTGTAATTAACGATATGAAGCATCTGTGTGTGTGTGTGTGTGTGTGTGCGCGCGCGTGCGCGCGCGTGTTCTGATAAACAACAAATTTCAGGTGATACTAAAAGTGTTGCAACACACCTAAAAACTAACTGGGAAGAAAGTTACGATTAGGTTAAAACAATTGGAAACACTATACTAGAGATTTTGTACTTGTAATCGACCCATAATGGACGTATAACACTACTAATAAAAAACTGTTGTATAACTAATAAAAAATAAAATGCGTTCACTTAGAAGCTTATGAGCTGGGAGACACGGGCTCAGGGTGGGCTATTAAAACATCACTATAACTTGGAAAACAAAAATATAATTTTGAAAATTATCATTAGAGATAAATATTATTATTATCTTTCAGAAATGTAAAAGAATATTATGGTTTAAAATATTATTGTTAAAAAGATGTTTAAATTATATTTTGTATGCAATCATTAACACTGCTTAGGAGTATAGAGGTGAGGAAGATTAAGTTGATAGGGCATGTGATCAGACAGTGCTTTTTTAATTAACATCTTTGAAGGCAAAGTAGTGGGGAAGAAGCCCAAAGGAAGACCAAGAACTGCATACTTCCGCAGCACAATGAGTGTCGTGAATAGTGGGTCCTATGGAGAAATGAAGAATATCGCAAGGGATAGAGTGACGTGGCTACAGCGACAAGGCATTGCCTTTAGGAGTTAAAAATGCAATCATTAACAAAAATGTAATGTCTTCTCGTTATGATTTTAAATAACACATGTATGATAAACTTATGTATTTCATTTACATAATATATGATATTTAAGCAAAAATTCTGAAAATTAGTTAACCTAATTTTGTGCATGTAATGGACAAATATTAAACTTCATATTTATGTAGATAATTTCTTACGCGTTATACAATAAAACAGCGGTATTCAATTACTTTGTTATTTATACTTTTAGACGCAAAAGTTTAAATAACTTTCCAGTTTTTATTATTTAGTTTGAAGTACTCCAGACAAGTTATAAAAAGGAACCTTTACTTAATTTAAGTGTCGTAAACTGTGAAGTAGACGCAGCTGATGCAAACAATATTTTTCGTACTTTTCTTACATTTTTCTTTTATAAAACAAATTTAAAATTTAAATTGAAATTTTAAAATTAAAAATTTGTAATTAGAAGTAATAGAAAACTGCATTTTTTATATTTTTTTCTTTGAATTTTTACTACATACATTATTTTTTAATGAGTTTAAATTTTATTAGGCCTATCACTCTTTTATAGTTCAAAGCGGAATGAGTAGTGTGTTTGTCATCGAGGGCGCCTCCCACTCCTGGACACTGCCCAAGGCGGGAAATGTATACACCGCCGAACTATCTGCTGTGCGGTATGCTCTTCGATTCTGTGAACACTGAGGCAGAGAAAATTTGTTACCTCTACGGATTCACAGAGTTTCCTAACTGCCTTGGACAATCTGCATACGTTATTACAAAAGACAATAACGTTATACTATGCATCAGACGACCTTTGGTCATCTTTTACTTTTGTTTGGTGTCTGGGTTATGTAGGTATTCAAGGTAAGGAAGAAGCTGACGCTGCAGACAGCGCAGAGACCTACGCAATAGCCATAGGGGGAAATGTTCTTCGGGGCACAGAGTAAAAGAGGACCTCGGAAATGAATATTTTGCGATAGAGTGAGCTCTATCCTTTCTTAATGCAGCAAGAATACTGTATCAACTCTGAAAATCCTGTTTTTCGTCTTCGTGTGTACGACTTTCCACTTTCGTTAAGTGACTAGAATGTAGATGAGAACCAAACATGTAATCGAACATCACTTCTGGTAGACGTCGTTGAGCTAAAGACATTAGCTAGCAAGCTCTTAAAACATAACAAAAAACGTAAGTAATGAAAAAAGTCGAAGTGTTTTTGGAGACGCGAATAATTCCTATACTGTGTATACAATGCATGAGATGTTAATTTTTTTTAAGCGGCATTAAAGTTTTACAAAAAAGAGCACTTGACTGAATTCGGCAATTTGTGTCACATCAATGAATTTATTTCCCATTATGTGACTCGTATAGCCTACATGTGTTTCAGTGTACATCCTTGGCAGTATGTAAGCCTAGTTTATTACATGTAGCCTACATCAAATTCGTACACAGCACCGTTACCTTACGCCTCGAAATGCTTATTGATTTCATGTTTATGTATCATAATCCAACAGAACAGGAACTACAAGAGGAGTTGGGTTAAGTTACTGTCAAATTTCGGTTTTCAGATGAGTATATGTCAAGTATTTTAATTTTCTTATAATAATGTAGCAGATGTATACAAAGCTGGTAATTCATTTGTTATTAAATGTTATTATTCAGTTATAACAGTAAGAAGTTAAGCTTAGGCTTAATTTGATACTTTTTTAACATAACATAATTACGTGTAAACGACATGTTATCACTATTATTTCTCATAAATTACATAGTAATTTTTTAGGTATTAAGTACTTATGTATTCAGAACTCAAAGTTAGATTCTGCCTAGCTCAGTACTGCAAATTGAATTCCAAGCAGAAAGTTGCATCCTTAGAGACAAGCGTACATAGGACTGGTACGAGAAACTATTTCATCGTATACTAAACCGATCCTCTACTAAGCTCATTTGGAGTACAAAGCCGCATTGATACAAAAATTACTGCTTGAGCTACATAAATCATTTTTTATACTGATTTCAGTTTAACCGTTGATTTAATGCTAATACATTTTGTGGACAGTTGAGTCGGTGTGCATGCTATTAGGCCTATCATAAAAGGTGAGCTTGTCATTAGAAGTATAGTATACAATATTTTCTCAGAAACTAGTGAGTCTATATTTTAATTTTAATGTTGATACCATTTTTGTAACATATAAATAACTTCTAATTATCGACATTACAGCGAAGATACTCACGCGATTGAATTTCTGTCAATACTTACTTATACAAATAAATGTATAATCCAGAAGTGAGGAATACTCTTTTTACCGAACTTAACCATACTTTGATAGTTTAACTTCCTGTTCCTCAGGCAGTTGTAACACGTGTATAAAAACGTCTATTTGTATTCCACACAAATATCAAGAGTCAGAAAACTTAAAACATATTTGCATAAAATATTTCATATTATATAATAATAATAATAACATTAAATTTAGTTCAATAACAAAGAAGAAGTTACTGTTACAAAGGAAGTTTTATTTATTGCATTTTTGATATGAATAAAAGTGTCAAATTTATAAAAAATATTAAGAACATTTACGTGAAACAATCATAATTTCAGTAGGAAAAGTAACAGAATCTTAACAAGATTTTTAAGCGTAAGAGATATTCTGCTTTTAAAAGTATTGTGTATGTTAAAATATATAAATCATCTGTTAAAAGTATGCCTTTTGTGCTCCCATGTATAAATTGCATACATTGTAGGAAACCTATGTAATTAACTGCTACGAATAGGCACTGAAATGCATATATTTTAAGACACAATTTATTTTTGTTCATACTTTAGTTGTGAATAGTAGTACAAACATTAACTTAAAAACATGATGAGTTTTACATTTCTTCATTGGAAGTTGTGTTATACGTTTATATCTGTAAGGTGTACTATTAATATTTAATGCACTATAAATTTTATATTTTTGCCTTAGTTTATATGTTCCTGTACTTGAACATACTCAGGGGGAAGACTGACAAAAAGGGCTACATGTGGTAAACAAGGTTATAAAATGTTTATTGCCACCAAGATTTGAATCCTTGTACTATTAACATATTAACACCGTAAACAAACTTTATCAAAACCTAAGACCTTTGGAACCAGTTTATTAATTTTATGTTGGAACTCGACAGTCGGTTATTAAGTGAAAAATATACTTTCTATTGCGTTTCATCTTGTTATCTTAATATATGTTTCAGCTCATTTACTTATGTCGAGTGTTAAGATTATGAGTTTCTCATTTATCTCAAAATAGAAGGATAATCTCTTATCGAATAATTAAAATTTGTCGATAAGCTATTATTTATTGTTTCGTTGAAATCACAAGCCCATTGTATGTTTGTAAGAATGACGAAATGAAATATAAAATTTTATTTGGTTAACTAATCAATGAAATATACGTAATAACAGATATTAATTTTAATTAACAATGAAATTAGTGGTATATCATTAATTCTTTTTTAACATTCGTATAACAAGTTATTTATATAGAATACATAAGAGAAGAACATATAAGTTTATTAAAAGATATCAATACGATTTTTCTATTTAAATTTAGTTAACTTATATAAATTGCAAATTTATTAACAATCTATGGTGTTCTTAATTTATATTGAATAGATCCTGAAATCTGTCTGTAAGTAGGTCTACTGGAGAGTAATGGAAAATTCTGGTATTTACCTCCTCATGTAAGACGGTGCAACGTTTACATAGCAAGCAACTAACGAATACCTCCTGGGACCGAGTATCTGCTGTGATAATAAGACCGAATTTTACCAAATGCCAACGGCCTCCTGGTGGGTGGATGAGCGGGTAGAAGTAGGGTAGCTTCTTTCTCTTGTGGTAGGAACCTAGTCTTAAAGAGGAAGAGTCACTAGATGACCAACGACATGATATGGAGAATGCAACGGGAAACCACTCCATTAAATATTCAATGGAGTACACAAGGTATCAGTTGTTCATCATGGTTAAATTGGGGTTAAATTCATACCCTTAGTCTAGTTAAGCACCCATCAAAAATAATTCCAATATTGTCGTCTGTCGTACAGACCATAACGTAGAAGTTGAGCTCTCAGTTCGAATTCAGGAAGAATCGAGGAAACAGAGATGCAATATTTTTGTCTAAAACAAATGGAGAAACAATATTATTTATACAGAATCGAATGGACAGTAATTGACGACACTCATAGCATTCACACGTTTAGAAACATCGTAAAATGGAACAAAATGTTTGTGCTACTGAAGGGTGTAGGAATAGACTGTAGACGCCGACGAGTAACATCGTCTTTACAGGAACGAGACAGCTGATATGATGGAAGGACAAAACAAGAAAAGCGACCGACTAGCGTTTGAATTATCACCTCTGCATGTACAGTATCTGCATTATTATCTCTAATCTATATGCAGAAGAATCGCTTTAAAAGGTTACAGTAGAATTAAGTGCATATGTAATAATATGGAGTGATAGAATAGATGTTAACATATGCTGATGACATTGCTAGTCTATCTGAGAGCATGACGGCAAAGAGAACTGTTAAATATGATTGATAAAGTTATTGAGAAAATATACAACGTAAAAATTCATAAATTTGAAAAACGTTAATGGTCTGCAACAAAAAAGGATAAGTTAAATACTAATTAGTGTGGGCAAGTACGTCTTGATTAAGTGGAATCATTTACTTATTGAACTTTCACTTGTGAAACTTACTTGTTTTCTCCCGTACGCGTTTCGGCGTGATGTGCGCCTTCATCAGCGGTATGAGACAGACTGCCAGTAACTCGTAACGGTTTTATTTGGTAGGTTGAGTGGGTGTGGTGTGTGGTGGAAGGGGATTGGCGCGGGGATCCGAGTTATTGTTTGTTTTATGTAGTCTATAATTGTGTCAAAAAGTGTGTGTGATTTATAGTGTAATTGGTCGTTAAACATACATTTAATTGACACAATTATACATAAAACAAACAATAACTCGGATCCCCGCGCCAATCCCCTTCCACCACACACCACCACCACTCAACCTACCAAATAAAACCGTTACGAGTTACTGGCAGTCTGTCTCATACCGCTGATGAAGGCTCACATCACGCCGAAACGCATACGGGAGAAAACAAGTAAGTTTCACAAGTGAAAGTTCAATAATCTATATTAAATTAGTACTGTGAAAAAAGAAGATGAACTATCAAAACAACTATCATTTACTTGTCTGGAAAGTAAGATAACTTGAGATGGCCGGAGTAGAAGCAAGAAGACGAACGTCTGAGCAAGAACCG
This sequence comes from Magicicada septendecula, assembly GCA_034769895.1. Taxonomy (NCBI): domain Eukaryota; kingdom Metazoa; phylum Arthropoda; class Insecta; order Hemiptera; family Cicadidae; genus Magicicada; species Magicicada septendecula. The sequence goes on from CM068368.1 coordinate 272,474,620, forward strand.
CCTTCAACATGAAGCAGATGACGTTAACTTCCAAAAGTAGGTTTAACAATCTTCAAATTAGGAAAGGACTTCTTTAACATATGTATTCAGTATAGACTTATGTGATTCTGAAACGTAGATTCTGGGTACAGAGGGAGAGAAGAATCCGAAGTCATTTAAGTTATGGTGCTATAGACACATTATAAAATTTAAGTAGGCCGATAAGCTTACAAGTGAGAAAGTTCATAGAATAGGTGAGAAGGGAAGCTTGTGGATCCATTGTAAAAGGAGCAGTGCAGCTAAATGGGCATTTATTGAGAGATTAAAGACTCATAAAAACCATGATACAGCGGCATTAGAACGGGGAAAGATATAGGGGAAGACAATGATTACAATATACATGGAACATATTATGAATGATGTGAAATGTAAGAGCTACGAAGAAATAGAAAAGAAGGCTCAAAACGTGAAGAGTGGAAAAATACTAACAACTGAACTGCTGCCATCCAATCTCCAGATTGAACACCAAAGAAGAAAAAGATCCTGAAAAAAGATTCACTGTCTCATTTGCTATAAATATTATAAGGGACCCTGAGCTGTTCGTAACTCGTGGAACGATTCCCTAGCCAACACATTTATGGCTATTCTCCTCCCAGAATTTGTATACAAGAACTAAATAAAACTTTTGGAAATGACGTTACTAATACAGCATCATTTTGTTTAATTATCCATGTTCTTTCCTGCATGCATTTTGTATACGTAACATAAATGGCAGTTTATACCTACCAGATTAATATTTATGTAGAAGTATAATTTAATTAATAAGTACACTGGCTTTATACAAAGAAACTAAAACTGTTTAATTTTCAAAATAAATTTAATTTTTATGTGATTTGTATAATGTGTTTATTGGATTAAATAGAATAAAAAGATATATTTTGTTTTTAAAGAAAAATTGAATACTATAAGAGCTACGAAGGCACATAATTTTAAAATAAAATTTCTGCTGATATAGATTATGGCGATTAGAGGTTTACCCCAGTTATTGGCGCTACACTGGTTACGTCTTTAATACATCCCAACGGGAACAACTGTGAGAACAAATCCTAATCTATTCTCAGACGACCTGAGTAATAATATTAAGGTTATCATTGAAGAAACAACTCTGAATGTGCCAGTTAGCTGTCTGGAGAACTATGTAATCTACATTACACCTATTGGAAACATAATAAAACTTTATCTCTTGGATTTGCAAGACGTTTCTGTGCATTTCGAGTCTTTGAAAGTGGCGTGACATTTCTTATTTAAGTATGTTGCATACGGTATAACGTGATGTTATTTAATTGTAACCAAATAATAATTTCAACACCATATTATTCATTAGAAGTCAGCTATACTAAAAATTTTAAAGTCAGCTGTTGTGCACGTGAGCCACCTTCCTCGTACGTGGTGTAACACGAACCTGCAAATTGGTCCCTGTTTCTGCTTTAAAGATTGCTGAAATTAGTTTCTCAATAACACTTAAAACCAAATCATCCAAGACCGACTAAACTTTATTCCATTATGTTTGCTCATTTGAATTGAAAATTTAAAGGAAACCCATAGAAAGTAATTATATGTTAGAAGTTTTATATTATTTAAATCGCTAACCGAGTTTCAGTTTCACAGCACTAAATATTTACTTACTGAATCTCAGTTTGTGAACACAAAGGCAACAAACCCTCAAGCCAACACATTCCTTTCGAGTCTGCCCACATATCTGTAATGCAAATAATGTATATAAGGCGGTCCTTGCTTACAGAATCACATTCAAAACATTGTCATGGAGAGAACGTTTTAGTAAGGACATGTTTATTGATGATACTAGCATCTCATTGAGTACATTTATTGTTTTAAGAATACATACGTTTGTTAGCACGTACAATATAATAATTGTAAGACAAACATTTTACAAATATTATTATTATCTAGATTAAGAGAAAAGCAAATACACACGGAATTTTCTATATAAAATATTCTAGCTCAAACACACACTGGAAATAGTTTTAGCGACATTATCAAGCATGAGTACATAAATCTGTAATAACATTTATAAACATTAAAATAATTCTTTTTAATATTTAGTAAATAAAAGCTCATGATTTTTAACATTTTAAAAAATTAATGTAGTTTCTGATTTACTCTAACTACTGCATTTAAGGTTTTGAATGTTCTCCTCATGTTTACCTAGTACCTAATTATTGCCTATCCAAAAAATTATTTTTCTATGTTACTGAATTATAATAGGTTTTCATAAGAAGAATATGATTAACAGTCGATACCAGTAAATAATTTTAAGACACTCAAAAAAAAAAAAATTCAAATCACCTGCGTCCTCTGCAACAGTATTCCAGCTTTCGTCATTTCGACACAGTGCTTAGTGCTTTTACTTAATAAATTCTCTCTGCTTTCATTCAGCACGATGATTGGTATTAAGGAGCTACAACGACATTAATGACCGCTATAATGAAAATAAATGGTACGTCGTGTTTGTTCGTGTTGTTATATGTCGGGCGTTACACTCTGCGCACTTTTTATTACTTACTGATGACTGGATCCTCTGCGATGATGTCGTCCTGCAAAACAACTTAAGCTACTATGTGTTTGTGGGCGCCACTTGGAAACTTTTGTTCCAAGAAATTGTTATTAAAATTAAAATTTTAATATTCTTAGCAGTTAGTTTAATTCTATGAAAAAATGTGAACAAGACAGTTTGAGTTTGAAAAAATAACGTATGTTTTAATGATTCTTAAAAAATTCGTCTGAAGGACTAACATTTGTGAAAAAGTAAAATTGCAGAGTTACAAAAAAAATTATAAATTATTATTGACAAGTTTTTTCTCCAATCAAGTATCGGCTAACAAATATTTTATTTTACTCAGTTGACAAGCATGAGTTTAATGTATGAAAAATCATTACTCTCAGGACGTGACTCCTTTGAACTACCAAGACAGATCAATAAGATGCCTTACAATATTTAAGTGATTTGAAGGTGTGTGGCATGTGTAGTACAACTGTGTGACAAATGTAACCAGGTAAAAATGACTTTAACTTTGAACAACTCACGTTCCGATGGGTAATTATTCTCGCACTGGACACTTCTCTCGGGTATGTTTTTAATCTCGCCTCTTCTTGTTGACGTTCCTTGTGCACTGATTCTATTTAAAGTCAAAATGCGATTTTTTTAAAACTTCTGCACTTTCGTAAAACAGTTTGGCAGTGAATCTACGCTTGAATCCCGTCGCCGACGATCAGCTGTCCGCGTTGTTTCTCAAGTCAGCCGCCACAGCGCTGATGCTCCTCCTGCAGTTTGATAGAAAGGCTTTGTGTATGTTACGTTATGGGGATTTTGTCAAAGTCAGTTTATCTTAACGAATACAGCAGAATTGATTCTCTATTAAAATTTTGGTTCCTCCTGGGCCGCTGATATTCTGGCTGCGTGTGTTCTATTAAATGTGCCGTGTTGCTGCTCTATTTCAGCAACACATTGGCTTATACTCTTGTAGAGGTTAAGTCAGTCTATTGTCAATGTACGGGAAAAGCCTTTCTTCGTTCTTGTGTCGACTTCTCGTCTTCGGTTTCGCCTCGGTTGTGATGATCAGTGTCGTGGGTGATGTGTCTCTTCAGGATTCAAAGCATGAAGTGTTTTTCGGTCGAATTTTGTCTTCCTTATATACTCTGTAAGGCTCATTGTTTTAGCTTTCCGACATGAACTTCCGGTGTATTTTGTAGCGTGACATATAACATATAATAATGAATGGCATTGATCATTAGAATAATATAAGATTATAACATTAAATCCGAAGAAAGCATTAAAATAATATAAAGAATTAATTCAGAGCAACTGTGCAGAACAATCATGGATACTAAAAGTATAATTTCGAATAAAAGCAATGTTACTAGTGATGAATCATCAAAACCAGTGTAATAACCCAAGGTTTTAAAAATATAACCCAGGAAGGTAAGGAGTATATAAAGAAGCAACACAGAATATTACTAAACCCACAACGAGGATAAATAAATGAAAAAGAAACCCTGAATAAGGCAAGATCCACCATAAAAGGTGATGTATTTCAAGAAACCAGAAGAAGATGAAGAACATACAATTCAAAGAAGCCAGAAGAAAAGAAGACACCATTGAAGAAAGAAGAAGAAGGAATGCTCTTATAAAAAACACCCATATCCCCATATCCCAAAATAAATAAAAACAACAATAATAAAAAGTATAACGAAATAGTCATGAAAAGAAACCATATGTACAATAAAATTAAGAATAAAAAGTGTATAGAGTAAGAGTTGCTAGTGGACCAAGGTGAAACAATAATATACTACCCAAAGAACAAATCTTCATTGTAACCCACAAACCAATGTATTGATGTTAATAAGAATAAACAACCATTTAGAAATAGCATCAAAAAGTGTAAAGTGAACCAGTGCTGGTTTGTGTATTATAAAAAATAAACCTTATGTTTCATCCTTGGCATCCACAAACTGTGTAGATAATGAAATATACAACTTTAAGTGACTTATGATTTGTACCAGGTGAATGTGATACATGTAATAATATCAAGCTGTCAATCTGTTGGAAATGACATTTCTTTAAAGAATGAATAAAAACAGATTTAAACATAAAGTGACAGGGTACAATTACCCTATACCATATTAAAAACAGTTTAAAAACTGATAATCAAACTTAGTATTAGAAATATAAATAACAATATAGGAATAAGGTTTTGTGAATATAAAATATGAATTTTAAAAAAATGTATTAGGGATAAGAACATTTAACAAGTTTGGAACCACTAACATCCTAATTGTAAATATATTTACTACTGGTATTGATAGTAATAATTAAATAAGATGTTAGATGGGAAAAAACAGTCTTTGTAAATAATATTTCTGTTTAGTATTAAGTTTCGATTGTAAAAAATGTCTAAATAGTTGAAGACAACCATTATTTGAAAATATTTCTTATTTGTTTATAGTATTGAAACCGATACTAATTGTTGTTATGTTTAATTGGAAAAATTTTTAATTTATAATACCATGTTAAAAAGTCAGAGAGGGTATAACACAGTATGTATTGTTTATATCAAAATTTGTATGAAAAAACTTGTTAAGAATCTAGGCAAAATGATGAAAACTAAACCTCATCAGAACTAAGAAATTAAGCACTTAAATACATTTAAACTAAAGGGATTTAGATAACATAAACCAGAAATGAAGCCATATAATTAGAAATACAACATAGAAAGATTTTCTAAAATTATAGCCAGGATTATAAATCAAAATGGAAATGACAGAACTCAAAAATTTTGAAAGGGGAGTCATATATTCCAACATAATATTTTAAAAATTAACCAATTCAAATAATTGCAAGAAACTAAGGGAATATAAACCTTTTATTACAATATGAGATTAATAATCATAAATATAACTTTAAAATGGCAGAATTTGCATAATGACAGGAAGCTGATTTTGAACATTTACCAGATACAAAATGAAGGTAAAATTACCAATTTTAGATAAAAAACATAATAAAACGGCACTATTCGATATCAAAATACGCCGAATGAACTGAAGGATTAAATTAAGTAACAACTAGCTAATAAATTTGAATAATAACCAAAGTTTAAGCAGTTATATAATGTAACTTTAATACATGCACAGGATGCAAAGTAAAATTCGAACAATGTAAGGAACAATATTACATGGGCTAAGATTTTAGTCGAAAGTGAAGGAAGTAGGGAGTTGATTATTGAACGTTGTACGGTGCACTTGACAAGAGTATTTTAATCGAGTTAACCTAATTTATAGTACCGTAATGGCGAGTCAGTGTATGACACAAATTTGAAAACCGCGAGTGGCGACTAAAAACATTTCGTAACCTCGACACAGTGACATAAACAATTACAAGAGACTAAATAACGTTATATAACACGAAACTACTTACATAACATTATTAAACACCATAAAACAGTATACATTATAGCATCAAATAGTGCCTGAACGACAGAAAGTGAACTGACTTATACATACACCACTATTCAAAATACAACACAGAAACTTCACCCAAGACACTACACCAACATCAGAAGGAAGATTTGCTGACACCAAGACGTTAATTCGGCAAGAAAATATCTTTATTGGAACGCCAAATCTACGAGGGACGTTTTACGAACTCGACGGCGGCCATTTGCATTTTCTTCACCACTCAACTGAACAGCGCCTCCTAGTTCGTCAGCGACACGGTTCGAAATCAAACTTGTTTATTTCAATGTTTCCAATTAAATATATGTATTTAGTAATACGAATAATTATTGTAACGTTATACTTTCTTAATATTGGCCCGATTTCTCTGACTTTAACTATGAATAGCTGTTAAAAGAACCTCATTATATTTCATATAAAAAACTTGTAACATTTCGATACACTGAGAGTCGATTTTAAAATCGACAAGAGTCTGTTTAACCAAATCTCCAATAAATAATTTATACTTTTCACATCAAAATAGTTCTCTCTTTACTAAATATCGTAATTTACACTTAATTTAATTTAAATAACATACTACAAAAATTTCACCACATCAGAAGGAAAATAACCTCCAAAACCGACAAGTAAACAAAGATCGATTGTACCTGGAGACAATCTTATAAGTGGTTGGAGTTTATTGAAAATACAAAAAAGTTAATAAAATTTCCTAGACAAGTGATACACGTTTCGGAACTTCATGAAACACAATTAATTAATTAATCGATAAAAAGGAAATTTTTTTTAATTATAAATTTTTTTTAAACACACAATTTTTGTTTCTTTCACCAACAACATATTTAAAACATTTTTGTAACACTACACCTATACAACCTTAACACTATTAACAGGTTTCGTTACAATTTGACTAGATCTACAGTGAAACTAAAGGAAGAGTTTCAGAAGGAAGACTTTGTAAACACCAGAAGTGAGTTATATTTTACAATTTGTGTAAAAATTCCTTCTAGAATGTTCGAGAATAATGAAATGGAATCTCATGGAACAAATTTGACTTCCGTAGAAGCTTTAGAACAAAAATTTCTTATTCTTCACACTAAGGATTCTTACACACAAAAATTATTCTGGTATTTGTCAAACAATTTTACATAAATACTTACAATCTGCATGCCCTTACTATATTTGGATTCTCTGCTTTCAACTGAATCTAATGATACTAATTACGATTGGTTTTTGTATAAATTAACTATAATAAAATAACACAACATACAACTCTTACCTTGGAATGTTTTCATAAAAATTCAATTTTTCAACTAATAAATTGTTGTGAAGTTGTTTGGTTTCTTCTACAACATTAATACACAATATTGTCATCTTTCTATAACAAAATAAATAAAGTTTAACACATATAATATACAAATAAGTTCAGTTTTATATGGTCCATGCCTATGGCCTAAGTTGTTGTCACTGATAGAATACAATAATTAGTCTTTTTTCCTTAATATATATGGGATTTTTCTAGTATACACTGAGAGTTTATTATATTGTCTATCTTTTGTGATACCTGGTTTATCCTGATACATATTATTTTTATTGTAAGCCTACTTAGCATCATATTGGTTTGCCTAAGTGGTCCTTTTTCTTGGTGTGACAAATTTCACTCTCATACGTCAAATTCTTTAATATTTGATCTTATTTTCAACTGAGTATGTTTGTTTTCATGGTACGCTATAGTATTGTACCCTTTTCTTTTATTTTTGTTAATATTTTGCAAACATATAGTCAAATATGACAATTTTTTGTGATGGTTGCTTGGCCTTAGCCATATATGGTATAGGTAAATAGTTTGCTAACTCGACTATTAAAGTGTTTAAGTTAGTCAAATATATTAGTATAGTTACATTATATTATATTTCAACTTTTTAATGCAATTTGGTTGCATTTTGTCAACATTAAATCCATAAATATTACAATATTATAGGTCTACTACATGTTTTTAGTTAATACTGTTTTTGGCTATTTTAACTAATTTTTATTCATTTGACAGCTTTCTTTATTTACGATAAATTGTTCATCTTTGTCTACTTGACAATTACATATAGTTTGTATCTCAATTTGATAATAATTAATTTTTTCATGAAATCTAAGTGATTGGTCTCAAATCCAACACCTTAATATTTTTTGTCATAACATTTATATATTTTTTATTTTAACTTAGATCCTTCCTAATAATGTATTTAAATCATTTAATACATTTATTTTATTTACATAACATAATATAATAATGGATCATGTCCATTAATTCACAATAAATAGTTTTTTTATACCCTATTCAGAGTTACAAACTTAATAATTAATGACCTTATTTTGTTTGTTTCTGATATTATTTGTCTCTCTTATAGTATATTATTGGTTTTACACTGTTCTTCACTTGAATACTATATATGGGGTTTGAGTCTTAGTCATAGTCTGGTCGTATTTTCATGTTAATGGCATTAATTATTAGACAATATTACAAAATTTTTAGGATTACTTGGGTTCGATACTGTTCACCTCACCTTCCTCTTATGATAAATTGCTATGCAAATAATTTCCTTAATGGAACGTTCTGTGACGTTACATATGCCTCTCCGTTAAAATTGATAATTTTTGGAAAAACATATCTTTAGTTTTGATGAAATTATCATTTCTATATTAACCTTTTATTAGCTTCTTTATATTTCATTCTTTTATCTTATAATTAAATTCCTGTACTCCTCCTTTAATATATTAATCCATCTCAATATTCATATTTCGTTCTTTGTCGTATCTCCTTTTCCTTTCCTTTTTACCTTGATGTTAATTATTTAATCTTTGATATAATTCCCTAACAATTCCCTAACTTTTATAGTGGGTTGGAAGTCAGAGTGGCTCGCTATGGCATACATTCTCCGCCCTTCCCTAACCAACTACTGAAATCAGAGGCAACACATCCCTGTCCAGAAAATAATAATTGCACTTTCGCAACAAATAATAATAATAATAAAAAAAAATACAATATTCAAAGATCATAGGCTCCTACACATAAATTCCCTTTCTTAAACTCTTCTGATTATTTCTCAAATTATATTAATATATCGTTCTCCGCAGGTGAAATTATCTTTTAAAATCATTCAATTGTTAATAGCTATATTTATATTCATCATTACCTCCTTATGTAATACACTGTTTCCCTCTTTTTTTTTCATTTATCATTTCCATTTAGTATCAATTATATGACAGTATTTCTCCTCCTTTTCTCCCCCTTAGTAATATCAATTGTTATTTGATTGTTTAATAATTCATTTAACTAATTATGTCCTTTCCTTCTTTCCTTTTTCTCCTCCTCTAGGTACGGGTAAGCTGATAAATATACGTTGACTTGGCTATTGGAAATAAATCTATATCTTATATATATCTTTTTGCCTTTGGTGTAAGGTGTCCTTCTTGTAATATTATTATTCATTAATAATCTTTATTCCTTTCTCTCCTTCTATAAGTACGGGTAAGTTGCTAAATATACGTTGACTTGGCTATTGGAAATAAATCTATAACTTATATATATCTTTTTGCCTTTGGTGTAAGGTGTCCTTCTCGTAATATTATTATTAATATTTATTTAATAATCTCTATCCCCTTTCTAATTATGGGTAAGTTGGAAAATTCACGTTGACATGTTTTTATTCATGGTACTTTCTCAATGACGTTTGGATTTTACTTGTGTTTTTTAATCATGGTACCTACTTTGTTACTAACAGTGTCTGTTACCTTGTATGTATATCGACGAGCGTAATGTTACAACGCCAGTTGGCTATGCTTCCGGACTGGCTAAGGAAATGGCGGGTAGCAATCAATACGGAGAAATCCGAGGCGATCTGCTTTACGCATAAGTCCATTTCCCGATGGCAATCCCTCTCCTTAGAGGGGAGACCCATCAACTGGACTGAGACGGTGAAGTACCTAGGTGTTCGGCTTGATCGGCACTTAAACTTCAACGCCCACGTGACCTCAACCCTCAACTTGGCTCGTGGCGTCAGAGCCAAACTATCACCTATGCTCTCGCGGAACAGCTGCCTGGCTGTCCGTACCAAACTTACATTGTATCTACTGTTCCTCCGAACAGTACTCACTTATGCGGCACCCGCCTGGTGGCCTCTCCTGTCGGCCACCAACAGGCATAGGCTGACTACATTTCAGAACTGGACCCTACGCTCCCTCACGGGGTCCCCGTGGTATGTGCGAAATTCCGCCATACATCGGGGTCTCCGTGTTCCCACCTTAGAGGTCTTCGTCTGGTCCCTGGCAACGAATTTGTTCGCCAAGGCCGGCGAGTCCCCTTATCCGCACCGCCGAAGGCTTAACAGCATGGAGAATGCACCGCCCCCTCGCCGCGTCAGGCGCCCTAGGGCGCTGTTAGACGACCCCCCTAAGTTCATCACATGAACCCCCCAGAAACGAATCCCCCAACCTTCTGGAAATCTGAACCGATCACCATCAATCACTACCTGCGCCTGCCGAAACTGTAGTCAATCATGCTGCGGCAGATTGAATGGATAGATTTATTGCCAGCATCGCTTTGCCGATTCGGCAGGGCCTTGATCCGGGACACGGGCTCTCGCGAGGTTGTGCAAATGCCTTCCTTGCGAAAGCCGACTGCCCCGGTGATAAGTTCCGTCGACTCGGCCGCTGCCTTCGGGCGGACGAGCCTCTTGTATTCGCCAGCGCGTCTCTAAGTTTCCGTGGGCTATGTCCCGGAGACCTATGAGACGCGACCAGGCGTTGCGATTGGCTGAAGCCTTGATCACGACTAAGATCCCCGTCAGCACCTGCTTTGTTGATTTGGCAGGGTAATGACCTGAGACGTGAGCTCCCGCGAGGTTGTGCAAGTGCCTTCCTTGCGAAAGGTGGCTGTCTCGGTGACATTACCTACCATTTCGGCCGACGCCCTAGGGCGCTCGAGCTTCTTGTCCTCGCCAGTGCGTCACCACGTTCCCAAAGGCTAGCCTGAGGGGACTAAGGTGTCGCGCCTTGGCCGGACAATTGGCTGAAGCAAAAGCATAAGCTTGCCACAGTGGTGGCCATGTTAATTTATCATGGACCCGCGGACTGCACCATAACATCCTTGAGCAGAGCAAACGACCGCGCTGACCTGTTGGCACCTGGCGTTCATCAGGCTTAGGCCTGGACAACGCACACAAATTAGGGCGCAAGACGCCCGTGCATCATCCATCCATCCATTGTATGTATACCTACCCTCATCGAAGCATGTGCTGTGGCGCTGGATGTTGCCGGCCTGGAGGTGCGCTTTGTTTCTGCGTACCACCCGCCCGGCCATCGAGCTCCACCGCATGAGGAGTGGGACGCACTCTTAGACAGCGATCTCCCAACCATCGTAGCCGGAGACCTTAACGCCAAGCATCCCTCTTGGAACAGCAGAACGTCAAACCCCTACCGCAATTCTCTCCGTAGGGCTGTCGAAGATGATCCCAGCGTCCTCATCATCGGCCCGTCAGAACCGACACACTTTCCCACTGCGGGTTATCCGCCGGATGTCCTTGATATTGTAATTGTCAAGGCCATCCCCTTTCATCTACAAGTCAGCGCGGTGTCGGACCTATCGTCTGATCACGACCCCCTACTTGTAACTGTCTTGCTGCCGTCGGTCTCACCCCGACTTCCCGATCATCCTGTTAGGAGAGTCAATTGGCGATCCTACCATGATGATCTGGCCAGGCAGTTGCCATCTGTCCCTCCGGACCCACTCGTCTCTTGTGACGACGTGGACCTCCGGGTATATCAGCTACAGGACCTCGTCCAGTCTGCAATGGACAAAAACACCTACACTGTTCCGGTGAGTAATAGACGCTCCGACCTTCCTGCGGAAGTTCTCCAAGCCATCCGATTGCGGCGCAAGCTCCGCCGCAGATGGCACCATACCCGTAACCCTGCCGCTAGACGGCGCTTTCGAGCCCAGTCGGAACACGTCTCGCAGCTTCTGCTTGACGTAAACGCGAATCGATGGGACTCCTATTTGGAGTCCTTGGAAGTCGACCACGCCTCCGTATGGAGAGCCGCTGGTAGACTAAAAGGCAAAAGAGGACTCGCCATCCCTTGAATACCCCGGACGGCACTGTATACTCTGCAGAAGGCAAGGCGGAAGTCTTCGCCGACTGTATTGAGGAACAGTTCACCGTCCATAGAGGCATCTCTGACCCGGCTCATTTGGCCGTCGTCAGGGATTTCCTATCTGAATACTTTTCTGCTCCCCCCAATGATCCTCCCATTTCGGTCGACGAGGATGACCTTGCGTCTGTTCTAAGCCGACTGAAGAAGAGAAAGGCCCCTGGCCCCGATCGCATCGGCGCCGCTGCGTTGCAGAATCTCCCGCCTTAGGCAGTTGACGTTCTTCTTGAGCTGTTCAACTCCTGTCTCCGGCTGAGTTACTTCCCTCGCCTGTGGAAAACCGCAAACGTCATCATGATCCAGAAATCAAAAAATCCGCCCACGCTACCTGGAAGCTACCGCCCGATATCACTATTGCCAGTAATCTCGAAGGTATTCGAGCGTCTTCTCCTGGCCCGTATTCGGCCCCTGGTGGATGGTTTCATCCGGGAGGAGCAGTTTGGGTTTAGGCTGAGGCACTCGACTACTCTTCAGCTAGTAAGGGTTGTCACCGTACGAAGGCCTGCTCTACAAACTGGCGCATTCGCCAATACCGACATTTATCGTCCACTTGCTCCGATCCTACCTGACGGATCGCACCTTCAGGATCAGCGTAGATGGGGCGTTCTCTAGGGTTCGCCCTGTCGCCGCTGGCGTCCCACAAGGATCTGTCCTCGGCCCCGTTCTGTACGTACTGTACACGAACGATCTGCCTGTTCATCCCGGGGTCACGTTATCTCTATTTGCCGACGACGCGATGTTTCATTTTAGCTCGCTTTCGCCTTGGCGGACGAGCGTAATGTTACAACGCCAGTTGGCTATGCTTTCGGAGTGGCTAAGGAAATGGCGGGTAGCGATCAATACGGAGAAATCCGAGGCGATCTGCTTTACGCATAAGTCCATTTCCCAATGCCAATCCCTCTCCTTAGAGGGGAGACCCATCAACTGGACTGAGACGGTGAAGTACCTAGGTGTTCGGCTTGATCGGCACCTAAACTTCAACGCCCACGTGACCTCAACTCTCAACTTGGCTCGTGGCGTCAGAGCCAAACTATCACCTATGCTTTCGCGGAACAGCTGCCTGGCTGTCCGTACAAAATTAACATTGTATCTACTGTTCCTCCGAACAGTACTCACTTATGCGGCTCCCGCTTGGTGGCCCCTCCTGTCGGCCACCAACAGGCATAGGCTGACTACATTTCAGAACTGGACCCTACGCTCCCTCACGGGGTCCCCGTGGTATGTGCGAAATTCCGCCAAACATCGGGGTCTCCGTGTTCCCACCCTAGAGGTCTTCGTCTGGTCCCTGGCAACGAATTTGTTCGCCAAGGCCGGCGAGTCCCCTTATCCGCACCTCCAAAGGCTTAACAGCATGGAGAATGCACCGCCCCCTCGCCGCGTCAGGCGCCCTAGGGCGCTGTTAGACGACCCCCCTAAGTTCATCACATGAACCCCCCAGAAACGAACCCCCCAACCTTCTGGAAATCTGAACCGATCACCATCAATCACTACCTGCGCCTGCCGAAACTGTAGTCAATCATGCTGCGGCAGATTGAATGGATAGATTTATTGCCAGCATCGGCTTTGCCGATTCGGCAGGGCTTTGATCCTGGACACGGGCTCTCGCGAGGTTGTGCAAATGCCTTCCTTGCGAAAGCCGACTGCCCCGGTGACAAGTTCCGTCGACTCCTCCTCCGCCTTCGGGCGGACGAGCCTCTTGTATTCGCCAGCGCGTCTCTACGTTTCCGTGGGCTATGTCCCGGAGACCAATGAGACGCGACCAGGCGTTGCGATTGGCTGAAGCCATGATCACAACTAAGATCCCCGTCAGCACCTGATTTGCTGATTTGGCAGGGTGATGACCTGAGACATGAGCTCCAGCGAGGTTGTGCAAGTGCCTTCCTTGCGAAAGCTGGCTGTCTCGGTGACTTTACCTACCATTTCGGCCGACGCCCTAGGGCGCTCGAGCTTCTTGTCCTCGCCAGTGCGTCACTACGTTCCCAAAGGCTAGCCTGAGGGGACTAAGGTGTCGCGCCTTGGCCGGACAATTGGCTGAAGCAAAAGCTTAAGCTTGCCACCGTGGTGGCCATGTAATGTATCATGGACCCGCGGACTGCACCATAACATCCTTGAGCAGAGCAAACGACCGCGCTGACCTGTTGGCACCTGGCGTTCATCAGGCTTAGGCCTGGACAACGCACACAAATTAGGGCGCAAGACGCCCGTGCATCATCCATCCATCTGTATGTATACTTTTTTGTCTGATAGTATTTTTGGGTTTATACATTGTCAATTTTATTAATTATTTTTTATCATCTCAACTCTTTTTGGTTGTGTGCTCCTTATATTATTATCTTTATCATTCCCATTCCTAGTTAGATCCCTCTCTTCTCAATGTCCGACTTTTCGTTGTTTAGCTCCTCTACTCCTTCAAATGCCTGGTCTATGACATTTATTCTGGATGATTAATAATCCATGGCCTTACCATCTCACCACATGTTCGGGCCATATCCTCTCGGCATAGCGGAATTCATCCTCTATATTATTTTCATTTCTGGGGTTATTATTTGGTTCTTGGCTGGTTTCTGCCAAGACATGGTTTACCTGAGCTATCCGAGGTCCTTCGTCATTACTCGCCTGATTATGCTGTAATGAAAAACCCGGATTTTCATGGACCGTTACCCAATTCTCATTATTATTTTGGTTAGCGTTTGGCTCCTGTTGGTGGTTATTTTCATCCCTGGGTGGTCTGTTACTCCTACCCTCTGAAAACTGATGACGGTTATTTGTCGTATTACCCTGGTTACCTTGCGTCTGCTGTGTGTAACACCTGTAACTCGGTAAATTAGGTGGATATTGTCGTTGATTATCGGCCATCATATAATTTACCTGGGGTCTATACACTTGATTTCTCCTATCACCTCCTCCTTGATTACCTCCGTTTCGATAATTATTACGCTGACCATAATTATTCCCCCTATAGTTATTTCCGCGATAACTATTTCCCTGATTATAGTTCCTACCGTAATTATTTTCGGGGTAATTATTTCTGTTTGGTCCCGGATAGTTGCGGTTATTTGGACCTTGAGTGTTATTATTTCGGCTATTTGGTGGGGTGCTATTGTTCTGGCTATTCTGGTTAAAGTTATTGCCGTTTCCACCTCCATTCCGGTTTGGTCCGTTATTGCTGTTATTATATTCTACTTTACGACTGGGGGGTTGGTAATCCTGGAACCTTCCAGTGGATTCACAATTTTCTAATAATTTATCTAAATCGGTTATTTTACTGAGCTGTTGGTATAATTGGGCATCTTTAATACCGTAGCTGTAATGTCCAGCTAACTGTCTCACCAAACATTCTTCCGGGATCGGCGGTATCAACTTTCGTGCCAAACATATCTTTCCCAGGAAATAAGACGTTGGGGATTGTCCATTGGACGCGTCGTATTTTCCGTAGAATATGTCCATTCGTACTCTGTTTTGCGCAGTTTCCGACCAATACTTCTCTTTGAATTCGCGTTTAAACTCGGCTAAATTCGTGATTTCGGGTCGTACCGCTATCCACCAGTTATCCCTCGTGTTTCGAAACGTCTCGTCTAACATATCCCTTATTCTGCCCCACCTTGTTTCTCTATTTCTTTCAATAAACTCTTCCATTCTCCCTAAGAATTCTATCGGGTTTCGACGATAGTTTTGGAAGTTGATTACTTCCCTGTTTTCACTATGACACGAATGAGTATTCAATATAGGTGTGTCCCTCAGCGCTTCTAATCTTTCCTGTAGGTTTTTCTCTCTCTGATCTATTTCCTGTATGTTATTTCTGTTAGTTTTTATTTGCTCGTCCAGCCTGTTAGCTATGTCATACGTTCTCTGTATCCTCTCGCTAACGTCTTTCCGGACCTCTCCCACCTCCTGCATGATTTCGTCCTGGTTCTGCCTTACCTTGTTTTCGAGGGTTCTAACATCTTGTTTGGTCTCTACGGTTTGCTCCTCTATATTTTCAAAACGGGTATTATTTCCCTCCTGTAATCTTTCTAACTGTTTCTCCATATTCTCGACCTTCCTGTCACTGTCGATTTTACTATCATCGATCCCTTTGTTTACTGTTTCGTAATTTATGCTAATTTCTTTTTTCAGGGACTCTATACATTTTTTATTCTCCTCCTGAAATAGCTCTAGCTTTTTCCCATTGTCATTTATTTTCTCGGTTATATACTCCCTTAAAGATTCTATTTTTTTGTCTAATTTCTCCCTATCTTCCTGTCTGTTTTTATTACTCTCCTCCTTATCTTCCTGTCTGTCTTTTCTCAAGGATTCTATTATTTCCGCCTTGTCTTCCTGTCTATTTTTATTATTCTCCTCCTTTAGGGATTCTATACTTCCTTTTATTTCCGCCTTGTCTTCCTGTCTATTTTTGTTATTCTCCTCCTTCATTCCTAGGAGCATCACCATTATTGCATTCATGTCAACGCTCCCTGTTATTTTTTCTGGTTCGGGTTTCTCTGTTTGTTCTACCATTTGTATGGGTTCTTCTCCCGTTTGTTCTTCTAGTTCATCTCCCGTTTGTATTGGTCTTTCAATTTCTAGTGTGGGCGGTTCTAACTCTATTTCCTCGATTTGTACTGCCTCTCCGTCTTCCACACTTAATTCGGGTTATACGTTCTTCTTCACCCTTTTTCCCTTTGGTCGCGGCATCTTGATTTGTTGGTAGTTGCCGGGCTTGTTCCTTTTTTTCCAAGCCTCACTAGTTGGGCTGCCAATTTATAATGAAAATAAATGGTACGTCGTGTTTGTTCGTGTTGTTATATGTCGGGAGTTACACTCCGCGCACTTTTTATTACTTACTGATGACTGGATCCTCTGCGATGATGTCGTCCTGCAAAACAACTTAAGCTACTATGTGTTTGTGGGCGCCACTTGGAATCTTTTGTTCCAAGAAATTGTTATTAAAATTAAAATTTTAATATTCTTAGCAGTTAGTTTAATTCTATGAAAATGTGAACAAGACAGTTTGAGTTTGAAAAAATAACGTATGTTTTAATGATTCTTAAAAAATTCGTCTGAAGGACTAACATTTGTGAAAAAGTAAAATTGCAGGGTTACAAAAAAATTATAAATTATTATTGACAATTTTTTCTCCAATCAGTATCGGCTAACACATATTTTATTTTACTCAGTTGAAAAGCATGAGTTTAATGTATGAAAAATCTTTACTCTCAGGACGTGACTCCTTTGAACTACCAAGACAGATCAATAAGATGCCTTACAAAATTTAAGTGATTTGAAGGTGTGTGGCATGTGTAGTACAACTGTGCGACAAATGTAACCAGGTAAAAATGACTTTAACTTTGAACAACTCACGTTCCGATGGGTAATTATTCTCGCACTGGACACTTCTCTCGGGTATGTTTTCAATCTCGCCTCTTCTTGTTGACGTTCCTTGTGCACTGATTCTATTTAAAGTCAAAATGCGATTTTTTTAAAACTTCCGCACTTTCGTAAAACAGTTTGGCAGTGAATCTACGCTTGAATCCCGCCGCCGACGATCAGCTGTCCACGTTGTTTCTCAAATCAGCCGCCACAGCGCTGATGCTCCTCCTGCAGTTTGATAGAAAGGCTTTGTGTATGTTACGTTAAGGGGATTTTGTCAAAGTCAGTTTATCTTAACGAATACAGCAGAATTGATTCTCTATTAAAATTTTGGTCCCTCCTCGGCCGCTTATGTTCTGGCTGCGTGTGTTCTATTAAATGTGCCGTGTTGCTGCTCTATTTCAGCAACACATTGGCTTATACTCTTGTAGAGGTTAAGTCAGTCTATTGTCAATGTACGGGAAAAGCCTTTCTTCGTTCTTGTGTCGACTTCTCGTCTTCGGTTTCGCCTCGGTTGTGATGATCAGTGTCGTGGGTGATGTGTCTCTTCTGGATTCAAAGCATGAAGTGTTTTTCGGTCGAATTTTGTCTTCCTTATATACTCTGTAAGGCTCAATGTTTTAGCTTTCCGACATGAACTTCCGGTGTATTTGTGTAAAAATTCCTTCTAGAATGTTCGAGAATAACGAAATGGAATCTCATGGAACAAATTTGACTTCCGTAGAAGCTTTAGAACAAAAATATCTTATTCTTCACACTAAGGATTCTTACACACAAAAATTATTCTGGTATTTGTCAAACAATTTTACATAAATACTTACAATCTGCATGCCCTTACTATATTTGGATTCTCTGCTTCCAACTGAATCTAATGATACTAATTACGATTGGTTTTTGTACAAATTAACTATAATAAAATAACACAACATACAACTCTTACCTTGGAATGTTTTCATAAAAATTCAATTTTTCAACTAATAAATTGTTGTGAAGTTGTTTGGTTTCTTCTACAACATTAATACACAATATTGTCATCTTTCTATAACAAAATAAATAAAGTTTAACACATATAATATACAAATAAGTTCAGTTTTATATGGTCCATGCCTATGGCCTAAGTTGTTGTCACTGTTAGAATACAATAATTAGTCTTTTTTCCTTAATATATATGGGATTTTTCTAGTATACACTGAGAGTTTATTATATTGTCTATCTTTTGTGATACCTGGTTTATCCTGATACATATTATTTTTATTGTAAGCCTACTTAGCATAATATTGGTTTGCCTAAGTGGTCCTTTTTCTTGGTGTGACAAATTTCACTCTCATACGTCAAATTCTTTAATAATTGATCTTATTTTCAACTGAGTATGTTTGTTTTCATGGTACGCTATAGTATTGTACCCTTTTCTTTTATTTGTGTTAATATTTTGCAAACATATAGTCAAATATGACAATTTTTTGTAATGGTTGCTTGGCCTTAGCCATATATGGTATAGGTAAATAGTTTGCTAACTCGACTATTAAAGTGTTTAAGTTAGTCAAATATATTAGTATAGTTACATTATATTATATTTCAACTTTATAATGCAATTTGGTTGCATTTTGTCAACATTAAATCCATAAATATTACAATATTATAGGTCTACTACATGTTTTTAGTTAATACTGTTTTTGGCTATTTTAACTAATTTTTATTCATTTGACAGCTTTCTTTATTTACGATAAATTGTTCATCTTTGTCTACTTGACAATTACATATAGTTTGTATCTCAATTTGATAATAATTAATTTTTTCATGAAATCTAAGTGATTGGTCTCAAATCCAACACCTTAATATTTTTTGTCATAACATTTATATATTTTTTATTTTAACTTAGATCCTTTCTAATAATGTATTTAAATCATTTAATACATTTATTTTATTTACATAACATAATATAATAATGGATCATGTCCATTAATTCACAATAAATAGTTTTTTTATACCCTATTCAGAGTTACAAAACTTAATAATTAATGACCTTATTTTGGTTGTTTCTGATATTATTTGTCTCTCTTATAGTATATTATTGGTTTTACACTGTTCTTCACTTGAATAATATATATGGGGTTTGAGTCTTAGTCATAGTCTGGTCGTATTTTCATGTTAATGGTATTAATTATTAGACAATATTACAAAATTTTTAGGATTATTTGGGTTCGATACTGTTCACCTCACCTTCCTCTTATGATAAATTGCTATGCAAATAATTTCCTTTATGGAACGTTCTGTGACGTTACACCGCTAATGACGTCTAACAACATGGATGTATGTATCACTACACAATATGAATGTAAGGCGCTCGTGCTAAGCGAAATACGACCATTACCTAAGCCTTTTCTGTTCTAGCATGTTTTTCTAATCGCTGTGTTATAACGCAGAGCTCAGTAGCATATTGCAAACTTTTTAATTAATTTGTAATCCTACATAAGTGTCAACCTCCTACTTGTTTCCAAACGCGGCGATGAAACACATTTTATACCTCTCCGTAGGTGTGGAGTCGTTCATTTAGACAGAATATGTAGTGGGGTTTCACCCTTGAATATATTTATATGACGACTTTGTACATCGAAGTAATTCCGGAGCTCTATACCTTACGAAATCGAGCTATTCATTACAAACTCTATATAAATAAGACTTTAATTATTTGTAATGTTTTATCTATTAAATTAGAATCACCGAAATCATTTCCAATCTTTGAACGAATCGAATATTATTGCTGTATAGTATGACCTACCGGAAAACATTTAATTGCTGTTTTTACTCCTTTACATAGTACATGTATGATATGGGGGAAGTTGATCTCGTAGAAATTTTTGAACAGGTAAGAAATCGGATACGTCATTTGCTGAACAATAAGAAAAAACGCCATGCTCTCTCTGAGCTGATTCCCCTCTTTCACAGCATAGACATATGTTTGACGCTCTCCACGGCGTGCGCGCTCACACACACACACACACACACACACACACACACACACACACACACAATCAGACAGAGTATCGAGGTCTGCTTATTCGGGTCTGTGCTACAGAGCAATACGTCCCTTCACACATTTCCTTATGTTTCTCGTTAATATCGTTTCTCTATAATCCTCGTACATAGAACTTACTGACATTGTGCTGGATAATTTTATGACCATCTTACAAGTCGACTAGTGAAACAACCAAATGTAGTAACTGAATATCCAATACACTTCTGTATTATTATCTTATGTTTAAATGTAAGTGTAATTTGTGCCTATGTTGCGTAATTGCCCGAAACGCCCTAAATTATGAGTTAAAGGTGTAAATATTATCGACATTCTACCGGAATGTCGTCATAAAGGTTTAATTGGTGTGTGTGTGTGCGTGTGTAGACGTTTTTTAAACGTAGCTAAACATTAATTTAAAAATTGATGTTTTGAAACATTTCAATACCTATTTACATAACACATTTTTTTAATTACTTCTTTGAACGTAATAATAATAACTTAATAATAAAACTTAATAATAACTTCTTTGAACTTATCCTAATAAAAATCAAAACGTGTCTTGGTTCATTCACTTCCAGTAGCTAGTTTAATTTCATATTTCAAAGAGACATGCTGGTATAACAAATGCACTTCTACTATTTGTCATTTATTTTTTATATCTGTTTGCGTGCGGTCTCCAGGCAGGCGCTATCGTCAGCGTACATGCTGCGAAATCATTGTCAAGGGACTACATTCGTCAGTATTACTAAACATCTACGTTGTTTACTGATGTCACGCTTAAAGTAAGTCGTTACACAAATTAGACAGAAATGTAGGCCTATATGTATTATATAAGAGTCAGTGTATTTTTAATAATATTCCTTTTTTTATAACATAATTCTTGCTTACGCTGATTATATATCCATTATAAATAGAAACAAACACTCTTTAAAACAAGCTGTACCTAGTAGTATAGATAGCGGGAAAATGGAGAGAGGATCGAAAAAATTATATAGTAAAATGTAGGTACATGCAAATAGCAATAGGCAACCTGTATTAATAAATAATCATGAACTTGACCGTGTAGGCCTAAGTGAATTTTCCCACCTAGGGTCACAGATAAACGACACTAACACCACAGTGAATTACATCAAAGCGTGAATCCTTAGTGGTAACTGATGTTATTACCCCTACTCAAAATTTATGAAGTCGAAAGCACTGAACAAATCATCAAAATTAAAAATATACAGAAGCACAATTCGAACAGTGGTAACATATGCATGTCAAACCTGGACACAACATGAAAAGACGAACAGTATCTATGAATATTCGAACAAAAACATACTGAGAAAATTCTGTGGATCAGTGCAAAATAACGATGGCTCATGGAGAATACGAAGGAACTACAAATTAAACAATCTAATACACGGATGTGAGACAATTATTTTTATAAACAGTAGAAGGATAGCCTGGCTTGGGCACACGATGAAGATGGAAAAACGCAGAATTCCCAGAAAAGGAAGAAACGGATCGAGGATATTGAAGAGGATCTGAGGAGTATGGGAGTAAGAAGATGGAGAAGACTATGTAATGAAAAATCTGAATGCTAAAGCCCATACTGGGTTGTGACGGCAGTAGAAGAAGAGAAGGTAGCTTTTAAAAAATGAAGTCAGATTAACAAAAATCTACTTTATCCACAAAATAGAATCATACAATAAATAAAGAAAGTAAACATTAGTCAACTTCCAGTATGTTATCTTCCTTGTCTACGTAATCACTACTGGAAGCTTTAAATAGTTTCTTCTGTTATATCTGGCTAACTGCAGTAGAAGACATACCTCGCTTAGTTCATTCCGTAACAGTATAAAGTCATCAGCTATACCATCTATAAGACGACAATTATGTGCTAAGCAAGAAACTAAATAATCACAACGTACAGAAGATGCAAATCTCGGAAATGATTTCCAACATGCGACAAAAATTTCGTACGGAGAGTGCCCTTTTTGTAACGTCATACTATTCATCAGTACAATGTCATAGTTTCCGACAGCAACGGTAACAAAAAGGGGTAGAATAGAAATACGTGGATACTCCTGAGGACTACCCATTGTAATATGGGAGAAACGTTGACGTACAAGACATTTTTGAAGCGATCGATAAAGGCAGAAGTCTTCAAAAACATAATTTGATAATGTTTCTGTTATTTCAATAAGTTACATATAGAATTTGTTTACACAAAAAGTCTTTTTGTGTTTCTGCATACACCCACGTACAGCCTGCAGTACGAAAAGACGCATGGTCGTGCTCAGCGTTAAATAGTATTCAATTTGAAGTTTACTTTGTTTATATTGTTGTTAATTTCTCCGCTAACATTTGAATCGATTACAGATTTATATCTCTTGTGTCAGTTGAGTTTACAGGCTCAAAAATATTTTAAAATACTTGTGTGTGTGTGGAAATCATTGCAGATGCATAAACTATAGACGTTTGAAGGTAATTAACTTATTCGGTAGAAAGTAACTGTACGATTCTGTTTGTCATCAAACATCGAGTTACGATAGCAATAACTTTACTATGTTGGCAGCATCTGAGGTTGTGCACAAAACAACGAGGTCGTGACTAGTCAATTTATCCCTTGCAAGCCCGCCCACATCTTTGCACAGCAAAGTGCCAGTGATTTAGGGACTTCATGTTCACGACACATTCATATGGGCGTTAGGCCTACATTACTCCCTAGAGTTGACGGCTTTAACATTCGCGTCAAAATTGTATAAATTTTATAACTTACAAAACATATGTAAAAGCTGTTGAAGAGCAGATTGTAGGCACATGAGTTAGATTATGTGTGGAAACAATTATCAATGATTGTGTTTATTAGCTCAAACACTGTAGCCTTTTAAATATTCTTTCGAATTTTAAATATATGTCTTAACTAGCTTTTTTACGTATAATAAGCATATCGCCCAAATGTAAATAGTAGCCTACTTACACCGGTCAAGACAGGAAATATAACTAGTTTTATATAAATATAAAAGTTTCATGACGATTCATTCTATTACACAAAATTATTCCAAGATACAATAAATCGGCCATAATTAGCGTCTATTAGGCTTACAGCGCGTCCTCGCTAGACGTTACCCCGAATTCGTTTACGTCGTTTTGAAATTACGTCCGATATCAATATATACCACTCCACGTTATAAAGTTGCTGTGGTTTTGCTGTAAAGTCGCCAACGTTCCAACACGTCAGTAAATATTCACGATACAGAGGTTACATTTGCATATGGTATAAAAGGGTACGTACTATAAGAAAAGGACAAGAACGCAATAAAACAGTGAACCCTCAATTCCTAGTTTAAGATGGAGGATGAAGCTACTAAGTAACCGTGTTTTATGGTACTAACGATTGCTCCTGTTTGTCACCGTCCAACTCCGTGTGATGATCGTACCGCTTATGATGTTTTACATGCTTTAGAAACTAATCTATATCTTTTGTATTGCTTCTTATAAGAAAAATCGTGTATCTTTATGTCGTTTCAATTAACTTCATAAATTTTTAAAACTCTATATCTCAGCGTTAAACGAGAATTTACTGTGCTTAGTTACCTTCGTGACATTAGATAATATCGTACTGTCTTAAGCCCTCGTTAAGTATCACTTAAGAAATAATTTCAGCCATTAGACAACGGAGGAGAGTCAACATATCTAAACAATACTCTTACTAAACTAACTACATAGCTTTAGGTCAAAGGATAACGATTGCAGCATGATCGTCTAACCTTTGAAGTCTTTAGTTTTTTGTATACGGTAGTTCACCTTTGTGAAAACACATGGCTAACCGAGGTTACCTACAGGTGTTTGCTCACGTTGTACATTTACAAGCAAGTTTCAATGCGCTTTTGAGTGGTTATTTTTGTACAATCAATTACTAGTTCTCGTCAGCGTGTGTTTCTGTTTACAACGACTGTCTTCAACGATAAGACGTACTGCGTATATTGGATTTATCGATTGGTTCAGTCAATTATTATCAAACTCTAAGAGCGCATATTTAGTAGCATAGAGTATTGCGCCCTTCGGAGAGAGCAAATGGTATTCAACTTTTTGCTCCATGCGCACAATTATATAAAAATATTAACATCAACTAATTAATCATTTGGAAATTTCAATCAATCTAAAAAAGCCAGTTTATAAAACGTTACAAATACGAGGCATTCTTATTGTTTGGAAACATAATAAATATTGTTTACATTGACATTAACATATTGTTTGAATAATAAACATTTCTATGTTTGCATAATAAATGAATATGTTATTAATTTAAAAATTTTTTAACGTTCAGGAATCTTTATTTACTACACAGATAAAATTATTCTGAAACTACTAATATTTCATGTTGTTAGAGAATAAGACTATTTATGTTAGGCTATTCGTATCTTCAGTTCTGTAAGTTATCTCTAGTTCAACGCTACTTAACCTTCGAATCGTAATGCATTTATGCCCTATACAGTATGAATATGTTGAAACGTTTCACATGTTTTCCAGATAAGTCAGCATTTTTTATATAATCAGACACTAAAATAATATTAAAAAATAATATAATTCTTTATTTTAACGTCAAGTATTAACTATATTCGTTAGGTCCTTATGTTTACTATACTCTTAGGTATACAGAATTCGCGTACTGCATATTATCAAGCTAAAAATATAGAGAAATTAGTAGTTAATGTTACTGGTACTAAATAATTACTCAGAAAATGATTAGATAAATACCTCTTCTTCTGTTACCTAATTAACACACATTTATGTACAAACTATAAATGTTTATAATATAGTTATACATTTAATTGTTCTGTTTTATACGGTTTCATTTATTAATTACAAAGTGGTGTAAATATGTTTGCATGAGGAAATATATTGGAGTGCTTTGTCATTGAAACTTCAACAGACTTCCCTGTGTGCACTTACTCTAAATTGTCACATTGTTACATTGCTATGGTATAATGAATACGCTACGTTAGGGTAATTGTTGTATGTGTAAAACCATATACATGCAGAGTACAGTATTTGTTTTTCCATTAAGGGCGCTTGGGACAGCGTTGAACATTTTGTTCTTTTCTCTTTTCTCAGTTCTTTCACTTCTGACCTTTCACTATTATTTTATGATATCACCTCGCCTTCGTTGTCTGTTCATCTTTTCTGCTAGCTTGAATTCTTCTATTATTTTTTTATATATATTCCTGCCCTCAATTGTTTCTTCGCGTATACTTGGCACATGTTCTAAATATTTGTCTACTTCTTTGTGCCATCAAAAATATATTTTCACCTCTCACAAAAATTCAAACGTCTGTTTCCTTAATCTTTATTTTCCATTTTAATAAATGTCCATAAAATTTATTCTTTTCTCCAGCCTTTTTTTGGAAAGTTCAGTGAAATTGTTTGTAATTTTGTTTATTTGATTTTAACCCAAATTTAAACTCTTTTATTTATTTTGAGCTATAACTTTTATTAATATTCTTCTTTCTACTTTTAATATTTTACTGTAGAAAAGACTTTCAAACATTCACATATATGTATAGCTTCCGGATACATAACTATTTAGTAATGTTTCAATTTTGCGTTTCAGCTTATAAATTTTCTGTTATAAATGTTTTCTGGTAGATGTTACACAATTTTTATCTTCTGTACTCTTCTTTTCATACTTTCTTTTTCTGTTGCTGTTGGTGTTATAATTTCCAATAGGTGTTAAAATCCTTGCACTTTGTTTATTTTGCTGTTTTCAAAATCAATCTGCTTCTGAAGCTTTTAATATTAGGGATGTAGGAATAGACAAACTAATTTTTTTCAATGCGCCTTGTGACTTCTTTTTTACATTGATGACGCGTTTCAAATAATATGCTTAATCATTAGATCTTAAAATATCCCTCCCAGGAGGTTGTCCTCGGTTAAAAATCCAATATCCGATTAAAAATAAAGATCCAATTTGCACTACATACGCGTCAGTAGGTATGCACCTACTCACGTTTGGTCGACCACTGAGCGGTTGTTCGTCTCTGTCTGATAAATCAGGTTCAAGGCGGTATCGTAAAACGGATTGGATTGAGCTGGTCATTCAACACGAGACCGCGACAGTTTATTTTTGTGTATGCTGTGTACATTTCAAACTCCCCCAAGGCGTTTATAACTCGACCCTTATTACAAATGTGTAGTGGTTCCAAGTTAGACTTGAAATCCGTGTAATTGTATAGTAGTTCTAAGTTAGACTTGAAATCCGTGTCACTGTCTTCTTCTTCTTCTACATTTCAGGGATTAGGCAATTTGCCTGTTCCGACTCCACTTTATCAAATCTATTTCTTTTTTGCCCTTCCTTCATCCCTTCTTTCCAGAAGGCTTGTACTTGTTTACAATTACTGGTATTATATTATCATCCATGCGACTTAAATTCTGTCCCCATTTTCCCCTGTATTATTCAATTTTTCATTTAGAATATATATATATATATATTTAATTCTTTCCGTATATCTTTATTTCTTATACGATCCCTTCATTCTTAAAAATCTCAACTCTGCTGATTGTATGTTGCTTTTACCTCTGTTTTGTAAGCCAGGATTCACTGCGATATAATAGCACTAGAACAGCCATTGTTTTGTAGAATTTTAATTTTGTCTCACTCTTTGTTTTATTACTCAGTGTTCTATTTATAGTTTCACATGTCTGATGAAATCTATTGACTTTATTTTGTATATCTTTGTCAACGTCAAAACTTATATCACAACCTAAATAGTTAAAATTTGGGGACTGTTCCAACACTTTATACTCAATAATAATCTTTGCGCGTACTGGAAATTTTCCGTAGTTAGCCAAAACTTTTGTTGTTTTGGTAGATGTCTTTAGGTTGTAGTGTTAACGTCCCAATTTATGGAGTCTGTATACAGAGCGTTTTAAGCCTACTACATTATTTTGTAGTATAACCACATCTGCACACAACAAAACATTTAATTGGTAATTCCTGTTCAGCTGTATAGGTTGATGGACTTCAGTCTTCCCGTTCTGTGTGAGGTCCTCAATATAGATGTTGAAAAGAGTTTGGGACATACTACACCACTGTCTAACACCCTGGTTTATTATTGGCTCTTCCGTTTTCAGAGTGCCTGTGCTTATAACTATCTTAATACCTTTATCAAGGTTTTTAATTGTCTCTACAAGATGTACAGGGTATCCTCTTTCCTCCATTGTTGTCCATAGTATATTTTTAATGACCAAGTCAGAAGCTTTTTCTAAGTCAAAAAAAGCAATATGTGTTTCCAAATTGACTTCACATCGTTTTTCTAAAATTCTTTTAATGCTAAAAATGTTGTCACTGCAGGAGCGACCTTTCCTAAATCCAGTTTGTTCCTCTCCCAGACATACATCTGTTATTGCTCTCAAGCGATTATTTATTATTTTTTAATATGCTTTGTAAATTGCATTTAAAAGAGTTATGCCCCTATAGTCGTCACATCTGTTTGTTTGTCCCTTTTTAAATTTAGAAATGTCTTCAGCTGTTTTCCAAGAAGCAGGAGTTGTATAGCTTTGGCAGCATTAATTAAATGAATGTAATAATCTTAGTTCACACAGTGTCCCTCCATATTTAATAAGTTCAATGTTTATTCCATCTAGGCCACAAACGTTTCGATTTTTCAACATTTTTAAAACCTGTTGGATGTCATCTAGTGTAAATGAGTCAACTGTTTTGTTGTAGTCAGGCGTCTGATGTTTCATGACTGTTACAGCACTTACACAATACCACAACTTTCTGTAATGTTGTACCCACTGTTCCTTATTAGTTACATTAATTCTGAACGTGTCTCTTTCTGACCGACTCAGATTTTTTAGCAACTGGTAAGCAAAAGTCTACGTTCCATGTATGTCGTATTCAATATTTGCGATTAATTTATCCTATGAATCTTGGTGGGCTTTTATTATCAGCTGTTTGGCAAAATTCCGCTTTTCCTTATACAGTTGTTCCGTTTCTTGTGTTTTCGTTTATAGGAGAAGTTGATATGCCTTTTGTTTTTGTTTTACAATTTCCTCTATTTCTAAATTCCATATATTTAAACCTCTTCTTTTCCTCATTTTCTTCTTCTTTCCAACTGCTTTCAATGCTGCTTTTTGTATACACTCTTTTATGTTATTCCATTCTTCCTCAACATCATCAGCAGTTGCAGTTTTCGAGAAATATTCCTGTAATTTTCTTTGATAAAGTTTTCTGATACTTTCTTCTTATAGTAGGTAAACTTTGAATATTTCGTCTGTGGAAACTGGCTTCTTTTTAACAAACGTTTTCCATTTGGCTATTAGTGTGATAGTTCCAACCACCAGAAAATGATCCGAGTATATATATCTTTCCTCTATACACTATAACATCTTGTATTTTATTTCTCAGTTTTGAATTTAAAATAATATAAACTAATCTTAGATCCCTAGCAGTTCGCGTATACTTAAATATGTCTTTATTTCCAAAACAGGAATGATTGATTTTCAATTGATATTATGTTGCGAACTGCCTTAGCTGTTGGCCATTGTCATTAATTGTTCGTTCCCCAAAAGTTCCCACTACTTCTGCTATTGGTTGATCGCCAATTCTTGCATTTAGGTCGCCACATATTACAACATAGTCTTTTTTATTTGCTTTGTTTAGTTCCTTTAGCAGATCGTCGTAGAAAAATTTGGTCTCTTCTTTCTTCCCTTCTTCAGGTGCGCAGACGCCAATTAAAGTTAGATACCCTCTATCTATTTTGAAGTTTCATGTAATATTTCACTTATATACTTGTAACTTACTAGCCTATTTTTCCATTTGTTATTAACTAATATTGCAACTCCACAACAGGCACGTCTGTTTTGTGGGACTCTACTATATATCATTGTACATTCATCAAATTCTACTGTATCGTTTAATTTCTTCTTAGTTTCAGTTATGACCACTATACCGATTTTTCATTCTTTTAAGATTTTATTAAGTTCAACTCCTTTATTTCCTAAGCCTCTCACATTCCAGGTCGCTATTCTTACTTGATCCATAATACGCATTCGTTTCTCGCAAAGGTCGCTGACCATTTGATCCGTCCGCCTGATTTTTAATGTAAAGAATTCGAGTTTGATTTTTACCCCACGAAACCAGGGAACATTAACAAATAAACAGGGAACCAGCCTGTCGCTAGGAAAGTCTAACGGAGGGGCTGCCTCCTCTTAGTCTTCAGACCTTCTGCCAATTATACTATCCCTGATTGGAGGGTTGCCTCCGCTGGTCTGTTACTCCACCGTTGAGGTCTTCACCCTGTTACCCTGGGTTGGGCCCTCCATATTTATATGCCCTGGAGAAGAGATTATTCCAGTATTTTCAAGCCCCTAGAAGCTGGGCTCCTTGTTGGTACACGGGTCCTTATTGGTTACTCGGACCACCCCATCGTAACTGGTGGGATCCCTCGTCCACCACCCAGGGGACGCGCCCGATAGGAGTTACAAGGTTCCCCAAAATTAATAAATTAAAATGAAAAAAGAAAGATATCCTAGCCCTCTCGAGTAATCTAGTGTCGGGGTGAGAAAATAACAAAAGTCAGTCAAGAGAGACTAGACAGGAGAGATTAAAGGAAGGGATGTCACCCAAGACAAGTTGAAGCGAAGTGAAAATCCAGCTAGGGCACATCGGGATTACCTTACCCGTATCCACAAGATGTGGACCCCTGATGTAAACTGCTAGTGTAATTGTGGTTACTTAATTGTGTAGTGGTTCCAAGTTAGACTTGAAATCCCTGTAATTGTGGTCGTGTGCGACCAAGTGGCGAGCATAGTTAGACTTTATGTTGACGGAGTTGGGATTTTTGAATTGCTTAGGTGTATGTTCAAGGAAACTATAAGTCTAATGGATATGTTAGTACAATGTACAGCAATTTTAATTTTTGTTGAATTCGTGAGCGTTTATTGTGAGTTATCTTGTTACATTACTGTTACGCACTATTAGTAACCGCATGAAATAGACTGCAGCTTTCGTAGCTCATTTTTATTGTTATGAAATATTACTTCTCAGTGTTAAGGTACATACAAAATATACTAAATTAAAACAAATAGTAAACTTATCTAGTGTTATTGTTATGATCTAATAGATGCTATCAAGTTTCCTGACAAATTAAAATTAAACACTGACCATGGGCGTAATTTGGGGTTTAACTTTATGGGGCAGGGTAAAGCTTCATAAATTCAAGTCTGTACTGAGACCAGCTATAGAATAAAATTAATAAAATATATTATATTCAAAATTCGAAAGTTTAGTAATAATTCTTAGTTAGTAAACGGGAGACAATTTTATTTTTTAACGATCAACAAACCTTTCTTCATAAGTTGTACTTCAGTTATGTTTACCTAGAACAAATATACTGTAGGCCTATAAACATAAACAATTTCAGTTCTTCCAATGCTGATACCCAGTTTTCGTAAACGCATCCTCTCCCTTAGGCACACTGTCACAAAATGCTCGGCAGTAGTAGCAGTAAGCCGAATCAGTTACAACACAAAGAAATTTTCAAATTACCAGTCAGGCAATTTTCAAAGAAATTAAGCCGTGTGTTTCTTATCTCCCATTTCCCAGCACTTATCAACACAAAAAACAAAAACAATCACAACAATAAAGAATTAAGAAAGAGACAAGTGATGTGTACTTTAACGGACTACGTACAAGACCGAGTAACCGACCGAACTTGTATCAGTAATCATTAACAAATAACAGTTCGGAACGACCGTCTTTTAAGCCTCGTAAACAATGCTATCAACGTCTTGCGGTGTTCCAAAACAAGTCTTTGTTTGTGTAAAAGGTACGCATTGTATTCCAGTTAATTAGGTTTCAAGCGTTGATTTTTCGAACAGAAATATTATTTTGACGTAAGTTATATCATTCAAATCTGTCAAAATTCCCCTTACAAGTTTCTTCGAAACAAATAAGAATAATAAATTTATGGCCACTAGTCGTTTGATAACAGTATAGACGTTGATAAATACGTAGTGGTTACTGTGCTAGCAAGCATACAAATTGTCTCCTGTTTGACTATTTGTTAGCTTTTATTTATAACAACTGGAAACAAAATTTTATAATACTCGGAACTTTGGGGGGGGGCCCAGGTTACGCCTATGACACTGACTTTCCAACACTCATCGTGT
The DNA here is from genome assembly GCA_034769895.1 of Magicicada septendecula. Taxonomy (NCBI): domain Eukaryota; kingdom Metazoa; phylum Arthropoda; class Insecta; order Hemiptera; family Cicadidae; genus Magicicada; species Magicicada septendecula. The sequence continues at coordinate 272,506,358 of CM068368.1, forward strand.
TTTCCAGCACGCTGAAGTCCTTTACAAAACACACATTGTTCCAGTCCGTCCATTTCGTAGCTTTATTATCTAAATAAATAAATAAATAATAAATTACAAATATCATAAGTGATATACACGTTACTATACGAATAGTAAGATAATTATACTTTACGTAGTCAATCTGTTTTACGTGAACGGGAAAGTAAAAAAAAAAACTTTATACATATGTTACAGTGAATGTTGAGGTTTCAGTTAAGGTTAACAGTGACCAGTTACAGTCGACGTTCACTGAACGTTTTAATGAAAGTTAAATACTCATGTTATAATATCATTCATAATCAACTTCTACTAGTGAATCTCGACTGTTCTTAGGGAATATCAACCTACCCTACTACAGCTTAGGGAAGGTGTACCAACACTAAATATACTAAAGGAATAAATTAGCAGTTCCTGTCAGAATAATCAAAAACATAGTTTATTTAAGGTTGACATATACGAGTAAAGTATTTACAGTACTTCAAAATAAAGCAGCAATATTACAACATTTTAACACATTATGGCACTGATAATTACAAAGTACATTATTTTTCTTCCAGGCACATTTTTTTTAATGACATTTAGTTCGGCAAGTGCACTTAAAGTATCCTTGGTAACTTCCAGTAGATTGCGCTGTTGCAGTGGTCCATAAAGAGAGTGTCTTGTCCCGTGGTACTTCAGTTTATTTAATAATGTTTGTAGAACAAGCACTAAATTGTGATCTGCAAAAGTGAAATTATCTGTAGGTTATAAATTGGTTAATTAAGTTCAGTATTTGTATGAGTGTGCATATGTGTGCATGTGGTGTGGCTGTGCTGTATTTTTAACCCCTTTCATCCCCTGTCTATTTATGTCCCTAACAATCTCGTTATTTTATAAGACCTTACCTAGCACAGTAACTAGTTTTTACCTACGATAAAACCTTACCTAGCATATAGCTGCTTCATCACACCACTGCTGGTTCCAAGTCGGTAAAATGCATCATCCACTATGTCCAAAATGATACCAAGAACTGATCTGGAATCTCCTCTTCCACGGTCTACATCAGGAACTTGAATTCGTTTAGTACAATCCACCTGTGGTAGATTCTGGTCTGATGTACGTTTCATCCGTTTTGCTTGGTTTGTTCAGCAGTTGAATGCCTTCTCTCTTTGTCTTTCTATTTCTAGTATCGATTGGTCGAGGCCGGTTAAGCTGTATGAAGTATCTTCTAGCCTATTTTCCTGTTTGAAAAGCAAGCTTTTATCTTGTTCCATCACATCAGGGCTCTCTTCTCCTACCTGAGTTTCTTCTGTTTCATGTTCATCATCAATATTAATTTGCCTAATTACAGCTTCAAAGTTCTCGGCAGATTCCACGTTAGATAAGGATTCAATAGGTATGTTCGAAGAAGCTAATCCATGCCTAGATGGACTACCAAACATCGCTTGATATGATGATCTTTGTATACTACTGTGTACTGCACTATTTTTCATGAGCTGAATGAATTTCAAACCATGGCTCCAGTGAGATGTTTTGTAATCCTGCATCCACGTAGTAAGCATGTTTTCCATGTCTTGATTAGCGCTCTCGACACTTCCTTGGCTTTGATTGTGCTTAGGTTTACCGTGGATAATTTTGAAATTAGGCCACACATCAACTAATGTATTCATAATTTTGTTTACAAACTCCCGGCCATTATCAGACTGTAATCCTGAAGGTGCCCCAAGCAATGTAAAAATATCTGTTACATTTTCACAAATGCTATCAGCCGTCTTGGACTTAAGAGCACTCTAAGTACAAAATATTTTGTTAAGTGATCTTGTATACTAGTATAAATTTATAATCATAATCTGGTTGCGATTGAAAATCAATTAAATCAACTTGGCATCTATGATTCAAATCCTTAAATAGCATTGGATTTACTACACTTCCCTTTTTCTGCCTCTTTTGCTTCTCCAAACAAGGCTCACAAATATTTAAATAAATAAATATATCTTTGTAGGTGATATTTTTGTATTTAGCTTTTAAATGTTTTACCATATGGTCGCGACCGCAATGTCTAGTAGTAATATGAGCGTCTTTTAACACTTTATAAAGTTCTTTATCATATTCAAAATACTTAATAATATTTTCTTCTGTAACTGGTGTTATTAATTTTGTGATTCTGTTTTCTTCAATATCATATCTTTTCAAAAATCTATAATCGTTCCCTTCCTTATTAGGTTTTGATTTTACGCTTTTAACCTTATTAATTAAAAATTCATACTTATCCTTATCCATGGACACAGAATTCACTTTGGACAATTTAGGTTCACTTTTAAGTTGTTCATAAAATTGTACGGATTTAGTCATGGCTGCAAAATTACACAATATACACACTTAACAATAAAAAAACACAAGCTCAACAGCTCAACGAACAATAACCTCACAGCAGCTGCATCAAAACAATAAATTGGCGGGAAACAACTTTCAGTCATCAGATGGTGGGGATGGAGACCGATGACACACCAAACCGATCTATTTTTAACATTCCCTGCAAACAGCTGGTGAAGGTCGACACTTACTAGTGAGAGTTGACCGCTCAATTTTACTATACCAACTTCCACTGACCAGTTTAGTGAATGTTGACAATCCCCAGTCATTGTTAACCTGTACTAGTTTTCAACATTCACTGTAACACATATATACATTACGCAAGTTATAGTGAATATCAGGAAACTTCAGACTTAAATGCGTTTTCGAACCAGAAAAAATATCGTTTACATAGGTTTCTGTCACAGTTGTCACTCGAAGGTCTAAGCACAATTGTTGAAAAGCATAATCAGTATGTAAAAAACAAAACTGTCTGTAACTGAAAATACTGAAACGGTATAATAATAATGACGACGACAACCATTTGTTATAATAGCTTACTATAAGTAATACATTATTGGAATAATTTTCCATGATCAGTCTATAGACACACATTTTTAAACATGTTGTAGACACATATAATTAATACATAATTTATTACCTTACGTTACTTAACCAAAAACGTGTCGAGACATTTTAAAGATTTGCGTGTACAATATTTTATACATAATGTTTAGTGTAACCACAGATCTTGGACGCTCCAACAAGTTATTTGACGGTAAGCGTAGAACACACAAGAACATCATAAGAACACACAAGAACTGTGTAATCTACAATTAAATGACAGTAAAGGCTGCTCGTTTATTATTTGATACTGGGCAAGTCGTAGTAGGACAGTTTTTGGTCGTCTCTTACACGGGTGTTTGAGATCTCTGTTCCCGCAACACTGAAGATGACCGTCATGGGTATCAACAAAACGTCTTCTTCTTCTTCGTCTTCTTCTTCTTGTTTCACTTCTTCACTTGGGCTATAGCTCCTTCCGACTTCACAGAGCCTCTGACCATTTTTTCCAGGATCTTCCACGATCTCTCGTCCCCACTGGCCTATATTCAAATGGTAGGAATACGCGTGTCTAACATGCGTTCCACATGGGACTTCTAATTCTGCCTGTATTCCTTTATTCTCTCCAGAACCGATTGTAACTTATGTCGTCTTTTCGCAGACGATCTCTTAATCTACATCCCTTCACTGCTCTTAAAAATTTCATTTCCGTGGCCTGTATTTTTGAAATATCTTTTTGCAGGATAGCCCATGTTTCACTTCCATTCATTAAAGTCGGGACAGCCACGACCTTATAGAACATTAGCTTTGTCTCCCACTGCGTTTCATTCTTCAATAGTCGTCTTATTGTTCCACATGTAGGCCTATAACTAAATTTAATCATCAAAACGTCTGGTATTAATTATAATCATTCTATTCTACGGCCTACGACATAACAGCCCGGCAAGTATTGACACTGGCCACGAAAACGTACGTTTTTTTGTGTGAATTTTATCTGCGTTAATAAATAATTTTCTAAAAAATAAATTTTTAGCTTCCGCTTTGATCTCAGCTAATATTAATAAAAGAAATAATTCAGTAAAAACATAGGGCATATAGGCAACATTATTTAGAGTTTGTGGTTTAATAAATTCGTGTCTATTGAGATGGTCGCCAAAAGTAGTTGTTACTGAAGTTAGCAAACCAAAAACAGTTTTTGAATAACTGAGCAGCGAATCAAGCATAAAGATTTTAATTTTGTTTTGGAAGCAACTGAGATACCGGATATTGAATTTTGTAGAAATGCTGCAAATACTTACAGATGACCTCCATGGCCAGCAGCGTTAGCCGTTGTGACATTCAGTCCGGAGTAATGTTTTGTTGGTTGATCATAATTTTGAATTATTCCTTACCTCAATATCCCCTATATGATAAAAAAAAAAATACAAAGGAACCTACAGAGTTATAGATTGACTGCAGTAAAAGAATATTAATATTTATAATATTGTTGTTTACGTGTAGTATATATGATACTGCTGTTAATTGAATATTTAAATAATTACGGCTTTTAAAAGATGATACAACGCTTTTTGGTACAAATTACCATGTGAGTAGCAGTTAGATTCTACTTCGATGAAGTGAAGTTAGAACGCAAAGTTTGCTACGCTCAATACTGTAGATTGAATTGCCAGCTGAAAGCCTGTTCCCTCGAGACAAACATGAATAGGATTGTTACGAGAAACTATTTCATCGTAAACTAATCCTGCTCTCTTGGTACAAATCAGCGTCTTGTCTATGCTAATCATCTTACGTAGCTTATCGATTCAGCTTAATCGCTGACGTAATATGAACAGTCAGCATGTTATTATATTAGCCATCATAAACAATTACAGTGTTTGCATTATCCGCATATAATATTTTAGTATTACCAGCATGTGTATGTTTATAGAATAATAATGTACCTTATTACAAACTAGTTCAATAATAAATATTAAAAATAATAATATTAATAATAATAGTGATTAAAACTCCATATTGGGATTGCGATATTATTGTCTTTAGAAATAACAAAATTACAATTAGTCGGTATTAACCTTTGTATAGCAAATGAGCAAATAAATACGGGTAAATTTGTATTAGATGCTACAAATAATACACTGTACAATACAATTCTAAGATAATGTACTATCCTCGTATGAAGTAGGTGTTAATATAAGCCTTATTATGTCGCTGTCTCAATTTAAAATTAGCAAGTTTCCAACAAGTAAAAAACGCACGACTTCAAACAATAAAAATTACATGTTCAAATAAATTTCTTTAGTCTATTTTTGTAACTTTAAATATATTCTGTAGACGCTCATGGACGAGAGACAGCCCAAAATTGTTTATGCTGCATTATACATAAGTACAATGTATTGATCTATTGTTAAAAACGATGTACATTATTATGTATTTTAAATAAAATTATCGGTTTTTAAATGCTACGGAAAGTCTAGCAAAAATTCACTGTAATTTTAACATGTTCTTATGTACATTTTAAGAAAAACGTTTTAACTGTAAACAATTTAGCTTATCTGTATATAATTACTTTAGTTCTGTTTTAAATGTATTGCAACGCTGAAGGCATAAATAGCATAGCATCGCTTAGTGTCTACGTGATCTTGGCACGCCACGGCGAGCGACATTGTTATAGACGTTTACAGATTATTCTATGTGGTAAAGTTCCGTAGCGTTCTTCTAAATTGACTGTGCCCGTTCCAGATGTTCACTCGACTACTCTACCAGCATCCACGCCTGTTAGCTGTTAGACTGCAAGGTGGCGGATGTATAAATACTGGATTTAGGAGCGGCCTACTTAGTTACAGGTGGCGATTTATTCAGTGTAGATCAAGCGATTGTTGCGGATTAATGTAAAGTGATTACTGTGTTAATTATTCACAAGTTGTTTTAAGGTGACATTAATTTTTTGAAAAAATTAACTCGAATAATTGTGTAAGAGTGATTTGTTGATTTAATTTGAATTTCCAGAGGTAAGGTTGTGTACAGTAGAAACATCTTTCTCAAACATAGAAGAAACAAAATATCTGAAGTTGAAGACGCTATCTCAAAATAAATATATGCAGTAAAAGAGTCAATTGTCAATATTAGAAAGGATATTTGAACATTAGACAAACAATTTTTGAAAATACAGCCGTGCTTTTTGAAACAAGTTGCTGATCAGACTGTACCATTGATAAATGCAGAAAAAGACACAGAAAATAAGATAATAGAAAGAGTCAATTTGCCTACAGTGGGCGACGTACCTGCGGTAATTTTAAGCCGCAAATCACTGGACGGAGAGAGAGAGAGAGAGAGAGAGAGAGAGAGAGAGAGCAGTTTTTTGTTCCCGCTATAATAAGACCTGAGTGACCACAGAAAGTGCTACTTGATAGCTAGCTAGGACACCTATGCAGAATTGATGAACTCTAGAATTACAGTATAGTGATAAACATTTTCGCAATGTGTATTTCGCTTAGTTGAGAGCAAGGCAACAGCATTCCAGGAGAGTCTTCAAGAGTTTGAAGAAAGCATCGACAATCTAATTAGACTGGCCTGAAGCACCAGAGCGTTTTCAAATGAGGTTTACGGTGGAGACATTTATTGATAGCATCAGTGATTGTAAATTTCAGCAAGTACTACGATTGGCAAGACTGTGACGATTTCATTAATTGAAAATGAAGTAATTAATAAATAGGTAATGTAAAAGCTGAGAAATTTTAAATTTTAATAAAATCGCACATTTAAACTAAATTTTATCGCTATCATAAAATTATAATAACATTTAATAAAAAGTTTAATAATAAAATAAAAAGGAATACGAGCGAACAGATAGGAAAACCTTGTTAATTAACCCTGCATAGACATGCGCTAACCGGAATTAACCTGAATACCGACCCCTAAAGAAACTAACAATACTTGTAAATTTGATATTAATTAAATAAATAAACAAGACCACATTAGTGTACTATAATAAAGTCTGTAATTAAGAATAGCTTTGGATAATTAAAAGGTCAAACTTTAACCCTTTAAAAAGAGGATAAATGTGGAACTATTTTATTGCGACGCGTAAACTCCGCGCGATTAACTGACCCTTCCTAACATAGTAAGAGAAACTTGAGATGCGTCGTTCGGCCAGTAAGCAGCTCAGAACGGAGCGCTACAACAAAATATGTTTTATTATTTTGTTATTAATTTAAATAACCGTGTGAAGAGTTATGTAACGAGTATGTAGTGTGTATCAGTAAAGAAGAATGTAGAAGATTAAGTGCGAAAGGTGACATCCCGCATCTAGAAAGATAGTTAAAGTTATTTTAGGGTTGTATATGTAAAGTGAAATACAACCGTTCTATTACCAAATGTAAAATGTGAAGAGGAAGACCTCAACTGTATTTGCCAAACCACCAAGGAACAGGACGACTTCATGACATCGTAACTCTCTCTATCATTAGTTGACTCCAAGGACCTTCACCAGGAAGACGACCACGATGACAGCCCTCTACCTAGAGTGTGCGGAAGAATCACGCGTGGACGACATGGACTAAAACACTTAACTAAGAGGTAGCACGGAAGCTGGTCTTCCGTGGATATGTATCTTTTTTAAATAGAAGTAATTGTAAACTAAAAGACTTTAAAATGACAATCTCTAAAGTTTAAGAATAAATGTTGTAACAAGTAATTTCAGTAATCATAAGTTGTAAAATAACTCGTGTGATGTAGCGTTGGAACATCGCACTACTAAATGAAACCATTCCTCAAATGGCATAAAGAGTAATAAAGTAATTCAGTAATGGAGTAGAGTAAATATGAAATTCCTAAGTAATATATAGAAACTCGGATCCGAGGTAAAATGCGCTAACTGTATTATAAATCTTAATGTAGAAAAGCCCTTACGATTTCACTGTAAGTTAAAATTTGATATTTTATGTATAATCTAACAGTAATAAATAAAGAGATGTCATCTTTAGTACATACTAAATTGAGTGCATAAATCAGCAGTCTCCCCTCCCCAGTTTCCTTTTATATTAATTGTTTTGGTGATTTGATTAATTTTCAGCTTGTTACAACTAAGGCAGCCTGTATAATTGGCCAGAGTCAATTAATACGGGTTCCCGATGTTATAACGTAAGTAAAGATGTTATAAAATGCGCACTCTGCTTTGTAAAAAAAAAGTAAATAATTTTATTATTAACATGCCCCACCTTGTTTTGTTTAATGAGTATTGTGTAATATTGTGACACCCTGTTGATCTATTCACTCATGTACTTTAATATGTGTCTGAAATTTTAAATAAAATAAAAATGATAATTATTATTATAGTGGTATAGTAAATAGGTAATTTTAATTGTGAATTAGATATAGGAATTTACACAATGTTAACTTAGCGCCCCAGGTATACGAAACAACATCAGGTACGTGCTTGTCAAAAATTTCATTCATCAACGTGTCGGTTTGTAAACAAAATCTGACCTGTTAAATTCTTGTCCACGCCTGTGTAAAACTGTCATAGTTACCTCCCGCAAAGTTGAGTTAGACAATACGCAACCCTCTTCGATTGTTCTATTGTTATAAGAAGCGTGTATCATCCTGTGTTTAGTAACCGAGAATTCCCCCTTCGTTGAATGTATATTGACGCCTGTGTGAGATTTCTCTTCCTCTGAAATTTATCTCTCTCTCTACCAATGTAAATTTTAAATGTGAACTTTAATCGTTTATGTGTGAAAACAAGAAAGAGTAGTATAGAATTTAGTGCGAATAATAGAATAAGTATTTATAGCCACTCACATTTCAAAAATGGGTGTATTTAACCCCGATCTATTATTAAAAGATGAACTGTGCTACGAAGCTATTTTACGCGGTTTATCTCACGCGAACGTAACAGTGGCTGAATTGTGTGAATTGCGCAAGACGTTACGCGAAAGCAGATCAGATATACCCTCGCAGTTAGATAGATTACGTGAACTCGATTAAGACAGCGAACGAGAAACCTGTAATGCGAAATATAGGAAACTGACGTTATTATCTCAAAACATTCACGACGAAAAATCACCTACTGTAATATTGCGCGTCACGCAACGAATAGAACATTTAACCCGCCGGTTGAACAATTTATTGAACTGGCCCGACGTCAGCGTAACCCCTCCCGATGTGCAAAAATTTGCGGATGAGGCATTACGCCAATTACCCATAATTATCAACGAATTTCGGCGAAAGTCAGACTCATCTAGAATGGAAGAAATTGAGCATTATTTACAAAAATTATATATTTCCCAGGTTCAATCCCCTACTTTAGAAAACCCTCCCTCCACCTCGAACCACGAATCACCCATGGTATCGAAGATACAACCGACTCATGAACAGCTACCTAGTAGAGAATTACATACCCTCACGATATCAGAACCCCCACATCCTAGTGGTCACCATACTCGCACCAGTAGATATGGGATTACGACGCCTAACGCAGCAACGAATCCTTCGAAATGTATACCAAATGTAAATTTTAATGTAGACCTCTACGGAAAGATCACACACCGAAATTCAGAAATTATTACAGAAATTCCCTACACCGATGGCTTAAGTATTACGAAACTGTTAAATTTCATCAGATACCTCCTGCAAATAAAAGATCTACAGCAACTGAACGATTGGCAAATCCTGCAAGTAATCCTACCCAAATGTAAACCACCATTATGAGATCGTGTACTGGAATCATTAAACTCGACTCTTCCAGTAGAAGAACTTCATACTACCATAATAAAACATTTTATCCCCACGGGAATTTACGAGGAGATTAAAAGAAATACCGTACTTCGAGTACAAGGAGCCCATGAAAGACTGGCCCACTATATTGCACACATCAGAGAATCTTCACGACTACTGCAAGTCGACTGGAGTGAGAAACAATTGGTCGATACTATTCTAGTAGGCTTATCTCCTGAAGAACGCTCCCGATTAGCACTAATAAATAGGCCCCACACTTTCGCTGATCTAGAACAATGTAGTATTCACTCTTCAAATATATGGTACGCAGATCAGAACAGACATGCGTCGCTATCCACAACACAACATAGAAAGGAAACGCAAGCCTCAATGAGAAAGACGACCATTTCGGCGACCAACCAATTTTCATGGCTATGGTAAGTCCAAGGAGCCTCAACCTCGACAGGAAACCAGTGAGACCCCACGTAAAGAAAATGTATGTTATAACTGCGGGAAACCTGGACACATCAGTAGAAACTGTAAACGGAAACAGTACAATCAGAAAACCCATTATCCAAAAAACATGTAAGGCAGGGAGGTCCGAAATCCTGTGTCTTCCGCAGCATCGTGAAAACAGGTAAACCCCTGAGAGACAACAAATTAAAACAAAATAATAATAACAAAAGAAAATTAGACCCCTATGTTAGAAAATTTATTGATAAATGTAACGCCATTAATAAATGTGATTTCAGTAAGTGTCAATTACCGTATATACAAGTTGACCTCGGTGTTACATCCACCCTAGGATTAATTGATTCCGGATCAACGCGAAGTTTAATTAGTCAAGAGCTAGCCAATAAATTATTTAAACACAACTTAGTTAAACGCCGTCAATCAGTGAATATTAGATGCGCAACAGCTAATAAACAAAATTTAATGATAAAACTTATCATCACGTTTAAAGTTAAAATTAAAAATCTAAAGTGGTATTTTCCAATGTTGGTATGCGACGAGTTAGGACCCGAGTTAATATTGGGAGCTGATTTTATCAGTAAAACAGGAATAATTCTAGATATTCATGATAAGAAATTTTATTTTGGATTCGATCGTTCACAAAAATATAATTTGGATGATAATGCAAATAACAGAAAAAGTACTGGAACTACTTCTACACATCTAGAACATCATGAATCTGAATTAGGTCATCTGGAAAGTAAAGATAGACGGAACATGCAGACATTAATAGAACAGTTCTCCAACGTCCTCACCCCAAAGTTAGTACTGACGGACCTAATAGAGTACAAAATCAATTTGAGCGACAATAAAGTAATACGTTTAGCCCCATATAAGTTATCACCTCCAAAAATGGAAGTAATGAGGAACCAAATTAACAAATTGTTAGAACAAGGAGTCATCGAACCCTCTACTTTATCTTATTCATCACCCGCGTTTTTAGTACCCAAAAGTAACGACAAACATAGACTAGTTGTAGACTACAGGCAACTTAATAAACGGATACAATTTGAATCTATCCCGCTTCCCGACATCCACAGTGCTTTTCATTATTTTACGAAAGCAAAAATTTTTACCATCATGGATTTAAACCAGGCATTTCACCAGATACCCCTCTCCGAAGAATCAAAACGTCTAACCGCATTTGCCGTTCCTTTCAACCTGTACCAATTTACGAGGGTACCCTTTGGTATATCCCAAGGTAGTTCTGTATGTAGCAGATTATTAGAAAAATTATTTCATGATATAAAATTTAAATATGTGTATCACTATTTAGATGACATCGTTATCTACAGCGAATCAATTGACCAACATCTTAATCATCTACGTGAAGTACTATCCCGATTGGAGAAAGCTGGATTAACCGTAAACCCCAGTAAAGTAAATTTTGCTGTCACACAATTCTCATTTTTAGATCACATCGTAAAAGCCAACGGAAAGGTAAGCATAGACCCCGAGCGAACCCGTGCTATCAGAGAATTTTTACCACCCCGGGATGCGAAAGGAATAGCCCGATTTTTGGGAATGATAAATTATTTCCACAAGTATATCCCACATCTAGCCGAAATTGCAGCATCTCTGAATGCTTTAAGAAAGAAGGGAGTTAAATTTGAGTGGAATGTGCAACACCAAACCGCATTCGAGAAATTGAAAGAAAGCATCATATCACCCCCAGTACTACAATTAGCCGATTTTACAAAACCGTTTGTAGTGCAGACAGACAGTTCAAGTGTAGCCCTAGGTGCAGTAATATATCAGGAAGTAGATAACTCTAGACTACCTATTAGTTACGCTTCACGCACCCTGACAGACCAAGAAAAGAAATACTCCGCATACGAATTAGAATGTTTAGCTATCGTTTTCGCTTTTGAGAAGTTCAAACGCTTTTTAGAACATAAACAGTTTCTGTTAGAAACAGATAATCAAGCATTATCTTGGCTACTAAATCACCCAAAACAGTTAGATCGTATTGGAAGCTGTGTATTAAGATTAAATTGTTTTAAATTTAAAGTACAACATATTAGAGGCACCCAAAACGTAGTTGCCGATACACTGTCACGTATGTTCCAGCCAAGTAGTAAAACATACGAAAACAAGGAGAGTAGAGAAACGCCGATTATCAATACTTTAATTACCGAATTTCCTCTTGCATTTACGGACTTAGCCCAGTATCAACAACAAGACCCCCGTTTAAGACCAATTATAGAACAACTTGACAAAGGAAATAAGTCAGGAAAATACATATTAAGTAAGAGAGTGTTATGTTATAGAATAGCGAACGGAAAATATTTACGAATATTCGCCCCTGATATTATTAAATCTATGCTGAAGGAATACTATCACTCTTCCACCATTGGAGCACATATGGGAATAAATAAAATCATACATCGAATTCGTAAAGAATATCACTGGGAAAATATGAACAGTGAGATCGCTAATTTCGTGAAAAGGTGTAAGTTGTGTGCACTCAGCAAACCAGCGAGAAACAGCCAAATAAGTCAATTAATCTCAGAGATTCCTGCTACCCCGTTCTCCAAAATCTATTTAGACTTTTCAGGACCCTACCCGCGTTCTAAATCAGGAAATACCATGCTACTAATTTGCGTAGATTCTTTCAGCAAATGTATGTGGATGTACCCCATGCGGCGACCATTAGCTTCAACCACAGTAACTATATTACAGAATAGATTATTTAAAGAATTCGGTACTCCCGTACATCTAGTGTCGGATAACGGACCTCAGTTTAAGTCAAAGGAATTCAGGAACATGTGTTTCAAATTAGGAATAGACCACATTACCACTACAGAGTATCGTCCGCAAGGTAATATAGCTGAAAGGTATTTGCGAAACCTAAAATCTGCTTTAATAGCCTACCATGCAAACGACCATTCGTCTTGGGACCAGAACCTATCCTGGATACAATTCGCATTTAATTTAGCCTACCATGAAGGACATAAGTCTACCCCATTCGAATTATTGTTCAAATACAAACCTAGCCACCCATTATCCACTAATTGGAAAATACATGAGTTGCTACCCCTTGAAATTTGGGATAAAAATACAAAGAAAATCTGGAATGAAGCTCGCGCTAATTTACGAGCAAACTTAGCGAAATCGAGGAAATATCACGAGCGAAATAATAATAACAATGAAGTAAAGTACCAAATCGGTGACTTAGTAATGTATAAAACACACCCTACGAGTAGTGCTATCGATAAGACAACCTCCAAGCTATCATACCGATGGTGCGGTCCTTATCAAATTCACAAATACTTAACTCCAGTAACTGTAGCTCTGTACGAACCCTCTATTCAAAAATATGTACGCAGAACACATATTTCGCAGATAAAACGTTATCACAAAGAAGGAAATGGTAGAGTGCAAGCAAAATAAATGTAGTAAAAAGGTATATGTTTTGTACTCAACTGCTAAAGAGTACTTGAGTAACAATTGGCTAGCTAATCGTATAAATAAGTACGAGGCCTGATCAACCTTGAATCCTATTCATCGAAAGTAGAGCAAAGTGAGAAGTCAGCTGACATCGAAAATAAGTAATAATTAAGTAATAAATTACTTAAGGAGTAATTCTATAACAAGAGTAACTCACAAACTAAAGAAACATCCGGTAGTAGTCGTAAGTAGTAGATTTAAGAAGAATTTAGTATGTTTACGATATATTTTATAATGTGTGAATTTTATGTAGTATAAGAACTTGTCTGTAAGGTATTGTATATATATATATTGATAGTAAGAATAAGCAAGTCGAGAGTGACTTATGCAGCTCATAATTTTGTACAGAGAAACGAGTGAGAGAAATTTCACACGGTAATCCCCAAGCATACTCCCAGTACATTGTTGACCAAATAAGCCGGAGTCTGTTTTTAAGCGGCGGAGTATGTGACGATTTCATTAAATAAACATAAAGTAATTAATAAATAGGTAATGTAAAAGCTGAGAAATTTTAAATTTTAATAAAATCGCACATTTAAACTAAATTTTATCGCTATCATAAAATTATAATAACATTTAATAAAAAGTTTAATAATAAAATAAAAAGGAATACGAGCGAACAGATAGGAAAACCTTGTTAATTAACCCTGCATAGACATGCGCTAACCGGAATTAACCTGAATACCGACCCCTAAACAAACTAACAATACTTGTAAATTTGATATTAATTAAATAAATAAACAAGACCACATTAGTGTACTATAATAAAGTCTGTAATTAAGAATAGCTTTGGATAATTAAAAGGTCAAACTTTAACCCTTTAAAAAGAGGATAAATGTGGAACAATTTTATTGCGACGCGTAAACTCCGCGCGATTAACTGACCCTTCCTAACATAGTAAGAGAGACTTGAGATGCGTCGTTCGGCCAGTAAGCAGCTCAGAACGGAGCGCTACAACAAAATATGTTTTATTATTTTGTTATTAATTTAAATAACCGTGTGAAGAGTTATGTAACGAGTATGTAGTGTGTATCAGTAAAGAAGAATGTAGAAGATTAAGTGCGAAAGGTGACATCTCACATCTAGAAAGATAGTTAAAGTTATTTTAGGGTTGTATATGTAAAGTGAAATACAACCGTTCTATTACCAAATGTAAAATGTGAAGACGAAGACCTCAACTGTATTTGCCAAACCACCAAGGAACAGGACGACTTCATGACATCGTAACTCTCTCTATCATTAGTTGACTCCAAGGACCTTCACCAGGAAGACGACCACGATGACAGCCCTCTACCTAGAGTGTGCGGAAGAATCACGCGTGGACGACATGGACTAAAACACTTAACTAAGAGGTAGCACGGAAGCTGGTCTTCCGTGGATATGTATTTTTTTTAAATAGAAGTAATTGTAAACTAAAAGACTTTAAAATGACAATCTCTAAAGTGCATAAATCAGCAGTCTCCCCTCCCCAGTTTCCTTTTATATTAATTGTTTTGGTGATTTGATTAATTTTCAGCTTGTTACAACGAAGGCAGCCTGTATAATTGGCCAGAGTCAATTAATACGGGTTCCCGATGTTATAACGTAAGTAAAGATGTTATAAGACACCGAAACACCTTAGAAGCTCTTGTTCACGGTCTCATTTGTTTACATTGCCATTACGCTGGGGGGCAGAAAACAAACGTTAGAAGACAAACAATTCAAAATTTTAAGAGTACAGCAACGATTTGAACGATGGGAAAGAGACAGAAGACCCAAGTGTTATAACTGTGGGAAACTTGGTCATCTTCAGGCAGATTGCTGGGAGAATAAAATATAGAGAGAAGGGTATTATCATACAAATTGGCGAAATGAAGTTCCAGAACATGGATTTGCGTAAGGTAAACCATCATTTACAGTTGAGATGGACGCACAGTGTCCGTTGTGCGCCCTACCGCTAGCCGTAATTTAGAGCCTGTTGTACCGCACAGATAGTGACTGCAAGCCATCCATATAAGCGTCACCCATATCGTCACTGTTTGGTTTTCCTTATCACAGATTAAGGCTGCTGACATACGGGCCACTCTGTGGCGCCACTCAGTCGCGCCCGGTTGTTTTGCATG
Source organism: Magicicada septendecula (assembly GCA_034769895.1). Lineage (NCBI taxonomy): Eukaryota > Metazoa > Arthropoda > Insecta > Hemiptera > Cicadidae > Magicicada > Magicicada septendecula. Next base: position 272,522,050 of record CM068368.1, read on the forward strand.
GTTTTAAATTGTACCTTTGCACACGAGCGACTGTGACTTGCGACTGTGGCAGGCAGAAGCCAGTCCTCGCCACGAATGGAGACGATTTGTGGCGTTGGAGCTTACACACGGGCCACTTTCAGTCTCGCCACAGCAGTGTTCAGAGTAGTGTTGTGAAGCGTATACTAACACTGTAATTTCTATAAAACTTTTGGAGCTTTCTTACTATTTGTTTTTAAAAATTTATAAGACTTTCTTGTTTCTAAAAACTATTTAAAAACTTTAACTGTCATGTCGGATTTTGATTCTGATCGATTTATAATTGAAGTGGAACAGAGACCGGCAATTCGGAACCCGAGATGCAACGAATATTCAAACAAAATGGCGAAAGGGAGAGCATGGAAACAGCTCTGTTATATTTTTGTATCAGGCTTCAGTGAAATGGACAGCCTGATGAAAAATAAATCAGGTATGTTTCTAATCAGTATTGTAGTAAAATATGTAATAAAAATTATAAAAGCAGTAATAATAATAAAGTAGGCCTACTGCACTAAACTAAAGTGTAAACTTCATAAAACAACTAAAGTCATAAATGCCTAAAGTTGGTAGACATTATATTGTGTAATTATATTATGACAGATATGTAGGTGTATGTAATAGAATAGAAACAAAATACATATACAAGGTCTACGAAGTGCAGTATTTGACTAATGTCTAAGTTTGTATAATGCGAGAACTTATGCAATCCGAAAAAAACTTCGGTTCCATGCAATTCCGCTTGAACAAGTTTTTCTATATATATTTTCTCTATTATTAATAGGCCTAATAATAAAACTTTTCGTACAAGAATATATTTTTAATTTTTTTTTTAATATAACACTGCTTCAAAATATTTAACAAACATCATCAGATATACAAATTAAAAATTATTTAAATTAACAGTATTTAAACAGTGTTATTTTGAAAAAAATAATAAAAAATATATTCTTGTACGAAAAGTCTTATTCGACCTATTATTAATAATAATATAAAAATAAGACAATAATAATTGAGTAATTATGAATGTAATATTTTCTTTAATAACTATTGTATTGTAAGGAATTGCACCATAAAAAATTTAACATCAGTCTCTGCAAAAATCGTATACATCTGCGTCTAGCCCATATGACTCCTACAAGTGACAAATAATTATATAACAATATTCTCCCTGCAAGATCAGTCTCTAGCCATAGTTTACTGTTGAGTATCATAATTACAACACAAGAAAAAGAGTAATGCCTTCTAAATTACATAGCATATTAGCGAATTCAGGCGGGACGGTCTCAACAATGTTTTATGCAAACACTACTTGACCACATACTTATGAGCCAAAACAATCTTGCGAACAATGCACACAGTTTACAGTTGCAAACAAGTTTAGGTCTAGCTTACAGGAAACCAATAGTTTCAATCGATTACTCAACACCAAACTGGTTAATATTTCGTCTACTGAAATACGATTATTGCATGAGTGTGTGTGTGTGTGTGTGCGTGTGTGTGTGTGCGCGCGCGCGTGCGTGTGAAAGAGAGAGGGATGTTAGGACGGAGGAGGAAGGTAAATAGAATGTACGTGGGTGTAACGTTCTTAACATAATCTATCAAAATCTTTGAAACAAATTAGATGCGACAAACGAACAATGTTCATATAAATAGAAACCATTTTTATTTTTAAATAAATATTTCTACCAAGAGATATATTTTAGGGAAAACACATTTTGAATAAGACACAAAATAAGTTATTAAAATAGTTTTTATTATGACTATGGTTTGATAGTGAAACAGTATTAGACAAGGTTTCTCTGAAAAAGGGCAATATATAATTGTCTTGCCATGGTACTGATCCTTCTTGTGTACAAAAGAATTCGGAAGGAAGAAGAACTTCCTCGTCAGAGTCCATGATGAAACTGATGTAAATACTAAATGAAACAATCATTTATCACTGAGCAAACGGAGAGTGGAGCGTCTCTGAAGCGAACCCTTGCACACGAGCCACTGGTACTTGGCGCGACTGAGTGGCCCGTGTGTCAGCAGCCTAATATTTCATACACCTAAACCGTTCTCGACGAATGGCGTATTGAATTGGCAACAGCCACTAATTCATTCTCCAGATTAACAAAAGTAGAGAGACAGAGACACTCCTACTGGGCATTCTGTTTTGTACCGTTTAGTTAAACAACAAATCACAAAAATACCACGCAATGGACTTTTTTAAACACGCGATTTTATATATAGGCTATATTTTTATATACATTTACAATATTTGTATATTTAAATATATATATATATATATATTTAAATCATTTATAAACAATTTTACAAACCAATTAGAAGTAAAAACGAGAATGCTTATGTAGCCTACGCCAAATATGTGTGGGTGCTAGGTCACTTTAAGTTATGTTGTAGTACTTATGGTACATAACATTATTAATGATACATTAGATTAAACTTAATATATATAAAATTAGTATAGTAAAATTTATAAATAGATAAAATAAGGGAATTTATACACGTACTGAATTAAATATAGTGCACTACGTTATAATTTATGAAAGGTAAGAAGAAAGTAGTCTTAAAACCTGAAAATATGGAATAAATCTGAAATTGTAACCTGTCACTTTTCCGTCAAGTTTTAAGGATATCACATGTATAGAGACTAGTCTCTACAAAATTATGTATATAGTTAACAGATGTGGCAGTGATTGTATACTTTACAATAATAAAGGTTATGTATAAAATTAATTTTATTACAACAAGACGAGGTTTTGTAGAAACATATTGTAACAAACGAAATGAAAAGGAATTTCATTATGAACAACAAGTGTATGTAATAGTGAAATATTATACGGCATACTGAGTGATATATATCGGATAAACTATTTAGAGCTACGATTGTGATAAAACGTAATTACTTTTACAGAAACATGAAACGACCGATTACATGGTATTCAAATAAAAAAAAAAGATGAAATACGAGAAATAACAAGAGAAAACACATAAGGGAAAGTTTCGGTTTCACTAGTTTTATTAAAACTTTGAGTAAGGTATTAAAGACAAAAATTGTAATACAAGAAAAACAAACAGATAGAATTTTAATTTGCCCGATTTGAAGAAGAAAATGTATGTAAACAGTCTAATTGAGCGTGTTTTGTAACACCGGTGAGAAAGAAATCTGCTTGTGGCGCTAGTCGCTGTCAGAATTTTGTTTTATTTCAGCAATTGTGAATTAACGTATTTCTTGCTAACATTAGTTTTGGTTCAAAGTTTGTAAATGGAAACAGTTCTTTAGTTATGAAATGATGTCTGCTATTTGTCCTGAGATTTTTGTATTGTAAAAAAGGAAAATGAGTGACTACGAAAAAAAATTATTTAATAAATGGGTGGTGAGAAATTTGATGCCGTTGTAAATTCTATTTCTGGAATAACTAAAGGACAAAATCATAACAAGCTAACCACAGAACACGTTTGCTTTTTGTATGGGATTTAAACAGTTTCGACAATAGTATACATTAATTTGTAAAAATTGTCAAGATATATAAGCTTTTCTTTACATAAGTGGCATTTATTCGGTTTGAGGAATAAAAATATAGTTATTTTGGTTTCATAGTTTTGTGTAGTAGTACGTATGTACTTTCTTATATCACAATTAACAAAAATGGAAGCGCCTAAACCTGTTAGAAGTAGAAACAGCAGATCGTTGGCCTGTCTTACGTAGAGCAATAAACACTCCTTTCTCAGCTTTTTATCTAGGGATTTGTAAATTAGTTGTATAAATTAGATGAATTTGTTTTAAATTAGTTTACGGTTTTTCCATTTTGAATTTTGCAATTTGAACCTACACAAATCACACACGCGCGCGCGCGCGCACAAGTATCAAAAGAACGACCGGTTTTTTAAAGTTTTAAGTTGTTTATAAAGTTGTTGAAACTTTATAACAGCTAAATTATAAATAATACTGAGTACTATAAAATATCCACACACACACACACACACACACACACACACACACACACACACACACACACACACACACACACACACACACACACACACACACAAAAGAGAGAGAGTGTTCTTAACATGAACTAATAAGTAGGCTATATTAGTCATGTAGGCCTACCTACGTAGTAACGCTTCTGACTGCGTTAATACAATTTATGTAAGAGTGAGATATACAGAGAGAGAGAGAGAGAGAGAGAGAGAGAGAGAGAGAGAGAGAGAGAGAGAGAGAGTGCCTCGCGGCGATTGTGAGTGCGAAGCGGGTCCATAAGGAAGTTACCACTTACTCGATTAGCTGGGCACTTTTCCACTGTCGGGCGATTTGTTGCGCTACGCATGCAGTAGAGTACCTTAAATATAATCATTTTCAATTTTAGATTTGCAGTGTTTACAATAATGTGTGTAGCATATAAGTTATAGAAATACAGATTATTTACCTGAAAATGGGGTAGATTTCCCCCTATTTTGTTGTTTTTCCGTTTTTTTTTTTTTATTTACCTTCACTTTGCTAGATGTTTACTTTAACACTTTGAAGGTTCTTATATTCCAGTTGTGGCTCAGAATCAACTCTATACAGACAAGAAGTAGGAATTACAGAAAGGAATGATAGATACTGATATTTGAAAAACAAATTGTATTAAACACATATATAGAAATATTTCTGTGTTTAGTCCAATAATATAAGACTAAAGTGAGAAACGTTTTCCATAAAATTCAACCCATAATATGTGAGGGTCTTATAAGTCTCAATTTCGAGTAGATAATGCAAGCCTATATTTAAACGTATGCAGTGTATTATTGATTTCAATAATCATCTTTTATCAGCTAAATTCAGTCAACATTTAAAAGAAGCACATATTGTCGCTAGTCATGTCTAGTGCTGTATGCCCATGATGCATAAGTAACAAAGGCACAATTACTTTAGACACGCGCGCGCGCACACACACACACCTAATCAAGTTACGTTTCAATTAAGTATATCGTACAACACTTCGCATGTAGCAATAAATAATAAAAATTTTAAGTAAATATTTTTTTATAAGTATAATGTCAGAGCCTTTGTAGTCTCATAATATTTATCTAAACCCGTGAAGCTACTGACATTATTGTTATGACCTGATTGATTAATGTTCCCAGATGTGCCTGTCATATATGTTTCTATTTTATATCTATCGCAAGGGTGAACAACAAACAAAAGAGTGTCTCTCTTCTGTTCAGTCCAAATTTTAAGTCTGTAAAATTAAATTTTGCTTCCTTTTTTTATAATTTCTGATGGCATAAGCCTATGTGTATCAATCTTTTCTACAGATATTTACAGTTTTCTAATGTTTTATTTCTCCTCGTTTCTCCAATCGCCTACGTTACCTCTTTTAGAAATAATCTTGATTTCCTTTCTTTTTTTAATAAATATTCCTGTCTTATGCCCTACATAACTTTAACATCATTTGTCTATGATTTTAGAGAATAGTTTGAAATAACTTGTACAATAAAAAGTAAATCTAGATATATTTGTGTTTTAGTAATGATTACTAAGGATATGTAACTAAGTAATGATTACTTTAGTATATGTAAGGAAAAAGGGATTTGTTATGCCTTGACATAACCAAAAGCACGTATATATTTTATATTCACAGTGCAACTTTTGATTTTATTCTAACGTAGAAAGATTCACGTAGACGTTTAATTACAATACTAAGACAAACTTATACAAATCTGAAACAAAGGTGTTGAAGTAAATTACATTACTCAAACTGCTACTAGAGGTATATATGAATGTTACAATTTTCGGTTGCCTAATCTGAGTTTGTTTTTAAACGACAATATTGGAATCCCAATGTATCACTTTTGTGTCCACCCACGTTACTTGTAACTCGTTTTAAAAATGCAAGGCGTTGTACTCTAATTGGTCAAATCGCTTTCGAAAAAATATAGGCTATTGTTTTTGCCTACTAAACATTTTGACATTCCTCTTAAACAAACATAGTGACGTAACAATAAAACGAATTAGAAACAAATGATTAAAACCAAATAAATCAAAAATATATACCGAGGTGCATTACTTACAAAACGTCTGCCAAAGATTTTAAGATTATAGCGTAGTTAAGAATATTTCATCAATAAATAATAAGCTCTTTATACGAAGGAACATATTAAACATACATTTATAAATTTTAAGTTTGTTATAATTGCATTATTACACGTATTACAAATGTTACAATTTGTTGAACTGTTTTATATAAATTTTGGGGGGAAAAATTGTATACCATAGCCATTGGACATTATAAGTAATCCGTTTATTCTGTTTCATTTGAAGTTTATTGTATGTTTTGTTGCTGCTTGTTTCTGTTTCGTTTGATGATTTCACCTACACTTTTGATTACGTCGTTAGTTCTTTTCTCGTGTTGTATTTCTTAACTGCTGTTTTTAATTCAGTTAACACATTTTCATTCATTTTTATAATTTTTTAAAACTCCTGAAACATTTTAAAATATTGCATTTTACCTTTGCTGTTTTGTTTTAAACTTTGAAACACAAAAACAGAATTGGATATTTACTCTGTCAACAAAAAGAACAAAATTTCCGACGAATTGAAGAATTAGGTCTTTGTATAGAAGAACAAACATTTTCTAAATCCACAAATTAGATGTAGTAAACAAAAAAAGAAAATACATCAAGTTTCAAGGCTAACGGGTTAGCTTAAGTACACTCGAGAATTACCCTTAAACAAAGACAGGAAAAAACAAACTGAAACGACAAGTGAATTACGTACTAAAATTAGACCGTGTTCATTATTCAAAATGTTTTTTGTGTTTCTGAGAAATCTCAGTTCATTCTGCGCTGTAAAAGAAATATAAACTGACTTACGTAGCAGACAGGTGTTTGCTCACATCCTAAGCCGATAATCTCTTGACAGTACGCTGTGCGCCTTCCTGTCATTGTGTTTTCAGTATACTGAACTCCTCGTTAGGAGTCTTCGCTAACAACATATCTTCATCAATAACTTGTACTGGAACGTAGGGATTATCGATTTTTCTTAATCAATTTATTATTATCAGAACGTTTTAAAACTAATTTTAACCAATACTCTTCACCAACATGTTCGTGATTTACGGGCAATTGGCTAATTCAGTGCTGCAACATGTAAAAAATGTTTAATGGTGAATAGATGGTAAGTTTTCTATACTTTAAATAGATGCCTATATGTTTGCAGCGTTAGATTGCGTTTTGCCTTAAGTGACTGATTAATTTTTTGAGGACTCCTACTCGCTAGTATACAATTTTGAGACATTGCCAAACCAAAAATGTAATTTATTTTTATTAATTATCTTTGAGAATGTAGTATTAGTTACAACTGTGAAGAATTTACTACATTAAATCTGCTGTATGTGTATGAATGAAAAGCAAAAGTAGTTCAGAAATTCATCAACATAGATCAACAAGAGTGTTTACATAAAGAGACTATAAATGTACACATTTAGATAAGAATTTTTTACTTTTTGGTGCGTTTTTGATTAATAGATTTTTAACTTCTGCTTTGAAATTAAAATAAAATACGTTTTTACAGTGAATTAATTTTTATTTCCTGAATATTCTTTAAAGTAACAAACAAATATATACTTAGAAGTGAAATCACAGCATGCGTAATAATACGATACTAGTTATGAGTACTGTTGATGTAAAATATTTCCTATTTCGGATATTACTATTTGTCTTTATTCAGAAACAGTGAGAAACTGTTGACCCCGATATTTTTCTTATCAGGATAATAGTGCCAACGACATTGCAAAATGGCATTGATTTAGACAGTTTATTGATCTTCCATTCAATTTTCGATCAAATTAAGTGAGCACACTTTTTGTCTATGTGAGGTGCTAACAAAAATAACAAGGAGGTATGTAATTTAATGGATCCAAAGGTGTATCAACTTAGTCCAGTTAAATTAAATGATTAAATTACATATTTACAGAAAATTTTATAAAATTACAATTTTATCAACTATTGAATGTTTCTATTTGCATAACAATTTTGATTGTCAGTAGAGTATGACAAAACTAGATCATTAACTTCATGATGTCAGTACATTTGTTGGGTTTATAAAGGAACGTTGTCCACTACATTTATCGTGATTTTTCTGGAACTACCATCTTGTAAAGTACCGTGTTCTGTAGTATTAATAGCGCTATTAATACATAATGGATATGTCATTAGCTACTTATTTACACATAGGGCCTATTGATTTATTTCTGATTGTATTTATACACATTTATCATGATAGTATTTATTAATTATTATAATCAATCTTTAATTAATATTATATTTATTAATATAAGTTGTGCCTATATACAATTACTTACATTTATGATACTTCTATTATTTATAGTACCTATATATTAAGTGCTAATAATACGTATATATAAATTTAGTCATCAGATTTTAAACATTTTTCCAGTTTGTGTCCTGAAAAAATGTTACTGCAGAGAAAATCCCGCAGAAGAAATCTGAGGAGCATAATTTTCGAGTCAAAGAACCTAGATATTAAGTCGCGTTTTTATGTAACTTCGAATAATAAAAATAGAAAATGTAGCGAGTTAGCTCCGACACGACATGAATGGGACTGGAACGAGAAGACATTTCGTTTGAAGTATAGACCTACACCAGTCTTCACATAAACTCATGTTAAGTGAATGTATTTTAAATAATTTTATAACTACTTACCTTTGGCTGATATGGTACTTAAATAAACGCTTGTTTTGTAGCTTTACCAATGAACATAAGTTCATAACAATTCCTATACCAAATAGTTGCTACACGAGTATGCTTCATGGAAATAAGGTACTATTTCATTGCAATGTATGGTATCCAATTAATTTTAATAGGATGAACACTGGAGTTATGGACACTGTATCTGACCCTTGATTGAAGCATTATATTAACTAGCAATATATGCACAACTAGCATTGTTATAATACTGATTATGCTTTTGTTTGCTGATAATTTTGTTTTGGTGTACTGTGAATATTATAGTTGATCTTACGATAAAATGGTTTCTTCATACTAATTACAGTGCAAAGTGATATTTTTGAAATGTTTAATGAAGAAAGTTGTGTTAGTGGTTAAAATCACAAGCAGAATTATCACTGTTGCACACCACTATATAAAAATTATTCCGATTAGCGCTTTCAAACTTCACAGCTCATTCCTGATCTGACGAGGAGCTGTGAAGTTTGAAAGCGGTAATCGGAATAATTTTTATATAGTGGTGTGCAACAGTGATAATTCTGCTTTCTGAAATGCCTTATTAGCAGGTCATACACGTTTGTAAGTTACAGTACCACGTAAAATGTAACTCTGAATGTAAGGTTTACAAGCCTGATTCTCATACCCTCATTTCACCCGCTTGTATACGACTGGCCTGGCCTTTCGTTTAAGTCCAATTCTCAGACCCATAAAAAAATGTGGGAAGGGCCATCACCTTGTAGAAGTTTAGGCGTGTTTCTTTACTTGCTGACTTAATAGTTCTCCTCATCGTCCCGCACATAAGGTTGAACTTATGCAACTTATTCACAACGTCGTTGCTTGTATTATAAGACACACTGTAGCCTAGGTATTCAAAATTGCTGACTTGTTCCAGGGCAGTACCAACTACTGTATAAAAATTTTTGCCCGTACGGGATCAGTTCAACGAAAAGCCATTACCTGGTATTTAATTTTCTACGCGAGAATTCTTTAGAATTCTCAGGATTAGCCAGTGTTTTTGTCTTAAAATTTATTAATAATATATAAATATAATGTACTGTCAAATATGATTTCTCCGTTTATTATAAGTAGTATGTGATACTGAAAAAGTAAATAATAAATATAAATATCATAAACATAGAAAGGTACATATTTAGATAGATAAATAGGTATAGAGGCAGAACAAAAAAGAGATAGAGACAGAGGTAGACAGACATATAGAGGAAGTGGACAAGATTATGACATTTGAGACTACTTCATTGTGATACACTTTTTATTACAAAGTCTCGGAATGTCAACGTATATCTCTAATATTGTAATTGATGAGAAGAGTCGGATTTCTAAAAGAAGTTCAAAATCTCTTAGTTTGGAACATTAGTGAACATGTTTTCATAAAAATCTTTTCCCTCTGCAAGTTGCTGTCTGAATTTTAAAAGGATTTTGAAGGGGACATCCCATTAAAATTCGATCTCGAGCAGTTCCAGCCTGATAATTTGGTATAAGGGAGAGGTTTCTGTTTTTTTATTATTCTCTCAATAAAGTTTACAGCTAGTGAAGAGTTATAGCTGAATGACATATTTTTGTAGACAAGGAAGCTTGCTTATAAGATCAATAGTTGTTGGGCAGAATGTAGGTTTAGACAACGTAATGCAATGTAGAATTTATGCGTACACTATTTTTGAATGTTTTGGAACGTTATGCAATTTCTTTTTTCTGTCAGTTATCAAATCACTTCTCAACTATTGCATTGTAATAAATATTACCACTACGTTTTGCTTTGTCATCACTGTAATCAACAATCGTGTACTGAATATATGAGGGAAAATTCCTGTAATCAGCGGTTTCAAAACATGCCTAGGTGGAAAATGTGGAGTCTTATTTAATAGCCCTTGCTTGAAATGTTCTTGATGGTGTGTTTAAGTAACACGATTCTTATAACTTAAATACGTAAGACAATATTACAATACATATTGTAAAACTAAGAACAAGTGGACAAAATTAGTTTTTACCAAAGTGTGGAGTATATATTCAAACTTGTGACACTCGCTTAGAGTGTCATTTGCTCGAAGAAGTAATGGTTCTAGGAAATTCATAACGATCCAGGAAGTGTTGTATGATATTAAGCAGTCACATTGCACAGAAGTCAACGATAAGTTTTAAAAACTGTAGGCCACGTTGGCAACCTGGCTACATAAGCCCAACAGTAAGTCCTTTATTTCATCTAATAGTTAATTGAAAGGAAAACAAGATTCATATAGATGACGTTCAGCTTAGCATTTGACATCAACGTTCTTCTCTTTTAGTCAACCTGACTAAATGATTTGAGCCAAAATTTGTTACATTTCAATATTTTTACTTGTAACTTTTGAAACTAGTAATTGTATTAACTGCTATTATATATAATTATATTAAAATTCTATAACATAATTAACACAGTATATACTATTAATTTGAATTAATTATTTTTATATACTTTCTTTATTAGAACTATTGTTGTTAACACTTTATTATTTATTGTTATTAATATTATTATATTTATTTTTTTACTGATGTTATTTTGTTGTTCCTGAGGGTCACGCACGCACGCACACTCCCCCCTCTCACACAAAACACCATTTGTAAAATGTTGATGCTTCTGATATTGAAGACTTCACCCTTGAACACTTTTCGCCACACTATAGAATTTACAAAAGAATATTCCTTACATGTTAGGATTGTGAGACAGTGTCGTGAAATTGTTACCTAATCATGAACCTTTAACTAGATTTAATTATTTCTTATTTCACTTTGCACATTTGAAGGTCACTGTATTCTTATGAAATGATAATACGACGCATTAATGATGGTCCTTTCTATTATCTCCATGCTACACAATGGCTCGTTTCCCATAACTAAATCCCCTTCATCCAGATTTATTTGAGTCTGAGAGTTGAAAAAGAAGTATACTTACAGCCGTGACTACATTTCTTTCTTTCAGTTCTACATGCTTTTACATCCTCCTTATTGACTATTTTAATTATTTGAATTGATGACTTTTTTTAGGGATTGTGTATATTGTCCACATAGTGCGTTGAAAATATTGCTTTCATAGGAGAGTCATTGTTTACTAGAATAAGTAATGAAAATTGTAAATATCGCTTTCTCTAGCGTTTTGTAATATTTTAATTAAGCCTATACACGACGCTATAGAATGGAATAAGTGTTAATCGCAATAAATGTTCAGGTACAAATGTGAATTGTTATCCTAATGCATTCACTTTTAGTTCAAATCTGCCTCATATTTGAAAACCTTCAAAAAACACAGTACAATTATCATAAAATTCACTCATTATTTTTAAAGGTAACCAGAAAGAAATTATGTACATCCATGCAACCATCCAATGCTCTTGACAGACTACGTAGATTATTTTGCTATGAAAAACCTTAATGTTAATCTCAGTGAAAGTGTGTTGTCAACAGTGTTATTGATGTCTGCATCTTTGTGTCGTGAATCGTGTTATGTAATATAATAAAAATTCTATATTTTAAAAACTAAAAATTTAATATTTTTACGACCGTCTTACTGTAAATAAAATACAGACACCAATAAAGTCACTAATAACTAGCTTTAATTAATCACAATTATCACAAATAACAGTTTGTAATCAACAGGTTATTCAACAAGATCATACTCGTACAATATATTCACTAGCTATGACACTAATAATAATGTCAGAATTATGTCACTAATTATAACACAGTAAACACTTTTCACTACCACTCGATCCGCACTATGAAAATCGCCACTTATACCTGAACTGACAAAGTCAGCCTCTGTCCCTTATATACGTAGCGCACGTGTTCTAGAATAACTTTCTATCCTTACTACGTGCCAGCATAATGGGTATTTCAAGTGCTTTCCAGGACAATCTCCAACGTACTTGAATACTTTTATTTTCCAGAAACAGTCTAAGTTCTTTCAGTAACAACAGTAAAACACGTATTACCTTTTGTTACAAATGTCTGAGTCTGTCAGTCTTGGACTTTTTCAGTAAAATATTTTCAAGTAGGTAATTGGAAAACTTCATGTAATGGTAAAATAACAGCTGAACCATTTGCTAAAAATCTCTGTTTACTGCCAACATTGATTTTCTTGTCTTCTTGTATTGGCGAATTATTCTTTTCTTGTTAGAACAACAGGTCTAATAAAATACAAGGATAGTATGCCTACGTTGATAACTGTTAATGCGTATCATTACAAACTTGTACTGACATCCGAAAATTAAATATGGAGAACAAATGTGAATGTTTGCCTGTTAATCGGGGAAAAGAACGTAGATTATAGCTAAACAGAATGTTGTCCTTATTTCTTAGTTTTCGTTTTTATAATTTAATACGTACTTTTAATCGAAGTGTGTTAAGAAACAATTAAACAACTGACGTTGCAGACAGATGTTTGTTCACATCGTAGGTAGATAAGCTACGAACAATTTATTTTGCGCTTTGCAGTGACGACTATTTTCGTAGAATCTCGTTATTTTGTCTCTCTGTTAACAAACCCGTCTGCATCGATAAAACGATCAACGTTTGTAAGGACTGTTGATTCAGTCAAATTATGTTCTATATCAATAAATCAATAAAAATGTTCTGTAGCGATTTCTCGTTACGTTCGGCATTGTGAAAGTCACGGAAAAATTCTCTGTTTGTTATGTTATGTTTGTCGCCGCACAAATAACGTTGACTTAATAATTATTATGAATTTACTTTTAAGGTAAGAAAAAATGTATAGTTATGCTATATTGCAAACATTATAACGCAATAAATAGATAAATTTAATCAATGTTTATAAAAATCTCATTAAGATAAACATATTTTTATAATCTTATCCAATGTGTGTTTATGGGGTGGGAATTTATGTCTTTATACATTCCTTTGCGTACTACACTAACTAATCGTATTTAATTCATACTAAGGCTACTCAAAAAACAGAGAAACGTAATTCACGATTAGAGGATCAGTTTCTTGTTTTTTGTTTTTACGTTTGCAATTAAATTAGGGGAAAGCACATTCAGATTTCAGCCGACTACTTTCCTTATCACTATTGCTCCTGCATTTTAGGCTGGTTTTTTTGTGGTTATACTTCCGGGCATTGTAAGAAACATTCTGTGCAAATTACTAAAATTTGAAGCCTAAGGCTTAGCAGAAAACTTATCAACTATCAAAGTCATCGAAATAAGATATAAATAACAGAACATTTATGGGCTACTACGGAAGAATTCTGTAGGCGTTGAGATCTTTCGTGCTACATTGGTTACAACATATTCTCGAAAACTGATAGTAAGTGTTAAATATTTGTATAATTTAATTGGTTATATTAGTGGTTTTCAACCTTTCTAAGTCCGGGCCCACCTTGAATGATATTATACTATGTAGAAGCCGTAAGCATGGGCGCCAGTTGAATTACTTCTAGGGGTGTACACCCAGTGTGTAATCACATTTTTGCTAATATCGAATACTTACGGCCTTCTTTCGAGATTAACAAAATATACATACTGAATTCTAGAAAAGTAAATATGTAGTAGATTTTAAAAACAGTGTAAATAAAAATTGTTTTTGCGACTCACCAAACGGCTCCTCGGGTCCCAGCTGTGGGTCGCACCCCGTAGGTTGAGAAACACTGGGATAGATTTTGAAAATACTTTGGGAAGTTTTGTAAATGTATTTGGGAAGTATAATGGTTACATTGTGTGCGATTTGGATTAAGTGTTTAATAAAATCTTGTTAGGTTACTCTACCCTGGAGTTTTGAATTTTCACCTCAAGAAAACGTCTGTTTAGCAAAGTATTTTTTGCGTTCCTCTAACGCGCTTTAACATTATTTATTATATATTTTTTCCAAAAGTAGAAAACAGCAGCCAGAGTATACGGCTGATTATTATAAAATGTTTCTCCTCGGCTATTCTTTAATTAATGGAATAAATTATAAAATTTTAAATTCTACTTAAATTTAATTTTTATTGTGTTTTAAATTTATTGAGTAATTACAATTTACCGTGATGTATTAATCTTTTGTATACTTTTTTTACTTAGAGTTCATTTACAAGAGTTTTGGATCCCGTGGGTTTATATATTATATATCGTCCTCCAAGTGTACTAACATTGAAAGTTTTGCTAGCTCTGGGAACAGTGAAACAGTCACAACCTCAATATTTACCCCGTGCACAGTTAACCCCAACAAATCTTCATAAATATGTTACTCAAATGTACAGTGGTCGTTTAATGGCTGAATAAGAGAAAATTTAATATTCCTAACAAATTACTAACAAATTAAATAATTACTCCACTTTCTTGTTTCTTTAATAATCATTGCAGCGTTTTTACTACTCACGAATGTGTCTCCTTGGCAATATAATTGTGAATTTTAAACAGTTGAAACCTGCTCCTATACATTCAGTGGCCTTGACATAATAAAGAAAGGCTACTTACTACTAGTGTTTCACGTTCGACAACTTTCTTCCATAAGAATAAGCGACTCCGCAATACAGAAGGCATTTTATGCTATCACAGAAGTATATTTTTATTACGTTTTATTGACATTGTTTGCTTTTTGCATGATTTCACACAGCCCACACCAGAAGTTTCTAATCCAAATTGGCATCACATTTCTACAATGGCAAATCTTTATTACATCTAAAATTTTGAAGTAATTTTAATGCTTTATTAAAAGAGATACATTACGTATACTCAGTAGCGGGTTTTTTAATAATTTACCCGAGACCAATATTTACCAGAAGTTTCTTATTTTCATAAGTATATCCACATCGGTTTCAATTACTTGTGTTTCACTGACATCATCTTTATTAGCAGCTTCTTTAAAAGCTTAACATTTTCCAAATAGGCCTACTTCTCTACAAGCCCTATTGCATTATAACTTTGCAGAATAACTTAATATATTTGTATACTCTATGTGTTTTATTCTGATTATATTTCGATGAAAAATCTCTCTGAAAGGAAAGGTTACAGACTTTTTTAGTGAATCTTCTAAGAATATTTTTATGTTTCATGTAATTTTCTGATTCAATTAAACATTTTGCGTTTTAAAATGATCTCTCTAGTATTCTTTAAAATTGAGTATAGTCAATTATAATGTAGAATTATGTATTTTAAAGATAAATGAAAATTTGAAAACCATATTTACACAGTACTTACATCAATTTTAAATGTTTATTGATTTGCAAATGCAGTTTTTATTCTTCTTTGCTTCAAGTAATAGACAATGTTGCTGAACGGTACTAATCTTTCGCTGAATTTACTTTTGTTTTTTTTTCACTTTTAGGGAACCAAGCATGTTTTTAAAATCGAATTATTTATTTTTGTTGTTTCAGAGTTTTCAGTCATTAAAACGTTTATACAATGCTTTTACTAAATGAAGTCTCTAAACGTATTTACTAAATACGTCTGAAAACTATAAACATTTTATTCTACCTTAAAACAATTGTCTACATAGGTGATATGTAATATGTATTTATATTTGATAAACCTATATTTACGAAATTGATTTGGACAATTCTAATAAAGTCTTGACTCATTTCTCTTCTTTCTGACAATGTCTAATTTTATCTCGTTTTAACTGGAGTATATAGTTATAGTAAATTATTACCTTATATTCGGTCCGCCATGTGACTTCTCAATTTGGTTTACGTCAAAAATTAAACGTTACGCGTTTCAAGGCATATGCCTCATCATCAGACGTTAAAATTTAAAAACTTTGAAACACACACATCACACAAGAAACGTGTTTGTCAAAAAATAAAATTGCAGATTATTGGCATATTATGTGCACTTGTTGCACTTATCTTTTCTTTGGTCGACCATTCCTTCTTGGCTTTATTTTACCAATCGTTGATATCTTATTTTTTCAAATCAACCATGGAATTTCACAAATTAATCTCGCTGCCTTCGCCGCAATCTTCCTTTCTTCTTCCCGTATTCCGCTCTACATACAGCTACTTCCTTCAAGGCCCTCCCCTCTTTCATCCTTTCTAACAAACCAAGCAACTGCAGTCTTGTTGCTCGGACGACCTTGCTAGACATCTTCCTTTCCTGTTTCCTTAGTATCTCAAATAGATTTTTATTCATAATAAACAATTCACATTCACATAGCGCTACCGATCCCGTATAGTTTCTAGCCCTAACTTTACGTTTCAAGGCAACTACTTTGCCTTTATTAAATCATTAATCTCTCAACACGTCTCCTTCTTACATTACCTCTCATGTACATTTCGCACTTAATACCAAATACTCGAAGTCCTTTACCTACATTTTCCTCACAGACTTATCAAACTGTAGTTTTTCATTTACCGTTAAGACTCCACCTATACTGATCACCTTACACTTTTTATAGTAGACCTACATTTGCAATTCCATCTTGTGTCTTCTGTACCAATCTTTTCTTTTTTCTTTTAGAACTATATTAAAAAAAAAACAAATATGTTGAGAAGAGGTCACTTAGTCTAAAGTCCACTTAATGTTGAAGAGTTCCGTTGTTAAATTTTTAACTTGAACATTATTAACATTTGCTTTTCCAGTTTTGTCTGCTTCGTACAAACATTATATTCTTCTATAACGCTCACCAATCTAGACTATTAGACTAATCGTATGCTTTTTCAAAGCAATACATAATAACCGCTGGGATTCTTACTGGTAGCAAGTTATTATTAACTTTTCATTATAAAAATCTGATTGGGTATTCCTCTTCTTCTCCTAAATCACTGGTATCCATGTGTATACCACCGCTTTTAGTCTGACTTTGATTAATGTCGCTACGATTTTGTAGATTACACACAACAAGAAAATTATATCTCTTTAATTTTACAATGTATTGCACACCGCACTTTAAAATAAGTTTTGTTGTAGCTTTCCTCCACCTATAATGTCATAATTTCTTCTCCTCATACTGCCAAAACCGATCGAAACATTTTTATTTATGGATCAAAATCCACTCCAGCATAGTTTATGTTCCCTGCAATTATCCCTTTCTGACCTGAACGCCTGTTGTTTTTGAGCTCATTATAACTTGCGTTAGTTCCTCTTAGGTTAGCTCTTCTACCTGATTGTCCTCTTTATTTATTACAACTTGATTCAGTTCTTCCCTGTCTTGTTAAAAATTTAATATAATATTCTCTCCATAATCGTATTACTTGGTGATCTAAACAGCAGAGTCGGTAAACAAGAGTAGAGTAAAGTTGTAGGGAAGCACGGCAAAAATATTCTAAACGAAAATGGCAAGAAACTAATTGAAGTTTGTGATAAAATGAACTTTGTGGATAAAAAATGAACATTTGTGTGAAGTTTGTGGATAAAATCCACACAAAGGAATTCATATGTACACCTGGACCCAAAACTTTAGGCAACTGAAATCGATCATTGATTATGTTATAATAAAACAAAAAAGAAAAATGAAAGTTCAAAATGTACGGATCTATAGGGGGGCAACATGTGGTTCGGATCACTACCTCCTCAAATCTAGAATTACATTTCCGAGAAGAAAAGAAAGTAACAAAGAACACACAAAAACAGAAAACCAGCAAGGGTCGGAAAAAGAAGTAAGATATAACTTAAATAGCCTAGACCATGACAGCGTTAGGACGTTATATGGAACTCGATTGGACAGAAAACTGGAAAACAAGCAATTTAGTAGTGTTGAAGAACACTATATGCACATTCAAAATTGCATACACGAAGCCGCAAAGGAAGCATTGGGATGTTATGAAAAAGAAAAAAGACAACGCCTTACTGGTGGAATAAAGAAGTGATTCTACTTCTTTACTACTTTAATTTAAGAATTTAATTTTAGAAGACGAACAAGAAATAATAAACTGCACTAGCTATAAATATCTAGGAACAGCAGTTACACAAGATTGTAGTCTAGATAAAGCGATAAGAGAAAGAAATAACTTGAGAAGAAAATCAATAGCATTGCTGAACAACATATTGTGGGACCCACAAATATCAAAACAAAATAAACATCGTATATACAATGCAATTGTGAAACGAATTGCGTCATACGGGTGTGAAATATGGCCAATAACACAAAGAACAGAAAAGTTGTTGGAGGCTACTGAGATAGATTATTGGCGAAGAGCGGCAGAGAGGTCAAAATTGGAAAAAGTAAGAAACTTCAGAATCCGGGAGACAATGGGGGTACAGTGCTCTAAGAACAAAACAGCTAAGATGTTTTGGACATGTGCAAAGAATGCCGAGTAATCGACTCCCCAAGCAAATTTTGGGATGGACACCATATGATCGTAGGCGAAGAGAAAGACGTGGGTTGAGTTGGAGAGAAGGCATCAATCGGGCAATGAGAGACCGGGAATTTGAAGAAGAATCTTGGTTGGATCGAGACCAGTGGAGACTAGGGATCGGAAGACGTATATATATATATTCCCTCCATTTGTCACTCATCTTACCATTCTATTCAGACACCGTCTTTATCCTTAACACAAAATGGAATTAATTGTTTGACAGAATCTTTATATTCCTAAACGTTTAGTTTGTATTTTGACGTTGTTTATCAATATATTAAATATACAAGTGATTAGATTTTATGTCATATTATATTTGGCCTTAATGTTTCAGGAATATTTAAGATAGTTAACGTCTGCTTAGGAGATTTGTTAAATAACCTCATCTGTCCACTAAACAACACGGGACTTCTAGTATTCAGTAACTGTCACATCAAACGAACATGTACAGCTACCGACGCATAACTGTGCGCCTGAGTTCCGGCCGCTCTCACTGTACTAGTCAGCAAAAAAAACATCGTTTTGCCCTACACAAAATGAATTGGTTTTATGTAATTCTGTTTATGTTCACAATAATTTGGGCTTCCAAGTGCGTCCGTTGCACATTTTTATTTTCTTTTTAACATTTTAAATGTGGCGCTTGTTTTGACTAATTCTTTTTTAATGTCATCAAATTAAATAAAACAGCTTGAACTTGATTGATTAATCAAAATATATTTATCTGTCAACTCTTTTTACTTCCATATTCCTTAAGGAATGGAAGTATGGTGATGGCAAAAAAAATCGTGTTCGAGATTATTGCAGATTCTGATTCTACTACACTCAAAACATGAAAAAAAGTCGTTTTCCGAAAAGTGTCTGTCTGTGTGTCTGTCTGTGTGTCTGTAGACTTTTTTTCTATGGCAAACGATAACTGCCACAAATTCAAACAGAATCAAATAATTTTTTGTATACAGCCCTGATTTGTAGAGGACTCGCGACCTATTGTTTTTGGTGAAGATCGGTTGAGGGAAAGAGGTGACCTGCAACGGTTTTTTTTATCAAGGGAAATTTTTTTTTTGGGCAAACGATAACAGCCGCAAATTTAAACAGAAACAAATAATGTTTCGCAAAGAGCCCTGAATTGTAGAGTTCTCAAGACCTGTTGTTTTTGGTGAAGATCGGTTAAGGGAAAGGGGTAGTTTACCTGTAACGTTTTATGTTTTAACAAGGATATTTCCTATGGCAAAGATAACAGCCGCAAATTCAAACAGAATCAAAAGATTATTTGCATACAGCCCTAAATTGTAGAGTTCTCAAGACCATTTGTTTTTGGTGAAGATCGGTTAAGGGAAAGGGGTAGTTTACCTACAACGTTTTTTTAACAAGGGTATTTTCTATGGCAAACGATAACAGCCGCAAATTCAAACAGAATCAAATAATTTTCTGCATACAGCCCTGATTTGTAGAGTACTCAAGGTTTATTGTTTTTGGTGAAGATCGGTTGAGGGGAAGGGGTAGTTTACCTGCAACGTTTTTTATCAAGCGTATTTTCTATGGCAAACGATAACTGCCGCAAATTCAAACAGAATCAAATAATTTTTTGCATACAGCCCTGATTTGTAGAGTACTCGCGACCTATTGTTTTTGGTGAAGATCGGTTGAGGGGAAGGGGTAGTTTACCAGCAACGGTTTTTGTTATCAAGGGAAATTTTTTTTTTGGCAAACGATAACAGCCGCAAATTCAAACAGAATCAAATAATGTTTCGCATACAGCCCTGAATTGTAGAGTCCTCAAGACCTGTTGTTTTTGGTGAAGATCGGTTAAGGGAAAAGGGTAGTTTACCTACAACGTTTTTTTAACAAGGGTATTTTCTATGGCAAACGATAACAGCCGCAAATTCAAACAGAATCAAATAATTTTCTGCATACAGCCCTGATTTGTAGAGTACTCAAGACCTATTGTTTTGGTGAAGATCGGTTGAGGGGAAGGGGTAGTTTACCTGCAACGTTTTTTATCAAGCGTATTTTCTATGGCAAACGATAACAGCCGCAAATTCAAACAGAATCAAATAATTTTTTGCATACATCAGTGAATTGTAGAGGACTGAAGGCCTTTAGATTTTGGTGAAGACCAGTTAAGGGGAAGGGGTAGTTTACCTGCAACCTTTTACGTTTTAACAAGAGTAAAGTACTTGAAAATTCATTTAAACTTTTTCAAACAATCGTAATTGTTGAAAATAAAATAATTTTGTTGCCAGGCAATCTGAAAATTTCAGATTTTGTACCACAAAATCTGAAAAGATTATACGATAGTTTATGAAATGACTAATAATACGTCAGTGGAAGGTGTAATGAGAAATTAGCAGAAATGGAAACCTGGGGAATGTTAACTGTTCTGTAGATACAATTTTGTCAGAATGTTTGGATATGATCATCAACATTGAAGAAAAAGTAAGCATATTAAGAAACATATGTAAGTACTTATTATAAAAAAATAATGTTTGTTTTTTGATAAAGTCATTTTGATTATAAAATATAAATATTTACAACAAGAAAAGAATTTTCAGTTTTCAAAATTTAAATATTTTTTTATAAAACAATGGGTTCTTCATTGAGGTGGGGACCATGTCACTCACTCCATCTCAAGCCTCCTCTCCCATTTTGCAGAAAAAGAGGACCCTGTCAAGGCTGATACTTTGACGACAGTGGCAGGGCTTTCCACCAAATTCAGCAGAGTGACAGGTAGGCCCAACTCTGATTGGCTCCTCAGATTTCCCCAGCGTTAGTAGGTTCTATGAAAATATTTTATTTCAAAAATGATTTTAAATATAAATCTTAGATATGTTTTATAAATCTCATGTTTTATATTTTAACATGGGTAATTTTTTATATGACGAACCATAACTGCCGTAAATTCAAACAGAATCAAATAATTTTTTACATATGTGTCTGAGCTATACAGAACTCAATGTCTGTTGATTTTAGTGAAGATCGGTTACGGGGAAAGGGCAGTTTACCTGAAACATTTTTTGTTGTAACATGAGTAAAGTACTTAATTTTGATAAAGTATCCTGATAAGATCTTAATAATCCACTGTAGAAACGTAGATGAAATATCTATAAATGAAGAGGCTAGTTGAACGGGCTGGGGGTAATTTTCTATAAATCAAAATTATAGTTGAAGGGGGAGGGGATAATATTTTTTATATGTGTACTACGTTATTGGCAAGAAAGAAGTATTTTTTTGTTAAAATTCCTTCCCTGGCTGTTTGGCTGAAAATGATTTTAAATATAAATCTTAGAATATGGAAGTCATGTATGGTTCTCCATACCGATATTTTCTTTTATTTTCGCAGGAAAGACAATGGAACATTTACCATCTGTGAAAACTTCAAGCAATTCTTTGTTTATTAAAATCTTTGGTTTGAACAATTTTATAAATTTTAAAACTAGTAATAACCAGCATTTTTACGTATCGACTTCATGTAGTTTTTCTTATTCATATTTTTGTGATAGTCTTCTGAAGAAGACGATGCTTTTCACATAGTTAGTGCACTAGTAATGCGACGTTTTCCCTCCAACATGCATAAAAATCTTATGATCTCCTTTAGAAATCGGAAAATGAATGCCTTGGCAGGAATCGTCTGACCATACTTTTCCACTTACATGAGAAGAATGAATATGTTTCATCGATATAAATGATAGGATGGCCTTCATCTGTATATTTCTTGAGAGCTTGGAGGTAAATAATCCTCTGTTCTCTGATATCAGATTGTTCAAAAATAATTATTATTTATAATTTTTTACAACAAAACCCCAGTTCTTCCAGGATTACACGGACACTTTTTTCACTTCCGGTAAACTCTATTCTTTTTCGAAGTTCTTTTCTCAAACGTTCTGCTGTTTTTTTTTATTGTATAAAATTCATGCGCTAACCGCCCACATCCTGATCAAACTCATCTAGTGCAGTTACAGGTTTCGCTTTCGTTTGCTTCAGAGTAACAAATGAAGTAGGGTTATCACCCTCATTGGAATTTTCAAGTTGTCGTAGTTGTTTGTTTATTTTGGCCACCACACGTTCAGAAACTCCAGTTGCAGCAGCAGTTCGCTCTCTAGCTCTAACAACTGGAACGTCACCTATTTGTTATCAGCCTCTTTCTTCATAAATTTAGACACATTGCTGGTTATTTCCCTGCTTTGACCGTTTAGAACTTTCCCGCCTAGCTTACTGTTCATACCAGCCGTTATGAACAATTTAAATAGTTTCATTATATTAGTTTCACTAACAGACACACGGAGCACTAGCACAAACTCAACTGAGATTCGCAAGACAGTACTGACTACTGACTCAAGACTATTACAAAACAGATAATTCACAGAAGTCAACCAATCAGGACGAGCGAAACACACTGAGGCATTACAGAACAAAATGCTGTTCACAATATCGTTAGTCACTCGTCCGGTGGTTGACAGTCAATGTTTACAGGAAGGTTAATGATTTACCCCGCGTGCCTCACCTTTACTATTTCCCCGCTTCCGGACCCAAGCGCTCAGCTATTTTGTAAAATGAATAACATTTGTCATTTGGTATGCAGTAAGTAATTTTTCTAATGTATAATTATTTACGAAAACCCCATTTCCAATTTATTAATTTGTGAAATTTTAATATCAGTTTAATGCTTGCTAGAAAAATTAGTTTAATGATAACTTATGATACATACAAAAGTGAGTTGAACGTATATTCGTGTTGTCATTGAAGTTCCGTGTGTAATGAAGGCTCAAAAAAGGTGTCTTACTGCAACTAAAAATACAGAAGCAACCAGTTACTCATATGTGGTTGAAAATGTAAGTGTTATTTTTGTTTTGTTATTTATTATAATTACAATTTATTCTAAACGTCTGTTTGATATTCCATTGAAATTTAATATAAAGTAGAGAGTAATGAACAATTTAGGCTTTCGCTGCTGGTTGATGAAAACACTAACGTTTTTGCGACGTGTTCCGATCTCTTATTATACGAATTTCCTGCGTTTTATGTTTGAACTAGTAGGCCTAATTACTACGGTTTTTTAACAACTAAATCATATGCCTAGTTTTAATTCCTTTTTTATTTTCTGCATTCATTAACATGATATTAATATGATATTAAATTTCATGAAAACTAATTAAAAAGCCCCAGAAATTAAAAGGAAACCTGAATGATTCTTAAGGGGTTTAATGGACGTTTACTTGGTTGGTGTAAAAACTATATTATTGAGTGTGACTGATGGTTCAACACTTTGGAGACATTAAAACTTTTGTTTGAAATTTAGTATAATATTTATTGCTGTACTTGGTACTCAAGATTTTAGTTCATCTGTGGTCAATTTAGTATTTAATTATTTTAATTAATTATTTACTTAGAAATCGTAGTAGGTAAATATGCTAAAAATATTCTGTCTTACTATCTATTATTAAAAAATATCTATTATTAAATAATGATGACCTTAAAAATAAGCCCATATGGGGAGGGAATTTAACTTTTAACTTTCATGGAAATTACAATTGGTCCATTAGCGTAAGTGCAAACATATAGGCCTGCCAAAGTGAGATTAACGTCCAGAGTTGAGCTAATTTAAAAACTATAAGAAATTCGCAGCTTTCCACACCTGCGAGTTGAAAATAGAGTCTTTAATAACTGCTTAGACTAGGTTATAATTGTATAACAACTCTAAAAATTAATACACATGTAATTATATAATTAATATAAATATAATATAATATATTATATCATAATATGTAATATATATACAAAATTTAATGCTGTATTTAAAAAAAACAAATCAATAATACTCATGAAATTATGTCTGCGCTGCTTACTTAATTAAATCACAAAAAGCCCTTATATTAACTAAAAAAAAAAACAATAAGATACTTTTGCTTGGCTATAGGCCTACTTTCTTTTACAATTTTAACTTTACAGTAATAACAAGACTGCCTAAACTTGTAATTATTTAAGTTAGAGTGTGATTATTTTAACAGTTTTAAAATAATACAATGTACTACGACTTCTAAGCATTGTATATGCATGGTGCAAACATAGGACAGGTACAGCAGCTTTTAGGTCTACTGTGAAGTTATTTTTGGTCGTATCTGTTATTGAGGTTCTTGTTGGATTGAAGTCATTTTTACAGCAGTTTACAAGTGTTGTGATTTTTTTTTGTAATGTGTTGGCCATTTACAGTACATGTAAATCACTTACCTGTTTTAACACTTGAACAAGTTTTTTTATTGAAGCGTCTACTAGAAGTTATGTATCTGATTTGTGAAGGGAAACCAGTCTCCAACGAACTATTACATAACTACTAACGTCATATTGAAAACAGTATACTCTCAAGAGCTATTTATTTAATTTTCATTTTACTAAATAATTAAATATGTATAAATTTTATTAGTTACATTTTATTTTCTGTTTGGAAACGTCATTAAAATTTTTAAGTGTAAAGAATGAAATTTCAACTATCCAACATTTCGTATAATGCGTATACTTTTTTATTCCTGGTTAGCTAATAAAAAGGTTACAATCGCATATGTGTTTGTTGCTTTCCTTCTAATTACAAATTGATAATTAAACCTTGTTGTAACTTCTGTATAAATTGGTAACAAAATCATTATTTTGAATTGTTTTGATTTGTTGATTTTCACAAAACCACTATTTAGTTTATTTTTGATTAAAGATAGACAATTAAAGCCTCGCGATTATAAAAGTAGTCATTTAGATATAATCTGTGAGTAACAACACATAAATATTTTAAAATATGTTTTTTGCAGCTTCATGCAAAACGGCAGCCGTCTGATCACCACCCAGGAGTTCCACATATCATTGAGTTTGATAATCTAAGCATGAAACTCCGAAGAAAATCGGTTACAACAATGAATCGGCGAGCATTTCGAATTCATCATTATATAACGGACCATCGGTGATTTTCCACGCAAAACGATTTCAGGAAAAGAAAACTCGTATTTAAAATTTAAATCCAAAGTGTTTATTTTCTAATAGAGTTTCAGTTATAAAAGTCAATAATAACGAAAAGAAGCCACATTAAATGATAGATGCAGTGTGTAATTATAGGATGCCTTTGGATGAAGATACTCGTATTTTCAAATTTGCAAGTATGTTCAGAAATATAGAATCTGAGTGTCAACAAAAGGTTGAGGAAGAAGTAACGGTGCTGAATTATGAAACGCTGTGCAAAGTTACTATCTGCCACATATTGGCATTAAATATGCGACGACCATTTGAAGCAACTCGTTCAGAAATTAAATTTCATATGAGGAAGCAAGATGATAATAAACATGACTCTGTAGTTGTGCTAAAACCATTAAGTGAAGAAGAATAATTATCACTTGATGAATTAGCGTCATACGTTGTGCCGGCAAAAGGAAATGAGGAGATAACTACCATACTTCTTACGCGTTCAATGGAAAAGAGCAGAGTTATATTTATAAAAAGTCGGAAACCCCTTAAAATAACTATACTCGGGAGCACATATAAAGGCGAAAAGTGAAAGCGCATTGCGCTGAGAGAGACAGAGTGTGACAGCCAGTAAGCGAAACGATTAACTGGCTCTTATTGGCTGGTACATCACGTGATATGCTCTTGCCTCTGCGCAGCTGGCAGCTGTCGCCTTTATATGTGCTCCTGAGTCTAACAGTATGCATCTATTTGCAAGACCGGATCTAGAA
This sequence comes from Magicicada septendecula, assembly GCA_034769895.1. Lineage (NCBI taxonomy): Eukaryota > Metazoa > Arthropoda > Insecta > Hemiptera > Cicadidae > Magicicada > Magicicada septendecula. The sequence goes on from CM068368.1 coordinate 272,548,789, forward strand.
ATACCATTTGATGTTTCAAAAGTAATGAGAGAAATGAAATTACTACGTCAAAGTCTAAAGAAACCGAATTATTTAACTGCCACTGGATTGCGCCATCATGTAGCTACAGTGGCGCATGTGAAAGGACCAGCGTTCTCAACAAAAGTTATTTATGTGTCACAACCAATCTGTTGACGACAAAAATTATTTAACACCATTACAATTAGTAAACCGTGGTGTCGTAGTTAATTTGGCAAGATTAGAAGGCACGACACTTTTGCCAAAAGAAGCAAAGGAGAATCCAATAAATGAAAGTGACATATGTACACCAGGAGAAGAAGACATTTCTGATAATGACATAGTAAAGACTTATAAAGGAAGAAAACGGTAGACAGGGGATGAAAAAATATATGTTACTCAGATTTGTCTTATTATTTGCCACAAAAAAGTGAATAAAGTTAATTGAAGAAAAAACAAACTTGTTACAAGAACCCTTCCACCCCCTTACAAACCCTTGCTCAGATTACTGCTTACATTGATAACATTAACAAACAAAAAATAAAGCTGGCATCATCGTTTTCTTATTTAAATGTTTTTAATGTAGGCTACACATTTTCTTATTCTTTATAATGTATTTATTTTGATAAATTTATAATTTAAGTAAAATTATTAGTTTTTTATTTAAATTAATTCTGTAATTAAGAAATTATTTTCTGTGATTGTATATATTCATTTTGTTTTGCATTTTTCCAAATATTCATTTGTGATTTTTTTTATTATGTATTTAATATAACATTATCATCAAAAATTGATATTTATTAGTGTGTAGTTAACCAGACTCATATCATGTAGTGTAGCTTTCCACTCCCGGTGTATTGAGTAAAACCTCCATGGCTGTAACACCCGTCGCGTTTGTTGCCAAACGTTTTTACCGCCTACGCCGCAGTCGTCTTCAATGCGCAGCATAAAATCAATTTGTCCCCGCGATTGTTTCGGGCTAATCATGACAAAAACTGTAATGCAGTCAAATCGTTTGGCAACAGCTATGATTTTGTGCCTCGACCATACCGTCTGGAAACTTTGAACTAACTATTTTCAGATTTTCAGTAATAGAATATAATGAGTATTTAAATCAACCTTTAAGATTTTATACAAGAAAAATGTAAATATTACTTACATTAATTATCACTTTTATTCTCAATGTGTTTACAATTTTATTAATTTCAATAAAAAACTTCTATTTGATATTAACACTTGAAAATTATGCTCTTTACAGCAAAGGAATGTGTTTCTTGTTTCTTTTTCAGACAATATTGTTTGGCTGTTTTCTCCCCACGTTTTCTTGTTTTAAAAAATGTGTATTCTTATATTAACATTTTTTTTAATAAAATACAAAAGAAACTTAAGATATTGGGAATTTAAGGGTACAATGTTATTATGACAATCACCCTACAAAACTGACGCTGGTGTCTTATAATAAAAAAACCATGACATACGAGAGAGAAAGTAAAAGATAAAGAAAACATTTGAGGGTGACACAACAGACAACACGCTTAATGGAAAAGCTGAACTTCAAAATGGACTAGTAGTTTAGTCGTTAACGTTACTGAGAGACACATATGTAGCCTATACTGTACATAACAGTAGACAAAGAAAAAATTGGAAATTTGCAAATAATGGAGCTTGTCAGAGCATATTTTAAGGAATTTGCAGTAGGCGGCACTAAACCAACCAATGCATATATATATATATATATATATATGTATGATTTTTATATAATATTGAATATTATGTAATCTGAATATAACTTGACCATGATCATGTTCATTCTTTACTCGTAAAATTAAATGTAAAAATAGACACAAATGCTTTAGACATTAGGAAAATTAAAAAAAACCACAAACACTCAAATGGATTCATTATAATTAATTATGTAATATTCAAGAAGTACATTACAGTGTGATGTGCACATTACTACTACATGGAGGCCTATTACAAATTCAAAGGCTTTATCACTGGTTTACTTAAAAATATATAAAATACTGTAATTAGATACGCGCGCGCACACACACACACACACTGAGATTGGCAAATTATCGCCCAATTCGCACATTGTACAGACAATGCTGAAAGCTAATATACGCAAATGCAAACGCGCCTTCGTGATTGGCTGATTTCTCCCCTTTTTTTCACTTTTCGGCACCGGCACTAATACCTGCTACTAGTGCCGCCTAGTTTATTGCTTAAAATATGCTCTAGGTCATGTGGTAAAGTAAGTATGAGTAAGTACTATATTTTTTATACTTCACATATTACAAAATGGTTACAATTTTTTTATCTTTCAGTTGTAGGAAGTATTGAGATAAAAAATTAATAGCAATAGTTGATTATAGGCCTATTGTTATTTTATATTTTGGTGCAGATGTAGTTACTCAGTATTTTTGTATTACATTTTATGTCAAAATGGATAACGTTAAGCCAATCAGCTGTGAGACATTAAGCCATTTGAATCTTAAAAGTTTGATACTTTGAAACGCCTTATGGAAAACAGTTTAAGATTTAAAACAGAAGTTAGTACTAATTATTAAGTAGTACTAAATTGTAAATTGATTTATAAACCATCCACTGTTTATTTAAACTTATTACACTAAAATGGCTCTATAAACAGGACTCAGTTATACAGGTAACGTAGCTTTATTTTTTATTATAGAGAACTAACGTGCACGCAGTTTTGGTCTGATTCAAGTTTGGGTACATCAGTACTAAAGTGCTAACGAAAAGTATTTGTTAATAGTCAACCGATTTTTACTCCTTAAACAATGGATTTCGTATGGCTAAAAGCTTACACAGGAACGTAGAGTACTTAATAAAAATGTTTAGAGGTTTACAGGAAGTATTTAACCAAACACTATCTACTAGATCGCTGTCAAATAAAGTATTTTACAAGCTCTAATACACGTCCCTGTTTACGTAAGAAATAGGCTTCTAAGTAGCGATGAATCACCTACCTGGAAGCGAGTTGTTTCAACGCTACGCTTCTTCTCCCAAAATAGCCACGTACTTGGGGGGGGGGGGTGAGAGAGAGAGAGAGAGAGAGAGAGAGAGAGAGAGAGAGAGAGAGAGAGTGTGTGTGGTTATTGCTGACTGTTGGGGATAAAAAATGTGGACCTGTTTTATTAGCACACGAAAAGTGGGTATAAGTTTAACAAACTATTAAGAACTACATAAGAACATCGGTTGTTTCCGGACTATTTGCCTTTTTTCAAACCTTTTACTCTCCAAAACATTGAACACCTAAACACTGCATCTACTCAGAATTGGATGCAATATGTACTGTCTGTAGATAAACATTTATATTACCACCACAATAAAATTAACTGTTATTGCTAATGTAATAAAATGAACCAAATTGGACCTCAAACAATATTTAGAGTAAACAATTAAAGCTAAATATACATCTGTGATTGAAAAGTAGTACAAAAGTAGTTATACGTGATAAATTTAATTAATTAATGAAAATGTAGGGCTAGTGATTTTAAGATTTTACATATAACAAGTAACAGAATCTTAGTTGTTTTTTAGTTTTAATTTTAGTTGTCTCTTTAGTCATTATTCGAAAATAAATTAACTAACTGAGCAGATTGTACTGCAGAATAAAAGTTAGGTAAGATCATTTTCTTACGAAGTGAACAGGTGTTACAAGTATGTGTAGTTTACTTGTAGCCTATACGCAGAACGTAAACACAGACAGCAATTCGTATCATAAACATATGCAGTGTTTGTAAAACATTATAGCCTAAAAGCGCACACACAATCACTATGTTCCCGAAAATCATTCTCTTTCTCCCCTCTTTTCTCCTTCTCTGTGTCAGACATTCTGCCAGTCCTAAATTATACGTATTTAAATTATGTTGAAACTAGGCATGAAAACTGAACAGGCTTTTCCATTTTTACACCCATGACCAAATGTAAATATATTATCCATAGCCTTAATTTCAAGTATGTTGAAGTTGATTTTGTTAAATATTGCAATATTGATACAGCACTTGGCAAACTGTCTCCGCTCTTTTGCCTAAATAAGCTACATTTCCTGTGTTTCACGAACCAATGCTAATTTTCACGTACTTTTTCATTTCTAAAATGCTTACAGACGACCATGATTTTCTGATCCGGTTTTATTTTCGTGGCCAAGACTTCCAGTGTTTAGGGTTCAGGTACTCGGTTTTCAGCCTTTTCCATGAGCTACGTAACGTAAATCTATTCTACGTCGTGGATAAGGGAAACTATTTAATGCCACTAATTTGTTCGGAGCCGAAGAAATAGGGATGTCTCAGGCTTTCAAAATGACTCAGAACTCAGCAAACTTATATTCACTTCAGATCATTTACCGTACCTCCACAGAAAAGAAGACCGTGTGTAAAATTTAAACTTTCATTAAAAATTAAAATCTTATATTAATAGGCCTACATAAAATATTTTGGAGGTCAAAACAGGAAAAGAGCGGCTACGGGAATCGTAACAGGAAAATGAAGGAAATGCTTAACACAAGACAAGATAAAGAAATGTATACTTAAATGAAACAGATTACGTCCAACTTTACACACCTGTACTCTTGAGAATCAAAACAGAAGTAAGTAACATAAAAATTAAGACTTAAAACTTTTTCACGTAATCTTGTAATTTTTAAGTTTTCATAGTTTTTCATTAGCGTTATAACTAGAAGCTTGCAAACGTCGTTACACATTTAGCTTAAATAATTACAAAAATGTTGACCATGCATTCGCTCTTATAATTTTTTCAATACCTTTAATAAATAAACTTGTACATAAATATTCAGTTTACTGTAATATATCTATCTGTATTACTTGGTTTATTTTTGAAATGTATATTTTCATCACAGTCTCTAGTAAACATTAATTTCTTATGGCATCTAGATTTCAGTGTTTATTTTGGTTTTTACCTTGTAATTAACAGTGAGGTACTTGACAATTTAAAAAAAAATTACAATACCAATATATGAGCTAATACGCTTTATAGTAATTAAAAATACCCCTGTACATGTATTTGTTGCAGTCTGTATGTACTTTCACAAGGTAAGGACTATACACATTGATAAATTTAATTTAACATTTTAAGATGTGAAATATTAAAACAAACATAATTAAAAACACAAAGCACATGCTTAGTCGAAAAGTATAATTGTTAATGTATTATTAATATTTTGTTTACTATTATAAGAGGATAGTAAACGTTCAATAGAAACACGTTTAGAGGCTGTAAAGCATTTTTTATTCAACGATTTTTAAAAAAGTCTCTATTAACATTATGGCATGAGTCCCACTGTTGCACTAATCTCAGCTTCCCTGCTGGTAAAATTCTTCCGGCTGTTAGCGAAACCATTCTCTAGCAGCAAACTCTACCTCAGCGTCCGATTTGAACCGCCGTCCTTTTAGTCATTTTTCAATGGGCCAAAAACATGATAATTGCACGGGGACAAGTTGGGACTGTAAGGTGGATGTTGTAAGACTTCCCACTTTATACAACCAAGCAGATCTTGAATCGTCTGGGTCACATGGGGTCCAGCATTATCATGCTGAAGAATGACGCCATTTGTGGTGAGCTTCCCGGACGTTTATTCTTGATAAAACCCGTAAGCGTTTTAAGCTGTCTGTATATCGTTCAGCGTTGATGTTGACACCAGGTTCTTTAAAATATAAGAGCTGCACACCCTGATAATCAGAAAAATACGGTCACCATTACTTTTCCTGCCGAAGGTTGGGACCGACATTGTTTCGCCTTCTCGGAGACTGTGCATGCTTCCACTGTATACTCTGACGTTTGGATTCTGGTTCGTAGTAATATCACATTAAGACTCATCACCGGCAACAATTTGGTGTAGAAAGGCATTACCTTGTTGTTGATAGCGCATCAAATAGCAAAGAAGAGTAACGAAACAAGGGATTTTTAATGTCACATCCACAAAGGAATTGGTATATAGGCCTACTGGTTTGGTATAATATTTTAGTTCTGAAAGATCTACGATATTGTCTATTACCTGACTTAATGTTTTGAACTATTCTCAGATCCGACACAGATCATCCCAATTTTTTTATTTCCAGTTTTTGTTCATCCGAAGGATGTAAAAATGGTTTTTCTAATAAATCACAAACGGAATTAATTTTTTATATATCACACACTCACTAACACAATCGCACTCACTGTAAATTTTGCATAGACCACTACCACAATAGACCAATAACGGAAAACGGACTTGAGTACAGTGCGTTAAAAGGTTAAGTAAACACACAGAGAATCGCCTGTCCGTAACGTCAATTACAGTAACTGAGAGAGGATGAGAGGACGGATGGGGAGTGTGAGTTGAGAGATATTCGCCCATGGGTACAGAGTGAGTGGTTGCAACACAGCCGCAACCACCAAACTTACTATATTAAGAATAGGAGTTGTGTCCGTATAACACACAGTTTCCCATTTAACATTAAAGCGTGTTCTACCATTTGGTGTTAAGGTCGCACACAGAATTAACAATATAGTTAATAATTACGTAAATAATAATTTATAGATTAATAATTTAAAACTATTAGCCCATTCAAATATTAATAAATACAAAATTCTACTGGTTTTTGCAACCTTGCAATCTAAATACGAGCCGCCACTGGTCATCACTAAATTAACATAACATTCAAAATAATGTAAGTTAACATTAACTGTTAAGCATTTTCATTTAACAACAAATTGTAGCATCTAACTGCAACAAATTTTTTATACAAATTTTCCAAAAAAGCATAAAGTTCGTGGTTTGCTTACCACAACTTCGTTATTTTTACTAATAATAATCTCTTTATAATAATAAAGACTTCATTATAGTTATTCGTTATTTAGTAACATATTTTATATTTTATAAAATCACGTAATTTATTTAAAATTCGAAGTTTAATATTATCAAAACTAACAGCTTGAAGAATCATACAAAATTACACAAAATTAAAAGCATACCGAGAATAACGTAGGTTAATGATATGCAACATGGATTTTTACATAGTAGCAAATTACAGCAGAAATATTTCTAAATTTTTCCGAAAAATTATAAATATAAACCAGTTTTTAATCAGATGAGCGTAATTTCTGGGGGGGGGGAGATAAGATTAACTTCTGGAGGGGGGAGGAATGAGCTTAGCTTGCATGTTGGATTATCTATTTTCCTCAGGACAACTGGGATATTTAAGATGCCTCCCATACGCATATAATTATTTATACGATTATATGTAAACCTAATTTTAACAGACTAAACTGGCTTAGAAGTATGTAACTATCACCATTTATGGAATTGCACTGACATGTTTAACCGCTCTGGAGGGAGTGGTACTGATTCCCACGTATTTATGCCAATAAGTACTATATGGATTAAATCCTGTGCTTGCTTTTAATTCTTAAATTTACTTCTAATTCTTTGTAATTGCATGTTAGATAACTAATTGGTACACATTATGCATTTTAATATTACATATTGAGTGTTGGAGGCCATTTAAACTCAATCATGGTTGAAAACCATTTCCGTACTGTGTTATTTCAGACTTAGGCCTAATATTGGTTATAAACTTAATTATTTCAGACTTTCACATTACTATATATTCCCAGTTCGTTAGTATGCGTGGAAATACAAAACACACACACACACACACTGCATTTTACTGAACATTTGCATTTTAGGATAATTATATGCATCATGACAACGGTAAAGGGATCTATAAATATTAAACAGACTGAAGATAAAACAATTCTTACTGGGCGGAAGGTTACTTGCGGTTTTGACTTTCCTTAACACTGTATAATTCAGAATAATAATATTATAATTATATTATAAGGCCGCCGTTTGTATGGCAGAATTGTCTACGTCTTCTTTTGTGCAGAGCCACTATTTGCAGTCAGTAGAAAACATTATGAAGTGGCGTCTGTAAATTTTAGAAAATTGAAATTATTATAAACTTAAAAGTATGTTAATTTTATACTTTGAGAATACAGAATCACCTGTATAGTTCCATTTGAATTCATTCGTTACGGGAAGTGTATGCAGTGTGACAAAATTAGACAACCTGACAAAACAACATAGTTTCTAAACTTACAACTAAACTAAATTTATATACCCAATTTTACGCTAAACTAAATTTAGGAACTAAGTTTACACATTTTTCTTAAGGAATTAATTCAAATGTAATGTTACAAGTGACTTTGTACTCATGAAATATAAAATTAACATGTTTTTTTTAATGAACTCATATTTAAAAAACAACTGAATATTTTTAAGTGTTTAATCGAAGTTTATGAAAATTAAATTCATTATTATTAAAAAATCTGTCAGTACTGAAATTTACTTATAATAATTAGGGTTATAAGTAACACGAACTTTATTAAGTCCACTGATTAAAATTTAAAATGGTGATCACATTACATCAAGACTAACTTGCATGGTAAACAAAAAGTAAACGAACCATTAAATTTTAATATCCAATCTGATCTGCAATACAATTTAAGTAAAGCTAACCGTCAGTACACTCGATTATGGAAATTTGCTTCTAAGTCACCTAGTTTACACAGTCTTTATCTATATAGGCCTATTACTTATAATATACACTGTAGATTATTCTGAAGTAAGTAAATGTTTTGTATATCCACATGAGACCATACGCTCTATTTACGGTCCCCGTTTTTTCGATACTTTATTTTATATCTACGCTTGCCTTTCTGTAGAAATGTAGTGAATAACAGGGAAACTAATGTCTAAATAAATGGACTAAATAAACAAATGTCTAAATAAAGTATTAAATGTTGTGTAATTACTTACATAAATCTCAAATGTCCGCAGTTGGCACATGTGTTCTCATCAAGGGTTACTAAGGAAGTTTTAGTCCATTATCTGAAACACAATGAAACAATTTATCAGCATGGATGCTTCTTGAAAGTCTACATAAATCAGACAGACATTCAATAAAAGCGTCTGTTATTCCATTTCGTTCTACGCTTCCCACCTAAAGTTTACAATTTGAAAACCGCTTCTTTCTTTACCTGATGTACGCTTCATGTCATCCACATTGTACTCGAAACACGCAGAAGCAAAAGCATTACTGATAAATAGCTACTTATTTTATTTACTACGATATTTTATTGTATTTACTATGTAGCCATTACTTTACGCAATAACTGTTGGTATTATTTAGATTATTTATCCAATCGAAAATAGTGATCCAAAATATATCTCATGATTCGTTTTCGTTTTATTCTATTTTTTAATTAAGATTACTTGTATGCTTGGTTGTGTGTGAATTTACGTGTATAGGCCTTATCTATGAACTGAAATCGTCAAGTATCATCTATTTACATTTATTTTTACAAAAAAATACCACGGTGATATGTCTCTCTGTGTCCTTTAGTAGGAACAGGGCTGTGGGACGGCCATAGAACACACTGCTTTGTAAAGAAATGCAAACGGATTTCGTGTCTTCTTAACAATTTAAGAAAACCTATAACACTTTTCCTATGAGATCTATATAGAACTGCTACGATAGTTGTATCCTAGTAAATTGTAAACACAATTGAAGACACATAAAAACATAAATACAGGTATTTAAAATTTACTAGTACATAAGAATTGTCAGTACATAAGAAATATTCGTTTTGACTGTTGACTATTATTGATTACCGTTTTAGTCTAACGTTTTGTATTTTTAATTTCTTGTGGTTATTTTTAAATGGTTAAGCATTTTTATACATCTTCTTAAATTATCCTAATGAAAATAATGATTTTTTTTCGCAGATCTATAAGAGCGATGAATGGGACAAGCTATTTTTATTAAAAAAAATCGATCGATGTTTTTATTTAACATCGATCAAAAATGACGAATCTTTCTTTATTATGTTATAAACTAGTTGAGGGACAAAATGGAACATGCACAGCGTTGAATGGTATGTCTGGAAAATGACAAAGTGAATTATTATCCTATGGAGTCTCCCTATAAACTTTTGTACTCTCAAGGATACACGCCTCTTCGTAGTAATGTCCACAATAATAGAGGCTCAGATTCTGTTATAATTCATTCGCTAGACAACTGGTGAGGCGAGGAATATTTTCTGTATATGGGTTTTGCGTTAGTATTTACTGTGCCACCTGAAAATGTCTGTGACAGTTTTTTTAATTTGTATTATAGTATAAACCTTACAAATTTTGTACTGCATATAAGTTTTATACTTATCAAATCATTAGTTTATAACATTTATTCTGTATTAAAAACAAATTTTATTACAAATTTGTATTAAAGCTCTATGGTCTAGCTGTAGTGAAGTACATTGTTTATGACTTCATTCATATTGCTCATTTAATACAACACCGTATAGGACATCAGGAAATAAAAAAAAGAAGTTATCCATACATGCATTGTTTGATTAAATGATTCATCAATTATACGCGATAGGCTTTTCAGTTGTATGCGTATCAAATCAATTAAATGTGTTATGCATACATTTACTGTTTCTTAAAACTGAAAGATCTAATGCCATAAAAACACTTATACTGTGAGAAATAGCTTTGTAACTGTGAGAAAGTACAAGGTGAAGGCAAAACATCTGGTAAGAATCGATAGAATGTTGTTTACAAAGATTTTAAAGGTGTTCTTGTAACACTTCTGTAATATATACACAGTCAAGTCGTTTAAGTAGATAGATAGTCAGCTTTTTCAGCTGATACAATCGAATCGCGTGTTTACAAGACATCCAAATTCGCTAAGCAACAAGAATGTGACGTTCTAACTTATTTATTACGGTTTAGGTTTTTCTCGCATATTAGATTTCCAATAGCCTTTAAGTAGGTAAATATATAAAATATATATGTATTATTTTTTACAATTTTTATATTTTTGGATATATAATGAATAGTATTTATATAAAACGTTTTCGTTTCACAGTGTTCGTTGGAAACTTCTATTTTCTTATATAACAACGTTTGCAATACTTTTTGTTTATTTTTTGCAGTGACCATTAGTATATCAACTTAAGGTGTTTAGAAAAATCTTTTAGTATTAGCTTGCAAAACACACACATAATATTATATATATATATATATTTTTTTTTCAACGATACAAATTAAAACTGCATAGATAAGTAATATTGAAATCATTACAACAGAGTCTATATCTGGAGCTAGGAAAATTTATTAAATTAAAACATTAAAATTTACTATTGTCTTATTACCTTATAATATTAAATTGTTTATTTAAAATTTGTCTTTCAATATTTGAGTCTATTTGCTGGTTTTACAACTATGTTACTTGTTGGGTCGAATTCCGACAGTTTGCGTCTACACCATGCGCTCCCCGCACCTCGACTGGACCGCTGTGCCTGCACGTCGACCAATGACTGCTACGCTGACAGTTCACGTCTTTGCATCCCCGCACACTGCGATACTGCGATATGATCTGTTATTGTTTATAATTTAACTTCACTTAATCTCAGGGATTTTAAAACTGGGTAAAGTAGATCGTGTATTGATCTTACACACACTCCGGTTTCTTGAAGTGTTCTGGCGTAACCATCAAAATATCTCGGCAGATATTTTGCCCCTTAGCTGAAATCTTCTACTGTACGCGGGAAAGCACTACAATGATCTATTTTTTATTTGAGTTCTCTAAGTGGTGTTGGTTTCGAAGACCTCGAACCGTAAACCAACTTCTAAGTTTAAAGGAAAACGACCTGTCTTATCACGAAAAACTCGTGGCAGCGAGTATGTCTTTCTATAACGAGTCCTTAAAAGAAACTGAGCGGTCCGTCCGCTGAAAGCGTCCGTCTCAAATAAATTTTAGACCCTCTGATTGGTTGAAACTTTAGCAACGTCACAAATGAGAACACAGATAGACCGAAATCAGGCTTAAACTCTCTCCGATTCTGCAAAGGCCTGTCTAGATTTAATCTACAAATTTTATTACTTTCTACGAGAGAACGAGAATAAAAGACGACTGATTTCATTAAAAAAAAAACATAAAAATTGTATAGGTGTGGAGAATTGAGTATATGGAAAATGTAGCTTATAACCATAAGAATACTCTGTCCAAGTTTCAGAACGAAGTATAAATAAAATGCAAATCACACACGCACCCGCGCACTTACGCACAAATATTTCACATGACATAAAAGAGAATAAAATTGTGAACATTTTGACATAACATACTTTTTTAAATATAGCTTGGTTCAAAACGTATGACTACTTTACAAAGAAAGAACAAAATCAATTTAAAACATGTCTATGGCGATCAGAAAATGTTATATAGCCTTAGTATTCCACTTAAATGAACTTCATATCCTGTGTACTGTTTCAATATATATGTATATATATATATATATATATTTTTTTTTATTATTATTAAGGTTGGTTTCAGGTGGATATCGGGGTTCGGTCTAACGAAAATGCAGTTTTTGCGACGTTTCGAGATTTAATTTGTCTCATATTCATACCTACAACATAAAATATAAAGTAATATAATTGTGATGAGAGTTAATTATAATATATATGTTGTATGGTATTAAGAATGGCGTTGTTCTGTATAGAATAACTAATAGTACTTACATATATTGTTGAGTGACAGATACACACATACACAAAACTATACACTACACTACAATACAAAAACATGATGCATATTAATTATATTTTTTCTCACTTTGTATACTGCATAGTGTGGCAGTGTGTGAATCTATTTCGTGACTGGAGAAAGAGCGGACGCATAAGGTAAAGGATTGTCAGGTATTGTAAGGTAAAGGAGTACCAGTGGAGGAAGGGGTTTATGGGGTTGTTGACTTGTTAGGTATCTATTATTGTTTGTTTTCTGGGAATGTATAAAGTTTGAACAACACTTACTGATGCTTTGTATGTGGTTTTTTTTTGTTAACAGAAAAAAAGTAAGTCGAACAAAAATGAATACAAAGCTCTGTGGTCTAGCTGTAGTGAAGTACATTGTTTATGACTTTATTCCTACGGCTCATTTAATACAACACCGTATAGAATATCAGGAAATAAAAGAAGTTATTATATTTATATAATAAATATATTATTAAATATTTACTATTACAGAGTTTTCAATCAGGATATACTGTTTTCCTTACTTGGAACATGTTTCGGGCATCTAATAGTTTGTCCATCATCAACCATATTACGTTTTGGGGAACACAAAACCTAACCCATTTTAGTTAACAAAAACTAAGATAGCTGAGGATAGGCAAATTATATTATGCCCTAAACATGTTCCAAGTAATGAAGACAATACATTTTGATTGAAAAATATTAATAAATATTAAATAACGTACACATCAAGAAGGAGACTGTAGCAAGAAATATAGTACTGACCTTTTTTCAGATCTGGGTCCGTTATTATTAAATTTTATTTTGTTTCTTATTCTATAGCATGAATAATGACTCTTATATATCAGGGCTGCAGTACATAAAAAAATATATAGAGTTTAAAATCAAGTTATTTATTAATAAATATATATTTTCTTTTTATGCAATTTATAAAAGGAAAACAATTCTTTCTCTATAATTTATTACAGTTTCCAAATTTTTCTACTAGAGCGCAGCACTAGCTGTAAATTTACAACAAGAATTATACTTCTTTACTCACTTGCCTGTGGCGCTAGTTATTGAGTGTTTTTACTGAAATAATAAATGTACGATGTTCATTTGCTATTAGTTAATTCTTTACAAATAAATACTATTTTATAAGTTACAAGTGTGTATTAGAGTGTTTCTTATTCGTTAAAATTATTTATGTCTATTGTACACAAGATGTTGTTTAGCCTTTGAGTTTATGTGCTTAATTTCACTTTCGTTTAAACTGTGACCGCTAATAGGTTATGGTGTCTTCAGTAATATTGATTATTAATACATAATATTACCTGATCGATGAGTACCACTTTCATTCACTATTAGTTTAATTTTGGTTTCTTATTTTTCTTTTCCAATATTATATTACTTTTCTTGAGTTAATTAGCTCATTTTTATTTGACTTTTGCACTCTTTATTTGCGTTTAGGTTACTGAACACTTTAATTAGTATTTCACTTCTTGACGATACGTCTGCACTGGATGATCGTTAAAACAAGAGTGACGCTTTTTTCACAAACGCGTCTAATTATTCAGCGTCTAGGAAACAGAAAGCTTTACGTTTTTCTTACCAACAATCACTTTTATAATTTCGCATATTTAGCGATTATTAGTGGTTCATTAAATATACTTAATATTACTGATTTTTACATATTTATAGTCCTTTTACATTTAATTTTTACATATTGATTGATTTATCAATTTTTTATAATACAAATTTTGTACACGAACTGTAGGTAAAATTGGTTAGTTGTTCACAAATATATTCCATTTGTTTTATGACATTAACACAATTTGTAACTAATCTAATCACATATTATTTAAAACAATTTCTGATTAATTTCATATTATTAAAGAGTTGTATAAATAATTACAATTTTGGGGTTTTAATTCGTTTTTACACATCAAATAAATGTTTTACCTAGTCAAAGCTTGATACTAGGCTTTAACATACATTCAATATGGCCGACAATATTAATATTGTTACGACATTACAGAACAATCTACGTGTTTCTCGAATGTTCCAGTGGAATCCGGCTGTAATGTGTGTGCGTACGCGATTCTCAACGCGTTAGCTAGACTGTGCCAGAAGTCACCAGCGCCACAACGATCTTTCGAACCAAAGGATAAATACCGAAGTGTTACAACTGTGGGAAACGTGGTCATCTACAGGTAGACTGCTGGAAGAATAAAGTACCGGGAGAAGGGAGTGATCGCACCAATTGGAGAAGTAAAGCCTCAGAACAGCACACAGCTTCCACGATATATACGACAAGTGGAAACCTGGTCGTTAATTGATTTGTGGGTGGTAAAAAACATATATTTACATTTGACACGGGCGCTACAGTGTCTGTTGTGTACCCTGACTTAATCAGCAACCGGCTGCCTCAAATTAGCTCTTGTACAATACAGACTGTGACTGGAAGCCCCGTCAATGTGTTAGGAGTACCGTTATCAAACCTTTCTTGAATTAATGTAATTGTTTATTATTATTATTGATTATTTTGGATTACTTTGAAATATTTATTTATAAAAAAAAGTATTATATATTTTTGCTTTGACTCTATTCTTTGAATTTAATTTGTTTTGTTGTAAAAAAATTATTAATTAAATATTTTAAATATCATTTAATTTTACTTTCGGTTTGATAAAAAAAATGGAATTTGCAAAGGGAATGTTTTGTTTATGTTCAGTTCGACTGTGATATCGAATTGGTTAATGTAGGTTATATTCTTAATTTCCTGGTTCCGATGAAGTTTCAATTGCCATTGTGAGTTCACCCTTCTTTAATTACACCAAACTCTTTTAATCTTACTTTATTTTTTTTAAATAAAACTCAATTAAGACCAGTTTTTTATTTTCATTAACTTTTATTTTATTTGAAATTCCGTTCGACTATTCTTAGGTCGAAGTTATTTATTTCCCGGATCGACTCTTTCACTCAGTTCGATTGTGACAAAAATTATTTTTTATTTTATAATATTACTTCTTGGGTTCTTGGTTAACTGCTATTAAAAAGTTTAGAAATGCACACATGAAGTACAATACCACACAATTATTTAAAAATCTTAATCGCTAATACAATGCAGAGTTAATTTTATTTAAGTATAACAAAATAATAATTTAATTTAAATTGTTACAACAAAACTGTCATGGCGTCTCCCAGAGTCCAAGTTAATCAAAATGCCATGATGGCCGCTTGTTACTCACTTCACACAATGTGAAAAATATTTGCCACCAGTTTCTTTTAAATAAATGAATTTACTAATAATGTTCACTGTGTTTACATTTAAATCTCTCCTCTTTTCACTACTGTTCTGTTTAAAAGTGTTCGTGAAGTTAATCTTGGTGTTTGTGTAGTTGTAAACTGTATTATTAGAATAAGGTTAATTTTTCACCAGTATCTAGTAGAAATATTTTCACTTTATTTTATCTTATTTATGTATGATATTCTTCCTACTTATTCTTCTGTTATTTGTTATTATTATCCTATTATCTTCATTTTGTTTTCATTTTCATTTTATACTTTGGTGTTATAATAATTTTGCTTCTTTTCTCCAACTCAGATTTGATTCTTTGCTATACTTTTGTTCTTGGCTACACAGGGCTGACCTGCACACTTTTATGTCTAACAATAGAATAATCGTTTTTTCTTTTGCTTTCAACCGGCTTGACCAAAATTAGCTACATGCCCATTGGTCAATACCGTTGAACTCAGGTGTCACATGACCCTTATTATTTAAAATATATGGTTGTTACATTTTCCACTCCCAATTACTCTCTAATTAATACTTATTTGTACCTAAATTGGATTATACAGTGATCTTCCTCATAATAAGACAATCATTTTGATATCTCATTTGATATGTGTGTGTTTCCTAATAGATGGTTTAGCATCTTTACAAAATTTGGTTTTTCATGTCTTTACACAGTTTGACATTCACTAAAAAATTTTCTAATTCATTTATATATTCTAAAAATGTGTTTACCATTATAAAAATACTGTCTATTTTGTTAATTTTACTATTGCTTATGTATTTATATTGGTTTGTTACTTTACTGGCTATTCTGATAATAGTTTATTTATTTTAACATTGGCCTATGTCATGGTGATTCTTTCAGTATCATGTCTCATTTTGGTATTTATTATTTGGCCTTTTGGTTTTAACCCTTCTTAGTAATTACAAATGTTCTCTGGTATCTTATTACATTGGATTAACATACTCTTCATATTCTGACAATATTATTACATCAACAAAAAACACAAACATATTAACTCAATGTCATGTCTTCATGACTGAGATTCTGATAAACACTAAACAGTTAAACTATTTTCCAAAAAACACAAAAAATGTTTAACATATAATAAATAATAACTAATTCTTAATAAATCTAACAACACTGTTTAACTTATATTACTATTATTTTTCCTAGTTTATTTTATTCTGTTATTCAATGATTAAATAAAACCAATTTAATTTAATTCTTCCTAATTGAATAGGTAATGTTCATTATTAGTATTGCTGTCCCTTTGAATCAACATACAAATGTTAGAAATGTTAGAAAGACATAGAGGGCTTTTATAATTAATTACAAAACTGGTAACTCCTCTTTTTAATTTAAAGGAGTAATTGGGAATAATTATCATCATTATCCCAACACTGTTTTATACCCTTTTTGTTGTTTTGTTGTGCCCACTTTTGTTTTTTGATAGTTTGTGTTTACACTTATTTTGTCACTGACAGACCTCATTAACCTACACAGTCCTGTCTGTTTGATTAATTACTATCATTTTTCACTTTTCACTCCACTTCTACTAATAAACATTGCTTACAGTGTTTCTTACAAACTATTGTACACTGGTTTTTATCAGATACTGTATTGTACTTCTGACTTACTTTAGGGGTTTTATTTATTTTATTTTATGGGCTTTAGTATTGTTTTTAATTTAATTAATTTTGACCTTATTTATCTGGGCCTATCTACTTCTGTTACATTACAACGTACGTGTCCGCCTGGGTCTTTTCGAGTTTAGCCACCAAATGCTTGTTGCAGACATTGTTGATGAAGTGATTCTTAGCACGGACATTATGAATGCCACGGATTCGTTGTGAAGAGAGAACGCCCTGAAGGTTGGCCAAGAGAAGATAAACTTTGCATGGCTGAAATGTCAGGGTCTGCCAACCATTCAATCAAGCAAGTAGCATTGACCAAAGAAGAAGTCAATAGGTCTGGTCAAGAGGAACCCTCCCTATTGCAAGCGGAAATGGAGGAAGAACTAGCAGACAAAGTACGAATAAGTGTAACGACAAAAGAAGTGATTGGAAAGCCAACTATGGGTGTCGAGACAAGACTCTTGGTTGATCCTGAGTTAAAGGAAGAACCTGGGGAAAACGTTACTGAAGGTAAAGTCACGCAAGAGGTTGTTGACGAGAACCAATCAGACTTGGGCAAGCTAATGGCGTATAGGTCATCATGACGCAACGGGAGTGATTCCCGCAAAACTAGTGGTTGAGCGAAAGACTCATATTCCCGGGAACTTGATGTTCGGGTCACACGAGACTGAATTCGAAGAACCGGAGAATTATCTTTCGCAAGTAGACAGCTATGTAGATCGCCTGGCCGAGTATTAGATCTACTTTAGAGATGGTTTGCCACTTTGGGGCGAACAGGCTTAAGGAGGGGGAAGTGTTACGACATAGTAGGCTTTAACACATTCAATATGGCCGACAATATTAATATTGTTACGACATTACAGAACATTCTACGTGTTTCTCGAATGTTCCAGTGGAATACGGCTGTAATGTGTGTGCGTACGTGATTCTCAACGCGTTAGCTAGACTGTTCAGAAATCGCGCGGCCGCGCGCACTGTGTCAAGGTCGCAATAAATTACGTTTTGGTGTTTCCTAGTAGCGTTCTTGTTGCACAGTATGGATTTTTGGATTTTCGTCGGGGTATAAATACAAGTACTCAGCCACGCTCAGTTTCAGTTTGAGTTGCGAGTTATTGTCGGGCGATTACACAGTGCGTTTGAGTGGCAATTTACACAGTGCGTTCGAAGTATTGTGGCGAAGTGTTGTGTTTTATAATTGTGCGGGACAATTGTAATACAATTATTTTTTATATTAGTTGACATTTTATTGCGTGAGAACAATTTTTATTTGATTTGTTGTAAGAGACTATCTTGTTGATTACAAAGTGTTTAATTGTGATAATTAAAGCTGGTGATTAGTGACTTAATTGGTGTCTTGTATTTTGCTTCCCACTGTACCATACGACGATCAGTGGACCGTCGTAGCAATATGTAAATTAGGCCTGTACATTTTTCAATTTTACTCAGATTTAGGCCTTATATGTACTGGTGTATTTTACAGAAGTACAATAGGCTATATAGGCTACACGTGACTGTATAAGGAATTAGAGAAAACAACAAAATATTCCGCGTTTGCGACCGTGATGAAAAAAAGTGCTTTACCGAAATGTAACTTTTATTTCAGATTGCCAAATT
Source organism: Magicicada septendecula (assembly GCA_034769895.1). Classification (NCBI taxonomy): domain Eukaryota; kingdom Metazoa; phylum Arthropoda; class Insecta; order Hemiptera; family Cicadidae; genus Magicicada; species Magicicada septendecula. The sequence continues at coordinate 272,567,937 of CM068368.1, forward strand.
TTTAAATTAAAAATGTAGTACAGTTAGGCTTTAACATTACATTTTCTATGCAATATCAAACAGAGAATACAAAAATTGTAGATTATAAATTTACACAACTGTTACACATATAGTTACAATAGAAAATTTTAACAAATCTTGCAGCCTTCAGCCTGTCACTCCGTGTAGCAGTGATGTACTCGACATGAGTACAGATCACCTCTGCGTGTACCCGTTATGCCTGTATACACGATTTCTCAGAGATTGTATGGGGATTAGAGTTTAAAGTCGGCTATATGATCTTATATATTATCAAATGCTATACATACGTATGTAAAATTAAAAAGTATACTTTTTCATGTTATATAAACACTAATGCTGAGTCAGTTTTATACATTAGATATTAAGTTTTATTTAATTCTCAAAGGTTTTAAATTAAACTTATTTTGGGCGTACAAAAACATTGACACGCTTGACAGTTAAATTCGGTAATTGTCTAAAAATTAAGTGGTGTTATCAAAAATCCTAAAGTAGGTCTATGAGAATATGACATCAGAATATATTGATACCTAAAATTTTAATTTCCATCATTAAGTATTATTTTGTACTGGTCTGAATCAATTACTGCAGTGAGATTGCTAACACATAGACAGTTACTTGCTGGTATTCGTGTGCATTCAGGTATAGAAATGTCTATTGATGTACAGTGGTATTAACGTAGCGTATATTTCAGAATACACAGCAGGCTGAAGTCCTTAAATGTTTAATGACGTTATTCACTTAATATAAGCTGTTGGCTTTGCGAATACCATACAATTCTTCAGGTGTAATTTAGAGAATTCTAATATTTGCCAGTTGGATTAGGCTATAGCGTTTTTTCTGCAACGTTAATGTATAATGAACACATAACGATTAAATGTCGATTAGTAATAATACGTACACTAAACTTTTCTTAAGGTTATATAACACATTACTAGTCTGCGATTCTAGACACATTTACACGTTTCTAGAAATGCATTCACATTTAATAGATCAAGGTGTGCTAATCATATTTCTCAGTGTTCATCACATAAACTTCACTTAAAGAGAAAGTGTTCATACTGCCAGCATCTTTTTTAAAAGAACTGTAGTTGACTAAATATATAAAATATTTATCAAAAATATTACTCATACAGTTTTTAAAATGTTTTATACTTTTAATTTTTACGTGAACGTAGGGCTTACATTCACTTTAGTTTTTCTTATTTACTACACTGAAATGAGCGGCTATGGTTAAATATTTTGCAGAATTATTAAAACAATGAACAGTTGTTTTAATAAAGTTAAGAGCTTTAATAAAAAGACTTTTCATATAGCATTTCTTTGTCAAAGAACATCATTGTGATCTTACACAGAAGTGAGCTCCTGAAAAGGCGTTTTCCTCTGTAAACAGTTTCTAAGTTTTAGGTAATAGGTAACTTCCATTACAAACTCGTTTTTGAAATGAAACATGTACATATGAGGTCTGCACGTCAGCTAAATGTTGGTGGAATTAGCTAACCTCTGTTTCAGGGTGTAAGTCATTCATGGTTTCGTCACGGTTATGTAGAAACCAAAGGTGATGTCTTTGAAAAGCCTCCGATCTATTTTCGTGTCTTCATTATCTAATACCATCTACTCACAAAATTGCAGTAAGACTATTAACCTCAGTAAAAAAGTATTATATAATAATTTTTAAACATTGTGAAAGAGTAAATACTGTTATACACAATTTCCTAGTACACAATAGTTTGGCTTCCTAATTACGAATTCAGATTTCCATTTCAAGTTTCTATATAAGTCTATGTGCCCAGTATATTTTAATTGCTTAACTAAAGTAATCAGGGTATTTTTACAATCACACAATAACACGGTATTCAAAACATTTATAAGTTACTGTCAAACAACATAATAAATAAATATAATGTATTTATTTTCTTAAATATAATATTATTTTAGTAAAATATTTTAGTATTGTAATTTATAGTCACTATTAAGAATAAAGCGGAAAAATATTTAAACTATTAAATATTAGTATGAACAAACCTTTTAATTTCTGTCTACAAAATTTTAATGGTCAGGTTTACTTATGTTTTCCAGACGAAACTTACTATTTTTCTAATTTTGTTGTTCATTATGTAATTCGTAAGTTAAGTTGCCTAACAATGTCCACAAATTAATGCTTCTTATTACTCACCAATAATTTTCACTTCAAAATACATTCTGTAACGTCAGAAATTATAAACATTTACTCCCATGTAACGGTAGGTCAAAGGGTGAGGTTTCACAAGCTGAGGACTGCAAATTTAATTGACTAGAGAAAGACTCTTTCATCTAAGGCAGACATGAATAGGATTGTGATTAGAAAGTATTTCTTTCATAAACTAAACTGGCGTTTTACAAAACCTCTCGTAATTTTTAGACTATCATTAATGGAAATACGATTTTACGAATAAAGTAAAGAATATTTTTATGTCATATGTATTTTTAAATATTGGCTGAGGTCATTGTACTTTAAAGAGAGTTGTCGATATGGTCTTTTTAATTTATCTCAATTTCTGTATTATATTTTGTTTGACAATCATGACAATTCACACCAAAAGATTTCATGTAGTAAAGCTTTATGGTTGTACCGTGGTGATGAATAAGCTGAAACTAAGAAACACACATTATCTAAACTTGTGAAAAGACAAACACCAACGAATGACACCTTAGAAAAAGTTTTATTTTAAATTCTTGTAAAATTTCTGCGTATACCTCTTGTAAGATGGTATACATATACACATAACCATAATAAACTAAGTGACGGAAACCTGCAAGTCAAACAATAAAGGCGTATCTTATACTGTGTACAAATCCACCAAAAGGCTAGAAATAATCAGAAATTAGTTTTTGAATATACTCTCTACATTTATCACGAAATCATGTCAAATTATTATAGGAAAAAGTTAACAGAACTAAAAACAGACGAAACGTACTTAAAACAAATAAAAGATAAGCAATTTTTATATCACATCCCTTCATACCTGTCAAAAACAAATGTTATTAAAAGAAAAATATACTTTTTTAAGTTACATTTAAGTGAAACCCATTTGCGATCCTTTCGAGACAATCCCAACTACAGTCCAGACAATCTAAGACTTCACGGTCGGCGTCGCAGTACTTAAAATGGTGGTTTGCCGATCTATAAGGTCGTGGTCCGACATTATTGTTGCTGCGTTTCGACCCCTCCATATATTTTTTCGCGGAGCATCGCCTGCTCTTACTCTTAGCCTCAGCCACAGTACTGTGGCTCACTGTTAGATTTTTTCAGCGTTTTCGGTCCTTTCGCACTGAAGATGCCAAAACGATGGAACGGCTAAAACGTTTGCAACAGTTAACACCGCACCACGGCCTTAAAGCCCGGCAAGCCAAAATTTTAACAACTATACAGTTTTATACCTTTGATAACAGTAGCTAACAGCCCGATTCTTGGACTTTCTAATAACAACATTATGTTATAAATAATCTTTTCTATTGAAGATGAATTCTCAGTGCAAATCATATTCCTATTAATGTTACATACATAAAACATTAAAGCGTAGTTTTTAAATGTTACCGGTAAATGTTCAATGTAAAATTGAAAGAACTTAAAATACAGGTTTCTTTAAAATTATATAGTTATTTTGGATGTCATTAAAATTTTGCTTTAATGTATTTCTTAATATTTACATACAGGAAGTTGAAATTTAAGACTAATAATTATTGAACTTTTGCGTGCTTTATTTATTTATTTTTTTTTTGCATAACCTGCTATGTGCAGGTACAGTGGATACAGGCTCATCTCTGCCGTAGATTACTGAATTTTAAATTTATATTTCACTTTTGAATTAGGCATACCTTTAGTTTCATTAAAAATGTGTTATGGCATTCTCTGGGGGAGGACCGGAGGAATAGCCACAATATTACGAACACGATCATAAAGTTTTTATTACTACCAAGAGTGCAGTGTACATTTTGCTGACATCACTAAGGGCTTGTGTGTGACCTACTTTATGTCAAAGGAACTTACTCGTTATGGATTCCGAATGACACAGGATTATGACAAAAAACGTGTTTACTCATGTCATCTTGTTATAAGGCAGAGAAAGTAAAGTGTGTAATTAGTTAATTATAACTATCAAGTTAAAATAGTAATTAGTAGTTATAAAATTTAAACAATAATGTAAACTCAGGGTACACTGATTTAAAATTTTAATATCACAAGTCGATATCATTAATTAAATGAACAGTTACGTAAGAATAAAAAATAATTGTATTACGTAACTGATATAGACTAAGTTACAAATTACGACCAAGAAAGTGACTTAAGAGATTTAAAATGTCTAAGAAACTAAGGCACTAAGATTCACCGTTCTACTCTAACATTATAAAAATTTTAGTTTGTAGGCACAACTATGTACAAAATATTTACTGCTCAATTTGGATTTGAAATGACCGCAACAAATCGGAAAATTGTCTATGATTACGTAAGCATTTATTACGTTATACTGTAAATGAAGTACAACATAAACTGACTCGTACAACTTTCATTGTTCTATAATGGTCGCTTTAGAGATGTTTTTTCAATTTGGGGACTTAGAAACTAAGGCCTTTAGTCACTCCTGGCCTTTAACCAGGAGTTTTGTTGGTGACCGTAGTTGTTTCTCAACTACATACAAACTTACAACGAAAACATAAATTCGTACACACAGAGACGCAAAACAATATTGTCTGACCACATAGAGTAAACTTGTCGGTTTCAGGAAGGACAGAGTCTTGAATATCGCTAACATTTCATGTCTGAGGGTTTCTTTTAGATTGCGTCTCCCAATCTCTGTAGAACAGCACAGCAACTACACTATAGTTTTCAATTATATGTTTTGCCGTAAGTGTTCCGCCAAAAGTCCATACGTGTCTTGCTTTTCCATGATCGCCTGCCTGAAGAGCACACCACACACCCATAATCCATTTTGGATAGAATTGAAGCGGTCTACAGGCCCAATAAATCTCTCTATCAGCTTCCTAGTTCATATGGGAGATGTACTTATTTCCATTTAATGAGGATTTACAGCCAGACTTTCTACACGCAACTTCCCCGTCAATTGTATGTCCTCAAAATATAATTTCTGTTTTACACTGCACCGTTTAGGGTTAGTTTCGGGCCCAAGTGCCTTCCTCGCTTTCGTCAAAAGTGGAAACAGGTCATCTTTATTGCCTATTCAGAAAATTTTCAAACAACGTGTTTGTAGAGCCTTGCATTTTCCGCTTGATCGTGCCGTTGCCTTAGCTGGATAGGAAAGCGCAAGATTGTGAACATACAAACACTTCTCAACTGATGTTTCTATATCGTCAAACATCCCATTAATCGCTATAGTAAAAAGCGTGCCGTTCACCGCAGGTGCTTTGGGTACTCCACTTTCCTGCTCATGTGGGACTCCACTTTCCAGAAAGTCCTTGATGTCGGAGTCCACTTGCCGGAGAAAGCGAAGATAAATTCCGGCAAGTTACCTTTGAACTTCCAATGGTGTAGTTTTTCAGGGTGTTGTACCTCCATGCTTTATATAACGCTTTCTCCAAGCTGAAGAGTAACACCAGCCATGTGTTTGCCTTTAATGAGACTATTTCTAAACTGAACGATAGTTATTTGGTTAAGGAGATCCTTTCCGTATTTTGGAAGAGGGATGATGATCACTTCTTTTGAAAGTTTTAGATAGTCCCTTTTCGTTCAAACGGTGTTATAAATTTCTAATAGTGTAGCCGTAGCTACATTTGACAGTTAACATATTATGCTCTAAGGTACACCTGTCGGACTAAATTGGCAAAATTTTTCTATTAATGGTTAAGACATGGGACGCAGATGGGAGCGTCTCTCCATCCATTTGCACCTTTAACCTCCGACATGCTATAACTTCTTGTAGGGCAAGCTCCGTCGCAGTTTCCTTCTCTGTACAGATAAACGAGCCCTGCATACAACCACTCCTTCTTTGTGGTCTTTAGAGTGGAATGGGAACTCATCTCTACATCAATGTTCTTTTTAGCTGCACTTGAGCAACTTTGAACCCTGTTGATCGTTTAGTTAACCACCTAGTTAAATTAGTTAACCACTTTTGTTGGTATTCCAAGAAGGAAAGTCCCGGAGGTGAAAAGCACATTAGGCTTGAGCTTATATCACCATGACATACAGTCTATGCACCGTTTAATTAGGTTAGAATGTCTTTAGAATTATGTCTCCCTAAAGATTGCAAGAATCGTACCTACCACACGAAAAAATGTTGCTATCAATAAGCAGCAGCGTAGGATACTGAACTCCACAAATTATTATTAAAAAGAAGCAAACGATATGTCTAATTATAAATAACCAGGTAATATTTGTAAACATAAAAAACCAACATTCAGCCTAATGAAAAGCATTTTTGCGAGTACATGATTAGTTATTTCCTACTGTTGTAACAGCAGTTGCTACAATACAAGTACTGTGCAGAGTTACAGGAGGGTCAAATAATGTTCCTGTTCATTCACCTAGAAATTTCCGGTCTAGCTTCATTAGTACAGAGTAGGCCTATACTGTAATAGGGAGAGAAGCCTAATTCACTTATTGCGTAATGAGACAATTCTACGGGTAGAGGAAACTACTCTCACAGAATTTAAAGAAGAGTAACTGTTACCTGTTTGTTTTCAATTTTTAAAGAACATTCTACAACGTTACTACATACTAAGTGATTATATTTTTAGTTTTAATTAAACAAATTTACAGGCATTGCTCAAATGCAATGCACAGAGAAGGGCATTGAAAATGCTCCAATAAATCTAAAAAATATAGGCTATATATTTATGTTCATTCACCAATCAATGAAATCATTCTTTATTCAGCAATCAATGAATTCGTTCTTCATTTACCAATGTACAGATTATAAGTTAAATGTAGTCGCATTCATAAGCGAAGTTTTATATGTGTACTACGTTATTGACAACAAAGAAGTAGTTTCTATAGAAACTCACCGGTTCCCATTTTCGATCACGCACCAGCGATCGGCCGCAAATGTGCGACACGTCCTTATAAACATTTTCAATGTTAAAACTATTTAAGCTATATTTTATACTGTTAGTATTATCTTAGATCTTTTCGTGAGATTGTAGCGTATCTCCAGTACGTCTTAAATTCTGTGAATACTCGTACTATCATAATCGTATTAGTATTAATAATAACAATAATAATGATGACAATAACAGTAATAATAATATGTTTTAATAATTACGATGTTAGGATACAAATTAATTCATAATGGTGGTAGACAAAACAGTAAAGGAAAAGTACACAAGTTTACCTAGGCGTTAACACCAAAGTAGAGTTGAATAAATACTCAATTATATATCCATAATTACTATTATAGAGGAAATAGAAATTACATTTTTTTAAACCATATTATAGAATTAAGATAACATTATACTATAAGAAAACGGCTAAAGTTGTGAACAGTCTCTCTCAGATCTTTTAATGGAACAAGAAATTCAACATAGGCCTACTTGTAGATTTAAATACTAAATAGTCATATCTAAATATTAATACTTATTTCTAGATGGCGATTTGTAATTTTGGAAATAGTTCCTAGTTAGTTTCATTGCGAATAAAAATTGTTGGAAAAAATTAAATTAAACTAGTAAAACTAAAACTAATTAAATTAAATATTCATCACATCAAAACATAAATGATGGGATAAAAATAATTTTAGAAGGTAACAGTTAGCAGTTAGCAGTAACAGTGTTAACGGTTATCAGAGATGTCCGTATATTTCTTAATTAGTTGTTCTATATATTTCTTAAGCAAACGTGTTTTGCAATCATTATTCCAGGCCTATTCACTTCCATAATTTTTTTATTCAATAATTTTTTATTCACTTCCACTGCTGTGGGAGATTGGTTTTTAGTTTCTTTTTATTATTTAGATTTCCAGAGAGAATAATTTGCGACACTTTTTTTTTACTTTACACTCCTTTCTTGTTTAATTTGCATTTCTAGAATTTTTATTTCAAATTAACTAAGATTATTCAATTAAGATTTATCTTGGAAGGTTCTTGACATTACACAGACACCAATAAAAAGTTATGATATTCGATCTACTTTTAATTTCTCCCTTCGCTGATATTAATTTCCTGTTACAACTCAATATAATAGCAACAATACTTATATTTCCAATTTACGCAGGGCAGTGTTTTGTAAATAATTAGTATGGAGAGAGTATGATAAATAGTTTTAAAAAGTATTGCGTGTAAATAAAGGCTGAATAACATGCTGAAGACTCAAAAGTGACCACCTGGCCCGACTGAGTTGCTAGAGTGTACAGTGTAAGTCGTATGTATGTGTGTCTGTGTGTGTGAGCTGGCGCAGACTTGCATTATACTACGATAGGGGTGATGTCTTTGTGTACGTATAAATTTTTGGTTTGTATTAGTACATCAGGTGACATGATTAGTGAAAATAAATAAATATGTTTTTCACCAGTTACAGTACACTTAAACGCGTATAGTGATACAAAAACTTAAACATACTTAAAACTTTTTTAGAAATTTTGAAAAAATTTTATAAATTATATAAATTTTACTGTAATAAACAGGTGTAAGCGTATACTATAAACGTCAATAACTACAGTGGTTACATTCATATGTAGGGTATATTTCAAAACTTAAAAGTATGTCCCCAGATTTTTATTAAACTTAAAATATATATTTTGTATTACTGTACTGAGATGTCCCAATAATATTATTGTAATATGTATCAACTTAATTAATAACATTATTTTGCATTATAAATTATTTAAATTTAAAGCGTCAAATTATATGAACACTGAAAATATTAACTAAAATAAAACTCATTCAGGAATGAAGTAAATATCCCGAAGAAAGTATGGGCCTAAAAATTAATTTCAAAGCGAATCGATAAATGACAATCAGCTGACATTATATTCAACAGAATGAAGAGGTCTAAGTAAATTTATGGATGTTACAAACTAGAATGGCACACGTGAATAAATCAAAATAAAATGTCTTAACATATAAGGAAAGTCTTAAAAGAATAGAATGTAACTACTTATGCCGAGCGTAGTAGCCAATGAATTCAAAATTTACTTTATCTTCATTGTTAAAGCTCTGGATTTTATCCTCATAACAAAAGATAAACTACCAAAGGAACAACTATTTAATATACTTGTAGTTATAGTTATGGTTATGGTAAACTTATATGAACATTTAGATTAGCATACATATTTAATGTATCTAAAAATTAGTAGATACATTTTATAGTAGTCATTTTAATAGAAACTGTCAGATTAGCAAGATACTGAGTCCAGCTGGGTCCATTGACTACACAGAATAAAATAATGATATAACTGTCTGAGGTTGTCTGGATGTATTGAAGGGATATGAAGTTGCGTCAAACAATCGCATGTTAAAGTACTCTGAAGTCTTCCTGAGCAAGGCAGTGCGCGCTGAAAGCAGTATTTGCTTTACTGAACACATGTAAGAGACACTTGGAATTCAGGGTATGGCCAGCAAAACAAAATGGTTTGCTGCCAAACTTGAAGTTTGTTTTCGTCAGCATGTAAATGACGAGACCGTCCGGCACATTTATAATGAAAATCTAACCGAAACATTGAACAAAACAAAGCCACCAAGCTGTTGAAACAGTCAGTAAAGAGAAAAACACGAACCAAATGTGTACAGCACATTAGCTGTAAATTGTAATAGTTATTTTAATACAAATGTGATAACAAAAATTGTCCTCACCAGTTAAAAAAAAGGACACCCTATGATTACTGTTATAAGACTTGTGACTTCGAGTTCTTTGTTTAATGTATTATCTCGGAAAGATTCAGTTGTTTATGTGACTAATAAAATTGTTTCATTTATTTTGTTTTGTCGTGAGTGTCGTCAGTAATGTTTTACGTCTTTATGAAGTAACATACTTTTCGTGTTACAACGTTTGCTAGTGTAAATTACTTTTTCTGCCGTGAGAAGCATTTACTGGTTCCATTTAGTGAAGTTAGGGGGTTGAGCGAAATTTTGCCAAGCTCAGAACTGCAAATTGAATTTACAGCAGACAGATTTTTCCTCGAAGGCAGACATGAATAGGATTATGACGAAAAACTATTTCCTTCGTAAGCCCAACCGATATTCTACTAAATCGCCTTTGGATAGAAATCAGTGTCTTATGTATTTTCTTTCTGTTTAACACTTTCAGTTTAACTGTTAATGTAATGTTTATAGCTTAAAAGTGATGTTAACACATATGTGATTCTTAAATTATTATTAAACAAATGTGTATCTAATAAATTGAGCTGAGTAAGTATTCAATTGTTTAATTATCACTCTGCATATTGACATGTGTACAAATAAGTATTAACTTCTAACGATACTTGGCCAGACAATGTTGGGTCTTCGCTTTGGTTTGCTTTCAGGAAGTTAAATAGTGAACGACATTTATTTCAAAACTCAAGACACAATTTCTGTCAGCAACACTGGTAACTTAACAAACTGCTTATATTCAAATAAACCGACTTGCTGATCTTAAGACTGTAAGCAGTTTGCTAAAGCCAGCTAGCTAACTCACAATTGTCGCTGACAAGGTCAATACACTCACCTAAGAATGGCTACTAAGAAACAACAATACACCACGGTATAATTCCCCGAAAACGGAACCAAATCAAGAGTATTGTTATATACTGCCGCTATGAAAAACAAAAACTAATAATAGATTCTGATGCGTGAGAATTGTTTTATGCAAATGGATTTAGGTTATAGGCTATATATCATTGTTCAGTACTGATAATACGGTATTTAAAATAAATTAATTCGAAGGCAAAGTTACTGGTTACATTAGTGTAAAATATTATTATATTTCACCTACTTTCATAAAAAAATAAAAATAATTTTGCACAGTACCAGTACACCAATAACTTTCTCTGTATCTACACGCATTCACCCTACAGTCATTTATCTCTCTCTTTCTCTCTCTCACACACGCGCGCGAGCGCACACACACACACACACACACACACTCACTCACTCACTCACTTTTAAACTTGTTTAAATTGCTTACGCTATGAAACGTACAGATTTTAAATGCTATATTCACTGCTTCTAATTTAGATTTATAGTGAAAATGTAAGTTGTAAAAATGTAAACGATAATTTGGTAACCCATGTTAATAATAAATTTAAAAAACAAAGAAGTAAGTGTGCTATTAGAATTCTGCCTATTCAGTACAAAACAGAAATATCTATTTTGCTTCTATAATTAGACTTTTGTATATTATATGAAATATTCAATTGAGTAAACTATATAGAAATTCATTTCCGTATTCATTATATATTATTATTATACCTAACAATAATGGTGTATCATTGAACAGATGAGTTTCATCTATATTAAGGTTTTAGTACAAATACTGTATTTCATTAGTTTCAGCAACACGTCATATTGTTCGGTTGCCTAGTGCTTGCGTGCTTGCTACTAGTTGCCTAGTAGACAAACGCCCTCATGCAGTAAACCGTTTCATATACTCACCATTACCAACTATGTAACTTGTTTGGTTAACGATACGGAAGACTTACAGTATCTAGTTGCAACTAGTTAAAAACCATCAAGCAATTTTATTCTAACAACTATTTTAGCAGGGCGTAGAATGTGCTCCCTTGGTGCACCCCTTCACTATAGTTTAAAATTCGTTCAGTGTTCAGATATATCATGGGGAATGATTTGTAAATTATAAAAATGTATGTAAAATCTACAGACTAAATCACGCAATTAATGCTTTATTAAGACAACATTTAACAGTTTTTAATATTTTCATTACTCAAAATAAATTTAATCAAATAGACCACGCTATTCGCTGTTGTCTAATCTTTCTCTTGATTACTTTTCGGTTTATTACTAAAAGTATTGAAAAATTATTCAGGTTTAAATAAGTTTTAATTAAATTAGTTGCTGTGGCTTCAAGTATGTTTTTTATAAATACGCAAAGAAAAAGTTGCTAAAAAACTTAGATACTTGTTCCTAATACAAATATAGGAAAACATATATTTGCGTTAACATAACGTTGCCATATATAGGAATGCTTTTAGGTCGACATTAGTATATCAAGGAATCTCTTGTACTAAAAGTAACATTGTAATTATACAATATTCCGTGAAGCAGATATACTCGGCGGCACGAAATGGGTCTTGGCGGATCTGTAGTCAAACGGTTTTCTGGATTAATAGACAAATCCTTTTACTATCATAAAAGGGGAAGATCTAAAAAAAAACCTATAATCAAATATTGTTTGAAGAGTTGGGTCTTGTTTGATTTGTCTTAGCATAATAAGCAAAATTTCGTTACAAATTGTTACTTAATGAACGAAACGCTAATAGCGACATATGAACTGATAAAGGTAATTGAGCAAGGCAAGTAATACGTAATTTATTTTGAGCATCGGTTTGTCTACTACATGCCTAGTGTTCTAATCGTTTTATTTATTAGGTCCAAAGGCGTGTAGATACCAGGACGAACCAGGACAATCAGCCTAATTGAGAAGTTCGTAAAGCGATGAGCTGAATGGTAGCAAAAGATTGTGTTGCTGTTTGAATTTCATATAAGCCTAGATATTGTCGCGTTTTGGTTAGGTGAGCTGTCCGAGCAAGGATACTAAATTGTTATCCCCAGAGACAAGGCTAGAGGGCAACCGTTTACACAGCTGTAGGCCTACATTCTGTACTCACTGTCAGATTCACAAATGTCTGCGCTAACCCACCGTACCTTTTGTCACATGATAACTCAGTTAACCATACGTTTGTTTGCACTACGTACAGTTTTTAACAAATAAAATTAACGGGTATAATTTTACATTATGCCTAAATTTGACAGGTCAAAGTCACGGAATCGAAAATGACGATCTACTGCATTTACTAAAATATGTGCGGAAAATATTTTGCTTTGAATATTTACTAAAACAACTTTTGTTCACATCGGACGAAGTCAGTATGGTTCTTGTGTATGGTGCAGTGAAACTGAACCTTCATAAATAAGTCCCACTACCTTATATTTTTTTAATTTTATGTACTTTTTCGAGCTACTTTGTACTTTATAATTTATATATTTATTTGTAGGTTATGTAAAAACATAGCTTGTAGTCAACAAGTTTTAATTTTGTTATCGACCTCTTACGCGGTGTCAGTTTTTATGGTTAACACAGATTTTTAATCGCATGTGTCTTCCCTATTTTTCTAAGCATTTTCTCTTGCCATTTCTACCACCATGTACATTTTTTGTAAAATCTTTTTCTTATTTCGTATTACTATAAGTTTCTAGAACTGCCTCTAAGTTTCTTCATTATCTATATCTTGTTTGACATTCTTCTAAGTATCCTTTTCTCCGCGTCTTGTTGATGTGCCCGAAAACTTCAAATTTTTTTATTAATTTTTGTAAGGACCTTGATTTTACCTTTTCATCCCTTACTTTCTTAGATTTTTAAGAATCTAACTAAGCAAATTCATTTGTTGTGTCTTTATTTATTTATTGGTTTGTATGTTTTTCTATAGCTGTTCTTTACCATTAGGTAGGTTGTCATATAATAATGTGTTCTTAGAAAATGATCACTGCCCACCTGTGCCAATCAGCTGTCCCGTTACTTCAGTGTAGGTTACGTGTCCTCGTGGCGTTGTTTACACAATTAGATTAAAATGCACCATCAGCTGCAAATTATTACTTTCATTGAAGCCACCCTTCATGTCGTCGTCATTACATGGTCGTAATTTAATGACTTCGCAACTGATAACAATTGCTCTGATTTCTACATTTCACGAAATTCTTATTTCAGTTGTGTCTACTTTTCTTTTCAGTTTTTTGCGGGTGTCCAAGAATCTTATTTACTCTTCTATTATTAATTCAAACACATTTTGCTACAGTCTATTTCTTGATGTATATAATGCATTTAAAATTTATATATATATTCCCTTCAAGATATAATTTTTCCCTTATTTGGAACATGTTACGGGATCATTAGTGTTCCCATCATCAGCCTTTCTAATTTTGAATCTTTTGGAGTACCTGTGTGCTGATTGGCTGTTGTTATGACTTCCCATTAGTTTTTGGTTTTTTAAATTGTTATTTTTGTGTGTGATTGTGGTGTAAGTTATATATTAGTATTTTGTATGTACGTGGTGTATATCTTCTATTATTCCAACTACATTAATTACTTTTCTTGATCATACTAAAATATGAAATATCGTTACTAAATTGTTTGTTATTATTTTAATAATTTACTACTGCAATAGTATTAATTACCACAGGCTTCTAACTCATAACAATCTGGATTCTCGTAATTTCTTATTTTAACATGTTTGCAATTCGTTTTAACAGAATTTAACATAAATACTTATATCTGTTTCTCTCAGTACAGTGAAATATTTGTTATAAAAATACCGTACAAACATAAAACATATCTGTTTGTAAGTATGTGTTTACATACATTGATCCTGCATTTTCGCAAGCGTACGTCTACTATTGACAGTATTATGGTATTGTTGATAGTATTCTTTAGTACTGTTTGTAGTGACGGCAGTGGTTGTACTTGACGTTGTTTACGCTACGCTGACCTGGATTTTATACTGCTTAACAGTTATGTATACTCTACAGTATCAAATGAGATGGTTAACGGAGTTTTTCTAAATAGTGCAAATAAATCTACCTTTCTTGACATTCTTTAAAAATTATTTCAACGAAAGCTTACTTTACGACTAAAACAAAATACAAACCTTTCACTCTTATTATTTATACCACGCGTTGCAAAAATGCGTAGTAAATAATACCCACAAGAAACTTTTGTTCGTAATCAGATTAAACGAAGCGAATTTCACAAATGTGTTTAAAAATGATCAGAGAGATAGTTGTGGAGCAGAGTATATCAAACTCTTTCCATTTTAACAGTAGATATTAAAATAATAATAATAATAATATTTTAAAGTCATAGTTACCGGCATAAAGTGAGAGGGGTATAAAGAAAACGCCGTATCTCTTTTTCCCTATAATGTTTATTGTAAATAAATAATTATTGAAATTAATATTCAAATTTCAGCCTCCTAGAAATCCAACCTTACTCCCGGCCTACAACAGTATGGCCCCCTAAAGGGGGGGCACAGCTGTTAGTCTATGGCTGGCTAAGAGGACACTCGGTAAGTGAGTGTGCCAAGATTGTGTGTACTGCTTGAAAACAAACCGTAACCAATGATGGAACTGATCGAGCCAACGGACTACGTTAGTGAGTCACGAACGATGGCCTTACGGCACCAGGACACACCCTGTTGTGTTTAGTTCTAGCCATGGTACCCGAGGGCCATCAAGATAGTGCGGCAGAAACGGACACACATATGGTGCGAAAGGATAATGTTGACTGGTCTATCAGCAACCCATATTTCGTCCACCAAGAAGGGCGGACATAAATATTGTGACTGCGCCTGCAACCACCTCTAGTGATGGCAAACGGCGAGAGGACATCGCCGTCTTTCTTCCTGTCCTCCCAGATATACCAGGAAGAACTTTTGAACAAGACCTGTCTCTGATGATAAGGAGATGAGCTCCGGATCGGCGCTGTATTAAGAACTGACGATCTGTTTCTAAACAATGCGTTGGTCTTTTTAAGCACAGGCAAGAACAGACTTTTCAAGGTTAAAAGTGGTATGTTCTCGGCTATCGATCTTTCCACTGTAGCCCGAGTCTTACTCCGCGTATGCTTAGAGAGTGTTCCCAGACCAGTTCCTTGTTCTGAGAACAACGCGAACGCCAAACAGAATTATAAGCACGGTGAAAACATGGCACGTGGACCGTGTTGCTAGAAGTTTTCAAGACTCCTTGTACAAACGTCTGTGAAAATATAGAAGAAGACGTACACAGTTTCACAGCTGCTATCACCTCAGTAGCTACATAGCATATCCCACGCACCTGTAGTCGTTCGTCCAGGTATAAACGAGCCGACCGAACGTAATCGCATTGCTTTTAAACAACTTCGAGCCGCCGCTCGTAGGACAACACTCGCTACAAAACGATCAACCTAGGAAACCTACGTCTCAACCATAATATGGTTGGTCTCAAAGACAGAAGTATGGGAAAAATCACAGCAGCTGCTAGCACATCAGTGTTTACGCCACTCACATGCATAGAGCACGATGATGAATAGATTTGCAATTCCAACGAAATTGCTCATATCTTGGCTATGAGATATGTCGAGGTAATAGTAAGTTGTCGTCTCAATTTCCTCACAAGGAAAGATGAAGTCGAACACGAACTTGACTTTGAATGTAAAGTGTACAGAGCCTATAACGTGCCTTTCATGACAAGGGAATTTCAGCCGGTGACGTTGCGGCGGGACCTGACGATATTCCTTGCAGCTTTATACGTTAACTAACGGATGTAGCTATGGCTGTATTACTGACACTATAACGCCATATGCACGCAAGGGGAGTACCGAAAACTATGGCTGGAGACGATTGTCATCTCGCTTCTGAAGTTTGGAAAGGATACCCTGAAGGTAGAAAACTATCGTCCAGTATCATTCACGTACTGTCTAGGAACGTTATTGAAGAGGATGGTAAACACCCGACTCACCTAGTGTCTGGAAAACACGTTCCTCTGACAGCACACCAGTGTGGGTACCGGAGACACCGTTGGATTGATCAATTGGTTTATCTGGAAAAAACAGTTCAAAACAGTTTCACCGAAGGTAAACACATGGTTGCAGTATTCTTCGATTTGGAGAAAGCGTTTGACAAAACGTGAAGATTCAACATCATGCAGCTGCATTATTGGTGGTTCAGAGGTAATCTGCTCAATTTTATTTTCAGCTTTCTCAGAGACAGGACTTTCCGTGTTCGTGTTGGTTAATCACTGTCGTCCCCACCCGAACTGGAAAGTGGAGAACCGAAGGGATCTCCGTTGAAAGGCGCGCTTTTTCTATCGCCATCAATAGGATTTTTGAGGGAATAGAATCGTCAGGTCCGAAATGCTTGTATGGTGATGATCTTGTGCTATTCTACTCGGCCAAAGCAACCGCGATGTGAGACGTAAATGCAGGACCCTACGACACATTGGTATAAAATGCTAACAACATAGTCTTTTCTTTCTCGACAACAAATACGACCTATGTTAATGCTGTCAAAAGCGAGGAAGACACCCGAACCCGACGTTAACCATAAACAGTGTCCGGCTGTAGTACAGGGCAGTAATCAAATTTGTGTGCTAATTGTGTGACAGACAATCAACAAGGAATGCACATTTAGACAACCTGGCTGCGAGGTGCAAATCCTCGATAAACGCAATCAGGTATATCTCCTATAACCTGGGGAGCAGATAGACAGTTTTATTGCGCTGTATACCGCTCAAGTGCTATCCAAAATGGATTACGGATGCGAGGTGTACTCTTCTTACAGGAGGACGTGGTTGAAAAGCTGGATCCTGTTCACAACGCTGGAGTGCGCTATGCCACAGGGGCGTTCCGCATTAGCCCTACAAGAAGTTTATATTGTGAAGCAGGAATGACGTCCTACATAAACCACGTGCTGCTGGCAACAATAGACTCGCTACAGTATACGACCGGCCACCAGACCAGCCTGCATTCGTGCGCTCGTAATAGCCCGGTGCTACAACATCCAGGCATCGATGGTCGAAGCGTGCGTTCACTGCGAAGTGCCCCCCTGGCTGCTTCGGTAACCAACTTGCCGGCTGGATGTCGCCAGTAGAATCAACCAATCGTGACCCCCAACTGAACTGAAACTGCTGTTTACATCAGTCCTAGACGAATATGTCGAGGAACATACCATTGTTTACACTGGTGGGTCAAAGACGGAGTGAGGAGAGAGAAGGGCAACTCACACTTCTGGACACTGCCCAAGGTGGCAAGTGTATATACCGCTAAACTCTATGCTGAGTAGCAGGATCTTTGTTTCTTTAAACACCGAGATGAATAAAAATTTGTTATCTGTACGGATTTACTCAAATTTCTAACTGCCTTGGACAAACCGGGCACATTGGATCCGTTATTGCAACAGATAATGGCGTTATTTTATCTGTTAGACGACCTCTATTTATCTTTTAATTTTGTTTGATGTCTAGCTCATGTAGGTATTGAAGGTAACGAAGAAGGTGATGCAGCAGTTAGAAATGCTGTGAACGGCAAACAGTCGATGCGATTGCCATACGACCTGACGACGCGCAACTACCATTAATAATATATGGGAGCACCTGTGGAACACACGAGAGAGCAAACTTTTGCCGTAAAGCTGAGTTTTGAAAATGACAAGTGGCAGGTAATCGCAGTCGTCGTGAACCAGATTGCATCACCAGACTGCGAATTGGGCACACGAACTTGACGTCTTCGTACCCCCTACAAGGACTAGAACGACGTGTCTGCACTTTCGATGGAGCATCCACAGTGAAACACATAATCGAAGACTGTAGTGCTCTTGCAGAACTCAGGCAGAGACACGGAGTAAACCTGAAAGGTCCTAAAAGGTAATCTGACAGGAGTCCTCAGAAACGAACAGTTATCGATAGACAGAACTGTGTCCTTCCTAAAAGCAGCAAGATTAATGTATAGGTTTTGAAAATGTCCTTTTGTGTCTTAGTGTGTACGAGATTCCACTTTCATTGTGTCAATTAAAATGTAGGTGAAAACGAAACATCCCGTCGAGCAACGCTCCTGTAGGCGTTGTTAGGCTACAGGCCTTAGTTGCCAATCCCCAGCATTAAAAAAAAATATGTAGCCAATATATAATATATAATATGTAATGTAAAATAACATTGGTTATGAAAGTCAGAGTAGATTAAATTAAAAACGGGATTCTTTCTCCTCAATACAAGAAATTAATCATGTAAAAAATAGGATATCATAGAGAACATTTTAAAATATAGGCCTAGTAAACATAATTAATGTGATGTAATTTATCAACATTATACAGTAGGCTATAAAATGTATTAATCTAACTAAACAACTGTAAGATTGGGTTGAATTAAGTATCAAAAATAATAACTGTGCATGTAATTGTATAACTACCTAATAACCCTGTGCCATTTAAAATATTGGAATATAAATAGTAATATGACATTGAGCAATACAAATAATATTGTTTTTATGTTAAGTAAATTAAAAAACAGAGTCTTGTAAAACTACACAACAAACGTCAATACTTATGTAATATTGTTTTGTTTGTTGTACTAGATAGTAAAACTGTTAGGACATAAAGTAGGACTAAATAAATTGTATAAAAAAGAAGTAATAAGCAAACAGATTGTAAATTAGCTAGAATGGTAACTTTAGGCATATGGTGAAGAGTATAACATATAAAATTAAACTAGATTGGAAAACAAATAATATGTAGGCTGTAGGCAATATGGGACCATAAACGTGATGTAAAATGTAGTTTTAAAACATAATATGCAGTTATACAGTTAAAAAAGTAATGTATTATACAAAGAATACAAAAAGCTCAATATTTGGCCTAGAAACGTCATCGAAATTTCATTTTAACCAAAATTTCATGGGAAATTTAGATCTGGGCTTAGTTTTTGATTAAGGTGCAAGATGTTTATTGCGCATAATTTGTAACGCAGAATTAAGTTTTAACCAATCACATTCGTAATTGAAAAATAAAGTGCCGCTTTCTTTAGGTAACGAAATAATTTTTAATTGTTGTATAGCTCTTGTCCCGAATAGACGTATTCGATTATGCTCTGATGCAAACAAAGAAGTAAGAGCAAAAATAACAAAAAACGCATGAAATTAAACGAATGAGTGAAGAAAAATTAAGTATCAACCAAAATAAAAATACGAAGAATTAATTCTATATCGCAATTAGTCCTACGATTAGGTATTCTTCATAAAGTTTTGAAGAATTACGGTGTCTGAGTCCACGTATTGGTGAGGTCTAACCAGATTTTTAATTTGAAACATCACTTAAATATTCTAATAGCGAAATAACTAACCATTTAACAGAACTGTTTTTACACAATAACCTCAACACTTTAAAACACTGAATCACTACACTCTGTGAAAAAAAAGAACAGTGACGATTAGTGTTGAACATAATAAAGTAAACACTTAATATTATTCAAAAAACACATTATTTTCACTATATATAGACTAAATATTGAAATTATTTTCAATCTTAAACGAAAACATAGTAATAGTAGTTATTATAAACAATCCGCAGCGAACCTAGCTGCTGGTGGCGGTAAAGTGAACTAGCTTAACGCGTATCCGTTTAAACCTTTGAAATTATTTTTGTACAGACGAAAATACGTATTTATTAATTAATATTTGTAAGTTAATTTGTGTTAGTTTTTAAGAAATATTATTTGTTATTTATTGTTGGTTATGGACATGATCCAAGCCTGATTATATTACAGAATCCACTACCCTAAATAACTCATTTAAATAACAATTTAAAAAACCTCTGAAGATGCAGAATAATTTCTGTGATACGTGCGTCAGGTGAAAATAAACCTCCTTGCAGTGTATTTATTTGAATATATTGCATGAGAGACCTGCAGGAAACTCAACGAGTTACTTACAAAGGAATAACGGATATTGAGATTATTATATTAAAGGTTTACAAATCAGTAAAAAATTCCACAACTTTTCCGTAATACTTGTAGTAATAGTAGTTAAAACCTAATGAAAATCGTTCAAAATTAAGCGTAACAAACAACTTTTAAAACGTCATGGTAATAACCCAAAAGTGATATTAAAACACTGGATTCTGTCTACTTTCTGTTAAGCAAATATTAATAGTTTGTAGTCAGAAGGGAATAAATCTTAATTCAACAATTCTGACAACTATTACATTAAATCTGTGCTGAAAAAAACATAAAAATCAGTGCTTTAAAATATAATTAACGTTTGTTAAAAAGTTTTTGAATATTTGTTAGAACATTTTTTATGGTTTTGATTATATTTTAACCGTTTAAAAATGTGTCAAACCATCTGTCTAATATTCAGATTTTCTGCAATTTTATGATTTTATTGTAATTATTTTCTTATTGCAATTTACTTTGCGGTATGTGTGCACTGAATTTGTACGCGTGCATCAAGTAAGCCTTAGATGGTGTCTGCCACTGGCTTAGTAATAACTAGTTTTCCATTGTGAAGTCATTAAGAAGTAACTAACTAGGCATGAATGTATTCAAATCGTATACGCTAGGGGCTAATACATTTTTAGAGGCTAACACACTGTTATAACCGTTTGTTTGTATAACATTGTAAAACTGAGTTAATGAGCACAATTAATATACAGGATTGCTTCCACAATTGGGTGTGGAATATTTTTTATTGGTTATGATAAGAGTACCGTGCTGATTAACCAAGAATAACCGTTTGAAAAAGTATGCTTAAGCAAATCATTTATGTCCAACGGCAAGTGTCTTTGTCCAAAAGTGTAAGTCTTATGCTATTTGGTAAAGTAACATTTGTAATATCAAGAAAGTAGTATCATTCTTTTTATTCTACTTTAGTAACACTTTCTTCTTAGTAAATGGCAAATATAAGAACAGTTTATGACAATGCAGGGGACTTTAACTTGTCATCTTATTTTCATTATATTGTAACGAGTACCGTATCGAACCGCCTAGATCACCCGAGAGAGTCTTCCACCCGTCCTCCCTAATAGTCGTACAGTTGTTGCCTCAGTCAAAGCCGCGTTTAAGTTTGTTCCAGATTCTTCAAGAGGCTACTTGGAATACGCATTAGCGTCAGCATTAAGTGGCGTGCATATTGAGGATGGAAGATTTCTAGAAGGCCTGCGCTACCTATTAAAAGCCATAGCAGCCGCCTTGTCAGTTCAGTGGTGTTGAGCGACTTATTTACCGCGGATCGAGTGCTTGTAAAAGTATTGTAGCGAAGTGTTGTTGTGTTATAATTAGTGCGGAATTCTTTATAGTTGACATTATTATTGCGTGTGGGCAATTTTTACTTGAATTGTTGTAGGAGACTATCTTGTTTATTACAGATTATTAATTGTGATAATTAAAACTGGTTATTAGTTATTTCATTGGTGTCCTGAATTTTGTTTTCCACTGTACTGATCAGGAGACCGTCGTAAAAATAATAATATTTCGTTTGTTAACGCGGACGCACAAATACGACTTATTTTATGACAGATTGAGGGACATTCTTGCAAAAATAAGTTTAATAAACGTATAACAATTTTAAAGTGTTAAATTAAAATAAGAAATAGGATGTCAGAAGCATTCCCTACTCCTAAAAGACTAAAACAAGGATGTTGTTTATCCCCCATCTAGTTCAAAATTTATGTAGCCAAAGCGCTAAACTTGTAAAGAAAAAGTGTTCAAAAATTAGTTAGAAATTTAAAATGACTTCTTACACACACTTTTTTTTCAGATGACCAAGTAGTTATAGCAAATGATCAAGGTGATATTATCTCTATAATGGAAAAGTTATTTGAAGGATACTCCAAAGAGGAATTCAAGATCATTTAGTTAGTACTGGGTACAGATACAAATGATATTCAACTAAAAAACAATATTGTCTATTAAGCGTGTACGCGATACAAATATCTAGCAAGTATATTAACACAAAACGGGCCAGAAGAATGAGATATCACAAATAAATTAACAGAGACCAGGAGTGCTACACGACGACTTAGTTCTTTGGTTTGTTGTTAAAACTAAAACTTTCTACTAACCTATAGTAGAATAGTCTAACCTATTATGACATTTCGACATATAATGTTGGCAACTGCATTAAAAATTCACAGGAGACAATTTAAGCCGTAGAAATGAGCTACTTGTGTAAGGCCTGCAGAACGCAGGCTTGTCTAGACTCCAGCACGTCTCAGACAACAAACATTTATGGCAAAGACCGCTGAACGAACAGAAAGGAGGCAACACGAATTATATGGACGCATGCGAAGAATTAAAAATGAACGCTATCCTTGAAAGAAAGATACAGTAGATCTAGGCTTACTTGCTTACAAGGTAATGAACAAACTATGATGAGCAGAAGGTCTAAATAACAGTGATTGGGAAACCAGGGAAACCTGGATAAGACGCAGGACGAGCAGTCTCTGTAGGAACCTTGTTGGGTATATGGAATATTTTATTTTAAACTTGAACTAGTTTTTGTCCTTATAGAAATAATACTTTTCTGTAATATGTAAAACTCGTGTTGACTGTTTTAAATGTCATAAAAAATTATAAAATATACTTCACAAACACAAGAATTATTCGTACGGGGGAAAGCAAATATTTAATTTCCCTAAGTGTCTTGTAACCTATCAGTTAGCGGTATGTTTTTGAAAATGCGTACTTTTCTTGGAAAACGTAACTGTTGTTATTTAAGAGTGAATAGCAACACGTAATGTGTATTCGACTGTGAACTTAATCTTATTAAGTTAAGATTGCGCTCTAAACACCCACCACAATCACCTAGATGGCTTGAATCCAATAGTAAGACAGTCTATACCGCGCTGTACACTCACCGACCCGTAACAAAGTGCTACTACTAACAAACATGAACTGTAACTGATGCAGACCTGTACAGCAAACAAATCTTTTACCATTTTATACTCCTTTAAGTTTAAAATACAATGAAATCGTCTCATATTGAGAAAAAATGTATCATATATCACATTCCAGTTATGCTTTTTATAATTTAACTTATATAATATACCTAGCCTATAAAAAAAGGAAGATATTAATTTTTTTAAATACAGTTTTAATTGACATAAAAATTAATAAGAAGTGAAATGTTGCTGACAACATCTTACGTTGAAAAGAACATAGCAAATAGTAAGGTCAAGCTTCAATAATTTGATACCTCAGCAACTTGGTTTACAGCACTTTGTACGCATCGTGCAATAGTTTAATGTAATTGAATCTCGCTTATCAAGTGAAACTGAATTTGGAAAGTTTACAACACAGTGGACAAAGAATTAGCATTTTACGAAGTCTTGACCAGCCTTTAAACAATTAAGCCTATGCTATGAATATTCTTAACACCTTAAACCATGACAGTAAAATTGGTATGGTACATGACTTCGGTGTTCTAAGATTATATATAAAATCATTTACTTGAATACGGTTTGATAATTTATAAACAAATATCCCACGGCCTCAAATTAGTTTCACTATTTATAGATATTTTTGTTATTATGGGGTAGTCGTTTAATATAATGTTATTTTTTAGTCACTTTATCTATAACAATTAGATGCTTTATTCTTATAAAGAAACAACTACGCAGATAATTATTCTACGCGATCACCAAACTTCCATATCCTTACGGAACATCGAAGTAAAATCAAGAATGAAACTGATTTCATAACAGGCCTACTTACTGCTCCAGCCACTACCAGCGTCGCGATCACCATTCTTCCCATGTCTGTCAACTGCAGCAGTAAAGTCGGTAAATAATTTTACATTAAATAATTAGCACGTCTGTAAGTAAATTCACCACCGAGAGAAAATTTGTAAAAAACTATATACAGTATTCAGGTAGAATAACTCAGGCTTGCAGGAACACAAATTGAATTTAAGCTTGACAAATTGAAATAAAATATTTCCATAGAAATTGTTGCCGATAACTTAGTACCCAAATAAAAAATTACCTCCTTCCCCCTTCCATTATCATTTTCATTTATAGAAAACTACCCTCTCCTCATTCAACTACCATTTTCAATTGTAGATATTTTATCTACCTTTCTATAGTGAATTATTATGACTTTCTTTTCAGGATTCTTTATTTATCAAAATTAAGTACGTTACTCTTGTTAAAACGTAAAATATTGCAGTTAGACTACCTAATCCCCTTAACCGACCTTCACCAGAATCAATAGGCCTCAAGTCTTCTAAAACTTGGGCACGTCTGCTCTCCGGTACCAACGGCGCGTGACACCTGACGAACACACAGCGAGCCAATTAGGGATCAGCAGCCGACATGTGACACCTGACGTGCTCGGAGCGAGTCAATCAGCGATCCCGGTCAGTGCATAAAAACAGCGCCGCTAGAAATTTTTGACGCACGTGACACTTCACACTTGGTGGCACTGTGACTTCGCTCCAGCTGCTTGAACAGGAAGGAACCTCCTCTCTGGACCAGCTCGTCACTGGACATTCACGGAAGCGATTCGCTGTTGTACAGCTGCTGGCCCTGCTGCCTTCCCTTGAAGAGGACAGGCATCTAAGGTGCATTACATCTGCTAAGGTGGAAACATCAGGCCCAAAGAAGAAAGAAGACATCAACTCAGCTGGCTGGTGAACTGAGTAGCCAGCACAAGAACAGCTGAGTTCGTCGGACCTTCTAAGGGCCACCAGCCGAGCGACCCTTTTCAGGGCCACCACCTCGCCTGTGAAGAGGAAGCATATAGCCTGCCAGAGCTCTTGGTTGCGCAGCGAATCTTACCCGCTGATGCTCAGGTTCTTAGGTAGCGCTGCCTAGTACGATCCTGCGAGCCCCACCAAGTGGTAGGCGAGCTTGGATATCGCCTAGGTAAAGAGGCCGATGGACACCTCTCTTGGTAAGGAGAGGTATCTAACGAAGCCGGTCATTAGCCCAGCTCGTAGACAGCCTGAGCGTTCCAGTTCCCCTGCAAGCGATCCGGCTCGGGGCGGACCCTAGGTCCCTGGTTACCACCGGAGGCAGCCTGGCTGCCTCTGGTCGGCGAACCTCCCGCTCGTTGGCAGATATGCCCGGTTCGGGCGCGTCAACGAGCACGCAGTCGCTCGCCACTGCCATGCCCCACACGAGCGACTCGCCGAGTTCATCGCTTATGGATGCGGACCAAGTAGATCCCCGGACGGTTCCGCTGCCCGGTGACGAGACCGACGCTTTCGTGGCGGTTGGGCCACGGGGGCGCCCGGTTAAGAAACCGTGGCGGAACCGGTCCTCCTAAACCTCTTCCTCGTCGTCCGCCATGGAAGTTGTCCCCGCCGATGGTGAATCCGGCACGGGGCCGACTGTGTCCGGCGTTGCCCAAGCACCGCCGGCCACTCCTGCTACGGCTGCCGTGTCTTTCGCCACAGTTGCAAACAGGCAACAAAAACGTACCAAAGACCCGAACCAAGCACCTGCAGCTCAGCCAACTCCAACTCAGGCTCCTTCCCAAGCCCCTGTCCCGCCTTTGATGAAACAGGGCCGAAACCTCGCGGCATCTAAAAGTGAGATCAATCAGCCTACAGAAAACATCTCGGTTGTGGAGCCTGTGACAACTCAACACTCCCCAACAACGGAGAATCCTGCCTCTGCTCTAGAAGGAGCCTCGCTTGAC
The DNA here is from genome assembly GCA_034769895.1 of Magicicada septendecula. Taxonomy (NCBI): domain Eukaryota; kingdom Metazoa; phylum Arthropoda; class Insecta; order Hemiptera; family Cicadidae; genus Magicicada; species Magicicada septendecula. The sequence continues at coordinate 272,594,255 of CM068368.1, forward strand.
CTCCCGCCCCCGCGGTTTCCTAATGCAGACAAAACGAAGTGGCATCGTAAGCCCCGTGGCGCTCGCTCCCGGGCTCCTGTCAACCCAGCCGCACAGTCCAGACAGCCTGCGCATCGCGTTAAGACCGACGTAATCGCATCTTTCCCACATCCTAGCACCTCCGCTAGAGGCGCTACACCTGGCCCTAAAACACCCCTGGCTTCCACCAATCCCCCGATTTAAAAGTCTCGGCGCTCTTATGCGCAAACAGTCTCCGGGCACTCTGCCTCAAAAGCCGAACCTGACGACTACCAGGTCGTCAAAGACTTCCTTGCGGAATTCGACATCCGCAAAGTTGCCCAGACCTTCAGGTCCATCCGCTCCCCCTTGGAGACTGCCGATATATCCGAGAGGTTCATGCTCTTGGTGGCAGCCGCCACTTGTGTAGGACTTCTATGAGTCGGGTCCTCAAACGTAACCTCTCAATTCTTTCCTGGAACGGCAACGGGTTGGCTAATAAGATCCAGGAACTCCAAGAATTACTCGCCCGACTCAAACCCGATGTAGTGCTTCTCAATGAGACCCACTTGACCCGTGCGAACCGGTTACGACTGGCCAACTATGTGTGCTATCGAAACGACAGACCGGGAACTGCTGATGGCTGTACTGCCGTCGCGGTGAGGCTCAATCTCGAGCATTACCGAGTCGTCTTGCCTGCAGTGACTCACCTCGAAGGCACCGCTGTGGAGATGTTAAACACTCTAGGCGATGTACTGATGGTCGCGGCGTATAAACCGCCGCAAAAAGAGCTCCTTCACCCCGATCTAGCTGTCGTGTTCGATGCACACAGGAGGGTCATCATGGCCGGCGACTTGAACTGTAAACATCGCGATTGGAACAGTCGCTTGACTGCCCCAAACGGGAAGCGTTTACGCAGGTTTGCTGATTCACGGAGGGTAACAGTGATTGGGCCTACCCAACATACGTTCTACCCCTCACAACTCCGTGCGGCTCCCGATGTTTGGGACATAGCGGTGATCCAAGGAATTGACTGTCCGGTCCATGTGTCCGCATTAACGGAACTATCGTCCGATCATCTCCCCATCTTGATACACGTCGCTACCCAGCACGTCGTACGCAGAGATGTCAGGAAGGTGATAGAATGGGGCCGCTATGGCCCGGCGTTAAGTCGCCGATTGCCAGAGGCGGGACCACTCGAAACCGTCCGCCAAGTCGACGAGGCAGTTGCCGCGTTTGACGAGACTGTCGTATCTGCGATCGACGCGTCTTCCAAGATGAAGCCTGGCGTCACGCCCCACTGGCAGCGGATCCCAGAGGAGACGAGTGCTCTCGCTTGCGAGAGAAATCGCCTCCGAAGACGCTGGCAGCGGAGCCGTGATCCGGCCGACAAGGCAGCGTACAACCGGGCGACCGGCATTTTACGTCGTGAAATGCAGGCCTACCGGAGACGCTATTGGGAACTCGCCGTGGCCCAAGCAGGGGACGGAACGGACGAAAGTAGCCCTTACCGGATACCTTCGGCGTTGGTAGGGAAGAGGCGCTGACCCCGTATCCCAGCCATTGCTGCACCTTTCGGTCAAATCCTGGCTCGCCCGGAGGCGAAGGCCGAGTACTTGGGTGCGTGTTTCGAGCGACAGTTCGCTCCTAACCCGCCCATGGACTGGGACTTCGATGAAGAAGTCGAAAACGAAGTGGAAGACTTTCTGTCTCTTCCGATCACTGCGGAGCCCGAACCCATTACTAGGGAAGAAGTCACAGATCGGCTTGTTGAACTCGCACCGAGAAAACCTCCTGGCCCGGACGGCGTCTCGAACGCCGCTCTTACTCGACTCCCGGAGCAAGGAGTAATTTTCTTGGTCGCGCTGTTCAACGCGTGTCTAAGACTGGCCTATTTTCCCCAGAAATGGCGTAAGGAGACGGTCATAGTGATCCCGAAGCAGGGAAAGGATGCTTCCCGACCCGGCAACCTCCGGCCCATTAGTCTACTGTCAGTCACGTCAAAGGTTCTGGAACGTCTCGTACAACGGAGAGTACTATACCATCTACGAAATTTCGATGTACTGGTCCCCGAACAGTTCGGTTTCCGTGTGGGGCATTCCACCACTCATCAGCTGATGAGACTGGTGGAATACATCATGGGCGCCGGCTGTCGGAAAGAGCAGACTGTCGCCTGTTTCCTAGATGTGTGAAAAGGCCTTTGATAGTGTCTGGCACGACGGGCTCTTGTTCAAGCTCCGGGAAGTCCAGCTCCCAGTTTGCTACCTTCGCTTGATTGCTAGCTTTCTGACGGAGAGGACTTTCTGCGTTAGAATAGACGACCATGTCTCTTCCAAGAGACGCATTACAGCCGGGGTACCTCAAGGTAGCGTGCTAGGACCTCTTCTGTCCTCCGTGTACGTCAACGACGCACCCAGAGAGCCTGGAGTCCAGATGACACTGTTTGGCGACGACACGCTGTCTATACCGCCGATCGGAACGCTGACAGGGCTGTCCCACGACTCCAGCGCGCACTCGATGCGTATTCGACGTGGACGGAAAGCTGGAAAGTTGCCGTCAACGACACCAAGAGCTCCGCGGTGCTATTTTCAAAGAGCCGGAAAGAACCACGAGGCCGAGTGAGACTCGGTAGAACGTACTTGCCCTGGTCGAGAGACGTTAAATACCTCGGTGTCCACCTTGATCGTCGGCTCACCGGGCGTGCCCACGCTGAGGCGATGTGAAAGGAAGCGTCCGCTCGTCTCGCGCAACTGTTTCCGATACTTGTCAACAATGCTATGACCCGCAAGCTGGGTAAATTGATCGTCAACGCGTATCTGTTTCCGATCATTACCTACGCTCTTCCCTCTGGGGTTACCTCGCAACCGTTCATAAAAGAAATTTGCAAAGCGTTCTCGATAGGGGCCTTCGACTAGCGGCCAAAGTCCCCTATCGGTTTTCTTCTCGACTCTTGAGAAGAACACTCGCTGTCCGCTCCTTGGAAGACACAGCAACGCGACTTGCACGTAAATTTTACGTACGAGCTGCGAGGACCCAGTCAAACCCATTCATAGCTGGCCTTGGCAAGCACCGAACACGTCCAGGTGAATCTTGGAAACGGCCTCGACAAATACTGTACTAGTCGACCTAGTACGAGCATGTCGTTGTAGCGACCATTAAAAATTAAATAATATTCCGTCTGGACAGGATCACTAGGCAGGAGCACCTACCGGAGGCTCGGTACTAGGAACCCATTGGGTCGTATCACGACGCACATCCCAACAGCTCTGGCAGGTACTTCACACTTCGCTTCCAGACTTCGGACTGAAACTGAGCAAATCTGCCGCTTGGTAGAGCGCTGACTATCAGCCGGTATCACAGTCCAACCGGAACCCATCTCCCCGAAGGAGGTCTCTGAGAGGATTGTTCAGCTCAAGCCCCGGAAGGCGCCTGGCCCGGACGGAGTCATGAATTCCGCCCTCCATCGCCTTCCGGAGCGAGGAACCCAGTTCCTCTCTGACCTGTTCAATTCATGCCTCAGACTGGCCTACTTTCCGGTGAAATGGAAAACGGCTACAGTAATAGTGATACCCAAGCCGGGAAAGAATTATTCTCGGGTGGAAAACCTCAGACCCATCAGCCTCTTGTCCGCGACGTCCAAGGTTTTCGAGCGACTGATCCAGCGTAGGATCCGCGACCATCTAGAAAGACTAGACTTGCTGATCCCCGAACAGTTCTGCTTTCGTGAGCTGCACCCCTCGACTCATCAGCTGATGACACTCGTGGAAGGCATTACCGAGGCTGGCTGCCAGGGCAAACAGACGACTGCGATCTTCCTAGACGTAGAGAAACCCTTTGACCGCGTGTGGCACGAGGGTGTCCTGTACAAACTCACGGAAGTCCTTCTTCCAGATTCCTACTTTCATTTGATCGGCAACTTTCTGCGAGACCGAAGCTTCCGAGTGAGAACAAACCACGCTCTCTCTTCGGAGTGGCGTATTACCGCTGGCGTCCCTCAGGGAAGTGTCCTTGGGCCTCTCCTGTTCTCGCTGTTTGTCAATGACACGCCCCGAGTTCCTGGAGTTAAATTGTCGCTGTTCGCGGACGACACTGCGGCTTTTTCCTCAGAGCCGAACGCAAGTTATGCGGCAATTAAGCTCAAGCGTCAACTCGACGCGTATGTCGGGTAGACCGATGACTGGAGATTTGCCGTTAACGCTTCCAAGAGCGCCGCGGTAATATTCTCGCGTAAATGCAAGCGGCCTCGGCCGCTTAAAGTAGGCCCCGTCGAGGTGCCCTGGACCAACAGCGTCAAGTACCTCGGGCTCCACGTGGAATCCCGACTCACCTGGCGAACCCATATACTGTATATCAGACATCGCGTTCGGCGCAACTCAGTAGACTATGGCCCGTGCTATCTAATCTGGCAATGACCCCCCGGCTAAGTAAGCTCATAGTCAACTCGTACGTGTTGCCCGTGATTACCTACGCCTGTCCTGTTTGGGGATACCTGGCTCGCGGTCATAGAACACCGTTCGCGTTGGCTCCACCGCGTACTCGACCGGGGACTGAAGCTTGCGTGTAAAGTCCCCCGGAGGTACTCTTCTCGACTTTTGAGAAGAGAACTCGGTGTCCGCTCTCTTGATGACAACGTGAGACGCCTGGTGCGTAGACTTTATGTTCGTTCCGACAGAGTGACCCACAATTCCCTCATTGCCGGACTTGGTAAATACACCCTGCGACCAGGTGAGTCCTGGAAGCGACCTAATTTATTAGTCCCGGTGGTATAATCCATCAATCGCAGGTCGCTTCAGACCCCCCCACAATTAGGTAAAAACATATAAAAAGAACTCAAACAGACCCAGTGGCAGGAGTCCTTTCTGAGACTCGGGACACTGCACTATCGCGACCTGAGCTTCGCGCGAGCCGCGCAACCCCCAGTTGCGTGTCTTCAGCTCTACTCTGGACGCTGCTACAGTTCTTGCTGCTACCGACTGCCTCTCCGCTTGGACGAGGAAACCACCTTTCTTCAGGCAAGAAGACCCAGGAGCCAGCTGCTGCCGGTGAATTGAGTAGCTGTAGAAGAAGCAGCTGGCGGAAGTTGCCCTTAATAGGACCACCTGTCGCCGGCAACCATCTCACCGGCCAGGAAAGAAGAGGACTGCTCTGTCCTCATAGGAGTGTTCCGAACATCAGTGCTTCTCCCTAACCTGACCTCGGCTGTTAGGTAGCGCTGCCCCGGGCGATCCTTGCGAGCCCCCACCAGTGGTAAGCGAGCTTGGATATCGCCGAGGTAAAGGGACCAGTGAACACCAGTCTTGGTAAGGACTGGTATCTGACGAAGCTGGTCGTTAGCCCAGCTCCTCCCGCATCGCCCAGAGCAGGGAAGTCGCGCGGGTTACCCGGCTTCGGCCGGACCTAAGATCCCTGGCGTCTGGCAGGGACTGCCTTGCAGTCTGCCCGGCAGCCACACTCGGCCAGCATGCCCACTACCGGCGACTGCACGAGTGTCGAGTCGCTCGGCTCTGCCTTGCCCCACTCTGGCGACTCGCCTGATTCGCGTCGAGCGATCGAAATGGACGATCCTCTGCCTCACCCGTTACCTCCCCTCCCGGTGGACGAGCCGGACGACTTCGTGACCGTTGGTCAGCGTAGACGCCCGGCTAAGAAGCCGAAGAGGAACCATTCCTCCGAGTCCGCATCCTTTCGGACCTCCTCGGCCATGGACATCGGTCCTTCTCAGGGCCAACAGGCTGCGGTACCGTCTACTTCGCGGGCAGCTCCGGCTGCTTCCGCTGCTGGTCGCGCGCCGCCCCTGTTTGTCCACGGGGTGTCTCATGTCGCTGCCTTATACCGGCGGCTGATCGCGGCCCACGGCCTGTCGGCCGACAAACTTGACCTTAAGCTGCTTGGCGGTGACACGGTCAAGGTTGTCGTCTATCGGATCGAGGTCCACCGTATGGTCGAGGCCTTTTTGCAGGCTAACAACCTGCAATACCATACCTTTTCTCCCAGACGCGTCAAGCCCTTGTCTGTAATTCTGCGTGGGCTAGACGCGCACACCAATCCTCAGGAGATCGGTTGGTGCAAGCAATTTTCCGCCTGTTAACCAACTCTGAGAACCGAGTACCTCTCCCACTCGTCCGTCTCCGCCTCGAGAAGGGCGAGGCTGCAGACAAGATATTCCACCTGACGCAGCCGTTTGGCTTCCACGTCAAGATGGAATCCAGTCCCCCCCCCCCGGGCAATCTTGCGCAGTGCCACCGGTGCTAGAGGTTCGGCCACCATACCGACGTCTGTCGCTGTGCCCCAGCCTTTTTACGTTGTTTCTTGGAACATTCCACGCAGGCCTGCACTGTGGCAGACAAGTCCCACTATCGCTTCATCAATTGTGGCGAAGGCCATGCAGCCAATTACAGTAACTGCCCGTTATACAGGCCCGTGCGCCTGCGGAAACAAAAGCCGCAGAGGCCACTCCCCAAGCCGAGGCAGCCAGTATTGCAGCCCCAAAAACAGAAGCAGCCTAAAGTACAGGCTAAGCCGCCACCAAAGGCACCACCGGCACGCCGCGAGCCCTCTCCGGTTCCACCTCCAGCCCCTATAAAGGCACATAAACGATCCGCGTCGCCTTCCGCAGCAGAGACACGCCCTGTAGCCAATATCTCGGTATTGAAGCCGGAGAATCAACCCTCCACCTCCGCGGAACCACCAACTCCCGCCTCTGAACCAGAGGTAGCCTTGCCACCACTGCCACCTCCGCGATACCCGCGAGGAGGCAAAACAAAACATCCAACTAAAGGGATAACCACACCGGATGCTCGGCCCCGAGCTCCTGCCTGCCCACAGCCCAAGAAAAGTCCTGCTTCCCGGTATAAGTCCGACGAAGCGCAACAGCGTACATTTCCTGTCGCTACTTCAAACTCGACTGCCCCTAGTCCTGTAGCTTCCACCAACACGACCCGATCTGCCGTTAAGCCTGGTCGCTCTTACGAGGCCTCAGTTTCCAGGCAAACCGCCCAGCCCGAACCTCCGATGACGCACAGTTCGTTCGCGACTTTCTGTCCGGCTACGACCTCAAGAAAGTCGCATCCACCTTCAGGTCCATCTGGGACCGCCTGGAAACTGCTGACCCAACTTAGAGGTTTATGCTCTTGGTGGAAGCTTTCAATGTCATAGGTATTCTATGAACCGAGCCCTTAGATGAGACCTTTCGCTCGTAGCCTGGAATGCTAACTCCATCGGTTCCAAGCATTCCGACCTTCTGGAATTCCTGGCTCGGTTCAAGCCAGACGTACTTCTCCTCACAGAAACCCACCTGACACCGGCGAACCGGTTTCGATTACGAATTACGTGGTTTACCGGGATGACAGAGTTGGCCGACAAGGAGGCGGCACGGCGATCGCGGTGAGGACTTCTATCATGTCGTGTCGTATCATATCATCATCGTGTCGTTTTGCCGTAGCGCACTAACCTAGAGGCCACCGCCATTGACGTCCACGGAGCTCTTGGCGGCGTCCTCGTGGTTTCAGCTTACAAGCCCCCTCGCGCTGAACTCCTTGTCGGTGACCTGGACGTCATCTTCGATTCCCACCGAAGGGTAATTTTGGTCGGCGATCTGAATTGCAAGCATCGCGTTTGTAATAGTCGCTTGACTACTCCGAACGGGAAACGCCTGCTCAGATATGTTGAATCACGCCGCGTGATGGTGATTGGTCCAGCGCAACCCACGTTCTTTTCGACGCTACCTAACGCGGCTCACGATGTTCTGGATATTGCGGTAACCCAAGGAATTGTCTGTCCGGTCGAGGTATTCTCGCTTACGGAGCTGACATCCGACCTCAACCCCATCTTGGTCCACGTCGCTACCCAGCACGCCTATGCACGGGACGAGAAGAAGGTTATCGATTAGGACCGCTACGGCCCGGCTGTGTGCCGTAGATTGCCGCCAGCGGGCCCACTCGATTCCGTTCGCCTCCTAGACGAAGCAGTAGCGGGAATCGAAGAGGCAATCATCTCTGCTATAGACGTGTCTTCACGTATGCGAGCCGGTTTCACGCCTGACTACCAACGCATCCCTGAGGAAGTCTCTTCTCGCTCGCGAGAGGAATTACTTCCGGAAACGTTGGCAGAGGACCCGTGATCCGGCCGATGAGGCAGCATACAATCGGCTCACCGGACGACTGTGTGGCAGTCTGAAGGCGTTCCGACGTTGCTGTTGGGAACTCGCTGTGGCCGGAACGGGGGATGCGGACCCGCAAAGTCACCCGTATGGAATACCTTCCGCGATGACGGGACGGAGGCGAGGACCTCCTCTCCCCGCCATCGTTGGGCCGTTCAGACAACTCCTGGGTCGCCCGGAGGAGAAGGCCGAGTACTTGGGCTTGTGTTTCGAGCGACAGTTCGCTCCCAACCCGCCCACGGACTGAGACTTCGACGAACACGTCGATATGGCTGTCTCTTCCGATCACGCATAGCCCGAACCCATCTCTTTGGAAGAGGGCTTAGATCGGCTCGCTGAACTTCAGCCAAGAAAAACTCCAGGCCCGGACGGTGTCACGAACACAGCTCTACGACTTCTTCCCGAGCCTGGAGTTCAATTCTTGACTGACTTGTTCAACGCGTGTCTCAGACTGGCCTACATTCCCAAGAAATGGCGAAAGGCGACGGTCATCGTGATCCCGAAGCAGGGAAAGGATGCTTCCGCCCCGACAACCTCCGACCTATCAGCCTACTCTCCGCTACGTCCAAGGTTTTTGAGCGACTCGTGCAGCGTCATGTGCGAGAACATCTAATTAACTTTGACGTGCTGGTCCCCGAATAGTTCGGCTTCTGTGTGGGGCATTCGACCACTCGTCAACTGATGAGAATGGTGGAATACATCACGGACGCCGGGTGTCGGAGAGAACGGACCTTACTTGGCTGTTTCTTAGATGTTGATAAAGCCTTCGATAGCGTATGGCATGATGGCCTATTATTCAAGCTTAGGGAAGTCCAGCTCCCAGACTGCTACCTCCATCCGGTTGCTAGCTTTCTGACGGAGAGGACCTTCTGCGTGAGAGTTGGCGATTCAGTCCCTTCCGAGAGACGAATCACAGCCGGCGTCCCTCAAGGTAGTGCTCTTGGCCCCCTTCTGTTCTCAGTCTACGTCAACGACGTGCCGAGACAGCCTGGAGTCCAGGTGGCCCTCTTTGCGGACGACACGGCTTATTTACGGCCGATCGTCATGTAGAAAGAGATGTCTTGCTACTGCAGCGCCAGCTGGACTCGCTCGGGGACTGGACTGAAAATTGGAGAGTGCAACTCAACGCTACCAAGAGTGTAGCCGTCGAATTCTCGAAGCGACGGAAGCACCCTGTTAGGCAGTTACGTATCGGCAGAATGTATTTGCGCTGGTCCAACGAGGTTAAGTACCTCGGATTACACCTTGACCGTCGGCTGACCTGGCGTACCCACGCTCAGACAGTTCTTAAGCGAGCATCCGCTCGTCTGAGCTTACTGTTTCCACTCCTGATCAGCTCAGCCATGACCAGAAAATTGGGCAAGATAATCGTTGGCGCGTATTTGCTGCCGCTCATTACCTACGCTTGCCCGGTTTGGGGCTACCTCGGCGCAATGCATAAAAAGAAGTTGAAGAGCGTCCTCGACAGGGGTCTTCGGCTGACGGCCAAAGTCCCCTGTCGCTTCTCATCACGCCTTCTAAGGAGAGGACTTGGCGTCCGCTCCTTAGACGAAACATTTATGTGGCTTGCACGCAAAATTTATGCACGTGCGGCGAGGTTCCCAGACAATCCTCTTCTGGTTGGGCTGGGCAGGTACCGTATACGTCCAGGTGATTCGTGGAAACGCACTCGGTGTATACTGCGCTATTGTAGGCTAGCACAACAGCCAAGAATCAGCCTGCTACAGAACACACGCATTATTTAGGCAGGGCCACGAGGCAGGAGCTCCAGAAGGTAGCTTGGAACTCAGTTATCTAGCGGTTCGTCTCTGCGACGCAAAACCGCACAGCCCAGAGCGTCATTTTCGACGCACATTGCCACCAGCACTTCGCACTTCGATGCACTTCATCTCCTCTCCTCTCTCGGACGACATCGACCCGGAGTCAGCCGGAAGGAACAGCCGAAGAATAGAACCGCCGTTCTTGCGTCCTCGCACTCCAGTTCCGCGCCAGCGATAGGGCGTCTCTGGGCCGGCAGCAGACTCGACGCAACCGATGCCGAAAGAAGAGGAGGACTGCAGTACGCCACGAACAGGGGGGCAGCCGCCGAAAATCTCAGCTCGGCTCGGGCAGAACAACCAACATCAGCGCTCTCGCCACACGACCCTTTTTATGGTCACCAAAATAACTAGAGTTGTACCGTTGGCGCCATTTGTCATGCGACAAGCCATTTTTGTCCGGTGACAATATGCAAAAAATTACTTGATTCTGTTGAATTTGAGGCAGTTATCGTTCGCGATAGAACAATTCTACACACGGATACTTTTCGGAAAATGAATTTTCTTCATGTTTTGAGACTAGTACAATCAGAATCAGCCCTGATCTCGAATACGATTTTTTTTTGCAATCACCGTTGTAACGAACCTCGTTTACAAATGAAAATTGTGTTATTTAAAATTTCGAACAAATTTTAAATATTTTGTTTTGAAATAAAAAAATGTTTAAGGTTTTATGTTTTAATAATTAAGGAAATAATTCTTGTTAAGGTGTAGTGTTGAAATTTTATGTTTGTTTGCGTTAATTGTGTCAATAATCTTGCTTATGGTTTTGGTAATTGTCTCACTTCACTAATCGATTCGCGATACTTCGTCTTTTTCGTATATCTTACTCCCAATTGAGTAATGGTCGCCTTTCTTGTAATCCAGTTGTTAAATAAACTCTATTTTTTAAATTTATAAAATAGATTTAAAACCAAATAATTGAATTACAATATTTTATTGACAATTTTATAAAAGATAGATTTAAAATCGATTATCAAATTATTGCTCGACTCTTTCACAGGGCGATCGATTGCTGATACATGTTATTGAATATAAATATTTTTTGGTTCTTTCAACGGTTATAATTAATAGTCAGAGAAGGGTCAAGGCTAGAAAGTATAACATTCACAATAAAATACTTAATAGTTAACAAATACAAAATTATTTGATATTATATATAATGTTTGTAAATTGAAACGTTTATACCAATGACGAACGCTGAATTCTAATAGGAGTGTTCGCTATGCATGACGGGAGCCAACATGGCCGTCTTCCGTGCTGATGTGGTTAATGTGACTTCGCTCAGACGAAATTTCTTTCAATAAAATCTGGCTAGTTCACGTCCCCTCGTCTCTGCAGTATGGAGAATTCCTTTCGAGTTATTAGAGTTGTCCTTTTTAAGTGTTCTGTGTTCACTGCGATTAAATGTGTTGGATTATATATGTTCACTTCTGTCCATATGTGTGTTGAAAATTGTAAAGTTCGTTTGGTTATGAATAATTATTGTTGTACAGTTTAAAGTCTTTATATCACTTGTATTCAGTTCAGTAGTAATTGATTTCAATGTTTGTGGTGGTTGTTTTTACTGAATTAATGTTTAAAGTAAAAATTTCCGTAACTCTCGATTTTTATACTGTAGGCTAGGCTCTACCTTTATACGCCATTAACGATTCTGATATATGTTTTATTAGCGAGAGCTTCATCAACCGTACTCGACGAATGTTAATTAAGAACTGTCTTACTTCCTTCGTCTTCTGAAATATCTTGCCAAGTTAATATTAGAAAAGTATTGTTTCAATGTTTTTTCGTTTGCGATACATGTAAAGAAGGTACATTATACTCAGAATATATTTTGGTTATTATTTACTTTCATGAAATAGTAAATACATAATCGGTTTCTTTAATTCCTTCTGCTTAATTTGATACCCATTAATCTAATTTTACAAAGTTTTTTATTAAAATTGCCATATTTCTTTCATTTTGGAAAAATAGGCTCAATTTTTTGTTTCCTGTCCTCCTCCAAACATTAGCCATTTTAATATGTCATAATTAGGACTATAATAAATTTCAGATTTACCTAAAGGTTTATCTTTCCTTAATTTCCTGCAATTTTATCAATTGATTATCCTTTTAAATATAATTCATGGATTTATGACTTCCCCCTCTGAAATTTTTAGTTAATACATTTACAAAATTTTCTATAATTATTTATATCATTTTATATTATCCTATTTAAAGTATAGTATTAGTCATAGCATTTGGTGACTGATTCACCTTATATAAATTCCATCTGTTTACTTGGTTTATTTAACTTAATTCATCATTTATGATGTTGTTGGAATTTCCTATTTGGCCTAGATTTTCTGGTTTTACATATAATGTTTTTCATAATACTGTTTCTATACCCCTTCTGACTTTCTTATTTTAATACAACATTATTTAAAATCTCCTTAGTTAACAAATGAAACATGTAGTATTGTATTCCTACTCATAATCTAAACAATATTTAAAATTAATAATATGGTCTTCTGAGTCAGACATTTTAGTTTTTTCACTACTATTAATAACATATTATAAATATTTTAAAAAGAGTATGGTATTCATACTTAAACATTTTAGTATGGATTAACACTTATTAAACATATTGAACATTTTTCTAATAATAATAAAATCTTATTCTATTCACCACTGAATTATGGAGTTCATGGGCTTAAATGTATACATAACAAGCCATTTATTTTTAAGCCATTCTTAAACTTATGGTTGCAGTCTTATCTGTTTCTATTTTGGGTATACATTTTTATCCCCTGTCACTTTATTTAATCACCACCTGCTTAGAAACATTAGTAATGTTTTCATAATAATATTTTATAAAATTTTATTCCTGTATAATAGGAAACATTAAAGTTGTTTTATGGTATACTTATACTTAGTTGAAGTATTAGTTACACTTATACTTGAAGTTTATTTAATATATTGAAATAACTTGCACTGGTTCACTTATATTTTGGGTCTTATTTCTCATTGAGTTTTACAATGTTTTAAGACCAAAATCTTAGTTATAAGGGATTATGAAGATTTGTTTATTTCATTACACAGTAACTTTAGTGGGTGCACTTCTACTCACAACACTAAACACTTTGTTTATAACTATTTTATATTTAATATCAGGTTTTGGGGTGTTATATTTTCTTTGTGACTTTTTACTCTTTTTCGGGGTTGGATGTATTCTTTTGTAATAGGTTTCCCATGGGTACATCTCGTAGTCCTTCCATTCTTACAATTTTGTTTCCTGAAGATTCTTTCTTCTTGGTTTCTTCAAGGTCATATGATTTTATCATGTTCGTAGGTCTGTTCGGGGTATCTTCTTTACTATACGGTTATCTTGGTACGTTTATTTATTCTTGGTATCTTCTTTACCTACTCCTACCCTACCTGGGTATTATTCTTATTTTATTTTAGTTTTTTTTTAGGGTTTATTATCTTTATTGGTTTTGTTGCCTTTTGGTTCTTTATTATTATTTTTTCCATTCATGGTGGTATTTTATTTTGATATTTCATCATGATCATATCTGGATCTTTATTTAGTGGATTTTCTGTCATGCTACAGATTGCTCTCCTCCAGAAGTGATTAGTTCAGACCAGACTTGGTTTGTCTGAAATAATTTCTTATGATACTTATTATATTTTTTATAATTCTCGACTTCCTTTCCATTTCTATTTTTGTTTCTTTATATTCGAGCTTGCATATATTTTATTTTTATATTGATCTTCCTTGATAGTAATAGTCATCTGAGGTTTTCATTTTATTTTCATATTTTTACAACTTGGTGTTTTATCCCTGGGATATTTATTCCCTAACATTCCCTAATACGTGAGCTGGGGCAGTTCAGAGAGGCACTGTAGGCTACATACTCTGCTGGCCATACGTCACTTCTAATTGAGTACAGAGGCAAATCATCTCTGCTCAAAAACATAATAATACTGCTGGACTTATCTACAGACAGTTATTAATAAAAATTATATAAGAATAGTCTTTTTTATGACTATTAAAAAATATCTTTGATACTTCACTTCGTAATTGCTCAGATCAGTTAATATTTCTATCTAAGTGATTTTCCTTCTCAGTTATTCTTCTGACTGGTTAGCTCTACTGTTATCTTATTTCTTATTATGGTGGGAAGCTCGTTTATTCATATAATTATCATTATTTATTAAGTATACAATTTTTTATGTTACTTCTCTATTCTTCTTTTGTTAGTGCAATCTGCTTCTGGTCCTTGGTAGCATATATTTTCTGATATTTTTTTTTGTTTCTTAGTTCTCATGAATTGTTCCACTAGTTCTATGTTCTAGCATTTTCCTTTTAATTGTCCTTATTACAATCTGTATTTATTTTATGATCATATTCATTTTTGATTTAATTACATATATATATATTTTTTTTTCCTTTTCACAAATTACTTCGCTCTGGGTTTTTATTCAAATGAATTCCTTAATTATCATTTTTATGTGGTCATTGTTTTTCTTTATTTTATGTCGAATTTTTATTATCCTTATTTTAACATAAGTTTATTCCTTTAATTGTATTAGTGGTTTTTATTTCCTTTTCTTTCTCCTTTAAAATTATTTCATCCGTTGTTTGTGGTAAGGTGATCTTGTTATATATTATTATTTGTTGGAATTTTATTCAACTTCCATTTCTTTTCTTTAATTTCATAATTAGTTCATAAATATTTTGGTTGTAAGATGTGCTTACTTTATTTTGATTTTGTGAATATATTTCACAATTCTTTTTCTTTTTACATACATTTCTTTTCTTTAATTTCAAATGAGTTTCATAAATCCTAGGTAGTAAGTTGTGCTTACTTGGTTTTTGAATTTGGTTAAATAATTTAAATTCTTTTTCCTTTCAATTCCATAATATGTTTTATAAATTGTTTGGTAGTAAGGTGATCTTACTATATTTTTAGAATTTAGTTGATTTTATTCTAAATTCATTTTCTTTTCTTTATTTCAAATGAGTTTTATAAATCATAGGTAGTAAGTTGTGCTTACTTTGTTTTTTGAATTTGGTTAATTATTCTAAATTCCTTTTCCTTTAAATTCCATAATATGTTTCATAAATTGTTTGTTAGTAAGGTGATCTTACTATATTTTTAGAATTTAGTTGATTTTATTCTAAATTCATTTTCTTTTCTTTATTTCAAATGAGTTTTATAAATCATAGGTAGTAAGTTGTGCTTACTTTGTTTTTTGAATTTGGTTAATTTTTTCTAAATTCTCTTTTGTTTAAATTTTTATTCTTCATAATATTTTTTCATGGAAGCCTGGTTATGTACACCCTTGAATCTCTCAGAACCCATCTCCTTTATTTCATAAGTATTATTGTTTTTTGTTTTGGAGACTATATAGAGTCCCGTGTATAGTAATAACAACTTCTTTGTTATTCCTTCCAGTGTGCTGGGTAATTCCCGATTCTTCAATAATATTTTTCCTCCACTTGTATATGTTATGATTTTACCACTATTCTTTTGATACTTGTTTCGCCGTTTCTCCTGGTCTTCGGCCACCTTGTTGTAAAATTTTATCTTGTCAAATGTATAAGCATTATTTCTTGGGAACTCTAGTATTTCTTCTATCTCTCGTGGGGGTGGTTTCTCGTACATGGCGGAATATGGGGTAACTCCTATGGCTGGGTGGTATGCCAAGTTGAGGAATTCTTCTGTGCCTTCTAGATAGTCTTGCCACCTTCTCTGTTGATGATGACAATAGGTTCTTAATATCCTCCCCACTTCTCGTAACACTCTCTCTGCCGGATTACTGCTCGGGTGGTAGACCGAGGTTTTTTATGTACGAACCCCCATAGATAGTAGGGTATCCCGCCATTTTTTCCCCTTAAACTGGGTTCCATGATCAGTGATGATTGAAACTGGTTTCCCGATGTTTGGGAAATACTGGTCTATTAATATTTCCAGAACTTTTCTTGTAGTTGCCCGATTAGCTGGGTATAGTTTAACGAACTTAGTGTAATGGACCATTACGATTATCAGGTACTTATAGCGGTGACGACCGCCACTACGGGGAAATGGTCCGCAGATGTCCAAGAATACCTTCTCCAATTTTTCCTGGGATGTGATAGGAATCATCATGCCTTCCTTCTTCTCATTATTTGATTTGACGAGTTGGCAGATATGGCAACATCTGATATACTTCCGGACCTTCCGGTTTATATTTTTTATGTGGCAGCTCTCCTCCAAAGCCTTAATCACCTTTAAGGCGCCCATATCGTATATGGTAATTAATTATTATCTCCTTTTCAATATGGGTTGGAATGATTACCTTCCAGGTCTTCTGCCTTAAGGATGGTTTAATGAATAATATTCCGCTTTTCAACTGATAATATTGGGCGATAGTTTCGTCCCCTTCTTCCAATCTAGTTTTATATTTCTCAACTTTGGGTCTGCTTGTTGGTGGGTGCTAAGGTTTGTTAATAAGGTGGCTAGATCGGTTCTGGTGCAAATAATGTGGTAGATTTTTAGGACCCTTTCTTTCTCTCCCTCGAATGTTTGCTTTTCCACATCAACCCGTGATAATACATCTGCAACGACTTTCTTTTTTCCTGGGATGTACTCCCACTGTAGATTGTATTCTTGAAGGGCAAGTATCCACCGGGTCAGCCTTCCGTGACTCAATTTGCACCTCCTCAGGAACGATATGGATTTATGGTCTGTCCGGACGGTAACGGGGTAACCTAAGATGTATGTGCGGAATTTGCCACACGCGAATACTACACTCAACAGCTCTTTCTCAGTGACGTTGTAGTTCTTTTCACACTGGTTTAATGATCTACTCGCGAAGCTAATCACTAGATATTCCCCCTCCTCATCTTCTTGATATAGCGTCGTTTCGAGGCTAATGTCGGTGGCATCGCAATTTAGGAAAAAAGGTTTTTTAAAATCTGGGTGGCGAAGTCTTATGGTTTCCAAAAATTTGTCCTTAATGAGTTGTAAGGTCTCGTTCTGCTCTCGACCCCAGATCCATTTATTTTTTGATGACAGTTGTAGCTGAAATCTTGCGGTCAATTCAGAATATTGTTCCTGGAACTTGCGGTAATAATTACAGAGTCCCAGGAATGACTGTAATTGCCTTCTATTCTTTGGTGCTGGAAATTTCTGGATCGCTTCTACCTTTTCTGCCGACGCGTCATTCAAGTTGTAACCCAAGAATTGAACTTCCTTAGCAATGAATTGAGATTTTTCCAGTTTAAGCGCGATGTCATTCGCAGCCAATTTCTTCAGTACGTGTTCCACACGGTAGCAGTGTTCCTCCCATGTTTCTGAGGTTATAAGCAAATCATCTACATACACGGTGGTAAATTGTAGTGGTTCCTGGCCAAGTATCTGGTCCATGAGGCCACAAAGATGGCGACCGAATTTACGAGTCCGAAGGGCAGTCTCTTAAATTGATAATTACGCCCCTCGAATATGAATGCCAGATACTGGCGACTTTGTGGGTGTAATTCCACCTGCCAGTAGCCGCACACCGTGTCCCAGGTACTAAAGTACTTGGTACCGTGGAAACGTTTTAAGATCTCTTCTATCTTACCGGGCGAGGTCCTGTCATTGACGATCATCTTATTTATTTCTCGCGCATCTAGGCAAAGACGGACTTGTCCGTTTTTCTTAGGAATAGCCACGATAGGACTGGTGTATGGGGATTGGCTACTCTCTATACTTAATGTCACGGTTAATCATTTTATTTATTTCAGCTCTTACTGCTTCCTTTCGTGAATGCGCGATGGGATACGACTTCCGGTTAAAATCCACTGTATCTCTAAACTGCAGAGTACATTGGTAATTTTTTACCTTACCGGGTTCGTCGGAAAATACTGAGCGGTATCGTTCATAGATGTTTATTAATTGATTTGTTTGGTGTATTGGCAACCTTTCCTTAGTGATTCCGCCCCGGAAATCCCTGATTTCCTGGATTTTCTGGGACCATAAATCCTCGTCAGAGTTATCGTATATGATTGGTTTAAATAAAGACGTATTGTTGATATAATTTATTTTTCGGATTTGTTGGTGGATATCGCTGGGAATTACTGTTTCGCTACCTACCAAGTCAGCCGTCCAGGTGAGTCCAGTCCGTCTGCACACATTGATATTTTTCCGTTCGTAAATCGATTATAGCGGAGTTTCGTCTGAGCACATCGCACCCCACTAGTATGTTAAAAGGCAATCCGGTCACAACTAAGAATATCATGTCAATTTCTATACCACAGCTAATCACGTTCATGGAAACTTGTCTTCTGATTGTTTTGTTATGGCGGCCGGTAGCACCTATTAAAACAATATTATTTATCGTCAATGTCGGCAATACCTTACCACATTCCCTTTGGATTCTCTCCAACTCTGTTGTACTAATTATAGACACATTTGAACCAGTATCGATCATCAATTGTGCGGGGATTCCTTCTACTTCCGCATTGATATAAATGATCTCGTTGCTTATATTATTGATGCTAGTGTCATCCTCCTCCAACAGTTCGTGTCGAATATTTTTCAAATAATTGCAACCTATTATTGTTATTTTATTGGTGCTAGTTACTCTTTGCAACTCGTTTTGATACCCAGGAGATAGGAGCAGTAAAGGGGCGTGATCATTTATTACTGCCTCCTCCCGTTTAAATTCTCGTTATCGTTATGTAGGCTATATTATTCGCACTGATTGATGCATCAGTCGGGATACTTTGAGTATCCCTGCCGCTCTATGCGATGATCCAACGGTTGTTCTCGGTTTGTTTGCCGTTCTATATCGTCGAGACTGGTACTTCGTCGAGGCCGACTATCCCTCGGATCGTCACGTTCTCGGCTCCTCCGCCGATCCTCGTATTGATGATAGCTGTTCCGCCGCTGATGGTAGTATCTTCGTTGGCGACCGTCTTCAGCTCTTATGAAGTTTAACTCTTGGTCGGGAAAACCTATTACTACCATTGTTTTGGTTTGATGGATACCCGCGATTATTATTATAATACCTTTCTGTATTATTGGGGTTGGGGTTTATCTGACTATTAACGTTGGAATTTTGGTAATACTGATTCCTATTACCTTGGTAAACGTTATTTGTTCTAAAGTTATTAAGGTTACCCGGAACGTTGTTATTATTATTATTATTATGATGATTGTTGTTGTTGGTGTTATTTTGGGGATTGGCTCGGTTTCCTTGATAGCCACTGTTGTTATTATTATTGCCTTTATTGGTGTACTGAAGGTTCCTTGGTTCCGGCCGATCATTCCTCCTTCGGCTTTGTCTGTAATATTCTTCATTTTCGTAGTTTTCCAGAAGTTCCGTCATAGCCTGTATTGTTTTGATCTGGCTGCCCCTCCTTGCTCGGATTACTTCCTCATCGTAATGGTATGACAATTTATTGATGAGGCACTCTTCGGGTATGGCTGGTTCTAAATGCTTTGCCATACATAATTTTCCGACGAAGTATGCCGTCATCGAGTTACCTAGGTGTGGTTTATATCGGCCGTGACATATGTTGTCACTTATTAAATTCTGGGTGGTCTCCGACCAGTATTTTGCCTTAAATAAGTTTTTGAACTGTTGGTAATCATCTATCTCGCTCCGGTTAGCCATCCACCAATTATCCGTCATTTCACGGAATGATTCGTCCAATAGCTCCCGGTTGTTGATCCATCTGTTGCCTCTATGTTTGGCAATGTACTCTTCTATTCGGGCCAAGAACTCCATTGGCTTTCTTTTGTATTGGCGAAAGTTTAGCCATTCCCTATTCTCATTTATGGGGACATTCGTGAAGTTGGTTGGTCGATTTCGGATTACCTCCATCTCTTCCTGGCTCTGCCGCACTTGACCGGTGATGTTCGTCATCGCCACTTCCATTCCATCGCACCTTTCCGTAACTTGGTTACGTACCTTACTTAATTCCTCCTGTGCTCCCCCCTCGGTTTTCTTCCAACTTTTTCTTATGGTGTTCTTTGATCTTTGTTATTTTGGTATTTACGACTTCCTTGACTTCCTGTACTTCACACTCAGTCTGGCGACATCTTCGTCAACTTCCCTGATTTGTTGGTTTATTATGATGGTTTCTTCTTGCAATTTTTTATTCATAGCTTTCTTATTGTCGTTGATTTTCCTGCTCAACTCTTCCTTTGCCAACTCTATTCTCTCGTCTACCTTGTTCATGTTTTCCTGGTTGACCTCCCGTAATTCTTCTCTTAGTAGTTGATTATCCTCTCTCAATTCTTCCAATTTCTCCCCCTTCTTCTCTTCCATTTTCTTGTTATTTTCTTCAATCCTCTTATTTGTATCCTCAATTTTATTACCCAATTCTTCCTTTAACAACTGGTTGTCTTCCTTCAATTCTTCTAACCTTTTCCCCATTTCTTCTTCCATCTTCTTACTGTTTTCTTCCATCTTCTTTTCCATCTTTTTACTGGTTTCTTCAATTCTCTTATTTGTATTTTCTATTTTCTTACCCAATTCTTCCTTCGTGGACTGGTTGTTGTCATCCATTTTCTTGCTTAATTCTTCCTTCAGGGACTGGTCGTCTTCCTTCCTCTCTCTTTACTCAATTCTTCCTTCAGGGACTGGTTGACTTCCTTCCTCTCTTTACTCATTTGTAGGAACATTTCCATCATTTTATCTAGAATTGGATCTTCTGTTGTTTTGGATTTCTCAGGTTGTTTCTCTTGGAGATTGACCTCCCTTGTTTGCGTTGGTTCCTCGGACTGTTCCGGTTCCGCTGGGGGTAATAACATTTCTACATCTTCCACGGGTGTTGCCTCCTTGTCCTCCATGTTAATTTCCTTTTCGGCCTCTGCCGCCCTTTTCTTAGATGTCGCCCGACGTTGCATTTTGTCTTTTTCTCCGGCTGTATAACCGCTTCCAAGCTTGAATTAGTAATTGGGCAAGTTATATTAGCCTTTCAGTCCCTAATTGAAGCCCTTCAGTTGGACGCCAATTTGTAACGAACCTCGTTTACAAATAAAAATTGTGTTATTTAAAATTTCGAAAAAATTTAAAATTTTTTTTTAATTAAAAAAAATTTTTAAGGTTTTATGTTTTAATAATTACGGAAATAATTCTTGTTAAGGTGTAGTGTTGAAATTTTATGTTTGTTTGCGTTAATTGTGTCAATAATCTTGCTTATGGTTTTGGTATTAAATTCAGAGTTAATAGGATTGTCTCACTTCACTAATCGATTGGCGATACTTCGTCTTTTTCGTATATCTTACTCCCAATTCAGTAATGGTCGCCTTTCTTGTAATCCAGTTGTTAAAAAAACTCTATTTTTTAAATTTATAAAATAGATTTAAAACCAAATAATTGAATTACAATATTTTATTGACAATTTTATAAAAGATAGATTTAAAATCGATTATCAAATTATTGCTCGACTCTTTCACAGGGCGACCGATTGCTGATACATGTTATTGAATATAAATATTTTTTGGTTCTTTCAACGGTTATAATTAATAGTCAGAGAAGGGTCAAGGCTAGAAAGTATAACATTCACAATAAAATACTTAATAGTTAACAAATACAAAATTATTTGATAATATATATAATGTTTGTAAATTGAAACGTTTATACCAATGACGAACGCTGAATTCTAATAGGAGTGTTCGCTATGCATGACGGGAGCCAACATGGCCGTCTTCCGTGCTGATGTGGTTAATGTGACTTCTCTCAGACGAAATTTCTTTCAATAAAATCTGCCTAGTTCACGTTCCCTCGTCTCTGCAGTATGAAGAATTCCTTTCGAGTTATTAGAGTTGTCCTTTTTAAGTGTTCTGTGTTCACTGCGATTAAATGTGTTGGATTATGTGTGTTCACTTCTGTCCATGTGTGTGTTGAAAATTGTAAAGTTCGTTTGGTTATGAATAATTATTGTTGTACAGTTTTAAGTCTTTATAACACTTGTATTCAGTTCAGTAGTAATTGATTTCAATGTTTGTGGTGGTTGTTTTTACTGAATTAATGTTTAAAGTAAAAAATTTCCGTAACTCTCGATTTTTATACTGTAGGCTAGGCTCTACCTTTATACGCCATTAACGATTCTGATATATGTTTTATTAGCGAGAGCTTCATCAACCGTACTCGACGAATGTTAATTAAGAACTGTCTTACTTCCTTCGTCTTCTGAAATATCTTGCCAAGTTAATATTAGAAAAGTATTGTTTCAATGTTTTTTCGTTTCCGATACATGTAAAAAAGGTACATTATACTCAGAATAAATTTTGGTTATTATTTACTTTCATGAAATAGTAAATACATAATCGGTTTCTTTAATTCCTTCTGCTTAATGTGATACCCATTAATCTAATTTTACAAAGTTTTTTATTAAAATTGCCATATTTCTTTCATTTTGGAAAAGTAGGCTCAATTTCTTGTTTCCTGTCCTCCTCCAAATATTAGCTATTTTAATATGTCATAATTAGGAATATAATAAATTTCAGATTTACCTAAAGGTTTATCTTTCCTTAATTTCTTGCAATTTTATCAATTGATTATCCTTTTAAATATAATTCATGGATTTATGACTTCCCACTCTGAAATTTTTAGTTAATACATTTACAAAATTTTCAATAATTATTTATACCGTTTTATATTATCCTATTTAAAGTATAGTATTAGTCATATCATTTGGTGACTGATTCACCTTATATAAATTCCATCTGTTTACTTGGTTTATTTAACTTAATTCATCATTTATGATGTTGTTGGAATTTCCTATTTGGCCTAGATTTTCTGGTTTTACATATAATGTTTTTGCATAATACAGTTTCTATACCCCTTCTGACTTTCTTATTTTAATACAACATTATTTAAAATCTCCTTAATTAACAAATAAAACATGTAGTATTGTATTCCTACTCATAATCTAAACAATATTTAAAATTAATAATATGGTCTTCCCAGTCAGACATTTTAGTTTTTTCACTACTATTAATAACATACTATAAACATTTTAAAAAGAGTATGGTATTCATACTTAAACATTTTAGTATGGATTAACACTTATTAAACATATTGAACATTTTTCTAATAATAATAAAATCCTATTCTATTCACCAGTGAATTATGGAGTTCATGGGCTTAAATGAATACATAACAAGAAATTTATTTTTATTTATTTTTAAGCCATTCTTAAACTTATGGTTGCAGTCTTATCTGTTTCTATTTTGGGTATTACATTTTTATCCCCTGTCACTTTATTTAATCACCACCTGCTTAGAAACATTAGTAATGTTTTCATAATAATATTTTATAAAATTTTATTCCTGTATAATAGAAAACATTAAAGTTGTTTTATGGTATACTTATACTTAGTTGAAGTATTAGTTACACTTATACTTGAAGTTTATTTAATATATTGAAATAACTTGCACTGGTTCACTTATATTTTGGGTCTTATTTCTCATTGAGTTTTACAATGTTTTAAGACCAAAATCTTAGTTATAAGGAATTATGAAGGTTTGTTTATTTCATTACACAGTAACTTTAGTGGGTGCACTTCTACTCACAACACTAAACACTTTGTTTATAACTATTTTATATTTAATATCAGGTTTTGGGGTGTTATATTTTCTTTGTGACTTTTTACTCTTTTTCGGGGTTGGATGTATTCTTTTGTAATAGGTTTCCCATGGGTACATCTCGTAGTCCTTCCATCCTTACAATTTTGTTTCTTGAAGATTCTTTCTTCTTGGTTTCTTCAAGGTCATATGATTTTATCATGTTCGTTGGTCTTTTCGGGGTATCTTCTTTACTATATGGTTATCTTGGTACGTTTATTTATTCTGGGTATCTTCTTTACCTACTCCTATCCTACCTGGTTATTATTCATATTTTATTTTAGTTTTTTTTAGGGTTATTATCTTTATTGGTTTTGTTGCCTTTTGGTTCTTTATTATTATTTTTTCCATTCATGGTGGTATTTTATTTTGATATTTCATCATGATCATATCTGGATCTTTATTTGTTGGATTATCTGTCATGCTACACCGTACTTCCATTTCCTTACGGAACATGGCAGTAAAATATTATCGGCAGCAGAGAAACTCCATTTCTTGTCGAATAAGAAATATTGCAAGTACGACTGTGAATAATAATAGTACGAAACTGTTTTGTAATATGTCTTTATGTCACACCATTTGCAACTAATAAATACTAAACTAGGTTACCCCAAAGCTAGGATAGCCCAAAATCTCTTTAATATATATGCTGCAAAATGTATCATTAAAAATACTTAAAATACTTTTTAGTAATTGTTTCCAATATTTATTTTCCTGTAAACATTATTGATATGTCTTGTTAGGAGTATAAACTCATCACATAAATTAAAATTTTTCTTTTTTGGAAGATTCAATGTGGCAATTTATGTTGAATAATGTTCTGAATTACAAAATTATCTTGAAAATTAAAAAAGTAAGTAACTTAATTGTTTTGCACTATGAAGAAATCACACGTATTATTTATTATTTCTTAAATTTTACATTTATAAAACGCTATATATTTTAATCGTGTTTAATATACGCCAGTGGTTACTTGACGCTTTAGACGACTTCCTCGACCTTTAACAGACAATATGGAGCAATAAGTCACGTAGATGTCTCCTTGCGGTATTGTTACGCCACAATCTAGGTCAGCATAGTGTAATCAGTGTCTTGTATAGATGCTACTGTCACTGGTAACATTACGAAGCACACATACACTAAGGCAAATATATATATGAGCAAACGCTGTTGAATAAGTGTAATTCAAGTTCATGTGGTCCACGCAATTATTAAGTAAATTAAATTTTTGTCCTAGTAAAACAATTAGGTAAAATTGTAAATTATTAAAATTTCAAACGGGTTAAAAACTCAAATTACTATAAATTTAAAAAGCCATTATACAATGTATCAATTTATTTTATTGAGATTGATTACTAAGATCTTTTAATAATTGTGTTTTTTTTTTATTTTGTCATGTAGTAGGCCTACATTAAATTCTATGTAACAAAACATGGAGTGTTTACCATTTTT
Source organism: Magicicada septendecula (assembly GCA_034769895.1). Taxonomy (NCBI): domain Eukaryota; kingdom Metazoa; phylum Arthropoda; class Insecta; order Hemiptera; family Cicadidae; genus Magicicada; species Magicicada septendecula. The sequence continues at coordinate 272,619,268 of CM068368.1, forward strand.
TTAGAGTTTTGGACTGGAAGCGTCATATTATATTTATTGCTAAGGAACTTTCACATCCTAGGTGTTTAACAATCATATAGTGAGATCGGATGGATTAATTATTTGTAGAGGAGTATCTCCTTGTTCTCCCCTATAAGAGACGATTTCTCCCAACGAGTCAATACATTTTTCTCCTCAATTTAATATCGTTTTGTTCCTTGGTAACGTCAGCCCTCCAAGTGTGTAACCTGTCCGAGATTCTTGAACTCTGTTGAGGGAACGGCCAATCAATTGTAGTAACTGGGGAATACATCGCCTCCTCGTAAATATAACATGCACATATTTGCTTTTATTGATTATATCCTCCAGTCAACAGTAGAGGTACGTGTACATGACACTGTGATGTTTTTGAACCTGTTGTCCTCGGCGAGTAATAAAGTTGCAATATTGTCAGTAAAAGTTGTGTAATTGGTACATCGTGTTTACTTAATAAAAATAACAGGCATCTGACTACACTACTTTGCACCACTTCTTTACTAATTTGCTTAATTCGGAACGTTGCGTATCTACATTGGTTTAAAAATATCATTAGCCTAGGAAACTTTGAATAGAAGATCAAACTGGCACGCAAATAATCTGTTGACTTTTGGTAGCAAACCTCTGTGCCATACTTTATCGAGTCCTTGATTTAGATGTGAAACATTGGCCGAATGGTAGGCCTATTAAGTATTTGACGGTACTGATGACTTGTAAAATGTTGATGAAATGAGTCGATTCTGATATTTTGTTAGCCATTCTCTTTGAAACTCATTTTAATTTATATGGCAAAAAGTTGATTGGATTAAATCTAGTTTGAAGATTTAATAATTTAAAATGATAATTTGCACAAACTTTAGTAGTGACGAATTTGTAAATCATAACACCCCGTTGGCGTTTGAACGACGCTTTTAGAAACTAAATTCCATTTCTTTAGGCATCTGTTTCGCGTACCCTTACATTTATTAAATCCTTAGGATAATCTTTGTTGTTGAGAATGTCCGTTTCGTTTTCATTTTTCTTTATGGTCAATATTTTAATATGTAATGATATTTTAAGTATAGTATTTGGTAGGTTTTTAGTTTTCGTCAGCCTGTGGGTTAAAAGTCGATTTTTATTAGGCCTATTGGACAGATCGTCCTGTGTCTTCTTTTTTAGTCCATATCCTTTGTCAGCTTATTGGATTTTTGACGGGTAGGATATGGTATTGTATATTATCGTGTGGTATAATTTTGTATAATATAAAATGTGTGTGTGTGTGTGTGTGTGTGTGTCTATATACCTATATATATATAGACACATATCATAGATCGTATAACTACTTCGGTAGACCCCAAGTTAAGTAGCCTTTGACACGAAGTGAGCTGAGATATTTCTGGAAGGTGGAGTTCTGGACTCCTTAGAGCTTGCTAATAAGCTTCCTAATTTTGCTTAATAGTTAAGTTTTCTGTGATGTTTGATTTTGCTGCTACATGCTCTAGCTTTCAGTTTTGCTTTAACCAATTAAATAATCATATAATGGCGATTGGTATGTCGGTCTTTAGATTTTTGTATTAAGTGGCTACCGACATTCTTACATAAATGATTATATTTCCGTTTTTATGTTCTTGGTATATTTTCCAGTTGTTTTTATTTTCAGCTTAATTTAGGTTAGGGGGTCCTGTAAATTATGATCACACTTGAGTTAGTGTGACCGTTGTGTAATCGGATGACAAGTCTGTTAAATTAACTGTACAGAGGTTACAGTGTAGTGTAAAAAGTTTTTAATAATTTCTGTAAATTTTCTTTTAAATATTTAAAAGGTGTGGAAAATGTTAAATCATTTAGTATGAAAGAGGAAGCTACTGTTTTGTGACAACCAAAACAGTCATAATTAAGATTACAATATCATTCATTTTAACCTATAATACAACAGACTTTTAATGTACGTTATATGACTTGTTAGGTGTATAGCTAATCTTATTAAATATTTAACTGTTCGAGATATACGTAATTATTGATGTTGTTCATTTTTTATACACTGCAACTACATAGGCCGACTGCGTACAAGTATAGACTACGTACGCCTTTGTATATTAGTGTGTAATTACTAAGTTGTTAATATTAAGATCTTGTATTTCAATGAACGTATTTTTATATACTCTGATATTTGCCCTATAATTTAATGCTTCTGAAGGATTTTGTTCACAACCGCTTGAGACCATATAAGAAAAATTGTAAGACATCCGTATAAGTAACGATTTGTACAAAACGCTTATTTATGTTCTTCAGTAGCTGTTACCCGCGGCTTCGCACGCGAATACCTGACTTTTAATACGTATTTTATTATAATTTGTATTGTCTATGTCTATATGGCGTTCTGTCAGCTCGTATAACGATTTTGTACACATCAGTCGGCATTCACTTTAAAGCTGTTTTGAACACTTGTACTAAATTATTATGTTGATGAAACAGCCTTTGGAGGTTTAAAACAATATCCTTTCTTATATCGCGGATAGCTGCACAGCGTCGATCGCCCTGGGCTTGATCGTCTCCCGTGAAATAGATTTGCAAAACTTAGGATTTTCTTTTGGGACAGGGAGCAACGACCCGACTTTATGATATATCTGTTCTTTCACTTTAAAAGATGGCATAAAACCACCGGTTTCTTCGATTGCTGCTGTCGTCTAAAAGCATGAATTGTATCTCCGAATATTTTGGAGAAATGCTTGGATTCTGAAGTCGTTCCTGACATGTACGATCGAAGTCGTTTTTGTGGCTGATTCAGTGGTTGTAAAATTAACTTATTTTCCGTTAGAGAAGAACATCCCGCGCTATTCAGTTTTTACATTTTTTGGCTTGACAGAATTTGCATATCACATCCATTTTGCCAATTGTAACTTCTGGATGTGACGAATAGTCATAATTCGGATCATACTGAAGGGCTCTAAAATCAAATTATCTCGTATGCTCACTTGTGTGACTTGAGCATGCCGTATGCGTCATTTTCAAGCCGATATTCACGTCGTTCTGTTAATTCCACATCCCTTAATTCAGCCTGCCTCACGCGTTTCCGCTCGACGCGCTCCCCATGGCCCCCAGGTGTTTCCGCGGCCCTTAATTCAGCTTGCCTTTATCCAGGTCACACGGACGTGGAAAACACGCACTGGTGCTGCGTTTTTAAGGTCTCCCGCATCGAAACGCAACCTGCTGCATTTTAGTTCCCCTTTAACAAGTAGGAGGGGGGTCATATGGACTGTTCAAAGATGCCGCTAAATAACAATTGTTTATTTACTTGTTACTATGATAATTAATTCTCGTCTCCGTGGTGTTGTTGACATCTTTATACGCTTCACACATCGACTGTAAATAAACAACTCTGCCGTCCGGTTATAACATTATTACAAGGCCTATATCGTGCAAACGGGGCAGAATATCAAATTCCAAGAAAAGACAGTTTTTTTGCCTTGTGTCAAAGGTTACATGTACAAAATTTGGTCGGAATCGGTGTAAAGGTGTGGACTTCTATTTAATACAAATAAACAAATCCTTAGACTAGGATATATATATTTACTGAAAAATGTAAACACCTTGTGCTGCGCGGGTTTATAGATTTGGTTCAAAGTATGTTACAACATAGTCTCAGTAATCTACGTTTAATGAACTTATCGACTCCACGCATGCGAGATTGTCTGTGTAGTTCAGACCAGTACACCGTGGAAGACTACTGAATAAGGGAGTCAAGGATACTTTAATGTCCACCTTGAACCGGACCTACGACGATGACACAACAAGCGAAGTTTCACTACAGAGATGTTAAATAAGACCAAACAAAACAACGTTTTCCACCACACAGTTAACAATTATTCCTTAATTAATATTTAAGGAGTTGGAGCAAGTCGAGTAAGGTCTTTGAATGTTTGAAATCAATGTAGGCTATACATTTTTTAAACAGAACGTGAAGGAACGATATGTTTGTTTCATGTTTGTGGTAAAATAAATGGGCGTAATAAGAGGATTTCGTCTACAAATCTAAACTCACAATGCATAAAGTCTACTGGGCACTCGGACTTACAGTTATTCTCGTTGTACTACCAACGGCATTTTAATGTACCTAGGTTTAGTATAAAATAGTAGTCAATATACTTATATTCTACGGGTTTAAATGGAACACGTTCGTAAACGTACTGTTCTTCTTTGGTTAAACCTTATTAGAAAACAAAGAACTTACTTTTCATTTAAGTAAACTAAAAATTTAAAACCTTATGCAAACCAATAGATACGTTAAGAACCTTATATTAAAAAGAATTCTTTTAATTTCTTTGACGTACATACAAACCAATAACCAAATATTTTGCAAAGGAGTATAATTCTACATTTTGCTTATCGATGCAGTTAATTATTTACAATGGAAGTGTTTTATTATTAGAAAATTCTGGATAAAGAGCAATGTTATAAACCGGAATACAAGTTTTCTACGCGTTATCAGTGACTTCAAAGTACCGTATTCACTTCAAGGAAGGACGTCACATAATACCAGCATAAAATGGTTTGCTTTTAATGCCACTAGATTGTGTCGTATGTTGTTGATTACTTTGTTACATACTAGATAGAAATATACACCTCAGTGGTCTGCAATTTCCTCACTCGTGTTTGTTGTAATTGCAAAGTTTGACAAAGTGAGGAAAACCTTTTCCTCATTCAGCGGTTAGACAATATGTGTGGCCTGACGCTGAAGCACCGCCCACTCGGTCGACAGTATTGCTCCATTAGTAGACAAAGGGTTCTGAACATTTTAATTACAATGGTATGCACAACTCAAACGAACGGCTACATGTATACACGCGTTTCAACATAACATAAAGGATAGCATACACCTTTACTTTACGCCTGAAAATTTGAAACACATTGCCTTCAAGGATGACTAACAATACTTACTTACTTTCTTAGGCCATACAACTCTTGTAGGGTTTTAGCCTTCCTGACAATGCCTTTCAATTTATTCGTAGTTTTCTCTTTTTCTTAGCTCTTTTTCTATATTACCTAAAAATGTTGTTCGTAATTTTCTTGGGAAAATCATAGATTGATTCGTATGTTTTTTATTGAAACTTCAATCATTTTCTGCTCTTAAAACGTGATCAATCTGTTCTGTATTACTAGCTTTAGTTTCGCTTGATATGAGGGACTGACCTGTTATTCTTCTAACTTCTTACTCGCCATCCGTTCCTTTCCATGCCGTATACAGCTAACTGTACGCTTCAGCTACTCATTGTTGCCCCAAGTTTTACAAGTATTAATTTTTACATGAGTCGATTTAAGAGACTGACGAAAACATCTCTGTATAGTAGCGATGCTGAAAGTCGAAGTTAGTAACTTTAGATTAAGGTCCAAATGTCTGTGGATTTACGCTACACAAAAAATACTGTGTAAGTACTACAGATTGTTCCTATCTGTCTGTTGTTAGTGATAAGAAAATCATCAAAAATATGTTTTAAATTAATAGATTATTAATTGTAGTTCCTTATTATAGCTTTTAATCACTAAATATGAAATTGACAAACAGGGGACTTTATTAATTACACTGAGTAGGCTTAAGTATCTTTGAAATTTAGAAAAACGCGTAGACAGGAGCAATCTCTTTAACTGGAAAGACTTCACAAGATTGTTTAACGGTATATCCGAAGAAGTATCCTCTTGCAAAACTATTTACTACAAATTATAAATATTTTGTGTTCCTGAAGAAATACCTGTGTTACAATAAAACAGTCATTACAACCATCATCTACCACTTCCTAGCAATTATAAATTTTCGCTGTATTGTGACACACAATCTGTTTTTGATGCGTCGACGTCGGCATGCCTAATTAGTTTGAGTTTAACAATGACACGTACTTTATCAACAAAAGGATTAAGGTGTTGAACAAAACGTATGACTGCTACATAAAAATTATAACAAATTAGATTAAATTAGGAGCAGAAGGGATAGTGTAGGAAACCAGTTACGCAGAAAGTACACCTTAGACAATCGACTGCGGGAGATTGCATAAATAGGCTATAAATACGATGTCGTGAGATAACAGTAGACTCTTGACTGAGTTTTTAATTTTTTATTTTTAATAGTCTTACAACACTTTATATGCAACATATTGTGACAGGATAGATGTCTCGACACTACAATATGAAATAATTAACAAAGTTATGTCACGGAAATAGTTGGTAAAATAATTAAAAATCTATATAGGAACAAATGTTCCAACCAACGTTATGTTTGAAATCACAGTAATTGTTTGCAATAACTATTTACGTATGTAGGAATTAGAAATGTAGTTAATTTCTAGCCTGTATTTAACAAAACATTGGTACTTGTTAAAAAATATTTAGTATAAGATAATGTTGAAAGTAAAAATACCTTGGATGTTATTCAGTCCCAAAAGGGTCCAGCCCAGAAGGATTCAGATAGGCCTAATCAACAATAAAAGAATAGTGTTTTCATTGTATAAGGTGAAACGTCCGAATATTTTTTCCAGAAATTGGCAAACAATATTTTAGTTCCAGTTTTTATGTAAGGTGTTAAAATACAAGCCATTTATTAATTAAAGCAGAATCCCATTATTGTAATGTAAAGTTACACGAAGTGCTTTAAAACGTCATTTAACAAGCGACTTATAGAATCAATCGTTTTACAGGGAAACGATCACTAAACACATTTACCGCTGTTGATAAAATGCATCCACCGTCAGTTTCAATCAGTTTTATTACTTCTTCTGTCTGGGTATCCACTTCTCACTCACCTCTTACCCACCATACTCTCTCCGCATGCTTTTCTACTTTTAATCTTAACCTAACTCTTCCACACTCATACATACTCGTATAGAGTCACTTCGGGGCTGAAATACTTTGCAAACCTTTCAACATTTATTTACTGCCATAAAATTATGATGATAAGCGAATAAGCCACTTATTAGTTCTTGAAATTAACGCGACAACAATATAATTCGCATAATGACACATAGAGAAATCTCGATAAGCGTATGGCCCAATTAAATATTTTGTTTCCCTGAGTAGTCATATTGTCTCAAATCGGACTATTAACATGAGTAATAAATTATTAAAATATTTCGTCTTGATAGTTATGTTACTGGCTTAATTGCATTCAGTCATTTAACTGAACAACAGTAATGAGGGAAAACTTAAAAAACTATTCACCCTGCAAGAAACCTTCACTTTGCAAGTAAAATACAGGTACGCTCTCCAAAGTGATAACACTTTATTAAACTTATTAAAACTATTTCCTTCCGGGATGTTTGGCCGTGGTCCAATGCTGTTCATTTCAGCAAACGTTTCAACCGGACCTTCGCCCGGTAACGTTTAAGCCTTTACCACAGTACTGTGGTTACTAACCTGACACCCGTGTTAGGTTTTGTAGCTTATTTGTAGCACTGAAGATGGCCGGCGAAGGCCCGGTTGAAACGTTTGCTTAAATAAACGGCACTGAGCCACTGGCAAACAGCCCCGAAGGAAGTAGTTTTAATAACATTGACTCCGGTTATCTAAGCCTCCGGCAAAGTTTAGTTTGCTTAACTTGAGAGTAATTAATTTTTCAATTCTTCATAGTTCCGTTAAACATTTTAATATTATGTTTTGTGAATATAAGTAATTCCGATATTTGTAATAAACAAAGTAATCATTAACGTTTAATAAAATTTAAATATAAGGTAAGAATATAGAAAATGGAAAGAATAGACATTGTGAAATTCTGGTGGAAAGAGAAATCAGAGTTTATATTTTATTAGACTCAGATCATCTATGAACAAACTTTAAAAATTATAACGGCAAAAATATTAATAATTTAGCAAGATGTAGGAAGCAAGTTCAAAAATCGTGTCAATCGAGAATCAGTTGTGCCACCGTCGCGTCGGTCGGAAGCATAATGTTTGTAAGTTTCATTTTCATAATTGTTCAGGTCAGCTCAACTTGTGAATATTCTGTAGTATTAGTGTGGGTGTTACTTTAAAGAGGGCTGTACTAACTGATATTAGTTGGTCGGAAAGAGACGTTAGACACTGGATCCGGTTGAAAACTACCATTTGACAGAAACATGTAGCTAAAAGATATAAGTGAAAGAAATGAAATAAATACACTTTTCTTGCTCACCAGTTGACATATGTGTGAATAAGTACATATGAGTGACATATGGTATTTATACGTATTTAAATCACTTAAAAAATTATAAACTTATAAAAACTTATAAGAAATTAAAAAATGAAAATTTATAAAAATTGAAGAAGCCCAATACTAGACTCTCTTACGTCGCACTTAACGTGTACTCCACCTGCTTACTTATTTTGGTAATACAAAAAGAGTCTGTTACTAGGCGATGGATGTTACTTCTGTTGAAATCCTTTGAAATGCCAAGTTAGAACTTTTAGGCTTACTTTAGTTAGAAGAAGTTAAAATTGTATTCAGCCTTTAGGCAAAAAAAAAGATTAATATTTCCTTGCGTTGCAGTCTGATCATTATAAATATTCTACAACCATCATTTGTAAAAAAGTTTGTGCATCTTATGATTAATAGACTTCTCATATTTAATCCTGTTTTAAAATCAAATGAGGTTTGCGTTATTTTATTAGAACCAGTAGGGCCTATTGATTTAGAACTGTAGCAGTTGTAACAATAAATAATGTCTCCTTTTTAATACATGTAGTATTTCTTCGATTAAATAATAAATGTCTCACTTTACTAACATGTTATAGAGGTGATAATTTGTATTCGAACAGAATAATTTAGTAAGGTTTGTAATTTGTTATTTAAATTTATTTACATGGAAATTAAATTACATAAACAAATGACATACACCATGACGGATAAAAACGAATTAAAATACATCTTCTTCTTTTTCTTCTGTTTTACATTATTATGGTATATGTCTGTCGTTAGGTTACTGTGACTACTAACGACTCTCTTACCTCGGGATATAATAGCAAAAACTTCTCTCGGCACTCTTCCTTTCTCTATTCCCAACACGTATTCTTTCCACTGGCTCTTAGCCTCTACTACTAACTTCATCACCGGCCACGTTCCAAATCTACTTCTTGTAATCTAATGCCTCACCATATCACGCCTGTAGAAAACGTGTTTAAATTGTGCAATGACTCTAGTCGAATCTAGTAATGAAAACGCCCACGTTTCTAATCTAGAAAGCAACTTCAGTGTCGCCTTATTTTCAGTGTACAGTCTTATTTGGGTGCCTTGCAATCTTCTTAAAGATTCTTGCTAATCGTGCCTGTTAAAGCTTGAAGTGAATAATTTTTTTACATCGTGATCCCTCTGATAATTGACACTGTATCTTAGATAATAAAAATAAGACCTGTTCAACCGACTTATTATTTATCACTATTTTCCTCCTGATGGTCATGTCCATTTAAATGTTTTTTTTTTTTAACCTTTGTCTTGACTGTTAAAACCTCAAACTTTACAATGAAAACAGTGCATTGAATCTGCGTACAGCCTGTTGCACATAGAGTTCCGATTCCTAAGTGACAACCTAGTCAGCTACAAAGTTAAACTAATTAGAAAGGCTTCAAAGGGGAAAAGATATTTAATCAAATTCGAACACTTGCTACTGCTTAGTAAGCGAAATGTAAATTAAGAACAGCCGTCGGATTTCTTATATTAAACAGTCAGATCATTATTCAGCTTTATTAGAGGTTTGAATATAGCGAAGAATAAATTATAACTTTATCCAAGTACCTGCAATAGAAGATCATGTAAGGCGGAAGTTTAAAAGAATATAAAAAGCAGGCAGGCAACACGTACATTAAATTGCGCCCTACGGAATAAACAAGTATCGAAAGAAAATAATATATACATTGCAATGGAACATTGCAGAAAGGGTTTTGCCAGGACTACATGCTTTTATACCAATTTATGACGTTATAGACATGTTGAAAATTGATTTTGTTTAAATTTGTAGAATAGCTACAAGTTTTGAATTAAGAAATGGGTAAATAACTGTTGTATGTCAGAATGCCTATAAATGTATTTTCTGTCATGTTAAGTGCGAATTTAGTGCGGGTGTGCGTGTGTTATTCGTATTTACATGAATAATTCTGGTTTAAATTGACGTATTGAATTGAGACTAGGACAGCTCATGCTTCTAAATTAGCGCTACATTTTTCTAATGTCAAAGACTCGAAACATATTATTTTAATATGTATTTTTTAACAGAATTCATCTTTCCAAAGAATCCTTATCTTCTAAAAGTCATAAAACTTTTTGATAAAATCTATACCTGTTTTTGCAGTTTTCAGCAAATTTGTTCAGGACTTCTGTCTATCAATTTAACCCATCAATCACGTGTAGGGGTTTTGACCAATCAGAGGCCCCTATTTTCATTCAGATTGGGTCTCCGCGAAGGAAGTTTCAGTTAGTTCGTCCTATCAGCTCGACCTTAACAGACGTTCTCTCTGTGCGAGTTTTTCGTATCAGTATACGTTTCTATATAAAGGTTACGAGTACGGAATCTTAGCAACGAGTTGCCCGTTTGCTAAAATCCTATTGGGTACTAGAACTAAAATAATAAGATTAAATTATTAATTTAAATAGTGCTATTCTCGCGAGAGTCAAGATATCCTCATAAGGTGAGGTGTATTTACCGGAATACATCTGTGTGAACGCGAGGACACATCAAGACTCGAGAAGGTGTACGTACAATACACGGAAACCACATTTATTTACATTAAAACCCATTATAGAGCCCTGAGTAAAGATATAAACGCTATCGGTGTATCGCCGTGCGTGCGTGTGAGCGGAGTGTCCACGTGTCATCAGAGCAGCAGATTTCAGCAGGTAGCGAGAGGTAGCAGATTCAACAGCGAAACCCGCGAGAGGACAACGGTTCAACGGTGTCGCAAAAGGAATTAAACGACCAAGTAAAAATAGACATTTAAGAAAATAAACTTTCAAATCATCTACAGACATTAATAAATTAGAATAAATAATTTGATGTCAATCACAGACCATTTTAAATTTTTTTTAAATTTATACCTTACTCCAGATAAAAGAATCTATTATTATTGTGTGTTTAATACTATGCCTTATATTTGTTTTGTCACAATATATATATATATATATATATATATATATATATATATAAAACTATAAGAAGAAGAATCATAACTTACAGCTCTGAAATTAGTCATTATAAGTACAAACAGAACAACTTTTGAACAAGGCTTTCATTATCATGTTTAATTAATTTAGAATTTACTTACAATTAAAGCTTCATACTACTTTAATCTGAGTCAACCCCTCACCGTAAAAACCGTAGCAAGACAAAATTCGTCTCTACTCAGTCTGCTTAATGTCATTATTCAACGCTTATAAAAAGTCACTTAAGAACACTTATAAAATAATGTACACATACCATGCGTACTATCCGAAAGCAACATCTGTTGTAATAAAAATAATACTAAACCTATAGTAAAAACTGAAACTATAATAAGTAGATTTATTGTAACGGTCATAATTTTTATATTTTCAAAAACAACTGACTCTTAAAATCAGCTATTACCCAGGCGTTATAATTGGATTAAATTTCTCACTGACAAACCCAACTGTTTGACACTTTTTTACCTTCATTAATGTTGAAACTAAGTAAAAACAAAATATACACGTCAATACCAATTGTTAAGAAGTATATTCTTGCTTTATGGTTTCCTACATGTCACTGACTTAGGACATGTTGGACAAACTTACTTACAGTCCATATCTAAGTACAGATACAGGTACCTTATGTCTGAAATGTTGCTAGGCTGCAGAAGTATGACGCATTGTACGCTTTGTGTAAGCGGCAGGATTACGGAACGCTCTTGATCTTTCCTTCCAAACATTATCCGATTATTCCATTGGCATCCAGGTCAATCTAGTCACTTAGTGACTACACTACAGCGAAGTATAAAAGCGCGTTTCGGGAACGGAGAGCGTCAGTCTGAGAATGAGACGTGTGTGCAGATATCTGTAATTAGTTACTCTAATTAATTATTACGACTGTTTTAATTATGATTTACGACAGTCGTAAACCAAAGATTTATTGTAGATGAGTGTTTATTGTGGTTTATTTAAACTGATGTTAAGTTTGTAATTAACGATTCTTCTTATGTTCACGCAATTTGCATTGTTAATGTGACCGTAGAAAAAATGGTATGAAACTCCGGGTATAGGCTTTTTAATAGTGGAAATCGGATGACAGTTATGTCGTATAAAAAACGTGGTATGAGTGATTAGTGATCAGAAAGAATGGATATTATTCAGTTGGCAATGATAGAAGCTCTACGTGCTTGGATGGAAGATCGAGGCGAGATACATCAACGAAAAGCAGCAGAATAAGTAAAACGGCAGGATGAGAAATTTTATTATGAAAGAGAAGAAAGAGCAGATTTGCAGAAAGCAAAGCAAACCAATTGCAGCATGTAATTGCAGTGAAGCGGAAAAAATAATGTAACCGTGAAGCAGAAAATATTAAGAACTTGATACGAGAGCAGACACGTGGGTACTACAAAAGTCGGTTTAATAATAAATGAGCTGACGAAACAAATTGATAAAATATCTAAAATTAAAAAATCCGTGTCAGCTGTGACAGTGCATAGGCCTCCCTCAAATATAGTATACTCAAATACAAATAGAAGAAAAGAAATTAAAATTAAAGTTAACCAATCAAGAAGAGAAATAATTGGCAAAGCAAAGCCATTAATTAGAACCGAAAATGACTTACATAAAAAGAGCAATGAAAAAGCGCCATTAGCTGTAGTGGGGTTAGTTCACATCCATGGACTCACTGGAAAATATATCTTCGTCAATTTGAAGTTGCTGTTTGCTTTTGTGAAGACGGGAAAGGCCAATAACTCAATCTTGCTTTAAAAGGAACTGCAGCAGAGCTGTGACAGAAACTACCACCTAATAACCAGAAAATTTACGAAAAATTAATAAAGGCGTTGGATTTAAGGTAAAGTGACCAACACGAAGCGTACCGTGTGATCAATTGAAATCGAGGTGACAGCGTTCCAAGGAGAGCCTCCAGGAGTTTGAAACAAGTGTTGACCTATCGACAAGGTTAGCTTATACTGAAGCATCCGAAGACTTCAAGTCAAGTATTGAAAACTCGGTTAGACGTCAAGTGAAAAAAGTTATATGTCAAGTATAAAAGACTTGAGAAAGTTCACACGACATAATCGACAAAATGTTAATGTATGCTAACGCGTGGTTCTCATCAGGTTAGCCACAAAGTATTCATGGCAGACGTAGTTGATGAAGTGATCCTTGGCACAGACATTATGAGTGCCTGTGGGTTTATAGGGGGGGGATTTAATAGAGAGTGAATCCTTGGTGTTGGATGCGGAAATGAGATAATAACAAAACGTCAAACAGCTAATTGTGTGACGACAGAAGAGTTGGTTGAAAAATCAACTACGCTTGCCGTGAAGAAGCCTGTGTTTGTTCCTGAACTAAAGGGAACGTCCTTAGGGAAAGCCATTGGAGAAGACAAATTTGCTGCAAGTAAAGAAAATGTAGGAGCAACTGAAAAGATGTACCGGAAATACAGACAATGGAAGAGGAAGATGTGGGTTGATAATTGTTACAGTATCAGGAAGCTGAGGGACAAGGAGTTGAGTTGTTGTTCTGCGGTTTCGTGTAAAGTAATTTCAGTATTGTTAATTGCTATGTGTAGACTTATTTAATTACTGACTTGCTTTATTTATTACGACAGAATTAATTAGGTGATATTATTGTTTGTTACATAAGTATCGTGTCTTAGAAAGCTGTAAACGTGAAGATTTATTGTAGACGAGTGTTAATTATGGTTTGTTTGTTTATTTAAACTCTCATAAGACTTTAATTAACGACTCCTCTGGTCTTAAATTGTTCTGTTACCACTGTTGAAACCTGACGATCCGCTGTTGTTACAATCGTAACAGTATTGTCAAAGAAAAAATACATTTCTCATTTACAATACATTTAAAGATTCAGATTCTGCGGAGCATGTGATTTCATTGTGTTGTTTTTATTTATGACAGACAACAAAGTGAATTCCAGTTTAATGTGCGTGTAGAGTAAATTACATTTTATCGTGGCCGGTGTGGCGTTTAGTACACAATACGGTGCAATAAGTCACGTTAGATGTCTCCTTGCGGCATTGTTACGCCAAAATCTAGGTCAGTGTTACGCGTAATCAGTGTCCATTATAGTAGGTGCTACTGTCACCAGTACTGAGCACATATGTAAATATAGACTTGTGAATAAATGTAGGCCTACTTCAAATAAATGTAACTGATACATTTCATTAAAAAAAAATGATTAGTCATTTTGTAGAGTGAAAAGAAAATTAAATAAAGGATAAAAAATTGGAAGGTAATTGAAATCGGACTAAGAAGCAGTGAAATGCTTGTATTTGCTAAAATAGTAAATAATTATTTTTTAATAATGTTATTTATTTTGATATGGACATTCTAAATAATGTAATCATTTAGTTGTTATACTTTTATATTTTTTTATATTTTAATAATAATAAAAATTTACATAGTCTACATATAAACAAGTTGTTTTGAACAATTGATTTAAACAAATTTTGAATTTATTAATTTATATCTAATGCTGATATTTGGATTACTATCAAAACACATGCAAATTTACAAAATATTAAAAAATATATTCTTGTAAAAATGTTATTATTATAATATACAAATATATAAATTCAAGAAAAATACGAGCATATATGAATTTTTATATTTATATACATGCATATCATTTTATATTTTTCCGTTTTTTTTACTGTTATTTTCGTGTTTCTTAAAAATCATTAATTTTAATATTCTTAATGTTTGTGTGTAAGGTCAAACTTTTAAAGATTCTTATTATACAGAAATACACCTGGCATAAAAAAGTAACACACTTTTAATCCCAAAATACATCAATATTTATACAATAAATAATTGTGTATTTGCGTTGGAAGTGTCGTTTGTTTTCTTATGATTTGCTGTCAACAATTATTTTAAAAGGAAATTATTATTTTTTTAATGAATGAAAATGAATGGGGTTTCCTTGCTGTTTCTTGATCTTTTAACTGTTTACGTCCTGCATAAATCCTACACACTATTTTTACTTTCATAAAATTAGATTCAAGAAGCGAAGTCTAGCTCAGGGCTTCTGAATAAACACTTTTCAATAAGCATGAGGTTATTTCACTGACTATCTGTTAAATTTACGTAGTGCTAAGTGTAAGCATGTATTTTAAAATTTGCAAATATCATAGCCACTATATATTTTAAACAATTTTTAGCCATTGAAAGTGACAGAAATTACTAACTTATAAAGTTTGTTAATTTTTATAAACGCCCAACAGATTCATGGTAGTGGCCGGCACAGTAGTAATATTGAGCACAATTTCAACGGTTGTGCTCCAGCCGTGGAATCGAGTCAAGCTCATGATTTGGGCTGCCTGTACACCCCTATCGTTGGGGATTAATAATACAGCTGTCTTGTCTTGTCTGGCAAGCCTGATCAAGATAACTAACACACACACACACCCCTCCACTGTGCGGACCGCTACCGCACGTGGTTACTAGATGGCTGATTTCTGTCTGGCGGTGGTGGAACATGTGGGATTAATTTGGGCCGCCAACTGGAATGAAATCACTACAGTGAGTGAGTTAACTCTACAGTCGCATTCATATCCAGTTAACAAAAGAAAACCGAGTGCTTTACTTACTGTTTTAAAACCACTTTCTGAATTAGTGATTACTTAGCTTACATATGAAGTTTTAGACTTTGTAATTTATCATATATACATAATACATTCAGATTTTAGGAAATTGGAATATATGCAAATGGAACGCCTAACTTGATTCGGAGGAACTGATGTGTTTCCTTCATGTATGCGATAGAGTGATTCGCCATTCTAGGGGTAAATCCTACTACAAAGCATAAGATATGCTTCAACTGCAAATTTACCCATACCTCTATTACTGTAAACGATGTGCGAATAAATAAAGTTTATCCAGTTTACTCTCATCTCATTAATATAAACACTTTAAGAAGTTGAAACGCGTGCGCGCGCGCGCGTGTGTGTGTGTTTATGTATGAGGTAAGAAAAATGCTTGATACACAAGGAAACATCTACTTAACCATTAGGCTGTATTTAACAACTGAAAACCATTATCTCTGTCATTGGTCATATCGAAGGCGAAGATGCCAAACAAACGTATTCCTCATATTGACAGAAAAAGTTCACGATCACACTATAATCTGTTACCGATTCTGTAGCTTTCTTTTATCCCTTTTGATATGCCAAAGTTTCACACAACATAGCTGCAGCAAATTAATTAAAAATATTTATAGCAAAATATAGAATTCAATATGTAAGCACAATGATTACATTGTTATAACAGAACACAGATACTACTCGTCTTATTATATTTAGTTTACGTCTTTTAATGTAACTTTATTGTATATTTAATTAACATAGTTACGTGAAGCCTCTAATACTTTAACAGGTACTTTGAATTCAAAAGAAGTGTTGTTCCTGTAAGACATTAATTTTTTGTTCAAATGACCTAGTTTATTATTGGTCTGTAGATTGGTCTGGACTGAAGAAGAAGAAGAAGAAGAAGAAGAAGAAGAAGAAGAAGAAGAAGAAGAAGAAGAAGAAGAAGAAGAAGAAGAAGAAGATGTTGGTGGTGGTGGTGGTGGTGATGGTGATGGTGATGGTGATGGTGATGAAGAAGAAGAAGAAGAAGAAGAAGAAGAAGAAGAAGAAGAAGAAGAAGAAGAAGAAGAAGAAGAAGAAGAAGAAGAAGATTCGTTTATTGTACATCTTATTGTACTTTACTTAGTAACTCGATAACCGCTTTCGAGCGGAAGGGATTTTTATTGGAATAAGTAATTGATTAATTGTTACTTTAAAGTATTTACGTTTATGGCTGTGAAAGACAGTTCACTTGATTTAAGTTACCACTGTTACACGTATTTACTCGTATAACGAAACGAGTTTAGAAAACTTTTATGGGAAATATTTGAATTCGGACTTACTGAAAATCCAATATACATCATATTAAATACGAGCAAATAAAAACGTTACGACACAAACGTATGTTTTTATTCTATACACAGATTTCTGTGACTTTGGCTTTTGTAAACAATATGTGTAAAATGTATTCTGGCCTACAGTATCTCGTCTTACAAAATACACATATGTCTTCTTTAGTAAGGTAAATAACATTTTTGAAGCATGTGTCTTTCACCATATTCCCTTGTTATAACGCACGTCTGCATTGATCACGAAAAATTTAATAGAATTACTAGCATTAACTGTGCCAATTAAAGGAAATTTAATAACAATTGGTAATACTACTGTAATTCAGAATAGACGTAATTTGTGTAAAACTGTTAGCAATAGTTCTCGAAGCTGAACGTGGAACCACCTTCTAACGATTGATGTTCATTCTGAACAATCCACCCTCATCAAATAGTTTTTCTCTTTCTTTTCTACAGCGTTGCAATGTGTTTAAAAGTTTGTGTAATTTTCTTTTTTAAAAAGTGAAAAAGTCCGCAGATTTAGGTAGGTAAGTACAGTCAGATGGTTACCTGAGTTATTTAACTACCATTATTCACGTGGTTTTATGGTTTTATGAATGAAAACTAAAAGAAAGTTATTGTTATTGAGTAAATATTTTCACATATACTATAGATTTACCAACTTAGATAAATGTTATTAAATAGACTCTGTGAGTAAAACATACAGAACTGTTACTGCTTAACAAATAAATTTAAATTAAGAAAGACTTCCATAAAGCTTTAATTAAAAACAGAGTTTGTAATTAAACGTAAGAAGTAATAAAAATATTTGAATACATTAACAATAAGATAAAATGATCCTCTATACACTTACTAATGCTTCAAACACTTACTTTATTTGAAGTGTATTTGTTATGTGTTGAGTAGAATTTTCTTCACTTTTTGAAGTGCACTACTTTAAGTTTACCGTGTTTTCCTGCATTAGTTTGTGCACTTTTACTTTATATGTGTGTAGGTAGCTTAAGAAAATAGCAATTATTTTTTAATGACCAATAATGATTAGCTTAATGTCAGAGCTTAATGTAAATTTAAAAATGATTTGTTGATGCTCAAATATCTTTTTCCAGGGAGCTGGTAGTTATGTTTGGTACACAACCTTCTTTGTATAAAATTGTATGCAACATTCTTCCAGGGAAGGAATGTATATTGTCTATACGCACCTAAAGTGTGTCATGTGTCAACATGAGTTGATGAGCTCTTGTGGTGAGGGAGGACTATGTTGTAAATTGTTAGTTGTGTTTGTTACAATTGTGGGCGGCGACTAGTATATAAACGGTGGTGGTTAGATTTAGAGTTCCTTCTCAGTCTCGGTCGATGTCTCTTCGTTAAAGTTGAGAAGGCATTGGAACTAAACGCAAATGGACGTGCAGCACCAAAACCTACTGATATAGAAGGCCTCACAACTACGTCATAGTTCAACTGTCATGGCTGCCTATGTAGTCCAACGGCATCTGAAACTTGGGCGTAGCAGCACAGTCGCTTTACGTACTTATTATAGGTTACGTTATGCACTGTATGCTTAGGTTAGAAACGCACGTTGTTGTATTTGTAACAGTTACAAGTACGAGTGCTGCTAACTCGTATAACGGTGCTGCTAATTTTGTTGAATTTATTCTGAATTATTATGGGGTTCAGGTGCTGTGTTCCGAATTGTCGCGGAAACTATGACAATGGACCTAAAGTTTCTGTTTTTTCGTTCCCAAAGGGAAAGAAATTGAAGCAAAAATGGATAAATGCAATTCATCGAAAGAATTTTCAACCATCTCCCTGTTCCAAGGTACGTGTTATCAAAACATTTTTGTTTAAATCAAATATTTTTCACTAATTTATTTCCTGCAAATACAAACAATTTTTTAAAGTTAATAGGCCTACTAAGCCGTAATTAATTAATATATTCATATTTTATTAGAATATCAAAAAAGGTTACATTCCGGTTTTCAAAATTTTTATTAGACTTACAAAAAATATAAAATTGCAAATAAGAAAAATTATTTTCTACTAAGCACTATGTTCTATGTCTATGTATCTGTTTTATTGTATTTATACAATATCAAGTATTTTTATTTGTATTTATTAAATTTATTAAACTGTGCACAACATTAAACTGTGATGAAACTAACTTAATAATTTATATTCATTTTTCCGTAGACTAGTATTCCGAGTCACAGATATAAATAATATTAAAATATATAACATTCAATGTAAATGTAAATAACGCAAGAACGAAGTCACACAGTGGATAATAGGTTACATATTTTAATATTATTAATCATTTACCTTCTCTTTATATTATTTTCTCATGAACTGTAATAACCTTGTTATTTCTATTACAGGTCTGTGAAGTTCATTTCAGTCCAGAATACGTACAAAGGACTGTGGACTTTTTCGACCACACAGGAAAAAAGTTGGAGGTGCCTTTAAAAAGGATAAAATTAAGAGAGGGTGCTATTCCAACAATACTTCCAAATTGTCCTCAATATCTGTCTGTTCCTTCATCATCCAGAGAAAGTACTGACGAAAGGAGAACAAGAAAAGAAAATAACAGTCTGCTCCTGGCAATTCACCAAAGCATTACTGCTAAAAGTGAATATGATGAGAGTCATATGTTTAATAATTTTTGTGAGTTAGTGCAGTGTTTGAAAATTTTCAAAACTCACAGTGAGTGGAGAGTTAATGTTAAAGAAGACAGGTACGTACTATTTTTTTATATAATAGGAAAGCCTATCCCAAGTGTTCCAATATTAGCCAGAATTAATAATAATTTACAAATTAGTATTTGTATTAATTCAGTAGAACTGAAGCAACTAGGCAAAGAAAGTTTGCCTCTAGCTTTAAAAATTTTAAATAGATTAAGCGATATTTTAGAAAGCCTCAAAAATATATACTTGAATGAGGAGACACAAATATCAACAGAGCTTGTCAGCTGTATCAAGGCTATGTCAGACAAAGTTGGAACCTCACCTAAATGTGAAATCCAGGAGAAAGTTCAGTTTTTAAAGGAGCAGGCGAGTTTGTTACCAATGAGTAAGGAATGCTATAGATATTCACCTGAATTCTTAGTATTCTGTAGTATTTTGTACACTATATCTCCACACTGCTACAAATTTTTCAGAAATTCTGGTTATGTCACAGTACCACATCCCAATTCTATTAATAAAGTGTGTTCCATTTATCAGACGAACCCAAACATTTAACAAAATGATATCAACTTCTTGATGCATGTAAAGCAAAAGTTCAATTTATTAAAAAGGGAAGATCACATTGTCACATTAATGATAGATGAAATTCACATCAAACCATACATGGACTTCTCTGGTGGGAAAATGTTAGGCTCAGCCCACAATAGTGAGAGTACCGCTACTTCTGCTCATGTGTTCATGGTGCAGAGTTTGCGGTCAAATTTCAAAGAGGTGGTTCACATCCTGCCAATTCATACAATTAAGGCAGAATATTTATTTAATTTCATTAAAAGGGTTATTATAGGGCTGCATAATATTGGATTCAGTGTCATTTGTTTGGTGAGCGACAATAATGCCATAAATCGTAAAGCCATGTCCTTTTTTTCATCTCCACCAAAACTTAGCACAGCTTATCCTCATCCATGCAACAGCTCATCTCCTTTATTTTTTTCCTTTGATACTGTGCATTTATTAAAATGTATTAGAAATAACTGGCTTAACCAGAAAGATGAGAAACAAACACTGCAATATCCACCATTTAATAATTCAACCTGTAATCAGAATATTTCTTTGTTGAGCGCTTCATTTGCCTGTTTAAAAAAATTCATCTATTAGAAAATAATTCTAACAATCTTGTAAAATTTTCATATAGATTACATTTAAAAGCCCTTAGTCCTACTAATTTTAAAAGACGAAATGTCAAGTATGTTTTAGATGTTTTCAATGAACACGTTATACAGGGCTTGTTAACGCTTGGCAATGTGCACAGTATTGCCAATCATCAAGTACTGCTAAATTTATTAGAATTATTTTGAACTGGTGGAATATTGTGAGTGTAAAGACATTGTTCAAGGATGAGCAATTTAAGAATCCCATGTTTAGAACTCTTGCGCCAGGTCAAGAAAATTGTTTACATTTAGAAACGTTTTTAATGTGGTTGGATTGTTGGAATGATTTTAAAATAGTCTCTAATAAGGTAACGAAAGAGACTCAGCTAGCATTGTCTCATTCCACTCATGCTCTTATAGAGCTAACTAAATATTGTATCGAGGAGTTACATTTTATTTACATTTTGCCTGGTAAAATCCACACTGACTCTCTTGAAGCACGTTTTGGAAAATATAGGACTATGGCAGGTTCTCAGTACTTGGTATCCCTTAGGCAAATATTTGAGGTGGAGCCCAAAAATTAGAATCCAAAATCTGCTCCCTTTAACCCTAAATTCCAATAGTCTTGGTAAGTTGCCAGTACCTCTTTTGGCTAGCAGGATAACGGAAACTATTAACACAGTCAATCTGGATAACAGATCCAGTAACATTAATGGTTTCCCTGAATTTGATGTTCAGTTGACTGATGAAGATTTTTCCAAAGCTGGTGATTACCTTCCTGTTTTTACTTATTTGGCTGGATATTGTGGCAGGGGTGTTTTGAAAAGGAGCAGGTGTGATATTTGCTGTAAGTTTATAGTTCTTGACAAATCATTGATGAGGGAACTTCTCAATACAGTCTAATAAAAAATATTGACAGAGGTGGACTTCTCTATCCACATTCTGACATTGTCAATGAAGTTATTTTGAATTATTTGACAGTCCAAAATTTAATCAATAGTGTAAATGAAAAAGGATTTTTAAGCTGTAGTCAGCAAAGAGATGTAGTCATCCATTATACTGAAGCGGTGGTGAAAAGACACAACTTTTTTTAACAGATTTCTTCTGCCCGGCCCACGACCGAGATCTTATATTATATAATTTAGTGAAATTCTCCACCAATATATTACTTAGTAATTATGTGAAAATTAAAAATGACAACTTTTCAAGAAAATCAAATAAGAAAAGGAAACTATCCACTGTCAAAAATTAATTGCATTTAAAGGAAAAATTCAGTAGACTGTAGACTGTATTAAAAAAATATTAGCTGTATGTTTTCATTATGTAGATTTCATAGAATAAAAATATAGACTGGATTTCTATATTGTTAGTAACAATATAAGAATATGTAGAATTTTATTTGTGTATTCTAACATTGTAGCTTCTGCTGAAAATCACTATTATGAAAAATATGTATAGACATTATTGAATGTTTTATCAATTTTGTAATCTAGTTTGATTAAGTTGTATTTAGTCTTAATTACCAGTCCTATATCTATATAATATAAATATATCCTTGTATATACTGTATCTGTAAAATTGAAAATTAAACTTTCTTCTAATTAATTTTTGTTTTGTTATTTAATCCTGTCATAAATATTTAACACAGGCCAGCCTTGTCAATTATCTTTTTATAAAATATCTCAAATCAGAGTTATGTTAATTTATATGTAATATGAAAAATTTGTAAATTTAACCACGACATTGTCAATTTCGCTCATGAGCTCTAAATGGTTAAAAAAATTGGTTTAGTTATTTTCGATAATAAACAAAAACAAAACAATTTGGTTTTTTTTCGATATAAACAAAAATGGAACAATCAAATTGTTTTATTTTGTCTATTATCTAAGAAATTGCATTAAGATTATTAATTATCTGAGAAATACTTTAAAAGTAAGTTTTATCTACTTAAAGCAATGAGCGAAATTATTGACAATATTACCGTTAAATTTATAGATTTTTCGTGTAAAATTCAGTGAATTCAATTCAGTAATTTTGTTGAGAAATTTATATATATATATTGTAACGATAATAAATGAGGGCGTTCGTAATCGGGTTACTTACGATCGAGATGTAACCTCACCTCGGGTTCGTCTATTTGTAACCAGAGAATATTTCGTTACATACAATGTTATTGTGGATCAGTTTACTTGTATTTATGTAGCGTGCACTTGAATACACCGTCCGTTGGAAATGTCGACTTGTAATATGGATCAATGATGTAGCGACAAACTCGCACTGGAGTCGTCGATGTAAATTATAAATGTATTATGTCGAACGGCGAATGATTTCGTAAATTGCCGCTTACTCCCACTACGCTGCTTCTTTTACGTGACGTCACTCACCGATGCCAACTATCGGGTCAGCTACAACCTGTGAATTCCATTTACTAAATGTAACGGCAATAATAATGACTCACAATTATCATCAAACATATATCCTTGTGGAATCCTTTATTCGGAAAAAACACTGGTTAACTTGTTTTAATAATTTTTAAACAGAATAATCGCAATTGTAGTACAAAATATAAGTCTTCTTTACCAGTTGGCAGCAGTAGCTGTTCAGTATTTCTTGAGATCAAAACAATGCTTTTTGTTAACGTTTTTAAATTAAAATAAGTTATATCAATTATCTCAGGGCGTATATGGTTCGGGGATTTATAATTATACAAAATATTACACTATTAATCAAAATACAAGTTCACAATCATGGGATATTACAACGTTAGAGTGATAGGTACACACAGAAATCGTATAGTGGTTGCCAGTCTTAAAAAGGTTATGTCTATATCAGGCTTTGATATTTATTAAGTGAATTAAAGGTTCTTGTTGTGTTTAAAAGGTGTTAGTCTTATATGGTGTTATTAGTGGTTGTTTCTAGTGTTCGTGTTATATGGTGTCTGTAATTCAGTTGATTATTGCTTAAAATACGTGTATACAAGTGTATGTGTTGAAGTACGATATAATGAGATGTCAGATCACCAAATCCTCTTCTTGTGCTCTTCTTAGTTGTAAATAGGTCCCACGTACACGTCAGGTCTTCTTCTCGTCCCTCGTCCACGTCAAATCTTCTTTCTGATTATTATTCCTTCTCATCCATCTAATGGGTAGTCTTCTGTTGTTGCAAAACGTTTGTATAGTGTACTTCTAACAGTATTTATCTATTGGTATTGTTTTTTCACACTTTATAACATATAATGTAAGACGATTTAAGAACGCGTCTATCTGCTAAGATCGTTGTCAAAGAAGTCTCTTTTTATTTATCCGAAATTTCTGGTTGCTATGGGTAAACTTGGAACCTGGTTGGCTAATCCGGATCTACATTGTCATATACTTTTATTATTTCAGAATCTAAATTTGTTCAAAATCTTTAAACTAACGTAACTTTTCTATACTGAATGGGAGTTTAAAACCATTATCAGCATTATTTTGATCTTCACATGTGTTATATTTAGACACCAAACATGCCTATTTTTGCTTAAGAACTATGGATGTTACAATTTTGTTATTCGGAATTTTCTTAAATAACTTGATATGTGTTATTTTGTTTCTATATTCCTTGCATACATTATTACCTATAAATACATCTACCTTTTCACATTTGCTTTACAAAATTTCTAATATAATTGTTCAAAATTATTAATTTGATTTCACCTGGCCTATGTACTGGTATTATTTTTATCACCATGTTTTAACATCTCTAACAATTAAATTAACTTCTAACAGTCATCAAAATGGTTTAACATATAACGTTATTTTAACAACACAAAGTATATATTATTCTAATAGTTAAATTCATGTCCACATGACTATGATTATACCAATTCCTTGCACAAATAGTTGTTTTCTACTCAAACTGTATAGGTGTTTGACACTTAACAAAACATCTCTATATAGTCCATTCTGCTTGTTTAATTAATTTACCATGGTTTATCATCAACTCTGTTGTGATATTTGTTAACACAACATAGAAAAAATGGAATTAATATCATTTATATTGACATTCCTTAAAATTAATTGTATCCCCTGGTACATACAAAAAAACACAACACAAATACTATTATATAAAACACTGTGCTATAACATAAAACATGCACATTTAACAAAATAAATTCTATACTAATTATTTAGTCCTTTGTCAGCTAATTTATGAATTATTCTGACACTGTCTATGCCATATTTACTATTCATATGGGTTTAAACATCCGTATACTTGCTGATGTTTTGTGTTACAAAAATTACAATAAAGTGAACACTGTTGCTCTACCTCACACACAGTTCTAATAATCTGGTTACATTTATTGTTTATCTGGGTTTTACTCTTGTTATGAATGTAATTGTGACCATGTTATAATTTGTTGTTTACTGGACAACCCTATGAACTCTATATGTGACAATTTTTGTATGGTTCTTGTATCTATAATCATGTGTATCTATATTTTTGTTACATTGATTAACTTAATTATTTAACAATATTTCTCTTACATAATATTATATGTTTGGGTCTATTATCCCTCACTTTGTATTTTGATTATTTGGATTTAATGATACATCAACTGAAACCATTTGTTTCTTTATAGTCCTGGTTCATAAACCATTTGTCCTTATAAATCTTTGTTTGGTCAATACTGAAAGTTCATTGTCATAGTTGGGGTTTGAAGATATCTGCATCACTTAGCCTAAATCATTAATTTGGGTACGGTCAGTTGTCTTACTAGTCAGTCTGAAATTGTCAGTCGTTCTTCTTTACTATCATCTTTGAAGATATTGTTCTTCTTGTCAGCTTCTTAATCAAAGTCTTCATTAAGTCAGGTACGGTATTATGTTGTTCCAAATGTCATGTTACATATTACCCTGCCACCAAATTTGATCATTTTAATAAAATATTGTTTTTGTTGAAATTATCAATTACCTTCTTTTTCATATTATCATTTGTTATTCTTATTATGATCTGGTATACTTGTCTTTAATTATAAGTGTTCTATCCCTGGAACATGTTACTTCCCTAACAAATTAATCACCATATATTCTGGAATCAGTCGGGTGGCTCTCTTGACCTAATACCCCACTGTCCTTACAATACATAATACATAAATAATATCGATTGCTGGAGCTATCTCGTCAGTCAATCACATTTAATAATCACTAGTCTATTCACGACTAAAATAAATAAAATAATATAATATATTCTTGGGATTGTTCACTCAGTCTAACTTCTCAGATCTAAATATTTCTTTCCATTGATTCTTTCAGGTGTTTATTTTCTTGTGGCAATATTAATAACTTTTTTTTTTTTTTTTTAATTGGTACTATCTTCCTTCCTTCTTTATCAGTACTGCTTAATCTTCATTTTTCATTCACTGTCTTCATTTAAATTAAAACATAACAAGTATATGCATCTTCATTTGTTGTTGATTCTCTCACAATCATGATAGGTTATTTGTAGTAAATTTGTTTCTAGTCTTGTCTTATTTTCATCGTCGACTGTCTACACTTGTCCTTTTTTATTCATTTTATAGCACTATGGTTTCTTGTAATTTATGGATGGTGCATCCTTCTTTTATATTCCAATAATGAGTTCATATCTGTGTTTAATAAGAGGTGCTTGTTTTGTTTAGAATTTGGAAATTTATTCCCAGTTGTTTATCTGCTTGATTCATTATAACATTATCAAACTGTACTGTAAGTTGTCCTTACTATTCATTTGAATTCTGATATATTCAAATTTGTTTATTTGGCTTGATTTAAAGTTATATTTTGGATTATGAAAGTTGGTTAGATGAGCTTGCTATGTTCTTTGTGTTTTGAGGTTTTATCATAATAAATTCTTCAATTCGAAATTAATTCTCATAAATAATTAGTTGTAAGTTGTTCTTACTATTTTTTTAGAATTTTGTGGTTTTATAATAATAAATTCTTCAATTCCAAATTAATTCTCATAAATCATTAGTTGTAAGTTGTTCTTACTATATTTTTAGGATTTTGTGGTTTTATAATAATAAATTCTTCAATTCCAAATTAATTCTCATAAATCATTAGTTGTAAGTTGTTCTTACTATATTTTTAGAATTTTGTGGTTTTATCACAACTTCTATACTTCTTATTATAGTGCTTATCGTCATATGTCCTTCTGTACCCAGTATTGATGATCTTTTGGTAATTTTCGTTATGTCGGTCAGTTGCTCATAATTTCTTTTTCTTTGACATGGTTTTTCGCCGTTGCCGGTTATCATAACATCAGTCCCTTTTTGTGGAGGTGTATGGTATTAGACTTAACCGTAGTCTGTCACTTCATTTGCTCTCATTGTCCGGATGACCATAGTCTTCATCATCGTTCCGGTACTAGTGACATCTCTGGCCTTTGTCTGGTATTTCATTTTTCTAGCCGCTATTCCTTTGTTGGCTGCTAAGCTTATTCGGCTCCCTCTATCATAGTGTTTTATACACCAGTACGTCTCTGGTCCATATGTGGTATTGCATGAAAAATATCTGTGAGGATCTTCATCTGAATTCTTAATTATTTGCTTATCTGAAACCCCATAATCTGGTTCACCATCACACATCCACCCTGAAGGAATACATTTTAGTGCACCTGTACACTGGAACTGTCCTGGATGGTACTCTAATGGAACACATTCTGGTGATTCATCTGTGCCGTCATCCCGGTCTGGTAAGATGTCATACTTCCATCTTTCTGGAATACACTGTCCAGTCCTGCGCTGAAACTGATCTAGTCCCCATGTTTTATTCAGTTTACCTCTGGTCCTTTCCCAGTGGTAAACTACTGTCTGCTGGTAAACCATCTCTGAGATTACCCTTAATCTACTTCCATTATTCCCGGAACTCACGATTTCTTCATGGTTGGTAACCTGGATATTATCATCATCAAATAAACCCTGGTTCATCATCTCCATTTCTTCCTTTGTTTTCATTAATTTCTTTGGATGTGTTCTTCTTCTCTTCATTGGTTCCACTTCCTTACCTTTAGTATTTTCTTTGTTTCCGTTAGTTTTCTTTTCAGGTAATACTACTACTGGATCCTCTGTTTTGGCGTTTGGTTTTTCTTCTGTTTCTGGTTTGCTATCATTTTTTATTTCTTCGGTCATTTCCTCCATCTTTTCCTCCCTTTTCTTAAAGTTCTCGTCCAATTTCTTCATGATTTCCTGGTAATTTTCCTTCAATTCTTCCCTCAATGCTTTATTATTTGCGTCAATTTTTTCCTCCATTTTCTTGCTATTCTCTTTCAATTCTCCCATTTTCTCTTCAATTTTCTTATTAGTCTCTCCCAATTTTCGGCTCAACTCCTCCGTAGATTGTTTATTGTCCTGTTTTAATTCCTCCTTCAATTTTTCTAAGTTCTTATTACTGTTTTCTATGAACTGTTTATTTTCCGTTTTTAATTCCTCTATTTTCTTACTATTCTCCTCCATAGACCGTTTATTGTCCTTCATTTCGTCCATTAGGTTCTTATTACTCTGTTTTAAATATTCCATAATGCTCTTCATGTCAATACTCTCTGTAGCTTTGTCCGGTTCTTGTTTATCCCCTTGGTCCTCTCTTATTATTACTTCTACTTCCTCGACCGGTGTCGCTTCTTTATCTTCCATATTTAATTCGTCTACCTTCTCGGCTTCGACCGCTCGTTTTCGCGATGTCTCTCGCTTCCTCATCTTGTTTATTTTGGTTTATTGGTCTATTAATAATAATTTAATTTATATTAAATTACACGCCTCACACGTTGGTGCGCCAATTTGTAACGATAATAAAGGGGGTGATTGTTCGTAATCGGGTTACTTACGATCGAGATGTAACCTCACCTCGGGTTCGTCTATTTGTAACCAGAGAATATTTCGTTACATACAATGTTATTGTGGATCAGTTTACTTGTATTTATGTAGCGTGCACTTGAATACACCGTCCGTTGGAAATGTCGACTTGTAATATGGATCAATGATGTAGCGACAATCTCGCACTGGAGTCGTCGATGTAAATTATAAATGTATTATGTCGAACGGCGAATGATTTCGTAAATTGCCGCTTACTCCCACTACGCTGCTTCTTTTACGTGACGTCACTCACCGATGCCAACTATCGGGTCAGCTACAACCTGTGAATTCCATTTACTAAATGTAACGGCAATAATAATGACTCACAATTATCATCAAACATATATCCTTGTGGAATCCTTTATTCGGAAAAAACACTGGTTAACTTGTTTTAATAATTTTTAAACAGAATAATCGCAATTGTAGTACAAAATATAAGTCTTCTTTACCAGTTGGCAGCAGTAGCTGTTCAGTATTTCTTGAGATCAAAACAATGCTTTTTGTTAACGTTTTTAAATTAAAATAAGTTATATCAATTATCTCAGGGCGTATATGGTTCGGGGATTTATAATTATACAAAATATTACACTATTAATCAAAATACAAGTTCACAATCATGGGATATTACAACGTTAGAGTGATAGGTACACACAGAAATCGTATAGTGGTTGCCAGTCTTAAAAAGGTTATGTCTATATCAGGCTTTGATATTTATTAAGTGAATTAAAGGTTCTTGTTGTGTTTAAAAGGTGTTAGTCTTATATGGTGTTATTAGTGGTTGTTTCTAGTGTTCGTGTTATATGGTGTCTGTAATTCAGTTGATTATTGCTTAAAATACGTGTATACAAGTGTATGTGTTGAAGTACGATATAATGAGATGTCAGATCACCAAATCCTCTTCTTGTGCTCTTCTTAGTTGTAAATAGGTCCCACGTACACGTCAGGTCTTCTTCTCGTCCCTCGTCCACGTCAAATCTTCTTTCTGGTTATTATTCCTTCTCATCCATCTAATGGGTAGTCTTCTGTTGTTGCAAAACGTTTGTATAGTGTACTTCTAACAGTATTTATCTATTGGTATTGTTTTTTCACACTTTATAACATATAATGTAAGACGATTTAAGAACGCGTCTATCTGCTAAGATCGTTGTCAAAGAAGTCTCTTTTTATTTATCCGAAATTTCTGGTTGCTATGGGTAAACTTGGAACCTGGTTGGCTAATCCGGATCTACATTGTCATATACTTTTATTATTTCAGAATCTAAATTTGTTCAAAATCTTTAAACTAACGTAACTTTTCTATACTGAATGGGAGTTTAAAACCATTATCAGCATTATTTTGATCTTCACATGTGTTATATTTAGACACCAAACATGCCTATTTTTGCTTAAGAACTATGGATGTTACAATTTTGTTATTCGGAATTTTCTTAAATAACTTGATATGTGTTATTTTGTTTCTATATTCCTTGCATACATTATTACCTATAAATACATCTACCTTTTCACATTTGCTTTACAAAATTTCTAATATAATTGTTCAAAATTATTAATTTGATTTCACCTGGCCTATGTACTGGTATTATTTTTATCACCATGTTTTAACATCTCTAACAATTAAATTAACTTCTAACAGTCATCAAAATGGTTTAACATATAACGTTATTTTAACAACACAAAGTATATATTATTCTAATAGTTAAATTCATGTCCACATGACTATGATTATACCAATTCCTTGCACAAATAGTTGTTTTCTACTCAAACTGTATAGGTGTTTGACACTTAACAAAACATCTCTATATAGTCCATTCTGCTTGTTTAATTAATTTACCATGGTTTATCATCAACTCTGTTGTGATATTTGTTAACACAACATAGAAAAAATGGAATTAATATCATTTATATTGACATTCCTTAAAATTAATTGTATCCCCTGGTACATACAAAAAAACACAACACAAATACTATTATATAAAACACTGTGCTATAACATAAAACATGCACATTTAACAAAATAAATTCTATACTAATTATTTAGTCCTTTGTCAGCTAATTTATGAATTATTCTGACACTGTCTATGCCATATTTACTATTCATATGGGTTTAAACATCCGTATACTTGCTGATGTTTTGTGTTACAAAAATTACAATAAAGTGAACACTGTTGCTCTACCTCACACACAGTTCTAATAATCTGGTTACATTTATTGTTTATCTGGGTTTTACTCTTGTTATGAATGTAATTGTGACCATGTTATAATTTGTTGTTTACTGGACAACCCTATGAACTCTATATGTGACAATTTTTGTATGGTTCTTGTATCTATAATCATGTGTATCTATATTTTTGTTACATTGATTAACTTAATTATTTAACAATATTTCTCTTACATAATATTATATGTTTGGGTCTATTATCCCTCACTTTGTATTTTAATTATTTGGATTTAATGATACATCAACTGAAACCATTTGTTTCTTTATAGTCCTGGTTCATAAACCATTTGTCCTTATAAATCTTTGTTTGGTCAATACTGAAAGTTCATTGTCATAGTTGGGGTTTGAAGATATCTGCATCACTTAGCCTAAATCATTAATTTGGGTACGGTCAGTTGTCTTACTAGTCAGTCTGAAATTGTCAGTCGTTCTTCTTTACTATCATCTTTGAAGATATTGTTCTTCTTGTCAGCTTCTTAATCAAAGTCTTCATTAAGTCAGGTACGGTATTATGTTGTTCCAAATGTCATGTTACATATTACCCTGCCACCAAATTTGATCATTTTAATAAAATATTGTTTTTGTTGAAATTATCAATTACCTTCTTTTTCATATTATCATTTGTTATTCTTATTATGATCTGGTATACTTGTCTTTAATTATAAGTGTTCTATCCCTGGAACATGTTACTTCCCTAACAAATTAATCACCATATATTCTGGAATCAGTCGGGTGGCTCTCTTGACCTAATACCCCACTGTCCTTACAATACATAATACATAAATAATATCGATTGCTGGAGCTATCTCGTCAGTCAATCACATTTAATAATCACTAGTCTATTCACGACTAAAATAAATAAAATAATATAATATATTCTTGGGATTGTTCACTCAGTCTAACTTCTCAGATCTAAATATTTCTTTCCATTGATTCTTTCAGGTGTTTATTTTCTTGTGGCAATATTAATAACATTTTTTTTTTTTTTTTAATTGGTACTATCTTCCTTCCTTCTTTATCAGTACTGCTTAATCTTCATTTTTCATTCACTGTCTTCATTTAAATTAAAACATAACAAGTATATGCATCTTCATTTGTTGTTGATTCTCTCACAATCATGATAGGTTATTTGTAGTAAATTTGTTTCTAGTCTTGTCTTATTTTCATCGTCGACTGTCTACACTTGTCCTTTTTTATTCATTTTATAGCACTATGGTTTCTTCTAATTTATGGATGTTGCATCCTTCTTTTATATTCCAATAATGAGTTCATATCTGTGTTTAATAAGAGGTGCTTGTTTTGTTTAGAATTTGGAAATTTATTCCCAGTTGTTTATCTGCTTGATTCATTATAACATTATCAAACTGTACTGTAAGTTGTCCTTACTATTCATTTGAATTCTGATATATTCAAATTTGTTTATTTGGCTTGATTTAAAGTTATATTTTGGATTATGAAAGTTGGTTAGATGAGCTTGCTATGTTCTTTGTGTTTTGAGGTTTTATCATAATAAATTCTTCAATTCGAAATTAATTCTCATAAATAATTAGTTGTAAGTTGTTCTTACTATTTTTTTAGAATTTTGTGGTTTTATAATAATAAATTCTTCAATTCCAAATTAATTCTCATAAATCATTAGTTGTAAGTTGTTCTTACTATATTTTTAGGATTTTGTGGTTTTATAATAATAAATTCTTCAATTCCAAATTAATTCTCATAAATCATTAGTTGTAAGTTGTTCTTACTATATTTTTAGAATTTTGTGGTTTTATCACAACTTCTATACTTCTTATTATAGTGCTTATCGTCATATGTCCTTCTGTACCCAGTATTGATGATCTTTTGGTAATTTTCGTTATGTCGGTCAGTTGCTCATAATTTCTTTTTCTTTGACATGGTTTTTCGCCGTTGCCGGTTATCATAACATCAGTCCCTTTTTGTGGAGGTGTATGGTATTAGACTTAACCGTAGTCTGTCACTTCATTTGCTCTCATTGTCCGGATGACCATAGTCTTCATCATCGTTCCGGTACTAGTGACATCTCTGGCCTTTGTCTGGTATTTCATTTTTCTAGCCGCTATTCCTTTGTTGGCTGCTAAGCTTATTCGGCTCCCTCTATCATAGTGTTTTATACACCAGTACGTCTCTGGTCCATATGTGGTATTGCATGAAAAATATCTGTGAGGATCTTCATCTGAATTCTTAATTATTTGCTTATCTGAAACCCCATAATCTGGTTCACCATCACACATCCACCCTGAAGGAATACATTTTAGTGCACCTGTACACTGGAACTGTCCTGGATGGTACTCTAATGGAACACATTCTGGTGATTCATCTGTGCCGTCATCCCGGTCTGGTAAGATGTCATACTTCCATCTTTCTGGAATACACTGTCCAGTCCTGCGCTGAAACTGATCTAGTCCCCATGTTTTATTCAGTTTACCTCTGGTCCTTTCCCAGTGGTAAACTACTGTCTGCTGGTAAACCATCTCTGAGATTACCCTTAATCTACTTCCATTATTCCCGGAACTCACGATTTCTTCATGGTTGGTAACCTGGATATTATCATCATCAAATAAACCCTGGTTCATCATCTCCATTTCTTCCTTTGTTTTCATTAATTTCTTTGGATGTGTTCTTCTTCTCTTCATTGGTTCCACTTCCTTACCTTTAGTATTTTCTTTGTTTCCGTTAGTTTTCTTTTCAGGTAATACTACTACTGGATCCTCTGTTTTGGCGTTTGGTTTTTCTTCTGTTTCTGGTTTGCTATCATTTTTTATTTCTTCGGTCATTTCCTCCATCTTTTCCTCCCTTTTCTTAAAGTTCTCGTCCAATTTCTTCATGATTTCCTGGTAATTTTCCTTCAATTCTTCCCTCAATGCTTTATTATTTGCGTCAATTTTTTCCTCCATTTTCTTGCTATTCTCTTTCAATTCTCCCATTTTCTCTTCAATTTTCTTATTAGTCTCTCCCAATTTTCGGCTCAACTCCTCCGTAGATTGTTTATTGTCCTGTTTTAATTCCTCCTTCAATTTTTCTAAGTTCTTATTACTGTTTTCTATGAACTGTTTATTTTCCGTTTTTAATTCCTCTATTTTCTTACTATTCTCCTCCATAGACCGTTTATTGTCCTTCATTTCGTCCATTAGGTTCTTATTACTCTGTTTTAAATATTCCATAATGCTCTTCATGTCAATACTCTCTGTAGCTTTGTCCGGTTCTTGTTTATCCCCTTGGTCCTCTCTTATTATTACTTCTACTTCCTCGACCGGTGTCGCTTCTTTATCTTCCATATTTAATTCGTCTACCTTCTCGGCTTCGACCGCTCGTTTTCGCGATGTCTCTCGCTTCCTCATCTTGTTTATTTTGGTTTATTGGTCTATTAATAATAATTTAATTTATATTAAATTACACGCCTCACACGTTGGTGCGCCAATTTGTAACGATAATAAAGGGGGTGATTGTTCGTAATCGGGTTACTTACGATCGAGATGTAACCTCACCTCGGGTTCGTCTATTTGTAACCAGAGAATATTTCGTTACATACAATGTTATTGTGGATCAGTTTACTTGTATTTATGTAGCGTGCACTTGAATACACCGTCCGTTGGAAATGTCGACTTGTAATATGGATCAATGATGTAGCGACAAACTCGCACTGGAGTCGTCGATGTAAATTATAAATGTATTATGTCGAACGGCGAATGATTTCGTAAATTGCCGCTTACTCCCACTACGCTGCTTCTTTTACGTGACGTCACTCACCGATGCCAACTATCGGGTCAGCTACAACCTGTGAATTCCATTTACTAAATGTAACGGCAATAATAATGACTCACAATTATCATCAAACATATATCCTTGTGGAATCCTTTATTCGGAAAAAACACTGGTTAACTTGTTTTAATAATTTTTAAACAGAATAATCGCAATTGTAGTACAAAATATAAGTCTTCTTTACCAGTTGGCAGCAGTAGCTGTTCAGTATTTCTTGAGATCAAAACAATGCTTTTTGTTAACGTTTTTAAATTAAAATAAGTTATATCAATTATCTCAGGGCGTATATGGTTCGGGGATTTATAATTATACAAAATATTACACTATTAATCAAAATACAAGTTCACAATCATGGGATATTACAACGTTAGAGTGATAGGTACACACAGAAATCGTATAGTGGTTGCCAGTCTTAAAAAGGTTATGTCTATATCAGGCTTTGATATTTATTAAGTGAATTAAAGGTTCTTGTTGTGTTTAAAAGGTGTTAGTCTTATATGGTGTTATTAGTGGTTGTTTCTAGTGTTCGTGTTATATGGTGTCTGTAATTCAGTTGATTATTGCTTAAAATACGTGTATACAAGTGTATGTGTTGAAGTACGATATAATGAGATGTCAGATCACCAAATCCTCTTCTTGTGCTCTTCTTAGTTGTAAATAGGTCCCACGTACACGTCAGGTCTTCTTCTCGTCCCTCGTCCACGTCAAATCTTCTTTCTGGTTATTATTCCTTCTCATCCATCTAATGGGTAGTCTTCTGTTGTTGCAAAACGTTTGTATAGTGTACTTCTAACAGTATTTATCTATTGGTATTGTTTTTTCACACTTTATAACATATAATGTAAGACGATTTAAGAACGCGTCTATCTGCTAAGATCGTTGTCAAAGAAGTCTCTTTTTATTTATCCGAAATTTCTGGTTGCTATGGGTAAACTTGGAACCTGGTTGGCTAATCCGGATCTACATTGTCATATACTTTTATTATTTCAGAATCTAAATTTGTTCAAAATCTTTAAACTAACGTAACTTTTCTATACTGAATGGGAGTTTAAAACCATTATCAGCATTATTTTGATCTTCACATGTGTTATATTTAGACACCAAACATGCCTATTTTTGCTTAAGAACTATGGATGTTACAATTTTGTTATTCGGAATTTTCTTAAATAACTTGATATGTGTTATTTTGTTTCTATATTCCTTGCATACATTATTACCTATAAATACATCTACCTTTTCACATTTGCTTTACAAAATTTCTAATATAATTGTTCAAAATTATTAATTTGATTTCACCTGGCCTATGTACTGGTATTATTTTTATCACCATGTTTTAACATCTCTAACAATTAAATTAACTTCTAACAGTCATCAAAATGGTTTAACATATAACGTTATTTTAACAACACAAAGTATATATTATTCTAATAGTTAAATTCATGTCCACATGACTATGATTATACCAATTCCTTGCACAAATAGTTGTTTTCTACTCAAACTGTATAGGTGTTTGACACTTAACAAAACATCTCTATATAGTCCATTCTGCTTGTTTAATTAATTTACCATGGTTTATCATCAACTCTGTTGTGATATTTGTTAACACAACATAGAAAAAATGGAATTAATATCATTTATATTGACATTCCTTAAAATTAATTGTATCCCCTGGTACATACAAAAAAACACAACACAAATACTATTATATAAAACACTGTGCTATAACATAAAACATGCACATTTAACAAAATAAATTCTATACTAATTATTTAGTCCTTTGTCAGCTAATTTATGAATTATTCTGACACTGTCTATGCCATATTTACTATTCATATGGGTTTAAACATCCGTATACTTGCTGATGTTTTGTGTTACAAAAATTACAATAAAGTGAACACTGTTGCTCTACCTCACACACAGTTCTAATAATCTGGTTACATTTATTGTTTATCTGGGTTTTACTCTTGTTATGAATGTAATTGTGACCATGTTATAATTTGTTGTTTACTGGACAACCCTATGAACTCTATATGTGACAATTTTTGTATGGTTCTTGTATCTATAATCATGTGTATCTATATTTTTGTTACATTGATTAACTTAATTATTTAACAATATTTCTCTTACATAATATTATATGTTTGGGTCTATTATCCCTCACTTTGTATTTTGATTATTTGGATTTAATGATACATCAACTGAAACCATTTGTTTCTTTATAGTCCTGGTTCATAAACCATTTGTCCTTATAAATCTTTGTTTGGTCAATACTGAAAGTTCATTGTCATAGTTGGGGTTTGAAGATATCTGCATCACTTAGCCTAAATCATTAATTTGGGTACGGTCAGTTGTCTTACTAGTCAGTCTGAAATTGTCAGTCGTTCTTCTTCACTATCATCTTTGAAGATATTGTTCTTCTTGTCAGCTTCTTAATCAAAGTCTTCATTAAGTCAGGTACGGTATTATGTTGTTCCAATTGTCATGTTACAATATATATATTCGGCATTTAATTCCGATTGCTTGTGTTGTAATTTTATTCTGTAACTGAATAACTCGGAATACTGTACTGCTGGCCGTGAAGTCGGTCTACATACGATGACGTCACGGATCAGTTGTGAGGCCTTCTATATCAGTAGGTTTTGGCAGCACCCGCTTTCCGAAACGGTACAAAATTAAAAATTGTATAAAAAAACAATTTTTTACTTAACAGCCTTTGTATAATATACAGAGCAATTAAACTTGCAGTAAAATTCTAGTCACGAATAATGAAAATTCACTGCTTTAGTTACATAGTTTCTGATAATTCATTTTGTTATCCATTATGACAAACATTAATAATACACTAGCAGTAATTGTAACTGTCTGGTTACCAACGTTGTCATTGTTATTACCTCGTATATTAACAGTCAGTAAATTAACACACCAGCAGTGCACTATATGTTTTTTGTGAACATGTTTGAATTTTATTCTATTTAATGACCTTCTTCTATGAAGATGTCTAATATCTTCTGTGAAGAATAACAATCAGTACTTTCATATCCATTCAAGTATTTGAGTACCTACATTATTAGTATTAATATCAATGCTTCGTTTTACTCAGATTGATGTCATTTTGAAGTAGAAAGAATGTTATTGTTGTTATTATTATTGTTGTTGTTGTTGCTGCTGCTGCTGCTGCTGCTGCTGCTGTTGTTGTTGTTGTTGTTGTTGTTGTTGTTGTTGTTGTTGTTCTTCTTCTTCTTCTTCTTCTTATTATTATTATTATTATTTTTATTATTATTATTATTATTATTATTATTAAATCACAACTATAACTATGGATGTCCTTTCTATTCTAGTCAGACTCGAAATGTTTAGTATAAACATTTTCTAAACATTTATAGTTACGCAACTATGTCGTATAAACCAAATACTGTGAGAAACCAAATGAATAATTTACTTTTAACACGATTTTCTTAACTAGATGTGCAATTCCATGATGATTCAGGTATTGAGTCTATATAAATATAAATACAGTACTCAGATTACTGGCATGGATGATCCAGATTGCTGACACACAAAAACAT
This sequence comes from Magicicada septendecula, assembly GCA_034769895.1. Classification (NCBI taxonomy): domain Eukaryota; kingdom Metazoa; phylum Arthropoda; class Insecta; order Hemiptera; family Cicadidae; genus Magicicada; species Magicicada septendecula. The sequence continues at coordinate 272,657,604 of CM068368.1, forward strand.
AAAGTCGTTTTAATAGGCTTATACCTTGTTTTAATCTAAAGCAAAAAAGTGGAAGCACCTGGTAGACAACTAAAACAGTCTCTTCGTCAATACGTCTCTTACTAAAAGTAGGTAATAAATAAATTTACTTTATGTAGTATTTCTCAGAAAACATTATAAAAACAATCAGATATAATGTAGTTGCCGTTATAAAAGGTAAACATTTATATTTAATTAATTTTGTTATCCATTATGACAAACATGAATAATAAGCTACCACTAAGAAAATGTCCGGTTACCAACATTGACATTGCTGTTTACCGTGTTTACTGTCTGGTTAGTGATGTGGCATTGCTTGTGTAATGTGTAGTTAGACCTGGAGTATAAAAAATCCAGAAATTGAATTTAAGTTACGTAACAAACTAAAAGAAACAGCGTAGTGGCAAGTACATTAGCAACTATCAATAGATTACTATTAAACAAAATATCACTAGGTAAATTTCCTGCCTCATAGATGTATAATAATATTCAATCCTTATTATTTCTTTTAGTATTTTTTGCACATGCACACTTGAAAATTATTATGTTCAGCTTCCGAAAGTCGTATAAATGTTTATAAATTATTTATTAGATTTTATATTATCTAAAACAAATTTTTTATAAAAATTAACGTAACATTTGAATTTCCACCACTATACAAAAATTAAACTTCATTATTTAAATATTTTTTATTTAATATTGTTACGACATCACAGAACAATCTACGTGTTTGCCGAATGCGCCAGAAGAATCTCGATGTAAAGCGTGTGGCGTACGTGCTTGTCGACGCATTTTCGAGAGGTTTCTCGAAGGCGCCAGGCGCGCGGACTGTGTCAAGGCCGCAGTTAATTACGTAGTTCACACGAGCGCTAAGCCGCAATTAGGAACATTCTGGTCTGTGAGCGTTGTATAAATACTTGGCGGCAGCGGCCCTAGTTTTTCAGTATTAGTGCGATATATTGACAGCGCGGTTCGAGAGTTATTGTCGGGCGAAATTACTGTGCGCGTTCAAGTGGTTATTAGTTGAATGTTGTGTTTTATAATCGGACGGTAATTATAATACAATTGTGTTTAATTTTAGTGGACATTTTATGGCGTGTGAACAATTTTTATTTGATTGTGTTGTTAATTACGAACTGTTAACTGTAGAAATTAAAGCTGGTAATTTGTGACTTAATTGGTGTCTTATATTTTGTTGTTTTTCACTGTACCTACGACGATCGAGTAGACAGTCGTAACAGTGGTGTCAGAACTGGGATAAAACGGTTAACAGTGGAAACAGTGGACACTCTGTACAAGACGAGTGTAATTCGTAATTAATCGCTAAACAATGGATGCCAGTCAGATGATGGAAAATTTACAGTCGCTGCTGTTACAGACGGAGAAACGACAGGATAAGAAACGCAGAGAGGAGGCGGAAGAGACAAAAGAAGAACGCCGACAGGAAAGAGAGGAACGGAAGCGTGAAACAGAGAATACATCTCAGCATTAATACAGGAGCAGAAACAGATGCAAGAACATAGTACCGTAGAATTGGGTCTCCTACGAGGTGAGCTTAATAAACAAGTTACTAAAATATCGGTACAAGAATCAATGACATTAAAAATAGCTGAAGTAAAAAATCTGTCTCGAGTGTTGAAGAATCGATGTCTTCAAAAATATCTGACTTAGGAGAATCCATGTCAAATAAAATAGCTGAAGTAGAAAAATCTGTCTTGACTGTGGAAGAAACTATGTCAACAAAAATATCTGCAGTAGAAAACTCAATGGCAAACATAAGAGAAAAAATTAAAAGTGAAGTTGAGCAGTGCCTGAAAATGCAGCCAAAACAACTTTGTGAACAAACTGTACAAATGATAAAAAAAGAAAAAGACGCAGAAAATAAGTCAAAAGAGAAAGTAACTTAACTGCAGTAGGGACAGTTCATGTCAAAGCTCCAACCTTTGACGGAAGCAGTCACTGGGCAACGTACCTCCGCCAATTTGAATCTGCTGCATGCGCAAATAATTGGACAAAGAAAGACAAGGCTGTTTCATTCGTTCTTGCATTAAAAGGACCATTTACTACAGAAAGTGCCACCTGACAGCCAGAACACCTATGCCGAGTTGATAAAAACTCTGGAATTACGGTATGGTGATAAACATTTGGGAGATGTGTACTGCACCCAGTTGATAGCAAGGCGACAGCATTCCGGGGACAGTCTTCAAGAATTTGAAGCAAGTATCGACAGACTAATTAGACTGGCCTGTCCTGAAGCGCCAGAAAATTTCCGAACGAGTTTTGCGATGCAGACATTTACTGCTGGTGTCCGAGATAACGAACTACAGCAAGTGTTACGAATGGCAAGACATCAGAACAGTGCGGACGCCCTAGTTACATGCTCTGGAATTCGAGGCCGCCAAATCAGCGTCTGGTTGGACAAGTCATAAAGTGTGCGCGCTTAAAGATCGCGGCGGCACAGACGATGAGGAAGAAGAACAAGGAACTATGTTACTCGACGGTCGGCGCCACAGAATAAAATAAGAAAGGATGGAAGACCGAAGTGTTATAGATGTGCGAAACCTGGACATCTACAACGAGATTGTCGGGTTAGAATTCAGCAGCAGAGAAACTAGCAATAGTCGGTACAACGGCGCGTGTGCTGACTAACTGGAGGAACGAAGCCCCTAAACAATACGCAATTTCTACACTTCAAAAAAACAGCGGGAGCTTGGTAGTTACCGGATTTGTTCAAGAAAGGCCAACCTCGATTACAGTTGACACAGGTGCAACAGTTTCTGTTGTGGAATCCGAAGTGGTGAAAGATCTCAAGCCTATCTGGTGCTCTTGCAGCTTGCGAACAGCTACTGGACGGCCTGTAAAAGTGTATGGAAAAGTGGAGATACACCTACGGCTCGGTCGACTTGTGTTTAATCATCAACTACTTGTTGCAGACATTGTGGATGAAGCAATTCTTGGTGTGGATGTTATGAACGCATACGGATTTATAGTCGACTTCAAGAACAATGCCTTGAGAATCGGTGGCGAAGAGGTAATGCTATCAACAAAGACGACAGCAGAAAAATCGATGGACATCATAAACCAAGTGGCCGTAACTATTCCACTAAACTCCGAAAAGATCATCATGGTTAGAACCGATGTAGATACTAGGGGCAACCAGTGCTCTATTTCGAACCCCAGGTAGTCAGCACACCGGGCATACTAATTGCCAGAAGTTTAGTAAAACCTGACGAAACCGGAAATGTACCTATTAGAGTGGCGAATATTTTGGATCAAGGTATCACTTTACAAAGCAATACGCTCTTAGGCAAATTGACTCCTGTGGCCTGGGTAGCCGGAATAACGCAACGAAGATCCAGTGCTTCGGATAATTCCAAATTACCAGAGGAACTGCAAGAATTATTGAACAAATCTTTTAACGGCCTCTGAAGTGGTGAGGTAAAATAACTCAGACAGTTTTTACACGAATTCAAAGATTGTTTTGCAGTTTGGGGACACAATCACTGGGAAGAACCTCACTTGTGCAACATCGCATCAATACCGGGGACACAACACCGATACGCCAACCTCCTCGAAGGCCTCCATTATCTAAACAAGAGTAAATGTCTCGGTTAGTACAGGACATGATGATAGAGGGAGTAATCAAACCTTCGTCAAGTGCTTGGTCTTCTCCTGTAGTGCTAGTAGCGAAGAAGGGTGGTGGATTCCGTTTCTGCGTAGACTACTGGAGGTTAAATGACGTTACAAAGAAAGACTGCTATCCATTACCTCGCGTTGACGATAAACGCGACACGTTGTTCGGAGCACAGTGGTTTTCCACCTTGGACCTGAAGAGTGGATATTGGAAAGTGGGCCTTCATCAAGAAGACAAGGAAACGACCGCTTTCTCGACCCCAAGTGGCTTATTCCAATTTAACGTTATGCCATTTGGACTCCGTAATGCACCGGCAACATTTGAAAGATTGATGGACCTGGTACTCCGAGGCCTGATAGGAAAACTTGCCTTGTTTATTTAGACAATGTCATAGTCATCGGGAAGACTTTCAAAGAACATCTGGAAAACCTTAAGGAGGTTTTAACTAGAATTCACGGCGCCCAACTGAAGCTGAGCCCGAAGAAGTGTTCTCTATTCCAGAAGGAAGTACAGTATCTGGGCCGTCTGGTTTCGGTAGCGGGTGTTAGCATGGATCCTAGTAAAGTAGAAACCGTAAGAGACTGGCCAGTGCCGAAGAGTAAACACGAAGTTCGGGGTTTCCTGGGAGTTATGCTCATATTACAGACGTTTTGTGAAAGGTTTCGCTACTATTTCTAAACCACTACATGAGCTAACGGAAAATAAACGAAACTTCCAGTGGTCGAGAGAGTGTCATCAAGCGTTTAGGACTTTGAAATTTGCATTATATTCGCAGCCAATTCTTGCTTTTCCAGCTTCCGAAGGAAAGTTCATTGTGGACACAGACGCACGCAATACTGGTCTAGGTACAGTTTTGTCTCAAGTGCAAAACGGTGAAGAACGAGTAATAGCGTATTACAGCAAGACGCTTTCTAAACCAGAGAGAAATTATTGTGTTACAGGGAGAGAGTTGTTGGCAATTGTCAGAGCTTTGGAGCACTTCCATAAATACCTCTATGGGAGAGAGTTTTCACTACGTACCGACCATGCCGCGCTTGCATGGCTCTTGAGTTTTAAAAATCCAGAAGGACAGTTGGCAAGGTGGCTCGAACGTCTGCAAGAGTACAACTTCAAGGTACAACATCGACGGGGGCGCCTGCATGATAATACAGATGGCTTATCACGAAGACCGTGCCCGGAAGACTGCCGACATTGCCACAGAAAGGAAGAACAAAACTTAAGCGAACATGTTCAAGCCATCACTGTAGATTTCCTGGCTGACGGCTGGACAACACAAGACTGTCGACAAGAACAGATAACTGATGAAGACATTGGACCGATCTTGACAGCAAAAGAGGAAGGTCGCCGCCCGGATTGGCAAGATATCTGCCATGGTTCCGAAGTGCTGAAGGGTTACTGGGCACAATGGGAATCTCTCACCTTAGAAAACGGATTGTTGAAAAGGGCTTGGGAAAGTGAAGATGGACGAGACGTGGTCATGCAGTTGATAGTTCCCCGAAGTAAAGTGCAGTCTGTTTTGAGGGAGATGCATGATGGAACATCTGGAGGCCATCTTAGCGTTAACAAAACCCTTGGCAAAATACGGAAGCGGTTCTATTTGCTTCATCTTAGCCACGACGTAGAGGAATGTGTTCGGACCTGTGAAATATGTGCTGCAAGCAAGGGCCGACAAACTAGAAGCAGGGTAAAAATGAGACAATATAACGTTGGACAACCTTTCGAGAGAATTGCCATATAGACATTGCTGGACCATTCCCAGTTACTGACGATGGAAACCGGTACATCATGGTTGTAGGTGACTACTTTACTAAGTGGGTGGAAGCCTACGCAATTCCAAATCAGGAGATTACCACTGTGGCAAAGCAGTTAGTTAACAACTTCTGTTGCCGTTATGGAGCATCTATGGAAATGCATACGGATCAAGGGAGAAATTTCGAATCAGGAGCGTTTAAAGAAATATGCCGTCTACTCGGAATTCGAAAGACCAGGACAACGCCTCTGCATCCTCAGTCGGACGGGATTGTTGAGAGATTCAATAGGACACTTGAGCAGCATCTTTCGAAGGTTGTTGACGAGACCAAACAGACTGGGACCAACGTATATCACTATTCCTCATGGGGTATAGATCATCAGTACACGACACAACCGGCATAACGCCAGCAAAATTGCTGTTTGGGAGGGAGATTCGTCTTCCTGAGGATTTAATGGTCGGATCACCAGAGACTCAGTCCCAAGAGCCACAGAACTGTTCCTCGCAATTAGAAATCCATCTGCGAGAAATGAATCGCTTGGTAAGAGGACGACTGAAGATTGCCAGTGATAAAACGAAAATTCGGTATGACATTCGCAGCAATAGTGTGGGTTTCCAAGAAGGAGATCAGGACTGGTTGTTCAACCCAAAGCGCCGTCGTGGTCGCTCACCTAAGTTGCAAACTAACTGGGAAGGACCCTAGACTGTGAAAAAAGAATTAACGATGTTTTTTTATCGGATTCAACAGTAAGGGCACCGAGAGTTCAAGGTCGTCCACCTAGATCGCCTGGCTAAGTATTACTTCAGAGACGGTTTGCCAGTTCGGGACGAACAGGCTTAAGGAGGGGGCAGTTTTACGACATCACAGAACAATCTACGTGTTTTTCGAATGTGCCAGAAGAATCTCGATGTAAAGCGTGTGGCGTACGTGCTTGTCGACGCATTTTCGAGAGGTTTCTCGAAGGCGCCAGCCGCGCGGACTGTGTCAAGGCCGCAGTTAATTACGTAGTTCACACGAGCGCTAAGACGCAATTAGGAACATTCTGGTCTGTGAGCGTTGTATAAACACTTGGCGGCAGCGGCCCTAGTTTTACAGTATTAATGCGATATATTGACAGCGCGATTCGAAAGTTATTGTTGGGCGAAATTACTGTGCGCGTTCAAGTGGTTATTAGTTAAGTGTTGTATTTTATAATCGGACGGTAATTGTAATACAATTGTGTTTAATTTTAGTGGACATTTTATGGCGTGTAAACAATTTTTATTTGATTTGTTGTAGAGATTGTGTTGTTAATTACGAACTGTTAAATGTAGAAATTAAAGCTGGTAATTAGTGATATAATTGGTGTCTTGTATTTTGTTGTTTTTCACTGTACCTACGACGATCGAGTAGACCGTTTAAATATTTCATTTCTTTTGCCTTTCATAATATAATAAATATGGTATATAGTTTTCGCTTTTGTCCGCTAACAAATTTCATACAAAAGAGATGGCAATAAAAACAAGATAATTTGCCTCTGAACAAAAAATGTGTCATCACAAGTGCAGATAATTAACTACACATAATTAAGTAGAAACAGATAAATCTTACAATTAATCAAGTTGAATAATTGCAGATAATTTTTCAAATTTTAATTTCTTTAATGACTATGTTGATATATCATCATTCAATACATATATAATAACGAGAGTAACTGCTTTTGGCACTGATTCAGACAACTAAGGCATTGAGTAACGTCTTCTATGTTTCAGACAAACGCTCATCAGATCTTAATCTCTTCCGGAGGAGTGTGTTACAGTGGCACTTCCAAGTGTTGAAAATTAAGTCTTATGTCGTCCAACATGTTTTCAACTATCCCTCAAACTCACCCAATAAGGATTCATATCTGGGCTTCTGAGTTGACGGTGTTTTTGAAAATATTATTTTCATCAAGGAAGTGTGTCATACGCGCGTTATATCAATAAAGAGTGCATTTTCATGCATAAGAACGCTCTTACCTTTGATTTATGGCCCAACATATTCTTCAAGGTATTGTCTTATATAGCCGTAAATATCTAGCGGTCTAAGTCCTTGTTTTGTGGATACGTTTGTGCAGGCACTGTAAGAAACATTACCCCGAAACATTTTAGACCTTCCTCTAAATACAACATTACAACAGACACACCCTTCTCCTGGTATTCTTTATGTGCTTTCACGCACAAGCAAGCTACATTCCAGTGTCATCACCGAATAACTTCGATGGTGCATAAGAAATATTCATGCAAAATCTAGATATGAGAGGAAAACTAAGTGTATCTCTTCAGTGTTGTGTATGTATTCGACTATTTAATCTTGTCCCTCTGTAACTTCTTACAGTTTAGGCACACACAAATGCACTTATTTACCTTCCAATTATTGTTCTTCTAGCTCAGAACTTTAATTTTCCGTGTTTCTAAAGCTACAGCTTTTATAAAACGATTGTCTCTGTCATCTATAGAGCTTAGATAAATGGATAATTAATAGTTGCGGATACCTTGTGATTAATACAAGCTGCTGGATAAAACACTCCAGATCGCGTTTCAACTTTTCCTTCTCCTTTTTAATTTTTGGAAGATTATGAAACCAATCACTGTTTTTCTGACTAAATGTATACTTACAGTTAGGCATTCTATTTTAAGGTGTTATAATAAGGAATATTTCATTTCTTCTCAAATAACAGAAGAGTGACATGAGAGTGTTTCTCGTGACAACACTGTTAACATAAAGTAAGCAGGTATAATATTTTGTTATTATTATTATTCACCGTTGATAACCCAAGAATCTGGATACGTTTAGTAGTCAGTAGTCAGTATTCACTTATGCGCATTGTAATGCTGGAAAACATTGACAGTGTTTGAACGAGAATTATTGCGTATATTATTGACATCTTCTTAACAGTTACCAGTTTACAATAGGCTTATATGTTTATTCTCACTCAGTTCAGATTTAACAAATGTATTATTGTGCCTATGTGTTTATTTACATAGCCTATATAGAAGGTTAAATGCTTTCAGTAGGCTACCTACTTTTAATTTTTTCTTATTTTCATCCTCTTTGGGGTAAAACGTTTTAGTAATATTATTGTGTGCATACAGATTTGACGATTTGAAATTAAAACCACATATTATACACGACAAGTCTAAAAAGTTCTCCGTCGTCAGAAAATGGAAAATACAATCTTACGTTAATTGCTCCGATAATATCACGTTTTCAGCAACATATGTGATTGTAGTGAGCTCATGAATTCCTCACTAACATGAGTGGACTTGTTAGTGTTCATTGAGCTAGTCACTTGCATGACTGCTTCAAGTATTACATGTATGCCGTGAAGCATAGCATTGCCAGACCATGGATATTAATACCGGATTTTCAGAGGGTCTTAAAGTGTGTATTATTATAAAATACAATTATATCAGTATGCACTAATCAGTATGCACTTATATTAATTTAAATTTAAAAATTTTAAAAGCACATATTAACAAGAAGTCATATTTTAATAAATAATTTTTGTATGAACTAAATTGTAAGATGTAAAATTAGAATTAATTAAATCCATTAACTTCTCTACTACTTCTGCAAGTTTCTTATCTAAGACAAAACACATTTATAAATTAGTAGCGTAGGCTAAAGAAAATTGTATATAACGTAAAAAAATAGCAATGCATGTTTCAAAAGTAGGCCTATAATGTTGTCTAAAAGGCCAATAGAATTTTATGTCTGAGAGTCTTAAAAAAGTTAAAATTTGTCTGAATAGTTAAAATTATTTTATGATTAGCTACAAATTATAACCTCCCTTTCCATTACTACAGTTTTTAAATTTTCTTATCATATTGTTTAAGGTACTAACTACTTGAGAATTGTGTATTTTTTATGCGTCTTCATAAAATTTCTTATATAGCCTGTACGGTCGTAGTAATTGTATGTACTACAAACTGTTTTGTTAAAAATATATTACACGTAAGATTTTTAATTGAAACATATTAATATAAACTAATAATTAATTAGATCTTTCAAATAAAACCGTAAGTTTTATCTTCCTGAACTAAAAACTTGCTTGTGTACTTAGGTATTGATTATTTACTGTGGTAAATAAAAGAATGAATGTAAAATGTAATGAAAAAGTAATAAATTGTCTTAACAAAACTAGCTATAAGCTACTATAGAAGGATGGAAAACAAAAGTGTGTTACAAACGTTTTCTTAATTACAATTTATTATATATTAAATTAATGTGAGTTATACTGTAGTGTTTAATTATATTAAAATATAACAGTGCACTATATATTTAACATTTTTTGTTGTTCTTTCACTATCCTCTTTAACAAAGGAAAGGTTTTTAAGGTACATCAACAGAAGTTGTACATATAGAATTCAGTTTCTAAGAAAACGAAATAGTCCTGCCATATTCATATGTTTGTAGGAAGATAATTATTTAAGTTCTATCATATCAAAAATGGTGTGGTCCTTATAATCAATGACGTAATGTTGGTATTCTTTATTCCATGCTAGGTTCTAGGTAGTCTAGCCGAACGGCTGTATATGTTAGTTCCCATGGAAAGTTATCTATCTATATCTCTCTTAGTTACCATCTTCCTTATCAAGTAATGTAATTTAGACATGTATATCTTTTAATAATTAATTATGTAGTACAACGGTACAACCATTAACGGTACTGTGCATTGCCAAAATAAATGAAATAAATAATAAAAATAAATAAATATGAATTAATAAACATGATTCAGATTGCATAAGCTGTATCGTAGTTAAAAATAGGGAGCACAAAATTCATGCATGGACACGCATTCCCGACTCACCTGTCGCTAGCGTTGTGTACACGGGTATTTTGTTTGTGTGTGTGAAGCCTGTCCATTCCTGAAATGTAACCAACCCTTTTCAAGTAGAATAGTTTTATATTTTATTTTAATTATAAGGAAAATATGTACGATAGGGTAAAACAAAAGACACCAAAGTGTATAGAAATTAAAGGTGAATAAAGGGTTAAAAGGCCGTGCCGAAATGGCGAAAGGTGCAATTAGGCCTACTATACGTAAAAAGTGAATAGCTCTTTTTGTAATTACAATAAAGAAGTGCAATTTACGTATAGTAAACATAAAAATTAGTGATCGATTGAGCATCGAGTGATGTGAAACAAACTTCGTAATTCGCGAAGATAGGCGAAAATAGTGAATTCAACCAGGGTGAGGGAAGTGACGCTTCAACAAAATCTGACAAGTTAAAAATTGTTCAGACATGAGTTTTTGCACGACCTGACTATAAATACCAGGTCGCGCTAATAAAGTTTCTTCTTCTCGATTAACTATTGCCACAGGAGGCTATGTCAGTCGACGACGCTAATTTAAATTTATAGTAAGAGGCACAGGACAAACTGAAGTCCAACCAGAGAAGCAGAGCACATACGAGGAGGTCTATGGACACACCCGCAGCATATGATGTGAGGCGTGACGACTCGTAAACCGTACATGCAGTAGAATCCGACCAGAGGACCAAGAGGACACGGAGTAAACAGACTGAGGACCAAAGGAGGACGTACGGATGATTAACCACGTCAAACGAGGCGATGAAAAACCAATGTAATTACAGACATTTGAAAGACACTAATTAAAGTTAGAATGCAAGACATTCAACCTGTATTAAAATAACTAATTTTACATAAATGTAAAATCAGAGTAAAATTTAGAATAATATATCTTGTATAAAATTTAGTAATTGAGAGTAACATAAATGATAAGAGAAATATTTGATTTTTGAGTTAACGTAATTAATAAAGTCTTGGTTGATAAAGGAGTATGCATATGCAGTAGAAAGTTTTAAAACTAATTAATATTAAAGAAACTGGAATACAAGTAACTTCATTACTAAAGTAAATTATTCAGAAATTGCAAAAAGATGATCACACAATGAGTAAGCCGAGAGCAAAATAAATATTTAATTAATTAAAATTAGATAATAAGATTTATGTATAACCTGTGTATGTAAATTGTTAGCTATAAGTTGTATACGAAGAAGTCGTACAAACGATATAATAATGAGTAGTATTCCTATATGCGAAATGAAAAATGTTGTTTAATAAAAAAATAAATAATGGAACAATTTCAAACTTAAATAACGTATCATCTTCTTATTACGATTACACCCATGAATTCAATACATTATATAATTTTTTATGTTATATAAATTGGCCCTGAACGTGGGGCAACATAAATTAAATTATAAATCAATCATTGTGTTGTAATAGTAGTTTTACGAGTAATCTTAGACTTTAGAGACAAGTTTTTTAGAATGTTACTTGATTTTGCAACATAGAATGTGTACTATTTCTACACATTTCTATATATGTAAATGGTATTATCGCAGTGTATTAGCCAGTAATGGAATGAACAATAAGTTAAAGCTGTTATTAACGTTACATGAATCTACTTCATTACGCTTTCGTTTTACACTGCGAAGACTGCAAGTGTTGACAAGGGTAACTGTAAGTTAGAGCGTCAACTGGTTTGGAATTCATCATCTGCATTGTCATCGAACAAACAGTAATTAACTGCTAACTCTGAAATCCTGATTCCATGGGTTAATGTTAAACATTGTAGTAGAACTGACAATTCGATAACCTGGCTTGAGATTTATAATTTTGCCTTGTGCAGGTTACAAATTCTAAGTGAATGTCATGTAAACTCTAAAAGCTTTAAACGGTCTTTAACGTCAGATTTTTGATGCCCTACCTAACTACACTGATAGAATGTACATGACGCATTACAGGAAATTACAGACATATGCCTGCATAATAAAAAGTAGAAGGTATCATTAAAAATGTTATAACGAAAATTAAATGTAATTAAGAAAGTTGTGTTAGTGGTTATAATCACAAACCGAATTACAACTGTTGCATACCACTAAGAAAAATTATTCCGATTAGCGCTTTCAAGCTTCACAGCTCATCGTCAGATCGGAAATAACCTGACGATGAGCTGTGAAGCTTGAAAGGGCTAAAGTTATTTCCGATCTGACGATGAGCTGTGAAGCTTGAAAGCGCTAATGGGAATAATTTTTCTATAGCGGTGTGCAACAGTGGTAATTCTGTTTGTGAATATACAACGATTTAAAATCTTGTGATCTTTTCTATATGCAATCTGTATTTATAGATCAGAATTTATGAGGAAAAATGAGGTGTTAAGATCCTAGTTTAAAACTTTACTTATTATGCATTTATATAACAGCACAAATTGTTAAATAATGGAAGAAAGAACAGGATAATACCAAAATATTTCTACACAACAAGGTGAGTTGCAGTCAGGCTAGTACTAAAGATAGCTACACCTTTCTTTAGGTTTACCTACAGATAATAAAATTATCCCTCACCACACTGTACTGAATTGATATCAGGGATATGAACGATTATTCAAAAAGTCAGTTTCGTTTTACCCTCGTATGCGATATTACTTTACAACGGTAAAAAAGTTCCTTCGTAAATGGTAAATAAATCATAGGACGAAAGATTAATTGTACTATTTTCTTGAACTAACAAAATAATAAAGAGGAGCGTTGATACATCGTGGTGTGGAATTTCAAAGAATCAAAAGAACTCTCTTCCTAAAGAGAAATCTTTATTTCGGTTTGTCTCTCACTCTTACGGTGTCATGCGAGGAGACATGTATACATACGTCCATACAGACAAGCTCACGAGCAGTGTACCAACTGAGACAACAGACAGTTACACTCATAATTCCACAATGTTATTAACTTTCTGAGTAATTCTTTCTGTACTCTAGTGATTCTTTTGAAAAAAAACTACACCTAAACACAAGACGAGTTTATATAAGTAGTTTCTAGATTATTATATCGTACGTCACTGTGTATTAAGAGCAACGGTAAATTAAATTTAATGTTTATAGATAGTAAAATGCAGCCTTATAAGTTGAAACAAGTCTGGCTTGATGAAACAAGGATTACACTATTGAATAATTACGTTCTTTGTCTGTGTTCATTGTTATGGAAACTTGTGTAAAGGATTTGATGGCTTCAAATATAATAACGAAGAGATACAAATTCACATAAAAACTAAAATTGGTATTTGTTGTAATTATATTCTTCTTTTACACCAAAAATCGATTATTTGCCTTAGTGTCGACAAACGATTTGTAGATTATTGGCTTCAAACGGTAAGTAAAATTTAATTGTACTTACTATTTTAAAGTTAAGTACCTTCAACATCAATATTTTTACAAGAATTTCATTATTTGAAAGCATTTTTAATTGCTATTAATGTTTGTTTCGTAGGCTACATTTAGTTTCACCGATTGAAATACAATGTGCAGAAACAACAAATAAGATATAGAAAAATGTATATAGCGATAAGCACAATTTGTTTTCAAAACAAAATTTAAATTAAAAACAATAATTTTTCTAACACAAATTAATCACAGCTTACATTATTTAGGAAGTGTTAAACTAATAAAAGTGAAATTTATTTGCTACAACAGTATACATTTTTTAATCGAACAGCAGTATAATAAATATTTGCAACATATAAAAAGACTTGTTTGCTTTTTCTAAAGAATGGAATAAAGGAAAAAGTAACAGTAACTACTTTTTCACAGAAAATAAATTCTCTAGTTTATATATCATATTCTAATTTTACGCTTTAAATTAGGTTTTGTTTAGTGTGTTGGGCAAAATAAAATGTAGTCTGTATTTCTAATATAAATATTTTTCTTTTCTTGTCACGGTCAGTTTAATAGTATAGGAGATTAGTACAAAACCATTGTAGGTATACGAATAACACCAGTCTTTTTTGGATTTTAATTGATAACTGTAAGTGAAATATATCATGTGTATATTTAACTTTGGTGAAGGTAGAATTTAAACTACCCTTTGTATGGGGGCAAATACATTTGAATGAGAACTTAAATAGTTGACGTTAAATCTTATTAGGTTTTATGACTGGACATAACAAATTAACTGAGTGACTGGATTATTATTAACTGAAGGTTTAGATAATTTAGTTCGTATAAATAAAAATTAAATTTTCAGTATTTTATCATGCATAGATATGTGGATTTCACTATTTATATTTTAGAAACACACACACACACACACACACGTTACACTTTGTACACAGCTGCATTTCAGAAATTGCACTATACAGACATTATGTTATCCTATGTGGTTTATATTAATTATATTTAAAATAACTGAAAATGTTTCAGTTCTCCTATCAAACTATGAAGTAGGTTCTGGTTTATTTAGAATATAAATAATATTTCAAAAATTGTATTGTTGTCAGAATAGAGAATAAACTTTTATGAAAATTAAAGTTTTTTTTTTTTAATAATACTAAACAACTAACGCACAGACTATATAACAGCGTACGGCGCATCATTTCCATTGCTAACGCCACAATACTATATGGAGCGCGCAGCATCCTTCCTGAAACAATAATTTTTCCGGAAAACTAGCGTCAATCTACGACTTCTGACCTACTTTAAAACACCCAGTGAAATACATTCCCTCTGATTCACTGTCTGCCTGCCAGGTTGTTTACTAACTCTACCTCATCATTCTCCCATATATTGTTTACATCATTTTCTCATTTGGTAACCATTTTTTTAAAATCCAGCTCATCATATAAGTTTACATATTTACACACTTACACTGTAACGTGACATATGAGCCCTAAGATTTCAGTGATATAAAATGATTACACATGTCAAATAATGAGTCAAAGAGACAAGCCAAATAATTTGTCTAAAATGCCAAGCTCAACGCTACATAAGCTAACTATCACCAAATATAAATTCACAGCCATAAGAGTCAATAAACATATGGTAAATACAAATGAAATGACATTATAGTGAAGAGAAATTGCACCACACAATGATTGTACCACCAGAAGCAACCACCCAATACTTTTCGGTCAGTGAAGAATCAAAACAACACAAGAAAGAACAACACAAGAAAGAAGAAAGAAGAAAGAAGAAAGAAGAAAGAAGAATCAGTGAAGAACCAAACCAACACAAGAAAGAAGAAAGAACCAAACCAACACAAGAAAGAAGAAAGAAGAACCAACAGAAGAAAGAAGAAAGAAGAATGAGTGAAGAAACCTACTACGAGTAGGATATCCAACAACCATGGCATAAAGATTCCAAGAGCCAGTCAACTATAAATCGACATCTACCCGTATGTGTATTGTGTAATAACCAATCAACCTGCAGATTAAAGAGATAGACAGAAAACTGACTAACTAAGATGACCAGTATACTATAAGTAATGTTATAAATGAATAAGACAAGAAATGTTATACAAGGAATGAAAATAACAATAATACCCATTGATTAGAAGCTGTAAATTAAGCATATTAACAAGATATGCACAGCACCAATGTAACAAAAGGAGTATTAATTTGTCTCAGAATATCAGCAAACACTAGTCTAATAATCTGACAATAATGTGTATAAAAGCAAGAGAATAAATAAAAGGTTATTAGTTATCTTTATTAAAACCAAACATGTAAAAAATAAGGTTAAAAGAATACCAATGTGAGTCAAACTAACATACACATTGTTAGCACCAATGACCAAATAACATAACCTATGATGTAGGGAAGATTCACAACTAACAGTGAGAAAAACCTACCCAAACCAGAATGTATTATATGTAAAAGCAAGTAGAAATAACAATCTTTCTACAGGTAACAAAATCAGATACCCAAAATAAACTTTAAATAAGAAAATAAACAAAGAAAGTGAACCAAAACCCACTAAAATGGAATTCACTATATAGAACTTGTATAAAGTCATATTAGAAAAACGAATAAAAACGAAATGTCGACGTTAATACCACAATTAGAGTGTAATACCACTACTATACTAGTGTACAAAGATAATGAGACAGAATACAATATATCACAATTGTATTTAAGTGCAGCTGTCATGTGACACCAGGTGTAACTAGTATTATTTAACCAAATGCAATGTAGAAAAGCCTAGTGTATTAAAGACACCAAGTCCAGTACTAAGACAATGTTATTACTCATCTATTGTAACTAAAAGATAATAACAAAAAGAACTCAAATACCAGAAAAGCATAACATTAAGTAGGCATCTAATGATGAAAGATAGAGACCGCTTAATTAACCAGAAATGACCAAAATTACTTAATTTTCCAGCTAACAAAGGTGACCAGTAGTTGTATCCCTTTGTTATCATCAACTGGAAACAAATAGAAAGTAGGCAAACACTTTCTAATAGTTGAAATATGTATATATAAATGTAAGGACCTAGGCTAAGATGACAGTGGCATAAGAATAGTATTTTATAAATAAATCTAAGTAGATAGCAACTAAGGAGTGTAAAAGAACTTGGAAGGCATGCCCTCAAGTGGGTATGAGTGCCATTATATAGTGATAATAGAGAATTAAATATAAAATAATAGTGTCTAGTGAACAGTACTAATCACAAACATTAACTTCCTTAATAATGGACCAAAGCACACCATGAGTGGACTTAAAAAATAGAGCCAAGTGTTACGAATCCAGTGATACGCTCAGATTTAAAATCGGAACAATATTAACAAAGTTATTACAATTATAAAGAATTTGTGTCAAATTGAGAAAAACATTCATAATCTCGAAACCAAAGACCCACGCCGACTTCAACAATTAAAATAAAACGCCGAGGGGGTATGTACACAAAATTAAAGATCGCCCACCAATCAAATCCACGGATTTAGCCAAATTTTGGACGTTTACTGAACGGAACGGCAGAGCGAGGCCTGCGTTCTGGTCACTTTTCAATCAACACTGGAAGCGAGGAGATGTCGTCGGGCGAGGGAAAAAGTCAGCTGATCTATTAGTGTGTGCGCGTCACCTAAGTAAACAGAGTGTGAAGTGTACGTTAGTACTAAGAATGTACGTTAGTATCAGAGTGTGAAGTGTAACAGTGCGTAATAAGAATTGCTCAGTGTATAATCCAGAGCAATTCCGGGATTAAAATTATAAAATAAAAGGGAGTATAAGTGATTATTACCATTGCAATCAAATCATGAAAAACGATATTATCGAAACATTTAATAACAATGAACAAATGTTAAGATGTATTTGTAACTGTGACTAAACAACAAATGACAATCCTCAGGGATTTGATTATTTTATTTTGTGAATTACAATTAGTCTCTATGCATAATTATTTTTTGTGTGACTTTACCACACTTGATGACAGTTGTCAACCATAACATATCAATTAATTTAACCAACAATTGCCAATGACTGAGGCTTGTCAAATGATTGAATTATTAACGAAAGTTAATATAATATTTCCATAATTTTATGTTTTGTGATTTAGGAAAGGAACCTACTATTATAATATTTCAATGTTACTTTTATTGTGAATAATAACCAAGGTTGCCAGGATATACTGACAGCCATGCAGTTATACTTATATAACACTAAATAATGAATCAGATGTTTAACCAAATAACACTGTTTCAAAATATATAATTTCATTGTTCATTTTAATTGTATTATCAAGAATTACCTTGACATTAATTAACTTTGTTTCAAGCATTTATTATCAATTGAATCTAATAATTCTACTAACCTGTAATGTCCAGACTAGACACATGGTTATTATCTTTGTGTATTAATTATAAGTGACTGAATTATAGTCAACATCAAAGTATTTAATAACAATCGATGAGAGTTCTATTCAATGACTTGGTATCCTGTTAGCTCAAAGAATTCACGAAGGTATTAAACTAATATTAACCAACAAACATTTAGATACATTAAATTTTTAAACAGTTCTGCCAACCTGAGGCAAAATTTTGTAAAACTAAAAGTCTCATGCTTATTATTATTCTGAATCCAATTATAAATAATACTTCTGCTCATTCAGAACGAGCACTTGCTTTTGAATAAAATATTTGTTGACATAAGAAACAGAGTTAGTCAGTTTATTTCAATAGACTAGTTGAAAACAGGTGAATGAATTTGATTGGTCAACTCAACAAGCAGCGGCGAATACAAAAACGGTAAGTCCGTATATACTGGATTGAGAGAGCGACCCTGCGAGTTCGACAAGAATCACCAAGTAAGTATTTATTAGTGCAAATTGTTTGTGTTTTCAGCATGGAAACTATTCACCGCTTCAACGAGTCAACGGAAGAACTTCTGTGTGAATAAACTAGCCGAAGTAAATATACTTCGATAAATAATTTCTTGTGCATCAACCAGACTTATCAAGTTGGATTCAACGCTAGGTTGAATTGAACCGGATAAGTCAATAATAATACAACACTAAACAAAGGTTTTTACAAATATTAAACAAAACTAAACGGGAAGTTAGCTCCCCAGAACCCCAAAACAATATACACCGTAACAAGGTTTAATTACAACACCTATAAATGTTTTTACTTTTTCAAAAAATTTAACGGTAAACACATTTTGTACGTGAAGTAGCAAGTATATATATCGTGTCGACGTATTATTGTTAGGTTACACATAGCGAATTCTCTCTCAAAAACAAAATTTACTTAAAACCAAGCTAGAACTTTACTTAAAAAACAACTTATTAGTTCTATTTAAAATGTGATAATTAATAACAATGTTTAAATATATAACTAAATTACCCTTTTTAATAGTGAAATTTAATTTATAAACTTGACCTTTCATTAGAGATTACTATTTTTTGGACAAAATTACTTGTACAAGAGTAACATTTATTTTTCTCAGAAATGAATTCTATCAATCAGGTAACAAAATTTTTTTCAGTTGTTCATATTATTGTTGAACAACAATGCAAAACAAAATATTTAGAGTTACGTAAGTCATGTACAAAAACTGAAGTAAACCTTCTGTTCATTTTAAATAGTAATGCGAATAAAAATTTAATTATTATATTTGAATTTTAAGAATTGTTCACCTACTGTCCACTTGCACGCAATTAATTATCTACATTGTAGCCTGACGTGTAATAAGTATTTCTTTGGTGCCATGTATAGTGACAATTCTAGAGACGTTGTTCCTTTGTACGAAAATCGCTGTAAGTATATTTTCTTTCTGACGTATTACTAATTTTTAGCGTATAATAGTGTGAGCTATATTTACGAAATGCTATTGTACACCTTAAAAATAGTTGTTAAATAAAGTAAAATAAAACAGAATATCATCAACCACTACGAAACACACACACACACACAAACACAGAAGGAGACGCTGTGTACTCATAAGTGATTCGCTACTTTACCTCACCGATACATCTTGCTTCAATCGTTATATAAAAACAATAATGCTAATATCTTCTCTACCTAAAGAAGACAGTAATCAAATTTGAAAATTTTATTATAAGAAATGTGTCAGTAGTTGAGATGTCAAATTGCAGAATCAAGCAAGACAGATGACCGGTATATGAGGAGGTGGAGAAAAAAAATTGTTTTTAAATAAAAAAACCTACAGAATTAGACGTGTACATCTAAAGTACACACTTATAGCAAAGTTTCCTACATGTGCCCTTAATGATTACTTACTTTATTACGTTACTATTTTTCACATATACGTGGCACAATATATCCTTTTAAACATTTCCATATAAAATAATGTACTTATCAGATGCTGTAGTTTTGTTGTAAGCCATCGACGGTGTCTGTTAATTTTAGCAATGTTAACCATGTACAAGAATATTTACTTTATTATTAATATGAAGAGGCATAAATTACAAAAGGCAGTACTGTATTGAATGTTTAACTATGAATATAACAAAAAATGCAAGACTTTGTTTAAAATATAAATTATGTGATTACATTTATGAAAGTTTAAATATTTGCACTTTCAGGTGAATAAACACGGGTGAGTTAAGCTAAAGTTGTCAAGTATATAAAGTTCATAAATAAAATATCAACTGTGTGTGGTATGCCACTTAAAGTCATACAAAAAATAATATCATAAAATAACAAACAGTTATTAACACAAAGTAAGGTACAGTTTTTATGTTAATGTTGTCACTTTAATTCGTCCTCATTCAACAACATGGCCTTTGACATTAAACTGCCAATACTGCTGCGTTTTTGAAATTTCAAAAATTATTTTAATATTGATAGTAAGATTTAGTCTAGTAAGTCATGCAAGTAGTAAAAAGGAACTGACAAAAGCTTACAGACGTCATTCGTATCACCTTCTACAGTAAATTTAAATTTAAAACATCTGGCCACTTCCCTGAACATGCTCATAGAAAAGAGCACTTGGTTGTTTGCGAAACATTTTGCATTACATATACACCTACTGAATCCAATTTCTAAATTAAAATGTATGTGTACTTTTCTACACACCTCTCAGTAGTGTAACTCAATAAGGACAAGAATTTATGGCTTACATTTTTACAAAGTTAAATAGTAATAAGAATCAACACTTTTTTCATGAATCCAACATACAAGACCTTTCTATTAGTTTCAGTCAAATAACATTCGTATTTAGATATTGTATTAAAATACAACTTATTTTTCTTGTTTGAAATATGAATTCTGAATTTACAATCATGATAAAAAATGTAAGCAAAACTAAAGTTACGTTACATAAGGTGTCAAATAATCTATTTGTCTATCTATATCAATACGGTCTAACCATAATAAATATATATCTGAATGGACATATAATACCCAAGGATAAGAAAGTATCTTATATCTCATTTACTTATAAATGTAGAGGATAAAAGGCTCTGTTCAAATTATAGAAAAATATCAGTGAACAGCATTTCAAGTCCTGTATATGGAAGAATCCGTAAGCATTGAACTGAAAAGAGGAGTACAGGAAATATGAGGAAAAAGACTGTATTTTGAGCAGGAAATACATGCACCGATAACGTATTTTGTTTAAAGCAGCTGATTGGAATGAAAGTGAACATAAATCAAGAAACTCATATGACGTTTAGAGGTCTTCACAAGGCCTATGATACCGTACCGGTCTCCAAGTTATGGACAGTGCTTGAATAAAGAAATATAAATCAAATCTTGATTAATGCTTTGAGCAATTTGTATGATGAGCCTAGTCCCAAATAAAGTTATGAAATGAGCTATCCGAAGAATTTGTTCTCAGCAAGAGTCTTCGTCAAGGATGTTGCACTCTTCTATCTCCTCTAAAATAAATGTCGCGTATTATATTTTTGATGCATTTGTTTGGAGTAGCTTACTGTATGGAGAAGAAACACGTCGCGTTAAAAGCAAAACTAGAAGAAATTAGAGCCGGTGGAAATGGATGTACTCAGAAGATCCCTGAGAATTTCTAGACGGGACAGAATTGTAAATGAAAAAATTAGAAAAATGATGGGGATAGCTGGAACTTTATTTCAGGTTATTGAAAGGAACCATTTGATTTGTTAAGGCCACGTACAGGGGATGGGAGATGATAGATTTCCAAAGAAAATGATGCTGTGGATCCTTTCATATCGTCAGAAGCTAAGAGGAACGAAAAATTCTTGGAAAGACAACGTAGTAAGAGCTGACGAGATCTCTGGGATGGGACGTGGAGTGGTCGCATTAAGTGGATGATAGGTATCAGATAACGTCGAAAGACGTTTGAAACCGATATACATTGCAACATTGAGCTGAAATAACAAAAGTTCCTACAAGGACTCTTGGCTCTCCTCGGCACGAAGCTGTTGCAGTCATTTGGAGATCATTCTGAGCGCCAGAGTTACGTAACGTACTCATTCTAAATGCCCCTTCCATACATACTCGACTACTCTACCAGTATTTAGGCCCGCTGTGTCACTACAGTGCAAGGCGGCGAGGTATAAATAAATACTGGATATCGACTAGACTCAGTTAAGTTATACCTGACCATTTTACAAGTGCATATTGGGGTTATTGTTGCATTTTAGTGGAAAGTGATTATAGTGTTAATTAATGTGAAACTGTAATAAGGTGACCTTTATTGTTGTGTGATAGAGAAATTTAACCTGAATTATTATATGAGTGTACCTTTGTTGATTTCTAACTGTTGTGTTTAATTCAAGTTTTAACTAATGGCTTGTTGATGTCAGTTGTAATGTTATTATGCGGCCGTCGTAACAATATATAATTTTTTTCATTCACCGAAATTTGAGCTATTAACTCAAAAACAAAAAGAAACTACCTTATTTGCTTTCGTCTCTGATTACATTGCCATAATTTTGTTTGAGTTTCGTTTGGCACTCAAATTTGTGTACGGCCCTTCGTAATGCTATATTTCTTTCTAAAATACAACACTGGTATAAATTATCAGTGTAAATATGTCTATCGTGTAAACCATAATTTAAATGTTTAAAGTGTTCCTAATTTTTTTAGCGATTTGGTCGTGATCTGTCTTTTCTTGTGGTACAAGTAAGAACCATCTGGAACTTTAAACATTACGTATATATTAGCTACCACTTTACGCTTCTAGGTTTAATAGCAAGTATTTGCTAAAATAACTGGCGTACAGCGTTGCTTAACATGAAACAAATAAACATTTTAATTCTAACGCCAGACACATCTTCATTCTGCTCTGACTGCTTTTGTGCTCAATTATGAATATTCCACTTAAGCAAGTGGTTGTCAGTTTTAATGGTAAGTGTTAAGTTTATACCTTAGTTGAATTTTTTCACGTTTTCCCCCTAAATGCGGCTCCAATTAAAGTGATAAACCACTGAAGATTATATTCTACGATGGCGATTCTCCGAAAAATCTAAACGTTCAAATTAAAGTAATATAGATGATACCTAATCGGCAGGAAATGATAAACTCACAGCACTTTTGTTAATGTTTTAAATAATTTAAATTTATTAAACAAATCTGCTACGGTACTGGCACAATACTACAAGTATTTGATTAATACAAGAACATTTTAAAAATAAAATCCGATTTAAAGTAAGAAGGAGACATTAAGTGATAAAAATATAGAAATGTTCTTTCTCCATGTTGTCACCATTAACTTCCACGCATTTTTCATATCTTTTTAAGAGCTGCTTTAATTCAATGTCGGAAAAGTCCGCTGCCTGTATATTAAGCTATTTAGGTAACTCTGTCGCTGGCTTTGTAATTATTCTTGAACGGAGACGATTCTATGTAGAAAAACTAGCCTTTTATCATATCCAGTTACTGTGTGTATCAGTTCATATATTCGGCACCCCGTTTTTGCCAAGTTTTCTGTCACAATATTGTACATTATTTATTGTGAACACTAGAAATTTGAATGGGAAATTAAAAATATAGCCGCCGATTTTCACGAATTTTACCAACCACTTCTTTCAGTAAACAATTGTCATAAGTATTGGAGCATCGCTGCATTCATCATTCGTTTGTACGTCCCTAAACAAACGGAACCAGGCACTATTCCCTAACATCTCTGTTTCACATAACGTTTGGTTTATAAACTTCACAGAAGTTACCCCTGAGTTTCACCAGCACTATTGTTTTGAAAACTATCGTAGGCTAAACCTCTCAGTTGGATGGAATATCTACGTATTGTGGCACTAATTTTAAATCACTGACTCGTCACCAAAATTGTGTGTCTTATGTCTATAAATAGCCGACAGCTGAGTATTACATCACATTACAACACGGGGCAAGCGCTATCCCGCTTCTCTGTTAAAATCGGCCCCTGGTAAAACCATACATTTACCACACACACACACACACACACACACACACACACACACACACACACACACACACACACACACACACACACACACACACACACACACACATATCATTTCTTTTCAAGTAACTCTTATTATTTTAGTTTCTTGCTGTATTTCTGTTATTTTTCAAGAATAGATTACTTCTGAAAGTTAATGTGTGTGGGAGGTGGTTACGTGTGTGTGAGTGTTTTATACTGATAAAAATTAAAATGTACTTGTAGAATTAATATATACTTGTTTATATATGTATGTATTTAAAATTATATAGCAGCTATATACTTACTAATTGTTGTCGTTGCTTGTTGTCATAGTCCGCATGTATGTTACAGCGATCTGAAAAGAGTACGGTAATATTAAGTTTTGTATGTATTTATTTAAGTTTTAAACAAATATTCAGCGGTTGTTCCAAATTTTATGCAAAAATTGGATCTCGAGCGCATCGGCCTGTTTTACAATAACAGTAGCATTCATTAAAACTATATTAATAGAAAATATAATAACATCATTTAAAGGATATAGGCCTACAACTTATTTTACATTGAACTATTATAAAGATTTAACATGAACTTATAAAATGCCTCAGTAAAAGAAACGTTTAGAATAAAAGCATTTTAAAGATAATGAATTTAGTAAATATTTATTTTTAAAATTTATGAGTACAAATTTGCCATTTAATACCCCACATTTATCTTGCGGAAACATTTCAACACTTCACAGGAACATTTCAACAGGAATTCTGACAATTTCCTCTCGGATCTTGGTCAGTAGTTCCTTCGTCGCAGCAGATGACTACAGTACGCCTTGCCTTTCAGGCAATCGAACAAGAACAAATCTCATGGTACAGATTAGGCGATACTGTAGGCTACGAAATGATACAGTTTCTCAAACTTAAACGGTCGCCAACCAACTAGCGTACAGTTGTCGTCGAAATTCGTGGTGTTTGTATCTTTGGTCTGTGTTGTTTAACTTAGCCATTTTCAGTCACTTCTGGGAAACAATCGCTTGCGCAACAACGCCAAATCACGTGCGTCCAGCATGGTGATGTACTGCGACGACGTGACAATACCCACGAGGTCATCTCGTTCTAAAAAAGTAAATATGTACTACAGTGCTATTAAAACAATCTGCGTCTTCTGACAGTTCACCTTGCGTGTTTACAAGAAGTAATTGCTATGGTAACTCGGACGAGACTCCGAGGTGAGCCAATCACCGGCAGGCGTGCGCTTTCCCTCCCCCTTTCTCTTCAGTCAAAAGTCCCACACTGACCAATCAGCGCTCCCGCAACTGTGCCGAACACCACGTGCTTCTTAGCTGTCAGAAGACGCAGATTGTTTTAATAGCACTGTACATTGTGCTATGTCACAGCACACCATACAGCCACGTTCTAGCTCTATAACCGGCGTTTGTGTATCCAAATTCCAGTTTGCTGGACCTAATAACGAAAATTGTTTATTGCCGAATACAGTGGAAATGTGGAAAAGACACTGTTTGACGACGAATCGTATTGTTGCAGTTATTCGGCATTTCTGCCGAATGCAGCAACGGTTATTATTAATTTAAATAATAATACGTTTAAATAATGGCGCGACAGATAATTGACGCCACGCCCCCTTCCTTTCTAACGAACCCGTTTCGCCGTTCGCCCGGCGAGCTGATTTCAGTCGAACATCTGACCGGACCGTGAGCAGAGTCACTCGTTGTCGCCCAATCGGCACTTTTGGTTGGGTGCCTCATTTACCAACTATGAATTATAATTATTGGTCACCATAAGTCAATGCTAGTGACGAATTATATTCGTCAGTCACGCTTGTAAAAGAAAAATATGTATTTCATGCAAAACACCGTAACTCGTTGTAAGCAATCATGATGTAACTTAACTTGTCTGTAGCAGTTAGCCTCTTGAGTTAAACTATTTTCAGTCAGTCGGTTAAAAAAGAAAAAGAAAGGTGTTTAATGTTTAATGTCAGTCACTTATTATAGAACTGAAGCTGTGATTTTGTAATTGTTGTAACTATGATCTTGTAAATTGCGATCATGTATTATGAGAGTGAATGTGCGCGTGCAGTAACTGTTAGCCTGTACTAAAGATTCTGGAACTTTCAGCATAAAGCTTGGTTCCACGACCGGGCCCACGTATACCAGAGAATACTGACTCGCTACAGTATTTCTTCGGCCTACCTTCGAGAATATACGCGACAGCACTCCGTGGGACCAGTGGAGAAACACGTGCCTACAACGAGTTCACGCACGGCATGACCGGCGACAGCAGGCTGCGAGAGGACGCACCTCGGATTTTCAAGTAACATTATTAATCATTAATTACCATGCAGCAGGAGCTTCCAGTCTATCAGATTACTAGTTAAATGGAAAATGAACTAAATTTCTTACTTTGTTTGATGCGAACTTATGTCTTTTACAAGAACTCTGTAGTATACGAAGGTGTTAAAAATTTCATGAACAGGTTATAGCTTGTGCGCGACGCGCAACAAATTGTAAACTAGTATTGATTTATGCAGTTATTGATATATGTAGTAATAGATTTATCCAGTATTTAATTTATTCAGTAATTGTTTTTTTAGAAATCGATTTATCCAGTATTTAATTTATTCAGTAATTGATTTTTGCTTAGCTGCCTGACTCATAATTTTATAAAATTAAGAGGCTCGTTTTCATTCTGAAATAAATAGTTTCATGTCGACTCTGCTCACTAGTTAGTGGTACTGACTGCTTTCCTACGCACCGCCTTCCCCTTGTATTTAAGTTAAATATTACGACTATTTTAAATGTATTTTGTGTTACGTTCGTTTGAGCCCAGTGTAACGTAACGTAACAGTATGTATCGGCTTCTTATGACTGCAGCTGAAACCTATTCGCTACTGTGTAACGAACGAACGGTTCGCACACCGCCTTAGTTTTGTTTTCAGAGCCTAAACTGTTTCCACAAAATTCCATACCCACGTTTCAGCTGTATATAGGCCTACTGACGAAACATCATCCTGACGTTCTAAATTAATGTGACGGCGAAATTCTCTACTCACAGCCTCCACGGCGTCATTGTTCTTGCAGAATGAGAAACGGCAAACACGCTTGGGCACCGCTCCAATGGTCCGTTATACGCAAGCTCGTTTCTACATGCTATTCAACGCAAACAATTGACCAGTGCTACCAACATGGTTTCCCGGTTCCTTGAGTTTCCCTACATTCAGTGATATTGGATAATATTCTTATGGTTGTTAATAGATTATTTCATCTTTTATATGTTTAATGAATAGTCTGCTTAAAAATTGTGTGGAATAGAGTAGACGTTTGTGTGGAATTTTTAGGACGGAGAGTTTAATCATATATCACGTTCGTAACTTATGTTTTTTTGTTATACTTTCTACAAGTGATATCTTGTAAAAGTGTAGCGCCTTACAAACAACACTAAATTTAAAACTTAAAACAAATTTTGTATAAAAATATTGTTACGCTGATGAAGTAAATAGTACCACATCGTTGAATTACTATGTGACTCTGGCCACGCGCAACGCGAGAGATTTTCCAAACGTTTACAGTATAACGTGACCTACGATAGCACAAGATTTACTAGTATAATTAATGGAAGAAAAGCTGTATACTAAAGGAAAATAAAAATTATTAAATGAGAAATGATAGAACAACACCACTAACTGATTTTGACTTAGACAAAGATAATGACGATGACGAGACCCAATAGATTGGATAAGGTGAGCAAGAGAAAATAGTACAACCCACAATATAACCACACCCAAGTGTTAAAAAGAATCATATATATAAATAAAAGTACAAAATTAGATAGGAAAATAAATAATATGTAATCTATAGGAAAGATAAAAGGAAAATGAAATATAAGAACAAATATACTGATAAAATATAGAAAGAATGTTAATAAGTAAACTATCAAAAGACACTAATATAAAATAAACTTGAATAACAATAATTCATTAGGAAAGTGGTTTTAAGTTATAAACATTGATAGGCCCCAGTAATAATAAATACATGAAATCTAGAATAAAATGTTAGGAGGTGAACACGAAAGTGATAAATGAATAAGAAAGATAATAATCAATAATGAAATAATTATAGGACCCAGTGTTAATAAATGAACTACATAAACACACTAGTTAAGAAAGTGCAGTGTAGTCAGAAATAAAGAAATAAACTTGTAATAATAGATTATAAGTAATCTATTAACCCACATATAATAATTAAACAGTATAAATTATAAGAGACAGTTATAAGTAATCATGGGCCTAGTGTAATGAAAAAAGGAAAAGTTGTAATAATATATAAGAATATTTGTTGGAAGCAAACTACTGAAAATTGTTTTTAATTATGTTAAAGAAGTTTGTTAATAATAGTATAAGTATGATAATGGATATATTGTTTTATTGTTAATGAAAAAAATTTACAAATTTATATTAACCACTATTCAAATAAGGATAAAAGACTAATATGTTAGGCTGAATACAGTAAGAGGAGTTAGACACTATATTCTCTAAAGTGAGTTTAAAAGGGAATATTAGTGCATATCTAATATTCAATTTTATTATATTTTTCTTTGATTGTAATTAACTAAAATATTATTATGTTGAAAATTATGTTTAACAAAACCGTTTAAATACATGTAAAACTTTAGATACAGGCATGGTCCTAAAAGAGTTATTAAGTAGTTATATTATGTTATATGATGATTAAAAATAATCAAATGCTATGATTTAAGTTAGGTTGTTACAGTAATTGTGTTTAGTAACATATAAAATTAACAAAAATGACTATAAACAATTGTAATGAGTATAGGGTAGGTGAATTATGAAGTCTAGGCATTAGGCCTATAACTGGTAACCAGAAATTTGTGAAATTTAAGACAAAACAATAACCATTGATAAAATAAAGTATATAATCAGTTTAATGTTTCATAATAATAGTGTAGGATACAAAACTGAATAGAAAATAATTAGTTTAAAGGTAATTAACAAAAGAAAAACCAAATGAAAAAATAGTAATCTGTTATAATTTGAAAAAAGGTAAACTTGTGGGGTATCAAAATAATTTGTAAACAAAAAGCAAACTAATGGTGTTATTGTATTTAAGACTACATGTAGTATAAGGGAGTTGTAATAATTTAAAGATTTTTAATAATTTTGTATAGTAAAACGTTAGTTTTATATAACAATGTTGTAAATTACCAACCAATGGGAATTAGAGTTTGGATGAGAGTTGCCACAACAACGGAACCTTGTTAGAAAAAAACCGTTAATAAATTGTATCAGTCCATTATTAGAGCTTGATGAAGGCAGATGTATTAAAATCACCAGGAATAAGAAAGAATTAATTCAACAAAATTTATCGAAATTAATGATCAAACTAATAAACTAAATCATAAAAGTAATACTAATACTAAACTAATTAAAAATTTTACCAGAAGAAATTAAAATTAACCAATGAGGAATTGCTGAAGAATCCCAAATGACGGAATACGAAACATCGGAAGGAAGAAAATATATGAAACACATAAATGAACAATGGAACCTGCAATAACCAGGATGACTGATGGAAAATAAACATCTTAACCAGAGAACTACGAAAATTGAAGCCTTGAATTAACAGAACCACCCAAGAAAGGACAAGCAGCAGTATTCGTGAGAAATATTACCCGGATCGTAGATTACGGAGGATTGTTAAGTATATTTTAAAATACGCCTTCACAGTAAAAACACAAGAAAACCAACAATAAGTGAAACTACACTTTCCACATCATTTATCACTTTTTAACAAACACTTGAACTTTCTTTTATTTAATGAACACCTCAAATTGAATAACTATCTCAATCCGACATTGATTCTTTAAGTGAATATATTTTAAAACGTAAAATTTACTAAACGTAAATAACCTCCAAACCCTAAATCCCGTAGCTAAAGTTTACCACTGTAATTATAAGTATATCACCTGTTCTATAATATTTATATGGTATTTGTAAAATTTTGTACTTTTATTAGTCCATTTAACAGCATTTTTTGTAGTCACAAGAACTTCGACCTGAGATTAAAAATAAACGAAGAAAAACTAATTCCATAACAGTGAGTCTACACAAACAACGGCGGACAGAATAACCAACCGCGAATAATTAAACATGCCGGCGAAAAAATAAGATTTCTAATTTAGAAGAAATTGTAGAATTCAAACCCATTTGATAATTGTTAATAAACATAATAGAAACATTAAACTGTATGTTTGATTTTATTTAACTAATATTTAAAATTTGAGCACAGAATATAGAAAATTAAACTTTACAATTTCGGTTTACTAAGAAGAGTTGGCCAACCCGACGTTGAGGTAGAAAATACGAATTTGAACGGCCGAACTGGTGAATAGACACTCGACACTTGTAAGTCTTTTAACGAGTACAATCTCGTCCGTTATAAATTGACGCCAACAACGTAGGGCTTTTACCAACCGTACTTACGTCCTATTACAACAGACGTCCAGGCGTTAATTCTACGCGGCAGAATTACGTACTATTTGATTCCTACCAGCATCCACGCCCGCTCGCTCGCTAAATTGCAAGGTGGCGAAGGTATAAATATTGGACTTCGGAGCGGCCTAGTTCAATTAAAGATGGCGATTTCACTGTAAGTCAAGTGATTGCCGCGGATTAGTGAAAAGAGATTATTGTGTTAATTAGTGCGGTACTGTACTAAGGTGACATTTATTATTGCGTGTGGGAAAATTTAACTGTAATTATTACAATATAGTATAAGACTGCCTTTTTTGATTTTAAATTGCTATTTGTGACTAATTGAAGTCGGTAATTAGTGACTTCGTAGGTGCCATCACGGTCATCACGTTGTAGTCAAACGGATTTAATATCTCGGTACCGTCATAACGGATAGAATGAAGAGACAATTCAAGGACGATCTATTGAATCAAGTTAACAAGACAAAATACCTAAGTGTTAATATTGTGGGAAACGTGTTCATCTACAGGAAGATTGGTGGAAGAATAAAACAGAGAGAAGGAAGTGATCGTACAAATTGGAGAAATAAAATACCAGAACATCACACAGTTTAAAAGCTTCGTAAGATCGTTAATGGATGTGCGGAATGTAAACCAATATCATATACAGTTGACACGGGCGCAACAGTGTCCAGTGTGCTCCCCGACTTAGTTAGCCAACGACAGCCTCAATTTAGCTCTTGTACCATATAGCCTAAACTGTGACCGGAAGCCCCGTCAAAATGTTAGGAAAGGTAGACGTACGTATAGGCCTCGGTCTCCTTAAGCCACAAAATGCTCGTTGCAGACATTGTCGATAACATGATTCTTGGCACGGACATGATGAATGTCTACGGGTTTGTTGTGGACTTAAAGAGAGAATGTACTAAGAGTTGGCGAAGAGAAGATAAAGCTATGCATGGCTGAAATGATATGGTCCGCCAACCATTCGATCAACAAGTGACAGTAGCCGAAGAAGAAGTCAATAGGTGTGAGGAATATGTACACTTAATGTTGCATGCGAAAACGAAAGAAGAACTAGTAGATGAAAGGCCTACAGGAGACTGGAAAACTTGTGTAGCGACGGAAGAGGTGGTTGCAGTACTTAGCAGTACTTACTGTGGGCGTCCGGGAAAGGTTCTTGCTGTTTCCCGATTTAAAGGAAATGCCGGTGGACAAGTCACCGACGACGCTAGACAAGAAGTTGGTGACAAGAACCAAACTGATCGGGAAGGGCCTTACGCTGAGCAAAAGTGGAAAGATATTGTTTTAATTAGTGCGGTAATGTACTAAGGTGACATTATTTACTGGGTATGGATAAATGTACCTTGAATTATTGTATGACAGTGTCTTTTTTTATTTAAATGTTTTGTTAGAGTTTTTCAACAATTCATATATGCATTTACTAATATTTAATATTAATATATTCTAAAATATTTAACATATAATGTATTATAACATAATATAATATACTGTAGTAAGTTACTAATCACTGTTTATGTGAGTTGTTTAGTAGCGAAAATAAAAAAACAGCTCAAAAGAAGTAACAAGATACAATAATAAGTAAACAGACAATATAAATGTGGAAAAGTGGTAAATGATAAAGAAAGAATTCTAAAACAATGGTAAGAAAAATAAGGACTGATGGAACACAAAGCTGTATGACCTGATAATAATCCTGGACAATTTTTAAAGTCCCTTGAATAAAAAGCCAGATATACATTATTTGGTACGAGATGTTTATAAATTATACCAGGATAAATATACCAGTATCTTTAACTAATCAGCATGTTATGTATTTCCAAGACCAGCACCGCACAGAAATTTGAATAATATAGAATTCCGACCTCCTGTCACATCCCTTAACGGCAATAAAAAGAATAATTAATAATTGAATTGAAAAAAATTAGAAAAACATACAAGATCAATTTGGTTTACGGATAAATCAAAGAACACGAAAAGCCATATTGCCGGTGCGAATAATTACTGAGAAAATTGTATACCAAAGAAATCAAGCATTTGTTGACATAGAAAATGCATTTGACAACATCAGTTGGAATATAATAGTTAAAGTTTCAGAGATATAAAGGTAGACTATAGAAACAAAATAATTATCCTGAAACTCTACAAGAATCAGAGAGCTGTCGTAAGCCGGGATGGACTTAAAACGAAGATACGAAGCACTGTGGATTAACCCCACTACTGTTCAGCTCGTATGAAGAGTGTGCGATGAAGGAGTTTTTGGAAACAAGCAACAACGGATGACTAATAATAATTAATATAAGTAATGCCTTATGGCAAAAAACTATCCGTTTTGCAGGTAACATTCGTTTTTAGGAAACAACAAGGAAGAACTACAGAATGCACTTAACCAATTGATCAAGATCCATTGATACCTTTAATTACAAGAACTTGATTTATGATTAAGGTATTAGGAACTTGATACCTTTAAATGTCTTGGAAGCGCATTACATCCGATGGCAGACGCACCAGTGACGTAAAACCTAGAACTACATAAGCAAGAGGAGCATTTTTCAAGAAAATATATGTTCTGGCATCCAGAAACGTGTGTCTGGAGTCAAGAAATTTATAAAAAATTAGGTTTGTAGCTTATATGACTCGGAAACTTGGATCCTGAGGAAATTCAGGAGAATTACTACATTGAAGCTTCTGAGATGTGGTACTAGAGGAGGGCCTCAAGAATAACATGGGCAGAAAGAGTTTGTAATGCTGAAGTTAAGAAGAGAGTAGATAAAATAAGGATTCTGATTAAAATCATTGCGGAAAGGAGGAGCAGGTTGATTGGAAACCTGCTATTTCACTCAACCCGCTTCACCGCCCCGTAATTGAAGGGTAAAGTCCGGACAAGAGTATATGGATGAGATAAAAGGTGGAAGAAGGTGATTAAGTGACTGTCTTTGGAAGGGAAGAAGTTGCAGTTTCACCACCTCCTCTGGGTTGGGGAAAAGAAGAACAGAGAATATGTGTAGTAGCACCAATTTAAATATATATTTGGAATAATGAAAATTTCATTTGCACAAGCATGGTGGATGTTTTGAATGCGATAAATATTAGAGTTATACTTTACGTGCCTTATATTATGATATAAAAGGAATCACAACAAACGTCCTCACTCCTTGCATGCAGTAAAGCTGTGTACTTATATCAAAATACTCTTAGCAAAGTAATAAATTCTGTATGGTTATATGTGGCTCTATACGATTTACTTCTGTAATATTGGTAGCGTGAAATAACAGGTCATAAACTTATAACACCCGCCAGCGTAAATTCCTCATATTAATTGTCTAGTATTTTATACCTCACGTAAGTTTTACTAACATAATAAAAAAGCATTAAGAAATATTTCTATGAAAAGCAGGATGAAGGGACATTTACTGAGTATATTCCAACTTACAGCTTTACTGGAATTCAGTATAAATACCCGTCGTTGGGCAGTGTATGAGTCTTGTCAAAAGTCGTGCAGATCCACTACGCTATACTGCGTCCGCTTGCCTTATAGACAAAGAGCTATTTCAATCATTCGGTTGGCTGACTCCTTTTACTGTAATCTAAATTGACTTAGTGGATCTCTAAGCACGTACCTCCCGCAAAAACTCGATGTGGACTTTCTGGTTGAACATACATTAATATATATAAATTCTTTTCACATATACCGAGTGATTCAAAAATTACTTTGTAAATTTGAAAAGAAATGTATTCAGATGACATGCAGATGCGTTAGAGGTACAAGCAAAATAAAGTACCTATACTGGAATGTTTACATGATAAATTCACAGTTTCAATGACGTCATTACCGTGTTGACATTTCGTAACCACGTGTTTCTGTTGAACGTTGTCTAAACGTAAATTTCCTCACTGTATTTATTCTAAACAAACTTCGCGCAGACAAAACAAATCCAGTACGCACAGGGTAAATATGTATTGGCCTACTTAAAAATGAATATTTACCAGTCGTAACTAAAGATAATTCATAAACTAAAAATTTGTATGCTTACGGGAATAATAAAGTAGATGTTAACTAACTGCAGTGTTGTTTAATTAACTTTAAACTTTCAGTATCTTTATTTTTTTATTTCACGATAAACATTATAATGTGTAATAATCAAATTAGTGTATAAATGTCTCTATGTAAAATAAATATCTATATGGAGAACCGTACACGACTTCCATGTTCTAAGACTTATATTTAAAATCATTTACTTGAATTTGGTTCGACAATTTCTAAAAAATTATCCCACACCCATAAACTATTTTCTCTATTTATAGATATTTTTGTTATTATGGGGTAGTCGTTTAATATAATGTTATTTTCGACTCACTTTATTTACAAAAATTAGGTATTTTTATGCTTATAAAGAAATTGAACTACGCAGATAATCATCCCTCCTCCTCAACCGATCACCACTATTAATGATATTTACACTTTCATATAGTAATAGTTTTATCATATGTAATTGCTAAGGTATCTTAACCTTTAAAATTAAATACTCATACTTTACTTGATACCAGCAAAGTAATTTTCAAAAAATCACTCCCTCCCCCGTCAACTACCCTCTCAATTTATAGATGTCTTATTTACCATTTTACAGTGCATTAATATGACTTAATTTTCGGGGCACTTATTTATCAAAATTAAGTACTTTACTCTTGTTAAAACGCAAAACAATTCAGGTAAACTACCCCTCTCCCCTAACCGAAAAACCCCATTTTTGATATTTACACTTTTATTGAGTAGTAGTTTTATTTTATGTAAATACTAAGGTACTTATCCTTCAAAGTGAAGTAGTTTATTCGACATCAGAAAGGTAATTTTCAAAAAATTACTCCTCCCCCTTCAAATATCATGTTCATTTACAGATATTTCATCTATCTTTTTACAGTGGATTATTATGATCCTCCACCAATAGTAGGCCTACCGATAGGATACCGATAGTATTTTTCGATAGGCGTTCTGAGTACGGGTGCTCTGAGCACGGAGCCACGAAAACTTATGCTTTTTACTCTACAACCAAGACATAACAGGTGCAGAATTTTACGTTTTTGTCTGTAATGTATATTTAATTTGACAAAAAGCAGAGCTAGGTATGGTGACAAAACATAAAATAAGTGGATTCTTGGGTTCTGAAAAAATGACGTATCAGCTAAAATGGTACCTCAATGGTACAGTTGAATAAAACGAGGACTTTTGTAGGTCGAACGAGGAGCTGGCCAAATGGAGCTGTGATCTAATTCGTGTAATGGATTTGAACTCTCGCTGCGTGTTATCGGCCGAGAGTGAATGATGTCTGTAATATTATCTTTCCTGTTAATACCATAGTAGTCATTTTTTCTTTTTTTAAATTGAGTCCCTTTCTTTCCATTCGTTTTCTGTTTTCCTTAGCGACGATTCTGTTTACCCTATAATTATAAAATTTCTCAGAAAAACATTCATTCCTTAATACGTTTGAGTCTTCTATTTGTTTAACACACACCATTCTACTCCATGTTGTAACGGTACATTCCACACAGGGTGCCAAATAACTAGCTATCAGGTAGGTCAAAATATTTTCTAGGAGGGGCAAACAATTTTCCAGAGGAGAAATGTTTATATGTAAAAGCTATGTAAAAGGTTTGTAGAGGTTAATGTCTGATTTCCGTTAAGTAGTGCTCAAGTTCCCAAAGTTTTAATATTAAAATCGCCGTAATCAAAACATCAGAGCAGATTTTAGTGTGCATGAGGGCCAACCGTGGACAAAAGTTTTCAACATTTCCTATGGAACGTTGCTCAGAGTACAGCTGCGAATCTATATATTGTACGTTTCACAGAAGACGCGGAAAAGAATGAGCACTCCAGAGTCGCTCATGAACCCTGAGCACCTTCCAGAGTGTTCATTCCCTAAAGATGAAAAATCTGTCTATGCACCGTTCGTCTGTAAACACGTGCAGTTACACTTGCCAGCGAACCACAGGTTGCAAATCTCTGTCCACGCTGGACACCTTTTCGGTTTGCACGCGTTGTGTTGGTGTGGGTTTCGGCACTTTCCATTTAAAAAGCGTGGAAACGTAAGAAAAAAAACATAAGTGAGGCCAGAATGACGCAAATTGTGTGCGGTGTGTGCCCTGCCTGTCTGTTGATTGCGGTAATCACAATAATAAAACTTTGGAAAAGTAAACATTACATAATGATATATTCTTGCCTGCAAGGAACGATACATCTTCACGCATAGATGGTATAAATTAAAATAAAAAAATATAATTTTATTACCTAGCAACAAAATTATTTTATTTTTAAATTACCATTGTTTGAAAAGTTTAAATGACTGAATTTCTCTCCAAGTTTATAATCAGAGAATCTTTGAACCAGTCACAGAACATGTCTTATTCCTTCTAGTACTCCTTATTTTTCTGGAAGTAAACAGAAGCAGGTAGTTAGGTATACACCCCCTTCGAGTTACTAGCATGAAGTAGGATATTTCTGCCTTCTTTCTTACTGGTACTTTCACAGTCCTTTCTTTCGTATCACCTGTCCAGCCTTTTACAATGGTGTGGACCCAGGTTTCTTCAAGCCACACGATTTCGTCAAAGTTTTCCTACCATATTTGCCTTAAAAACCTGGAACGTCAAGCAGTAATATCTTCTCTATCCAATAACAGTTTACGCACACCAATCTTTTTGCGCGTAAAGCCAATCCCTTTCAAATTCGCCAGAAGCGATGACATACTTCAGTGGAACAAATCAGCATCTTTCATCGAGACCAGAAGTTTCCTCGGTGTTGGATGTTCATTCCGGCGGAAATAATCGTAATAAATGTGCTGACGAATTGTGTCAGTCTGAAACGTGTCAAGTTTTGTTATAATTTTTTCAGAACATCTTTTTATCTTGGGTGTTTATAGTTTTAAACACCCTCCCACAGCAAGTTTTTGTAACCGTGTTCTTGCATATTTTTTTGTCGCAGACGTCCGCTAAAGAACTTTTGTTGGAAGTAAACTTTTGTTGGTGTAATTATTGTCTTTCTCTCTTATACAGTATTCCTTTACGGTATAAAAATTCACGTTGTTGACCTTGCAAAGCGACACCACGATGAATCCTTCGGTAGAGTGAATAGAACGACCCCGTTTTTTACAACGTTCACTGTCATCAGACAATAATAAAAGCACTTTAATGTGAATGACGCACTTCCAATAAGTAGTATTTGAAAAGACTGTTTGAATTTAAATACTGGAAACCACTAACTAAAACCAGCACTAAAATCACAACTGAAACGAGAAAAATGTTATACAGATGAAAATCACACGAGGTTCGAGCGACCAGGCAATGGTGGAGATGTCTGGCAACACGCGTCAATTTCCGTGACGTTGAATGGACGAATCCATGTCGAGCCTCCCGCGCTGTCACGCAAAACCCCATTCCAGTTTAAAACAAAGTATAGTATAAAATTCGTACAAAGCTTCTTTGGATAGTCTAAGTGTTACTGACGCGGTGTCTAAGCGACCACTCGCGAGTTACTGACAGCTCAATTACATCTTCTTCTTCTTCTGATAGTTCCTATCCGTTTCAGATGTTGGGTATCATTCAAACCATTTTAACTTTCTGCACTGCTGCACGGAATAAGTCAGTTGTATTCATGCCAAACCAGGTCCTTAAATATCTCAGGCATGATATTCTTGGTCGCCCAACTCCTCTATTTCCAAGTACTTTTCCTTGTAGTATGGACTGGAATAAGTAAAATCTCTGTTCATATCTCATGAGATGTCCCAGATACTGAAGCTTTGTTATCTTCACTATGTTAATAACTTCCCTGTCTTTCTTCACCTTTCTATGCTGTCTATGAAATGCTCAGTATTCTACGGTAAAGCCACATTTCAGAAGATTCAAATTTGTTTGTTGTGGCTTCAGTCAAAGTCCAAGATTCGATACCGTAGAAGAATACCAAGAATACGTAGCAGCGTATCTTTGTGTTTATTGTTAAATCGTGACTTTTGAATAAAATGCTCATTCTAGTGTACACTGCTCTTGCCTTTTCAATTCTGATCTTTATTTCTTGAGAGTGGTCCCATTGTTCATTGACTATAGTACCAAGACTATAGTCTTACACGTTCAAATGGCCTTTGGTTTATATTAAGGGTGCAGCTTGTGAACTTGTTCTTAGACACAATCATTAGCTTTGTTTTATTAACATTGATGTCTAGACCATGTCTACGGCTGCTTTCTATCACTCTATCCATTAGTTGTTGTGCAGCCCCTCTAAGGTATCTGCGAATATGACGCTATCTCCGCATAACGTATGTTATTTTTCATTCTTTTCATTTCTTGGATGGCATTATGTATTTTCCTGGCTTGGAATTGTTTTCACACTCCAAGTGCATATTTTTACGTCTGTGTTTATATTTAATTTTTTTTCTACTTCATAACTGTTCAAAACTGTCCCCTCCGGAGATCCGATTGGCGGACTTGAAGCTCCGGATGAGTTTGCCTTGAACATAGCCGTGATGATATTACTAGAGATATTTAAACGATCTTTAATGTAGTGGTTTCTCGTTGCCTTCTACATCCCAATGCCGTTGACTAGTAACTAGTTCATCCGCCTTCGGGGCCGATTTCTCAACCCCAGTACAATGAGGTGCCCGCTTGCCAGTTCATCCACCCGAAGCTGGTGACTAGCAAGCGGGAGAGTACTTATTCCTGTAGTCACTCGGTCGCCATTTAAGACAGGATGCACCATAATTACATAATAACTGGAAAATAATTACAAATGAGAAGTACTCGTGAGCTTTCCTAAGAGAGAATACGTTGTTAGCGACACTGCAACAGATACATTATTTTATACGTTATTATCTCCTGCAGGCGGATCAAAGTAATATACGTACACTTTGCTCGCTTCGGCAGTTGTCATCACCACTTATCATCTGCTCACTTCACTATTCTGCTTAGGTCGCGCTAGTGTGCGGTGCGCAGAGGAGCTGGGATACAGCAAGGCGATTTTGAACAGCCTGTCAAGAGTGTTCACAACAGCCTCTTGAGTAATATTACAACAAATTACAAACACCGACAGCTACTGACATAACGTGAAAGTGTATGAACACAATTACAAACGCCGACAGCTACTGACATAACGTGAAAGTAGGTCTATATGAACACAATTACAAACACTGACAGCTACTGCCATAACGTGAAAGTATATGAACACAATTACATGGTTTACGCCGATGAAGGGATTGTCGTTTCTGAATTGTAGATTACAATAATTCATCACCAGATAACTTTGAATAAACAAAAGACGTCACATGCAACAAACAATTCTTGAAATTAACGATTATCCAGCACACACTGATATAAAAACAATCCATATCACCTGATTAACACTGTAGAAATAAATAATTTTAAGTCATAAATTACAGATGTCTTCACAATTATCACATTACACCAAATAGCTGTCAACACAAGCACAAAATCGTTAAGTCTCAACAACTACAGCACCTTTGATTTGTAATTTCCCATTCTCAAAACAAAGTCACGTTTAATGTTATCTTCTTGTCTGACCTTTCCTATGTTGATATTGTCTGCCCAACTATTTCTTTGAAATTACGTGGCCGACTTTCATTAATTGTTCGACATTAGTTTTTATATTTTTTATATTTGACATTGAGTCTTTATGTCTCACAGATTAGTCTGTTTTAGTTAAGCTTACTTCTTGTTGCTTTGAGTTGTTTTCTTTTGATAATTTCCTCTGTACGTTGCCTCTACTGTAACGACGACACGGTACTGAATTCTTCTGACTCCAGTGTGATGACAGCCTCATTGATATCGACGTACGTCGACTTCAAGCTGGAGAGCGTGGACAAGAGCATCTTCACCCATGCGCATTTCATTCGATTCAGGAACGAACACGAGCCTCCCCGCGACAATCAACGTTGATTTCTCGATCGTTTCTACCGTCATCACAGCTGTCATGTTCTTGTAGCGCTTAAACCATAACCTAAATTCTGGATATAATGGTCTACAGATCTACAGTTTAATGGAATATATTAAATACATTCCATTAAATTGTAATTTTTGAAAGTTGTAACTTAAAGGCAAATAACAACACATATTCGTGATAAATAAAAAGTGCCTATAGGTTTTGTATGTTGACTTCGAGTTCGTACTCAACGCAGTGAACTAAAATAACTAAAATTTTAATGCTTAGTTTGTATGGAACAGACTGTCTTCAAGTTTCACGTTTTGCACACATGAGTGAACCGAGCTCGTTAGTGAAATGATTGATTTCCGTCTTGCCAACGTCTGTTACTGCTAACGTGTGGCTGTTAGCAATATAGGCTTGATAACGGAAATGACTTTAGTACAATGTAGTATACATTTTTCAAGTATTCTGTGAACATTGTAATTCAAGAATTACAATGCACAGCGAAAGAGGGACGTATTATCATGTACGCGTTCGGTGTTGTCAAGCGTGGTACCGAACGTCGTTTGGTGAAGACCGCTGTAAGGTGTAGAACGCGTTTGATTTGCAATATGATAATATGATAGTTAATCAGTAATTTAACACTGATTTACTAAAAATTATAATTACAATCTGTTTTTAAGATTTTTATATAATTCTTAGTGTATGTTATGTAAAATGATCTAATATGTGTAAGAGAAGATATGCGGGTACGTATAGCCCTATTTGTCTATTAAAGAATAGGCCTACTTCTGACTACAGAGTAAACAAATATAGACCTAATACCTTCATTTTTTATACTCAATATGTGTAGTATACCTGTAATTATTTTAAAAGAATAACTTATAAAATTAAAGAAGTGTTCAAACATTAGTAGGTGAAATAAAAATAAACTAAATTTAAATGATTTCTTTTTTAATATAGGCTTATACCCATCATAATGACTAATAAACAGGGGAACGACAGATAGCTCATGAAATCTGTGAGATAAGCTGTTACTTTCTATATGAACAGAAAACATTTACAGTAACTACATACTCACAACCATTAATAATAATAATTAAATAATAATAATAATAATAATTATTATTATTATTATGCTAATAGGTCATATAATTACCGGATATTAATCTCCTATAATTTTTATTCAAGTCAATCATTCCGCTAACTTAGGCCTATTTCAATACAGAGTCCCTTTTCAAGGTGAAGACAATGTATGGTTGAAGACCACAACATGATAAGATTAACTCGATTTTAACTAATGGATCCAGTTAATGTAGTAGCATAATTTCTAGCGTGTCTATGTTAGTGCATCGTTACATTGGTTAGCTGATTTCAGTATGAAAGACCAAAATAAGAATAAGAAAAACAATCCAAACAGTCAACTAATAACAATTACGAAATGGAAACTAATTTTCATATATCTGTCTGTGTGTATGAGAGGGGGGATTTGCGTACAGAATAAGGGAACTATTATTCTTAAATGGGCTCACGCAGGGTTTTATAAAATTTTAATTTTATCTATATGAATAGTACTGTTGAATGTATAAAATTAATATTAGTCGTTATTATACGCTTTTGGATTGATAATACACCTTTCAATAACTGTGTTAGTAGGTGTATGAAAAACTGGTACGGATGAATCAAATATCTACAAATATTTATTCAAATATAGCGCTTTAGCCTCATACAGCGCATACTATGTAATAGACCTAAATATTGCTATCAGTGTGCAAGACGGGAGTAGAACGCTGTTGAACATTCCCGTAAACCTTATGCGGAACAGGTGACCGTTTCTACCGATAAAAAATACTATCGTGCAGCCGTGGTCGTTGTAATTAACCAATTATGAGTACGACGTACCTAAGAGGTAAGACGTCCATTAGCAGAGCGTGTTAGTGAAACTGTCTAGTGTTGAACTGTTTATCAGTGTTATGGACTACTGTAGTAATTTATCTTGGCGACTTGTTACTGTTTCAGTATAGTGCGTACTGGATAACTAAGTAACTAGGTGAACTGTTATATAAATGGTTATGTCGTAAAAGTGTCATTAAAACTTGTGAGTATCGGTTTTTCTTACATTCAATAATTCGTTCATCTCTCTAAGATCATGATCCACGCGATCCTCGTAACATTATTATTAGCACGATTTATCCTGGTGTTTTTAAGGAATTCCTGCGTTACATAACATAGACGTAAGCTGATAACAGCAAAATATTGCCGCCTGTACATGTATTGGATATAATCAATATTCGGGATAGCTTACATCCGAGAGCGCGTGAGTTATTTATGTGTTCCCTACGGTCAAAGTGATGTATTTTATAACAAATCTGAACGTATAGATTATTACATGCCATGGTAATAGACAAAAATGCATTTATTACTTTATGATTATTCTTAGAATTGTATTCAAGTGGTTTAGCCAATCCCTAAATTTGTCTACTCTGAGCCTTATCATTAGCTTGTCATACGCGGGGACTGGTAAATATTCACACGGCCAAGATAAAGTTGCAAAGCAAGGTCACGTGCATTACCAAAGTAAAGTTAAACAAATTCGAACCAGTAGTAGACAACGCCCGAACAAACTAAAATTTTAAGCAGAATTATAATAAAGCAGATGTGGACAGATGAATTTTCAAAAACGACAATTTTTTAATCACTTTATCATAAATATAAAAGATATCAGTTTCTAATTAAAAGTCTGTATAATATGTACCGTATTTTATCCATCGTGTGACTTCGTGTTGCGTTCGGTTGGTTTACGCTTTTCGAAACATCTGTTCCGTCTTCAGAAATAAAAAATAAATCAAAGTGAGGTCTTTAAATATTAAAATTGCAATATTGAAAACAATTCTGCACATAACCGCGTTACATGAGTGCGCACTCGAGTCGGACCGATCGGACACTGTCTGTTAATAGTTATTGTGTAAACAGGTTTATTGCGGTATCGTAGAGCGGGTTTGATTTGAAATTTAAATGATCGTTTAG
The DNA here is from genome assembly GCA_034769895.1 of Magicicada septendecula. Taxonomy (NCBI): domain Eukaryota; kingdom Metazoa; phylum Arthropoda; class Insecta; order Hemiptera; family Cicadidae; genus Magicicada; species Magicicada septendecula. Next base: position 272,701,131 of record CM068368.1, read on the forward strand.
CACGAAGTCACGACTGTGTACGTCATTGTACGCTCTATATATCTCGAATTCTTCTAAGGCGTTCATGTAAGTGCCTTTATTACAAAAATATATGGGTTTCAAGTTGGAATTAAAGCTCGTATATTTATGATCTTCATTTATCATAAATAATTCAACATCACGTATATGTAGGCTATATATAATCTAAGTGAGAAAATTTAAGTCGCATGGATGAGGATAGAATACCAGTAAACAAGTACAATCCTTTTGGAAGAAAGGATGTAGGAGGGCCGAGAAAGAAATGCATCTGATAATATGAAGTCGAAATAGGCGCACTGTCTAATCCCTGACGTGTAGAAGAAGAAAATTATTATTATAATATTATTTGCAAGGATATTATTATTATTATTTTCCACCTATTACGTCATTTGTCATTATAACTTTTCTCTCCATCTTTTCATCGGCCGTTCCAAATTTCAGTTAACTTTAGGCATAAGTTATATTTTGCACTTGAAGGGTCCATACGTTCTAAGTAATCAAAACATATCTGTCTGTATTCTATCGCCATGTCATTCACTGTTGGGAGAGCTAACTCATGATGGATGTCCTCATTCCTTTTCCTGTTTAACCGGATATACCCGGCTACTGATCAAAGGAACCTCAGCTCTGCACTTTTCAGTCGACTGTCTTATGCACTCGTCATTGTTCATATTGTTGTTGTTTTTATTATTATTAGACCTATTATTATCCTGACCACACGGGGATTTAGGTCCTGTCTGAAGAAAGTAGGAAAAGCAGAGTCACAAGAGTGCCTGTACAGCCCAGGAGCCTCGGATAATATCAGCCATATGTCTGGCGCAGGTGGGAGCAACCCAGTTCATAGAGGACGTTGGGACAAACGATCTCCCTAGATAACACCATCGTAGCGATATTTCGAAGAGAGGAGGACTGTGTGGTACGCTTCGGAAAATAGATTCTTCGGGCGAAGAAGGTAGACCTGGTAAATATTAATATAGAAGAAAAACAACAAGCAAGACGCAAGCTCTAGGGCCGAAGAACAACAGGCCTTGCTCGAAGTACTGTGTCAGACAGTTTCAAGTTAATGTCCTAGAAGAGAAACGTGAGGTGATTATTTTAGTGGGTCGGGTATATGTAATATCCAGAGCCGCAGACCCCGGGAATGTGCACCCTTCCCGACATTAGATAAGCTAATTTTTCCACCTACCCTCGTAATAAAGATTATTATTATTACTATTATTATTAATATTATAATTAGAGTATTAACATTATAGTCTAAAACGACAATCGTTTTGTTTAGTAATTCTATTTAATATAATACAGAAGTCCCAAGTATCGCCTAAAAAATAATATAAGTACTTTAATCATGATTCTTTAAACTATTAAATGTACACATTTTTGTCTTTGGTAGTTTGAAATTACGTGAACATATTCCAAACTTTACTGAAAATTGTAACATTAACATGAATTACAAGTACCCTCACTCTCGAATTTAAGTGTACATGCAACCAAGGGTTAAAATCGCCAGGAGGATTATTCAAGTTCCACAAAACAAAATCAATTTTATCGAGATTGATGCACAAATTTCCAGGTGTACACAGCGCACACAATCAAGTCGGTCAACTTTATAAATCTTGCAGAACATTTAATTACTCATTAGCTTCCTATTTGACTAGAAGATAAAAGATACATCCACATTAATTCAAGTTAGTCCAACATAACTAACTGGGTTTCTATTACCAAAACAAATGAGGAAAACAGTTTAAAATTTTAAGAGCTAGAAAATACAAACGTACATATTTATTATTCTAAATAATGATTAAGAATAATATTATATTAATAATTAATAACACTAATAATTAACGAAGTAATATTTAACAAATTATTAATAATATTTGGAATTTAAACTCCCAAGAGAAGGACAGAGTTAGGACTGAAAAATTGAAACGAAGTTTTGAAAAATTATTACAAAGATTTATGGCAGGTTGATGAAAACTAAGGCGAACAAACATTGAATGAAGTAAATGCGACTATTACAGATAAATTAGAAATAGAAGATTTAATATTAAGCTTCAAGGGAAATATAAACCGCAAAGCTTGTGGTGTTACAAATAGATACAGAACTATTAAAACATGCTCCGAGGGAGCTCCATGAACAACTTCTACGATTATATAACATGTGTTAGAAGCAAAGGAAAATTCGAAGGTGATGTCCAATTTCACGAAGGGACAGAGCCAATCCCGGAAATTACAGAGGGATTAGCTTCCTTTATTCAGCATATCGGATCTATACAATAATAATATGCAGGAGACTGAGTAACATAACAGAAGAAATACTGCTAGAAGAGCGATCGGGTTTCAGAAAAAGGCGATGTTGCATTGATCATATTTTCACTGTTAAGCAGATTATAGAGAAAAGAGGAGAACAAAATTTAGAGACGCGCCTACTATTTGTAGATTATTGCAAAGCTTATGACAAACTACTAAGGTCAATACTGTTGAGAGTTTTAGAAAATAACTTAGAGGCATTCTATTGCATTGAATACAAGTGATCAAGAGCATGTATCTAGCGACCATGATACAAATAAAGTAACGGAACCCCATCAAAATAAATGGGGGCGTTAGACAAGGTTGTCCTTTATCAACCGCTCTTTTTAACCTGTTTATGGATGGAATTGTTAGAATTTAGCTTAACAGTGTAAATGGCACAATCAGAGTTGCGGACAAAATGCTCAAGACTCTGATGTTTGCAGATGATCAGATTTTATTGGCTGTTGGCCACAAATGAAGATGACGGAGGATGCTTCACTCCTTAAATAACATTGTGAAAGAATCTAATATGGAAATATCCGGCAAAAAAACAAAATAGCTTTTAAAGGAACATGGTCAGTTAGATCTGAAATTGTTTTAGACAGTAAAATTATAGAACAAGTCTCAGAATTTAACTATTTAGGCGGTAAGCTCTCATATAAAAACGAAAAAGATATTAATGGGAGAATTCATAAATTTAACCAGATAACAGGAACTCTCCGACGTGCTCTAAAACAAAGGCAAGGAAAGAGGCCATAATAAAACTATAGGCTAGAAGTATATCCTAGCCTACTACTAAGGGCTTTTCCTGCCCTTACTTATGGCTCAGAAACGTGGAGAATATCTGCTAGGCAAATATCAAGAATTCAGGCTACGGAAGTGAAATTTTTGCGTTCCATAGATAGGCACAAAAAATTATATATGAAAAGAAACAGTCAGATAAGAGAGAAACTGAAACGTGAAGAATTAAACTGAATCTTCAATAAGTATAGAGAAAGCTTGAAACAACACATTAGCACAATGGACAGTGACAGATTCCCCAAGGTAGCCTTATTGTATCGGCCGAAAGGGAAGAGAAGCCTGGAAAGACCCAACAAGAGATGGTCCGACCAGTTTGGAGCCGGAACAGACTAAACAATCTAAGCCGTGAAGAAGAAGGAGAAGAAGATTAATGACACAATAATGTTAATAATATACGGTATTGTCTTAATTTTGTAATTCGATTATAAGTTGTATTATTTCAATCTCACACAGCGCTATAACTACAGGGAGGGATCAGGGAGATCACCACACCAAACGTTTTCACATCATATGAAATTCGCAAAGTACGGTTAACGCAATTAAAATAAATCTTCGCCATTCAGAAATTACATTACAATCTTATAAGGTTTACAAATTTGGTTTTTAATACTGATGAGTTTGAATTTTAAATTTTGTTCCGTGAACATAACTTTCATTTGTTTTCTTTATTTAGGCCTAACTCAAAAGAGGAATTTCCGTTTACTTTTAGTATAAAAATACATGTATTCCAATACTAAAAACATACTTGTAACGTTGAAAAGAAAAAAATGCAGCACGTAGTTATCAGTGATTTTTTTAACTGATGCATTGTCCTTGTTTTTGGAGGGAGACCTGTTATTCTCAGACATATGACTAGTGTGTTGGGTTATGTTAATATTCGTTAAATTAAAATTGAATATTTTTATTTATAAAATTTCTCATATACGATAATTTATTGCAATCACTTTTACTACAGTTCTTTTCTTAATATATAAAATATTTACTATTATGCTATTTACAAATACTTAGGCCTACTACACATCTTTGTTATATATACAAATACTAAAAAACTCATACTATAGAACTTCCAACATCACCATTCCTAACGATTCCAACCACCCATAAAATAGCAGCTTTCTATTCACACTTCAACAGAATCTATAAAATCCCCTAAACATACAAGAAATAAATAATGAAAAATTATAATTTACCGAATTTCTGAAGAAAATTGGTTACTATAAAAAAAATTTACACAAAATATAAAATAAAATCAGAAGTTTAATTAATTTTTCGATCTGACGATAAGCTGAGAAAGTTGAAAGCGCTAATCGGAATAATTTTTCTATAGTGGTGTGCAACAGTGATAATTCTGTTTAAAATAAAATCAAATATAAAACAACGATACTCGAAAGTGGGCTACATTGGCATACATAAACAATAGGATGACAAAACTTACAAAACTATTTGAAAACAGTAAAATAGCTTAGAATACAAACAAAAATAAAATATAAAGACTAAATAACTCACACAACAAATATAATACAATGAATAATGGAATATACAAAAAAGAATACCAAGACTGCAATAGATGTTATATATGACACACAAAAAACCATTAAATATACGTTATTTTAAACACTTAAACGCATATAAAAAAAAACAAAATTTATAAATCCAATTTGACTACACATGCAATAAATACAGGACACGAATTCCCAGATATCACCAACATGACACTGATAAACACATACCTCTCAAGGGCAAAATAATGAATACATTGAAAAATTTACAAATGTATAAACATAAAACACTAGACAAACTATAACATGAATAAACACAAATCAACACAAAACATGACACAATTTTCAAAACACTTAACATTTGGTATATATATATATATATATATATATATATATATATATATATAATGTAACGTGACAGATATATGCATGATAATGAATGGAATTTGATCATTAGAATAATAAAATTATAACATTTAAATCTGGAAGAAAGCATTACATTTAACAATAAAGAATTAATTCATAGCAACTGTGGAAAGCAATCATTATTATTGAAAAAATATAAGTTCGAATAAAATAAGTTACTAGTGATGAGTCATCCAAAACCAGTCTAATAACCCAAGGTTTTCAAATTATAACCCAGGAAGGTAAAAAGTAAATAACAAAGCAACACAGAATATGACCAAACCCACAACGAGGAAATATAAATGGAAAAGAAACCCTGAATAAGCCAAGATCAACCAATACAGGTGATGTATTTCTAAAATTACGAAGAAGATGAAGAAATCCCAAGAAACCCGAAGAAGATGAAGAAATCCCAAGAAACCCGATGGCATCAAGAAGAAGATGGAGAAGATACCAGTCCCAGAAGACAGAAGAAAGAAGAAGAAGGCAGCATCCTGAGGAAGATGTCATGCTCTTATAAAAGACACCCAAATCCCCATATCCCAAAATAAATAGTAAAATACCAATAAAAGTATAACGAAATAGTAATGGACAATAACAACATGTACATAAAATTAAGAGAGAAAAGTGTGTAAAGTAAGAGTTGCCAGTGAACCAAGATGAAACAATAATATAGTACCCAAGGAACAAATCTCCATTGTAAAACACTAACCAATTTATTATGTTAATAAGACTACACGACCATTTAGAAATAACAAAATAAAAGTGTAAAGTGAACCAGTGCTAGTTTTGGGTATTATAGAAAATAAACCTTGTGTTTCATTCTTGGCAATCACAAACATTGAATACAATGAAATATGCAACTTTCAGTGACTTAAAAGTTGTACCATGTGAATATGTTACTTTGAATAATAACAAGATATAAATCTGTTTAAAGTGACATTTTGTGTTATATAATGAGAAAAAACAGATTTAATTATACTATGACAGGGTACAATTCCCCAAATACAATTTAAAGGACAGTTTATAAAACTACATAATCCAACTTAGTATAGTAGTTAGCAAATAAGAATATAGATATAAGGTTTTTGTAAATATAGGATAAGGATTTTTAAAATGTATTAGATATAAATACATTTATTTAAATTTTCAACAACTAACTTCATACCTGTAAATACATTTATTATTGGTGTTAATAGTAATAAGTAATTAAGATGTTAGTTGGTAAAAAACCTTTTTTGTGAACAATATTTCAATGTTAGAAATAAGTATTTGATTGTAAAAAATGTCTGAATGTTGAAGACAACCATTTATTTGAAAATATTCCTTATTTGTTTAACTGTTCATTGTATTGTAACCAATACTAATTATTGTTGTGTTATTTGAAAAAATGTTTAGTTTATAATACCATATTTAAAAGTCAGAGAGGGTATCACACATCATTTATTGTTTGTAAAAATATTTTGTAAGAAAAAACTTGTTAGAAAATCTAGGCCAAAGAATGAAAACCAAACTTCATCAAAACAGAGAAATTACTCATTAAAATGCAATTAAACAAAAGGGTTTTAGATAAAATAAACCTGAGATGAAGCCATATAATTATACATACCACTTAGAAAGATTTTATAAAATTATATTCAGAATTATAAATAAAAATGAAAGTGACAAAACTCAGAAATTTGGAGAGGGGAGTCATATATTCCAAAATAATATTTTAGAAGTTAACCAATTCAATTAATTACAAGAAAATAAGGGAATATAAACCTTTTAATACAATATGAGATTATTAATAATAAATATAACTGAAAAATGGCTGAATTTACATGACAGGAAGTTAATTTTGGAAATTTTTTATCAATACAAAATGAAAGTGAAATTACTAATTGTGGACAGAAAACATTATAAAACGGCATTATTCAATCTTAAAATACGCCGAATGAACTGAAGGATTAATTTAAATAACATCTAGCAAATAAAATTGATAAATAACCAAAGTTTAGACAGTTATATAATGTATTTGGAAATATGCACAGGATGCAAAATTATATTTGAACAATGTTAAGAATAATATTATATTGCCTAAGAGTCTAGTCGAAACTGGAGGAAATAAGATAGTTGATTATTGGTAATTGTACGGTGAACTTGACGAGCGGATTATAACCGAGATAACCTAACTAAAAACGGTAATGGCGAGTCAGTGAACGAGACGTTTTTGTAAAATTGCGAGTGGCGAATAAAACAATTTCGGAACGTCGACATAGTGACAGAGACTATTATCAAAGATTAAATAACACTGGACAGCACATAACTACACCGAAAAACACTATTAAATACAAGAAAACAGTATACCACATAACCATACATTAGTGCCTGAATCATAAAAAGTGAACGAACTTATACATACACAGATATACAAAATACAACACAGAAACTTCACTCAAGACACTACACAACATCAGAAGGAAGATTTGCAGACACCAGGACGTAAATACTACCAGAAAATATCTTATTTGGATCGTCGCAGATACGAAGGACATTTTGACCGACTTGACGGCAGCCATTTGCATTCGTCGTTAACAACGCCTTCTTGTTCCCGTCAGCTGTGTTGGTGACAACAAATTATTTTATTTCAATTTATTATTCAATGTATGTATCTAGTATTAGTAATTAACTTGTTGTAACGTTATACTTTTTAAATATTGGCCCGATTTCTCTGACTTTGATAATAATTAGCTGTTCAAAGAACCTGTTGAATTTTATATATCAAACCTTGTAACTGTTTCGATACCCTGAGAGTCGATATTATAATCGAAAAGAGTCTATATTTCAATTATTTAATAAAACATTAATACTTTTCACCACAAAATAGTTCTTTCTTTCATTAGTATTACAAATTACCATTAATATAATTTTAAATAATAAACTACCAGGATTTTACCACATACAAAGGAAGATAACCTCCAAAACGAAAAAGTAAACAAGTATCGATTGTCCTGGAGACAATCTTATGAGTGGTTGTAGTTTATTAGAAAATACAAGAACCTCAATAAAATTTCTTAGAGGATTGATACACGTTTTAAAACTTCGCAAAACAACATTAATTAATTGATTTTAATTAATTAATTAATAAAAAGAAATTTTCTTTTAATTATAAATTTTGTTTAAACACAATTTTTTTTTTTCTTCAACAAGCAACAATTTTTGTTTTAAAACATTTTGGTGAAACTACACATATATCTCTTCAACAGCATAACGCTATTTGACAGTTTTTGCTACATTTGGGACTCGACCAACTGGGAAACTTAAGGAAGTGTTTCAGACCAGTAAGACTTCGAGAGCCCCACCAATTATTAAACACCATTCATCATCTGAGAGTAACAGTATACAGTATATATATATATACTGTACTTGTTTTTTGGAAAACAAAAATATATACCACACGCACACACAGTAACACAGATGTTAAGCTACCAAAAGCCAACAGGACGCCATAGCAACAATCAAAATGGATACAAATATTCCACAAGATTAAAAACTATGACGGCTGAGGATGGGTATAATCTCTGATGCCCGAAACATGCACCAAGTAAGGAAAACAATACATCTTGATTGAAAATTAGTATGTATATTATGTCTGTGTGTGTGTGTGTGTGTGTGTGTGTGTGTGTTTTGAAAGTTTTGTTGAAGACAGTGCAGTGTTAACTATTTTCATTATTTAACAGTTGGTGTAAAAGAGTTTTACAACTATTCACGATTGCATTCCTGTTGTTCAAAAAACAAGAAAAAACAGTCCCAACAACAGTTTCCAGAAAAATAAGCGTCATAATTCATATGCACCTAAATTATTACTTCTAACCTAATTTATAGCAGCGAATGAAATGAGTTATTGTAGAAAGTTGCATCGTGTCTCTGCAAGCCTGATTATTCTCTATTCAAGCTTCTTTGTCACTCTCCCCTCTTTCCCCCTCTACATTTTTGTGCACGCGCGCACATGTACGGATCTGTCCCGCACCCGTACCGTCCCGTATGAGGTATTTTGTCCCGACCTCTACCATTAATTTTAGCTCAACATATTACATACGTTATGTAATCATCTCACACTCTACATGTAATCAACATATCACTCTACGCAATCTCGTATATTTACGTGTGTAAGCGTACACGTACACACCAAATCAATTTAAAATTTGATAAAACATTCATAAAATTATTGTAGAACTTAATACAGTTACTTAAATATTATTTTATAAAGGGACCCTTTTATTTTCTAAAGGAACCATGGTCCATGGAAGTTGTGGTTGGTTGAGGTCCTATGGGATCTATTAACTGTGCGTATTCTGTCAGTCCTGAAAACCTCCCCCTTTGGTGTCTTACAGCAGGGGGGCGGAGGCAAACACTTGAGTAGTATCGGAGCTCATGTGCGGACCGTTTGATCCACGATCGGGGGAAGCCAGAGGATCTTACTAGCCTGATCGACTAGTACTATTGTCGCTGTGCTCGATAACATTACACTTCTTGTTACTCGCTAGGCAACGAAAGTCCTGAATCTATTTGCGGAACTTCATATCTATTTTCTGAGAGAAATGCTTACGTATGTACGTTACGGTTAAGTGTATTCATGAAATAACTCCTATTTGCAGACGGGAGGGTCCAATCCCCTTCCCCAGCAAATGGAGAGCGGTGATTGTTCCTATTCTTCCCTGGAGAGTTGTTGTGGTATTCCCCGGATATTGAGGTAGTAAAATAAAGTCTGATATGGAGGCTTATCTCAGAGTATAGCGAGGTCTACGTTGTTGGAGTGTGCATTCTGAGATGACTTGATCTCGGATGACTCTTGATTTTATATGCTCTACAGGAAAATGAGTTATAAGAGAATCTGGAGTTGCGAGAAAAAGAATTGAGAAAACATGATATGAAGATAAAAAAAAAAAATCAAGTGTTTTGTTAGAGGAAAAGACAATAACGATGTTACAACAAACTGAAGATGAGTAAACTGAAGAAAGAATAGACAATTTAACTCGAGTGATGTTGGATAGAGAGTGGGAAATATGGGGTGACGGTGAAAGAGAGTTTGCCCGGGCAAATGGCGATATGTCTACAAGTTTCGGGCAAACCCGATGTATCTTGGTATTTCGGGATGTGTCCGGGCAAATCGAGATATGACCGATCGTCTTTGGGCAAATCGCGATTCAACCAATTCAATACGTTTATATATGCTTCAGAGGTTTTTAATCAATTTACTGAAATATACAATAATTTATATAATAAATAAATAATAATTTATAAGCAGAATCGCTTATTTCTGCAGACTGTTATGTCAGGGACCTCATACATTATGAAAAGTGACCTCATACATACGTACAATTAACGGTGACCTCATAGTAGTCAGTAACGGAAATGTTCGTCAGCGGTTTTTATTTATTTATGTCTTGTATTAGAGTGTCAGTGCCTACGAGAGGCCACGTGCCAGGTTACTCTCGCATATGCTGTGTGCGCTATTGTTCGTCCAGCTCTCGACAGTGTTAGAAGCAATCAAGTAGTGCGTTACTATTAATAATGGCGTCGGTTTCTGATACACGTGTTGGTGATATGAAAGAACGGTTTCACGCGAAATTAGCTGAAATGAACAAAAGTGATTCCAGTGATTTTTCAAGGAAGAAAAGTATTATGAACTAGTGAATGACGTGAAAGGGGCGAAGAAAGCTGCAAAGAAATCGTGCAAAGACTACAGGAGAATAAAAGGTTTGATGTTTTAACAATAAATGAGACAAAGAAATTAATTGTCCCAACTACAAAGACTAAAGGTGAAATAATCTATTATGTACATGAGAATGAAATTTTTGATATTTTACATTCAGTTCATTTAGATACTGGTCATGGTGGTCGAAATCGTATGAAAAACAGTCTAAAATCAAAATATAAAAATATATCTAGAGATATCATAATGATATATTTAAATCTTTGCGAACCCTGTCAGAAGAAGTTCAGTCATCCAAGAAAAGGTTTAGTTGTGAAACCTATGATTTTTAATGCAATTAATGCTCGGGGGCAAGTAGATCTTATTGGCATGCAGACCTGTAGAGATGGAGAATTCACATTCATAATGGTTTATCAAGATCATCTCAGTAAATTTGTGTGTCTACGTCCTTTAAAAACTAAAACTGCAGCTGAAGTTGCTTATAATTTAATTGATGTATTTTGTTTCTTCGGAGCTCCAAGTGTGCTGCAGTCTGACAATGGTCGTGAGTTTTCAAATCATGTGATAAATGAACTTAAGAACATGTGGGAAGGCTTGACGATCGTCCAAGGTAAACCTCGCCATTCCGAAAGTCAAGGAAGTGTCGAGCGTGCGAATCAGGATGTAGAAAATATGATATTTACTTGGATGGAAGAGAATAATTCAAAGCAGTGGAGTGAGGGACTGAGATTTTGCCAATTCCGAAAAAACAGTTCATTACATAGTGGAATACAGCAAACACCGTTCGAAGCCATGTTTGGACGTAAAGCTCATATCGGCTTAAACTCATCTGTGTTACCAAATAATGTCTTGAATAGCTTAGTTTCAGAAGAAGACCTCCAACATACATTAAATACCGTTTACGAAGACAATAACCTAAGTGATGATTCAGCCGAACAAAATGACGAAGCGATAAACTCTAGTCAGGTTATTACTACAAATGAAATTCCTGTACAAAATGAACAAAAATCATGTTGTATCTGTGAGCTGCATCATGAAGACAGTCATGTGTGTAACATATGTTCTCAATCAGTTCATGACACGTGTGCAGTAAGCGAAGACAGCAAAATGTATTGTATGAGATGTCATACTAAAAAGCGACAAGGAAAATCGAAGACCAAAGCTCTTAAAAACCTGAAAAAACAGGCAAAGAAAATGAAATTATCAAGTGAAAAGGCGTTTCCAAAACTGGCTATTGGAACAACAGTGAAAATTCCAATTCCTAGCGTAGATAGAAGTAAAGTCTATGCAAAGAATATTCTGGGGCTGGTTTTAGAAGTGACTGATGACGGTTAATATAAATTAGGTCTTTAAACTGTACAATCAACTGTCTTTTCTCAAGAAACAAATAAGTGATTGTAAAGAATCATTTTTGAGAGCTGAGGACATTCCAAACAAAGAAATAAGTCTCAGAGAAGCAAGCAGAAAAGAATCGCGTACTGGTGGGCAGGGGTACGTTCATTGTTCTTGCAAACAGAAATGTTCTAATAAAAAATGTAAATGCAACGCAAACGGCATAAAATGCAATTCAAAGTGTCATTCGTCTCTTCCGTGCACCAACAAACGAACTGCAAGTCCGTTTATATTTTTTAATACATTCAGTTTTTATTTATTTTTTATGTTTATCATTTATAATTTCTTAAAGAAAAGATATTTTTTTATTCAGTAGTTAATAAAGCTATTTTATAATTCATTAGTTTCTTAATTTTTTAAATAAACCTTTTTTATATTCTTCTATTTAATGTAACTAAATTGTAATGTTTATTTTCAAAAATTGTTTCGTAATGTATCAGTTTGTAATTAAATTTGTTTTTAAATAAATTGTGAATTAAAATCGTATTGTTAAATTGAAATGTTTATTTTCAAAGTTTGTTTCGTAATGTTTCAATTTGTAATTTAAACAAATTCTAAAATAAATTTTAGAATAAAATTATATTGCTAATACTTTGTTTCATTTGCACTATTCTTTACATTGTTATTTTATATTTCAGTAAATTGATTAAAAACCTTTGAAGCATATATAAACGTACGATTGTCCCTTGACTTGGTTGAATCGCGATTTGCCCAAAGACGATCGGTCATATCTCGATTTGCCCGGGCACATTCCGAAATACCAAGATACATCGGGCTTTGCCCGAAACTGGTAGACAGATCGCGATTTGCCCGGGCATATCGCGATCTGCCCGGAATTCGGCATTTGCCCGCAACATATGTTATACATTAACAAAAATGACCAATCTAAGCCAATTACCTAAAACTTGAAGATGAGACGATAGCAGCCTTGAAGATTGTACAAGTAGTAAGCACCTTGCAGAGAGGCTAGTAGCAGACAAACAAATGACGAGAAAGTGTGGGTCGAGTTTCTGTACATATGAGTGCATTATACTGTAATTTTATTGTTTTGGTTTTTTTCATATGTTTGAGTTGCTTTAAAACTTACGTCTATCGTGTCTACATTATTACATGGTGTGAGGTGGAAAGTGTATAATGTTGTGTATATAAGTTACGAGCTTTCACTATTTACAAATTGCGAAAGTAGCTAATCTAAATTCGTTTCATAACCAATTCATAAACATGAATACTCGGAGCACGATACAATCTGCTACTCTCAAATATAATCAGAATACGCATCACCTAGCACGGAACATGATAACAAAACACACTTCCACACTAAACAACGGAAGTTATTAATCACCAGGCTAAGATACACATCTGACAGCGCATTAGTTATTTATTTGTTTGTTTCGTTCGCAGTGATATGTCTGATTACAAATTAGTACACTAAAATTAGCATACAATGCCATCAACCTCTGTTTCAAAATCCCTCACGTGGATTTTATTCCATGCTATTCTCTGCTTGTACTTTAAATATTTATGTGGTTTCGTATACTATCAATAATAACTGTGGACACGTTAGGTATCGTATACACGATACGGTTTCGGTTTTATAATCGTTTCGGTGTCAACTGAAAGCTGTGTTCACACGATTCTTTTACCGTATACGGTTTTCCCGTCCGCACAGAACGCCTTTGCAATCATTCCAGTGTAGTTCTCTTTGCAGGATGGACGTAAATACCTTTCTTGTAATGTACTGCTACCGCCGTCGTCGAAGCAAAATTAAATAATTAATAGAACGTATTGGATACATCCTATTGTGTGGGACAGATATTGTCTGGGATCTTTTCAAACGCTTATGATTCAATTAAGAAGAGATGAATCGAAATTTTTCAACTACTTTCGAATGACGATACATACATTGGTAATCTATTAAAAAGAGTGGAAGAAAATTTGAGAAAGCAGGATACAACTATGAGAAAAAGTATTAGTCCAGAAGAAAAACTAACAATATGTTTAAGGTAAGTACTTTTTATTTACATTTAATTACATATAATTTTTACACTTACATTACCCATTGTCATAATGTTTATTTCCATGAAAGAAAATACAAAAAAGATCCATTGGATAAAATGAACAATTAATTTTTTTTAATGGTTTTCCTTATCGATAGTAAGCTATACTAATATAAGAAAATGAATACTCAAAATAATGCCAAGCAAATCATCAAAATTACATGAAATCTATATCTGTGGAGTAATCAGAATGTTGATTTGCAGTGGACATTGTTTCTGTCAGTGAATATGCGTTATCATTTGTTGGACTCGTCGCTTGTACAGATGTATTAGTATGTGGTTGTGAAAGATAACCAGGATGTTGCCATTGGTGATAACTGTGACAAACATTTTGTGGCTGGACATGTGTGAGTGGTGTTTGAGCCTTCCTTTTTATCTGCTGTAACAAATTTATAACGCCTCCTTGGAACTCCAAGGTCTGTTCATCATTTAATGATGATAGAGACGGCAAAAGACCTTTAAAAAAATACAGGTGGTGGTTGTCTTCTTGGTTTTGCTGTCCAACATTGATTTGGTAATCCATAAATTTCATCATTTTGTTGTCCAATTCACACCTCTGATCAGTTTTGCGTTTCTTTTCGGCAGCCCTACAAGAAGAAACTGACGTTCCGGCAGATATTTCAATATCTTCAGAGTTCCCTTCATTAATATTGGTTTCTTCTTCATTTTCCATCACACTTTCGTGCGCAGATGATGTATGTGTTACTTTTTTAAGAAACTCATCTGTTTGTGAAACATATACAGTTTTGAGCCCTCAGCAGAAGCACCCGATGTCTTTTGTCCGTTTTGTTTTTTGACGGATCTCATCCACGAATCTCTTATATGGGTCCATTTTTTTAGAACGAGTTTACCTGAAACAAATGATTTTACTTTAGTTTTTTTTTCAGGTATTTGGCGTCAGGATGTTCATATTCTACATTATCTACATTATCTACATATCTACATTATTCTTTCCGAGTAAGCATTTCAACAATTGGCAACATTATACGAGAAGTAACAAGAGTTATATGGAACAATTTGCGCAGTGAATTTATGGAATTGCCAAGTTCACCTCACGACTGGCAGGAAATATCTAATGGGTTTCAAAAAAAGCTAATTTTCCTCATTGTATTGGTGCCGTAGACGGCAAGCACATTAGACTTAAAAAACCGTCAAATAGTGGCTCAATGTATTTTAATTATAAGGAATATTTCTCAATTGTTTTATTAGCCATCGTCGACTCGGAATATCGATTTAGGTATGTGAGTGTTGGATCTTATGGAAAATATTGCGATTCTACAATTTTCAAAACAACAATATTTTGGAAAAACTTAACAGAAAATTCTCTGAATTTACCAGAACCGAGTTCTTTAAATGAAGAATCAGTAGCGAACGTGCCTTTTGTCCTGGTTGGAGACGAAGGCTTTCCAATACATGAACACTAGACCATATGGAGGAACTCATCTGGATAAAAAAAAACTAATATTCAATTACCGCTTGACTAGAGCTAGAAGGTTCGTGGAATGTGCGTTTGGTATTTTGCCCAATAAGTGGAGAATATTTCATCGGCCTTTAGACGTAAATACAGAACTAGCAATTTGGACAATAAAAGCTTGCACACTACTGCATAACTTTGTGAGAGCAAAGGAAGGTTTTAATTTCGAAAACATTCCAGAAGTTACCTGTCTAGGAACATTTCGTTATATACAAACTGCAAAAATGACGCGTGGAAAAAATTTAGCTAATTCGATTAGATCAGTATTTGCTGATTATTTTGTTTCAGAGGCTGAGTCACTTTCTTGGCAAGATGAAGCTGTATGTAATTATTTATTTTTTCTGAACAGTTTTGTATAAACTTGTACTAATTTCTATGTGGATATTGCTATTTATTTTTGTTGGGCAGTGTTGTATACGCATGTGTAATTTGTAAAATGTGTAAGCCAATTGTTAATAAAAAGATTTTCAAATTAAAAACAATATTTTTCAATGATTAAAAATTGTATTTATACATACCAAAATCCTGTTTTTGTTTTTGATCCAACTCCTGAAAATCGTTTCTTAATGATGAACATATCTCCCTCCAAGCAGCATTTTTCAAGTTTTTATTTTTATAGCATTCTAATGTTTTGTCCCAAATGGTTGGTGTTTCTTCAACCAAAGAAATTAAAATTTCTGTGTCGATTTTCTCCATTGTGAAAAAGAACACTGCAAAAAACTGTAAAAATCAACTAAAAGAATCACTTCATTCAACTGTAGCTAGATCGGCACTGATGTACGTTCCTTCAAAACAACCGAATCGTGTGTACTCCCCCTCTCAATTCTATACGCCAATGGAAGCCGAAACGGTTTCCCTCTATACGGTTTCGGTAGACAAAATCGAACGACACCTGCTACCGATTCGGTTGTTTCCCGTATACGGTTTTCGACCGCAACGTGTGAACGTACAAAACAAAATACATAGTTTACTGAAAACGAAACGACAAAACCGAAACGATTATAAAACCGAAACCGTATCGTGTGTACGAGCCCTTATAGAACCGGTCCCTCTCCTCTAAAGCTGTCTAAGCCATATTATGTCTATTCCAGTTCCCGAGTCTCTATAGAATCCCTGATCCTTACTTATTTCCTGGAGGCTTCCCTGGAACATCTTTTTCGGCAATCGACCATCTATAGTATACGTACAAACCATTTTAACCGTCAATTCAATCACGGTCTCTCATGTACCCGTTCGTACTTTCCGTTGGTCTTCCATTCTAGCACCGAGACTTCATCACTTATGCTCCGGCAATCCATTTCTACGGCGAACAGTCTTCTTTTCAAACCATTTAGAGTCCAACACTTAGACAAAATTTAGAATTATTCACAGAAGCCGCCTCTATTACAAACACTATAATTGTAAGACGTGTACGTAAATTAAGCACGCACACTCATATGACTAATTACCTTATCGATAGGTCTACATATCAAGTCAATACGTTGTCGATGATAACTACAGTTCGTTACTCAGGGAGCAAAGCACATAGTATAAACGATAACCCAGTTTGCTATATTTCTGCATGCTAGGAAGGGATAGTTTTAGCACGACTTTCAAATCCAAGAATAAACCTCTACTGAAATTGCCGTTCACCCTTCTGTTCATGCGAGATTGCATTGCCAAGAGTTCTGTCACCTTTACAACAACAACAACAACAACAACAACAACAACAACAACAACAACAACAACAACAACAACAACAACAACAACAACAACAACAACAACAACAACAACACACACACACACACACACACACACAAAATTTGCTATAAACAGCTGCTACTGCTTTTGAGCCTATATTTTCTTCTAAGGCAAGAGAACCACTTAGTCTGCATCCATAGCACATTGTTAGGCTCATTTGGGATTTACGCTGCAGGCACAAAGCAGTGTTTGTACTAGCTCAATCTGACGCAACTACGTCATTGCAATTAAAGCCTGTTCCCTGTATTCCGACGACGATCTGTCTCACTACCAAAATGTATTACGATCGTAGCAACCTGCTACTACAGCCAGGAAATTTTTTCTCCCATAAAAGCATCTGTTACAGTCATACCACATTAGAAACAGTAAATCCTGAATAAAGGACTTCCTACATGTAATTATGTAATTTCGACGGTAAATAACACGTTGCTATCACGGGCCGAATAATTTGCTATCGGATTTTTCTTGGCAAAGCAATCTTCAACCTTGGGAAAGTAAGTTGTTTGCCTAAATATACGCGTATGTAACGTTCTTAAAAGGAACTAAACGACGTAGGAGCTGGTACGACGAGTATACGGTCTGTTACTGAAGGTTTGCACTGTCGTAATTGTCGAGTTTCAGGAGTAGGAATGGTATTAGTTCAGTCGTGACTAGTGAGTCTAATTTCAGGTACTTAAGGAAGTTTAATTTACGTTGCATACAGTGTTTTATTAAAGATTAAAATTCTTTGACAACCATTAGTAGTTTACTATTTTCACATGCTTAAGCACGTAAGTTTGTGGCTTGAAAATATACGTACACATACACTATTTTCGATAACACAAAAAGAGGAAGGTAGATAATTCTTTCAATACAGAGGAATAAAATGTTTTATCTTTTATCGATTATGTGTTTAAATACCTTTAAAAAGTGAAACCCGAACACTTAAGTATTGTATATTTACCATACGTTGGAGATGTAATTAGGGAAAACGAATAGACTGGGAGTATCTCATCTCTGTCTAAAGAAAAATAAAATACCTGTGTGATCAGTAATGCTAGAACATACACTACTAGTACACCTTGCATCTGTCGTGTGACTTTGTTGTTGAGTAAGTTAACAATGTCGCGTTTCGGAACATATTCCCCATCCTTATCGAATTCATTATGTATTAATCACTATTGACACTTTTGCGTTAGAACATAGGAATATTTATGCGGTATCGTGTAGGGAAATTTATTAAACATTTAAGTGATCATTTATTATAAAATATCAACTGTATATATGTAATTGCAAGTCTTGTAGTAACAAAACCGTGGCTTACAATTTATCATCTCCATACTTCTAAAAGTATTTTTAATAATCAAGACTTTTTTGAAGAGTTGTGTTTTGTGTATGATAAAACAGAGAGCAAGGTATTGGCCTTCAGGGGAATATTGCCTACGTGAGGCCAAAGACGCGGGGAACTTAACTAAATGTAAATTCAATGCGAGAAAAATGGTAGCGACTAGCCTCTGATATTATGTTGCTTTTCGAGAAAGACTCGAAAATGTTGTGGACGGCAGAATCAAGGAACGAATGCTTACAGCAAAGAACCCCGGAACTTAACTGAAGGGATGAGAGTACACAAGACATTACAATGAACGGGGTAGATTAATCATTAAAGCGTTTCTAACCAATGAGAGTCGTGTGATAATCAGGCGATGTCTGTAAATTACAGAATTTAGAGATTTTATGTAATAAATAAGAATAAAATATTTACACAATTCAGGACTAAATATGCAGGCCCCATGAATAGACCAGGCGATTCACTGAATTGCGTAAGAAGTTAAGTTTATTCATTATTCAAAGCTGATTATAAGACAAACTTATAATATAATGTTTATGTAGTGCACAGGGCAATAATACTGTTATACAGGGATGGGAATGACTTTGACGGCAGGGCGTGTCAATTCTCCTCGAGAAAACTTTAATTTGACTACCTTTGTGATGATGTCTTTTATAAGAAAAGTTTTAATATCATAATAATTCCTCCTGAACACCATGTTTTAGGCTGGGAGTTTGGTTAATGGATCGGTACTGAATCCTAGAAGTGTTAATATCATAATAATTTCTCCTGAACACCATGTTTTAGGCTGGGAGTTTGGTTAATGGACCGGTACGATGGATGGATGGATGTTGCACGGGCGTCTTGCGCCTTAATTTGTGTGCGTTGTCCAGGCCTAGGCCTGATGAACGCCAGGTGCCAACAGGTCAGCTCGGTCGTTTGCTCTGCTCAAGGGTGTTATGGTGCAGTCCGCGGGTCCATGATACATTACATGGCCACCACGGTGGCAAGCTTAAGCTTTTGCTTCAGCCAATTGTCCGGCCAAGGCGCGACACCATGGTCCCCTCAGGCTAGCCTTTGGGAATGTAGTGACACACTGGCGGACAAGAAGCTCGAGCGCCCTAGGGCGTCGGCCGAAGTGGTAGGTAATGACTCCGAGACAGCCAGCTCTCGCAAGGAAGGCACTTGCACAACCTCGCGGGAGCCCGTGTCTCAGGTCATTACCCTGCCAAATCAGCAAAGCAGGTGCTGACGGGGATCTTGGTCGTGATCATGGCTTCAGCCAATCGCAACGCCTGGTCGCGGCTCATTGGTCTCCGGGACATAGCCCACGGAAACTTAGAGACGCGTTGGCGAGGACAAGAGGCTCGTCCGCCCGAAGGCGGCGGCCGAGTCGACGGAACTTGTCACCGGGGCAATCGGCTTTCGCAAGCAAGGAATTTGCACAACCTCGCGAGAGCCCGTGTCCCGGATCAAAGCCCTGCCGAATCGGCAAATCCGATGCTGGCAATAAATCTATCCATTCCAATCTGCCGCAGCATGATTGACTACAGTTTCGGCAGGCGCAGATAGTGATTGAAGGTGATCGGTTCAGATTTCCAGAAGGTTGGGGGGTTCGTTTCTGGGGGGTTCATGTGATGAACTTAGGGGGGTCGCCTAACTGCGCCATAGGGCGCCTGACGCGGCGAGGGGGCGGTGCATTCTCCATGCTGTTAAGCCTTCGGAGGTGCGGATAAGGGGACTCGCCGGCCTTGGCGAACAAATTCGTTGCCAGGGACCAGACGAAGACCTCTAAGGTGGGAGGGAACACGGAGACCCCGGTGTATGGCGGAATTTCGCACATACCACGGGGACCCCGTGAGGGAGCGTAGGGTCCAGTTCTGAAATGTAGTCAGCCTATGCCTGTTGGTGGCCGACAGGAGAGGCCACCAGGCGGGTGCCGCATAAGTGAGTACTGTTCGGAGGAACAGTAGATACAATGGTAGTTTTGTACGGGCAGCCAGGCGGCTGTTCCGCGAAAGCATAGGTGATAGTTTGGCTCTGACGCCACGAGCCAAGTTGAGGGTTGAGGTCACGTGGGCGTTGAAGTTTAGGTTCCGATCAAGCCGAACACCTAGGTACTTCACCGTCTCAGTCCAGTTGATGGGTCTCCCCTCTAAGGAGAGGGATTGGCATCGGGAAATGGACTTATGCGTAAAGCAGATCGCCTCGGATTTCTCCGTATTGATCGCTACCCGCCATTTCCTTCGCCAGTCCGGAAGCAAAGCCAACTGGCGTTGTAACATTACGCTCGTCCGCCAAGGCGAAAGCGAGCTAAAATGAAACATCGCGTCGTCGGCAAATAGAGATAACGTGACCCCGGGATAAACAGGCAGATCGTTCGTGTACAGTACATACAGAACGGGGCCGAGGACAGATCCTTGTGGGACGCCAGCGGAGACAGGGCGAACCCGAGAGAACGCCCCATCTACGCTAATACTGAAGGTGCGATCCGTCAGATAGGATCGGAGCAAGTGGACGATAGATGTCGGGATTGGCGAATGCGCCAGTTTGTAGAGCAGGCCTTCGTGCCAGACTTTATCGAAGGCTTTGCTCACATCCAACAGGACAGCACCTGTTGCCTGATGATTGTTGGCGGCGTCGGCTAGACAGGTGACAACCCGTACTAGCTGAAGAGTAGTCGAGTGCCTAGGCCTAAACCCAAACTGCTCCTCGCGGATGAAACAGGGGCCGAATACGGGCCAGGAGAAGACGCTCGAATACCTTCGAGATTACTGGCAATAGTGATATCGGGCGGTAGCTTCCAGGTAGCGTGGGCGGTTTTTTAGATTTCTGGATCATGATGACGATTGCGGTTTTCCGCAGGCGAGGGAAGTAACTCAGCCGGAGACAGGAGTTGAACAGCTCAAGAAGAACGTCAACTGCCGATGTCGGGAGTTTCTGCAACGCAGTGGCGCCGATGCGATCGGGGCCAGGGGCCTTTCTCTTCTTCAGTCGGCTTAGGACAGACGCAAGGTCATCCTCGTCGACCGAAATAGGAGGATCATTGGGGGGAGCAGAAAAGTATCCAGATAAGAAATCCCTGACGACGGCCAAATGAGCCGGGTCAGAGATGCTTCTATGGACGGTGAACTGTTCCTCAATACAGTCGGCGAAGACTTCCGCCTTGCCTTCTGCAGAGTATACAGTGCCGTCCGGGGTATTCAAGGGATGGCGAGTCCTCTTTTCGCCTTTTAGTCTACCAGCGGTTCTCCATACGGAGGCGTGGTCGACTTCCAAGGACTCCAAATAGGAGTCCCATCGATTCGCGTTTACGTCAAGCAGAAGCTGCGAGACGTGTTCCGACTGGGCTCGAAAGCGCCGTCTAGCGGCAGGGTCACGGGTATGGTGCCATCTGCGGCGGAGCTGGCGCCGTAATCGGATGGCTTGGAGAACTTCCGCAGGAAGGTCGGAGCGTTTGTTACTCACCGGAACAGTATAGGTGTTTTTGTCCATTGAAGACTGGACGAGGTCCTGGAGCTGATGTACCCGGAGATCCACGTCGTCACAAGAGACGAGTGGGTCCGGAGGGACAGATGGCAACTGCCTGGCCAGATCATCATGGTAGGATCGCCAATTGACTCTCCTAACAGGATGATCGGGAAGTTGGGGTGAGACCGACGGCAGCAAGACAGTTACAACTAGGGGGTCGTGATCGGACGATAGGTCCGACACCGCGCTGACTTGTAGATGAAAGGGGATGGCCTTGACAATTACAATATCAAGGACATCCGGCGGATAACCCGCAGTGGGAAAGTTGTCGGTTCGGTCGGGCCGATGATGAGGACGCTGGGATCATCTTCGACAGCCCTACGGAGAGAATTGCCGTAGGGTTTGACGTTCTGCTGTTCCAAGAGGGATGCTTGGCGTTAAGGTCTCCGGCTACGATGGTTGGGAGATCGCTGTCTAGGAGGGCGTCCCACTCCTCATGGGGTGGAGCTCGATGGCCGGGCTGGTGGTACGCAGAAACAAAGCGCACCTCCAGGCCGGCAACATCCAGCGCCACAGCACATGCTTCGATGAGGGTAGTTTCAGGGGCAGGGAGTTCTCTGTGAGAGTGTCGCCTGTGGACTAAGATCGCCACTCCGCCAGATGCGCGGTGGCGATCGGGACCATTCCTGTCTTTCCTGTAGCAAGCATAGGCTGGCAGGGAGAATCGCCGGTTAGGGGCAAGATGAGTTTCAGAGAGGAGTACGAGTACATCAGCGTCGTACTCGACAAGGAAAGCTGCCAGTTCGGCCCGACGCGCCGGAATACCATCTGCATTCCACGAGACGAACCGAAACTGTCTAGCCATGGTTTGATGAGGGGACGATCAGGGCGATCAGCGATGTTAGGATCGCCATGAGTATAGTCGGGACATCCCGAGCAGCAAGAATTTGCGGGACAATGCCGCTGACCCAGGCCATCAGCTGGGCCTCAGTGACCAATGGTAAACCACCGGCCACAGGGGCCTGACTAGGCGACGCTGGGGCCGCGGAAGGTGCAGATGCCGCCTCCAGGGGAGGTTGGGCAATTGGAGCTGGCTGCTCGGGGGCTGGCGAGATTTCCATGGAAGTCGCAGGGGCCTGGGCAACAGGAGCAGACTCCTGGCCGGGTAGATGCTGGGCAGCCGGAGGGGCGTTGTTAGCCTCCGGATACAGATGTTTTGCCACAAGTGGCTGTCTATTCTTGCGCTTAGCGCGTCGTTTCTTAGGCGGCTGGGTCAGTGAGGGGGGTACTGCGGGCGTTGCCGCTTGAGGAGATGGCACTCCGGCAGGTGCTGAGGTTCTGGGGGCCACAGAGGGCGCCGTAGCGACCGCTGCAGCGTAAGTTATGGTTCCTCCAGCGGCAGGTGCCGCAGGAAGAGCCGTAGATGCTGAGGCGGGTGGTTGGACTGCCGCCCGCTTCGAGGGTCTAGGAGCAGGGCGAGGAGGTTCAACCTGACGGTTTTGCTCCCGCTGCTGTTTCTTTAGGGCCTTCTTAAAATGGTTACAACCCCTAAAGTTAGCCGGGTGACTGCCTCCGCAGTTGCAGCACGTCGCGGGTTGAGGCTTCACAACGGGACAATTCTCGTTGTGGGCCTCTCCGCAGCGTACACAACGCGGCGGCATCTTACAAAAGGCCGATTGAGTGGCCGAATCGCTGACATTGGAAGCACTGGGAAGGCCCAGGCTTACTACTAAAAGCCCTAACCTGTACCCGGAGGCACAGAATGGTTTCAAGATTATAGACGTCATCGAAGGAACCAACCTTCTGGATACTAATGTAAAAGGAATTGCTTTTCCTTTTCCGATCACCGGATAGGAGAGGGACAACGGAGGTAGGGAAGAAACCCTTCTCCGCCAGATCCTCCCAGATCCACAAGATCGGTGTGTCATGGGTAATCCCGGACACCACAATCTTGAGTTCCCTCTCCTCAGGGAGGGGGAAGGTATGGAAAGCGCGACCGGAGTCGGCCAGGAATTTCTGGCAAGCCCGAAAGTCCTGGATCGGCTTCGGCAGCAGTCGAATGGACAAACCTTGGCTTTTGGCCTCAATTCGCCCAGACGGCACAACTAGTTTAAGCTCCTACGCTTCGCAGCACAGATGGCTTCAGCAAGGGGGCTACCCTGCCATCGGATTTATTATGGCCCTTATTAGGACCACAACTCTCCGCGGACAGGGGCTCCCCTTGGTCTCGTCCCGACATCGCCGTCGCCAACGGGTGTCGGGTACGCTCTTGGGCGGGGGAGAGAGCAAACTCCCGTTCCGAACTGCACTGGCACTTTGTCACTAGCACTCACCAAACTTCGGCACAGAACACCACGCACAAAGTAAGAGCAATAGCCCGCACACGACTTATCGCGAACTGGCCGAATTCTGGCCCACTCGAACTGTTCGAATAATTTAGCCAAATGGCTAGTCAGGAGGGGAATTTGAGGTTATGTTTGTTGTTCTGCTTCCTTTCAATCGCTGGAGTAGAAAAGTGGACCGGTACTGAATCCTAGAAGTTTTAATATCATAATAATTCCTCCTGAATACCATGTTTTAGGCTGGGAGTTTGGTTAGTGGACCGGTACTGAATCTTAGAAGTTTTAATATCATAATAATTCCTCCTGAACACCATGTTTTAGGCTGAGAGTTTGGTTAATGGACCGGTACTGAATCCTAGAAGTTTTAGTAGCGCTTTAGCCGTTAGACCTTCTGTTCCGAGAATTACGGGAGCAGATTCATTCAATGTTGAAATGGGACACGCAGTTGACATCCTCTATGGTGAGTAGGTTGTCTCTCCTCTATAATTAAATCCAATTGAAATCTAATTAAATGTACGCATCACAGACTGTGCGACATATTAAAACTTGTAAGTTATAATTACTCAGTGGTAAATGTTTTGTTAACATTATATTTAAAAGGAATATATCCGAAATTAGTACCAAGCCACGTGTTGTTTAAACAAATATATTGTAACTTACCGTCTCTGACTTTCTGCAACAATGTCTTCACTCTAAAGTTTACATGTTTCGGGACACTTGTCCCATCCTCAGAACTTAAAAGTGTGTTCGTATACCACCTCTGTGGAGATGTTAAACACTCTAGGCGGTGTACTGTTGGTCGCGGCGTATAAACCGCTGCAAAAAGAGTTCCTTCACCCCGATCTAGCTGTCGCGTTCGATGCACACAGGAGGGTCATCATGGCCGGCGACCTGAACTGTAAACATCGCGATTGGAACAGTCGCTTGACTGCCCCAAACGGGAAAGGTTTACGCAGGATTGCCGATTCTCGCAGGATAACAGTGATTGGGGCTACCCAACCTACGTTCTACCCCTCACAACGCCACGCGGCTCCCGATGTCTTGGACATAGCGGTGATACAAGGAATTGTCTGTCCGGTCCATGTGTCCGCGCTAACGGAACTATCGTCCGATCATCTCCCCATCTTGATACACGTCGCTACCCAGCACGTCGTACGCAGAGATGTCAGGAAGATGGTAGAATGGGACCGCTATGGCCCGGCGTTAAGTCGCCGATGGCCAGAGGCGGGACCACTCGAAACCGTCCGCCAAGTCGACGAGGCAGTTGCCGCGTTTGACGAGGCTGTCGTATCTGCGATCGACGCGTCTTCCAGGATGAAGCCTGGCGTCACGCCCCACTGGCAGCGGATCCCAGAAGAGACGAGTGCTCTCGCTTGCGAGAGAAATCGCCTCCGGAGACGCTGGCAGCGGACCCGTGATCCGGCCGACAAGGCAGCGTACAACCGGGCGACCGGCATTTTACGTCGTGAAATGCAGGCCTACCGGAGACGTTGTTGGGAACTCGCCGTGGCCCAAGCAGGGGACGGATCGGACGAAAGTAGCCCTTACCGGATAGTAGGGAAGAGGAGTAGGATAGTAGGTAGCCCTTACCGTACGTTGGTAGGGAAGAGGCGCCGGCCTCGCATCCCAGCCATTGCTGGAACTTTCGGCCAAATCCTGGCTCGCCCGGAGGCGAAGGCCGAGTACTTGGGCGCGTGTTTTGAGCGACAGTTCGCACCTAACCCGCCCATGGACTGGGACTTCGATGAAGAAGTCGAGAACGAAGTGGAAGACTTTCTGTCTCTTCCGATCACTGCGGAGCCCGAACCCATTACTAGGGAAGAGGTCACAGATCGGCTCGTTGAACTCGTACCGAGAAAAGCTCCTAGCCCCGAACGGCGTCTCGAACGCTGCTCTTACTCGACTCCCGGAGCAAGGAGTACTTTTCTTGGTCGCGCTGTTCAACGCGTGTCTTAGACTGGCCTATTTTCCCCAGAAATTGCGTAAGGCGACGGTCATAGTGATCCCGAAGCAGGGAAAGTACGCTTCCCGTCCCGGCAACCTCCGGCCCATCAGTCTGCTGTCAGCCACGTCAAAGATTCTCGAACGTCTCGTACAACGGAGAGTATTAGACCATCTACGAAATTTCGATGAACCGTACTGGTCCCCGAACAGTTCGGCTTCCGTGTGGGGCATTCCACCACTCATCAGCTGATGAGACCGGTGGAATACATCACGGGCGCCGGGTGTCGGAAAGAGCAGACTGTCGCCTGTTTCCTAGATGTGGAAAAGGCCTTTGATAGTGTCTGGCACGACGGGCTCTTGTTCAAGCTCCGGGAAATCCAGCTCCCAGATTGCTACCTTCGCTTGATTGCTAGCTTTCTGACGGAGAGGACTTTCTGCGTGAGAATAGACGACCATGTCTCTTCCGAGAGACGCATTACAGCCGGGGTACCTCAAGGTAGCGTGCTAGGGCCTCTCCTGTTCTCCGTGTACGTCAACGACGCACCCAGAGAGCTTGGAGTCCAGATGGCCCTGTTTGCTGACGACACGGCGGTCTATACCGCCGATCGGAACGCTGACAGGGCTATCCTACGACTCCAGCGCGCACTCGATGCATATTCGACGTGGACGGAAAGCTGGAAAGTTGCCGTTAACGACACCAAGAGCTCCGCGGTGCTATTCTCAAAGCGCCTGAAAGAACCACGAGGCCAAGTGAGACTCGGTAGAACGTACTTGCCCTGGTCGAGAGAAGTTAAGTACCTCGGTGTCCACCTTGATCGTCGGCTCACCTGGCGTGCCCACGCTGAGACGATGCGAAAGAAAGCGTGCGCTCGTCTCGCGCAACTGTTTCCGATACTTGTCAACAAGGCTATGACCCGCAAGCTGGGTAAGTTGATCGCCAACGCGTATCTGTTGCCGATCATATCTGTTACCTATGCTCTTCCCGTCTGGGGTTACCTCGCAACCTTTCATAAAAGAAGGTTGCAAAGCGTTCTCGATAGAGGTCTTCGGCTAGCGGCCAAAGTCCCCTATCGGTTTTCTTCTCGTCTCTTGAGAAGAGGACTCGGTGTCCGCTCCTTGGATGACACCGCAAAGAGACTTGCACGTAAATTTTACGTCCGAGCTGCGAGGACCCAGACAAACCCACTCATAGCTGGCCTTGGCAAGTACCGAACACGTCCAGGTGAATCTTGGAAACGGCCTCGACAAATACTGTACTAGTCGACCTAGTACGAGCATGTCGTTGTAGCGACCATTAAAAATTAATTAAGTAATATTCCGTCTGGACAGGACCACTAGGCAGGAGCCCCTACCGGAGGCTCGGTACTAGGAAACCATTGGGTCGTCTCACGACGCACAACCCAACAGCTCTGGTAGTAGTTGGCGGTTCATAGCGACGGACGCATTCTTATGAATATGGATGGACTCCAGATGCAGGCGAGTGAAGTAACCCCGGACAGAAGACAACACCCGGGCTTCATCAAACATTACCCGGTGATCGTCGTGGGAAAGAGCATGTTCAGCAACTGCAGACTTCTCCGGCTGGCCCAGGCGGCAGTATCTCCGATGTTCAGAGAGGCGCGTCCGGACACTACGCTTCGTGGTGCCTATGTATAGGTGGCCACACGTACAAGGAATACTGTACACCCTGTACGACGAGAGCGGATCCCTGGCGTCTTTTACCGGTCGCAGGAACTGTTGGATCTTTTTGGTTGGCTTAAAGATCGTCCTGACGCTCCGTTTACTCAGCAACTTGCCGATGCGGTCAGTCACGCCACGGATGTAGGGCAAGACAGCGGAGCCAACAACCTCGGGCAACACCGACTCGTCCGACCTACCAGATCTTCTCGGCCGGGCAGCTCTCCTTACCTCCGCAGCAGAGTAGCCGTTGGACTGCAGTGCTTCCTCGAGATGCCGAAACTCATCTTCGAGATACCGGGGCTCACAGATCCTCTTTGCCCGGTCAACCAGAGTCTTCAGCACCGCCCTCTTCTGCCTAGGATGATGATTGGAGGACTTATGCAGATATCTGTCGGTGTGCGTTGGCTTCCTATAAACTTTGTGCCCCAATCTGCCATCGGTCCTTTTCAGGACCAACACATCCAGAAATGGCAATTGATCACCGCTCTCGCGCTCCATCGTAAACTGTATGCGCGGGTGCACAGCGTTCAGATGTCCAAGGAAGCGTTCCAACTCTTCATCCCCATGGCTCCAGACCACGAAAGTGTCGTCAACATACCGCAGCCAACACTTCGGCTTCAGTGGCGCAGATGAAATTGCCAACTCTACAAATTTTTTTGAAGATGGCCACCGGTGGTGTGGCCGAAACGTCTAGCTACACAAGATCAAGCATTTGACCACGGCCTTTCAGGCCGGAAGTTTTAAGTATTTATAGTGACACCGGCCTGAAAGCCTACGTACTAAAACTACAATACTTAAATGTACAAAATCGAGCGCGACGGTTAAACGGTGTACACCGTACGGCGACTGACCGCGCACTGAATCAAGACTGACTCTTATCACGACAATAACGCAAAGCGGTGTCGTACAATACATTCGATTTAAAAAGCTGTTGATCAATGAATATGAACGCCCTTGAAGAGTTCGAAATTTACAGAGCTTATAACAATGCTGATACCAAGCCACGTGTCCTAAACGATCAACTGCTTTTTAAATCGAATGTATTGCACGACACCGCCTTGCGTTATTGTCGTGATAAGAGTCAGTCTTGATTCAGTGCGCGGTCAGTCGCCGTACGGTGTACACCGTTTAACCGTCGCGCTCGACTTTGTACATTTAAGTATTGTGGTTTTGTTTAATGTGGATTTTAATGTTTTAATTATTCGACAACTATATCATCGTTTGATGATATACGAACACACTTTTAAGTTCTGAGGATGGGACAAGTGTCCCGAAACATGTAAACTTTAGAGTGAAGACATTGTTGCAGAATGTCACAGACGGTAAGTTACAGTATATTTGATTGTTAACATTAAAAGCGATTTTTCTTCTGTAACGCTGCTCTGAGTTTAAATAACCAAAGACACAGTTAGGGCGCTCTTACATTATTAAATAAGCCATATTTTAAATTCTTCTGGTATAAGTAAAAACAATATTGTTTTGAAAGCGTTACCAACTATGGAAGAAATTACTGCATATTTGATGAATCTCAACACTTTATGTGTCTGTTCACTAGGTCCTTACTTCGCACTTGTGTACCGGAGTACAAGTAAATATTTTTTTCTATTTACATAAAAAAGCAACTAACATGTCTCATTAAACACATGTCTTTGTTTTACATGTTTCATACGGCACCAGGATTATTCAAATATAAATTTTCATTCCAAGTAGTAAATAGTTTTTAGGGATTAAGCACAATAAAACAATTATTATCAATTGTTTTGTACTGAGTACAAGGCTGTATGCGTTTATACAAATGATGAATGTAAGAAGTATGTTTGAACAAAGTCTGCTTACATTGAAAGTTTGATAAAGCGAATTATTTAATTTTTTTGAGGTTTTTCTTTATCATTATAAGTTAATTGTAAGCACTGAAAATTATCTGAACATTACGTTCAGACAGAGAGGAAAATTATTGTGACTCATAGCTTCATTCGTTCCCTCATTAAAAGAAAAAAGGTAATTAAACATTTATTTAATTCGATAAAAGAGAAAGTCGCCGCTGCTATACAGAACATAAAATCGACTGCAGCTTTCCTGCATACTTTTGTATACAATTTATAATTATGTATTGTCAACTATATGGATGTCCGCGGATGTTACATGTTGGTGAAAGAGACATGTTCAAGAACCGATCACGAGGCCACGATATGAAACGGCAAAGACTCCGCTGTAATGAGTTCTGATGATAATCAAAATGCGGCCGGAGTTACCCGTGTCAGGGATCACTTAAGTGTTAACTTTGCTTTGAAAGTACATTTGGAGACGAATGTAGTAGAAATACTCGGAAATAGCGCGAACGCCCGAATTGAGAAACGAGTAATTACAGCAAAGATCCCCGGAAATTAACTGAAGGGGTGAGAGTACACAACACATAACAACGAAGGGGTATGAAGTCAAATCATACAAACATCTCTCAAACCAATGAGAATTCTGTGATAATTAAGTGATATCTGTAACGACATTGTAAGTTATAAAATTAAGGAAAATTTTATCAAATGAATAAAACTGTGATATTTACTTGGTTCAGGACGATACAAGTTGAATACCATAAAATACATAGCCTTAGCTAATAGTTACAGTGGGTTGGTGAGTAATATCTTCATCAAGAAGAAAACGGAAGCTAAATCCTAAATAGGAAACGATTGAAACATTTATTTGAATTGCATATATTGGTATAAATACCAGGAATTCTAATTTCCACATTAACATAAATTAACATTTTTAATACTGTTAATAATACATAAATTAGCATTGCTAACATTATTATAAATTTTATAATAACTAAGTTTACTAAAAATAGAATAAATGAATATCGGCACAGAGGAAAGTAAAAAAGTATCGTGTTCTCATATTATTGTAAAGTGGGAGAGGTTTTCTAATCCAGTTCAAAGAATACACATCAAAACATAATCTAAAAAATTAGACTGCCATAAGGTTTTCTAATAATACAGTATTTACTTCATTTACTGAACGTTAATGTTAAGCAATATGCTCATAGTAACTGATAACCGTAGAACATGGGATCTCAAACACAATTTCCAGACATGATTTCTTATTATTAGGGCAAGGTAGAGAATGCATTTACATCATACATGCTACAAAATCTAAGTGATATGTATAAAAATTAAGTAAAGTCATAAATTTTATTTGTAAACCATCAAAGGTAATTAAACGAGGAGACTCAAAAAAGTACAATAGGAAATGTAAGCTCTTTTCCTTAGTGATAATTTGAAACTCAAAAGCCTTTAAATGAAATACTTTCGATGCAATATTGTTTTAGTAGAACGCTGAGGACTTCTTTTAATTACTAAAAATTAAAACAAGTCATGGTATTTATAGCTGCTGTTCACATACACCTAAGGAGTATTGTTTTTAATTAAATGTTTTTAATATTTATTAGCTTTCAAGGAGGTACAGCGTAGTGATGTTAAAATATGGACTTTTAATTAACGTTTGTAATGAGACAAACGATATCACACGAAGGAAGAACGTAAGTATTGTGTGATAAACTGTTCATTTCTCAGTTAGTCGATGAACTGTTAGACGCAGATTTAAAAGAGAGTATACAGTATCATTTTCAATTAAATTGTCAATTGCAGGAAGTAAACGTTCGTTATTTTTGTGTCAAAATCTAATTTCTTTTAAAAAATGTTCAAACAATACTCCCATGCACAGCTCTCTTCCAGTTTTCTCTCATAAAACCTCTACAAGAAATTAAAAGGCTACAAGAAAGCTAAACTCCCGTCACACACACACACACACACACACACAGTTATGTGTAAATACTTTATATATAGCTTTATTATTACGAAGAAATTTATTGCATTTATATAAAGAATAGCATTTTTTATTCTTTTGTACAAATTTTGTTCTCTTAAAAATCAAAACAAAAAATTAAGTTTCAAACAAAACTCCTATATGTTTCAATAGTTGTTAAGGTAGAATTACATCAAACACACATTAAAAGTTGAATAAAGTGGGTCGTACGTTAAAGTATTAACTTATTTCGATAGAGTGATAAGAAAAATGTAGAATTGAAATCATAATTGCCATTTTGTTACCTCTTACAAATTTTACAATTATATGTCAATGCTATAGTTCAATTTATATTAATATAAATATGATTCTGCTATAACACTACAATTTGATGCTATAATTTATGCTATAATTAGATACGTATTCTTTTAAACTATTGAATTCTAAGCAAGTTTAAGTAATTGTAATTTCAAAGAGATTACATGTAGTTTTTTTTAAATGAAAACAAATTAGGCAGGAATAGCACTTGAGATGTTAAATGGAAATGTGTTGCAAAGTATTAAGGGTCGTTAGAAATTAAAACACCCAATTGTTATCATTTGGGGTTTATACTCGACAATAGAGCAAAGCAGTTACTTGGTCTTATCGGCGGCACGAATTAAAGCCTTCTAGGGCTAGAGATAGCTTAACGTTGTTCAAAACGTAACATTTCTTAGCAATGTTTGTTCACCCCCTACAACACTAAAGGCAAATTATTTTATAATCAACTAACAAAACGGTTCTATGGAATTGAATATTTATCGAATACAAGTAGGCTACTTACATAATATAATATTTACATAATAACCTATAATAACACACCTCGCATAATATAGCTTGGATCGGGTTCACTACACGTATACAAATCTATAAAACGTTCACTAAATCTCCACAAAACTATGCTAAAAGTACTCAGGAAATCTGCTGTCGGTTTACGTTCTGTATAGCAGAGGCTACTTTCATTTTCTCTTTTACCTAATTACATTTTTTTTTAATGATCTTTCTTCTTTTAATGAGAGAATGAATGAATTCGTGAGTCACTATAATTCTTTTCTCTGTCTGGCAATGTAGGAATAAGTTATAACCAATTTTATAATTTAATGTTCAGATAATTTTCAATGCTTACAATTATAATGGCAAAGAAAACCCTCAAAAAAATTAAATAATTCCCTTTATCAAACTTTCAATATAAGCATACTTTGTTCAATATTATACTTCTTACACCCATCTTTTGTATAAACGCATACAGCCTTGTGCTCAGTACAAAACAATTGAAGACAATTGTTTTATTGTGCTTAATGACTAAAAATGATTTACTACTTGGAATGGAAATTTATATTCGAATAATCCTGGTGCCGTACAAAAGATGTAAAACAAAGAGCAGTGTTTAATGAGACATGTTAGTTGCTTTTCTGTGTAAATAGAAAAAAAATATTTACTTGTACTCCGGTACACAACTGAAAATTAAGGACCTAGCGAACAGACACATAAAGTGTTGAGATTCAAAAAATATGCAGTAATTTATTCCATAATTGGTAACGCTTTCAAAACAATTTTGTTTTTACTTATACCAGAAGAATTTAAAATATAGCTTATTTAATAATGTAAGAGCGCCCTAACTGTGTCTTTGGTTATTTAAACTTAGAGCAGTGTTACAGAAGAAAAATCGCTTTTAATGTTAACAAAACATTTACCACTAAGTAATTATAATTTATAAGTTTTAAAATGTCGCACAGCCTGTGATGCGGATGTTTAATTAGATTTCAATTGGATTTAATTACAGAGGCGCGACAACGTACTTACCATACGGGTGTCAACTGCGTGTCCCATGTTCAACATTTAATGAATCTGCTCCCGTAATTCTCGTAACAGAAGGCCTAACGGCTAAAAAGCTATTTAAACTTCTACGTTTCAAAAATTTAAGTAAAAATAAGATGCAAACGGAAAACGTAGAAAACCTCTCTTGATTGTAATAATATATTCTGCACTATTTTTGGAAGTATTACAGTTTATGACAGAGGAAGAAAATACTACAAACGTGTAGAATTTCCGATAAATAATTTGTTAACCGTCTAACTGCACCCCGATTCTGAGAATGGATTGATGTTAGCGCATTGTCACATTTGATATACTTATTCAGAACTCAGCAAAACATGAAACACGTGTCGTACCGGAATTTTTGAACATTTACCGTCATGCCATCGGTCTCTACTCTGATGATGATAACCGTCAGGCAGTAACAGAAACTGATTGTAACATTAGAACACGCCCCACAGTTTAATCAAATAATAGGACTGACTCCGGCCGTAATAATTATTTTATGTCAAAGACCCAAATGACTGAAATATTTTTGTACTTGTTTTCGTATATGCGTTTTATATTTATTGTGTGTATATTCTTTCTTTGAGATTTATTACATCTGTAATATGTTTTTATTCTGTGTAAACAGCTTCTTAAAAAAGGTTATATTTTTAATTTATACTTTTTTTGAACATTTAAATTATGTATTTAAATTATTTAATTAGACCAATTATTTTGTTTTTTGATATTTATGTAGTTATTTCATGCGACAACAATTTCTCCTAACAACACTAACAGTAAGATTGTTCAACAGTAATACTGAACGTACACACAAATCCTACGAACTAGCCGGCAATTAATACACTAAAGTTCCCTTCAGTATTACTACAGAAACGTCTTTAAATAACTGTTTTGTTACAATACACATACTCGTATTATAAAGTACTCTTTATCGCACGTGTTATTTAGCCACACGTTGGATGCGTCAATTTTATAAAGTCACCGCTTGCCGTTCTTATTTAATCATCTCTTTTTTCAATTAAACGATGTCGTACTCTCAACGTCTTACCTAATTGTCGTCAATTTGTAAACGTATCTCACGCAGACTACGTCCGTCGCGAACGCACGAATAACCAGTACCGAGGTCTTCACAATGATAATCCTTACCTGTCCTTATTAGTTGTATTTGATTTCCCGATAGGCGCCAAATTGTTTCTATTAAAACAATTAAAATTTCAAAGTAAGTTGTCTTCTATTCGGTGATAGCAAATTTGAATTACCCTCGCAGACTGGCGGGAACTCGAATGTCGCCTGCTGTTCGTCGTGTTGCCAACGTCCAAATCTGATAAACAATTTTGTTCACCGCTAAATTGCACAATTGTTATAAGACAAATTATATAAAATGAAGGACGTTTATGAATAATCAGTACTTGTTTATTTATGATCAAAATAGTTACTTATTGATCATTCAGTTACAAAAATATATTACAGTAATATAAAACAAAGTTGCTCCGGCTCGAAACTAATAATCTCTCAAAGGGTGGCTATGTTGGCTGAATAGTTGCTACACCAGCATGTCTGCCGTCAATGTTTATTTTATGCGATTCATTCAGTCAACGAGTCCTTTGGATTACGAAAATTTAAAACAACAAGATGTTATTAAAATACACCACCTTACATCAGTGGGCCTTATATACTAATAATGTTTAAATACAAATCGTTTCTGAGTGTTAAAAGTGTGTGCTAGTTTTTCGTACTTCATACAGAGGTTAATGTATATTTGCTTACAAGTTAATAATTATTATCAATCAATCCTTGAAAGAAATTGAGTTACCAAGTTCGGAGTGAGAGTTTTTGTGTAGTGAGAAAAGTTATATTATTTATTTAGCAACTTCTGATAATTCAGATTTACTTAACAAACTTTGTCGATTCTGGTGTTGATTCACAGATATTATATCTTTATTGGGTTAATACAGTCATTAGTGTTCCATCATTTGGTTTTCTGCTTCATACGGCTTCTTGTTCAATTAATGAGAATTTTTAACTATTTTTAATTATTAAAACTGGGTTTATTGGCTCTCCGGTTTTTACTGTGTCTTTGTACACCCTCTTGAATCCATCTCTTATTAAATTTTATGATATTTCTTCTTATTTTAAATATTAATTGAGTCGATTATAGTTTGGCTTCCGTCTCTCTTGGTCGTCAATAATGGACTAATGTTTTATAACGGAATTAAATATAATAACGTTCCGTTGTTATGGCAACCACCCATACTCTCATTGGTCGTATACATTTGTATCTATTGTATATATTTGTATAATTTCAATAGAACTTGCAAGACTACTCTAAAAATGAATAAAAATACAATTTTATAGTAGAATTAAACGTATCGTGTATCAGAATAACAGAACAACACAATTTCCTTCAGTTAAATGTTTACATAGATATAGCGGTATTGTTTTGTAATTAGATGTTTGGGCATAACTTACAAGTTTATAAATATTAATCTCAAAGGAGTTAAAAGCTTTGATTGGGAACCGTGAAACCTAAATCAGATTGTTTCATGTATTTATGATAAAAAATGTATTACGCTGAATCTGTTCCATTTTAATTTTCAGGAGGGATTGATGTCTGGTTAATTACTATGGTCAGTGTTTGATCCGGATATAAATGATGAAAAGATGGGTATAGACTCACGACGAATGACGACAAGGAATTAGACCAACAATGCAGATGAAAGCTACTATAGATGCTTTTGATTGTTACTACGTATGGAATGTTATAGAATTTTGGGTGACACTGATAAATGTCTGCTCTGTATTTGCGTATGGTATTCTATTGACAGCGCTCAATTGCCTAACGACCATTGCCTTGTAAACAGCTGTTGTACAATTTGTTTGTACAAAAACTGTTCTACTACCTTTTCTAGAAATATTCCTTAATATAAATCACTCAGGAATTGTATTTAATTTTCATGCCTCTTCATACTTTACTTCTACCGTAATAATGTACTCAGTTAAATAGGCTGATATTTTTAGCGTATCCTTCGTTTAATAATATGCCTACATGTTTTGTTACGTTATTTTTGTAAATAGTTCTATTTATACACACTTCTAGCAGCTCATGTTCTTCGCAACTCTTGGAATTCTATCACGTTGCATTAAACATAAATTCTGAGTATGCAGGCTGCATTTCTACGCACTTTAATTTTTTGTTGAATTACAATATTGTTATTAAAATCGTAGCTCTAACAAACAGTTATTTTGCTTTATGAATTTTAAGATCTAATGCCCAGTTAAATAATTTTCTTACTTATCGAGCCATGTTTTCGTGTATGCTTTGTTATTTATATACGATCGCTGACCGTAGATATTTAATCCTGTGTACATACTATGCCCTTCACAACAGTTTATTCTTGCATTAAAAATGTAATTTGGATATGTAAAAATTATGATTTGATTTGTATATTTTGAAAATTATAGGAATTGTAGAGACAAAGTTTCTCTGATGTAACCAGTTGAATATTTATAGTTTCATTGTACATATCTGGATGTGTTTAATTGCAATTTTTAAATGAAAACTTTATGTTAACCACTCCCAAAAGCAATCAGGCACCTTATAGAAAGGCAGGTAAAGATTAAATTAGAATTATTAAGCATATCTCTACTTTAAAAACGTAGACATATATTTCAATAATCAAAATTTGTGTATTTTGCCATAAGGCAGATATAACCTCTTATAACTACTTATTGTTAAGTCTAGACAGAACATGAGATTTCATATAATGTAACTTAGTTTTAATACAAACATAAGATCACTGGTATAAGGTAAGTCACTATAAAGACGTAGCCTATATGTGGCACAGTGAGTTACGCAAACTTTTAGTTGTATTTTATATTTATGGCCATTGTTAGGTTCACGCGAGCCTCCTTAATATTTTATTATCCAATTACTCCGTACAAATTGTCTAGATCTTGAGTTTTGAAACATGTTAAATGTCATTTGACCTTTCCTCTTTGTCTGCACTACTGTAGGCCAAAGTATTAGCTTACACTATAAAATGTACGTGTGGCATTATGTATTCGTCGCTGACCAGTCAACTGATACGCATCACAAGTCAGTAAACCAACATGTGGTAAACTTAAAATATAAAAATTGTATACGTGTTTTAAATTAGAAATCGCGAATTAAGAAAAGTCATGTACAATTAAACCAAAAATTACTAGTAGAAATATTACCAAATAGTAAATCAAGTAGTATAGTCATTATTAAAAAAAAAAATGAATTTGCTCTTAACGGTTATGTTCAGCAGTTCACAAGAGACTGATGTATCTAAAAGAGAATGGAGTAAGAAAATTCTACGTACACCACAATGTAGATTGTTCATTCGTTTCTTGTATGTGGTCGTGTTGTGGATATTCAATTACAAATGATATACGCTTGTTCAACAAGTCAATTACAAATGATAATTGCAGAAAGGAAGCTGTAACAAAGGACGTTATAAAAGATCAATTTCGACGATTATAACTTTCCAAAGAGTAGGCCCTAACTGTTATAATTACAGTCCATTTTCATATCAGTTGAAACAATAAACTTATTTATAAACATGAATTTTAATTGCTTTAAAACTATAATTTAAAGAAAAGGTTGAAACAGTTGTACAGCTTGAAACTAAAATGTTATTTTTACAAAAATGATTACATAAATAAAGCTTTTATTAATCTCAAAACATATTCTATGTAGAATTTATAATGCGCATAACATTATACAAGTATAATACTTATTTTAAAATATACTTGTTTTTCTTGAACCCGCCAGGATAATTGTTTTATAATCGGTTGATCATGACAGCTGCCTTCAAGACAGAGATTTCTCGGTCGATGTCGTATTATCGGCGAGGTCTGTTTTCGGATCATATCTGACCTATTGTCTTAACAATCGGAGAACAGAACACTGCTCTATGACGTGTTTTGCTGTGGGTACTCTGCCAGATGTAGGCGCTGTTGTTCATGTTGGAGCAGACGCGAAGATGTCAGGTTCGTTTGTTCTGTAAGTAGTCTTGTGAGACAAACCTGTTGACGTCGACTACGTTCTCCTGCATGTTGCCATCTGCCAATTTTCTTTAACCGGTCGGATGCTTGGTGCATAAGGTTTGCTAAGAGGTAAAATAAATTGGTGATATATTTTCAGATCTGCAGATCTCATATCAAAGATGTCAACTTCAAGGCTGTCCACAACGACTTCGTTGCCCTTGATGCCTACATTGTTTGGTACCCATGAAATGAGACTGCAAATACTGGTGTTGTAGCATATGGTGGTATATAATATGCATATAGCATATCTGTTGTCGTAACGGTACGTCTGTGCCTGTGTCGCCCAAAGAGGTGGAGAATCTCACCTACTCTATTGTGCAGACAGCAAAGCGCCTTATGTCTCGGTGTCAGAGTACAGAAGAGCTTGCCAAACGGCATATAACTCAGCTGTACATACACTCGCTGTCCTCGGTAACGCCTATGATTAAGAGGCGCCCTGAATAACAAACGCGCTCCGCACTCGGTTTGCTGGTGGAATAACTTCTTGCACCTGCTTTTGCTCCTGTATTAACACTTTGATGTCTTCTGTTTCACGCTTCCGTTACTCTGCCTGTCATCCATCCGACTCGAGCAACAGTGCTTTTTGTCTTTCCTCTGTTTCGAGCAGGAGAGTTTTCTGTCTCTCTTCCCCTTTCTCATCCTGTCGTTTTTCTGCTTCTCCCGACTCTTGTCGGCGTCGTTGTTCTGTCTGCAACAGCAGTGCCTGGACATTTTCCATTATCTGACTAGCACCCATTGTTTACCGATTAATTACAAATTTCTCTAGTCTTGTACAAAGTGCCCACTGTTTCCACTGTTAACGGTTCTGTCCCACTTCTGACCCACTGTTACGACGATCTCAGTGATCGTCGTATGGTACAGTGGAAAACAAAATACAAGGCACTAATGAAGTCACTAAAAACCAGCTTTAATTATCACAATTACAATTTTTTAATCAACAGGTTATGCAACAAGAATATACTCGTACAATAATTCAAGTTAATCTGTCCACACAAATAATAATGTCAACTAATAGAGTCCCGGACCATTATAAAACACTTAACACTTTCCCACAATACTTTGAACCTCACTGGAATAAATCGCCACTTAAACTAAAACTAAGCGGCAGGTGTCGTTGTTTAAATAGACAGCACAAGTGTTCCAGAATAATCCATAATACGCGCCAACACTACTAGAAAAATACTAGAGCGTAATTGCTTGCGGCCTTGAACACAGTGCTCGCAGACGGGTGAAGTCTGGAACAGCCTCGGTGGTTGACGCGTGATAAGTATCACGTAATTTGTCTTTCATCTCACAGTAGCAGCAATATGTACGCACACTCACATTACAGCTGGATACTGCTGGGATAGCCGAGAAAAATGTAGAATGTTCTGTAATGGCGTAACATATGAACAAGAAATACGTAAAATACATGAAAATAATAATCACGAAACATTGTAGTTGTGATTGAGATCAGAAGATTCAGATTAAGGTTATCTGCAGTCGTCAGTGATAACAGGATTACTTTGAACAAAAATCGCATTCCTTTATTTCTGCTTTCAAGGTAAACATACGCAATGGAACACGTTATCGGGAGGACTGTCGATAGAAAAATTAGGGTGTTAATCACATATCTGTCTTCACATACCTGAAGGGAGGCGTTGAATGATATACCAGGCAGTGGTATAGCATATATATATATATATATATATAGGGATAATTTAAATATTGTTCAAATTTTATTAAACTGTTCCTAACAAGGAGATAATCACAAGTATTTCGTTAATAAACAAAAAATTTGTTTGATAAATTTAGAAGTGTTATGAGTAAGCAGTAAAACCTCGGTAACTAGGAACGTTTTAACAATAAAAGCGACATTAATTACTTAGTAGATATCGACACGAGGATAAGTATTACGAACAATAATTAACCACATTGTATTTATAATTGAAGACACCGTCATTTTTGAAGACGTGGCTAGTTTTAAAAGCTTGATGATAACATTACTGTGTAGTGGGGAGTTGCTATGACAGTTCCAACTATGATATTTTCTAGCTAATTATCCTATCAAAGACTTTTTTAAGCTACTAACACAGAACAAAATATTTAAAGATATTACTACATTCTATGACTTTTCTACTTTTTAAAATGTTTAATTTTTGTGCATATATATATTATAATCTACCGTCTACGTCGTACCCGTTGAAGCCCAAGTCGCTGGTGTCAATTTATTATCTTATTGAAGTTGTATATTTTTATTTCCCAATTTGACGCGCCAAATTGTTTTATTTCAAAAACAATTAAAATTCTTCTTCTTATCTATTTACCCTTTTTCCCTGATTTTAATTTAGTTCACTCACCTTTGTCTTGTAGCCTAATTTGAATTTCGTTCCTAAAATATAGGGGTTACCAACCTCTATTTTCTGATAAAAAATTTCCACCTTGGCTATATTAAGGAATAAAATGTCATTAACATTAAAATAAATCAAATATACTATAGAAATTAGTCAATACTGTGTTATTTCTTTAGCGTTTTTATTTATATCTTTATCAAACAAATGAAATATTTGTATAATATAATGTTTGCCCCAGCTCTTCTTTTTTACTTGCTCAGCGGTTGGCAATAGTGTCCAGGGCCTCACCAAATAAAATAATCTGTTTTATTTTGGTTATTTTAAATGAGTTGGGTTCTTGTGATTACAGAAAAATTAACAAAAGATTTTTAGAAAGTACAAAACTTCACATAAAACATAATTAAATAATATACAGTTTCTTAATAAATTAATTCTGAGGTTATAGTATGTGTTGGATCAAATTTGGTGAATTGAGGTTAATAGTTCGTTTTAAAAGTAGATTACAATGTCCAATAATTTAATCACCATAAATTAAAAAGTGAATAAAGATATAAACTGATTCACTAGTTTATTCATTCATGGAGTTTTTAAACAGAGTTTATTAGTGAGTGAAAAAGTGTCAAAGCGTAGACTAGTCCTTTTCTTATTTAGTTTTTAATTCAATTTTATACTTAGCACATTCCTTCACATCTGAGGTTTCACTTTATGTTCATTTTCTTTTATAATTTGTAAGGTAGGTTTATTCTTTCAATTGTAAGTGATTTGGTTTTAATTACTTCTTCTTATCATATTAGTACCATACATAGTATCATTTTAATTCATTACTATTTCATTTCTATTATTATTTATTTCTTTTATATTATTATATGGAGCTGCATGGAGTTTTTAATCTGCTCTTCTCTGAATCTAATAATGGACTAACGAATTTTTCTGTTAATGTTTGGTTGTCAAGGCAGCAAGCCTAATACTCCTATTGGTTGGAAACATTGTTTACATTGTTAGACATTGCTCCTGATTTTTTTACAAAATTAACAAATATTTTTAAATTAGTATAATCTTCTTATACTACTATGAATTCTCAAGATAATAACG
Source organism: Magicicada septendecula (assembly GCA_034769895.1). Taxonomy (NCBI): domain Eukaryota; kingdom Metazoa; phylum Arthropoda; class Insecta; order Hemiptera; family Cicadidae; genus Magicicada; species Magicicada septendecula. The sequence continues at coordinate 272,743,403 of CM068368.1, forward strand.
CTATTGCATTGCATTTCTTTTATAAATTAATTAGAAACCAAACATGAATAATTTCTGTTCAGCATTTACTAAGTTACTAGTTTAACAATTTTGTTTTTATATTAATTAATTTATAACTGATTCTTTTGGTATACATTTTGCGTCTCGAAACTTATATAATTAAACCTAATAGTATTCCCTACATTTTGCCCTTAATTATTACTGTTATAATATCAAATTTTACAAATTACTGTTTTTTACAATAGGCTCCTTATGCCTATTCCAACTGATTTTCTTTTTACCGTTATTATAACAAATTCCTTTGTTTTTAGGAAACTGAACTATTTTCAACACAACTACAATAAGCTAACATATAACATTTGATGATTCATAATCATTTTTAAAACCTAATACTATTCTTTTTAACATGCTATGCACATGCTATTCTTTAATACATTACATACATTCCTACTCCCATTAACTATCATTCATTAAACATGTTTTTTACCCTTATATATTCTTTTTAACACAAACAAATAACTTAACTATTACTTAACTATTATTTCTTTTTTAAAACATTAACATTAATTCTACCTATTTCACTTGTATAGGCTTATTATGCCTTAGTTTTTTAACAGTATACATTCCTCATTTATCATCAAGCATTATTTATTATTCACTTTACACTTTATTATTATTACTACTGATTTTCAGTTACTATAATTTTCTTGGTTCTTTTATGCACTTTAGGATTATATTATTCACTATTTTTCTTTCTCTTATTAACTTTGAACTAACCACACAACTCACCTTATCATTAAAATTGTGTATTTATTACACAATAGTTTTATTCCCTTTATATTTTAATAACAATATTACTTATCATTACTCAATGTACATTTATGTATTGATAGTTTTACATGGAATTACTTATACTTTTATTTATAGCTTTGTACTTCCATTATTATCTCTACTATATGATTATTATTAGAAAAGGGTTTGTGTTGTGGTCAGAAAGTTATTCATTTTTATTTTTCCCTCTGCCAATCACTTGGGTTTTGTCATCGTCTTATTTTTTGTGTAGTTTCTATGTCAGTATTGTTACATTCTAATACTCCTATTCATTAATTCTTTGATATTTTGTTTTTCTTTATTCCTTCAATGTTGGAACTTATTTTTCTTTTAAACCGTAAATTCTTTTTGATATATGGGCTACCTTATGTAACGTTGTAATATATATATATATATATATATATATATATATATATATATATACTTGTGATATTTTTAACATACTCAAGTTAGAAATTAATAGAATGTATGCTATACTATACTAAAACGACACAACATACAGCCACATAAAACTATCTTTGATATAAACGGAGTTTAAATATAATATTAAATTATACTGGCACTAATGTTTAGAAGAGTTTAACCGTTTCTCTAGCGTATAGAACTAATTTTACATCGTTTAAATTATGGTTTGATTAAAACTATTTCATGAGTTTGAAGCAATATATATCCACATGAATAAATTGATAACGCGTAATTGATTACACAGACAAATTCACACATACACGCTAAATACGTGCGCCTTTTATTACTGTAAAACTGTTGATCCAATGGAAAAAACGATTAAGTAAATGTAAATGAATCGTAAAAATATCAATGATTCATATGTATACTTTAGTTAGCAGATTGAAGGGACTGTATGCCAGGGCTTCGACGGGATGACAAGTAAATGATTTCCATCTATCTATCGTCTCACTGTCACTCTCTCTGTCTCTCCCTATCTCTAGAGGAAAACATCTTCTACACCAACGCTTTGTAGCCTTTCCAGTACTTCGTCCAATAGGCTCGTATTCCCAAACTTCCTTAGGCGTGTGGCATCCTATTCAGATGAACAATATATCTCTGTTGTTTTGCAATACAATCTTGGATACTGCAAATACCATATAACTCTTTGGGAATATCTTCATTCTAGAGAATACCTCTTCGTTTGCAACCTGAACAGATGGCAAGAATTTCCTTTCTGATGCCTTTATCTTACTTACAACCCATGTATAATATGCCTGTATGCCTTATGCCTGTATATTTCTTTACCGGAACCCAAGTTTTAAACCATACACTAACACGGCACAACTATTATCTTATAAAATTTTAGTCGAGTATCTTTCCTTGTTTTTTTCTCGCTCGGTGGGTAGTGGCAACATATTGACTGAAACTTAGCCAACTTATGATCAACATCATAATCCACGTCATAAGTGTCACAATCAAGATAGCGTAAATGTGATACCTGGTCTGTACTCTTATTATACAATACAGACTTAGTTTGCAAGGGGTATTTTCTATAAATATCATAGTTTATGTCTTTTGCATCGGCATTTTGGTGTTATAATTCAAACAGAGTTGCTGTAAGTAGAAAATTGTTTAATGAAGATCGCATTTATGTTTGTGAATGATTACTTAATAATCCGCAAATAGAATTGTTATTTATTTATTGAATTTATTATTTATTTTTATTCCTGGATCGAATCGTAATTTCCACTCTATGTCATCAGTATAGATATTAAACAATGTTGAGATATGCCTGGTTAACGTAAATCTCTGGTACATTATCTCCCTGGTTAATAAATCTCCTCTGCCAAATCCACTCCTATAGACATTACTGTTCTCGTACAATAGTATAGGCCCTTTATAACTCTAAAAGATGTATAAGGTCTAAGATGTATAAGATCTCTAAGATGTATAATCCTAATTCACATAAAGTTCCACATAACGGAACTATTAACTCTATAAAACGCTTTCTCGTAGTCAGTAAAGGCAAGCTGTGTCTCCAAATTAAATTATCTTATTTTATCAACCGATATTTTGAAAGAGGTACTGAAAAATAATTGTAGTACGGGCTTATTTTACTAATAAATTGTTCATTCTTGTATTGCCGATCTATTTTGATTTAACGCCCCCAGTTGCGGACGCCAATTCTGTAATGTTAGAATATTGAGTAGTTGATACGGTTGAGTAAATTGTTCACTGATAATTGAGTATTGGTTTATGAACTGATTGAGTTTCACTATTGGGCGCCAAAATAGGTAATAGTAAATTGGAATAGGCTTATATTTCTACCTGTACCTGTAGATAAGTACATATAGGGATCTAGGTTTTTAGGTTATTTTTCATTAATTAAAATAATGTTTTGACTAATTAAAACTCTTTAATTTCAATCAATTCCTTCCTTTATTTCATTTGAATTCACTTACCTATTTAAATAATTCAAATTACACGTGGTACACCAGCAATAGGTACTACCAACTTATTCTTTGAAGGTGTATGACCACGCTAATATTCAGAAACTGATAAAAAAGGTTAAGTATTACAAATAATTGTTCAAACACAATTAATTCCCTTCAATATCCTTTTCTTTTTCTTTTTTAGAGTCTGTACTTTTCTTTTTGAATTAAACTGAATAACATTTTTCTTAATTTTAATTGTCCAGGCTTGTTAAATTTTTAGCTCAGCAGTTGGCAACACGATCTTCTTAAGCAGGCCTATGTCTAATGGTTAAGTTACTAAAATATAAACTCGGGTTCTTGTGACTACAATAATTAATTATTGTACCTTCGCACAGGTGGCATCGCGGGAAATCACTAGCCTTCCCCAAAGTACTTCGCGGAAAACAACTGAGTACCTAATGGCATAGCGTGGTGCGAGCCAATCATACACCATCTTTATTGTGATTGGCTGATGGTGTCATTTTTACCTGTACGTGGGACTTTGCTGAATTTATAAGCACAGGTAGCATGGCAGGACAACTTCAGCCTATACCACAGTACTGTGTGCCCGTACGTAAACACCCGACGTTCAGGAAACTTTATACCACTGATGATGGCAGCCATTGGAGCTGCCGAAACTTTTGGTTTTCTAATAAGCCATGTACCACGGTCAAACAGCCCGGATAACATGAATCATACATCTGACACCGGCCGTGAAAGCCTGAGGAATAATTTAATGTAGTAGAGTATTTAAGTAGTTCCAAGCTAACCCCACCTAAACCAGCTGCTTTCCAATACTTCGTGGATGAATGTGCTACTTCTAGTTCCTCAAATGTTACTGAATCTAAATCCGTTTCCCCTCAAATGTCTTCTGCAGCTTCCTGGGGAACGTTAGCATTATAACATACTTCCTAGTAATGCTCAATCCACTTGTCTTTTGAAGTCAAATTCAGATGCACTGTTTCCCTCTCTTCTTGGTTAAGATGCTTCATCAATTGGTATATGGAAATATTTACCATGAAAATCAGATTAGCATTTAGGTGACCTGCCCGTAATAAATACTCACTGCTTCACATTTAATTTTGTATCACTAATACAACACATACAGTTGTTAATTATAAATCTAAGCGTTATTTGTTTACACTTTTCGTACCATGGTTAGTGTTAACATGCATTTTTTTCATAACTATAATTATATATTATACGTATATAACTGTCATTAATATGCAGAACATTTATTTGACTATAGTATTCGTTTCACACACACACACACACACACACACACACACACACACACACACACACACACACACACACACACACACACACACACACACACACACACACACACACACACACACACACACACACACACACACACACACACACAGTAAGTAGGTACGCGCGCACGCTTGTGTTTCATTTAAAACATATAATGAAAGCAAACTAGTTTTAGAAGAGTCTAGATTAAGTAGTTTCTGAGAAAATATTTGAACCAGTAAAAATATAGCTATGTGACATTTTATAAATTGCTTTCGCTCTCTAGGGTATAGAATTTCAGAGAAATATATATTGTCTGTCTTACTAACGTACTGCTGTCACACGTGAAAGTTGATACAGATAATTTTTTCTGGACTGTGTTAGTTGCTCATCATACATGTCCAGCAGATGTTTCAGTACTAACAAGTACAATATACACACTACAAAAGGATGTTATACTGCCAGCATCTGCACAGAGACGTAGTTTTCATAAAAGAAGTCGGTTATCAGTAGTCCAAGTGTAAAATAATAAGTGAGGTATTCATCATTATTCCATTGTTATCTACTGTGTTAACGACCGCAGTCGAAACAGAAGTTTAACAATTATGATTTCCCAACACATTATGTATTTGGGAAACAGGACCCTTTATTACCAAGAGACCCAGTAGAGGGAAAATGATGATTCTGACTCAAGTACCGTTATTCCCCCACCACCACCGCTGGACCAGCAGCATCGACCAATCAAATTGCATGGCGCCTTTCGCGCGCCAAGTTCAAATATATGCAGCCTTTCGCGAGCCTAGATCAAAGAGATGCCGCCGTTCCCAATTTTTTTATTTTTTTTTATTTGATATTTTTATTTTTTTAATTAAATTGATTTGCATATCCGTGAGTATATGCAGCCTTTCGCGAGCCTAGATCACTTTCACTTTCTACTGGACCACAGCATCCGCGAATTTTTCGCTGATCTGTGTCAAGATCCGCGACTTTTTCGCGTATCTGGACCACAGCATCCGTGTTATTTTTTTTATATGCAGCCTTTCGCGAGCCTAGATCACTTTCACTTTCTACTGGACCACAGCATCCGCGACTTTTTCGCTGATCTGTGTCAAGATCCGCGACTTTTTCGCGTATCTGGACCACAGCATCCGCAATGTATATTAAATCTATATGATCAGGTTTACCAACCTATTGTGCCGGTTCGAAGCCGGCGGTTACAAAATATAAATTCTAGAAAGTTTTCATGGTTGTAATATGCGTGAGTGAGGCGCGGAGCCAGCCGTTACAAAATATTTTAGAAGGGTTCGTTTATGTGTAACATAACGTGAGGGTGCCGGGCGACCTTTGGTCGACGGTATGAGGGGAGCGGCGCGGTGTGCGGTTGCGCGCGCAGCTCGGCCAGTGCTGTGGAGATTGTATGCAGCAGGTGTCAGTCCACGTTTGCCTCTCCTGGAAAAGATCGTAATCCATCTCCGCTCTTCGATTCGTTTCTACGCAGTTTGGTATCTTCTACATGATTGAGTAGAGAATATACGACACCCCGGTAAGATTTAATTATTTTTTATTAGTTGTGTGGATATTTAATAACAAGATTTACGCTATCGTGTGAAGTACGTATTTATGTGTGTGTGCGACCTGACAAAGACGTAAGAGATATTTTTTTATTGTTGTACGCTACGCCCCTTGTATTGCCATGCCTTAGTATTTTCTGTTATAATGCGAGAAGTTTCAAGAGTCATTCTCATAGTAAAAGTGCTTTACATAAAGAAAAAATTAATTACAAAAACTTGGTGTGCTGTCAAGTAGTGAACTGTGTGGGTGGTGCATGTTGTATACTGTCGCTGTCTTGTTAATATGTTCACAAATAGAGAATGAAGTGTGAGAGCTTCTGTGTATGAAACCTAATTGAGGGTAAAACATTCTCAATGCTGTGAGTGACTTGCTGTTAAAATTTTTTCTGACTAAATTATGGTTACTGCTCTGCACGTGGCCGGTTTAACCTGCAAAATTTTGTCGAAGCATGTTGACTGAGTACAGTTCACTTTATATTATGACACAATTTAATAAGTTCTGTTCATAATGCAAATTCACTTATTCCATAGCTGAATGTAGACTATTTAAGCAGGTTGTAAAACTTTAATTAATTAATTTTGTGCCTTTGGTGAGAGTTAGCTGGCGGCCCGTTAAGAGGTTAATTACCTTAACTCGGGTGTACATTCTTTTAGACTGTTCTCTAATTTACTTGATTCCTTAGGGTTCTCGCCCTAAGTCGGGTTCCTGGCTGGCTGTGAGCCGAACATCTGCTCAAGCTGTGGACCATGTCAGGATCGCCTACGAAGAGGGAGACGGAGATCGAATTCCTACGTTGCACTCGCCAGCACTTATGAGGTGACATTTATGCTTTTTCTTTTTGGGGGGCCGAACCGGCAGTGTGCCTGTTTATGTGAATAACTTAGAAGCCAGGGGACCACATGTCCAGACTGTCTAATTGGGAAGTGAACTGTGATCATGACTCTGAACACTCTCTATAAAGAAAAATTACTGAACTTTTATAACCCTTTTTAAATAACACTAGAAGCTATGCCTGTAAGTGCGTGCTGCACTGCGAGAGCGCGCCATAGAAACATTTTAATCTTGTACCATTTTATTGTTGTGTCTAATTTACTCTTTCTAAATTTAATTTTTGCTCAGTAGTTCTGTTCCGGCTGGAACAGCTGTGTATACATTTTTAATTTGACTAGGGATTTCATATTTAAGGGCTGGGGACTTTCCGGGGGTTTTTCTTGGGGACTTTTCTGGGTTTACAATATGGGACTTAGTTTTTCTGACACGCTGGTACAACTTCAGACAGGATGATAGCCTGTCAACTTTTGTCAACTACATGTAGGCGCGCTCCCGCAGATGCCAGGGCACAACCACCTTATTGTATTCTTTTCTAATTATGTTATACAGTTATCTGAGGCTAATCGAAATGATTTAGTAATGTTCTTGAAGTATTTTGCCGATTTTGCCCCTTGCACAAGGGCTAAGCTGATTGTTTTCTTAACTGGCAAATACATATGGGTTGACTTCACACGTAGAGAAATTGCTGTTTAATTTGGAATATAAAACTGGTTTTCATCCTTTTCTTTTTGGGTAAATTAAATAGATATACATATTGTCAAAATCTTCTGAAATTGTAAAGCCTCAATCAGTTAATTTCTGTTATTAAAGTACATAAGGATTTAATTCCTTTTTTGGGATTTTGTGAAGTCAATAGTGTCTAGAATTTTATAAACACTGTCTGGAAGTAGGTGAGGAGTTTGTTAACATTACTTGGTGCTGTGAACGGAACAAAGGTTCACACACTCATCATGGGTCATTAATAAACGGAATGCTAGACAAATGGGTGGTCCAGTTTCATTTATACGTTATGAATTGTTCGTCTTTAAAGGGGTTTGGAGTTTATGTTGTCCTACTGAACGGGTTGCCTACGGGCGTATATTTTATCACTGCCGGGGCATAAGATGATAGTTGCTTTACCCGGTGGGTGGGTGCGTTACAGGGGCATGCGTGTTGAAAGTAAATGACTGTGAGTTGTGTACCTTGTGTTCTGTGTGGGTGTTGTTATGTGTCTAGCTAGCCACACGACGGGGAGAATTTTACATGTGTTTGTGCATTTTATATTTTATTTATGTATTTACATTTAATTTATATACTATTATATACACTTGTACTGATGCAATTCTATTCAATTATATACACTTGTTCTTAGGTAAACTGGAATTATATGTGCTAGTTGTGATTCAAATTTTTTATATTATATATATGTATACACATTTACGTTGTGCACACTTATGCTGATGTACACTTAATTTATACATGCTTGCCATGATGTACCTTTTGGTAGTTTTTATATAGATACATATATTTATCTCGTACACATGTATGAATTCCAGAGACATAATAAATCTGTTATTGTTATATTATGGCTGAGTTCATTGCAAGTCCCGTCATACTGGACCCAGCATAATTTTTGCTTCTCTAGGCTCCTGCCTAGTTCTAAATAACTTGTAACCTCTCTTTAAATACCAAAAGCATAGAGAGGTTACAAATGGTAGCCGGAGCGTGGTTCATTGAAACCTTGGGTTCTGGGGTGTGACGGGGCTTGCGGACTCGGAAATATTAATGCAGTTGTAAATTAATGATTGTTGTAAAATAGTTGATATATGCCAGTGTAGGCTAATTGTAGGTTGTTTAAATTGTGAGTCGGGTCGCACCACTGAGGCGGTTAATTATGTTGCAAAAAAAAATTTTTTTTTGGATAGTTTTGATAGCTTGTATGGCCGGGGAGTCTCAAGTGTAGCCAGGGATGATGAGAGTTGATGGGGGAGTTTAACTGGAGTTTCGCGTGTTATATGGATGGGATGCGGTATGGCCCGATTGGAAATCGGTACCGGAACCGATTTGTGTCCGGTTGATGTCGAATGATTCTGCATTCTGAATTAGGACTTGTAGTTGAGGGTTAGTTGGTTGTTGTCAATTATGTGTTGGTACGGCGTGTGTGTCGAGTTGTTGTTGCTGTTATGTGTGTGTTGTATTCTTGCTTGTCTCTTGTCTCCTTCCATCGTGGAGTGCATGGTTCTGAATAGGCCAGGTTTCCGCAGCGCTAGAGAACCCGGGGGTCTACTCAAAGGAAGGACAGTACTTGAGTTTTTCCGATTCTTGTTAAAATGTTTTTGTAGGTTATGTTTGTGTTAGGTGTTTAGTGGGGATTTGTTTTATGATTGTTTGTTTTGAATTGTGTAAGTCTGGCGGGGATATGCTACGAGAAATTGCCCCACCCTCTTACAGGCGTTCTCCAGAAATTTCCGGTGGTGGATGGATTTGATGAGGATCAGCTGTTGGTTTTCTTGGACCTGGTCCTGCAGGTGGCAGATTTCCAGGGGTGTCCGATGGGGAGGTCTTGTTTGTTATATACCCGTATTGCCGGAGTACGTTGGCTGGTCTGGTCACCAAGGCCCTGCGTCGGGGTGACAGTGTTGATGCTTTCCATGGGGAGGTGTTGAACTTCTTCATACCCACTCGACGACGCTTCAAGCTTGAGTTGGAAAGATTCTATCGCCCACAGGCCTACGGAGAGGCGTTAGGAGATTTCGTGCGCGATATACGGAAAGCGGCTCGGGTGTTAAGATTGGGGTTACCGGAGACGGAAGTTATACAAGCAATTCTGCAAGGACTGACTCCCCAGGAGAGATCTCGTTTGGCATTTGCAGATCGTCCACGTTGTTTTGCGGACCTTGAGCGACTGTGTGTGCTTTCAGGAACGGTCCAGGCGGCTGACGAGTCCCGAGGAAGAGATGCCACAGATGTCCAATCCTCCAGTGGTTCATCAGGAAGAGCCAAAAGGGACAAACATGGAGGTTGGAGGAAAACCCAAGAGACGCTTAGAAAGCCTGTATATTCCGGAAGTGATGGAGGCTACAAGGGGGTGGCAAGTGTGAAGACGGTAACAACAGCTACAGCACAGAAAACAAAGAAACATGAAATTAACAGGGGAAAAAGAAAGTATGTTAGGGAACAGACAGCGGCAAGTAGGGAGCCTGTACCAAGGCGTTATCCCTATTCGGAGAAAAAGGAAACTGTAAAAGTTCAAGAGGAAGTACAAGTGCCTAAGAGAGCAGTGGATGAAGAAGGTGAAGCAGAAGAAGACAAGCGGAATACCTTCTGTGGATCAATACAAGAGGATGAGAACGCGCCAGTTAATACTGAATTACCGAACTCAAAGAGGACGTCATGGTTGAATCCAGAGGCCGCAGAATTTGTTCCGGTATTTACATCTCGGTTCGTGACGGATCCAGATCTGGTAATATCGTCATCGCCTACGCCGGCATGTGGGAAGTCACTTGATGGTGTAGCTTTACCATCGCCAGTAGAAATTAGTGTAGTCATTGCACATGAGCCTGGACAGCTGGATTCCAGGGTGGAAGATGTTGAGGATGTTGTGGTTGCTGAAAGTGGTCAAGGAGTGGAATCGACAGAAGAGTCAGAAGAGCGGTCTGCAGATGCTGCGCAGGTGAGTATAGTTGTAGGTGTTAGGGAGACTGTAGAGTCTGAAGTTGCAGATGGACACAGGGATGTCCGGGCTGCGAGTGTTTCTGAGGTTGTGGATGGACAAGGGGATGTCCATGCCGCAAGTGTAGTAGAAGTAGATGAGGTAGAAGTTGAGGAGAAATTTGGTGGCAGCGTTGTAGAGTTTGTGAGTGAGAGTGATGTAGTGTGTGAGGATGTGCAGACGCCTTCTGTAAGTATTGTTGAGGATTCCGAGGAACGGGAAGAAGTTTCAGGTGGACCAGGTGAGCAACTAGAGGAGGATGAGGATGTGCAGTGTTCAGATGGTGGTAGTGGAAGTGATGGCGATGATGTTGATGATAAATGTGTTGGGGAAAACGAGATCAGAGAAGAGGTTAGAGAAGAGGTTTGTGAAGCGGCTGGCGATGAGTGTCATGCAGAAATTGGTGAGGAGCTGAGGGAAGATGCGGTTGAAGACGGATCAGAGGAGCAACTGGGAGATGCTGAGGAGGTGCAGTGTCATGATGTTGATTTGGATTATGTGGACGAAGAAGGGGAAATTGTAGAAAAGGAAGAAATTGTAGCAGAGGAGTTAGACGGCAAGCATAATCGAAGGCGGAGTGAAAGTAGTGAGGTAAGTTGCCTTGATTCTGATTCGGAGGAAATCAGCCAGTATAGCTCAACACGAAATAATTTCTTAGAGAGTGGTGTCCGAAAGGAACGGGCACCCGAGGTACGTCATAGAAAGGTAAGAAGTAGAGGTTAACGGGTAGCGGGTAGATGTTCATGTTCCCCACATTCCCAGTGGTGTTCATCTATTTCAGGGTTGCGCCCCTGCCCACGCGAGCCTTGGTTTCCTCCATTCTTCCTTATTTCCGGAGGTAGCCAGGTCCTTGCCCTCAGTCCTAGCTATTGCCCTTCAATGATCCTTGCCCCATTTCATCTTCCCAATTTTCCTACCACTCCCCTTAGTAAAAAAAAAAAAAAAAAAAAAAAAAAAAAAAAAAAAAAAAAAAAAATTATCAAACGGAGTTAGAGGGAGACTTAGCTTGTGGTCCTCGAGATCGTCAGTTTCCCCTGTGTTAAAGGTTAGATGGAGTGATGGTGTGCTGTTGCTGATTGTTAATAGTTGTTGAGGTTGATGTTGTTCATTATAGGGTCCGAGCCATGACGCATTCTCCGGTTTTCCTGGTGTTATTTTTGTTGCGAGAGAAAGTTGTGTAGTAGGTACTGTAGAAAAGTAAACCCCCTCTAGTTATGGTGTATTCGAATAAGTAAATGATGGGATTAATGTTCGTGTGCCCTTGGTGCGGTCCTCTCTGTCTGGCTAAGCGGGGCCGTCCGCCCTTGTGTAGGGAGTGGGCCAGCCATATGGCAAGGAGGGAGATGCCTTGTGGGTGCATGTGGCTGGTCGGTCCGAGAGACGGACGGGAGTAGTACGGTCACTCACATATCAAGGTGGGGGATACCTTGTTTGGTCGTATGACGAATATGTGAGTGGGACCGGTGGGAGTAATTGGTGGTCACCGGAGAGGGTGACGTGTTTGGGCGGTCCCGTGGTGTTGGCGTGGCGGAGAGGGTCGCATGGGGATTGGTGGTGTTCTCCTGGGAGCGGGTTTGCCTAGCCACCTTACCCACGATGTCCACAGGAATTTTCAGTTGGGAGTACACTGCAGGGTACTTTCCCGAGTTTCAGAGTGGGGCAACCGGGTTGCCCTTTCGGGGTGGGGGTGTGCCGGTTCGAAGCCGGCGGTTACAAAATATAAATTCTAGAAAGTTTTCATGGTTGTAATATGCGTGAGTGAGGCGCGGAGCCAGCCGTTACAAAATATTTTAGAAGGGTTCGTTTATGTGTAACATAACGTGAGGGTGCCGGGCGACCTTTGGTCGACGGTATGAGGGGAGCGGCGCGGTGTGCGGTTGCGCGCGCAGCTCGGCCAGTGCTGTGGAGATTGTATGCAGCAGGTGTCAGTCCACGTTTGCCTCTCCTGGAAAAGATCGTAATCCATCTCCGCTCTTCGATTCGTTTCTACGCAGTTTGGTATCTTCTACATGATTGAGTAGAGAATATACGACACCCCGGTAAGATTTAATTATTTTTTATTAGTTGTGTGGATATTTAATAACAAGATTTACGCTATCGTGTGAAGTACGTATTTATGTGTGTGTGCGACCTGACAAAGACGTAAGAGATATTTTTTTATTGTTGTACGCTACGCCCCTTGTATTGCCATGCCTTAGTATTTTCTGTTATAATGCGAGAAGTTTCAAGAGTCATTCTCATAGTAAAAGTGCTTTACATAAAGAAAAAATTAATTACAAAAACTTGGTGTGCTGTCAAGTAGTGAACTGTGTGGGTGGTGCATGTTGTATACTGTCGCTGTCTTGTTAATATGTTCACAAATAGAGAATGAAGTGTGAGAGCTTCTGTGTATGAAACCTAATTGAGGGTAAAACATTCTCAATGCTGTGAGTGACTTGCTGTTAAAATTTTTCTGACTAAATTATGGTTACTGCTCTGCACGTGGCCGGTTTAACCTGCAAAATTTTGTCGAAGCATGTTGACTGAGTACAGTTCACTTTATATTATGACACAATTTAATAAGTTCTGTTCATAATGCAAATTCACTTATTCCATAGCTGAATGTAGACTATTTAAGCAGGTTGTAAAACTTTAATTAATTAATTTTGTGCCTTTGGTGAGAGTTAGCTGGCGGCCCGTTAAGAGGTTAATTACCTTAACTCGGGTGTACATTCTTTTAGACTGTTCTCTAATTTACTTGATTCCTTAGGGTTCTCGCCCTAAGTCGGGTTCCTGGCTGGCTGTGAGCCGAACATCTGCTCAAGCTGTGGACCATGTCAGGATCGCCTACGAAGAGGGAGACGGAGATCGAATTCCTACGTTGCACTCGCCAGCACTTATGAGGTGACATTTATGCTTTTTCTTTTTGGGGGGCCGAACCGGCAGTGTGCCTGTTTATGTGAATAACTTAGAAGCCAGGGGACCACATGTCCAGACTGTCTAATTGGGAAGTGAACTGTGATCATGACTCTGAACACTCTCTATAAAAAAAAATTACTGAACTTTTATAACCCTTTTTAAATAACACTAGAAGCTATGCCTGTAAGTGCGTGCTGCACTGCGAGAGCGCGCCATAGAAACATTTTAATCTTGTACCATTTTATTGTTGTGTCTAATTTACTCTTTCTAAATTTAATTTTTGCTCAGTAGTTCTGTTCCGGCTGGAACAGCTGTGTATACATTTTTAATTTGACTAGGGATTTCATATTTAAGGGCTGGGGACTTTCCGGGGGTTTTTCTTGGGGACTTTTCTGGGTTTACAATATGGGACTTAGTTTTTCTGACACGCTGGTACAACTTCAGACAGGATGATAGCCTGTCAACTTTTGTCAACTACATGTAGGCGCGCTCCCGCAGATGCCAGGGCACAACCACCTTATTGTATTCTTTTCTAATTATGTTATACAGTTATCTGAGGCTAATCGAAATGATTTAGTAATGTTCTTGAAGTATTTTGCCGATTTTGCCCCTTGCACAAGGGCTAAGCTGATTGTTTTCTTAACTGGCAAATACATATGGGTTGACTTCACACGTAGAGAAATTGCTGTTTAATTTGGAATATAAAACTGGTTTTCATCCTTTTCTTTTTGGGTAAATTAAATAGATATACATATTGTCAAAATCTTCTGAAATTGTAAAGCCTCAATCAGTTAATTTCTGTTATTAAAGTACATAAGGATTTAATTCCTTTTTTGGGATTTTGTGAAGTCAATAGTGTCTAGAATTTTATAAACACTGTCTGGAAGTAGGTGAGGAGTTTGTTAACATTACTTGGTGCTGTGAACGGAACAAAGGTTCACACACTCATCATGGGTCATTAATAAACGGAATGCTAGACAAATGGGTGGTCCAGTTTCATTTATACGTTATGAATTGTTCGTCTTTAAAGGGGTTTGGAGTTTATGTTGTCCTACTGAACGGGTTGCCTACGGGCGTATATTTTATCACTGCCGGGGCATAAGATGATAGTTGCTTTACCCGGTGGGTGGGTGCGTTACAGGGGCATGCGTGTTGAAAGTAAATGACTGTGAGTTGTGTACCTTGTGTTCTGTGTGGGTGTTGTTATGTGTCTAGCTAGCCACACGACGGGGAGAATTTTACATGTGTTTGTGCATTTTATATTTTATTTATGTATGTACATTTAATTTATATACTATTATATACACTTGTACTGATGCAATTCTATTCAATTATATACACTTGTTCTTAGGTAAACTGGAATTATATGTGCTAGTTGTGATTCAAATTTTTTATATTATATATATGTATACACATTTACGTTGTGCACACTTATGCTGATGTACACTTAATTTATACATGCTTGCCATGATGTACCTTTTGGTAGTTTTTATATAGATACATATATTTATCTCGTACACATGTATGAATTCCAGAGACATAATAAATCTGTTATTGTTATATTATGGCTGAGTTCATTGCAAGTCCCGTCATACTGGACCCAGCATAATTTTTGCTTCTCTAGGCTCCTGCCTAGTTCTAAATAACTTGTAACCTCTCTTTAAATACCAAAAGCATAGAGAGGTTACACTATGTATGGGATCAAACTTGATATGTGTGTGTGTTATAGTGTATATTAAAATATATGATCAGGGTTACCAATCCTGCATTATTGTGTGTGTGTGTATAGAACAGATCTGTCAACATTTTTCTTCGGTGGGAAATTCAAACTATATTATAGTAAATTGTTGACGACGACTTCGATATCAACTCTCTCTCCCCTCCTCTCTCTTTGTCTCTAGACACAGTTGTCATCAGTTTTACATAAGCGTCGTGCTACTTATGGATTATTGTAATTAGCGATACTAAAATGTAATCACCAGGAAATATATATTTATCACCTATCCCGTGGCGTCCTTTTTTGACACATGACAGTCATTGACTACGATTTAGAAATTAATATACTGCCAAGTCTGTGTGTGTGTGTGTGTGTGTGTGTGTGTGTGTGTGTGTGGTAAAGTGTTACTCATAAAAAAATCTCCTTGAAATAAGGTATTTTCAAAAGTTTTGTGTACACACACATTGTATAATAATGTTCGTAATTGTAAGATACAACCTGCAAATTATTAAAATGTCTCTCTCACACATTTCTGATTACTATACAAATAATTGGATGCATATTCGAAGATTTTCCTTATTCAAACGATTTGTATGTGTGTACACGAACTTAAATACAGACGATTGTAATTTTAAAAATTCATTTTTTGCATTAAATATATATCGTAAACAATGAAATAATAATATTTTGTCATTGTAAGGTTTTAATAAAACAATTATCAGTTTAAATAATAATTTTCATGATTGTAAGATACAACCTACAAATTATTAAAATGTCTCTCTCACACACATTTCTGATTACTATACAAATAATTGCATGCATATTCGGAGTACGTTGACAGTGAAACAAGTCTATGCACACACACACACACACACACACACACACACATACACACAACGATACTGAATTAGATATAGTTATTATTCGCTAAATTAAACCAGAGGTCATTAACCTTGTATACGACGTCCTACATTCTAATTTCACACCTGCTAGTCATTAGCAGTGATTAGGATTATAAAGTATTTACTCTAAAAACGGACAACTCTACTTTCTAATTTGACACCTGTCTAGCATTAACACCGCTTACAGTAATTACTCTAAAAACGGACACACACACACACACACACACACACACACGTACTTTCCCCACTACAGAGTACACTATATATACGCTAAGTAAGTTAGCGGCAATTTCTTATTTGTCGACTTGTACGTGTCTTCCAGTATACACATCTTCTTTTGAAAGACTGTTTGTACGTCTTCAGTGTAGACAACGCACATACTAGTTTGGCTGATACTGTCTTCCAGTATACACATCTTCTTTTGGTAAGTGTATAGATTTTATTTAAACGTAAAAATTATCAAGTGCATTATTTATTGAATTTAATACATGTGTGTGTGTGTACGCGTGTGTGTATGATCAAATTACAATTTCTGAAAATATATTCTTACTGTATTTTTATAGTGGCAATTTCTCACCAACGTGTGCTGATACATCTTTTTTTTAATAGTTGAAAGACTGTTTGTACGCCTTCAGTGTAGACAACGCACATATTAGTTTTTTGGCAAGTTGTACAGATTTTATTTAATTTTAATTTTAATGTATGTGCAGATTTTTATTTAAACGTAAAAATTATTTTGCATTATCAAGCGTGTTATTGAATTTAATACATGTGTGTGTGTGTGTATGATCAAATTATTATGTCTGTTACAAATTTTCTGAAAAATTGCTTTAAACAAACGTTTTTAATGTAAAAAATTTAGAAAGTAGGTCACAGCGTATGATAACATTTATATCTCTCTCTAATTCTGTTGTGGACATACATAGCTGTAAGCAGTGACTATCTCCTTATGAATGCGGAATGTAGACTTTCCTAAAATTATTTGCATTAAAACATTATCAAACGCATTACTGAATTTAATACATGTGTGTGTGTATGATCAAATTATTATGTCTGTTACAAATTTTCTGAAAAATTGCTTTAAACAAACTCTGTCTGTCTGTCTGTCTGTCTCTCTCTCTCTCTCTCGTTGTCAAAAGTTATGTTCAAACCGTTTCTCCTCTCCGTGCATGTATATGATTTTAGAAAGTTTATATATATTCGACAAATATTAACTGTGTGCGTACTTACAACGCCCGCTCTCTCTCTCTCTCACTCATCGTCAAAACGTTGACTTCATTTTTCATTGTATTAAATAATTAACAAATATTAACTATGTGTGCGTGTGTGTTGTCAACTACTTACATGCGCGTTCTCTCTCTCGCTCGCAGACGTTGGAAGCAATTCCTAGTTTATAATGTAATTACCTGTGCGTGTATGTCTCTCTTTATTCGACAAGACTTAAACACGACTATGTACTGTGTTGGACAATGGCGTATATTCTACAAGCGAATCATGTAGTATCATACAGTAGGCGGTCGTCTGTGTAGGAAAATTCGTTGACGATTCAAATTAATTTCGAGTTTCATTATTTAATTTGCCGTCAGCAGGTAATTTGTAATATTCTTGAAATATAAGGAGGGCATTGGAAACATCTGAATCATTTACTAATTGCAATGACGTTTTATCTTTCGTATAAAGATATCCATATTCATATAAGTAACCTAATCCAATTGAAACTGTGTTGTGTTATCCGTTAAACATTTTGTCCATAATGTTAAAAAAATATTACAGATTTAAGTGGCGTCATGGTTTCCGATTGTACTTTACAATGACAAATACCAAACAACGTTGTTAATAATTATAAAAGAATATGTTATTATCCCTTCTCCTCAATATTTATAAAAAAGATTTTTAACAAAAATATGAATTAACAGGAATCGAACCTACATACTTACCTTCACATTTACCATTACTCGTCTAACCATTTAATCGATTAAGCTAATTCATATCTTATTAACGAACGATTACTCACGAAATGAAAAACAGTTTACATGTCAACGAACTCGGAATGTTTACATTTTAAGTGTGCAATGTTTACGTGTCAACAAACACCGTCTGTTTATGTTTTCGATTTTCACATTTGAATGCGCGGTAATGACCGCAGAGAGGAGAAACGGTTTGAACATAACGTTTGACAACGAGAGACAAAGAGAGAGGAGCCAACAACTATGTTGATTAGAAGTGCTGTAAGTTCAATAACAATGTTCGCTACGTAACGTATTCAAATCTGTTTACTCACCTCTTAAATGTTGAATGTGTGTGCGCACGCGTGTGTGTATGATCAAATTATTATGTCTCACTTCTAATTGAAGATATATTTTAGGATTTTATTTAAACGTAAAAATTATTTGCATTATCAAGCACATTATTTATTGAATTTAATACATGTGTGTGTGTGTGTGTGTGTGTGTGTGTGTGTGTGTGTGTGTGTGTGTGTGTGTGTGTGTGTGTGATCAAATTATTATGTCTGTACAATTGTCTGAAATATATTCTTAATGTATTTTTTTTTTTTATAGTAGCAATTTCTCATTTGACCACCTGCGTGAAAGCTATCACCACATTTTTAAATAGTTGAAGACTGTTGTAGTATTGTACAGCGTCAGTATACACACACAACTTTCATCATTAAGGGTGTATAGACAACACACATACTAGTTGGTGAGTGTACAGATTTATTTAAACGTAAAAACATTATCAAGCGCATTATTTATTGAATTTAATACATGTGTGTGTGTGTGTGTGTGTATGATCAAATTATTATTATGTCTGTTACAATTCTCTGAAATATTGCTTTAAACAAACATTTTTAATGTAACAAATTTAGAAAGCAGGTCACAGCGAATGATGACATTTATATCTCTCTCATTCTGTTGTGGACATGTACATACATGCATAGCTGTAAGCGGTGACCATTTCCTTATGAAAGTGGAATGTAGACTTTCCTAAATTATTTGCATTAAAACATCATCAAGCACATTATTATTTATTGAATTTAATACATGTGTGCGCACGCGTGTGTGTATGATCAAATTATTATGTCTCACTTCTAATTGAAGATATATATTTTAGGTATAGCTGAATGTTAAGCGTACAACGTCCGTCTGTCATTTAAGGGTACGTTTGTGTGTGGACAACGCTCGCTAGTTTGCTGCAAGTAAGTAAGTATACATTATGGAGTGGGTTATACAAATAATAATAATAAAGTGTGTTTGTAATATATACATTTTATTAAAATACATACACACAGCTCCAAGATTATATTAAACAGTTTTACAATTAAAAATACATATACATATACAGCTCCAAGATTATAGTGTTACTCATCGGTGCGTGCTGGCAGTACATTTTTCTTGCTGTCTGAAACGCTAACACAACAAAGCGTGGTTTTTCTAGCTGACATATATATCATAAGAAAGATCTAATACGCACACGCAACGTAATCACACACATACATACAACGTGCGCACGCAACGTGCACACACACACACACACACACACACACACACACACACACAAACGCACACGCAACGTAATCACACATAGACGCATACGCAACGTAAACACACACAGACGCGCACGCAACGTAATCACACACAGACGCACACGCAACGTAAACACAAACACATACATACAACGTACACACGCAACGTGCACACACACACAGACGCACACGCAACGTAATCACACACAGACGCATACGCAACGTAAACACACACAGACGCACACGCAACGTAATCACACACAGACGCATACGCAACGTAAACACACACAGACGCACACGCAACGTAATCACACACAGACGCACACGCAACGTAAACACACACACACATACATACAACGTACACACGCAACGTGCACACACACACAGACGCACACGCAACGTAATCACACACAAGGTCCAATAAAACTGATAACAGATTTAAATTTGCTATAGTCATATAAGACGTTACAATCCTTGATGTGTCTAATAAGTAAATTGTATGAATATATCACTGAATAATAATAATATAATCGTTCTAGTGTTATCGTTTGCTGCAACAGGTAACGCAGTTTACAAATAATTACATATAGATTCAGAGACGTATAGTGAAATAAATTAAAAATAGAAATTAATTTCATCATAAGTTAATGTCCTTTCATCAAAACTTTGTAAATTAGAATCTGCACTACATTCAAACACACGCACACACACACAGTAATAATACAAAATCACTGTTTTATTAATTTAAAAATACTGTATGAAAGAGTGGTATGTAATTTTCATCCAAAATATGTAAAACAAAAATACAGATTATATGATAAGTAAATTGTATATATCACTGAATAATAATAATATAATCGTTCTAGTGTTAACGTTTGCTGCAACAGGTAACGCAGTTTACAAATAATTACATATAGGTTCAGAGGTGTATAGTGAAATAAATTAAAAATAGAAATTAATTCCTCATAAGTTAATGTCCTTTCAAATAGTATTCATCAAAACTTTGTAAATTAGAATCTGCACTACAGTCAAACATACGCACACACAAATAAATTAAAAATAGAAATTAATTTCATCATATGTCTGTAACACCATACAGAAGACACTAGTGAACACGTCTGTATCAAACAATGATAGAATATTCGTCACAAAAGGACAGTAGAATGTGATAGTGGTGGTGGTGGTAACGTCGATCATACACACAGACTCTGGAGAGAGGCTAAAGTTTATCGAGATGAAAACGTCGTAGACACTTTCTTCTCGTGGTTGATGAAAGACGCCGAGGATATGATGAAGGTAGTACGACATAACGTACGCATTGCAACATCCAGTGAGCGTTACGTGTCGTTCTCTCTGGGTCCCTTGCGTTTCGTAGACTCTTTTCAATTTCTTAATCGCTCTCTGGACACACTCGTTACGTCCGTCCATCCATCCGTCCGACTGTCTATATCTGTCTGTCTGTCTGTCTGTCTGTCTGTCTGTGTCTCTCTCTCTCTCTCTCTCTCTCTCTCTCTCTCTCTCTCTCTCTCTCTCTCTCTCTCTCTCTCTCTCTCTCTCTCTCTCTCTCTCTCTCTCTCTCTCTCTCTCTCTCGTTGTCAAACGTTATGTTCAAACCGTTTCTCCTCTCTATGATCATTACCGTGCATGTATATGATTTTAGAAAGTTTATATATATTCGACAAATATTAACTGTGTACGTACTTACAACGCCCACTCTCTCTCTCTCATCGTCAAAACGTTGACTTCATTTTTCATTGTATTAAATAATTAACAAATATTAACTATGTGTGCGTGTGTGTTGTCAACTACTTACATGCGCGTTCTCTCTCTCTTAACATAACGCTTCGTGTGAAGCGTTTTGTAGAGCAGGTTTCAACTGTGGAAGGTTTCATCGGACAAAAGGCTTGCCGCATGACAACTGGCACCAATCGTACACTCTAGTGTTTTTGGTGGTCCTAAAAAGGACCGTGTTGTGAGAACGGCGATGTTGGTAGTGCCGCGCTGAGATGTTCGGCGGCTGCGCCTGCTGTTCACGGCGTACTGCAGTCCTCCTCTTCTTCCGACACTGGTTGTAGAGTCAGCTGCCGACCCAGCGAAATCCATCGCTGACGCGGAACTTTCAAAATTTTCTGTCGGCTCAGGTTTTATTAACTAACTGGCATCGCTGATTGGCTAGCTCCGAACACGAAGTTGGTTACGTCTCGGTGGGTGCTGATGTCTGATTGGCTCGCTGTGTCCACCGCTGGTACCGGAGAGCAGATGTTCGCATACCGCTGCCATCACAATATATAACCGGTGAACTTCACAATCGTTCGTGTTGCTGAACACTACTGTGCTACAAATTGTATGTTACAAATTGATATTCTAATTTACTTTGTGAGATATAAAGCGTTTAAGATACACTAACATAATACCAGCGTTTGCGCAGGTTTGCCGATTCTCGCAGGATTCAAGTGATTGGGCCTACCCAACCTACGTTCTACCCCTCACAACGCAACGCGGCTCCCGATGTCTTGGACATAGCGGTGATTCAAGGAATTGACTGTCCGGTCCATGTGTCCGCGCTAACGGAACTATCGTCCGATCATCTCCCCATCCTGATACACGTCGCTACCCAGCACGTCGTACGCAGAGATGTCAGGAAGGTGGTAGAATGGGACCGCTATGGCCCGGCGTTAAGTCGCCGATTGCCGGACGCGGGACCACTCGAAACCGTCCGCCAAGTCGACGAGGCAGTTGCCGCGTTTGACGAGGCTGTCGTATCTGCGATCGACGCGTCTTCCAGGATGAAGCCTGGTGTCACGCCCCACTGGCAGCGGATCCCAGAGGAGACGAGTGCTCTCGCTTGCGAGAGAAATCGCCTCCGGAGACGCTGGCAGCGGACCCGTGATCCGGCCGACAAGGCAGCGTACAACCGGGCGACCGGCATTTTACGTCGTGAAATGCAGGCCTACCGGAGACGCTGTTGGGAACTCGCCGTGGCTCAGGCAGGGGACGGATCGGACGAAAGTAGCCCTTACCGGATACCTTCGGCGTTGGTAGGGAAGAGGCGCCGGCCTCGCATCCCGGCCATTGCTGGACCTTTCGGTCAAATCCTGGCTCGCCCGGAGGCGAAGGCCGAGTACTTGGGCGCGTGTTTTGAGCGACAGTTCGCACCTAACCCGCCCATGGACTGGGACTTCGACGAAGAAGTCGAGAACGAAGTGGAAGACTTTCTGTCTCTTCCGATCACTACGGAGCCCGAACCCATTACTAGGGAAGAGGTCACAGATCGGCTCGTTGAACTCGTGCCGAGAAAAGCTCCTGGCCCGGACGGCGTCTCGAACGCCGCTCTTACTCGACTCCCGGAGCGAGGAGTACTTTTCTTGGTCGCGCTGTTCAACGCGTGTCTTAGACTGGCCTATTTTCCCCAGAAATGGCGTAAGGCAACGGTTATAGTGATCCCGAAGCAGGGAAAGGACGCTTCCCGTCCCGGCAACCTCCGGCCCATTAGTCTACTGTCAGCCACGTCAAAGGTCCTCGAACGTCTCGTACAACGGAGAGTACTAGATCATCTAAGAAATTTCGATGTACTGGTCCCCGAACAGTTCGGCTTTCGTGTGGGGCATTCCACCACTCATCAACTGATGAGACTGGTGGAATACATCACGGACGCCGGGTGTCGGAAAGAGCAGACGGTCCCCTGTTTCCTAGATGTGGAAAAGGCCTTTGATAGTGCCTGGCACGACGGGCTCTTGTTCAAGCTCCGGGAAATCCAGCTCCCAGATTGCTACCTTCGCTTGATTGCTAGCTTTATGACGGAGAGGACTTTCTGCGTGCGAATAGACGACCACGTCTCTTCCGAGAGACGTATCACAGCCGGGGTACCTCAAGGTAGCGTGCTAGG
This sequence comes from Magicicada septendecula, assembly GCA_034769895.1. Taxonomy (NCBI): domain Eukaryota; kingdom Metazoa; phylum Arthropoda; class Insecta; order Hemiptera; family Cicadidae; genus Magicicada; species Magicicada septendecula. The sequence goes on from CM068368.1 coordinate 272,766,934, forward strand.
GCCTCTCCTGTTCTCCGTGTATGTCAACGACGCACCCAGAGAGCCTGGAGTCCAGATGGCTTTGTTTGCCGACGACACGGCGGTCTATACCGCCGATCGGAACGCAGACTTTGCTATCCCACGACTTCAGCGCGCACTCGATGTGTATTCGACGTGGACGGAAAGCTGGAAAGTTGCCGTCAACGAAACCAAGAGCTCCGCGGTGCTATTCACAAAGCGCCGGAAAGAACCACGAGGCCGAGTGAGACTCGGTAGAACGTACCTGCCCTGGTCGAGGGAAGTTAAGTACCTCGGTGTCCACCTAGATCGTCGGCTCACCTGGCGTACCCACGCTGAGACGATGCGAAAGAAAGCGTCCGCTCGTCTCGCGCAACTGTTTCCGCTACTTGCCAACAAAGCTATGACCCGCAAGCTGGGTAAGTTGATTGTCAACGCGTACCTGTTGCCGATCATTACCTACGCTCTTCCCGTCTGGGGTTACCTCGCAACCGTTCATAAAAGAAGGTTGCAAAGCGTTCTCGATAGAGGGCTTCGGCTAGCGGCCAAAGTCCCCTATCGGTTTCTTCTCGTCTCCTGAGAAGAGGACTCGGTGTCCGCTCCTTGTATGACACCGCAAGGCGACTTGCACGTAAATTTTACGTCCGAGCTGCGAGGACCCAGACAAACCCGCTCATAGCTGGCCTTGGCAAGTACCGAATACGTCCAGGTGAATCTTGGAAACGGCCTCGACAAATACTGTACTAGTCGACTTAGTACGAGCATGTCGTTGTAGCGACCACTAAAAATTAATTAACAATATTCCGTCTGGACAGGACCACTAGGCAGGAGCCCCTACCGGAGGCTCGGTACTAGAAAACCATTGGGTCGTCTCACGACGCTCAACCCAACAGCTCTGACCACTCGTTCGTGTTGCTGAACACTACTGTGCTACAAATTGTATGTTACAAATTGATATTCTAATTTACTTTGTGAGATATAAAGCGTTTAAGATACACTAACATAATACCAGCGTTATAACAGTTTCTTTGTTTTTCAGTATTCACTCTCACGTCTGAATATTACCATGTCTGACCTTCAGCAGAATCCAGAACATCAGCAGGAACAGGGACATCCTCAACAAGGTAAAAATTTTTTTAAATACCAATTGTCTCTCTCTATAATTATGCTGCAGCAAACCAAATTTGTTTGATATGAATTAACATGTATAAGATAGTCTCTTGACGTTGTTTAGAAATTGATATGACGGAGGACATAGGTTTGTCACCTTCTCCCCAATGTATTGTCTCTTGACATCGTTTAGAAATTGACATGACGGAGAAAATTTTTCATGTTCCACCATAGGTATGTCACCTTCTCTCCAATGAACTAATTCAATTCCGCAACAAAAGCATTTAACTCTATCGTCTATGAATGACATACTATGTCCACAAACATCATAATTTAGCGGATAGTAGTAAAACCCGGCAAACGCTAACTCGTCGGGACTGACAAACGTCACTTCCCAATACTTGAACGATTTTCTTCTTTCACTTTCAATGCTAAAATCATGAGTAGCTGCCATCTTCACAGTTTGCAATAAACTAACGTATTACTAACGTGTACTATCTATTTATTTACCATAAACATGAATGTGTGTTATTCATCATTCCTATTAGCTAATACATGTGTTTCTATTGTTTCAGATATGACACGATTTTATATTGTGCGAAACAGTAGTATTAGAAGATGTCTTACAACTTTTAATTACCTGCCTGTGTACACAGAAGAAGAAGATCAAGATATAGTACCGATAATGACCGAGGTGCGACCTTTATTGTGCAAGGATATTCTGGCAGAACAAGCACGTTTACGCAGTATCAAATGGCATATTGCGTGCAGGATACGTTTCACTAAAACTGTGTTAGATGGTGACAGCGGCGAAGAAAAAGAGGTAACCAAAGACGCCGTCTTCCACGGACGTTGTCGTACGTTGCTCACGGACGACAACGACGAGTTGAACTGTCTACTCGATGAATCCTACGATAAAATCATGAATAGCATATCCAATTTTACCCGTGACGGGAGCGGATGGTCGGTGGATGCTGTACTAAAGCTGGAACTAGTTGTTGGACGGTACCGACCTCTAGCAGCATCCTCCTACCTTCCAACCCCGCGAAAACTTGCACTCACCAAGGCAGTAGTCAACATCAAGAACCCTCAAGATGAAATGTGTTTTCTATGGTCCGTACTAGCTCACATACACCCTCAAGAACGTAATAAAGAACGTGTTTCAAAATACACCTCATTCATAAACACAATAAATATGTTCGGTATCGAGTACCCTGTTTCTATAAACTCACTTTCTAAATTTGAAACACAGAATCCCAACATTTCTATAAACGTTTTCGGCTATGATATAGAAGACAATATCAGAAACGAATCAAAAAATGAGGTTTATCCGTTAAGAATTACCTCCAATAAGGACAGATTACATCATGTTAATCTTTTGCTTCTGTCCGATACAAATAGCCGAAAACATTACTGTCTTATCAGTAACATGAGTAGATTGTTATCATCCCTAAAAAAACACTGCAATAAATCATTTTACTGTGACTACTGCCTGCATCGTTTCTCCACAGAACATGGTCTGTCCGATCATCTCCCCTACTGCACACCTCACGGCGAGCAGAAAACCAAAATGCCTACAGAGGAGGAGAAGTTTATGTCATTTAAAAATTACGCGCACTGTCTTAAAGTACCCTTTACCGTCTACGCCGACTTCGAGTCTCTCATCACTCCGCTTCAATCGTGTTCACCTGGTAACAACGTCCCGACGACAGTGCACGAGTTAGGCGAATTCTACTCAGTTGATAGGAACGGTGCCCGTCAGAAAATAACTTCTCCTCCTGTATCGTCCACATCATACGAAGCGATGCATATTCCGTCAGGTTTCTCCTATGCTATCGTCGATCATACACACAGACTCTGGAGAGAGGCTAAAGTTTATCGAGGTGAAAACGTCGTAGACACTTTCTTCTCGTGGTTGATGAAAGACGCCGAGGATATGATGAAGGTAGTACGACATAACGTGCAAATAATTATGTCCGATGATGACAATGTTGCGTTCACTAACGCCACCGTTTGTCATTTGTGTGAGCGCCCTTTGACAGACGATGACAAGGTACGCAATCATTGTCATCTTACGGGGAAATTCTTGGGAGCAGCCCACAATAGCTGTAATCTAAGCTACAAGATGCCTCGTCATATCCCCGTCTTCTTTCACAACCTTCGTGGCTACGACTGTCACCATTTAATGCAGGGTTTAGGAAAATATAAGGACCAACACGTATCCTGCATTGCAACATCCAGTGAGCGTTACGTGTCGTTCTCCCTGGGTCCCTTGCGTTTCGTAGACTCCTTTCAATTTCTTAATCGCTCTCTGGACACACTCGTTACCAATCTGTCCACGTCCGGGAGCCAATTTCCTTTGCTCAGAGAGGAAATGCTTAGACGGGGTTTCGACGAACAGACCAATCTGCTCGTACGCAAGGGAGTATACTCTTACGAGTACGTTGACAGCATTGATCGGTTTAACGAATCAAGTCTACCCGCTCGTGAACACTTTGATAACCGGTTGTTGGAATCGGCTATGTCGGACGCAGATTACGAGCACGCACAAAACGTGTGGAGTGCATTCAATCTGCGTACGTTTGGAGATTACCACGATTTTTATTTGTTGACAGACGTAATGCTGCTGGCCGATGTCTTTGAAAGTTTCCGAGACATGGCCTTACGCGATTACTGCTTGGACCCGTGTCATTTTTACTCGCTTCCCGGACTCGCTTGGAACGCGATGCTAAAAATGACAGGGGTCGAATTAGAGCTGTTAACAGAGATAAATCTGCATCTGTTCCTTGAGTCTGGGGTCCGCGGAGGCTGCGCGATGATATCCAACCGTCACGCAGTCGCTAACAATCCTCTGATTCCAGATCAGTACGATGTATCGAAACCGACCTCCTTCATTCTGTATACAGACTGTAATAATTTATACGGTGCAGCCATGTCGCAACCACTCCCTTACGCAGACTTCCGATGGCTCGATCGTAACGAAATCGAGTCCTTGGACGTACGTAATGTGAGTGATGATTCCGACATCGGGTACATCCTCGAAGTCGACCTACACTATCCCGATACCTTACACGACCCGCATTCCGACTACCCACTTGCACCTGTGCGCCAGCGCGTAACACCCGATATCCTTTCTCCCTTTTCCAAACGTTTACACGAGAGTATATACAGATCATCGTATAACGAATCAGGGTCATCCGTAGAGAAGTTGTTAACAACTTTGGAGGACAAACAAAATTACGTTCTCCATTATCGAAATTTGAAATTGTATTTAAGTCTTGGCTTAGAGCTGAAAGCGACTCATAGGGTGTTGTGTTTTAAGCAAAGCGCTTGGTTGAAACCGTTTATCGATTTCAACACCCGCAAGAGGCAAGCAGCCGTCAACAGCTTTGAAAAAGACCTTTTCAAACTGATGAACAACGCTGTATACGGTAAGTCGCTGGAGAACGTACGGAAACATATAGACTTTGAACTAGTCTCGGATGAACGACGGCTTCAAAAACTAGTTTCCACACCTAGGCTAAAACGTATGATTCGTTATACGAACGATCTGGTGGGGCTCTCACTCCGTAAAAAATCCCTTGTTCTTTCCCGTCCCGTGTATGTCGGCTTCACGGTGCTTGACGTTAGCAAAACGATAATGTACGACTTTCATTATCGTTATGCTGTCGCCAAGTACGGCCGCAACGTTAAATTATTAATGACAGATACAGACAGTCTGATGTATAGCATTCAAACATCAGACTTGTGTGCAGACATGAAGAAGGACCTACACGTTTTTGACACATCGGATTACCCTACGTCTCATCCTTGTTATAGCCTTAAGAACAAAAAGGTTGTCGGACTGTTCAAGGAAGAAACGTGTGGTCGTCCTATTAGAGAATTCGTGGGTCTCCGTGCGAAATGTTATTCGTTCCTTGTGGCCCACGAAGATCCCACCCAAGAGTGTCAAAAACGTGTATGTAAAGGTGTGCCTCGAGTTGCGATTAAGAGGAGTCTGCGACACGATATGTATCGCAAGTGTCTCACTGATCATTGTCAGTTTTCTACCAGTGCGCTTTGTTTACGTAGCGATCATCATACGCTGTACACGATGCGTGTAAATAAGCAAGCGTTGTCACCGTATGATGATAAGCGTTATATATTAGACAATGGTCATGATACACTTGCATACGGTCATTATCGGATACGACAACGCATCAACATGGAGAACGACGACGACGACACCTCCCCACCTACTAAAAAAATTTGTCTCCATGTATAGTAACCCTCCTCAACACTTGTTTCTTTCGTCAGTTGATGTCTCTCGGTGCTTCAGTCCAGACGTCTGTAAACGTAAGTTCACATATTAATATCGCAACGATATTTGTATGTTTAAACATAATATATACATATATAGAGTTTGTAATGTGTGTGGTGGTTTCTTTGTCTTACAGTATTATGGATAACACTGCGGTTATAATCGACTTCCAGTGCTTTTTCGATGACAACGGAAAATATATTGTGAAGGAACTGTCAATCATGGACGTTCTGAGATTTGCTGGTAGACATTGGATTTTGACACCACCTGCTACATCCGTTACGAATCCCAAATACGTTAGGACAAACCACTGGTTAACAACAAATTATCATAATTAAACTATAAAGTTTTACCTTAATCCGTCAATGTGATCGCTTAACTTTTCTTCTTTTCTTCTAACGCGTTTCGGATTGTTAATCCATCATCAGAGGTTAAAATAATTCGTCGGTTAAGACTTCGTTAAACATTAAAAGTTGCGTAAAAGACATTTAAAAATTACACTAAAAGAACATTTAAAAATATAGTCCACAATCACAGCGACGTAGCGGATGCGAGTGCGCACTCAATACCGGTCAGCGACGTACTGCACAGTATATTGGAGTTTTCATGTTATCTATTGATGTGTTGGGGTATATATTCTATGGCTATGTTATCTATAATCTTATCGTATAGTGTATGCGATTTAAATGCCAATTGTTCGTTTAATATATTATTGGGATTATTTCTGAAGGCTCGGTAAATTTCGAACTCTTCTACCGCATCCATATATCGTCCTTTTCTGCAAATGTGTAAGGGTTTGCAATTTGTCTCAAAATTTGTATAATTATGATTTAATGTGACGAGATGTTTAGCGTAGTTTGATTTATTTATATTTGAAATGCTCGTGGGTAAGTGTTCTTTATATCTTTCGAAAAAGGTCCTGCCAGTCTGACCAATGTAATGCATGTTGCAGTCATCACATATCATTTTGTATATACCCGTTCTTTTTTCAATTGATGTACGTGTGGCATTATTTAGCATTTTACGGATATTGTTGGTTGTTCTAAATGCGATGTGGATGTTATGTTTTTTAAAGGTGTTTCTAATGAGCATTGAAAAGTTGTTAGTATAATCAATCGCCATATATATTGCGTTCGTCGTGACACGGTGAGGGTTGTTAGTTCTGCGTTTGTGTCTAAGCATCAAACGTTCCACTAATGAACTGCGGTAACCGTTCGTAATTGCAACATGTTTAATTATATCTACTTCTTCTTTGTGGTTGGCGGGATCTAAAGGTACGCTGTATAGTCTGTGTATCATACTATTGAATGCGGCCATTTTTTGTGAGTGCGGGTGGAAAGAATCAGCATGTATAACACCATCAGTTGTGGTGGGTTTTCTGTATATTCTGTATTGAAATTTATTATTATGTTTCATAAAAGTTAAGTCCAGAAAATTTATGGCATTGTCTGATTCTATTTCTAGTGTGAATTGTATGTTTTTGGTAATGTTATTCATGTAATGTAACAACATGTTTGCCTGTCTCGTTGTCCCGTCAAATATTACAAACGTGTCATCCACGTATCTTTTATAAAATGAGATGTTACGTTGCCATTTATTGTGTGGGGATAGCAAATATGTATTTTCAAAGTTATTCAGGAAAATGTCAGCCAGCAAACCAGACAAGGGTGAACCCATTGCAAGACCCTCCTCTTGAATAAAAATTGTATCATTGAATGTGAAATAATTCTGTTGTAATACTACGTCCAATAACAGCAACAATTCTGTTATTTTTTGTAGATTTAACTTTCCTGTACGTATTAAATTATTTCTTAGAATGTCTAAGGTTGTCTTTACTGGGACACTTGTATATAGGTTGACTATGTCAAAGGAGATTAACTTATGCTGACTATTAATGCTGAAGTCTTTAGTTAGTTTTATTAGTTCAATGCTATTTTTTATAGCATGATTATTGTCTATGGTTATGTTACTTTTTATTAATTGGACCAATTTCTTAGATACTTTATAACCTGGGGCTGTTGTGTAATTAACAAGAGGTCTTATCGGTATATTTGGTTTATGGATCTTGGGTAAACCGTTGAACATTGGTGCGTGTGCGATTATGGGTTTTAACTGGCGGCGTGTAGTTTCGTCAAAAAGGTGTGTGCATTTATTAATCGCTTGGTTGATGTATTTTATATACTTCGTTGTGGGATCCGAGTCTATGGCTCTTATGTTGTTGTTATGAATAAATTCGTATACTTTTTGTTGGTACATGTCTATTGGTAGAATAACCATAGTGTTGCCCTTGTCAGATTTAGTGGCTATGGCCTTATGTTCGTTTAGTTTATGTTTAATTTGTATAACAGTTTTCTTTTCACTTATATATTTCTTTTTTAAATTGTTATAAAATGGTTTACAGTTGTTATTATGTGTCCGTATATGTCTGTCTATTTTATAAAAGATACATCTCATTTTATAAAAGATACGTGGATGACACGTTTGTAATATTTGACGGGACAACGAGACAGGCAAACATGTTGTTACATTACATGAATAACATTACCAAAAACATACAATTCACACTTGAAATAGAATCAGACAATGCCATAAATTTTCTGGACTTAACTTTTATGAAACATAATAATAAATTTCAATACAGAATATACAGAAAACCCACCACAACTGATGGTGTTATACATGCTGATTCTTTCCACCCGCACTCACAAAAAATGGCCGCATTCAATAGTATGATACACAGACTATACAGCGTACCTTTAGATCCCGCCAACCACAAAGAAGAAGTAGATATAATTAAACATGTTGCAATTACGAACGGTTACCGCAGTTCATTAGTGGAACGTTTGATGCTTAGACACAAACGCAGAACTAACAACCCTCACCGTGTCACGACGAACGCAATATATATGGCGATTGATTATACTAACAACTTTTCAATGCTCATTAGAAACACCTTTAAAAAACATAACATCCACATCGCAAACATGTTGTTACATTACATGAATAACATTACCAAAAACATACAATTCACACTTGAAATAGAATCAGACAATGCCATAAATTTTCTGGACTTAACTTTTATGAAACATAATAATAAATTTCAATACAGAATATACAGAAAACCCACCACAACTGATGGTGTTATACATGCTGATTCTTTCCACCCGCACTCACAAAAAATGGCCGCATTCAATAGTATGATACACAGACTATACAGCGTACCTTTAGATCCCGCCAACCACAAAGAAGAAGTAGATATAATTAAACATGTTGCAATTACGAACGGTTACCGCAGTTCATTAGTGGAACGTTTGATGCTTAGACACAAACGCAGAACTAACAACCCTCACCGTGTCACGACGAACGCAATATATATGGCGATTGATTATACTAACAACTTTTCAATGCTCATTAGAAACACCTTTAAAAAACATAACATCCACATCGCATTTAGAACAACCAACAATATCCGTAAAATGCTAAATAATGCCACACGTACATCAATTGAAAAAAGAACGGGTATATACAAAATGATATGTGATGACTGCAACATGCATTACATTGGTCAGACTGGCAGGACCTTTTTCGAAAGATATAAAGAACACTTACCCACGAGCATTTCAAATATAAATAAATCAAACTACGCTAAACATCTCGTCACATTAAATCATAATTATACAAATTTTGAGACAAATTGCAAACCCTTACACATTTGCAGAAAAGGACGATATATGGATGCGGTAGAAGAGTTCGAAATTTACCGAGCCTTCAGAAATAATCCCAATAATATATTAAACGAACAATTGGCATTTAAATCGCATACACTATACGATAAGATTATAGATAACATAGCCATAGAATATATACCCCAACACATCAATAGATAACATGAAAACTCCAATATACTGTGCAGTACGTCGCTGACCGGTATTGAGTGCGCACTCGCATCCGCTACGTCGCTGTGATTGTGGACTATATTTTTAAATGTTCTTTTAGTGTAATTTTTAAATGTCTTTTACGCAACTTTTAATGTTTAACGAAGTCTTAACCGACGAATTATTTTAACCTCTGATGATGGATTAACAATCCGAAACGCGTTAGAAGAAAAGAAGAAAAGTTAAGCGATCACATTGACGGATTAAGGTAAAACTTTATAGTTTAATTATAATAATTGTGACGCGGATACCAATACAATGACTTTAAAACAAATTATCATAGACTTAGATGGAGCGAAGGAGAGACACCATACGACAATCTTGTTTCATTGTTAACATCACATACACGTATATATAAATATGTGTTTGTGAAGGGTTTTGAGAAAAAACGTTTTTTGCAATCAAAGATAATACACAATAATATCATCAATCTCGATGACTTTGGTTGTCCTAAAAACATACCGTATATAATTCATGGAACAGAATGTCTTAGACATTTCCATTCTTCTGACCGTTGTGCCAACTATAAGGTGCATGCTATTCGGGAATGGATGATTCATGATTTTTGCTTTAAACAAACATTTTTAATGTAACAAATTTAGAAAGTAGGTCACTGCGAATGATGACATTTATATCTCTCTCTCTCATTCTGTTGTGGACATGTACATACATGCATAGCTGTAAGCAGTGACTATTTTCTTATGAAAATGGACTTTCCTAATGACATTGTTATATTTTTTGCTGTCTCTAATTTCGTCTGTGGGACATGTTCATACATGCAAATGAAAGTGGGACACCGACGTTACCACCACCACCACCACTATCACATTCTACTGTCCTTTTGTGACGAATATTCTGTCATTGTTTGGTTCTCTCTGTTTTGATACAGACGTGTTCACTAGTGTCTTCTAATAATGTCGTTTCTTGTAAAGTTTAATGCTGTAAGTGCTATCGAGTACAAAAGATGTTCAGAATTGACAGTGAATAAAAAATATCCCATCATGGTCTTAACAAATGTGGACACAAAATATGGGAACTCTGTGCTTGCTACGTTGGAGGATGGCGACCGTCAGTATCGTGTCTATCTTCCCAAGAGGTATGCAGGTGTCTTCACGAATGAGGAGCTCAGACATATCAAACCTAAAGAACTACATTTAGTGTATCGAGGGACGAGAAATCAAACAACACATGTAGAGATTGAGTCCTAACGTCGTAAGTAGCAATCGTGTTAACAAACAATTTATTGATGTGTGTGTGTGTGTGTGTGTGTGTGTGTGTGTGTAGTTTCAACTCACTGTACTTAACACTTTAATAATTGAATTTGTATGTACATGATAAATGTATCATTGATTCTATTTAGTTTCGTTGAATAATAATTGGTTCGATTAGAAATTATTTGAAAGTACATTACCTTTATGCGATAAATGTATCATTGATTCTAAGTAGTATTTACAAATTTCCAGTGAATAATATTTGGTTTGGTTTGATTAGAAATTATTTGAAAGTACATTAACTTATGAAAAATGACATATACTTGAAAAAGTTTACTTACTTAACACATTTGATTCTTTCCACTAACTGTGTGTGTGTGTGTGCATGTGATAATTGAATATTATCGTATCAGTGATTCTAATATCGACTGTATTGTTATGTTACAGATAAACTTCCTTGTGAACTGTATCTACAGCCGTGAAGTTATTATTTTAAAATCTTACAATGTCAAAAATTATTATTAATATTTATTTTGTATATAACAATGTTTGTTTGTGATATATGTATATTTAATCAATGTAAAATGTATTTTGAATAATTGTATTATAACGGTTTGTAAACTATATTTTAAGTTTGTGTACAGTGCTGTAAATATATATTTAATCATTTAAAACAATATTATTATTAATATTTTATATATATAACAATGTTTGTGATATATATATATTTAATCAATAATTGTATTATAGCGGTTTGTAAACTATATATTTTATATTTGTGTACAGTGTTGTAAATATATATATTTAATTATTTAAAACAAATTAAGGTTTATTTTAATTTATTTCGTTATAAACCTTCGAATATGCATCCAATTATTTGTATAGTAATCAGAAATGTGTGAGAGAGACATTTTAATAATTTGCAGGTTGTATCTTACAATTACGAAAATTATTATACAATGTGTGTGTACACAAAACTTTTGAAAATACCTTATTTCAAGGAGATTTTTTTATGCGTAACACTTTACCACACACACACACACACACAGACTTGGCAGTATATTAATTTCTAAATCGTAGTCCAATGACTGTCATGTGTCAAAAAAGGACGCCACGAGATAGGTGATAAATATATATTTCCTGGTGATTACATTTTAGTATCGCTAATTACAATAATCCATAAGTAGCACGACGCTTATGTAAAACTGATGACAACTGTGTCTAGAGACAAAGAGAGAGGAGGGGAGAGAGAGTTGATATCGAAGTCGTCGTCAACAATTTACTATAATATAGTTTGAATTTCCCACCGAAGAAAAATGTTGACAGATCTGTTCTATACACACACACAATAATGCAGGATTGGTAACCCTGATCATATATTTTAATATACACTATAACACACACACATATCAAGTTTGAACCCATACATAGGTTGGTAAACCTGATCATATAGATTTAATATACATTGCGGATGCTGTGGTCCAGATACGCGAAAAAGTCGCGGATCTTGACACAGATCAGCGAAAAAGTCGCGGATGCTGTGGTCCAGTAGAAAGTGAAAGTGATCTAGGCTCGCGAAAGGCTGCATATAAAAAAAAAACACGGATGCTGTTGTCCAGATACGCGAAAAAGTCGCGGATCTTGACACAGATCAGCGAAAAAGTCGCGGATGCTGTGGTCCAGTAGAAAGTGAAAGTGATCTAGGCTCGCGAAAGGCTGCATATATTCACGGATATGCAAATCAATTTAATTAAAAAAATAAAAATATCAAATTAAAAAAAATTAAAAAATTGGGAACGGCGGCATCTCTTTGATCTAGGCTCGCGAAAGGCTGCATATATTTGAACTTGGCGCGCGAAAGGCGCCATGCAATTTGATTGGTCGATGCTGCTGGTCCAGCGGTGGTGGTGGGGGAATAACGGTACTTGAGTCAGAATCATCATTTTCCCTCTACTAGACCCTTTATTAAGATTAGAACATTAAAGACATATGGCTAACGTGTTTACTCTTAACATTAATTATATATTAAGCATGAACCCAAACACGGTACAAAAATATTTCGAGAAAGAGAATGTCGGTGGGGTAATGAAATGTTACATTCTTCTATTTTTCTTCAGACGACCAAAAAATGTTTGCTAAAGGCAAGGTAAGTAATATTAAATATTAAATTTAAGAAAGAACGAATACTGAATACGTCTTATTTTCTTTAAAATGTAGACAAACAGTTGCCAGGTGATAGTTATTTTTAATTGAAAATACGTTGGTAACCTAGTGCCCGCAGTTCCTTTTGCCAAACTTAGGATAGGTTTTCCCTACCTGTTGAATGTAACATTCTATTAACCTCTATTGCCCTATATTTATCCTAAACTTGCCGGATCGTTATGTTTCCTACCTACAACTCTAACTCTTGTTACTCCTATATACGTTTGTCCCATAATTACCGTATTCTTCTACTTAATGTATTTATCATACATCTGTGAAGATGCCACTCAATGAGGTAACAAAAATCATGTCGTCATTCTAGCCAGAGATGTCCATCGGTACGCTACACTATAGTAGATGGAAGTAACCCTTCTCTTTTCAGTCACGAAATACAGTGACCTAAAACTTATTCAAACAAATGTGTACGAGTGCGAACATTTTAATTATTTAGTCTCACAAGGCAAATCTATTAACATGGCAAGAATTTATAAATTGCCATCATGAAATCAGTCTCATCACTATTGTAGGAAAAATTTTTACTGCCGTTTGATTAGCAATAAATGTTAAGAAACAAAGAAAAGGTACTCATATTCAACATATAATTACAAACATTTTGTGTGTAATGCGGGGCAGAACTGTAGCTGTTCTAAAATAAAGTAAGAATAAAATAAGAATTGTCGAATTAGATTATACAAGGGTACTACACATTATTTGGGAGCATAAAATAAAGAGGATAGAAGTAGTTTCAAAGATGATAATGAAATTGTTAAAATATAGACTAGAAATCCAAGGTCCCTTGTAAAAGGAATGGAAGAAACTGGAAAAATATAAACAACATATGATGTAATCTTATATATTTTGAACATCATATAATTCCCAAAAAATTAAATAGAAATGCAATAGAAGGTGAGTAGGAAGCAGATATTTATAGAGGCAAAGCGCGACAAATCTCCGAGAAAAACTAATCAAAGGAGGCTGGAAAAAGAACACCATAAATACTTCTTTTAGATACTACAACATTAATTTTAATGTTTATGATCTGTTTGCTTATAACTTCCTTACCGTAATTTCTTTAATGAATTCATGTCTCTGTTTTGTGGGAAGTAATTGAAAAGTCTGAATCAATATAAAGATCCTTGATATATTATAACCTCTTCTCTTGAGTTATAACAGAGGGAACCCAAAGTAATTGGTTCGGCCAATTACTTCAGGCTGCCTTATTCGGGACGAGCTGAAATTTAAACAGAACAACACACAGTAAATATAAAAGGAATCATGGAAGGGAAAACTGTTGATTTATGTACTCAGTATATGTGTGCAACAAGAAGATTTCCCTTTATTAAACATTTAAAAAAAACAAATGACATTTACTCAAAAACAGATCCCATTACATTATTAATTAAATTATTAACTTGTTTAAATTGCTTTATATAGACTGTGGGATCACAACAAATTATATTTAGCTTTTCCCCGGATCCGGGTAACCATTTGGTATTTAGTCTTTAAACTTTAAAAATTAATTATATTCAATTCAAGATATTAGCTTGCAAGACTGTTACTTTTACTTTTACTTTTACTTTTAAGTTTCATTATTATTCCATTTGAAGAATGGTATTAACTATACTACGATACGTTAAAATCTAAACTGTTACAATTGCAAGAAGCCTGAATAGTTACAATTAAATTCTTAGATTTAAATTTTTATATTCTTATAAAGTCAATCGTCTCTGAAAGTCTCTTTAAGAGAGTATTGTGTTACAATTACTATTATTATTATTCCTCGATAGACGTGCTATCGAGTCACCTTTAATTTGGGATGTAGAATTCTCCTCCATATGGTTACATCTTGGGAATCCTAAGAGCGTCGTCCTCGTCTAGGTCTGGTCTCAGTTGTTCACGGCTTAAACGTCTGCAGGATAGAGTGGGCCTTCTACACAGGTACTCGTTGATTCTCAGATGTCTCGAACTGCATTATCGGTCGGGTCTACTAGAGTTGTAATTCTGATGATTCATGTCTCCAGGCAGGATGTTGTGAAGAGTCGTCAATCGGAGAAGATAGCTGTTATAGTTATTAACACTCGTACTATTGGTTGTCACATATTTCTTCTTGTTACAACGTTTTTTTTTCTTTTTCTTTTTCTTAACGTTACATATTACACTCTTTTGTAGCAGTTAGTAAAATACATAAGAATTAATCCAAACTAATAACCAATCACATAACATTTCAACAGAGCATTTCGCTCGTGCGTGTGCACTGCTTGGAGTCGTCATAGCGAGAGAGAGATTTTTTCGTCCGCTACCCTTGTACAGGACAATAGATAGTGGGGTGTTTATTCCGCGAGAATATAGTCCCGGTCTCTCTCTAAATAAAACTTTTTTATTTATACAAACTATCGCTAGATAAAAATACATCATTTAAATTAGTTGTTTTCGTGACTATCTGTGTCTTCAGATTCTTTAATTATTAACATTATTTTTCTATATTATTTTAATTACAGAAGACTCGGTAAACATGTCGAGTCCGGTATCAACAGGTAGGCGCCTGATAACAAGCAAAGGGTTAAATGCGACAATAATAATTATTTACAATTTGTCTTTTCTTTACCGTTTCTTTGCCCTTATTAATTACTACTTCCATTTACACTTAGTACCTACATGTTTTTTATTATCATTGTGAGATTTAAATGGCTAATTGTTCGCAACTTAAAATTTTTTTTTTATTTCTTTATTTTTATAATTGTCACAATTTAAATCGTCACAATATGCTTGCTGTATTAATTCATCAGCATACCTTAGTTTAAACGGTTAACCCATATGTAATTTTTTTTAGAATTACGCCACTATCATCATCACACACTTACCAAGAGAAAGTTTACAACGTACAACGCGTTCCGTTGTACAATGGTGCAACGTGCACTCATGAAAATAGTAAAAACATCGTGACCATATATATATATATATATATATATATATATATTCTAACGTGACAGATGTATGCATAATATTGAATGGCAATTGATCATTAGAATAATAAAGTTATAATATTTAAATTTGGAAGAAAGCATTAAGTTTAATATAAATAGATTAATTCATAGCAACTGTGGAAAGAAATTATTATTATTTAAAAAATACAAGTTCAAATAAAATGAGTTACTAGTGATGAGTCATCCAAAACCAGTCTCATAACCAAAGGTTTTCAAATTATAACCCAGGAAGGTAAGAAAGTGAATAACCAAGCAGTACAGAATATGACCAAACCCACAACGAGGAAGAATAAATAGAATAGAAACCCTGAATAAGCCAAGATCAACCAATACAGGTGGTGTATTTCTAAAATCAAGAAGAAGATGGAGAAGATCCCAAGAAACCTGATGGCATCAAGAAGAAGATGGAGAAGATACCAGTCCCAGAAGACAGGAGAAAAGAAGTCTGATGAAAGAAGAAGAAGGCAGCATCCTGAAGAAGATGTCATGCTCTTATAAAAGACACCCAAATCCCCATACCCCCACAATAAATCATTAACCAATAAAAGTATAACGAAATGATAACCACATGTACATAAAATTAAGAGAGAGAAGTGTATAAAGTAAAAGTTGCCAGTGAACTAAGATGAAACAATAATATAGTACCCATGGAACAAATCTCCATTGTAAAACACTAACCAATTTATTATGTTAATAAGACTATACGACCATTTAGCAATAACATAATATAAAAGTGCAAAGTGAACCAGTGCTAGTTTTGGGTATTATAGAAAATAAACCTTGTGTTTCATTCTTGGCAATCACAAACATTGAATACAATGAAATATGCAACTTTCAATGACTTGAAATGTGTACTGTGAGAATATGTTACTTATAAGACATAAATCTGTTTAAAATAACATTTTGTTTTATATGCAAAAAGAAAAACAGATTTCATAATACTATTTGAACAATTTATACTATTTATTTATTTATGACAGAGTACAATTCCCCAAAGACAATGTGTAAAAGACGGTATAAAAACTGTAGAATCCTACTTATAATAATAGTTAGCAACAAGAATATAGATATAAGGTTTTTATGAATATAGTATAAGGATGTTTAAAAATGTATTAGATATAAGGCCATTTGTTTGGGTCTGCTATAACTAACATCAGAACTGTAAAAAAAATTACTACTGGTAAATAGTAGGAAGTAATTAAGATGTTAGTTAGTAGAAAATTTTTTTTTGTGAACCATATTTCCATGTTAGAAATAAGGATTTTGTTGTAAAATGTCTGAAGGTTGAAGACAACCATTTATTTAAAAAAATATTCTTTATTTGTTTAACTGTTATTTGTATTGTAACCAATACTAATTGTTATTGTGTAATTTGGAAAAATTTTTAGTTTATAAGACTATATTTAAAAGTCAGAGAGGGTATCACACATCATATATTGTTTGTAAAATATTTTGTAAGGAAAAATTGTTAAAAAAAACCTAGGCCAAAGAAAGAAAACCAAACTTCATCAAAACAGAGAAATTACTCATTTAAATGCAAATAAACAAAAGGGGTTTAGACAAAATAAACCTGAGATCAAGCCATATAATTGCACATACCATTTATAAAGATTTTAATAAATTATATTCAGAATTATAAATAAAAATGAAAATGACTAAACTCAGAAATTTGGACATGGGAGTCATATATTCCAGAATAATGTTTTAGAATACAACTAATTCAATTAATTACAAGAAAATAAGGGAATATAAACCTTTTAATACAATATAAGATTATTAATATTAAATATAACTGATAAAATGGCTGAATTTACATGATAACAGGAAGTAAATTTTGGAGATGTTTTGACTTTTCAGAGAATACAAAATGAAAGTAAAATTACTAATTTTGGACAGAAAACACTATAAAACGGCATTATTTAATCTTAAAATAAGCCGAATGAACTGAAAGATTAATTTAAATAACATCTAGTAAATAAAATTGATAAATATCCAAAGTTTAGGCAATCATATAGTGTATTATTATATATGCACAGGATATGAAATTATATTTGAACAATGTTAAGAATAATATTATATTGGCTAAGAGTTTAATTGAAACTGAAGGAAATAAGATAGTTGATTATTGGTATTTGAACGGTTAACTTGACAAGCGTTTTATGACGAATCTAACGTAACTTACAACGGTAATGTCGAGCGAGTGAATAGTACGTTTTTGTGAAATCGCGAGTGGCTTATAAAATACTTCTAGAACACTCACATTATGACAGAAACAATCAAGAAAGATTAAATAACACTGAACAATACATATCTACCCCGAAAAACACCACAAAACACCAGAAAACTGTATAATACAATAACCATATTAGTGTCGGAATCGGGAAAAGTGTTTGAACTTATATTTACACAGATACACAAAATACAACCCAGAAACTTTACACAAGGCACTACACAACATTTAAAAAGAGATTTGCAGACACCAGAACAGGAATACTGCCAGAAAATATATTATTCGGAACGTAGCAGAAACGAGTGACTTTCTGACCAGCCTGATGGCAGCCATCTTTCTTTGACGATCTCAATGCCTTCTCCGTGCTCACGTCAGCTGTTGGTGAAAACAATTATATTATTTTCAAATTTATTATTCAATGTCTGTATCTAGTAATAATTATTAACTTGTTGTAACGTTATACTTTTTAAATATTGGCCCGATTTCTCTGACTTTGATAATAATTGGCTGTTTAAAGAACTCTGTTTGAATTTTATATAATATACTTTGTAACTGTTTCGATATCCTGAGAATCGATATTATAATCGATATGAGTCAATATTGCTATTATCTAATAAAATCCTAATACTTTTCACTACTAAATAGTTCTTTATTTCACAAATATTACTAATTACCATTAATATAATTCTAATTAACAATCTACCAGGACTTTACCACCTATAAGTGAATATAACCTACAAAAACGAAAAGGTAAACAAGTATCGATTGGTTTGGAGACAATCTTATGAGTGGTGGTAGTTTATTTAAAAAATACCAGAACTTTAATAAAATTTTTCAGAAGAGTGTTACACTTTTTAAAATTTCACAGCCCTATATTAATTAATTGATTATAATTAATTAATTAATAAAAAGGAAATTTTTTTTTAATTATATTTTTTTTTAAACATAATTTTTTTTTTTAATTTTCTTCAAAACAACAATTTGTGTTTTGAAACTTTTGGTGAAGCTACATATACATTTCTTCAACAACATTACGCTATCTGACAGGTCTTGCTACAATTGGAACTCGACCAGATGGGAAACTTAAGGAAGTGTTTCAGACCAGTAAGACGTCAAGAGCCACACCAATTAAGAACACACAGACTCACTCCACTCCACTAATATATATATTATTTTTATTACAAATTGGCTAGCCCAAACAGTGGGGCTTGATTACATCAGAACATCAGAATCATCAGAATTTGTATTTTTATTACAATATATATATATTGTAACATTACATAATCAGTGCCTAATACTGAGTAAACTAAAGGTATTCTTTAATACAAAATATAAAGAAATACCTATTATTTAAAAAAAACTAATAATAAAAGTCAGTAGGTATCCCATTCCCCAAGTCAGAAATGAATGACATTTAAGTATCATACTATAAAACATTTGTACAATCTTTACACTAAACAATAAACACTTTAGTAGTGAAAAACAGTGTAATAAGTGGTGCTATAGAAGTTAAGTGTACACAATGTGCAACATAGTATGATATGTAATATTAAAAAGACATCAATCACAAGTTGTGATAAAGATGTAGAACTATTGTAATAAACAAAAGTTTAGTAGTAAGTTATTATAGTTTTATTTTGTTCGGCCACCAAGGCAATATCAATGTAAGTAAAATATTATTATGTTTATTGTTTGAAGGATCCAGGGTTAGGTAAGAAATCACTGCTAATTAGAATAAATTATAAAGAGATAGTGGAAGATAAAATAGGGCCTAGAGCAGTAATACATTTACAGAAATAAAATTCAGAAATAAACTAATTAAAAACAAATAATAAACTGAAAATATAAAAGAAAACTAAATGTAATAAAAAAACACTTTCAAGTAATGACTGAAAGGTATATTAAATAAGTTTATGTTATGGGTATGAGAAAATAATGTTGAGGGAAAATAGTGCCTAAAAACCAGAATCTTGTTAATAAAAAAAAACTATAGCTTATCACCACTGAATTGTAACATACAAATATCTAAGTTTATGTAATAATATGAAGAAAAACATTATGTAAATTAAATTTAATTAGAGTTAACTTTATAAAGGAGTATTTTTCCTAAAAAATGGAAGAACTAACAATATCTTAATAATAGCCTATTTACTAAAACTGTACCTAGGTTAGCCAATAAAAACTCATCAATTTCTTGGTTACTAACGGTAACAGCGTTAACAAGAAGAGAGAATTGTTAAATTTGATTTCAAGTGGGTAGATGACAGAAATAATGTCCAGCAATTTTCAAAAGTATTAACTGCAGTTTGAACCATCCACTATTCAAAATTGACGAAACGATTCAGCATAAGAAAGTACGTCTGGGACTTCCATTGAAACATACTAATTGATGCGGGAATATCCAAGAACATTGAAAATTTTGTCCGACCATAAGATCGCTTGAACAATTTGAAACAGTCATTACGTTGGTGAGATAGCCTACCTTCATAAAGTAAAAAACTACACGTCACCACCAACGAACACTAGAAACCAGTACAACATAATTCAATTTATAAGAAAATTTAGTGTGAACATTTTAAACTTTATTTATTTAATCCAAAACAGTAAAAACGTGGTCTCATTAGAACTTCGCAGCAGCCATATTTCTTTTTTGCAATCGGTATGAATGCGAGTAGTCTGCGCTCTGGCGTCTAGAAAAGGAACTTATTGACTCAGATTTTAAGAATAAAAATATTATTTATTGTAAAGTATGATACTCTTATCTAAGCATTTCTGACTTTCTTACAGCTCAAATAATCCCCAAATAACCCTGAGATAAATAATTTATTAATTTTACTAATATCTATAATTGAATATATCTGCTGTGTTATAGAAAACGTATATCGAAAACTGTTGTAATTTCGATAATAGTCGATCTGAAAGTCGATGAACTGGATTTAATAGTTTCCAGAAAATAAACCAATTTCAATCAATAAATACCTTTCTTTTAGGGAATTGACTTTGTATTATTCTTTGTAGATAGCAGATTTGTTACAGGAAACCGGTGAATAGCAGAGAAGAGTGCGAAAGTTAGCGCAGTCATCATAGCATATGAAGTACAACGGCCAACATAACCTGTCACTGGTTATCATATTGAAAACAGCTGATGCAAAAAGCGTGTTTAAATAAAACGATAAAACAGTACACCAAGAGAGGAACTCTCTCTCTCTCTCTCTCTCTCTCTCTCTCTCTCTCTCTCTCTCTCTCTCTCTCTCTCTCTCTCTCTCTCTCTCCCTATCAACTAAACCGTAATACCTGCAAGGAGATAAAAAACGGCTAAAGGATCCCGTGGTTTATTTTAACGAAATAAATACACAATAAACAAAATAACACAGTCAAAGTATCAAAAAGACGTAACACATAGAGAAACATACGTAGGAAGCTCGCAGTACGTTACAAATGACGATCCCAAAGTGGGGCGATAACTAAGAAAGCTCGCGGTACGTTACAATATGTATATATATATATATATATATATATTGTATAATAACGGTTTACCTTTCCTGTTAATTATTATTGAATAGTGTGTAGCGAACCGTTTTATACTTATTAGTCGACCTTTTTTCTCGCCGTTAGAAGTTCGTATTTCTCTCTATTCTATCTCCAGCGGTTGGTCGCCAATTTGTAATGTAGTCGTGAGTACGGCTACCGTTTTACTCTGCAAAATGTGAATAATGTACAATTTGTGTGTGATGGGTGTAACGTGTCTTCTCTATCCGTAGTTCAAATGCGTGCAACTTCCGCAGATTTCGTTCGTTGCGAACGTACGAATAACCAGGTCTTGATGTTCTTACCTGATGTTCATTAGGGGTATGAAAATCCCGGTGGCGCCAAATTGTTTTCTTAAAACAATTAAAATAAAATTCAAAGGTGTATGACCAGCGCAGCTCAGGCGGTTTGAATAATTCAAATATTTCCGCCAGCTAGGCCCACTGGAGCGCACAGCAGTTCGATGCGTGGGCTGTGTAAATCGTTAGTCATCTGCTAAAATGTACATAAAATATTGTGCACCTCCTAATGAAATTATAACACCGTGGTTACACTCAATACTTACACATTTTTTATTAGTGATTGTTATTCATTTAATACAAATTATTCTAATACAAATGCTCCGGTTGTTTATATGAGACAATTACAGGGTTTGACAAATCGATATTTGAATTGATAAACAGACTTTTATGTAATGGCGTCTGTTGGAAATTGTACAAATTATTAATGTTCGTTTGTCATAGGTTCTTGAGGTTACGTTAAAAGGATTACAAATGTTTAAAACAATAAAAATACACACCCTTACATCAAGTAAACTTAACTAACATATTGTGTAGGTATAATTTGTTTAGCGCAGTGTAGTAAAAGTGTTTACAAGTTATGGATCATTAACAACAGTTTATATTGGTTAGTTTATAAATTGTCAGTGACTTAGTATTCTTTTTAATCTTTGAAAGTAATTAATTTCAGTTCAGTGAGATTTCGACCTTTAGTGAGAAATAATTAACGTGAGTTTATTTATATATTTTGGGTAATTTAATAGGTACTTATCACTTCCGTAGTTATGGCGAATTCATACGATCTGTTATTCATGGGTTATACTATAATCTTCTTTAATTTGCTGGGTTCAGGACATCAGGCATCTTTTCCAGTTTAATTGGTAGTAATTTATTTTCTTTTTTCGTTAATTTGGCCTCAACTTCAATAATATGGTTCCAGTCCTTGTCTTATGTCTTGGTATACACTTAGTAGTAACTTCTTCTGATATTTTCTACGTTTTAATTGACAATTTTGGTCACTCGAAAATTAGCGTCTATACCATTAAAGCGTCATGCATTCAGTAAAAAAATCTAACGGTATTTTTGCTTGTTACTCCACAGTTTCCATGGTAACGTAATTATTCTCCCTGGTCGATCTCAAAATAAACACATTGTTATCAGACTTTGAATTTTTTGTTTAATTTGAATAAATATTTTATAATGGCTATATTTACTTGGGGATAATTTCAATGGTTGTAATCTTTACATAGATGTTTCTATTTTCTTTCAAAGATTAGTTTGATATCTTACAAGATTGGTCTAAGCCATGTATTAATGTTTTAGTCCAAAATTGATAATACTATGTTAATACATAATTTACTTATTTCTAAGTTTTAATATAATTCTGCCATGTTCCCTTTCGTTACACATAATTAATATATTTTGCCTATTATTTCTTATAAAGGTATTGCTATTATTTTCTTTATAAATTCCTTACTTACTTAAAACATACTAACATATTACTGTAAAACTATTTCTTCTGGTATTTATTGCCTTAAACGTTAAGCCAATAACTTCTTTCTTTAAATTAACAAATGAACAAATTTGGTGAGTGTTATACCTACACCATCTCTTTTATAACAGTAATCACCCTGGTGATTTTTATACTGAGATAATATTTTTTCTGTTTTTTACATTCACAATTATTCTGTGTCTTTCAGTCTAATATACTTAACTTAATTGCTCATTTAACATGTGCTTATGTTTTGGGTTTGTCACACTTGTTTAACTCTTTTTTCTTAAGATTATATGCTGTTTATTTTATTACACTTATCAATTCACTGTTCATCTTTGTCACTCCCTACCTATCTCTAATTACCCTTATATTTCTCACGATCTCACTATTATTACAAAGTTTTTGTATCTAATGAGTTCATGTCTCTTTTGTTAACTTCAGACTGTCACATATCATTTTATAATATTCAAACAACATGGTATTGTAAATACATCTTTCAAATAAAACATAACTTTGTATATATTGTCATTAAAGTGATAAAAATTGGTCTGAAATGTCATAATTAGTAATAATAACAACAATTTAATAATGTTAAAATATATTGTGTTAATTGAAACATACTACATCTGTAGCAACAGCAATAATATTAGCGAATAAATAAACTCTCCAAAACCTTATACTTTCAAACACATAATGCTGAGATAACATACATACTGCTGAAATAATCCTAGTAAAAGTTCCAAAGCATATAGTAGACTATACAATTTGTTCTCTGATTGAACCACGCACACATTTCTATTCCCTGTCTGTATGAGTGTAATTTTAAACATAACAGCTGACACATCACCTATAGATAAGGATATACATACAATCATATCTACACATGGTTTTTTATGTATTACAATTGCTGAGATACTGTCATTTACAAGTTACCACTAATAAAAATTTAAACATAAATTATTAACAATAATAAAAAATTATGCTCTTTTAAAACAATCTTGTGAGTTAATTGTTATGGCCATGTAATTTTTTTTTCTTTTTTCTTCACTGTCTTCTTGTCTCGCTTTACTTTGGTTAATATCTGGCCAATCTCTGGGGTTGGGTCAATGTCAGTTGTCTGTCAGTCTAGTTCGTATTTTCTTGTTTTGTAACCACCTTTGGTTGTATTCTTCCTCCTTCACTATTGATTATATTTACTACTTTCATTCTCGTTATCATTTATCTATCAAAATATATGGTTTCTTGGCATTTTTTACATACTTATTTATATCAAATGTGATCAGGGTTTGGCAATGTTATATAATATATATATATTGCGACAGTACAACCATATACGGTACTGTGCATTGCCAAAATAATTAATAAAAATAAATATATATATGGTTGATAACCATAATTCAGATTGCAAGCTGGATTGTATAATAAAAGGGAACAGCACAATTCATGCATGGACACGCACATCTGGCCACCTGTCGCTAGCTGTGTGTACATATGTATTTAGTATGTGTGTGTGAAACCTGTCCGTTCCTGAACATTAACAACCCCTATTCAAATGATGTTAGATTTTAAGTATTATTTTAATTATAAGAAATATATGTACAATAATGTAAAACAAAATACACCAAAGTGTGTAGGAAATAAAGATGCACAAATGGTTAAAAAATGACGTGAGAAAGTAACGTAAAGTGAAATTACAATGAATTAAAAAGTGAATTTCTCTGAATAATTGCAATAAAGCAGTGTAAGTTACATATAATAAACATATGGAAATTAGCGATCGATTGAGCATCGTCTAGTGTAAAACAAACTTCGCAATTCGCGAAGATAGGCGAAATTAGTGAATCGAACAAGAGTGGGAGTAAGGACGCTTTCGACAAACTCTGACAAGACAAATATTGTTCAGACAGGAGCTTTTGCACGATGTGGCTATAAATACCAGGTCGCGCTAATCAGCTCTCTTCTTCATTCGACCGTTGCCGCAGGAGGCTACGTCAGTCAGCAACGCTGTCTCGAATCTACAGTAAGCGTCACAGGATTGACTGGAAGTCGAAGCAGAGGTTCTATGGACACACCTACAGCCCATGATGTGAGGAGAGACAACAATTAAGGAGTACATGCAGTGGAATCCTGTACGAGGACCGAGTGGAGGACACGCCGATAATGTACGACATCAAACGAGGTGATAAGAAGCCATATAATTACCTACAATTGAAAGACAATAATTAAAAACTATAATAAGAGACATTCGAACTGTTGCTATAAGTAATTAAATTGTACATAGTAGTGTAAAGACTGATTGTTTAATTTAGAATAATTTTTCATTTATGTCAAATAGGATTCCAGTATAACGTAAATGTTATGAGATCAATATCTGATTTGAAATTGAATAATTTAAAGTAATTAATAAAATCTTTATTTGGTTAAAAATGCATATGCAGTAGAAAGAAAATCTAATCAAAATAAGATTAAAGAAATTGAAATAAAAGTAAATTCATTGTTTAAATAAATTAGTAAGCTATTGCAAACATAACCACACTGAATGAGTAAGCCGAGAGCAAAATATTTGATAGTTAAGATTAGATAATAAGATTTCTGTATACCATGTTTAATGTAAATAGTCAACCAGAAGTCGCGTGCAAAAGATTCGCACAAGCGAAGAATAATGCATTTTTCTATTTCCGAAATAAGGAAAGATATTGTTCAATAAATAATGTAAATATTTAAAACGTATTACACATTCTTGTTATTACGATTACACCGAACATCATTGTTATGTTATATAACGTATACTCCAAATTGTGGGGTATAATTGACACATGACATAAATGTGTTGTTGTAACACACACACACACACACACACACACACACACACACACACATAGTACTGCTGTAAAAATGAACAACAGTACATAAGAATAAAATACTAATTTCAGAAAAATCAAAGGTATAAATTTAATAATATTTTGAACATATGGTTGAATTCTAACCAAAAACTGATTAATTATTCATGACAAACACGGAGGTAAACTCAAGTATTGGAACAGTATGATACAGAACATCATGAAGAAAATATACGTTGACAATTATTATAATAAAATTAAAATAAACATAAAATAAAACTAAAGAGTAATAAGATTATAATATAATAGGTACAAAATAGAATGAAAAATGTAAAAATCAGATAAATGTATTTAATAATAATTAGTAAAATTATATATGTTGTTAAGAGTAAGATGATGAAAATATGTGACAAATTTATTGAGGAATCAAGGTGGCAAAGGTAGATTGTTATAATTGAATTGTGTTGGAATGTAAGAAAATTTGTTGAGTTTAATTTTATATTTAATAGAACACACATCAGACAGGAAGATTCTGTGAATAAGTCTAATTCAATTTTTCATCTTATACACATCTGTGTGTGAGGTAAAGTAACTCAATTGGTATAAATAATAAAAAGAAAAGTATTAATATTGTAACCTATCTTGGATCTATAAGACAAAGAAAAATAAGTTACTTTGAATGTGTAACGAAGTGTATAAAACATTAGAATTAAAAGAAGTTTAATAAAGAATAAAAATAACAGAAGATTTGACTAGTAAACATTGGAAATAATTTTATAAACAAAGTAATCCTATTAAGAGCGACATCTATGCTGGTGCCAAATTGTAAAGGAACTACAAGAGTACAACACTTGAACCTGTGGCAGTTTTGAAAAGCTGAGAATTAAACGATCCGCATGTCCACGGTATATTCTCTTAATATAATTTCTTCAAATTTTGTTAACAAGAGTTATTTGGTACTGACTAAAGAAAGTAATTAACCATTCCCCATATTAAATAATATAAATCGAAACATTCGTTGTCTACCCTGAGATAGAGTTTTTCATGATCATATGTTAACATAAACAACACTTAAAAAATTATTCAAATACTAAAATAATATAGACAACGCGTACTGATCGCCCAGATAAAGGGGCAATTACTATAGCAGACAGAAACAAATATAATAAGAAAAGATAACACTACATTAAATGGCGCCCACACGTGAAAGTATACATTTTTTTTAAGCCAGCACCAAATAACATAGATTGAGTAATAGGCAATAGTGCCAAACTGAATTAATTATATGACAGTAAAGTAACTTTGGTAAATTTAATTAGATTAAAGATTTATTTGTAATTAAATTAATTTAAATATTGTAACATGGCTAACAAACCGGAGCACAGATATGAATTAAGGCGTAATAGTGCTGAAGAGGAAGAAACTGAAATGGAACAGCCCCCTAAGGAAATTGAACAATTAACTATGAAGGCAATTTTGGATGCACTAAATGCTAATTCTAACCAGTTAAAGGCTGAAATAACCAGTAAATTTGACCAACATATGACTGATAATGCTAACCAGTTAAATGCTAAATTTGACCAGCAAAATGATAAATTAGACCAGCAAAATGATAAATTAGACCAATTTACAGCTGAAGTTACAGATAAAGTGGATAAACAGAACACTGAATTAAAAGAGACCATTCGACAACAAATAAATGGTGAGAATTCGTTCAGCACTGGAAATAATAAGAGATTCCATGGGCTCCAAGTATATTATCTTCTCATATTCTCGAAGTGTTTTGGATAGTCTGCAGCAGGAGGACAGCAAGGAACCCATTATTCAAGACATATGTAACATAACCCTTGATATCTCAACTAGGCAGTGCAAGGAAATTATTTTCAGTTGGATTCCATCGCACATCGGAATTAAGGGCAACGAGATGGCTGATAGGGCGGCGAAATTTCTACGTCGAGTCAATATCATCCTCACAAACTTTCCCACAACGACCTTAAGAAATATCTGCATTTAAAACTTCTGGAGCACTGGAATGATGAATAGCTTAAGTCACCACCCGCCAAGCTATTCCGAGTGAGGAAAAATATTTACGAGCAGCACTCGCTACAGACTCCAGGAGAAATCAAGTGGTCATAACAAGACTCCGCATCGGCCACACGCTACTGACTCACAAGTACATTTTCACAAGAGAGCCTCCTGCGAGATGTAATCGCTGTGGCACGGTTTTGTCAACTTTCCATCTTGTTTCTGACTGCCCTGCTCTTCAACATCTAAGAAGCAAATTTAATATCTCTGCAGATGTGTGAAAAAGATTAAATGACAAGACTGCAGCCGCCAACATACTTCTCCTCTTAAAGGAGATTCAGTTTGTAGCATGACAGATAATGCCAATAATTCTGAATGGTAGAATGATCAATAAAAATAAAATAAAACAGTATAAAATCCGAGAAAGCAAAATAAAATAAAAAATTAATAAAGAACCACCGTGAAGTATAATCATAGATTAAAGTAAAAGTTCATTTAAAACCAATGGTACAACGAGTGATGAATCATCAAAGTAAAATGCAAAACTAAGAATATAGAAAAAGGAAATAGCCAGGTAGGATAGGAGTAGGTAAGGAAGAAACTCAAAACATGACAACATGTACAAGAAGAAAAGGAAATACTTGTATAAGGAACAAGAAGAAGAGGAGGAATCAATGAAGAAACAAGAACAAAACAGCATCCACAAGAAGAAGGAGTGCTCTTATAAAAAACCCAGACCCCAAACGAAAATGATAAACTTAATCACAAATGAAAGTATAACAAAATATTAAATTCAGAAACCATGTAAAATAAATATAAGCCAAAAGTGTATAAAGTAGAATTGAAAGTGAACCAATGTGAAATAATTATATAATTCCAAAGGACAAACCTTCAGTATCCTCTATAAATAGATTTATGGATTTTAATAAAACTATAAAACTATTTAGAAATAAAATCCAAGAATAAACAAGGGGATCAGTGCAAGTTTTTGTGTTATAATAAATAAACCTTATGAGTAAATATTGCAGTTCACAAACTAAGTAAATTGTGAAATAATACAACTTTGAAGTGTTTATTTGTGTCCATGAATAATAATAAAATAAAATATTATCATGACTGATAATACTGGTGTTTCTGAATAATAACGGCCACTCTTTAATATACAACATTCAGTAGAATGATAATACATAAAACAAGAGTAGGGCATATAAAAAGTGAAGTGTTAAAATATCATTACCCCAATATCAAAAGCAGATTACAACTGAAATTAGAACCTAGTATAAGAAATGATGTAAGAGTATATGATGGAAGGACCAAGATGTTTTGTTTATTTAGAATAAGTTGCTGATAATAATTAAGTATAAAATGTCAGAGTTAAATAACGTTCTTTAGTTATAAAATATGTATTGTATTTATTGTATTACTAATAATAATTATGTGTAAAATGTCTGAGTTTGAAAGACCATTGTTTATTTCAATTAAGTATTATGTATTAAGAGTATAAATTATATACTAATTGTTCTTTTGTTAAGATAAGAAAATGTTAATTAATGTCATGATAGAATAGAAAGTCAGAGAGGGTACAAACAAAATGTATTATTTAAAAACTTTGTAAGTAAAAACTGTTAGAAATCTAGGCCAAATGTTAAAACTAAACAGCATCAAAATTGATAAAATAAGTACAGAAAAACAATTAAACTGATAGGATTTATATAAGGTAAATCAATCATAGAGTCATGTAATTGGAAATATAAGTAAGAAAGATTTTGTAAAAAGATAGCAAGAATTATTATTAAAAATGTAAATGTAAAAACTGAAAATTTAGAGAGGGGAGTCACATATTAATGTATAATATTTTAAAAGATAACCAATTAATCTAATTACAAGAAATTAAGAGAAGATAAACCTTTTATATCAATCTGAGATTTAATAGAATCATTAATATAACATGTAAAATGGCAACATTTTTGAAAAAGGACAGGAAGTGAATTTTAAAACTTACAATTTTCAAAATGAGGTAAAAGTACCATTTTAGATCAAAAACTTAATAAAACTACATTATTTGGTATCAAATCGAGCAAATTAACTGAAGAAGAAGATTATGTATTTAATAGTTAATAAATTTGAATAATAGCAAAAATATAATCAGTTATATAATGTAACTTTCTCACATGCACAGGATGCCAATAATTTTGAAACAATGGATAGCTAATATTAATTTGGCTATGACTTTTGGACAAGACGAAGGAAGTTAATTAGTTCATTATTAGATATTGTGACGTACACTTGACACGAGCTCTTCAGCATATTTAACCTAGTAGCCGAGACATAAATAGCGTATAGCGACAAGCCTAGCCTGAAGTGAAAAACGCGAGTTTTGTAAAAATACATTCTAAAAATAATTCAGTGAAACTAACTCACAAACACTAAACTAACTTCAAACAAGAACAGAACACAGTGAATACACCATTTAAACGATTTAAACATTAATTCTACACAACGAAACAAACAGTGCGATTCTTGACCTAACATACGAAAGTGGAACGTAACTTTTACAACACTTTTTATCGAAGGTGAACACTAAAATTTAACCAGGAACACTCCACCAACACAAGAAGGAATAATCGCTACAGCAGGAACGAGGAATCGCAGGAGAAGCAGCCTTTATTGAACGCAGAATTAGCGAGGTGTATTCTTCCTGCATCTGAATTCGAAGCGGCCATCTATCTTCTTCCCACAATTCAATGCAACGCTGCCTATTCGACTAAATGGTTTGAAAATTTCTATACTCACCATTATATATTGAATGACATATATGTATTTTAATTTTTAATTTGATATATTTTTGTAATGTTACACTTTCCTTACTTTGCCCTTTTTCTCTGACTATCTATGAAATAACTGTTAAAAGGACCCAAATATAAATAATTGTAAACACTATTGATATACCTTGACAATCGATCAATCAATCGATAGAAAAATCGATTAAATAAACATTTGTTAATAAAATTCAGTAGTTACTATAAAATTGAATCTCGTTTATTCCTATTTAATAATTAGTATAAAATATAATTTTAATTGAGCAGAAACTACCAGGATTTCACCACTTAGAAGGAAGATAACCTCCAAATAAGTACGTTCACCTATCGATTGTTATTGGAGACAATCTTATTAACTGGCGAAAGTATTCTAAAATACAGAAAAGGAGTTAAATAAATTAAAACAGTTAACAAAAAGTTCGGAACACCACGGAACATAATTAAATAATTAATATTTAATTAATTAAAAAAAATATATATATGAAAATAAACAACAAAATTTTTTTTTACACCAACAAACATTTAAAAATTAACAAATTAACAGAATCTATTTTTAATTTGTTACAAATTGGCGTCAAACTAAGGGGCTTTAATTAGTGATTTACAGGCCACTAGAATTCGCTCAATCCCTAATTGGAGCTTGGCAGCAGTTATAAATTTAGAGAAAAGGGAAAATGCAACGACGAGCAACGTCAAAGAAACGGGCGGCGGAGGCCGAAAAGGAAATCGAAATCAATATGGAAGACAAAGAGGCGACGCCGGTGGAAGACATGGAAATGTTATTACCCCCAATGGAACCTAAACAACCCGCACCACCAGAGGAACAACACGAGAAACCCTCACAAACAGAGAACACGACAATACAAGAGATGTTCATAGTGATGATGGAAGAAATCAAATCCAGTAAGGAGGAAATGAGTAAGCAAATGGAAGAAAATTGCAAGAAGATGGAGAAGGACAACCAATCAACAAAGGAAGAATTAAGCAAGAAAATGGATTCTACAAACGAAGAGTCGAGTAAAAATGTGGAAGGAATAAATAAAAACATAGAATCCAAGATGGAGGAGAATGGGAAGAAATTAGAAGATTTGAAGGAGGACAACCAGTCTTTGAAGGAAGAATTCATAACAACCAAGGAAGAATTGATTAACAAAATAGAAAATACTAATAAAAGAATTGAAGAAAATAATAAGAAGATGGAAGAGAAGATGGAGGAGAATAGTAGGAAAATGGAAGAGAAGATAGGGAAGAAGTTGGAAGAATTGAGAGAGGATAACCAACTATTAAGAGAAGAATTAAGGAAGGACATAGGAGAAACTAGTAAGAAGATGGGAAGTGATAACCAACAGTTGAAGGAAGAATTCAAATCTTTGAAGGAAGAATTGAGTAACCAACTGGACTATGTCAGTAAGAAAATAGAGGATATGGTCATAGAAATAAAAAATGATAGCAAACCAGGAACAGAATAAATACCAAACGAAAAAACAATGGAACATGTAGTAGTATTACCCGAAATGAAAACTAACGGAAACAAAGAAAATATTAAACATATGGAAGGGAAATCGAAGAAAATGAGAATGTATCCAAGAAAATTAATAAAAACACAGGAAGGAATGGAGATGATGAACCATGGTTTAATTGATGTCAATAATATCCCAATTACCAACAAAACTGAAATCATGAATGCCAGAGATTATAGGAGTAGAATAGAGATAATTTCAGAAATGATTTACCACCAAACAGTAGTTTACAATTGGGAAAAAACCAGAGGTAAATGGAATACGACTAGGGTAGAAATATATGATAAAATATCAATGATATCATTATTCATTGATGGAACAGTAACACCCTATTTTAACGCACCATATGGTACAATTATTCAAAGAAAACTTGAAATAAGCGAAAGAACGACCACAGGAAAAATAAAGTACCAGGTAGAAACAAGAGATGTCACCAGTACAGGAATACTTATGAAGACAATGGTCGTCCGGACAATAAGGGCAACTGAGATGATGGACCACGGTTGAATCAAATACCACACACCATCAAGAAAAGGGACGAATGTCCTGATAACCGAGTACGGCGAAAAACCATTTTGAAGGAGACGAGAAATAAATACCATTGAGGAGAAATGATATACTTAAATAAAAAGAAGAATCTGTGATAATAAAATTATCAAAATCCAAAAAATAAGTAAGGACAACTTACGCAAATGATTTAGAAGAAAACAAATTGGAGTTAATTAATTAAGAAAAAGAATTAGAATATTATAATAAAATTATCAAAATTTAAAAAAGGATAAGAACAACTACACCAGTGATATTAGAAAGAAAATAATTGAGAATTAAATAAAAAGAAGAAATAGAATTTTGTAATACAAATATCAAAATTTAAAAAATAGTAAGATCAACTTACCAATAATTTAGAAAGAGAATAATATAATTAAATAAAAAGGAGTTGAATTTTGTAGTTCAACAAGAAGAAGAATTTGTGACTAAAAATTATCAAAATTCTAAAATATAGTAAGATCAGCTTACACAAATAATTTGAAGAGAATAATTTGAGACGAATTAAAAAAACAAAGAAGAAGAATTTGTGTCTATAAATTATCAAAATTAAAAAAACGTAAGAACAACTTACCAGCGATTTTAGAAGAAAATAATCTGAGTTTAAATAAAAAGAAGAATAGAATTAGAATTTTGTAATAAAACTATCAAAATCCTAAAATAATAGTAAGATGAACTTACACAAACAATTTTGAAAGAAACAATTTGGAAATAAAAGAAAAAGAAGAATATGAATTTTGTAATGAAACATCAAAATCCAAAAACAAATAAGATCAACTTACACAAAATACTTTGAAGAGAATAATTTGAGAATAATTAAAAAGAAAAGAATTTGTGACTATAAAATTGTCAAAATTCTAAAATATTAGTAAGGTCAACTTACACAAATGATTTAAAAGAAAACATTTGGAAATAATTAAGAAAATGAACTTGAATTTTGAATATTGTCAAAATTCTAAAATATTAGTAAGATCAACTTACGCAAATGATTTAAAAGAAAACATTTGGAAATAATTAAGAAAAAGATTGAATTTTGAATACTATCAAAATCCAAAAATAAGTAAGATCAACTTACAAGTAATTTTGAAAGAAAATAATTTGGAATTAAGAAGAAAAATAGAAGTTGAATATTATAATAGAATTATCAAAATTCTAAAAATGATAAGATCCACTTGTAAATAAATTTAGAAGAAAATAATTGAGAATTAAATAAAAAGAAGAATTTGTGACTATAAGAAGTTATCAAAATTCTAAAGAATAGTAAGACCAGCTTACATAAAAAATTTTGAAGACAATAATTTGAGACTAATTAAAAAGAGAAGAATTTTGTAATAAAATTATCAAAATCCTAAAATAATAGTAATACGAGCTTACACGAATAGATTTTAGAAAGAGAATAATTTGGGATTAATTAAATAAAAAGAAGTTGAATTTTGCAGTTCATTAAGAAGAAGAATTTGTGACTATAAAATCATCAAAATTCCAAAATATAAATAATATCAACATATAAATAATTTTGAAAGAAAACATTTGGAATTAATTAAAAAGAAAAAGAATTTGAATTTTGTATAAATTGTCAAAATTCTAAAATATAAGTAAGGTCAACTTACGCAAATGATTTAGAAGAAAACAAATTGGAGTTAATTAATTAAAAGAAGAAGAATTTGTGACTATAAAAAATCAAAATTCTAAAAGAATTGTGAGACCAGCTTACATAAATAATTTTGAAAGAGAATAAATTGGGATTAATAAAATAAATAGAATTTGAATTTTGAATGAAAATTATCAAAATTTAAAAATAAGTAAGAACAACTTACATCGAATGATATTAGAAAGAAAATAATTGAGAATTAATTAAAAAAAAAGACTTTGAATTTTGAAAAATTTTCAAAATTCTAAAAATAAATAAGACCAACTTATACCAGTGAATTTAAAAGAAATAATTAGGAATTAAAAGAAAAAGAAGAATTTAAATTTTGAATACCCTCAAAATTTAAAAAAGAGATAGTAAAACCAGCTTACAACTAATTATTTATGGAATTTAATATTGAAAGAGAATAAAAGAAGAATTGTATTTTATTGAAAAACAATAATAAGAACAAATTACACAAATAGATTTGAAGAAATTAATGTGATTAATTAAGAAGGAAAATAAGAAAAAATCCAGAATAAATATGAATATCAAAAATTTGAAGGAGTAGAGAAGAAAAACCAAAAAAAGTATGATATAGAAGGGAAGGCAATAATTTGGAAATAAAGAGAAGAATTCATTATTATAATAAAATTATGAAAAAATAAAGAAAAAATTAATATAACAAGAACAACTGATGACTAACTACTTATGAAGCTATTATGGAAACAGATAATCACGAAGGTTGATTATGATATTACTCAGTTCTGAAGAAACAAAGAAGAACAACTCATAACAAACATATGAAGAAAATGATTTTGACGAGAAAATAGTAAGACATTAATGAAAGGCAAAGAGAAATAATGACCACATGGAAAAATATAATATTAATAAATTAATATTAATGAATACAAAAGCGGATTAGTAAGTTTCTGAGAAAGAAAAAAGGAAGAAAAATATGTTTATATAATATGATCATAATAACAATTTGAAAGTCAATTATAAAGAAACCAATTGAAAAAACTAACTGACATAAAATAATACCATTCAAATAATTAATAAGAACCAAAGAAAATAATATATATAAAAAAGTATGCTATCAATGTAAATAACCAGAAGAAGATATAATGAGAATTCACATGAAGAAGGAAAAGTTACACCATGACTAGTAACAAAAATATTAACGAAAGTTTCCAACCATAATAAAAATGAATATATCAGACGAGCTAAAAAGTTAGAAGAAAATATAATGAGAATAATAAATATTAAGAAGAATAACTAAGATAGAAAATGTGAGATAATCTGAGAAACAACGAAGTGAAGTATCCAAAGATATTTTTATTAGTCAAAAATGAGGCTATTCTATATGTAATTTTTATTCGATGACTGTGTGTAGATAATTCCAGCAGCATTATGTTTTTGAGCAGAGATGATTTGCCTCTGGACTCAATTTAGAAGTGAAGTATGGCCAGCAGAGTATGTTGCCCACAGTGCCTCTCTGAACTTCCCCAGCTCACATGTTAGGGAACGTTAGGGAATTAATATCCCAGGGATAAAACACGAAGTTATGAAAAGAAAGAATATAATAATAATAATATATCTCAGAAAACACTAACTATCCAAGAAGAATCAAAGTCAGATAAGAGACTATAAAGTTTATTAAGCTCAAGTATGAAGAAGCCGATATAGAAATGTGGAGGAAAACGAAGAATAATAAATAAATATAAAGTTATCATAAGCAATTGTTTCATCCATAATCAAGTCTGAAATAATCACTTCTGGAGGAGAGCAATCTGTAGCATGACAGATAATGCCAATAATTCTGAATGGTAGAATAAAAATAAAATAAAAGCAGTTTAAAATCCGAGAAAGCAAAATAAAATAAAAAATTAATAAAGAACCACCGTGAAGTATAATCATAGATTAAAGTAAAAGTTCATTTAAAACCAATGGTACAACGAGTGATGAATCATCAAAGTAAAATGCAAAACTAAGAATATAGAAAAAGGAAATAGCCACTTAGGATAGGAGTAGGTAAGGAAGAAACCCAAAACATGACAACATCCACAAGAAGAAAAGGAAATACTTGTATAAGGAACAAGAAGAAGAGGAGGAATCAATGAAGAAACAAGAACAAAACAGCACCCACAGGAAGAAGGAGTGCTCTTATAAAAAACCCAGACCCCAAAAGAAAATGATAAACTTAATCACAAATGAAAGTATAACAAAATATTAAATTCAGAAACTATGTAAAATAAATATAAGCCAAAAGTGTATAAAGTAGAATTGAAAGTGAACCAATGTGAAATAATTATATAATTCCAAAGGACAAACCTTCAGTATCCTCTATAAATAGATTTATGGTTTTTAATAAAACTATAAAACTATTTAGAAATAAAATCCAAGAATAAACAAGGAGAAAAGAATATAAAGGAGGTACGGTTGCCGAGTAGTATCATATCAGATCATGGAACACAATTTAAAGGTGTCAAATGGCAGAATGCGATAAGAGCAATAAAAATTAGGAAATATAAAACATCTGTATACCATCCAAACAGTAACCCGGCCGAAAGAATGCTCAAAGAAGTAGGTCGTTTATTTCGCACATACTGCCATGATCAACATCATAAGTGGAGTGAGTATGTTAGTAAAGCGGAAGAGTTTATAAATTTAGCAAATCATTGACATTGACAGTGACAGTACCGGGGTGACGCCATATGAGGCAATGCATAAAAACGCCCACCCAGAATTATCGAAAATTTAGTCGACTTTACGTGGTTCACTCAACCACAGAAGGACATCCAAGTTATTACCGAAAGTCGGTTGAAAGTGAAGGCAGAGGAAAGAGCCAGACGACAATACAAGAAGCGGTATAAGCAGGTTAACTATCAAATAGGAGAATTAGTACTTGTTCGTAACAGACAACTTCCCAGCAGTAAGGAGAAGTTGATGAAAAAAATTATTCTTATGTTATGTAGGTCCATATATAATTGACACGGTGAACAATAACAATACCGTAGTAATCAAATACCAGGATGGAAAAAATTAAAGGGACTTACAATATTAATCAGCTACGCCTTTATAAATCAAGTAATAACTAAAAGAGTGTTAATTCTAAAATAAAAAACAAATGGACTTTATAACCAGGATTGGGAAGGTGAAAATAGAAGAAAGAAAAAAACAAATGTATTAATGTTTTTAAGTTTTTTAGCCATGAAATTAGGCACACTTGTTAAATCATATTTGTTATGTTTATGTAAAACCAGTTGGTTTAACTAATGTTATTTTAATGAATGAATGAGTGTATAAGAAACTATGATTCATGGTAAAGCTAAACCATATTTGTTATGTTAATGAAAAACCAGTTTGTTTAAAGAACTTTGTTATATATAATTAGTTAGTTAATCAGATATTATCAATGTTAATGTTAGACCATGGTCGTGATAAGAAGTTAATTATTTCAAAATCTCTTATCAAATTATGTCAGAGATTATGAAATAAGGGAAGGTATTATGTACTGCTGTAAAAATGAACAACAGTACATAAAAATAAAATAATAATTTCAGAAAAATCAAAGGTATAAATTTAATAATATTTTGAACATATGGTAGAATTCTAACCAAAAACTGATTAATTATTCATGACAAACATAGAGGTAAACTCAAGAATTGGAACGGTATGATACAGAACAGCATGAAGAAAATATACGTTGACAATTATTATAATAAAATTAAAATAAACATTAAAATAAAACTAAAAGGTAATAAGATTATAATATAATAGGTACAAAATAGAATGAAAAATGTAAAAATCAGATAAATGTATTTAATAATAATCAGTAAAATTATATATGTTGTTAAGAGTAAGATGATGAAAATATGTGACAAATTTATTGAGGTATCAAGGAAGGCAAAGGTAGATTGTTATAATTGAATTGTGTTGGAATGTAAGAAAATTTGTTGAGTTTAACTTTATATTTAATAGATCACACATCAGACAGGAAGATTCTGTGAATAAGTCTAATTCAATTTTTCATCTTATACACATCTCTGTGTGAGGTAAAGTAACTCAATTGATATAAATAATAAAAAGAAAAGAATTAATATTGTAACCTATCTTGGATCTATAAGCCAAAAAAAATAATTTACTTTGAATATGTAACGAAGTGTTATAATATTATAATATGTGTCTAATAAAGAATAAAAATAACAGAAGATTTGACTAGTAAACATTGGAAATAATTTTATAAACAAAATAATCCTATTAAGAGCGACATCTATGCTGGTGCCAAATTGTAAAGGAACTACAAGAGTACAACACTTGAACCTGTGGCAGTTTTGAAAAGCTGAGAATTGAACGATCCGCATGTCCACGGTATATTCCCTTAATATAATTTCTTCAAATTTTGTTAACAAGAGTTATTTGGTACTGACTAAAGAAAGTAATTAACCATTCCCCATATTAAATAATATAAATCGAAACATTCGTTGTCTACCCTGAGATAGAGTTTTTCATGATCATGTGTTAACATAAACAACACTTAAAAAATTATCCAAATACTAAAATAATATAGACAACGCGTACTGATCGCCCAGATAAAGGGGCAATTACTATAGCAGACAGAAACAAATATAATAAGAAAAGATAACAGTACAATATATATATATATATATATATATATATATATATATATACACACATATACATCTGTTGCTCAGTCGCATAATAATTTATCCCAAATTATGAAATTATGCTGCTATTAAACATTTGTGAATACAGATTTCTTTAAATACACTTTACCGCAGGTAGAAGTACATCAGTTAGGCTTATCCTTAATTAAACAATACCTCAATAATTATTGAACACAAAAATTGTTACAGGATAACGTACTACACGAAACCGTAATGTGATATATATCTTCCTAATATGGCTGAAATAACGTGATACAATTACATAATAGATGATAATGAATATCTGTTTAAAACTGGGCTAGTTTATGCCTCATGCCATTTCTACTACTACTACCACTACTACTACTACTACTCCTACTACTACTACTACTACTACTACTACTACACACACACATAAAACTAAATAACTAAATAATATTCGCGTGTTTATGAGTTTTCTCTCCCGAAAATGAAAATCAGTCATTGTGGAAGGTCCATCAATTATGGATACTTTTCTATCTTAACCCTATCAGCAAGCACGCAGGTTAAGTATTCAACAGATTTGAGCACATTTATAGTTTTCAACATTTTAAACGAAAACGCACAAAATCAAATCAGCTAGATGTTTACTTCAAGGGTATATAAACATAGGCCTATACGCAGCATCCCATTCTTAGAATACAAGGATTTGCCAAAGTATTTTCAGGAATAAAAATCATACACAGTCATATAAGACTTGTATATAAGACATACTTAATACCAAAATACGTTACGAACTATGGGGTCGTCGGTACAGCACTATTTGTAGTAACTGAAAAATTGCTACACTTATTTAAAAACACAATGCTGACGGTGTATCACAACAGTTAAAACCATCTGTTTGTATACTGTACATACGCAGGTGTGTGTGTGAGTGAGCGAGTGCGCGCGCGATTGTATGTTAATTGAATACTCATCAAATAAAACAGACTTCAGACTTTTTGTTTTGACTTACAAATTTTTCAGAGCTTTGCCGGTTAGTTCAATAAAACATCCCAGACACATTTTCAAAAGTTGTGAATACCTCGTACATTAACGCCGGACGACTTTCGCACTGTACAATATGGAGGAGTGACTGTAGTTCTTCAGTCTTTGTAATGTCTGAGTTTTGATTCACTAATGTTGTTATGATTGCAATTTTCTCTGTTCCTGCTTTACCTTCTATCAAAATTGACCTACGTATTTCATATTCAGGATTTTTGAGTGATCTCTCTTTTTGGTCAGAGTTCAGCCATATGGCAGATTTAGAGGGGGAGGGGGATTGTGAGTTTGATGTGGAAATGATATACTTTTCAAAAATTGGCCAAAGTTATATTTTGTTGTTTCGTCATTTAAAAATTGTCACATGTTTTCCACGCACCGCCTGGTCACTGTAGTCCACCGACATCCCAACTGTCAGTTACTCTCTACAGTTGGCCCGACTCTTGACCCAGTACACTATAGTTCTCCCCCTTGTAGGTCATCAACAAAGGAATGATCGTCTTCCGGAAATTCGTCTACATTAGGATCGCTTTCAGCAATAATATATCAGACTTTTCTCTATGTCATGTTATTATGATGTCGTTTACTTGATCTCTTGGCCATTGATAGCTCAGTGCCAATTGCATTCTAAAGTATTGTGATTTGCTTTTTCATCTAAAGTCAGTTTTTACAATGAATTATAAGAGCAAAAACTTCTTTATTTCTTATAAATATAGGCTACGTTTGACTCTAATGTCGAGAAAATTCGATCAGAGAAATATTTTTAGTTGTATTTAGTCTTGATGAATAGTGCTGAAGAACTGTTGAGTAACATGTGTCACGAAAGAGATTCAGAAGTACTTGTTCGTTTTTATTGACAGTGGTATGAATATGCGCTTGCGTGAAATATTATATAACGGCCATTCGATGAAGGTAACTCACTTCTTGATCTGAGTAACTACTCTCAGAAATCAACGAAATAAGTAGCTTGCGCGCTAGAGTTTCAGATGACGATTCGGACGATGCTTCAATTGCTAAATTCTTCAAAGAATCGAAATATGACTCTGCAGCCTTTTTTTTCTAATTTTCATGCACACCTCGTTGTGTAACTACATCCATAGATATTAGAATCCCTAGATATTAAAAGTGTAAAATCGGTGTTAACCAATGAATCAGATGTAATGAAGACATTATAGCGTTGAAACAACGAATCATTTATTTTAGGAAAGGATTTCAATACAACATATTATTTCTCATGACAATTGTTTCTTTTATCTCTTGAGGGTAGCTGTACCGACACACATAAACTATTGTTTTTCTTTTTCCGGAGACATGAACGGCCACAATTTGCTATGGCGCTAAAATTTGTAATCAGCTGTTAAATGAGCATTCTAAAATATACAGTTAGACGGATCAATGTATAACTATCTAACTGATTGTGAGCACAAGATAAAACTCTCTGACTCTATGTAAAAAAAAAAAAACTGTAGTACAAAAAGTCGCACAAGTGAATACTAAACAGCGTATGGCTGGAAACAGGAGAAAAGGGGCTTTACCGGAAATACATGTTTATGCGTTATACGCATATCTTCTGAGAATGCCGTGTAAAATGATGAAAGGGCTATCATCCATTGATGGATTGTTTGAGTTACGCCTAATTGTTACGTATTTAATAAAACATTTTAATTTTTAAGAAACTGTTTGAGGTCATTGTTTGAGGAAACTGTTTTTAGTGAAACTGTTTGAAGCAAAGTCCATTTTTACTAAAATGTCGTGACATTTGCTTCATCCTGAGTTATCGTTCAACGCGTCAGTGTTTTGTCAAGTTAGAAGTCTTTACTAGCCCGGATTAATTAATCGTAGACAGTTTATTTCCGCAATTTCTGACAAAACATGGTAATGTTTTGAATGAGAATATGCGATATAATTAACACAGTCATAGTTTGCAAGTTGTGGAGCAATTTAAGGAATCCATATTGTATTCAAATATACAGTAACAAATATTCTCGTTCCATGTAACAAGAATCACAATTTTCCGGCGAGAGCTTCGCATCTATTTGTGAAAAATATTTACCCACGACTTAATCATGAAAGGATGACAACCGTTAAATGTTACAAAGGAGGAAGCAATACCAGACTCGACTCAGGGCTACAAGATTATTATCTACGTATTGGCAAGATGTGAATCCTGTGGCATTAATAAATATTATAAAAGAAAAATTAAGAGATGTAGAACGTTAGCAAAGTTATGAGAGAGAGAAAATTTAATAAAAGTAAAATTCTCACTCATTTAATATTAATTTACTCTTATTTAATCGGCATTCTATACATTAAAGGATTTTTTAAAACAAAAACTAAATAAGCAGGATGTTTACAACGTAAAATAGGTATCTGAGAATACATTGTTCAAGGTAACTTTGTAAAACACGTCACGCACAAAGGTTAGGTCCCGTTTATTGAAATATATTACTATAGTATACCATACTAATGATTCACATTCGAATTTATTTTGACCGGTTTCTACAGCATCGTGAAAAACAGCTTGCGTCCCTAACATTCTAGAATTTAGATAGTATGGAATCATTATTTCTTTATGAGTGTACTTCACATAGTCTACCTACTAGATATAATGATCGTATTTTTTTACTGTCTAGTGGGTTTACTGTAGATTCACAAGAAGGGTAAGAGCCATAAAAGTTTAGCAACTAATTATTAGCTGTCTCTGCGATTATGTAACAAAAGAAAATTGGAGGAATCCACCTGTGGGGAATAGCAGTTGGTTAATGTAGTAAATTATGTTTTGACTACAATAGTCTAAAATGTAT
This sequence comes from Magicicada septendecula, assembly GCA_034769895.1. Classification (NCBI taxonomy): domain Eukaryota; kingdom Metazoa; phylum Arthropoda; class Insecta; order Hemiptera; family Cicadidae; genus Magicicada; species Magicicada septendecula. The sequence goes on from CM068368.1 coordinate 272,810,078, forward strand.
AGGGTAGGTTTGTTCCAGCCTAACGTAAATGATACAGTTTGAAGTGCATTACAAAATGCAAATAGTAGATTTGCAATAATAGCGACAGCTCTGATAGGCACCAATAATTGGCGAACTGCACACACCTCACAGTTTCCTGACGATAACATAATAAATTGACAACTGTCTGTCGTGGGATTTGAGGCAGGAATTCCTGATTTTTGTTTTGTTTAGGAGGGATACGGAATTCGTCTGAGACTGGGGGTGGAATGAAATTTAGTACAATGGGAAAGTTAAGTGACTGATTTCCCTGCGGATAGATTTATACGAGTCATCGCTTGACTTCAATCAAGTCACTTTACAGGCATTGTAACAGAAAAGCCACACTTAACGTTAACAGTGATGCCTCAGAAAAAATACGTTATAAAAAAAACAATTACATTTTTTAAATAATTTTGAATGTAATACGCTAATCCAGGAAGATATTATTCCTTATCTTTCTTTTTCAGATAATTGTCATCTTGTAAACGTTTACGAGAATAACAAACACACACACAAACAGATTTATACACATACAAGCATAACACTAAAGAAAATTATTCCGTATCAGTTAAATTAAACATATCTTAATACGTTGCAAATTATATTAATTTCAACAAAGACTTACAGTATAATTTTTAAAATTGTACATGTTGTAACATGACAGATAAGCCCAAAAAAATGAATGGTGAATTGATCATTAAAATAAAGTAATAACATGTTTAAATCCGAAGAAAGCAATATAATAAAGAATTAATTAAGAACAACCGTGCAGTACAATCATTGATTTAAGATATAAGTTCATATAAAATAAATGTTACAAGTGATGAATCGTCAAAACAAATTTTAATAACTAAAAAGGTGAAAAAATATAATACCCAGGAAGGTTAGGAGTAGGCAAGGAAGAAACCCAGAACACAACTAAACCCACAACAAAGAGAAGAAAATCTGTTGTATGAGACCAGAAGAGTAGATAAGGAAGAAACCCAGAACAAGGCAAGATCCACCATAAAAGGTGATGCATTTGTATGAAACAAGAAGAGTAGGTGAAGAAGAAACCCAAAAACCCGATGACATCCACAAGAAGATGAAGAAAATACAATTATAAGAAACCAGAAGAAAAAAGACATCAATGAAGAAACAAGAAGAAGACAGCATCCACAAGAAGAAGGAATGCTCTTGTAAAAAAAAAAACCCCAAACCCCAAAATAAATAAATATAATAATAATAAAAAAGTATAACAAAGTATCAATGCAGAAACCGACATGTACAATAGATATAAGCCAAAAAAGTGTATAGAGTAAGAGTTGAAAGTGAACCAAGGTGAAATAATAATATAATACCAAAGAACAAATCTTCATTATAATCTACAAATAGATTTCTTGATTTTAGTAAGACTATATAACCATTTAGAAATAGAATCAAGGAATGTAAAGAGAACCAGTGCAAGTTTTAGTATTATAAAAAATGAACCTTATGTTTCATTATTGGTATTCACAAACTAAGTAAATAATGAAATGATACAACTTTGAAGTGACTTAATTTATGTTCAGAAATAATATAATACATGTGTTTTAGTAAAGAACTGCCAATCTGTTTAAATGACATTCATTAGAATGATTTATAAAACAAGAGCAGGCACAGAATAAAAAATGAAGTGACAGGGTACAATTACCCAAAACCCAATTAAAAACAGATATAAACTGTTCATAAAACTTAATATAAGGAATATAGAGTATAAGATTATAGTAAATAAGGTTTTGTTTATGTAGAATAAGATATGTAAAAATGTATTAGGAATAAGCAAATTTAAAAAGATCAGAACCACTAACATTCTCTAATTATAAAATATTTATTATAGGTATTATTGTTGATAACTAATTAAGATGTTAGAATGGAACAACATTCTTTATATATGATATTTGTTATGTATCATTATTAATCTTTGAGTATAAAAAATGTCTGTGATTTGTTAAAGACAACTATTAATTGGAATTATTTGTTATATGTTAATAGTATGAAACACATACTAATTGTTATTTTGTTTACAAGAAGAAAATGTTTAATTTATGTTACAATATCAATGAAACTCAGAGAGGGTATAACTCAATATGTATTATTTATAAAAATTTGTATGTAAAAACTGTTAGGAATCTAGGCCAAATGTTAAAAACTAAACATCATAAAAACTGAGAAACTAAGTACATAAATACATTTAAACTGAAGGGATTTAGATAATGTAAATCAGAAACAAAGCCATGTAATAAGAAATATAACTAAGAAAGATTTTGTAAAATTATAGCCAGAATTATTGATAAAAATGGAAATGACAGAACTCAAAAATTTGGAGAGGGGAGTAATATATTCCAACATAATAGTTTAAAACTTAACCAATTCACCTAATTGCAAGACATTAAGGGAATATAAACCTTTTATTACAATATGAGATTTAATAATCATTAATAAAGCTTGGTAATGGCAGAATTTGGAAAAGAACAGGAAGTTATACCTTAGGACTTAGAAATTACAAAATGAAGGGAAAAATATTATTTTTAGATCAAAAACTTAATAAAACGGCATTATTTAGTACCAAATTACGCAGAATGAACTGAAGGATAAAATTTAGTAACTACTAGCTAATAAATTTGAAGAATAACCAAAGTATAATCAGTTATATAATGTAACTTTATCACATGCACAGGATGCAAAATAAAATTTGAACAATGGAATGAATAATATTGCTTTGGCTAAGATGTTAGTCGGAGATGAAGGAAGTAAGTTAGTTAATTATTGAACATTGTATGGGACACTTGACACGAGCAATTTACCCATCTTAACCTAGTTACGAATACCGTAATGGCGAATAATTGTCTGAGCCGAAAGTGAAAATCGAGAGTTTCGGTAAAAAACAATTTTAAAGTTCAACACAGTAAAATAAACATATACCAAAACTGAACTAACATTATACAGCACAGAACACCAGTGGAAATAACATTTAAACCCATTAAAACAGTAACAACACTTGACCATAAAAGTGCCTAACATATGACTAACCGACAAAAGTGAATCTGACTTAAATCTACACTATTTTTCCGAATACAACACCAAACTGAACCAGTAACACTCCACCAACACAAGAAGGAAGAATTGCAGCCACCAGGACGTAAATTCATAAGGAAAACATCTTTATTTGAACGCCAAAACTGCGAGGTGATGTCTTTCAACGTCAACGGGCGCCATTGCTGATTACCCACAACTCAAATCAACACAGCCTCCTTCTGCCTACAGGACGGTTCGAAACATATTTATTTATTTCTATAATTTGAATCTGATATATGTACTGTTAATTTTAAGAATTTACCTTGTAATGTTATACTTTTCAATCTTTGCCCTATTTCTCTGACTTTCCCTAACATAGCTGTTCAAAGAACCTACTGTATATAAAAAATTTGTAATAATTCAAACGATACCCTGAGAATTGATTTACATATCGACAAGAGTCAAGATAACTAATTGTCAATAAAATTATTAATATATTTCCTATTTAAACAGTTTTTCATTTCTAATATAGATAACTAACATAATACTTCAATTTAAATAGAACTAACTACAAGAATCTCACCACCAGAAGAAAGATAACCTCCAAACAGAAAATAAACACAAGTATCGATTGTTATTGGAGACAATTCTATAAGTGGCTAGAGGTTTTAACAAATACACAAAAGTCTATAAAACAATTAAAATAAGTGAGAAACGTTTCGGAACAACACGAAACTTAATTAATTAATTGTTTTTAATTAATTATAAAAAAATTAATTAAATTTTTTTTTGTAATAAACAATTTTATTTCTACACAAACACATATTTGTATATTAGTAACAACACACAGATATAAACGTTTAGTTACAATGTTCATAGAAATTTAGGCGTGAAATAAAATAAAAATATAACTAGGAGATGCTATAAATATACGTTCTGTCATAATTCACAGTCATAAATGTTTATTGTTTAAATTACATTATTTATTTTATTATAATTTTTTCAACACACAAAGACGTAAACACCATACAAGTGAAATAATAGTTTTCGGATATATTAAAATCTTGGAACAAATTAAACCCTTGAATATATGATTATTTAAAATTAACATTCACGTTTAGTAGTCAAAAACTGATTTATTATTTGTTAACAAAAGGTCTATAATTCGTTTGTGTATTTACATTAATCATTGTAAGAAAAATTTAAATTTATTGCTTTTGTGAAGAGCGATACGCAATAAACACAGTTTTTTTTTTTTATAAAAACCGTATTTAGCAAATATGAGCGGTTTGATAGGTTGTAATAAAGTAGTAGAACCCTGTTTTCTTCATGATATAAATTAAAATAATTTATATATACAAAACCATGTAACTTTTGTAATGGAATTTATACAGTCAACTCTGATTAGAGCTGAACTGCAGCTATCAAGATATTTAGTAAAACTTTATACAGAAATTTTAAAAACTAATACTTGAAAACGATAAAGATTAATTTGTGGCATATTTGTCTCGAACGTAATAAACGGTTAAATTTTACATCTTGTAATAACTAGAGTGTCATAGTAAACAAAAACCTTCGATATCATATCTTCTAACGAACAATGTTTTAAAATCATCTCTATTAAAAATCAGATCGATATTGGTATTATAAGGTGAGCCGACGCAATGTACATTAGTAAAAATCCACTTGTGTAACAGTGGGAAAGTAATTTAACAGACGTGCTATACAAAAAAGTCTGACAAATAACAACTGGTCTGTCTCTTGACTACTTTCTGTAATTACAGAAAGTAATTAATTTTAAATTAAAACATTCCAGAACACATTTCAGCCGATATCGATATATGTTTAATTGTCTGTAACAACAGCAAATGTAAAATATTGATCTTAGAGACTGTATTACGACTTGTGCTGCATTCCACTGTGACAGAAAATGTAGCCTAAAACCTTAAACTTGCACTGCTATTGTACTCATTTTGTAGAGACAAATTTTTAAAATAATGAAACTAGAAACTACATCAAAGTATCGTGTATAATTAACATAAATAGTTGTAAGTAGGTCTTGTATAGAGGTGTAAAAGTCACAGTTTAATGTTAATGTAAAGTATTCAGTATTTTGTACTCATTATTAACAAGTACGGGTTAAAATTCCAACCAATACAAAATGTTTATTAAATGACTTATAACGTCTCTGCTTATTGCGAATTTGGTTTCGGTTTCCGGAAAATACAGACTGTAACATGCCATCTTGATGTCTAATAAAAACAAAAGGAGAATTGGAATAATAGTAAACATTAATTTTCAAGCAGCCGAAGTCCCTTCAGTATATATAATAGGCAACTATTTTGGTTTTAATTGCAAATAATTGTCTTAATGTCTATTACCAGGATCAAAACAAACCCGCGGGTCAACATTTGGCATGGACGAGTTAATTCATTCTCAGTAAACCAAAATCGTTTATATTGCCAACTTTGTTACTAGAAAACAAATTTGTTACTACAGTTTTCATCAGTGTTCAATATTATCGGTTTGAAAATATTACAAAATAACATTTTTTGTATTTGTAACATGTGATATCTTTTCAGAAATCGTGATCTTCCAACGTTTTCTGCCCCTATATTTATATCCAATTTATTTACACAATTTGTCTTAAGCTTAACAGTTTTCTTACGTAAAGCAGCAAATTTCGCCTGTATCGGTGTATGTACGATATTGTCAAACGTACTGATTTGCTCATAGACGGAGAATTCTTGTAGTATGGGCGACATAATTCGGTCGTCTAGATCGTAGCTTTAATGTAGGTCATGTTTAAATCCTACATAGACCTCATACAAATTAATTAATCCTATACAAATTCAAAATTTGAATATTCGTGTTATTAAAATATATTGTAAAGTCTGTAATGGCGACGTATGGGGTATGACAGGATTAAAGCTACAACTTCAGAAGAGAATTATGTAAAACATTATTGGAAACAACAATAATGAAGAATTGCAAACAAGTTATGTAGCCTATCCTTATATGATGCCAAAAAGTGAAATATGTTCCCTACTACAGCACACCTATTTTGTGATCCTCTGATAACATCTGTGAGATTTTCAGATGTACTGTGCATACTGATATAAACGGCGTGCATACATTTTATTTGCTGTAATTTTATGATGAATAAGTGTTACAAATCGCTTATGAAAACTAAGCTGCCTGGCAAAACCTTTATATAATCATCTTTAACAACGTTGCCTTTAACGTAATAATTATGTAACAACGTAAAGTTTCTTTAACGAACATATATGTTTAACAAGCAAAACGTGTATGTGACTCGTTTCACCAAGAAAAATTAACAAAGTAGACAGAAGGTACATGCACTAAAACAAAAACTGCAACTGGCATACGATTTTGTACCTATGCATTAGGTATTGTTTAATGACTACAGGTTCTGTCACAAGATAGTGACAGAATAGGAAAAACCTTTTTAAATAATTAATGCTTGATGCCTTTACTTGGTGAAAATCCATTATAAATTATATTAAAAAAAAAATAAAACAATAAAATAGTTTTAGTGGTTTTCACTCGTCATTTATTAAAATTATCTATCCATGACAGCTGTTTCGGCAGCACAGTGCCTTCATCAGATGGTGTAAGCTGACTCTATCCATGACAGCTGTTTCGGCAGCACAGTGCCTTCATCAGATGGTGTAAAAACTAAACACCAAACCAGAAGTGGTGGACCAGAAGTCCAGAAGTGGTGGACTTCTGATGATGCTGTCAGCTTACACCATCTGATGAAGGCACTGTGCTGCCGAAACAGCTGTCATGGATAGAGAATTTTAATAAATGACGAGTGAAAATCACTAAAACTATTTTATTGTTTTATTTATTTTTTTAAATATAAAAACAAATTTTATATTGTTTTATTGTTTTATTTATTTATTTATTATTTTTTTTTCTTATTTGCTGCACATCATTTTAAAACTTTATTTTAGAAATTGTCTTTTATTTTTCAATTGGTTCGTGGATTCTCGACGGTCAACTGGCGGTACAAGACGCATATGTACGTTTTGCTTATTAAATATGAATGTTCCTTAAAGTAAATTTACGTTAACTCTAAAGCACATGAAGTATATAACGTTTAGTGTCTATAAATAAAATTATATTTTTATTACATATATTGCTTTTTCAATATCGACTCTACTTAGATATTACAGTGATTCTTCTGAATAGCCACTAAGGCAGTAAATTACACTATTACAAATTAATGTATTATTAAATAACTAATAAGATTTGCGTTATGGTACAGTGGCACGTTACGTTACGGGAGAAACCTGCACTGTAATACATAAGTGTAACCTGTGTAGGTAAATGATACAACTAGTCTTATACAATTACAGTATAATAATTACAGTTCAAACTCTTCTGTAAGTTACTGCGTACGGATGTATTCAGTAGTGAATGTATACACGAACTGTCGGTTGTAATTCAGTGAACATAATCGATTGAATGCATAAACGCAAAGGATACCGTTGGAAAATATACTAAAAATTAATACTTAAGAACGAATAATGCTTTCATGTACGTCTATGACACAGTGTTAACAAAATTCAGATGGCGCACACGTTTTAACATTTGCGTGTATCACAAATGTTCTAGTTTAGTAAATTCATTAAAAGTATTTCAATTTCTCCATTTTAAATTGTATTTATGCTAATAGTGACAGGATGCGTTTGTAATAAAACAAACAAAAAACAAAACACAGAGGCATTTTATTTGTCAGTGGAGGCATTACTAGTTTTCCAATTCAATTCAGTTTACTAATCCTTTTTCGCACATGAAACTGACAATAGAATAATAGCATCCATTACACTACTGAATTCATGTGACAATTGTCAATGTTTCGTAGAATAAACACAACAATTACTTTAGTACCTACTCAGATCCGAAACGATCAATTTATGCAGATGACAAAAAACATAGATCTTAAGTTATGCTATTCTTTAAACTATAGTTATAAATCTGTAAAAATGTGTATGGACGCTTGTGTGTACGTAATCTTGTGAAACCGAGCTCACCGTGTGTGACTAAATGTATCTTCCACCATTAGTTTACAACCTAAATCCTTACGTTTCGTTAGACCTTAGTTTTCTTTGTTACAAACAACGCTCTTAATAGTGTGGAGTTTGCTTGACTGAAAATTTGGATAAAGGGTAATACTCTGAAATAAGCAATTTTATTGTCAACATATCCTGGCCACATATAAGAAATAACGTTTTCGTAATTTTTATATGAACCACTTGATATATTCAAACACTTTTTGCTACAGTCTGTTTCTTGATGTATATAATATATTTAATACTTATAATCACTTTACTTCAAGATATTTTCTCCTTATTTGGAACATGTTTCGGTAAGCCTTGTGTTCCCATCTTCAGCCTTCCTGATTTTGAGTCTTGTGAAGTATTTGTGTGTTGGTTGGTTGTTGTTGTGGTTTCCTGTTTGCCTCTGATACTTTAAATTGGTATTATTGTGTGTGATTGTGGTGTGTAAGTTAGTATTTTGTGTATTTTCTATGTTGAGTGCTTTGAAAATTGTGTCATGTTTCGTATTGATTTGTATTTGTTCAGGTATTAGTTTGTTTTGGGTTTTATGTTTGTATATTTGTAAATTTTCCCAAATGTTCATTATGACGGCTTTGTGTGGTATGTGTTTAATTAGTGTTATGTTGGTTATGTCTGGCAATTCGTGTCCAGTGTTTATTGTATGTGTGCCTATATAGTTAGATTTAAATATAAAAATTTAAATATTTAGCCACACATGCAGTACACAACCACTGTGGAAATGTGGTTGAAAGGTGAAACCATCTATTTATTCTGTCAACCAGCTTTCATTTCTTTAGAATTATTTAATTACTTTTATTGTAGTGTAACCTTTTTTAAAGTTTTCTTTCCATAATTCTCCATGTTTTTTATGCATAGTTTTATTCAATTCGCACAGAATGCTCCAATTTTAATGTTAATTAACTGTCCCTCTAGTAGTTTAAATTCATGGACCACATTGCTAAAATCTTCATCTTACTATCACGATGTTTGACTCGTTGCAACAGTCTTTAAGCTTCTTTACATTTTTATAAACCCCTTTTTACCAGTTAGGCTATGCATATCAGAGTTGTCAAAGTCTTTCTCAAAGACTCGTTTTTAAATTTCTTTGTGAAAATATAATACAATTTTAACCTTATATTGAACACTATTAAAAAATGCTTAATTCGCAAATCATAATTTTCTACAGTGATTATCAAATTTAAAACATGTAAATTTTAAATCCGATACGGATAAACAGTTGACAATCGCGAGAAACTGTTTACAGACTAATGTTAAACGATCGTGAGAAACAAAAACAGTAAAAAATTGTGAGAAATGTTAAGCACTTACAGACGGGTGTCCCAACATCACGAGAAACCGGTATTTAAATAAGTCATTTCTAGTGCAGGATATACAAACGTTTTGATCAGACATTGTATGCTACTATACAGTCATCTGTCACGTTCGTCACAGTCGTATTCGAATTACAATATATTAAACACTACATAAACTTTGTGAAATTATTTTGCGTTTAAGGATATAAATTGAAATTATTTATAGTTTCCAAACAACATCGTATTTGTGAATTGAAATAGTTTTCTTGTACTAAATTACAAGGAAACACGTATTGTGTAAAGGTTATTGAATTCAACACAACTAACATGGTTATTGTTTATAGCATAAACAAGGGTTTGTACCATGCCTGGAGCACTAAACAATGTGCCTAAGTGCTTACCTTGTATGTTTAGTCGGCCGTTTTTAATAACCTCACCTCTCTATTATTACTGTACGAAAATGGGTGAAATAAAATCTTGGATTTCTAAATTTAATCTCTATAGGCCTACTCTTTTATGTGATAACATAAGCAACGTTTCTTTTACAGATACCTAGTTTCATAATATTATCAACAATTATGCATGGTAATCTATTTATACTTACCATTTATCACAACACTACATTATCAACAATAAAGGTGGAGTAAATATAGGTAAACCTTTATTGTACGTTAAATGCTAACAATAATGTCACTAACACAAGATGCCAAGGGAACAAACTTTTATTACTAAAAGTCCTACTATACAAGCCTGCGATGTCATGTTTTACAGAGCTGGATATTTAATTTGAAATAGGAGACTCTGAACTTAGGTGACATAAACTTACTCTGCTCTAATACCACTCTTTATTCTTATTTGTCTACTTTTGAAAAGCTTATGCTGAACAGTCTCTATATACATTTTTGTTTAACGTAAAATTTCGATAACATATAATTTTCATACACAAGGCAGTACTTTCACAGCGACAGTAAAAACAATGTTATTAAACGACATCAGGCACTGGAGCTAGTGTCGGTATGTTTATTGAAACGCCGTGCTATGTATATTGATATTGTTTATGATATCGGAGTTTATTTGCATCGTAAACTACAGCTTCAGAAAACTAAAGCCACAATATTGCAGACAGCAGATATTTCATGTTTATATCTTACACCTCTTGTAGATGTAATAACGAAAGTGATGTACCTTTTATTTCTCTTGTATGCTCGACTTGAACAGTTAAGTTTTTACTGTTAGTTTATACAAAGTATTATCGTAGTCTCTGAAATCACACGATAAAAAACTGTAATACAAGATAAGTTTAGTCTACCAGTTAATTACCTGAATATTCTGTCACACCGAAATTTGTATTTTAAACAAACTTAAATCACCAAGTTCTATAAACGTTTAGAAGATTTTCGTGTATATTGCAAATTAGTTTCTTTGTACTAATTACCAATATACTAATAAACATGCATTATTCATGCATGCACTAATAAACATGCATTGTAACATGCATATACTATTAATATGCAAATACTAATATAATAATAACTAATATACTGATCGTAGATATTAGTTTTATTTTTACAGATAACAACTTACCTCTATTCATAATATTTATGGTTAACAATGAACCATATTTTCGAACCATCTTTGTTTCAGACACATCTGCCAATAGTGGTATAATCATGACACAACAGTGGCTTGAATATCAGTATTTCTGTATTTCATTATTTTCATCCAATTTGTAGATGTTAGTCATTGCTTCAAAAAATTGGCAGGTGTGATTAATTAACATGAATCAAACTTGCCTATTATTTCTTGTAATCCTGAGGCAGATATAAGGTGCATCGACTGAAATACTGTAAAGACTGCTAATAGAGTATGTTATATACCAGAAATGCAAATAGAACGTGTAAGCTCATAAACTGTCTTGCTGTAAATAAAGTAAGATACTACTTGGACGTAGTAATACATTATAATAATAATACTACATTCGTAGTAGTAATAATACTACTACCACATCTAAGAGCAACATTCTCATAAAACTGTTCAATAAAATTATAAACAATTTTTTTTTAATATTGTGTAAAAAAACAATTTTTAATATGTTACATGTAACAGTAAATGCAATATTTTTTCTGCTCTCTATGTATGTATTGTATTTAATGTAAAGAAACCTAATCCACGTACTCTTTAAAAGTAAAATTATATGTATTACTGACTACAGGAAGGACATTTTTTGAAACTACTACTCAAAAAGCGTAAGCAACGTGGCAATAAATAGAAAGGTATAAATTTGTGCAAGTGAAGAATATCTGCAGAAACGTCTTGAGGTGAGGAAAATAATATGTTTAACCTCTTGACACTGAAATAGTATTAACGCTATTAGATCCAGTAATTCAAAATGACACTGGTGCCCATACTGCCCGGAAGCCGCCGACGATGTCAACCATATCTTCGTCGTCTGCGACAGATGGAAGCAATGAAGAAGATCATTGCAAGATGGGCGGTAGATTTCTCCGGATCCCACGCTGGAACACCGTAGCATTCTTTGAAAAAGAGGTCCACAGGCGAAGAATTTAGACCTACTTAATATTATTAAACTGATAAACATTTATTAATATAGAAGAAACATAACAAACCAGAAGCGAGTCATAGGGCCGAAGAACAAAAGGCCTAACCCGAAGTAACGTGTCAAACAGACCCAGGTTAATGTCATAGAAGAAGAAAGAGAGTGTTTTATGAGTAACCTGTATGTCATACCCAGACCCACCGACACCGGATGTGTGCACCCTTCAGGACATTTGATAAGCAAATGTTTTCACCTACTGTCGTAACAAATAAAAAAAGAATGGCATTCAATATGACCTCCACCCTAAGTTACTTACAATTGTCAGCTGCCTTGGAATTCATTGCGGTTTGTACTAATAAACACCTATTTCTGTGTATTTGAACTACAAGGAAAATGTGGCGCATTAACAACAGACGTCCTAAAACACAATTGCTTGAAGCAAAGTAGTAGTATTATCTTATCTTAGGGGCGAGTGCGAAAATAGGAGCTTGTGCAAACGGCACATTCAAGAGGGAAGCAGTTCATTTTCAGCGTCCCTTATTATCTCACGGCTTACTCTAGGAACTCAATTCCACTGGGTAACTTTAGATCTGGAGGGTTATACGTAAAATGACTAGCATTTGTAGCAGTCTGCCACTTTGATGTTAAAGCGATAACGGCTTTCTTTAAGAATCTGTTAAAATTGAAGTAACAGTTCAAGTTAAATTACTTTTGTAAAAGTTTGAGATCAATTTCTCATTTCATTTTAACAGCAGCCCACTTAATTTCAGTTTCGTTACTTTGTGAATATTTTTTGTTTAAGTTAATATAGAGTTCAACTTTGCATCTCAACGCCTTTCATCTTTTAAATGAGCTCGTCTTAGTAGTTTAACCCTGCTACAAACATAGTCTGTAATGTAGCTACCCATTAGATACCTCATTTCTTTTATCATCTCTACTTATAAGTCTGCGTCTGTCTTTCTGAAGCCTTGTCTACACGCTCAAGTAAGTCGTCGAGGAAAAGAAAACTGATTAGGCACCCGAAGTCGCCAAGTATGTCGTTCGAGTCGCGGAGCCTCCGCACAGCTCTGTGTACTTCGCTTTGTGTACTCGTCTTCTTTAATGAATTAACTGTATAGAAAGCAGTGTATTTGTATATACAGTTTTACGATGTATTTCGTATGTATAAAATGCGAAAACACGTTAAGCGATCGCAGTGGTGTTAAAACGCATTAACTAAGATTTAAAGAGGCACCGATGTTTCAAGGTGAGATTCATGCGGGAACTGCATATAGACCTAACAATTAACCGGAAATGTTTAGGTAATGATCATGTTTCATATAAAAGAGTAAAAACTACTCGAATTTGAGATTGTTGTAAACGCTTAACTGTTTAAGGAAATAAAACTAGAATAAAACAAATGTGCAAAGGCTAAAAATCATAAAGGCTAGAACCTACGATCACAAAGTAGTTAATATGTTATTTACAGAACAAATTTCAATTTATACAAAAAACGTTTGTAAAGTTTTAAATTTAATTAACTTATGTAATAAACAAATGAATGTGTGTTTTGTGTGTGTGCGTGTGTGTGAGCGCGCGCGCTTTTTACACGTACTCGTTTTTAGCATTTCCTTATTTTTTCTAGTCTCTTGCAATAATAGCAATATTCAGAAGTTCTTGTTCATGTGATTGCTTGTTTTTTGTACAATTAATCATTCTAGTTGAATAACGCACTTGATGTAAAAAATCTTATGTAATTGTAAATAATATAATACCCTTTCAGTAAATTCGTTTTTTAACACTTCAATTTATACATAATTTATTTTGGAATAAGTATGTGACACAAATAGATTAAAATACTGAATAAGTAATCGTATAAGTGGAACCTATTTTAATGTTAACACTTTTTAGTTACTAACTGGAAAAAATAATATAGATTCGTTCTAACATTAATGAAATGGCGCTACATTTTTAAGGTAAATAGCAAGACTACAATAATAATCGGTTTGTCAACAATGATTTCTTCCCACAGACCGATTTGTAGTGTACCTTAAAAGTATTTTAGTGAGTCATAAGCTTTAAGATTTTTGTATCGACTACTGTAGTCTTTATTTTTAAGTTGCTTTAAGAAGTCAAGTTTCTGTAATTCTATACATTCTGTTAAAATTTGACGCAAAAGTTGTCGATGGTGAGGGTTTTTAATGTTAATAAAAAGTCGCAAAGTAAACGAAACAGTCACAATACAAAGGAAACTGAGGGAAGCATGATGAGAAGTTGTAGTCTTTCACATACCTGTTTACTTTTCCAGTTCTCGAAAAATATCCTTTCCAGCTGGTGCCTCCAGCTCGGTGTTTAGTTTTTGTTCAGTTCTAAAAACTGGACATTGTGATTGTCAGTATTTGAAGATTTATACCCACGTCATCAAATTGTCAAGCAAGTCGTCGTGTCTCTACCAGGCTTTACAGGAAAACCGTTTAAATACGTTTCTTGAAATAATATCAACTACTTTGATGAAAATGGCTTCCTTTTATAATTCACATAATTAAAACACAAAATAAATCACATAAATGTATCGTTTAATAAAAGTTTCAAATAAGACAACATATTTTCAGTGCTATAATTTACCAGGTGAATCCACTACAGAATCTTTTCTCTCCAATTAATAATACTACTTAGCAGTTTTATACATGTATATATTGTAACGTCACAAAACGTCCCATAAGTTTTCAAACCATAATAAGAATATGATAACATCAAAATAATTTAAAGTAGAGTAAACCAACTCATATAGAAATGAAGAAGCAAATATAACTAGTGTAATCATCAACCGAAGAAGTAAGATAGTGTAAATTGGCAACTTGCATTAGGGAATTAATATTGACAGAGACAGACAAAATGACTTAAACCATGACCACAACAAACCCCATAGATTGTAAGAGTAGAGTATAAATAAAAAATAAAAAATGAATGAATAATATTACCAAATATCAATTGTAGATGACAAAATTGAAGTCAACATGTGTCACAATTAAGATCAGAATAGGGCATAAAATCATAATTATTGTAAAGCTATTAATGCTAGTGAATCAAATGTATTATTATAATTATAAAATAGGTATACCAAATGACTTATAACCAGTATTTAAGTAAAGGAAATATGTAACTAACTAATAGTCATTTGCATTGACAAATACACACAGGGTATAGTCCCAAGACAAATCATGAAAATGTAAAATATTAGTAAATGAAAAAACAATTATATGTGAATGTAAAGGAGGTGAAAAGGGACAATTAATATTAGATAAAGAATTCTGTAAAATAATTATAAACCATAGCAAATATGGAAAAACCATGTAAGAATTAATTCAGATGAAGAGCATCTAAGATTAGATAATTTGTCATCTAAATGTTATCAAAATGCAACCAAATTGCATTAATATGTTGCAGAAATGTTAAGAGTTTATGTATCAAAAGATATAATTTAATAATAAACCTAAATAAATAGTTATATAAGACGTTAGGTGAGACAGAAAGTAGGCCTGTCAGATAGACAGGGAAAATCAATAATAATAAAACAATCTTATGTTCAGAACCCGAAATAAGTATAAAACAACATGTAATGAGGCAAACCTCACCTAATATTAAATTGCTCAGTTGACGATAGAGTCAATTTAAAAGTATTTCTTAATAAAACCAAGTCTTCATTATCAAGCTCATAATGTTCAAACCAGATGATGCTAACAGGATGCTAAGGAGGAATACTCCGAAAATATTGTATATTATGAAGCAGGTGGTGATTGTAAAGATTAAACAGGATCTAAGCTTTAATCTAACACCAAAAACAACCTGTTTGATAACCAATTAATGTCAAAAAAGTATATAATAGCAACTAAGTAACTGTTAGGCCTAAGCCAAATCTAGTATAAAATGAAAGTTATTAATATGTTATGTTGTTTTAGAGCTAATAATGTAATGATATATTGTTGTAAACATTCTTTGTTCATGTTTTAGTAAAGTGTAACACACCTAATTGCAGATTAATAGGTGGAAAAGGCGAAATATTGTATGTCATCGCCAGGTAAGCCACCAGACTTGCGTATTTTATTCAATGTTAACCTGTTTAAACCCAGGCTTATTTATATTCAAATTAATCAGTTGATCGCGAACAAAACGATGCTAATCATAAATATAACATTGTAAGTAGCTGTGTAAAGTTATATGCAAAAAACCAGAGTAAAATAGGGAATTCTTAACAGTTCAATCAAGGAGAAGAAGAAGAAATTGTTGACCAAAGCGGAAATTATAATCCTTCCAGAAAATTCAAGAAATAGTTGCCAGGACATACTAGAACCATCTCGTACCATCTCGAAGCGTTTTATTGACGGAAGTAAATTCATTTAATGTAAATTTGGACCAATCAGAGCCCAGTTTTTCAAATATTCCAAATTGAGCGGTACGCGTGCGAAAAAACGATAAAAAGAAAGCTCGAACGCGAGAACGTCAGTTTTTCATTCAAATACAGACATAGGCAGTTGAATCCACGATACTTTCAGCGAGAA
This sequence comes from Magicicada septendecula, assembly GCA_034769895.1. Taxonomy (NCBI): domain Eukaryota; kingdom Metazoa; phylum Arthropoda; class Insecta; order Hemiptera; family Cicadidae; genus Magicicada; species Magicicada septendecula. The sequence continues at coordinate 272,826,633 of CM068368.1, forward strand.
TGTTTTAACGAAGAAGTATAATTTTAAACAGTGGGATTAGTAACGAGTGCAGGATACGACCAAGAACATCAGTTTGATTTTAATTATCATTACGAACAATTTAAATCTACACTGTCAGAACGACACCTCGGAAGAAAAACTAGTGTGTGAACAGTGAATATTTTAAAAAGGCCTGTTTAAATAATTAATAAAAATAAAAGTGAAGTGAGTTATTAGTGCTGTGCGTACCAGTCACATTGAAGAGGGATATTTGTTTTCCACTAACGAACTGTAAGTCTAGTAAATTTTTTAAAGTAATCTCTGGTATTTTACACATAACTACGCTACATCTCAAACAAATTAATTTTAAATTGTATTAAGAAGAAGGGAGCAATCTTTTTGAACGTTGAATAGTTGGCGTTCAATTAATTAAAAAATATTGTCAAAAGGTAAATTCAATCCATACGTCTTCAACTCTCAAAGATTGCGAACTTGTAAAGTTAATGTAAGTTTTTATAAGTTTGTAGAGCATCATTTTTAATTTATCTTGGTAGTTCCAAGGACCACGACTTTGAGATATTTAACTAAATTATAACTAACCGATCAACTGAGCAAAACTAGCCGTTAACGAAAGGGTTTATCTGTTTACTTTATCTTGTATTTTTTGAATTATAACCATTATTAGTCGGTAAGACAAGTTAATAAATAAAACAAACGTTATTTTAATCCAACATAAAACAGCTTGTCATTTTTAGATTATCAGACTAACTTCACTTTAAAGAAGACATTAATTTTATTATATTTTTTTAAAATTAAATTAAATTTAAATAAGTTTTCCTGGACAATCGTTCAGGTGGCGCCCACAATTATTTTAGCGAGTGATAAGCTACTACAAGAGATAGTACCGATATACCGTTTGACCGACGCAGACAAAAACAGCTGATCGCGTGTGACGTCACGATACGATTAACTCGCTACAAACAAATAGTAAAACGGATCGACCCGAGCGGTAGGTACAGATTTACTTCTTTGTTATATATACGGTAGAGGTAAACACATATGCATAAGCATAAGCATTATTTTTCTCCAGAAAATCTTATTTTCAAGTAAGATTTCCCTAAACAGCTTTTAATAATATTTAAGGTAAAAGTATTACACCACAATTGTGACTATCTAGTGACGATAGAAGGAAACGTCTAGTGAGGCTCTAACACTCCAGTGAGACAAATAATTGAAAGTGCCACAGATTAATAAATACATCCTTAACAGGTAATCAAACATGGATTAAATCATCGTTTGGAAAAATGTATTAGAGTCGAATAAAACATGATTCCTAATTTGTTACACATTACCTACTTGGAATAGTCTAGAACAGTTCGTATCCCACCAATCTGACCATGTGTTCTCTAGAAAAAATTATGGCCGATTATATTCAATCTTGGAGCGAATGATATTGTATTAATATTTATTTTCAATATACAAAATATCTATAATCGTTAGTAGAAAGAACTTTAAAAATAATTTAAATTGATTTAATTTTATATCTTGCTTAAACATGAACACTTTGAAAGCTAAATAAAAGATTGAATGACAAGCATCTATTGCTACAACAACGTCATAATAGATATAAATATTCTCTTGTTCCACTGGCAGTCGTCTGAAAGTTCAATGGACGAAGTGAGTTAATTATTAGATATAAAATGGAAAGTTTTTTCTTTTTTATCCATTAGATATAAAGTATGGGGACGATATTTCGCCTTTAAAAACTCAAATTAACAAAAACTATTTTTTGCTTAGCATCAAAGACAATTTTGATTTGTGCAAAGTAATCATTTAGCACACAGTGTAGCGCTTTTTGAAATAAAGCTTAGAAAAGTTAATATGGTCGGGCTGTCTCGTGACAACGAAACTAAAAATAAATTATTTTTTAACCCGATTTGGTATATTTCTAGTGCCTCATTGTGTCATTGTGTCATGAGTGTTTTATTTGTAGTCTGTGACAGCAGCGACAAACAACTGCTCCCCGTACCAGCCTGGATTACATTCGCTGCAAACACCTGGCGGGCCCTCTGACAGGCCCCCAGCGACACCAACCTGTGATTGATAAAAGGAGCACGGCTAGGAACTGATCATCCGTCGAATGCCGAAATGGCGTCGAATACCAACACAATTTTCTTGCCTGGGCCGTTTCTTAAAGTGTTGACGTCCAGCATCTCCGATTTCCGTACCAAATAGCACTTCCTTACCAACAAGCAGCTTTCCTAAACTTTCCTCACTTTCAAATTTCCACAAGAGCGCTAAATTAAGGTTCTCCTCTCCGGAAATCCCTCTCATACTTCCCCTGGGTACATCAGGCAGTAGCTCGTCGCGCTAGGATATGCGCCAACCACGGTATCTGTCCCGCACGGTAGAAAAGATAAGGATTGGAAACCCATTAACAGCTTCCTTGGAAAGGTACTAAAAGTATGCCAGATTCAGGAGGTGTATGGTCTCCAAACTTTACTGCACCCTTGAGTGCATGACAGGACTTTCGACCAGAGACCTGGTCTCTCGCAGTGTTTTAGCTGGCAGAGGTTCGGACATTCTAGCCCCTTAGTGCCGTCTCCCTTCCTTCAACCTGGCTTTCCATTTCTCCCGATGTTCCCATTGTCCTTCCTCAAATCCTATACGTTGCATAGATTCATCCACTTCGTCTCTCCAAGATCTTCTCGGTCTTCCCCTTTTTCTCCTTCCTAATGGACTCCATTCCGTCACTTTGTTGATCCACCTATTTTGGGCTCTCCGGACATGACCATACCATACCAATCTTTTTTCTTCCATGTAGTTAATTACACTTCTTTTCTGCTTCCATTCTCCTTCTGATCTCCTCGTTTGTTACTCGGTCTCCTCTCGTTATTCCACAGCACCTCCTCCAATATTCTATCCCTGTTGCAAGAATCTTTCTTTCATTCTTTATGTTAATAACCCATACTTCCGCTGCATACATCATAATGCATTGGACTATGGTCTGATATATCATTTTTTGTGTGCTTTTTCTAATATTTTTGTCCCATATAAAACTGTGTAATTGTCTAATCCCTGTTCTAGTCTGCACTAATCTACTTTTAATTTCCTCTTCCGTTGTGCCTTGTTTACTCAGTGTGAATCCTAGGTACATGAATTTGTCTGTTCCTCTAATTTTAACATTTTCGCCTACTTCTAAATCTGTTGTTTCTTCATCTCTAATTGCCAAATATTCAGTCGTTTTTATGTTTATTTCCAATCCCGTCTTTGTGTATTCTTCATTCAGCTTTCTGATCATGTAGCTTAGATCTTCTTCAAACTGGGCTATAACTACCTGGTCATCGACGAAGCCGGGGTTGTCCACACTTCATAGCTGCTCAGAAACAGCAGCGGCTTCCTACCCGCCCTGGCGCGCACAGCCGTGTAGCGGGTCTGTCCCCAACCGGCGAGTACCTTTCCCACCGCTTACCAGATCATCTACATATGTCGCTGACGGTATCGCAATCTCGCAGTTTCAGTGCCATCCGGAGCACCCGATCCTTCGTACGCGGACATGCCGCAACCTCAACCCCATCTTGTACTCCCAAGACCTCTCAATGCCGAATTCGTCGCCACCGGAAGCCCTCCGACCAACAAGCTTTGCAGGCCCCGCCTGCAAAACCTGCGAATCCCCCGCACCACGAATTTCCAACAACCTATAATCAAGGAGTCCACTAGTCATTCCACCAGCCTTGCGCCTTCTGGAACCCCGGGTGAGGCCGGTGAGGCTCGTCTTCCGGAGTCCCGGGTCGATTCCCTGACTGCCTGGGCGGACAATTTAGCCTCCAGCATCAGGTCTACTTCAGACATAACCATGGTGCTAGCTTTGGTCTTCCAGTCATTGTAGGCCTATATCCTCTTCCCGATCCTACCTTTCAATGAGTAGAAACTTGCTGATCGTTGCGTAGAATTCCAGTGTCGTATTTCCAAGCCTGGTGACTTTCGCAAAAGAGTACGACGTTGATGTTTTACTTCTTTGCAAGACTCATCTAGCTTAGTATCATAAGTTCTTGCTTCGAGGCTATACTTTTTATTGTCAGATTGCCTCCAACTGCCTTGTTATCACCCTTCTGGAGGGGGGCAGCTATTCTGGTCTAAAGGCGAATATCCCACAGGCCACTACCTCCTTTAGACACTTCTGTAATCAAGGTTGCGCGGTGTAGCTGTAAGCGGACAGATCGGATTTGCGCATTGTTTCGGGGTATCTCCGGCTTAGCCTGCGGACAGCGCCACCGCTTGTGTAGTGCGACGCCCTCCTCTATCAATCCCTCCCTACCATCGTAGCCGGCGACTTCAATGCAATTCAAACTGATCATCACATCATCAGTCATTCTGAATCTGGATCGACTACAGGTGAATTGTAAGCTTTTGCCAGCGGAGAAAAGGACAAGCCTCGATCTCGACCTGCAGTGAACAGGCAAGCAACATCAAAGGTGGCGGAGAAGGAGAAGAGGCCACACCAGCAACAAACAGACGTCCAAACAACACCGATGGACAGGGACTAGCCTCAGTCACCACAAGAAGATATCAAGCGAGATCCCACTGGGCACAATACATGTAAATCGTATAGGTAACGCTGCCCAGCGCCATCCGATGAGTCCGAGATTAGGGATTACAAATAGAGATGCCGGTACCGTCGTAACTGTGGCGTCATCAGTTCAAAACCAGAATTATTTTACAGTGAACCAGCTGTTAGCGCTCCCCAAGCATCGTGTAGTATCGACGAGCCTCTCTTTACATCTACCGATGTACTTCTTTTTGGTGAAATACACCTGACCTCGCATCGTTGGTTCCGGCTACAGACTTCGTGTGTTACCGGGATGACTTGATAAAACGCACATGAGTTAGCACGGCCATCGTGGGTAAAGGCGTTTGTCCGCCATCACCGCGTTGGACTGCCACATGAGCGGAATCTCGAGTGCACCGCGGTTGAGCTCCATGACACTTTCGGCGGTCTCCTCATGGTATCCACATATAAACCTTTACAACCGAAGCTACTGTCTAGGGATTTTGAAGCCGTCTTCGTTGCACACAGGAAGATAGTTCTGAGAGGCGACCTGAACTGTAAGAACTCCGATTGTGGGAGCTGATTAGCGAACCGAAACGAGGACTGCTTACGTAGGTGTGCTACCGTGGGTTGGGTTACGGTCATAGACACGACAGCCTACATACTATTTGTCAGGGGCTATCTCCGGTGCCGATGTACAGGATATCACAGGCGTTTATAGCCCGGTCCACGTCTCCGTCCCCGTCATTTCGGACCTGTCCTCGGATCACTGCCCCATCAGATTGCATCTGGCTACCCAGCACCCCACCGTTTGCAAAAATCGGCGGATAGATGAGTGGGAACGCTTTGGCCCGGCGTTTTGCCGCCGCCTGCTCAAGCAAGTATCGCTCGAGGCTGTCCAGTAAGTCGACGAAGTAACAAGGTAAGTAACCTTGTTCGATACGGCCGTAGTCTCGGCGGTGGAGACTACTCAGAATCCGGCTGAGGTTCACGCCCGACTACCAGCAAGGTGTCTGAATTCGCTTCGAGAGGTATCCGGAGACGCTTGCAGAGACCCCGTTACCCGGCCGTCAAGGCTGTGTTCAACAGAGCGTCCGGCGAGTTGTGTCGTGACAATCTGGCTTTCCGAAAACACAGCTAGGGACTAGCTGTAGCACAGACGAATGGCCCTGCCAACGACCTTAATGTTTGAAGGATTCCCAGTTCTCTAACGGGAAGCCCCGCTAACCATACTAGAAATACCCGGTGTTGATCCTCTTGGCCACTCCCTTGAAAAGGCTGAGTTTTTGGCTGACTACTTTGAGCGATAGTTCGCGCTTAACCCATTCAAGAAACAGGCTTTCAAGGATCAGATCTGCCGCGAAGTAGAGCGCTTTCTTTTGGAAGGGATTTTTGCCAAGCCGGAGCCAGCCAGATAAGGTCACTGAGAGGTTCGTACAGCTCAAACCCCGAAAGGCGATAGGCCTAGACGATATTACGAATGCCGCACTCTAGAGTGTAAAACTCAATTCCTGTCCGAGCTGTTCAACGCTTCTCAGGCTAACCTACTTTTCGGCGAGGTGGAAAACGGCCACTGTTATCGTAATACCCAAGACGGGTAAAAAATTATTCATGCGCGGATAGTATTTCATCTATTACCCTCTTGTTCGGGGAGTCAGAGGTTTCCGAGCAATTGATCCAGAATCAGCTCTAAAACATCCTAGAAAGGCTGGACGTGCTAATTCCCGAACAGTTCGGCTTTCGTGACATGCACTCTACGACTCATCAACTGGCGACACTAGCGGAGACCATTACCGAGGCTAGCTGCCAGGGCAAACTCACGACCGCGTTTGGCACAAGGGTGTCCTTACAAGGTAACGAAAGTCATTCTCCCAGATTGCTACGCTTGATTGCTCGGCAGTTTTCTGCGAGACCGTAGCTTCCGAGGGAGAGTCAACGACGTTCTTTCTTCTGAGAGGCATATTACCGCTGATGTCCCTAAGGACAGCGTCTTTGGGCCTATCCTGTTCTTGGTGTTCGTCAATGACACGCCTCGGGTGTCTGGAGTAATTCTGTCTCTGCCGACGATACCGCAGCTTTTGGTGCAGATATTAACGCAAACTTTGTGGTCATCAAGCTTCAGCGCCAACTCTACGCGTATGTCGGGTGGGCCGAGAACTGAAGAGTTGCCGTCAAAGCCACTAACAGCGCAGGCTTTCGCGTCGTCTAAGGCGGCCTCAGCCGCTGACCGTAGGAGCAGTCTGGTTGTCCTGGAATATGGCGCCCAACAACTACAACCGACGGGAAACAGCTACTACTGAAATTAGAATTGATTCGTTAATTCCAAAAACGTTGTTATGTATCATTTGATAATTATAAACTTTGTTATCTAATTTCCTCTCTTTGTGAGAATATAATTTAAGATCAAACTTAAGTAAAGCAATACAGTTAAGTGAACTACCAAATTATTTATGGAACATAATTAGTCATAAAACAACGATACCCTATTTTCGAAATTTTCTTGAAATTAGATGAAAATATAATGTGTTTGACATGAATTTGTTATGCAAAATTAAGTCTGCATGAATACAACCGAAATTGTCAACAATTTGTGCATTGTCATGTTAACAGCGCTATGTGAACAATTTAAAATGAAATTTTATTACACCAACTGTACACAACTAACCGTGCAAGTCAAATTGTCAGTTTGAAAATATATTACATGTATCTGATTTTTATTTACAAACCAAATAACGATGAAAATCTCATGAGAAAGCATTTGTAAACACGAAAACTTTGAGGAACGAAATATAAACGGTTTATTGTTCCACTTTTTTTAGATCGTCTTGGAAATTAATTAATCTACTGTTGCAGAAAGGAGAGACTGCCCATGTTATTCCTTTCTACACAAAATCGTTTCCAAATCATTCATTAGTAATTCATCAAGATCAACACAAAACGTACCTATTCTGTCATCTGTTATTGGTCATACCGATTGATTCCTATTTCGTAGTGGTAGGTGGCAAACCTAGTACATTTAAACAATAAGACTCTAATTTTCTAGGTTTTGTATCTGATGTATTCTCTGAACTTTCACAGTTAATTGTAGTAATGATTATGTAAAATTATTTAACTGATTACACCATTGGGGTTAGAAGGTTACGAGCCTCAGTACTTCCCATAAATTATATATTACGTTTAGTCATCACACAATCACACAATTAATCATTACGAGCCACAAATTATATATATAATTTGTGATATTATTCAATTTGTTTCTTCTGCAAGTAGTGTAATTTCGTATATTATTTTTAACACCTGACGCACGTTTCACTGAAAAATATCAGTTTACTTACAAACCTCTGATGATACTGATATTTTTCAGAAGTTTAATGAAATATTCTATAGTGGGGTGCAACAGTAATAATTCTGATTGTGATATTTTTCAGTGAAACGTGCGTCAGGTGTTAAAAAGAATATACGAAATTACACTACTTGCAGAAGAAACAAATTGAATAACATCACAAATTATATAATTACTGCAAGAAACGTCGAGTTACCTATACAGAAAATGGTATATATATATATATATATATATATATATATATATATTGCGACAGTACAACCATATACGGTATTGTGCATTGCAAAAATAATTAAAATAATTAATAAAAATAAGTTAAATAAATATTGTAACGTATCAAGATTGTCGTTACATAAAAATAATATCAAATACCCAGAATAAAAATCTACCATGTACATGTCTAAGCCAAAATGACCAAAAAACACTAAAATATAGAAATCAATCGTATATCCGTGGATAAATAATGTTGAAGTAAATAAGCACCGTAGAAGGAAGAAATATAATTGAATGCATCATCAATATTATCAGAAGAGGAAGAATAAACCGAACACTACGTTAGCAACCAGGACCCAATAGATCATATAAGTGAGGCAACATATAATACAAGTGAGGCAACATATAATACAAGTGAGATAATATATCATATAAGTGAGACAATGTATCATATAAGTGAGGGAAAATACCCAATAAGTGAGAAACCTATATATAAGAAGAGAAAGAAACCTATATATAAGAAGAAGAAGAAACCTGTATATAAGAAGAGGGGAAGTTTATATAATTAAGAAGAGGAAAAGTGTATAATAAACAATGAAAAATATTTAACAAGGAACAAGACAATCACATTACCAGTGTGAGGAAGATACAATAAATAAGGAAAGTATTTTTAGATGGAACAAATACCCAATTAATAAGAAGATAATTACACAAATAATAGTGAGTGACTAATAAGTGAATCGATTAATACCAAAATATCACAATCCCAAACTAAACAACACAAACAATTAAAGTGCAATGTTTATGGAAGATGAAGATGAGAAGTGACAACAAAGATAGATAACAACCTCAAATAAACAACACAAACAATTAGTGTATTATTTATGAGACAAGAATATAATAAAATAAAACATAAAAAAGACCGCAAATGTACTTATAATAAAGAGAGAAATAATTGCTCAATAATGACTGAATTTGAATGTAAAATCCTTAATAAAATATATGTTTAAATATCAGGAGAGTGAAGGGTAAAATCAATACAGAATGTAATTATTAATGTATTAAAGATAAGACGACCTGTAGTAGAAAAACAAAACAGTTTACCCAAACCCACATGTAAACACATAATATGTATGACAATAACAAGATAGAATTAAATAATAATGTATGAACAAATAGTACCGTATATAATACAAATAAAATAAGGAAAATATTGTACCAAATAATAGTCCTAACATATCATAGTAAAAATACAAGAATTAAGCAAGAAACTAAACAAATCCATATAAGCATTGTTGTCAATTCAGTAGGATACACATAACCTCAACTGAACAGAATCTGCAACACACAATCACAAATAACAATTAGAAAAATGCAGACAAAAGTAATTACCTGAGTCAACAACCAAACTAGAATAAATGTTCAACATAACGAGCCCAGTATGAATTAAGAAACACAAATATATACTCTATATTGTTTAAACAAATCATAGCCAAATTACCAAAACACAAGGTGACTATCAGAATTGCATAAAATGCTCACTTAAACTTAATAAAGGAGAGGAAAGTAGCATGACAGTAGTTACTAGAATACTCAATACCTCTTTGAGAACCATTAACAGGCATTAAATAAATAAATTTATATGAAAATAATAATAAACAAATATACATGTCAAATGGGACTAGATGTAAATGGCAATCCTACAGAGAATTATGAATAATTAACACAGCAGGGAGTATTATATACACAAGACAAACTGTAGACAAAGTCTAAGGACACATTAATGGATGAAAATACATCCCTAATGCACAAATAATAATAAAACATGAATATCAATATGACAGAACCTATGACATGGTGTATTAAAACCATGCAGTGTAAATAAATAAAGCAACGTTAATGGATACAAAGCTTCACAAAAGATGTATTAATCTCTAATGTAGAAAATAAACCCCAAGGAATTGTATTATTATCAGATATATGTTAGAATTAATAAGTATTAATGCAAGGACATGTAGGGCCTACACGCCTGAAAATGCATTTGGAAAATTGTACACAATTTAGTATTTAAGGAGTAGTTAATAAGAGATAATGACTCTAAATATCTACAGTGAGTGTTAGAAATAACATGTATTATAATAAAGTGGAAAAAACATATGTATAATTAAGAACCACGAAAAGTGCATCATCAAAAAGATAATTAGGTTAATCATGGACAGATTTATAGCTTGAGTAGACTCAAAATAAAGAGCCGAGCATCCGCAAAATAGTGATACAATTAATATCTTAATCCGAAATGTACTAAAAAGTTATAAACGATAATAAATTTTACTTCAATTCCAAAAGAATTGCTAGCATCATCTCCGTACTCTCAAACCCAAAACTAGATGCTTAGAAATAAAATTTCTTAATTTATTAAGTCATTTGGGTACGAGATTAACAGATTTTCAACCAATAAGAAGAGCTGATTTCAACAGACGCCGAGAGCGGCATCGAAGGAGAACACTACTAGCAAACTGACCACCAAAGCATACGGAACGAGTCTTCGACGGGAGTAAATTTTAAAAATGTGCGCGCTCCCTAGTGTAAACAAATACACCTAACCTAACTAAAGTGTTTATAACCTATAGCGAGTGAAGTGCAACGAGTGATGTGAGATAATAAACAAACCATTGCCAATGTATAATATCGGCAATGATGAGTGGGAAAATAAGGGAGTATCTAGTTTTAGCGATTTTTTAATGAATATTAATGTTTATCAAATAATAAACTTTTACGTTGGTACTACTTTAGTCAAGTACATTTGTACATGGCTAAACTAAATAATAATTATTAGTTAACCAGTAATTGAACAGAAGTTCTCAATTTTAATTATTTAAATAAAATATTATTAATTTTAGAAAGAGATGACAATCGAATTTAATAGTTTAACCAACATTGATGTAAACAAGGTTAAACCTAGATGCTGAGTTGACTATAACCAAAACGAAAGTCAATTCATTTATAAATAATAACCGAGAACTATCAATACAGTTAATGAATAATGAACGTACCATGAATAAATATTATGTATAGTTATAAGATTTCAATGCCATCAATTTAAATATTTTAATAATTCACTTAGAGTAAATGGCACTCTAACCTACCTGTTACGAAAAGGTGTAACAACCATACAGAACTGTGCTTTAAAATTAGACAAGCTTAAATATACTCAATTGAAATGAGATCATGAAGTAATTGTTATATTTTTGTTATTAATAACCATTCAAGGAATATTATTCCGACACACAGCAATTTCAATCGTATCGTACATTCCACAACATAACCTACGAGGTTGATAGCAGGTGGACCAGATACGATAATTTTCAATAATATAATTAAATTTGTTTTGTTAATTTTGTAATCACACTGTATAATACGCCATTGTCGTATTTTAGCATTTTTGTATCAAGTATCTTGTACACTAAAAGAATTCACGACTTTTGGTAATTATAAACAAAAATCTAACCAAACCAGGTTAGCACAATACAATATAAATAATCAGTGTTACCAGGCCTGAGCTTTAAGAATCTCGGTGACGAATTGAATTACTTTTTGATGTTTATAAATTGTTTTAAAGGGTGTTAATTGAAATTAACTTATTGTTAATAAACTACAAATTTACTTACACTTGAATCAGTCTTTCATTTCAAAGTAGATAATAACGACAACATTAACAGAGCAATTATTTTACAAAGTGGCAGTACAGCGAACAAGCTTTGAAACTTCAAAACAGTCTCAAAAATACAAAATAATTTTATTTACTGTGCATACACATATACACTTGTGAAGAATTTTATAAACTGTGTTGTGTCATTTTAGTGCATTACAGGATCTACTTTGGAAGGGGGACAACAATAATAAGTGGTAAGTGAAAGGTAAATCTACCAGTGTTCAAGGAGAGAATTAAAACATTACTTATCAGCTTTTAAATCTTTGGACAAATAAACCATAAATAATTATAATAATTAAACATCTCTACACACATAATAAAACGTGTGACCTATTATACTTCAACTCATAGTAATTACAACGTGATAATTCAAGGTGTGAATTATTACTACTACATTATACTACAATAATACAGTTGTATTATTACAATATATGGTTGATAAACATGATTCAGACTGCAAGCTGGATTTTTTAAAATATAGGGAACAGTACAATTCATGCATGGACACGCATATCTGGCCACCTGTCGCTAGCTGTGTGTACATGTGTATTTAATATATGTGTGTGAAACCTGTCCGTTCCTGGACAGTAACAACCCCTATTCAAATGATGTTATATTTTAAGTATTATTTTAATTATAAGAAAAATATGTACAATAATGTAAAACAAAATACACCAAAGTGTGTAGAAAATAGAGATGCACAAAGGGTTATAAAAACGTGAGAAAGTAACGTAAAGTGAAAGTACAATGAATTAAAAAGTGAATAGCTCTCTGAATAATTACAATAAAGAAGTGTAAGTTACACATAATAAACATATGAAAATTAGCGATCGATTGAGTATCGTGTAGTGGAAAACAGACTTTGCAATTCGCGAAGATCGGCGAAATTAGTGAATCGAACAAGAGTGGGAGTAAGGACGCTTTCCACAAACTCTGAAAAAGCAAATATTGTTCAGACAGGAGCTTTTGCACGATGTGGCTATAAATACCAAGTCGCGCTAATCATCTCTTCTTATTCATTCAACCGTTCCCGCAGGAGGCTATGTCAGTCAGAAACGCTGTCTCTAATCTACAGTAAGCGTCACAGGATAGACTGGAAGTGAAAGCAGAGGTTCTATGGACACACCTGCAGCCCATGATGTGAGGAGAGACAACAATTAAGGAGTACAAGCAGTGGAATCCTGGAAGAGGACCCGAGGACCGAAGGACACGGACCGAGGACCAAAGGAGGACACCGATAATGTACCACATCAAACGAGGTGATAAAAAACCATATAATTACCTACAATTGAAAGACAATAATTAAAAAAAAATGATGAGAGACATTCGAACTGTTGCTATAAGTAATTAAATTGTACATAGTAGTGTAAAGACAGATTGTTAATTTAGAATAATATTTCGTGTATGTCAATTAGGATTTGAATATAACGTAAATGCTATAAGAGCAATATTTGATTTGAAATTGAAACAATTTAAAGTAATTAATAAAAACTTTATTTGGTAAAAGAAAAATGTATATGCAGTAGAAAAGAATTAAAGCAAAGTAAGATTAAAGAAATTGAAATAAAAGTAAATTCATTGTTGAAATAAATTAGTAAGCAATTGCAAAGATAACCACACCAAATGAATAAGCCAAGAGCAAAATATTTGATAGTTAAGATTAGATAATAAGATTTCTGTATAACCTGTTTTATGTAAATTGTCAACCAGAAGTCATATGCAAAAGCTCGCACAAGCGAAGGATAATGAATTTTTCTATTTCCGAAATAAGTATAAAGATGTTGTTAAATAAATAATGTAAATATTTAAAAAAAACGTATTACGCATTCTTGTTGTTACGATTACACCTAACATCATTGTTATGTTATATCTGACACATGCAAATTAAATAAAATAAATTTGTATTCTTGAAAATTTGGCGCTCCAAAACGTGAGGTCCCCAAATTAAATTATATTGCATTGTAATGTTGTAATGTATATATTGTTACAACACAAAAAGCCGCCCCAATGCCAGAGAAAAACTATAATGAAATAACTACTGTATATTAAACTAAGGAAAAGAAAATGACTATGACGAGACAAATGACTATGACCCAACCCAAGTGATTGACCCAATAAAGAAAATAAAATGAGAAGGTATAAACTCAAATAATGATAAAAAAGGCACAAACAAATAATAAATGTCTATTAACAAGTATTAAAATTAAATTAAATAATCTAAATTAAAGTACACTAACCAAAGTAAAAGAGATTATATGTTATTAATAACCCTATGATAATAAGAAAATCGAAACATAAAATTGTTAACAGACTTATCAAGTGTGCATAAAATAATAAAAACCCAAAATTGAGAGATAGGTAGGAAGTGAAAGTGATAAACCGTGTAAGTGTTAGAAGTTAGAAGTGAGAGAGTAAACAATTCACAATAATAAGAAAAAGGAAACAAAGATAATAAAACAGATCGTAAAAGATGGATAGACCATTAATATAATAGTGTTAATTCATAATAAACTAGTACTATGAGTGCAATGAAAATAAGACATCCTATGTTAATAATAAAATTCTAGGGATGATTATCAAGATAAAATAAATGGTGTGATAATGTTATTCACCAAAATTGTTATTTGTTCAATTAAAAGAGTTGAGTTTGTAAGAAGGAATATGGCTGAAAAGTAAACAGACCATAAACCTAATTTTTGTGTTATGTTTTATAAGTAATATTAAGTGATAAACAAGTTATAAGAAATGGCAATAGATATCAGAAAGGAGATAAATTGTACAAACATAATATTAATCATTAGAGTAAAGACAGAAAAGGAAATAAGAGAACAATAGAGAAGCAATGATTTTGTAAATTAATAAGAACATTCAATTATTATAAAACAGCCTAAATTAATTCAAAAAGTAAAGAAGTCATCAGTGACACAAAGCAAAACATATGTAAACGAAAAATAATCTGTAATTTGTGTAAAATAAGAAGATACAGTCAATTACTACTTAGGCCTATAAAATGCCTAACAGTATAAATTAAAAATAAACAAATTGTAAGAAATTAACTACTGTATTAGAAAATTCAGGGCAAGTAACTCATTAATTACAATTAGTTAACCATATTAAGATGTCAGAGTTAGATTAAAAACATAAAATAAGAAAGAAATGTAATAATATAATATTAACATTTTTGTCAAAATTTTAATACATGAACAAATCCAGTTTTATGGGGTGTCAAAATGATCTTTGAAAGAAAATAGAAACAGTTATGATAATATCTAATCCATTGATAAGAAAACAGAAGGATAATAGCCATCAGAAAATATTTATTCATTTTGAATTAAAATTCAAATATTACAACAATAGACATAAATGTAATCAACCAATGAGAGTATAGACAGTTGCCATAACAACGGAACGTTATTATATTTAAGTCCGTTATAAAACTTTAGTCCATTATTGACGATCAAGAGACACAGAAGCCAAAGCATATTTGACTCAACTTTCAATTAAAATAATAATAAACACTGCAAAATTTAACGAGATGTGGATGCACGTCTAATAAAGAATTAGTTAATTTCCTCCTAAGAACTTAATTTCCTCTTTACCAAACTCTGATTTCCGTAGATTTAGCGTCATGTTTGCTGATCTTAATTTTTCAAAAATATTCTTTAAATGTTTAAATGCTCCTCGAATGTTTGTGACACACATAGAATATCATCTACGAACACTAATGTATACTTCTCTACCTCATTACCTAAGGCACTGTCTAAACACCTTATCATTGCAGCTAAGCTGGTGCTCAGTCCAAAAGGTACCACTTTAAATTGGTAGCACTTGTTTTTATACAAAAATGCCGTATACTTTCTATCACAATTTCGGATGGGAATCTGCCAAAATCCTGATGTTAAGCCCAGTTTGGTCATATACTTAACCCCATTACATTTTTGAAACAATTCTTCCACACTCCTAGCGCACTCGTAATCTGGTACTAATAAGGGATTTAACTTCCTAGCATCTAAGCATAATCGGATACTCCCGTTCGGCTTGGTGACAACTACTAAAGGGTTTATATAGGGACTACTTCCTCTCTCTATAACACCATTCGCTAACATCTGTTGGATATCTTTTTCCACTTCATCTCTATAATGTAGAGGGATTGGATAAGTCCTTTGTACAAATGATGCATTTTCAGTTAGTGTCAACTGATGTTCATAGCTCTTCCAGGCTCTGTTCTGAACATATCACTATACTCACCAACGAGTTGCTGAATTTTGTTCTGTTGCTCGTTGTTCAACTCAGTCTCAATGTTGATTTCTGGAGTGTTATCAATACAATGCTGGTCACTCCTAACGTCAACTACAGGTTTCTCTATATACCCTTTTACGACACTTACCGAGTTCCAACGCTTAAACTCTTTAATACCTACATTTATTTTATTAGCATTTATTTCCATCGTAATGGTATTTCTTTTAAAATTTATTTTTTCTTTCCATTCAAGCAACGTATCTACCCCAATAATACAATCATGAATGAGTTTCGGGACTATTAGAGCTACTATTTGGGTTTGGTTACCATTTATACTGACAGGTAAATATATTTGTTCAGTTATTTTTTGCATTTTGGCTCCAGTGGCTCCCTGTATATTACAATGTTTTACGGGTAGTCTGGGACAATTTCGCAACTGACAATTATCTACAAACTTTGAGCTAACACAGGTAACTTCACTGCCAGTGTCAATAAGCGCTCTTACCAGTAGCTTACTGATCTTACAAATTATTTCCGGACATTCAGGATAATGGTTCCTACCCACTTCTTGCTTCTCTTTTAACAAGAATTCCCTATCGCTCACCTGTTTTATATTATTAGCTACGTCCTTCTTACCTGTTTTCTTTAGTTGTTTCACTGCAGGTAATGGTAGGTTTAGTTTTGTTTCTTTTCTACCTGCAGTGGCTTCCCGTTTCCCGTATTCATTTTACTAGTCGACGGTTGCTGCTCGGTAGAGGTTATATTTGTTTTACACACATTATACCCTTTATTTGGTTTATTCTCTACACTTCTACTTCTACATTTCTCCTCCAATTCCGGTCGATTTTGTGGTTTGTTACCCTGATATGGGGTAAACCTTTTTTTTCATACGTTCGTTGTCTCTCCTCTTATTTGAGTAGAAAGTTGGTTCTTGCTGATCGCCTCTAGAGTAGTTACTCAGCTGATTACTTACACGCTGTAGGTCCCTCTCTAAATCTAGGCACTCATCTACAACCATAATGAATTTCTCTAGAGTATCCACTCCTCTAGTAGTGGTTGCTACTCTAGTGCGTTCTGAAAAATGACGCGCTAGCTTATATACTAGGTCTCTCTCTTCTATTGGTGGTGTTAGATGTTTAACTTGCGCCATTACATTTAGCACATAATTGGTAGTTGTCATATTCATTGGCGGATGATACTTACCAAATTCTAAATGATCGCGTACCCTTCTTTGTATCTGAACATTCCAGTACTGTGCTAGAAATCTTTCTCTGAAGTCTGAGTAGGTTTGGACTCTGTCCGAGATGACTTTCCACCACGTACCTGCCCAATTCTTGAGAAA
Source organism: Magicicada septendecula (assembly GCA_034769895.1). NCBI lineage: Eukaryota > Metazoa > Arthropoda > Insecta > Hemiptera > Cicadidae > Magicicada > Magicicada septendecula. The sequence goes on from CM068368.1 coordinate 272,844,010, forward strand.
TCGGCCTAACATGTCCTTCTTATCCTCGTCGTCCATCAGTGGATTTACACGAGTTACATACGCCTCAAACAGCTTTAGGAATTCCACAGGATTCTCATGTGGGTTTCCTGAAAATGCAAGGTTTTCCGGTTCTTCCTTATAGCCGCCACACCTCACTACTTTGGTTTGCTGTGACTTCATTGCTTTAGTCAGATCTTCCCGCATTACCTTCAACTGTTGTTCCACCTTTTGATGTACTTCGTCACTGTTAGCCTTACTCTCTACCTGTTTCTTAACTTCATTAATATTTACACCCAGTTGGGTACACTCTTCCCTAATATTCTGGATTTCTTCTTTATTTAGAAGTGATTGTGTTTTTAGTTCAGCAGTTACTTCACTGAATTGTTGATTAATGAGGGTTACTTTTGTTCTAAGCTATCATGTAATTCATTTCTAAGTTTATTTAGCTTTTCGTCTTGACGGCGAAAATTAGTGTTTACTTGTTTTCTAACCTCTTCTAATGTAGTTTTAACCTCTTCGGTATGCTTATCAAACCTATTATTACTTTCGTCTATTTTACCAGCTAAATTTGCTATTTCTTCATCTATTTTAAACGTAGCCTCTTTACTACTTTGTTCTATTTGGCTAGACAAATTTTCGTTTATTTGTTTCATTTCACTAGACAAATATTTATTAGTTTGTTCAATTTTATTATTAACATCAGTTATTAATTTTTGATTACTTTTTTCTACACTTTTATTATTTTCATCAATTTTATTATTTATTTTTTCAATTTTATTTTCAAGTTTATGAGTATCTTCTATTTCATTATTTAATGGACTACTTGTTTTTTCAATTTCACTAGATAATTGATTCTTATTTTCATCCATTTTAGTGGTCAACTGCTTAAACATTTGTTCAATTGCTGCCATATCTACTGCTGATGATTTTGCCATTTTTATATTTTATTATTATTTTTAACAAATAAATTCGACAATTATTTAATAGTTATTTGTAACCTTGAATTCCACTTTCTTTTCAAATTTATTAATACTACAATTTAACTATCACTTGGGTAAAAGCAACGCCAAATTATGTAACATTATTTATATAATTTTGTGAGCTTAATCGAGCTTAATCGAGCCCCTTAGTTGGCCGCGCCAAATACATACAACGCTCCCTTTCGTCTAACACAATTATCTAATATTTCTGATGTTACATAAAAAGTTACTTACCCGTGATATTACTTTACCTGGGCGCCAGAACAAATCCCAGATACAAATGACACGGTTTCAGCTTAGCTCAGCGCATGGAGACACTCTTTCTCAGGATTCGTTCAGTGATTGTGGTTTTCAAGGGGAATCGTTACATACAACACTTTGAGATTTTATGATTATTTAATTAACTTTTATTTAATTATTTTTAAACTTTAAATTTTTAATGGCAGGACTTAATTCTACTCTAACACTTATAATTATTGAGTGAGTGTGAAAAGTAATGATTAAGACGCTCAAACGACCTATAGCTCTTATCTGGTTTGATTAAGAGATTTCTATCTCCCAAACCAGTGCTAAAGAACAGGTCTGCAATAATTTGCACGTCCAATACTACACACCACTTTCCATTCAACACTCCTATACTATATTAGAGCTAATCTTATAGTTAAAATACAAAGTGTGCTTTTCTTAGTGTCTTTTTAAAAATTGTTTATTGTTTTATTATTTGTTTAGTGCTTATATCATTGATCAATGAATCTATTTCTTACTGTTTGATGCGTTGACCGAAGACAGGAATCTGTAGGGGTTCTCCTTATGATGGGGTTGCACAGAAGAATTGAGGTAGATCAATGCTGTTGAAGATGCCCTGGCAATTACAGATGCTGTAGCCTTCTGTAGCACAGGTCCTTCACGGCTGTTGATAAATTAATTAATTTTTTAATTAATTAACTGTGGTTTTACGCAGCGAGTGTTATTGAACGTGATGTATTCATCTACACTGCGGACTACTTCTCGAATTATAACTTAAATTTGCACTTTTGCGTGATTTGAAAATTTCTGAATGTGAATTATACACGTCTAGTGTGTTTAAGTACCGAACGAAGAGTGATGCTACCCCTCGCTGTGAGCTGGCGTCAGTTTTAAATACGGGCTGCTGATTGGTTGTACAAATAAATCATGCGTTTTTCCAGTTGTGACAATCTCGAACAGGTCGCTCAAACACTCCGTGACAAGTTCTAAACGGCAGAGAAATTCATGTCAAAATCGTACTTCCTGTATTTGCAAATCGATTGATTACAGGTATTTGCAAATGTGTTTCCAAAGATCTGACCACAGAATATTGTTGCCTAGGTCTTTATCTGTGTGTGTGTGAAAACACCTTATTCCTACGTAGCATAATTCTCTCTTTATTCCTGTTGGCGTGCGTCAACCGTATAACTTCTTCAATTGTTAATTATATTACCTGAGATTGCGGCTACTTATAAAGCTTTTCTTGCTGAATACAATGCTGTTTTCAGAATTGCCGTATATTTATAACTTTTGAAGTTATCGCAGGTTGAACTGATAATTCGCTTTGAGTAAAATAACATGTTTGAACTGGATTCTAATGTAGCGATGACGTGGTTAGAGTGAGATGGCTGCGATTATACGCTCTCTCTCTCTCTCTCTCTTCCTTACAGCGTTACACTAGTACCGTCTATAGCTTTCATATAACGCTGTGATAGGACGCTATTATGAATCGTTATATATACCCCCACTCGGTATAAAAAAATTGATTATTTAAAATCATTAATTTTTTTTCTAATGTACAGTTTTACGCTGATTAAAATTTTGCACATTTACTTTAGCACATTTTCCCGCACATACTTGCACTACTACAATGTTGCTTACATCTATCTTATAACTAAAGATTACATTGTTGCTTAACCTAACATGGTATATTGAAATTTATATGATCAATTTTAATCATCATTTTGGATTTATTACTGTCAATAATTTAAATAACAATATTAACATTTATTTATATAAAATTTATTATTATTATTATTATTATTAATATTGATTCAAACAATTATAAATTTATTGGTCAATATTTTGTTTATATTTTCTTAAACTATCCCCATGGTACTTTCCTATAATTTTATTTTTCTCTACATCTTTTAACATATACGTGTACCTTGCAATCTGTTTTTCTATCCTATAAGGTCCCACGAATATCGGAAAGAACTTGGCCGTGGTATTATCTATGGCAGAGGATACAGGATTCGCTTTCACTAGCACTTCCTCTCCTTCCACAAACCTTACCAACTTGTGAGTTCGATTATATCGTTCTACTCTCTTTTGACCCTTCTCTTTGTAGTCTATTCTTTCTTCTGCTATCCTGGTTTTTACCTCGTAGGTGGAGCGGTCGTGGCGTAGTGGCTAGCGTGTGGCGCTGCTACGCTGTCGGCGCGGGTTCAATTCCCGCCGGGGGCCATCTGATTTAGATACGACCGTTCCCCCTCGCAAGGCAATGGCAAACCAGCGAGAGGTATCCTGCTTAGTATAAACCTTCCCCAACTATGCCGTTCGGATCCGGCGTTAAACTGTAGGTCCCATATACCTGTGAGAGACTCAGTACCACATGCACCACGGGTATATGCGGGGAGGGTACTAACCAGTCGAAAGGCTGAAGGACTACGAATGGAATAGGTAGATTGTAGTTGGGTGGACTTTTTATGGTTTTGGTCCATACATGTACAGGTTCTTTATTAATAAATAATTCTGAAGGTGTGTACCCCGTTGTTTCATTACATGTATTATTTATACAATCTGAAATAAAACTTAAGTAGTCTACCTATGCAGAATGATTCTGATTACACAATATTCTAAAATACCTCCCTAATTCTCTATTTATTATCTCAGCTAAATTTGCTTGAGGGTGACGTATGGATGTAAGAATAGGTTTAATATTTAACTCTTCCAAGGTTTCTCTCCATAGGTTATGGGTGAACTGTTTTCCTTGGTCGGACAATATTTTCCTTGGTTTACCATACTGTGGGATGTAGAACTTCGTTAATGCTCTAAGTGTTGCTTTTGTCGTGGCTCTTTGGACAGGGTATAATTTTACAAACTTAGAAAAGAAATCTACCGTCACTAGAATGTGCTTTACCCCTCCTTTTGTTTTTGGTAGAGCCCCGTAATAATCCACAGCTAGTAACTCTCCTTTCACTTTTGCTTGGATTGTTTGCATTTCTACCCTTGTAGCTAAGTTTGGGTGTTTACATTTCTGGCACAGGTCACAAGTAGACAATAATCTTTTCATGCGTTTTGCTAACCCCTTTCCTATGAAACTTTCTGTTAAGGCTAGATAGCATTTTTTAAATCCAGCGTGGCCCAATGACAAGTGGCATTCCCAAATAAGTTCATCTATCATACAACTAGGTAATAGTAACTTCCACTTATGCGAACGTAGCTTATATAGCTTACCGTCGTATATGGAAAATCCTGGTTTGGAGTTGGTAACTGCACTCCTCCAAGCTACACTAATCCTAGTGTCTTGTTGTTGATGAGTCCCTATTTCCTTGAGTCGTCTAACTTCTTCAGGTTTCGTTATATGTTTTACCGCGTAATTACCAATATCATTTCTACTACATTTAATATTATCTGTCTCCATGTTGTTTTCTGATGGTGGATTTCTACTGAGTACATCTGCTACCAAGTTGTCTTTCGCTTTGCAATACTGTATATCAAATTGATACTCTTGTATAGCCAAGATCCAACGAGTCAGACGCGCACCTAGCAATTTACACTTTAATAAAAACACTAACGCCTTATTGTCGGTGATTATAGTAAGTTTAGCACCCAGAATATAACTTCTAAACTTTGACAGGCTATGCACTATCGCGAAAAGCTCTTTTCTGTCGTAAAATAGGTTAATTCTGCCCCTTTAAGTGTGCGACTTACAAATCCTAATACCGCTTTTTGGTCCTTCCCATCAATCTGATACAAGTGTGCTCCAATAGCAATATTGCTGGCGTCTGTTTGCAAGTAAAATCATTCTCCTACTCTTTGATGATTTAATACAACAGTATTTATAAAAAGACTTTTCACTTGTTGCAGTGCTTCATCGTGGTCCTTTGTCCACTTCCATTTAATACCTTTATTTAACAACTTTAACAATGGAACAGTACTTTCCGCGTATTTACTTGTAAACTTCTGATAGTAGTTAGCTAAACCTAGAAATGACTTTAGCTGCTTCCAGTTCTTTGGAGTTGGAAATTCTTGTATGGCGTTTACCTTCTCTGGGTCCGTGGTTATGCCTTCCACTGAGATTCGGTGACCTAAGAACATAATTTCCTCCTTACCAAACTCTGATTTCCATAGATTCAGCGTCATGTTTGCTGATCTTAATTTTTCAAAAATATTCTATAAATGTTTTAAGTGCTCCTCGAATGTTTGTGACACACATAGAATATCATCTACGAACACTAATGTATACTTCTCTACCTCATTACCTAAGGCACTGTCTAAACACCTTATCATTGCAGCTAAGCTGGTGCTCAGGCCAAAAGGTACCACTTTAAATTGGTAGCACTTGTTTTTATACAAAAATTCCGTATACTTTCTATCACAATTTCGGATGGGAATCTGCCAAAATCCTGATGTTAAGTCCAGTTTGGTCATATACTTAACCCCATTACATTTTTGAAACAATTCTTCCACACTCCTAGCGCACTCGTAATCTGGTACTAATAAAGAATTTAACTTCCTAGCATCTAAGCATAATCGGATACTCCCGTTCGGCTTGGTGACAACTACTAAAGGGTTTATATAGGGACTACTTCCTCTCTCTATAACACCATTCGCTAACATCTGTTGGATCTCTTTCTCCACTTCATCTCTATAATGTAGAGGGATTGGATAAGTCCTTTGTACAAATGATGCATTTTCAGTTAGTGTCAACTGATGTTCATAGCTCTTCCAGGCTCTGTTCTGAACATGTCACTATACTCACCAACGAGTTGCTGAATTTTGTTCTGTTGCTCGTTGTTCAACTCAGTCCCAATGTTGATTTCTGGAGTGTTATCAATACAATGCTGGTCACTCCTAACGTCAACTACAGGTTTCTCTATATACCCTTTTACGACACTTACCGAGTTCCAACGCTTAAACTCTTTAATACCTACATTTATTTTATTAGCATTTATTTCCATCGTAATGGTATTTCTTTTAAAATTTATTTTTTCTTTCCATTCAAGCAACGTATCTACCCCAATAATACAATCATGAATGAGTTTCGGGACTATTAGAGCTACTATTTGGGTTTGGTTACCATTTATACTGACAGGTAAATATATTTGTTCAGTTATCTTTTGCATTTTGGCTCCAGTGGCTCCCTGTACATTACAATGTTTTACGGGTAGTCTGGGACAATTTCGCAACTGACAATTATCTACAAACTTTGAGCTAACACAGGTAACTTCACTGCCAGTGTCAATAAGCGCTCTTACCAGTAGCTTACTGATCTTACAAATTATTTCCGGACATTCAGGATAATGGTTTCTACCCACTTCTTGCTCCTCTTTTAACAAGAACTCCCTTTCGCTCACCTGTTTTATATTATTAGCTACGTCCTTCTTACCTGTTTTCTTTAGTTGTTTCACTGCAGGTAATGGTAGGTTTAGTTTTGTTTCTTTTCTACCTGCAGTGGCTTCCCGTTTCCCGTATTCATTTTACTAGTCGACGGTTGCTGCTCGGTAGAGGTTATATTTGTTTTACACACTTTATACCCTTTATTTGGTTTATTCTCTACACTTCTACTTCTACATTTCTCCTCCAATTCCGGTCGATTTTGTGGTTTGTTACCCGGATATGGGTAAACCTTTTTTTTTCATACGTTCATTGTCTCTCCTCTTATTTGAGTAGAAAGTTGGTTCTTGCTGATCGCCTCTAGAGTAGTTACTCAGCTGATTACTTACCCGCTGTAGGTCCCTCTCTAAATCTAGACACTCATCTACAACCATAATGAATTTCTCTAGAGTATCCACTCCTCTAGTAGTGGTTGCTACTCTAGTGCGTTCTGAAAAATGACGCGCTAGCTTATATACTAGGTCTTTCTCTTCTATTGGTGGTGTTAGATGTTTAACTTGCGCCATTACATTTAGCACATAATTGGTAGTTGTCATATTCATTGGCGGATGATACTTACCAAATTCTAAATGATCGCGTACCCTTCTTTGTATCTGAACATTCCAGTACTGAGCTAGAAATCTTTCTCTGAAGTCTGAGTAGGTTTGGACTCTGTCCGAGATGACTTTCCACCACGTACCTGCCCAATTCTTGAGAAATCGGCGTAACAGGTCCTTCTTATCCTCGTCGTCCATCAGTGGATTTACACGAGTTACATACGCCTCAAACAGCTTTAGGAATTCCACAGGATTCTCATGTGGGTTTCCTGAAAATGCAAGGTTTTCCGGTTCTTCCTTATAGCCGCCACACCTCAATACTTTGGTTTGCTGTGACTTCATTGCTTTAGTCAGATCTTCCCGCATTACCTTCAACTGTTGTTCCACCTTTTGATGTAGTTCGTCACTGTTAGCCTTACTCTCTACCTGTTTCTTAACTTCATTAATATTTACACCCAGTTGGGTACACTCTTCCCTAATATTCTGGATTTCTTCTTTATTTAGAAGTGATTGTGTTTTTAGTTCAGCAGTTACTTCACTGAATTGTTGATTAATGAGGGTTACTTTTGTTCTAACCTTTCATGTAATTCATTTCTAAATTTATTTAGCTTTTCGTCTTGACGGCGAAAATTAGTGATTACTTGTTTTCTAAACTCTTCTAATGTAGTTTTAACCTCTTCGGTATGCTTATCAAACCTATTATTACTTTCGTCTATTTTACCAGCTAAGTTAATAGCTAGATTTGCTATTTCTTCATCTATTTTAAACGTAGCCTCTTTACAACTTTGTTCTATTTGGCTAAACAAATTTTCGTTTATTTGTTTCATTTCACTAGACAAATATTTATTAGTTTGTTCAATTTTATTATTAACATCAGTTGTTAATTTTTGATTACTTTTTTCTACACTTTTATTATTTTCATCAATTTTATTATTTATCTTTTTAATTTTATTTTTACGTTTATTTTGAGTATTTTTTATTTCATTATTTAATTGACTACTTGTTTTTTCAATTTCACTAGATAACTGATTCTTATTTTCATCCATTTTAGTGGTCAACTGCTTAAACATTTGTTCAATTGCTGCCATATCTACTGCTGATGATTTTGCCATTTTTAAATTTTATTATTATTTTTAACAAATAAATTCAGCAATTATTTAATAGTTATTTGTAACCTTGAATTCCACTTTCTTTTCAAATTTATTAATACTACAATTTAACTATCACTTGGGTAAAAGCAACGCAAAATTATATAACTTTATTTATATAATTTTGTGAGCTTAATCGAGCCCCTTAGTTGGCCGCGCCAAATACATACAACGCTCCCTTTCGTCTAACACAATTATCTAATATTTCTGATGTTAGATAAAAAGTTACTTACCCGTGATATTATTTTACCTGGGCGCCAGAACAAATCCCAGATACAAATGACACGGTTTCAGCTTAGCTCAGCGCATGGAGACACTCTTTCTCAGGATTCGTTCAGTGATTGTGGTTTTCAAGGGGAATCGTTACAAACAACACTTTGAGATTTTATGATTATTTAATTAACTTTTATTTAATTATTTTTAAACTTTAAATTTTTAATGGCAGGATTTAATTCTACCCTAACACTTATAATTATTGAGTGAGTGTGAAAAGTAATGATTAAGACGCTCAAACGACCTATAGCTCTTATCTGGTTTGATTAAGAGATTTCTATCTCCCAAACCAGTGCTAAAGAACAGGTCTGCAATAATTTGCACGTCCAATACTACACACCACTTTCCATTCAACACTCCTATACTATATTAGAGCTAATCTTATAGTTAAAATACAAAATTTAAGAGCCCTGGCAATTACAGATGCTGTAGCCTTCTGTAGCACAGGTCCTTCACGGCTGTTGATTAATTAATTAATTATTTAATTAATTAACTGTGGTTTTACGCAGCGAGTGTTATGGAATGTGATGTATTCATCTACACTGCGGACTACTTCTTGAATTATAACTTAAATTTGCACTTTTGCGTGATTTGAAAATTTCTGAATGTGAATTATACACGTCTAGTGTGTTTAAGTACCGAACGAAGAGTGATGCTACCCCTAGCTGTGAGCTGGCGTCAGTTTTAAATACGGGCTGCTGATTGGTTGTACAAATAAATCATGCGTTTTTCCAGTTGTGACAATCTCGAACAGGTCGCTCAAACACTCCGTGACAGGTTCCAAACGGCAGAGAAATTCTTGTCAAAATCGTACTTCCTGTATTTGCAAATCGATTGATTACAGGTATTTGCAAATGTGTTTCCAAAGATCTGACCACAGAATATTGTTGCTTAGGTCTTTATCTGTGTGTGTGTGAAAACACCTTATTCCTACGTAGTATAATTCTCTCGTTATTCCTGTTGGCTTGCGTCATCCGTATAACTTCTTCAATTGTTAATTATATTACTTGAGTTTGCGGCTACTTATAAAGCTTTTCTTGCTGAATACAATGCTGTTTTCAGAATTGCCGTATATTTATAACTTTTGAAGTTATCTCAGGTTGAACTGATAATTCGCTTTGAGTAAAATAACATGTTTGAACTGGATTCTGATGTAGCGATGACGTGGTGAGATTGAGATGGCTGCGATTATACGCTCTCTCTCTCTTCCTTACAGCGTTACACTCGTACCGTCTATAGCTTTCATATAACGCTCTGATAGACGCTATTATGAATCGTTATAATATATATATATATATATATATATATACATTATAACACCCTTGTTATCTATCAATCTACTTTATATATATAATGATAGAACAAATCTTGACTTACCCGTGTCTTTTTCTTTACCTGGGCGCCAGAACAAACCCCAGATTCAAATGACACGGATTCGGCTTAGCTCAGAGCACAGAGACACACTATCTCAGGATTCGTTCAGCGAGTGTGGAACTTAAGGGGAATCGTTACAAATAACTCTTAAAATTTGTTGAAGTTTGTTTAATTAACGATTCTGTTATTTAATCAAGAAATTTGTGTTAGTGGTTGAAATCACAATCAGAATGATCACAGTTGCACACCACTATATAAAAATTATCCCAATTAGCGCTTTAAAGCTTCACAGCCCATCGTCAGATTGGAATAGACAGGAAATATGTGAAAACAACCCCTGAAAGGAAAATATGGAAATATTTTCCCTGAAGGAAATATGTGAAAACAAGGGGTGAACGGGTTGTTTTCACATATTTCCTGTCTATTCCAATCTGAAAATGGGCTGTGAAGCTTGAAAGCGCTAATTGGGATAATTTTTATATAGTGGTGTGCAACTGTGATCATTCTGATTGTGATTCTGTTATTGTATTAATTTCTTTAAAAGCTAAGTTAATGACTTATTGCTTACCTAAATCTTATTGTTTAATGAGTGTGCTCGAGAAGTGAAGATTAAAACGTCCAAACGACCAATTGCTCTTATCTGATTTATTTAGGGTATTTATATCTCCCAAACCAGTGCTAAAGAACGGGTCTGCAATAATTTGCACGTTCAATACTACACCTCACTCTCCATTCAACACTCCTATATTACTTTATCTCTAATCTTAACAATTAAATACAAATTTGAATTTATATAGTGTCTTTTTTTAAATTGTTTATTGATTTAATTATTTAGTTTGTTATTTATGTTCATTGATCAATGAATATATTTCTTATCTGATTGATGCGTCGACCAGTAACCAGTAGAGATACTCCTTTTGATTTTTCGGCTCAGAAGAAATGATGTTCACCAATAAGATTGACTGATGATCCTGGACAATTCAGATGCTGTAGCTACTCTGGTGCACAGGTCACTTCACTGTTAATTAATTATTAATTAATTTGTTATTACGCAGCGAGCTTATTTATTGAACCTTACTAGTTCCTCTACTACTGCGGAACACTTCGCGAACTGTTTATTTAAATAGTTACTTTGCGTTGTTTGTGCAATTTAGCTCGTATTTAACACACGTTTTGCTTATTTAATGCCCGAACGAAGAGCGCTCAATTCCGTCATTCTGAGTTGGCGTCTCCTCTAAATACAGGATTCTGATTGGTTGCTCCAAATAAATCATGCGTTTTCCACTTGAAACAATATCGAACAAGTCGGTCAAACGCTCCTTAACAAGTTTGAGATGGTAGAGAATTACTGGCTAATTTCATACTTCCTCTGTTTGCAAATCGTTTGATTACAGGTATTTGCAAACGTGATTTCAAAGATCCGACCACAGAATATTATGGCTTCGGTCTTTCTCTGTATGTGTGTGAAAACGCCTAATTCGTACCTAGCCTAATTCTCTAGTTATATCTCTTGGCGTTCTTCTTCTGTATAACTTCTTTAAGTGTTAATTATATTAGTTGATATTTTGGCTAAGTATAGAGTTTTAATTGCTGAACACTATGCAGGTTTCAGAATTGCCGCATATTTATTAGTTTTGAAGATATTGCAGTTTTAATACATAAAATTAATTGAATAAAATTTCATGTCTGTGCCCGCATCAGTAGTAGCAGTGGCGATGTTAGACAGAGATGGCTGCGATTATTCCCTCTCTCTCTTGGTTACGCCGCTAGACTAGCACAGTTTGACACTTTCATATAACGATCTGATAGGTCGACTATATGAATCGTTATAATATATATATAACGTAATTTCATTTTTTTATTGCCAATTGTAGAATTGTTTATATGTCTTACATTTCGTAAGCAATTTTTCATTTTAGTTTGTTTTGAAAATTACTTCAAGTAAAAGTTTTTGACGTTTGTTTCCAGTTCTGTGAACTTATTGTGTTAGTGATTGTGACGTTATATTAATATCGCTTAATTGATACAGTGCTAATAAATATTTGTTACTTCAAATAAAAGAACAATGAACCGAAAACAATAAAACAAAGCAGGTAACAGCTAGGTCAGGAAAATATTAAAATTCCAAATTCCTTTCTACGTTACATACAATCAGCTTGAAAACAAATGACAGTGGACTAGTATGTTAACTTCGCTTGATGAAAAATGAGAAATAGGTAAAAAATTGTTGCAAATTTACCTAAAGTTTCAAGATTGGAACATGTCTGAATTTGTCTACAAGTTTGAGTATGCACTGAACAAAGTTTGGACAATTAACGTGTGTTATGACCTTGAGTTGAGACCGGTATGCACTGCGAAACAACAAAAAGAAGTCGATGTATGTCACAGTATTTTATCTTAGTTTTCAAATGAGCATATTTTAAATTTAAAACTTATTAATACAAATTTGCAGTTTAATATAAATTGTAGTCACTATCTTAATATCACCGACGCAGATTTGCGGTCGATATAAAGTTCTATTTTCTCTTGTACTAGGCGTATAAAAGCAATTAATTACATTAGCTTCATTAAGCCGACAGGGTAATTGATATACAAGGAGTACTGTAACTTCGTAATCTCCTCAACATATTGGTTAAAGTAAATCAATAAATTATTACAATAATTAAATACGCCTACGTGTAACGACGGATAAGACTGCAACGTGTGTGGGGGAGTATGTTGTGTGTAATGGAGTTGGAAGGTGGAATTAATAATAATTAATTAGCCATATCTACTTGGCTAAGTAGGATGACTCTTGACGATAACCGAAATTTTGTTCACGTCAAGTACTACTACTAATTATTGTTACACACTCCTACGAATGTAATCAGGGATAAAGATTACTACCCTAGCACTACCATCGACTACTACTATTACTACTACTCTGTTCAGTACGCTTGATTCTGTTCTTTTGTGGCCGATAACTGCTACTGCATAAAACTCCCGTCTTCTACGTCTAACACTGGTATAGAGGATTCTCAGTCTACTCTTTCTTGTCAACATTATATTTTATAAATATTCTGTGTTTAAAGTCATGCCTATCTCCAGTTTCATTTCTGTTCTCTTACACTCAAAGAGGGTGTGCTCTGCTGTGTCACATTGTCCACAGTACAAGCAGTTGTTATTTTCGACTTTCGTATCCGACTTGTATAATCCCTGAATGAGCCATTATCTGTTAATAGTTAGATCATACTAACCAAAATTTCTATGTACGCAAGCTCCCCATTTTTCAGTATTTGGTATCAGCTGCCTCCTTCACTGCGCCATATTCTGATCTTCATCCCCACTCTTCCTGCCACTTTCTGACCGTCGCTTGTCTTCTTCTTTTCTTGCTGCTATATTTTTGCCACCTACTCTGAAGTGTAATCTACTCTTAATTCTGCCATTAGCTGTAGTAACGAGTAGCCTAGAGGTACTTTATAAATTCGTTCTATATGCACTAGATGCCGTTACTAATATTTTCGTCGCGCCTCAGTCAAAATGTCTTTATGATTCGTAGCCGTCAGTGTTTCTGTACATACTGGTGACCAATATAAAAGTATGGAATATACTACACTTCCATGAAACTCTCTCTTCTTCTTGTAGGATCGCCCTACATTTGGATTTAACTTCAAAAGTTTGGTTACACTTCTTTTGGCATTTTTAGTTATGCATGTGATATGTTCTCCAAATTTCGTATTGTCATCAACATGATTCCCTAAGATTTAATAGCTCAGCTGGGTTTGGTTGTTAGTGGGAGCATATATTCCAACTTCCCGAGAATATGATGCCATTTTAACTACAGTACAGTCAATTTGCTGTAATTTGCTCGTCTTGTCTTTAAATCATCAATTCCTTATATTATTCATCTTCAATTTGTTCTTTCATTACCAAAGTTTCTACTTTAGCTCTAATATTTGTTTGGTATTCCAATCCATAGACGAAGACATTAGCCTAATTCTTCTCTTCCTTTCCTTTCTTTTTGTTTCCGGAAGTACTGTTATAGCTTTCTCTTACAAATTAAGTTCTCTGTTTAGAATAGCAACATTAGTATATTCCAACATTTCAAATTCATTTTCTTTTGTTGCTTGTCAGGTTACCATACACCCATTTCTTCCGAGATTTAATATTTGGCTTTGTAGCATTGTACATTTTTAGGATTAATGAGGAGCTGGCCCACAGCAACCCCCCTCACTTAACCTGGAGGACTAGGTTGTTTTTTATCAAGATTGTCTTTCTCTAGTTTTGGTGAGGCTACGCCAAAATTGCAAGGCAGCAGTACCTGTTGCTCCGCGGGAGGTATTTCATTTTCCTCCTACTACCGACATCTGGGAGGCATCCTCTTACTCACCACTTGGGTACAGGTTCTATCGAGGAATTAAGTAATTTATATAGATTATTTATATTAATCTCTTAGTTTAAAAATTCAGACATTTTCTAATGTTAATGTGATTGAAGATTAGATTAAATAAACATATCCTAAATACATTTTACGCTCTTATTTCGTTATATCCACTTGAATTAGTAGCCGAATTCATTCCATTTCATCCCAGGGTTCCATATGCGTCACATCATGTCGCAAAGAATGTTCAGTTCTATGTTTACTAAATTCAAGGGACATGAATATATAAGTTGCATAAATCATGTCCATTAAATGTTATTCAAAGCTATTATTTTGCGTCAGCTTTATTTTTTCTGCTAATGGGCAAACACGATGCACTTCGCACATCCGTATCCAGAATAGATATATTATAAATTTTCATATAATTTTAAGAACAATTCCAACGACAGACATAGCTGTCACATTTTTATTATTACGTGACTGGACTCTCTCAGTTTATAGCAGTATATAACTAACAATGGCACTCAAAGTGTAGGCCTGTTTGTTAGAATGGTAGATACATCGACTGAAACTTTGAAAGGTACAATACACAGTAAAAAGTAATGTTTATTCTCTTACTACGGAACATACACAACCAATGGTTGTGCGACTGTTCTCGACAAGTGATATAACCTGGAATAAAAACTGCAAAATTCATATCGGGATGATACTGGTGGTAAAACGGACAAACACATTCATCGTTTATTCAACACCATCTCTATTTACATATACCCAAGTGTTGTAATATTGCCATAAGAATGTCACTAGTAACTCTGTTTAAACTGTGGATATATATTTCCCGATCTTCCTCAACTTTTGGGGCCATTAGAAATTAATACAGTTTTATAGAAAAACATTAAAATATCTTATAAAATTAACTTCACAAATTTTTTTATCAGAGCTCTCTATACCTAAATACCTAAGTGTTTTTTAGAAATCTATGAAATTTTCTCAAAAGTTAACTAAAAATTACAATTTTGAAATAATTTTCAGAGCTCTCTTTCTCTAACGTATTTTTAAACACATCTTAAGTTTACTCCAAAATTAACAAATTAAGAAATAATTTATGAAAAAACTTTATAGAATTTATAGAATATTTAACTATCATATAGACAAAATTTGCAGATCACATTACTTCAGCTACACAGTTTCGGCTACTTTTTAGATTTACAAAAATCCAAAGGGGATGTCTGTTATGTTAATAATTTTGTTTTAAATCGTTATTTTATAAAAGAAGAAAAGTGTTTTTATGGATTATGGATTATGCATTCTGATAATAAAATTATGGATATGTGTTATATAACGTTATGTGAGCAGGTGGTTATGATGTCCACTGTTTTAACAAATAATTGATTAAATTGATAATTATATTGGAATGCACATTGAGATAGCAAATAAAATTGAGATCAGTGATTTTAAATTTGAAGTGATTATACAGAATCATATATTTTATTACAAGAGTTTTCACTGGACTATTGAAAATACTGCATACTGCATGTATATTTAGCACTAAATAATTACTTTATCTACACACACACAATTTTATATTTTATCATATAAATTTTGCAAAACTATATTTTTTTTCTTTTGAACGTAGCAGATTGCAAAATTTTAGTTTTATAAAATATAATTTCATGAGATAATTGCTGTCACAATATAGGCCTACTGTTTCAAATACGTCACTAATAAACTGATAATACGTAAGCTGAATTAGTCTAAAGGAAAACCAAACCGTATAAAACAAAATCAGCCAAATAATCATTTTAATTTTCTGGATCCCAGTAAAGAAAAATTACTTAATATTATTTTTGTAGACATTTATGTATTCAACCGATGCCTTTACGAACCTCTTATATAAGCTATCGACGTCCTCAAACTGCTAAAACTACTGATCAATTTCACTTATTGTTCGTCAGACACTCTCTTAATTCAACTTCCATTACTATAGAGAAATTAATCGTTAAAACTTAGTAGCAAACTAACTTTCCATTTAAAAGTCACTCGTACGAATTTGACTTAATATTTTATGCGTGCTTCATGAAATAAAAAGGAAAACTAACCTGTCAGAAAGCTTGTATTTGACATCACTATCACTTAAATCGTCAGGATTCTAAAAGTCATGTGACTTAATGTTTCTTTTACATGTGTAATAACGTAAGAAAGGTATATGCTATTTAATTTTGTTTACCTAGATTTCATCATAAATAAGTCCTGTTGTAAAGTTCTGTCATTACGATATCACAGGTTACGTTGGGGGCGTATTAATGATTTTTATGGCAACATTGTTGTGGTGATAAATGGGTGTGTTAAATATATATAACTTAGTAATTTTAGAATCTATCGTTTATTTGAAATATCGTATATCAGAAAATATTGTTTGTTCTTTCGGAATTTTTAAAAAAAGAATAAACTGAATAAAATTATTATATAGAATTAAAATTCTTTGTTTTCTGGCTTGACGCATTATTTTGCCTAGGCATTCATATTATATCTTTTAGGCATTCATATTTTGCCTAAAAGAACCAGGTAACCCGTGAAATCATTTGCTGTGAATTTTCGACAAAGTCATGCTTTTTCAGGATAATTTAGTACATAGGCCTATATGAAGATATACCCAGACGATTGGCAGAATTGGCATGTTTAAGCTGTCAGAATTCCAGTTAGAATAAATCAACCGTGATCATATCACCAACAACGGCATACGTTTCGCAATGTACGTAGCAATTTATGTTTGTATTGAAGCTATAAATACATTACTGTCGCACCTAAAGTGCCATACTAGACACTGTGTAACCACTCCATGTGGTTCTGCGGTACCCACACACAACTGACTGCTACAGCAGTAAATTTTGCATGGTATGTGTATCAATGAGAAACTGAATTTATCTGTGCGTATTATACTATTTTTAAGACTCTAATATCTTCTACTTTGCCTTAATATCTGAATAGTTATAATACATTTACAGAAACGTTTATAAATCAGTTCTCTTATAGAATTGTAAAAATATCACTGCTTAATTATGAATCCCAGAAGTGATTAGTATAATGCAAATGTTTTGCATTAATTTCACCTTTCGTTTCATTTACATGGAATATTAGAGAAAGAGATAGGTATCCCCTTCCAATTAAGATGTATTTAAATTATTCTTTTCTCGCGGAAGTGTTCTTTACTTTAAAAAAATTACTGAACGTGTAGAAGTTATAATATATTTTATCATAAACTAAGGAGAAACCACACTTACCATTCCTACATCTGCGTTATGATTCTTTCTTTCATACATTATTTTTATTTTTGCTTAAACTTAGCTACAATAAATAAAAAACAAATTGTTACAGTAGCACAATATATTGTAAAGATGTATCAAATTTTCAGATTTTTATCGTTACCATTATTTGTAAGGAAGCGTCATTTTGTGTCTACTGATTATTGTGTCCCAAGTTCTTAAATTAAAAAAAATTAAATTAAAAACAACCCTTTATCTCAAAATACTAAATGTACTTCTTAAACGTTGTTTACAAAATATTTACTTTGCATTGGAATTAGTTGTTACTTTGATTTTTATAATTTGTTTTACTTAATCCCTTTTTGACACAATATTTTCGCTTTTATAAACTCACATAGACTACGTTTAAAAAATAAAACTACATTATAAAAAATTCACGCCTTTTTAAAATCTTTTTATACAAATTCACGTCCTTTCACCAATACGATACCAGTTGCGGTATACATTTTGAAATTATATATTTTTACTCAGAATGAAAACGAAACTATACGCATTAACCCATCCACACACATGCACGCTCGCGCCGGTGTGCAGCAAGAGAGACAGAGAGAACTGAAATAAAATATTCAGACTGCTAAACAAAAGCATTGATACTATTTCAAAACTTCACACAAATTTTTTACTAATAGAGACTCCTCTTTTGCATCTGACATTAAAAATAGTACATTTTTGACTATAAAGAAATATGGAATAATGTCTTTTATCTTTTTTTAATTAATGAATTAATAAACACACATCTCATTGCTAGTTTTGGTCATGAACATGATTAAATATGTGCGAAATAGTTTTTTCTACTTCCTACTTGGCGAAAAGTGGATATTGGGAATTCTGTGCAAAATCTCAGAGCTGTCTTTTGTTTATTTAATGAACAAAAATCTCCGTAGGTGGGCGATCAATCACCTGAAATGTCTTTTATGAACTCGTGTGGTCTTAACAGGTTTTGTGTTACTCTATCACTATTTACTGTCCTTTAATATTTTTTTAAATCTATTTTATACTGACCAGTATGCTATAATCTTAGAACGAATATTCTAAAATACCACTAATGTAAGAACGATGCATATAGTGTACTCGCAGTAGCTATAAGTTAGACTGCCGCAAAAGTCTATTAACATTGTTTATGTTGTGTTATTTCATAACGTAACACTGTCATGTCCTGCGCACCTCAAATTTAGTAAATTATATCGACTACTTGTAAAAAACTCAAGAGAGGACACTCGAAGGCGCTCTGTTTAATTAGTTTAACTTGGCTCCGAACTATTCGAGAATGTCAGAATTTAATGTCAATAAAATTGTCACATTTTAAATGCCTTTCAACAATGAGTAATACTTTGAGGCTATAAATAAGATATGACAGATAGTAAATATTACATTAACTACCACAAATTGTTTGTAATTAGATGCGATACATTTTGGTGCACGACCCATCTCATAACCTTCAGCAATAAGAGCGCAGTCACATTAGCGTATTAATAAAACGCCCACACGTGTGACAAATATGACTTCATGTCATTTTATTGAGTAGAATTTCATATAAAATTTTTCGTAACGTATGTTGGCAAACGTTGCATTTTGAATGTGTCCCGTATATTTAATTAATAATGACGAATTTTTTGCCTCTCAAAGAACTGCTACACAGTATCGACAAAGAAAGTTAAAATTTCCAATATTAAAATGGTGGTACTTTGTTTCTAATAACATTCTAAAAGTATAAAGTGTATATTATTGATGTCAAAAGACTTAGTTCTGTTGTAAACGTGTAACGTACTTTGATTGACCGTAGTCAACTTTTCAAAATCTCTGTGTAGTAGAATGTCTGTTGTACGTAAATCTCAAAAGTCATTTTTATTATTTTTTAGAGATTTAGTATACGATAAAACAAAAAATGATATATATAATGTGAAGTGCAGTAGTGCTTCAGAAATCCTTAATGAAATTCTGTACTTATAATATGTCTTCTTCTTTATTCCTATAATCACGTTTTACGTCTTATTTTAGACAAGATTAAAAAAAAATATTGCTTTAGACTCCAAGCTCTCTTTGTTTTGTTTTTCTAATACACCATACTTAATATTTTTGTCGTCGAAAATAGCACCTTTAGTTTTATGTTATCCTAATGCTTTCTAAAATTATGAAGGCTAATGAAGGAGGGGAGTTCTTAATTATGATAAATATGATAAATCATTCAGGTGTTAAAAGCTATATTAATCAATGTAATTAATATATAATAATATATGTTTACATCCTTTCACAAATACGATACGAACTGACAACGTACAATAATACGGACAGCGTATTCCATTCTTATATCTCGAGTTACCTCACAGCATTCTGATGGTTTCTGCAACTCTTTTCCAAAACGTTTGCATGCCCTCAATGCAGGTTTGACACATTCAAAGAGAAAGTGTTTTTCACACTTTTCTCTAGTGCTTACGTTTTGAGGATGACCGTCTGAACCTCAGCTCAGAAAAAAAGAATTGGAATTTTTAGTCCTGATAGCACTGTTGGATTGATGCTTCAGAGTGAAGGCAACTGGGAAGCATTTGCAGTGTACATAGAGAGCATCCTGCGTCGCAAGAAAGACGAATGGTATTTTTCCGACCAGTGAGAGTATGAAGTAAGCGGTCCAGTCATAAATGGTAGCTCGCTGAGCTAAGTATGCACGCCCCAGCCCGAAGTCATGGAAAGCGGTCCCGACTTGGGGGATTGTAGAGAAAGATGAGTTTTTCAGTGGGTAAAACTACCAAACTACCAGACAACGTGGCCACCTGCCTAATGCCTTTTAAAGGTTTTCTCATCTATAGAACAAAATAAATATGTAAAAAATAAAAAGTACTTTATTTATAATATTTTAATACACGCGCGCGTGTATGAAAACAACATAGACACACTATTTACGTTTCAGAATTTTGAAACTTCTGTCGTCAACCAGGATTAAAAATTAAGTATTTGTAAGAAAATTCAAAGTATGCTTGAAAGGCGGATGCGTGTATTACGACAGATGTTTTAATATTAAAATTTATTTAAGTGGTTTCTAAGCAACTTTGACTTTTATGTGAATGTGTTCCCGACTGTTCAAACACCTTTGACGAGAATGGCAAATAAAAATATATATTGGAAAATATTTTTACCTTTAAATATATTAAGTAATGAATATAGTGGTAAGAAAAATTAATGTGCCAAATATATTGAATACAGAAATGTTGTTAAAAATTTTTACTGAATTCAAATAACCAAAGAATGTGGAAATGTGAAAATAAAACATTATTGATTGCAATAATCAATAATTAACACGTTAAAAAGTAACTAACAATGAAAGAATGGTAATGTGTACACAGAAAAAATTAAGTAGTGTTGATTCATAACTGGTACACTGATTTTTCTAATGCAGGAATTAAAAGGGCATTGGCTGGTTTTTTGATATGAATGTTTATTGTACTATACTTTGTTGTTTCTTATACAGTGACAGGAAAGAGTACAATATTGTTACGACTATTGCATGGATCGTCGTGTTTACAAAATGTAAAAAAAATAATTGAACAAGAGAGAATTAGTTACTCAAAACGTTAATGCTACTTTCAATAACCAAAGC
This sequence comes from Magicicada septendecula, assembly GCA_034769895.1. Taxonomy (NCBI): domain Eukaryota; kingdom Metazoa; phylum Arthropoda; class Insecta; order Hemiptera; family Cicadidae; genus Magicicada; species Magicicada septendecula. The sequence goes on from CM068368.1 coordinate 272,865,224, forward strand.
AGTCTCGCACAAAAATTCTTCAAGTATAGACGATTGTCTAACACATACATACACACGCGCGCGCGTAACAAACAATAAATGACACCTTATTAACACTGTCGCAATACATATAGAAGTCATTAGTTACAAAAATCTACAAACAAACATTCGCAATTATCACTTTACATTAAGCGACTATCAAAGCACATACTAACCTGGAAGTCACAACAATTCAACTAACACACTGCTTAGCGCTTCATTCAGAAATACACAACTCGCTACTACAACTGGCTGGCCACTTTATACTCAGCCTGTGTGGCGTATACAAGATTGATCTGGATGTCGGTAGAAAAATCCTCCAACGTGTGGAAGGTGCAGAAGCGTTTAGTACATCTGTCGACGTTGCGACATCCTGCTGCTAACACAACGGATGCATAGCATGTTACCTAACATAGGTAGGCATGTTCCGTAACATAGGTAGGCATGTTACCTAACGTACTGTAGGTAGCCATGTTACCTAACGTACTGTAGGTAGGCATGTTACTTATCTTCTCAGTGTAACACTACCAAGAAAAAATCGCTGCAACGTCTACTTCCTTTCGGACAGAAAAGTTTTGCACATTTTCCACTAAAAAATTTTATAATAATGTTTTTACCTCCCCTTGTTATAAGGCTGGGATTTTTCAAACATGTTATGAAACCATAGACACAGAGTGGTGTTAACTTTCATTATTTAGAATATAAATTATTTTAAAGATTTATAATCGTAAGATTAAAGTTGAAATCAAATAAGAATTTTTGTGGACTAAAAATATGGCCTTCAGTTGTAAATGGAGTACACGAAGGTCAACAAAGTAAATGTGAAAAGTCAACGTCCAGAACAGTCAAAGTTGCTATGGAGACTTGCATTTCCTTTTATTTAAGATACACCACAAATTGCCTTGCTATTATAATTGTAGTTTAAAATATGATTTTTCCGTGACGTATTTCTTTTATATCAATCTTTGCCGTTAATGATAAGGGCAACAAGTCTATTCACCAACACACCTGTGTTATGTAAAGAGGGATGAGACACAGTTCTGATTGATTCCTGACACAGATCGAGAATTTTACTGATTTTTGCGGGAACTCGATAGAAATCAGTTCATTTAACACCATATGTAATGACAGCAAACAAACTTCATGTCAATGCCAATCTTCTTTTAACGTGGCATGACCACGGTACATGTAAAACCACGTTATTAAAATAATATTTAATATTAATCAGTGTAAGCTGCAGACAGCTATACACTTAGTGAGCCTGATGACACCAGTCTCAGACCGTGCAACTGATGCAGAGGAAGAAGTAAAGAAAACCTCATGCAACGCAAAGTTGAAAGGAATATAAAGATATTACATACGCGCAGTCGTCTACTGTCCTAAGGAATATGACACAAGAAAAAGACACAATTCATGACCCAATTGATGAAGATTCAAAGCTTTAATATTTTTATCAACATTCCAGTGGAATGAGGGTACCATGACGTTCAGAATGTTGATAGTGCAATTTCTTCGTTAATACTGATTCACGTAAACACAATCTGTATACTGTCATTAATACGAATAACAATTCCCTGTGTAGAAGGGAACTACGTAATAAATCTACATTAGTACAATGAACTTAGTTAACAGAGATAAAATCATAAATTGTTAATAGTACTTATATAGAATTAATGAAATAATATTGAAGTAATATAAAGAGTGAAATTAATATCTAACTATCAAGTTAATGTAATATTCTTTCAAAATTAGCCTAAATTAGATAATTATAAATGAGGCTTTTTGATTACCAAAATACCCTTTGTTAATTATACGCGCATCTAGGTTTATTTTCAACATAGAAGTATATTTTCAGAAAGGAAATAAACACGTGTGTGTGTGTGTGTGTGTGTGTGGAGGGGTGTTATGTATGCGCACACTCATTTGTTTCTATTTATCTATTTACCTACTTCTATGTACATATGTTTTTATTATATACAAATCAACATTACTGTGTGGACACACATAAACGTACAGTGCACACACAAACTTATGAAATAATAAATACTTTATATCAAGACGTGAGCTCAGATATTATTCCAAGAGGACGTACAAATCATATTGTAACAGACAGAGATATATCACTCGTGTGTAGAATGCCGCTTCAAAACACGCTAGTACAACTAAAATTTCTCCTTTATAACTATAATTATGCTTCTAGATAACTGTAATTACAATGCGATTATATTCGTGTGCATATGTAACCAATTTACGTTTATGTCCCAAAATAACTAAGCTTTTAAATTTCATTGAAAACTTGTAATATCATGAGTGGAAGCTCATGATAAATTACAAGTTATTAATGTCTCTTTAAGTAAGTTTATGTTAGATTTATTTTTTAAAATGTATAATTATAATCTTAAATGGCTTCATTAGATTGTACAAACTGTTTACTAAACAATCGGTACACAATACGGTATTAATATTAATATTTTACACAGACTTCTGCAGGTTCAGAGCTCTGCTGATTAACGTTGTCCACAGAAGAAAGTATAATGTTAAAACAGTTTATTATCCATTATGTCTCATGTACAGTATAGTGTTATTCTGAAGTCTACTGAAGTCTGTTATTATCGCGTATACTGCTACAAATATTTTATGTATATCTGTACAATTCGTAAATCCTCAATATTGTCATCTCAATATACAATAATTTTTATGACCGCAATATTGTAATAAGAATTCAACTCTACGGTTAATTCAGTATAAAAACGGTGTGATTATTGTTCAACACACGTCTGCAGTGGACCCATTCGTTTGGCTAGTCTAACTCTTTCTGCTTCCTTCAGTAACAGATTTCATATTGCCTTAATAATAAAACGCCGTTGGTATTAATTTAATGTATTTTTTAACTTTTTCTCACTTTATGTATGCAGTATAAAAATATAAACAAACGTAAATTGCTTGTTATTTAGAATAGACGAGTAAATATTTACTGAATACACGAGTCGCCAAACGTATTAGGCTACTTAATTCGTATTACTGAATACGTATATGTATACTGGATGTGAAATTAATTCAATAATATATGTCACTAAATTGGTCTCATTGTGGTCTTAAAAAAAGAAATTTTCTATTAGGAAATTGTACAACATATTTAATAATGATTGAACAATGTTTTTATTATTCTTAAATTTCCTTAGTTTCGTCTCTACGTTACAAACATTATATAAAACACATTCGCAATACATGTTGGAAAGAAACAACAAAATCGATCGAGTTATCAAATTACGAATAAAAAAAATTATAATGTTTATTATAAGAAAAGTTTGTACTTAAAAGATTATACGGTTATAATGATATGCGCTTGACCCATTTCAACTTTAAAATTTTAACCTATTGAAGAGAAAATCTGTTCTGAATGCAAATCAGTTCCTTTTGTTTTCAAAAAAAATTTTGTTTTCTCTTTTCATATTCTAATAATCTCAAAAATTAATCTAATTTAATAAGTAACCCGAAAGGCTGTATATAAACTTTATATTAATTGAATAAAGGAACCAACTTGCGTAAAATTCATTTAAGAAATAATTTACTTTTCAATATTATGTAAGCGGTCATAACTAAGTTCAACGTTGAAGTAATAAACTTTTAGTTGGAGATGATATTATTTACATTCTGTTTATATATTTATATTAACTTCTTATCGTGTATTCATAATTCCCATAAATTGAGGAAAATAAAGAGTTCTACAAATATTTAAGTGTTTGAGTAAATTTGGTAATTATATAGTGCCAAAAGTAGCTACAAAAGCTTACACAGTTGATTTAAATCAGTTTACGGCGAGCAGCCGCGGAGAGTGGTTGCGTTTACCGGTTTATAAGTGAATTGTGTTGTGCTGTGAGATAACGTTTACTACTATCCAAGTGAGTATAAACAGAGTACACTGTAGATAGTAGCCACGTGTGCAACATCATTATAAGGGCATAAAACTGGTAGAGTCTTGTGGAGTACACACACGCGTGTCTCCAACGTTGACAATGCCTAATTCTACTGAAAGTAATCAATCACAGCCCACTGAACAACAGAAACGTAGTTATGCCAATGCTACACAAAAAGAAGTTTTCCCAACCAAGGATGAAGCCATAGTATTAGAGTCAATCGAAGGTATACCAATCAGCGACTACATATTAGCGTTAGGAAAAATTATACACCCATCCCATATTAGATTTGCCTCCAAGATCTCAATGAACAGAGTCTGTATATATCTTTCAAGCAAAGAAATAGTTCAGAAAGTTACCGATCAAAAGACATCTGTATTCTTAGTCAACAACATATTTACAATTAAGCCTCTTCTAACTAAATACAAGAGACTAATTTTATCAAATGTGTCTCCTGTTATTCCCTACAACGTCCTCGAGGACGAACTTAAGAAACATGATATACGGTTGGGATCGGCAACTTCATTTCTGAGAGCAGGTGTCTCTGAACCGGGCTTCTCCCACGTCATGAGCTTTCGAAGGCAAATTTACATTCAGCCTGAAGACGTTTCTAAAGTACCTCCATCAATAAGAATTAATTATGAAGACACAGTTTACTGGATTTACCCCTCAACAGATATGATATGTTTTCTCTGCAAGCAATTAGGACATTTGGCAAAAAATTGTGACAACACTGTACACAAGACAAACGAATTAGAAGCGGAACAGCATACTATACTTAATAAAAACATTCTGAATTACAATACCATACCGGAACAAAGTTTTCCCGCATTGAAAAATCCTGTAGGAACTGTTAACCCGACATTACAAACAAGTAAAGAAACTAAACACGAAGAGAAATTCCCTAGAAATACAACAAAACGTACGCTTTCATTAACAACATCAAGTGCTGAAGAAAATCCCGCCGAAAATTCATCAGGTTGCCCAGAAAATAACATAATAACTAAAACCCTTAACAAGAAACAAAAACAAATAGTACCAACATCTTCTGATTGTGCAAGTCTTGATCCTCTAGACCCGTGGTCGGGAAACTCATTATCAACAGTACAACGATTGAGATTTCTTTTGAGAGCCAAACTTCTTAAACTTAAACTATATAGGTAAGGTACACTGTTCATTAACTTAATAATCTTTAATTAAAGTTTTAAGTCTTAATTAAACTATAGGTACACTGAATAAAACTTGATATCATACTTAATAATGATCTTATTTATTGATAAAAATTAAATTGTAAGTAAGGTATCCATAAAATTAAATCATTACAATGACTGACAAACACTTAATGTGAACAATGGCCTTGCATCTCCTTGGAAAGTTTCGGTAAGTCAGGTTTGTCTGTTGTTTATAATTTTAGGAACGATTCCAGGTTCTCATCAATAAGACGATTTCTCAATTTACTCTTGATAAGGTTCATGCTTGAAAAAGATTGTTCGCATGAATATGTAGAACCGAAAAGGGAAAGAACAGCAAACGCTAGTTTTTTCAACTTATCATATGAGTCAGGAATACTATTCCAGGTGTTAAAATCATCATGTCTTCCTCCTCCAGGTCTTTCAAAGCAGACCACTTGTGCTGTGAACTAAGTTCACATTTGTTTTTCTCCAATATTTCTATATCAGCACAAAGACGTTAAAATTTAGAGCTCCATAATTATTTGTTTTTTTAAACTTTGCATTTCAAAGTTACCAATGTCAACATTAAAGGGAGAAAAATTTAATTCTGTTACAGTAGCATTAAGAGGTTTTTTAACAAAGGCTAACGTCGCTTTGCTGTTTCTGAATTCCTGAAACCTGTCGAGAAAAGCTTCCGTCATATTTAAAATTGTTGTTTTGAAATAGCAAATGTCAATATCAGAATTATTTTCTTTGCAATGTTTCAGCAGACTTGGAAAGTTAATCAAAGTTTCTCTTTCAAAATCTTGAGCAGAAAGGGATAATTTGTTTTCGAATGAAATAACTTCTTCTAACATCGAAAAAATTGTGTTTCCTTCCCCCTGTAGTTTACGATTAAGCTGATTTAGATGAGACGTAACATCTACCATGAAATAAAATTTTTGGATCCACTGATCGTCCGTTAGTTCTGGATAGTGAATACCCTTCTCAAGGAGAAATGCTTTAATTTCTGTTATAAGGAAGCGAAACGTTTTAAAACGTTTCCTCTTGATAACCAACGTACCCTGTTATGCAGCAGAAGATCTGCGTACTCACTCTCCATATCAACTAAAAATTCTTTAAATTGGCGATGATTAAGAGCTGTAGCTATAATGGAGTTGATAATCTTAATCATCAATTCCATAATTTTGCAAATTTCTTCTGGAAATGTCTGCGCACAAAGCGCTTCTTGATGAATGATGCAATGGTAAGCAAGTATCTCGTGATTAATTTTTTCTTTTAAAATAGCAACAAACCCTTTTCTTACGCCGGTCATACTTTTCGCCCATCTGTTGAAATTGACACAATTTTATCGAGTGGAATATGATGTTTTTCCATGCACTCAGTTACAGCATTTGCAATATCCTCTCCACGTGTTTAACCTTTGAGTGGCAATAATCCTAAAAGTTCTTCTTAGGACCTGTAGATGAAATAAATCGTACGAAAAGTGAAACTTGCGCTGTATCATTTATGTCACAAGACTCGTCAACTGCTATTGATAAAGCTGAAACCAATTTAAGATCTTCGACTTGCTGGTTGGTTATATTCGAAGACATTTTAACTGTTATATCTTTCACTGTTTTAGCAGACAATGGTAACTCTTATTTTTTTTTAGAATATCTGCTTTGTTCTTAAAATCCCGAAATAGCTCTTCGGATGCATTTATAAAACAACTTTTTATGTATTCGCCGTCTGTGTATGGTTTTCCTCTCTTAGCAATCTCTTGACTAACCACAAAACTTGCAATATTAACATTGTTGGAAGATTGCATCCAGTAATTAAATACAGAACTTGATTTTTCTTGACTCTTCTGAAGTTCCTCAACTGTTCTGAAGTTCACTAATAAGGCCCCGTACATTATGAGTTTAACAAACATAAAGTTTATAACTAATTGTACATATTTGTGTGAGTACAAAATGCGTTTATAATTTATTATATATATAAGTTCTATAGAAACGTGTGATGGTACAGGCTGATTCTGTAAAACGTGAGGTGGTCAGGTAGACACTCAGCCATAAAAATAGGCAAAATATACTTACCTATTGTACCTATTAGACTTACCTATATTCTTAAGTGTTCTAAGAATATTTCTGCTATTATACTAGATAATGGCGATCCCTTTGCCAGTCCTTCTTGTTGTTGATAAATTTTGCTATAGAATTCAAAGTTATTTTGTTTTAGTATTAGCTGCAGGCTATTTTTTATTGAGTAATATAATGTGTGTCTTCATTTTGTTTTTAAGTTTGTTTATTATTATGTCTGGGATGTTGGTGTACATGTTATGTGATATCATATGATGTGAAAAATGTGTTTATATCTAAATTTATTATCTTTAGTTTCTCTCTAAATTTGTATGTATTTTATATATATTGCGATGTAAAAGGTCGCATAGAATAAATAGTCGATATCGATATATTTAAATGTTTGGCTTTAATTAACGATTTTCTTAATTTTAGACTGCACAGAATTTACTACAGTTTAAGTTAGCACAACAAAATTAATAGACAGTTGTAATACAAATAAAATAAATTAATCGTTCTGTTTAAATAAATATTAGTAAACAGTTTCTGTTGGTCTTCAGTTTGTACTTAAAATAATTCTTCCTACACTCTAATTACATATATCTTAATTCCTAAAGTGTCTCTGTCTTTTTAGTTTATAATTGTTTTATTGGTTTATGTAGTTTATATACATGGGTTCACTTTCCTAATTTGATGAATGATGCGGTGTTTCTCCTCGTTTCCTGACGAGTGTCTACAGATGCTCCTTCAGGTAGTCGTCAGGATACCGCCGCTCCTCCTGTGGTTCTTCTTCAGGATCTCCTCCTGTTTTCAAGCTCTCAGGGTCGTTTTACGGTTTGGATACTTCTATGAATAATGTTAAATTATTAATTATTACTTAATTATATAGCTTCGGCAACTTGATGTGTTCAAAATGCCTAAACAGACTATCTTGAACTATTACCGAATTAGCACTCGATTATTCAGTCGGGCACTTATGACTAGTGTTAGAAACTGCTGACAGACCTAACGTACTGAATCAGAGTTAACGATTACACGTTGTAGAGAGTAACGAGATTGCTTCTTCTGAGTTCTAATGTAGACTGATTTGACTCCCGTCACGGATCAAATCAACTGATATATTAGCCAATCTCATTGGTCAAAACCGCTCCCTCGCCCTTACGCTACAGTCCAGATAACATTCTACTTGTCAGAAATTGCATATGGGCAATGTAAAACGTGCAAAATAAACCGGTATAATGTTATTGCTTTTCTTGTGGGTGATAAAACATTCTTTATAATAAAACTCATAGGCATATATTTTGTTCTGTATACGTATTACTAGCAAATATTACTACCAGGTAGGTCTTATTTTTATGCACAATCTAGTACGAGTCTTATGTCGGACATTTGATTTACATAAAAGTTATTTAATTTAATTCGTTTTTTATTGTTATTCCGTAACACAGTTATTCACACGCGCACACGCGAACTCCCCATATGCCTATGCATACGTTCGCACTACTTCACAACACTCATATTTTTTTATACAGTCAAAAATCAACTTAATCTAACAATTATGACATGATTCTTATTGTCTATATTACAATGTTCCAACACGCAACTTTTATTTTACAAGTTCTCATTGAAACATGCTACAGTATCATATGTTAAGAGTGAAATTATTATTTTATATGCAAATCTCACCTATTTCAACACACACACACACACACACACACACACACACACACACACACACACACACACATATTATAAAGCTCTTTGCTTGCTCTTATATTTATTTTTATTAATATAAGGAGATAAATGGTTGTTTTGTGAAGTGACCTACCTGCTATGCGTTCTTGCGACTTCTTCCGACTAAGGGCGTAGGAGTTTGTTTTGAATTCGCAAGTAGGTTAATTCAGGTGTGCAAAGTACTATAGTTATTTTGAATAGTTTTATGATGTTGGTAGGCTTTGTAGTACAGCAATAAAAATACGGTGGTGGATAAAATTGGAGTTTATTACTCTAATAGGACATATGTATGAAAATCTTATAACTAGAGCAATCCTTACAAACTAAACAGTAATTTGTATCTTGTACGATGTTTTCTGAATGGGTATTAGCATTCAGAAGACGAGCTTATTATTTTCAATTGATACGAATTATATTTTTCATTAATTTCAAGAAGTTAATTTTAAAACAATTTAGTCTATGCAATTTTCAATTCTTTTGTACTTTCGTATGGATTTTATTACTTTAGATGATTTAAATACTCTGAAAATAAGTTAGCTGTGAATCTAGTTCAACGTGCTTTCATTTACTTGTGATTGTTTCACGTATACTGCAGTATAGGTCTCTAAGTAATTCAATGTTAGTATTTATCTAGCGCTTGTTATATACGTCTAATTCTTATCTATTGATTATTACTTAAGCTTATACGTGTTATCCAGATTATCACAGTATGAATGTATCTTATTAATCTAGAGTCTCTGTTTTATTGGCATCTGAATCAATTTAGTTTTACAATGATTTAAAAGAAAAAGAATAATCTTTTGAGAAGTTTATAAATTATATTTGACTTCCCTTGTTCTGAAGATCGTGATGAGGTGCTCCCGGGGTTCCTTGGTTTTCCTGGTCCAATCTGCTAGTGGCGATGATTTCCTCTGCGTCTTGGGTTCCACGGCTAAGAGTTCGGGAATCAGCAACACTCAGCTCCTTCTGCAACTGTTGATGCTTAACGTCTGTAGTTTTAACTGCTGCAACTGCGTCAGGCCCCTCGGTCTGGTATACGCTGCACTCCTGGTGTGTGTATCTCGCCTTGGGTTGCGCTCCGCTTCGTCAATTCTTCAGCTTGTACCACGTACTAGACGGCCTCGTTCTGTTGTACTCTCGATGTGTCTTCACGTATTATATAACTGATCTCTTTACATGCGTAAGTCAACAGGTTAATGTTTTGAGCTGTACGCTTATTTGTTGAAAAAAAAAGTAAGAGTATCGTAAGTATACGTCTTCACAGGTCGAGTCGTTACAGTTGAGTGCCTGTGTTCAGCCCGAATCTAACGGTTCGTTCAAATTTTTAGAATAATTTGATTGGCTGAGACACCCCCCTTCTCCTTGTAATTCAACTCACCTCACTTGTGTGAACGAAAATAATTCTCACAGTTTGAGAATTGTTGTTAGTCTTAATATTCTGAAAAAAAACACCGGATTTCAAATGTCGGACAGGATGTCCTGTTGCAATTTGTATTGCGATTATCTTGGCTTCAAGCCAAGTTATGCTTAGTCTAGAATAACATCTGATTGGTAATTTTTATAACTATGACACATTCAAAGCTCTACCCCGTATTTCACTCACTAGGGGAGTTATTAAATAAAATTAATTATCTCTTTTAATCTTTAATTATATGAACTGAAATTTGCACACCTTATTACAAATATTTCGGCAAACATTTTGGCTATTTTGGTTTTTACCTATATTTATCGGTTTCCGAAATATTAATAATTTAAAATTAGGGCGTGTCCCTAATTGTTATAACTGTATGTGGTTACATAATGCCACCGGACGCTGCCGTTGGTCGCTATACAATTCATTTGAACGCTCGCTACTGCACGTGGCGTGATTGTAACGGTTTAAATTTATTTTAACATTGATTTTCAAAACTCTTTACATATAACTCCAAATCTTTGAGATTCGGTTAAGTTATAATATATATATAATAGCAACCACAGATATTGCAACCGGACAAATTCTATTGTATTGTACAAATCGTTGTACAAAGCCGTAAAAGTTTTATAAAATCATCATATTTAAAATCATAGGCGTTTTTAGCTTGGGCAGTAGTCCGCGAAGGAGATGTTCTTAGTCCACTACTTTACATAATACTAATGTATGATCTAAAAATAAAGGCCAGAATTAGAGGATTCCACGTTGAGAATTGGAGGCTTGAGCCGATGTTTCCAGTTGATGTATCCTTACTCTCCGTTTCAGAAGAGGGACTCCAAAGGAACCTTGATGTTTGGGTAGAGAAGCTAGAAAGAAGAGGACTGAAAATAAGTTTGGCAAAGACGACGACAATGATTGTTGCCAGAGAGCCAGCTCAACACCGGATTATCATCAACTGGAACAAGTCCAAGAGTTCAAATATTTAGGCTCTATAATAAGCTCAGATGTGAAATGTAAAAATCAATTCAAGAATAAGCAGCGGCTCGGGACTTTTCCATGCACTAAAGACCAAGTTCATTGGTTAGGCAGAAATTGCGGACCATTTTAAAAAACACGTATGCGTTAGTTTTTACTTATGGGGCTGAAACCTGAACTTTAACTGAGAAGCATCTAAACTCTCCCCAAGCTATGGAGATGAGATACCTCAGGAAGGTTGAAGAAAAGAGAAGAAGAGATCGAAGCAGAAACATTACTGTAAGAGTGAGTCTTAAGACAGTACCTTTGAAAGATCAAATTAAGAAAGCACAGTTGCGGTAGTTTGGACACGTTCAGAGGATAGACAACAACTGTATGAGGCAAGAATAGCTGGGAGAAGACCCAGGGGATGGAGAAGAGTAACTTGGGAGGACAATGTGACGTGCTCCTGCAGGGGCTGGGAGTGCAGTGGAATGAAGTCAAGGCATGCAGAGACCACAGTGGCGAGACCTTTGCTCAACCTCTATACCTTGCGGTAGAAGAAGATTGGAAGAATAATACGAAGAAGACAAATTGTAGTAATAATGTACGATACGTATGATAACGTACGGTAACTGTACGGTTTGAAAACTAACGATCCCAGACCAGCATATCACCTGATGTGAAGTCAAGAGAGTTGAGATCTCAGTACACACTGTAAGTATTTGGTGGCCACTACAGACAGGAATTCTAGACGCACGCAAAACTATACGATTGTCAGACTGCGAAAACGAGTTACCGCAAGCGAAAACAGGATATATTATCTGGTTGTGCAACATGTTACGCGCCTTGGACTGAAGGGCACATGGAAAAAGTGACAGTGTAAGTGTTTATTAATTACTCTAATGTATAAATAATTACAGAGTAATAAAGAAATATTCAAATGAAGTGAAAAATATCGCCAATCAAGACAAATTATTGTATTTGCTAAAATAGCAAATTAAACAATTTTTTGTGTTGTGAAGGTGACGCCGACCCTGTTAGAACAATCATTGACAACCTGAGGAGTGTTTAATCAATTTTTGACAGTTTCTAATGGCAGAATTATATAACCCCAAGTCAGGTTAATAACGCTCTCTTGCCAATCAGACTGCCATGAGTGGACTTCGTGTGTTTCGCGAGTAGCGCTTGTTATCGAACCGACACAATGGTGAGGAGGACCAACGTGCACATGCACCTGCGTTAAGTGATCTACATAATTCATGGGGTGACAACAAATTAAATTATTTAAATAAGTAAATAAAAACTGAGACAGTAATGGAACATAGACAATGTGAAATAATCTGTAAAAGTATAATAATGTAGGCCTAATAGCTGTGTAAATTGTAAATACTAAAATTAATATAACTTTTTGAATCCAAGGAACTGATGTACGAAATCTGATATAAAAAATTAATTGGCACGCTAAGCATACACATTCTCTGAGTGCATATTGTTCCTGTTATAATACCTGAAGTTGGAAAATATTTATTATCGGTATTTTTAAAGTGGCTAATTATTAGTTAAATTGTTAATTGTCAATTATTAGTTTCTTTTGAAATGTGGTTTTACCGTAGAATACTGAGCATTCCATGGACAGCACATATACTAATGTTGAAGTTCTTAGAAAGATGAAGAAAGAAAGGGAAGTTATTAAGACAGTAAAGATAAGAAAGTTTCAGTATCTGGGACATCTCATGAGAAATGAACAGAGGTTTTATTTATTGCAGTCCATATTACAGGGAAAAGTACATGGAAAGAGAGCAGCTGGGAGACCAAGAATCTCATGGCTGAGAAATTTAAGAACCTGGTTTGCATGAATACAACTGACTTATATCGTGCAGCAGTGCAGAAAGTTAAATTAGTCTGTATGATATCCAATATCCGAAACAGATAGGAACTATCAGAAGAAGAAGAATTATTAGTTATTGCTTATTCTTTATCAGGCACCCGATTATTATAAAAAAAATTATTTATATGATACACTTTATTATTATGAGGTTTATAATAAGAGTAAGTTATTTAAATGTTGATTATTACATAACTGTGATTATAATACATGCCGACTTAGGTGGAAAGCCATAAACCCTGACATTGTTTTACGTATTCAGTTTTGCTTCTTTGTGCACAATTCTTGACCCTGGTATATCAGACTGCGTCCTCGTTAGGTTTTACTTAATTCTTTTCGGTTTGATATAATTACACATTACTGCCATGTTTTGCAACTTACAAATTTCTGCTAAAATAAATATCGTTACGACAGTCTCACGGATCGTCATATTGTACAGTGGAAATAAAATACACGTACAGACACAAACGAAATCACTAATTACCAGATTTACTTAGTCACAAATAACAATTTTGAAATCAGAAAGGTACTTTCATGCAATAATTCAAAGCAAATTTGTCCACGCACGATAATAATGTTAACTATTAGATTTCCGCAGTAATTATAACACAGTAATCACTTCCCACTAATCCGCAACACTCACGTGTTCCGCACTCTACAATATTACTAGGTGTAACTAACTTATGAGCTGGCCGCTGTTGCTTATATAGACCCGCAGAGGTTCTAGAATAATTTTTCATATTCCTAGCGGCGTGACGGCACAATTTGTGTAGTTACAAGCGCTTAAACAGTCTGAAAGCTACTGGAGTGACAGCTAGCCGAGAAACGTGTAGAATGATACTCTCGACTTTTCGAAAGCGTTATGAAATTACCATAGCACTACATTCCTCACTATTTGAGTGCCTTAAATAATAAAACGTATGCAAATACTCACTCTAGCATGCGTTAATGCGTTCAAATAGACATTATACTGCTACAGCCTGAAAGTAAACTTTTAAAATGGAGTATGATTGTGTAGGTTTTTATTGATCAAGCATTTTATAAATTTAGCACGTAGTGAAATATTACTAAAAGTCAGTTGCATTGAACAAAATATAAAAAAATGTTAAGTAAAGCGGTAAATTTATTTTTAACTAAAAATCGGTAAGATTACACTGTGTTTTCGATTGAACTAAATTGTGAAGCCACGGTATACTGTATGCCATGCGTTTAGTCACTACTGACAGAAAGTGTTTGTCAGGGGCTGTTTGAAATAACGTACGTATTTGTCAGTGTCACTGTCATTTTATTTTGAAGATAACGCCAGTAAATGTGGAATATATTCAGTTTGTTAATACTTTGGGGGCGTAAATTGACGGAATAACGTGGTGATAGCCATAAATTCGGAATTGTATAACAACGGTTGCCGTTTCAGCAATTTCAGTAACTAACTACAAATTAAGAACTAAATTATATTTATTTTACATACCGAGGTTAAGTTGTATATAAAAGAAATATTTTATATACTATAACTGTACCATCTAATTATAGAAAAAAATGATTCTAAATTATTTAGAGCTGCAGAATAAAAAGTGGATAGCACTGTTTAATATAATTTCTCTGCATTTCGTATAAAGAACTCTACAATGTTGACTGACTCTACATGTTGAGGACCAGACTGAGTAACATGGTCAATTATAGAAGAAATGTTTGCACTGAATGGTTATTTTCTCATATTACAGATTCCACTATTGAATTTTTTCATACGTTTTGACTGCAGTTACAGCAGATATCCACAATGTCAGTGCTGACTATGCCAAAATGTTAACTACGGTCCTATGAAACTGACGAGTCTGATAAACCAACTGGAGTAGATGGTATTGTATTTGACCTGCAGCTAAGATGTCACAGGAAGCGGCACGGATTGCAATACTTGCAC
This sequence comes from Magicicada septendecula, assembly GCA_034769895.1. Taxonomy (NCBI): domain Eukaryota; kingdom Metazoa; phylum Arthropoda; class Insecta; order Hemiptera; family Cicadidae; genus Magicicada; species Magicicada septendecula. The sequence goes on from CM068368.1 coordinate 272,880,296, forward strand.
GAAATGTCTTTTTCCCTTTACATTTGCACTGAAATTAGTTTCAAAACATTTTTCCGGAGTAATGACCACCAGAAGTACATAATGCAAGGTAGCTAATAATAGTAGTATACGGTTAATTTCAACGACAGGTGAAAACACTTTTCAGAATACTTACAAAAATATTGAGTTGTAATGCTAAATAAACGCTTTCTATATTTTCCAAATGTATTATATTAGTTTCAAATTAATGAAAGGGAATTATTGAAAAAGGCTATGGAGAAAAGAATGTGCTATATTTTTATTGTAATTATTTTTATCTTACAATAAATTATTTGTTCAATAATGAAATTAACTGGCAAAATGTCTGTTCTAGTACACCAAATGAAAGTAAACTCTTATATGTTCCTGAAAGCATTTAAAAAAATTTGTTATAGGTTGTAATCCAATGACAGGAGTCACATCTAAATAATGACAAATTAATTACAATATGCTTGTTTTATAATATTTTCAGTTTGTTGGCTGCAATTATTTACAACACTTTCAATTTATTTGTATTTTTAATATTGATTTTACTACTTTCTGGGTGGAAGGTAAGTTTCCAATGAATGCTACCTTCTTATTTTCCATAGGCTTTAGCAATAAATTAATCCATCTTCAGTGCAGAGTTCAAAATTTTCTTCTATTCTTTAAAAGAAAATTGATAGACATCCTGTCAAGCTTGTATAAACGACTCAGTATAAACGTATTTTCCAGAATATTTTTGGAGGGCATTGATCATAATGTAAACATTTTGCTCTGCTATTGAAACCACACGATTTATACTGTGGGGTTCTTTTTTATTAGCAGTGGACTGCATATTGTAAAACTAAATAGTTAAACGGATTTATTCTCATGTAATCAACAATGCATAAATATTAAGCGTTCACTGACCTTGTCCTTGTGCGCTGTAAACGTCCCGTTGTAAGCAACACTTTGGTGATTTTCTAGGCAGTCCTAAACTTTACAATAATATTCTAATAAACGTTAAACACATAAAATAAACACATGAAATAAGCGGAGTTTTATATTATAATAAGCGGAGTAAAATAACAATAGCGGTGAATAGTCTTTCTATTCTTGCGGTATGCATGTATAAACCAAAAAGAACTGAACTGCACGATATGGCTTACACTACAGGAAAGAAAACGCTCCAATTATGACTGTAGATTACTAGGTGAATTGTACTTTGAAACAGTTAATGGGAGTGCACTCTATTAGAGAACTAATGAAGTAGAGATAGGGGGAGTTTTACTATTGTTATGAAAACAAAATATCTGACATACCGGCCCCTTTGAACCAACTGGTTCAACAAGAAACATTAAAAGAACATACGAACAAATTTGATCCCTTGGAAGAGTATAATAAAATTAAATTATAAGGGGCAGTAGCCAATTGACTGGTCAAGGATTTTAGTAAATGGGAAGACGGGATACCTTAACAGAAGGACGGGTCAAGGTTCCACCGGCAGTCTTCATGTTGACGACACGTACCACTCCATTATTCCCTGGAGATACTGAGATGACTCTCCCGAGCTTCCACTTGAGGGATGGCAGGTTCGTTTCATGAATAACGACTAAATCTCCTATTTTGAGATTTTCTTGAGGTCTGATCCATTTGGACCGTTCTTGAAGTGTGTTGAGGTACTCCATTTGCCATCTTTTCCAGAGATGTTGTGTGAAGGCTTGAACCAATTTCCAGCGTTTTATGTGATTAAGTGGTGCATTAGTTAGTTCAGGTTCGATCAGGGTATTAAGAGGTCCTCCAGTTAGAAAATGTCCTGATGTAAGAGGTTGAAGATCTGAAGGGTCATTCGAGAGAGGAGCTGTCGGCCTCGAATTAAGGATGGCTTCAGCACGCACAACTAAGGTGGTAAATTCTTCGTACGTTAAAATGTGTTCACCTATGACTCTGGTGAGATGATATTTTGCACCTTTAATGGCACGTTCCCAAAGTCCACCTTGGTGAGGTGCACGCGGAGGAATGAAATGGAATGTGATACTGTTGTTCGTAGCAAAATCTTGCATCTCTGGTTGCTTCATGAGAGCTTAAAAACATCTTTTGAGCGAAGAAGCAGCTCCTATGAAATTAGTCCCACAATCAGAGTACAGGTCTGATACAAGACCTCTCCTAGAGATGAATCTCGTAAGGGCTGCAATGAAGGCGTCTGTAGTTAAATCAGTAACCACTTCCAAGTGTACAGCTTTTGTTGCAAAACAAATGAACAGGCAGAGGTACACCTTTATAGGCTGTATCCTGCGAAGTGTAAAAAACTTGACCGTGTAAGGGCCAGCATAATCAACTCCAGAAGCGTTGAAACAACGAGTAGGGGTAACACGACCGGCTGGTAGATCACCCATGAGCGGAGACGTGTTTGTTGATTTTGTACGAAAACATCGTACGCATTTAAATATTCTTGAGCGTATAACTCTGCGGGCGGAGAGGATTCAAAAGCGTTGAGATAGTGTTGCTTGGAGGAACTGGGGACCAGCGTGCAGGTACATGCCATGATAGTAATCGATGAGTAAATGAATAACGACATGATTTTTTGGCAGAAGAATAGGATGTTTGGCATTGTAAGTAAGTGCAGAGTTCTTCAGTCGACCTCCGACACGGACTATTCCTGCATCATCAATAAAGGGTGCTAGACGTTGGATGAGGTTTGAGCATGTCCTTTTCTTGGAGAGTAGATCTATGTTTTCTGCAAAGTGAAGTCTCTGAATGAGCCAGCAAATGCGGTAACAGGCGTTATTTAATTCAGTTACTGTAAATGATCCACTTATGGTGATTTTAAATTTCAAACGGGTTATAAAGCGAAGGACATAAGCCATTACATGAAGAAGAGTCTTCCAAGAAGAAAACTTTGTAAGAAATCCAAATGTTGGGACTTCTTTTGTGGTCATCATAAGATTAAGCACATTTGGTTTCATTTCGGGAATAGACTCCTCCGAAATTGGATGAAGGATAGATTGTGGCCAGGTCTGCATTGATTTAGCGAGCCATGGTGGTCCTAGCCACCACTGACTATGTTTCATCAGAACCGTGGGTGTCAAGCCTCGAGAAGCACAATCAGCAGGATTGTCAACAGTTGAAACATATTTCCAGACGTGCGGTGAAACTAAGTCTTGTATTTGTGCCACACGATAAGCAACATACACCTTGAGACGAAAAGACAGAGTGCGTATCCAAGATAGAACTACTGTAGAGTCGCACCATGCTGAAATGTTGTCAATCTTGTGATGTTGTGAGAGCTGTTCTGTACAGTAATGTAGCAATTTGGCTAACATGTGCGCACCACAAAGTTCCAAGCAGGGAATAGTCACACGCTTCAGTGGAGCTACTCTTGATTTTGCGATCAGCAGTCGTATGTTGACATCTCCTTCTGCGTCTTCTGTGCGCAGGAAGACACAAGCTGCATATCCGGATTCACTTCCATCTGAAAATCCATGAAGCTGGATATTGACTACAGTTGCTAAGGATATGAAACGTGGTATCCTTAGCTTTTCTGTTTCTGGAAGTTCTTTCACGAATCGTGACCACTTCTCGGAAATATGATCAGGTAATGGAGAATCCCAATCTAAGCCTAAGGTCCATACATGCTGTGTTAAGACTTTAGACCAAAAAACTTTTGGGGATATCCAACCACAAGGGTCATAGATCTGAGCAATTGATGAAAGTAAAGTTCTTTTTGTGTAATTACTTGAAGGTGTGTGCATCAAATATGAAAAGACATCAATATCTGGAATCCATTTTAGCCCTAATACACTTGAAAATGGCTGTCCTGACGTGCGTAACATGAGGGGTGTCTCATGATTATCTTGCATGACATTTTCTAAGAGTTTAGGATGGTTTGAAGACCAATCTTGCTCAGTTCGAATCCACCCTTTTTCAAAAGTAAAACAACATCCTTTTGAAGGTGGAGAGCTTCTTCCAGAGAATTGCTCCCTAATAGAGCATCATCAACATATATTTGCTGTTGGAGTGCTTCAGCAGCAAGTGGATGATTTTTTCCTTCGTCCATAATGAGCTGTTGTACTACTCTATTGGCAAGGTAAGGCGAGGACGTCATACCATAAGTGACAGTAGTCAATTGGTAGACCTTTAGCGGGACTGAAGTGTCTTCTCTCCAGTATATTAACTGAAAGATCTGATCATCTTTATGGATGGATATCTGCCTAAACATTTGTTTGATATCACAAGAGAAAACAAATTTATGTTGACGAAAGCGAAGAATTATATCAGTAATGTCATTGTGCAACTTTGGACCCTGATGTAGAATGTGGTTCAGTGAGACACCTGAAGAAGATGGTGCTGATGCACTGAAAACAACACGGATTTTCCTATCTTTAAAAACGCCATGATGTAGCAAAAAGTAATGCGGCTTGTTCAGAGACGGCACAGATGTGCACAGTTTCATGTGCCCACATGCTAAGTAATCATTCATAAAATTGACAAACTTCTGTTTAAACTCAGGTTGAGATTCAAATTTGAGTTCAAGTGTATTAAACAGGCGTTTTGCCAAAGTTGTAGAGTCGCCTAGCTGAGCAGGGTTTCCGGTGAAAGGCAAGTGACAAACATATCTGCCGGAGGCATCTCTCTTATGAGTAGAGACGAAGCGAGCTTCACATTTTTCATCTTGTGGAGCGAGTTTTGTAGTGTGAGGTGGTTCCTCTATGGACAAAAACGTTGCAATGTTGCGTGCAGATCATGATCATTCGTCGATAAAAGAGTCACTAAGCCTGAGTAAGGCTTAGACTTAAGTGAAACAGGTGTCGGACCAACCACAACGTAGCCAAAGATTGTATTGACAGCGTATGCCATAGTCTTGCCGAGATTGATAAAGGTACCATTAAGAGTCAATGCAAATAAATCTGCTCCAATCAGAAGGTCAACTGGACCCAGAACATCAAAAGTGGGATCCGCTAGCATATAACCTTTGAGTCGCTCTTTAATTTCTGGTGGGAGCTGAACACGAGGCAGATTGCATGATATTTTATTAAGAATCATGACTGGGTGAGATTTTGCTAAAATAATCCCACTGAGCGAAGACAATGTCACAGAGGTAAGTCCCTTTGTTTTCACTGGGGCGGTAGAGATGCCACTAAGTTCTGGAACATCTGTTTGAGAGCAGTACAAACACAAAGTCTTTGCACAACTTTCTGAAATAATTGTTGTTTGGGATGCATTATCAAGCACAGCTCGTACAACTACTGCATTTCCATTGGCAGATGTGATATGCACCAAAGCGGTTGCGAGTAACACAGTGTTATTCTGATTGCAAGAAACACCTATCAAGGTAGTATCCTGGTGACACTCTGCAGAGTGGTTTTGCTTATGCATCGTCGTTTCAAGAGAAGGGCACAAGGTAGGTCTATTTGACTGAGTCAATTTTTGTTGCGGTTGTGCGGAGCGGTTCTGAACAAAAAAATGTAGTAGGCTATGGTGACGCCTATGACATACATTGCATGTGTGGACGTACTTACAGGTGACTATCTTATGTGTTCCAAAACAATTTTGACACAAGTTCTTATTTTTAACAAAAGCTTGTCTGTCTTGTACAGTAAGTGCGGAAAAATCTGCACATCTATATATGTTTTGTGAATTTGATGAACAGAAGATACAATGCTAAGTGTGAGTAGTGACCATCGCTATTTTGTGCGGTTTAAACTGGATTGTATTCATTTTAAAACCACTGATTTTTTGAGAGGTTTGAAGAGAAGGTTCATTTTTTGAGATGATATTAGTTAAACCCGCTGCCTCTTTGCAAGAACATTCATTTTCTAAGAATGTAATTACTTCTGTAATGGTAGGAACATTTTGTAAATTATCTGGAGAACGTTCAAGTTTGGTCCTGAATTCCGTGTCAAATCTACGCAAAATATATGAGCTCAACAACAAACTTTCGCTAGCAATATCATGTCCTAGTGCTTTGAGCGCTTGATAATTTTCATTGTAGGTCGACAGAAAATTCCTCATTTGTTTAACTGAAGGATTGTACAATTGTGGTAAATCAAATATATTGTTTACGTAAAGCGTTATCAACAATCTAGAATTTTGATATCTTTTTAGCAAAGTTTGCCAGGCTGTGGCATAGTTTGTATTAGTGACAGGCAACGATTTAATTAAATTTAGCGGCTCATCAGTCAAACAAGAAAGCAAGTATGTAAATTTCTCCACATTAGAAATGGTTTCATTTTTGTGCACTGCATGTTCAAACAGACTGTGAAAGGCTACCCATTTGTCAGGTTGTCCAGAAAATGTTCCCAAGTTTAAGCAAGGTAAATTTACGGTGGGAGTAGGCGCAACTAGTTGCGATGCACCAGTGTGAGACTGATCCAAGGTTTCCTGCGGTAACGATGGTAGAAAAGGAGCACACGAACTTTGTGTAGCTATATTTAAGTCTGATATAGAATCTTGTAATCTTGAAATCTGTTCATTATCAAGATCTCCTGGTAAAGGTGTTGTACTAAACAGTTTATTTATAAGCCTTTCAAATTCAGCATATTTATTTTCTGCGGTGGAACTAAGCAAACTAACTTTTCGTGTTTGCTGTTCAGTTAAATTACCTATACCAATAACCTCAAAAGCAACAATTTGCTTGTTAATATTATGAAGCCTACTCTCAATTAGTTCACTTTGCTACACAAAACAAGAAAATCTCATTTTGGTAATTTATTAATACACTCGCTTTAAAAAACAGATTCAGATGTAAATAACAAAAGAGTTCTAAGTAAAAGTTGTAATTCACAATGTTCTTCCAGTATTCAGTAATTTCCAGTCCAAATAATTTTAATGTATTTTTTTATCACTCTAAAATACCAATAGCGTAGATGACAGTAATAATGGTAATATTATAATAAAGGAATATGGCTACTGTATTTTATAGAAACTAATACAGGGGTCGGTTTTGAAGAAACACACTACACTTTAGAACTATGCTTGCTAGATAAAACATGAAATAACACACGCTGCACATTGAATCAATAAAACTATGCTTGCGTGAAAAAACATGAAAAAATCATAACAAAATGAAAAGAGCACTGAGTATTGGCAATACTTGCCAGTAGTAAATAATTGTTTCTTTTTAATATTTAAGCGTTACAATAATTCAATAAACGTAATAATAAAGAGCGTAATAATTAATAAAAATCTTGCTTTCCAACGTGCTGGATTCTGAATGAAAGATGCTATCCGGCCCGGAGGACCAAAAATGTGGGGTTCTTTTTTATTAGCAGTGGACTGTATATTGTAAAACTAAATAGTTAAAAGGATTTATTCTCATGTAATCAACAATGCATAAATATTAAGCGTTCACTGACCTTGTCCTTGTGCGCTGTAAATGTCCCGTTGTAAGCAACACTTTGGTGATTTTCTAGGCAGTCCTAAACTTCACAATAATATTCTAATAAACGTTAAACACATAAAATAAACACATGAAATAAGCGGAGTTTTATATTATAATAAGCGGAGTAAAATAACAATAGCGGTGAATAGTCTTTCTATTTTTGCGGTATGCGTGTATAAACCAAAAAGAACTGAACTGCACGATATTGCTTACACTACAGGAAAGAAAACGCTCTAATTATGACTGTTGATTACTAGGTGAATTGTACTTTGAAACAGTTAATGGGAGTGCACTCTATTAGAGAACTAATGAAGTAGAGATAGGGGGAGTTTTATTATTGTTATGAAAACAAAATATCTGACATATACCTTGATTCAGACCTTTGAAGATGTTATTTTATTGCCCTTTGCCAAAAACGATTTTACAGTTTTATTAACATATTTTTCTTATCTGGCCTTTGATGATAAAGAATTTGTAGAAAACTTGGAGTTTCTAGTTTTACAGAATGCTTCTTTTGAATACAGTGCCTTTATTAAGTGTATTCAAGGAAAATTAGCTACCGCAGACAAAACGTCTGGAGCCGTTGGATGTTTCGTTTCCAGCTGAAAACAGGATGTCAGCGTCCCGGGGGGAGGGGGAGGTTTCATTTGTTGATTGAAAACAACATAGTACGTATAGGAGCACCATTCCGATAGCTGAACTGTCAAGCGATCAGTTGAAGACACTGTTGAAACACATTAGCAGCGATACTTTAGGACGACTGCCAGAGTCATCTTCTTCTGCAGCCAATGCTGCTAAAGTAGACCATGATGTGATTAATAAAATTATAGAAATGATTATGCATAAGTTTACCACTGCAGATGATATTACAAATATGCTCCTATCTGCGTTCAATAAACCATCGTAACAAAAGCAACGCCTTCTTAAATACGGAGGACGTGTAAACGAAGGAAATGCAAAAAAACGTGATCCCAATAAGGAACAACCAGGTATGTCGCTCGCCGGCAGTACAACGAAGGTGATGGAGTGAAATAGTTATTGTCTTTCAGTATCTTAGTGGCTTAGTTATAAATTATGACCTTGAACAGATAAGAATGGGTTGTGAGTAAAATCGTGACTAGTGAACTATTAACCACGGGTCGTTGCTTATACCTCAGCTTGGAGTACGTTCGGCCTACCTTTCCTTGTCAAAAATTTTTGCTAGTGAAGAAAGCATCCGGTGAGTAGCCAAAACGTCTGGAGTAAAAGGATGGACAAGGATGAGCAATCAACCACGGCCAAGTCCCGATAGTGTTTAATCCAGCCGTGATAGCCTCCGTAAGACTCTCACTGAATTATTGAGTTGGGACTAAGATTAGTGAGTGTTTAAAAAATACTAATTAGATCTCTTATGCCACTAAATTCTACATAAGTCAATAGTAGATATATAACTGAAAAAAAAAATAAACGAAACAAATAATACCGGAATTTGAAGATGGAGAAAAAACTGAAAATAGTATTCACTTTATTAGATTTACTTTTAACATTAGTTTGGAGATACAGAAGTGACTAAGCAGTATCGTTTCTTAAGCAAAGATGAAGGAAAGAAATGTAAAACTGTACAGCGTTTGGTGTGCAACTTTTATAACTTTCTTTTATAGTTTGCTTGTACAAACTAGTGACTTGCTTTGATGTCATATTTCCGCATCATTACTTGTTTACTTGTGACAAGAATGTATTTTTGTTTGCGCTCTAATTAACTTTGTCAGCATTACAAAAATTTACAGGCATTGCACAAATGCAATGCACAGAGAAAGGCATTGAAAATGCTTCAATAAATCTAAAAAATATATATATTTATGTTGTAACGACACCAAAATTCTAAAAGAAATAAGCGCATCTATTTAAATCAAGCTTAAATAATATATATAGTAATATAATAATAATAACGGGGCACAATATTAATGACAAAAACCTAAGAGAAATTTAATAAACTAATTAAAAAATGAACTTGCTGAAGAAGAGTTGCAGTATAAAAACAGATAGAAATAAGGATAATTAAAACTACTATATTACAAGAGGTATTGAATAACAAAGGTGAATGACATTGAGGCTAATAAATCATTGAACTCTGAAGTGAAGTTATATAAAAGAGAAAGAAAACTACTTAAAAAAATATACCAACAGTGATATTGAATATAATAAATAAGTGGAGTTATTGGGAGGCAAGGTAGAATAAGAAAAATTATTCAGAAGATAAAAGATTCCAATGATGTGTATAATTATGAGATTTATAATTATTTTATTTATAGAGTGAGAAAGCTAAGGCGCCACTTTAGAATTATTTTATGGGCAGCAGCCAATGTGCACTGTACCAGGTATGTGAATGTTCGGATGAGCAATTGGACGTAAAAGGGCCACTCAACGCCGATATTCATTCACATACCATATTAATATAGGGGGAATCATTTAACATTAGTATGGAATCAATTATAATAAAAGAATGGAATATATAAATAAAATATACAATGAACAGAGAGAAAATCAAGAATTACAATTCGTTAAAGCCACCAATACAAATAAACAAACTCCAGAGATAAAGAAGAAAATAATTGGTATCGATCAGAAAGGTAGGTTTCAATTTGCCTATAATAATGAAGAATTTGTTTAATAAATGCCAATCTTATCACCAAGCAATATTAATACCATAATATCATACACTTCAACTGTTGAAGACATCAGCAAGCAATAACAACAAGGTATCTAAACAAATCGAAATCAAAATAATTTGAAGGAAGAAACAATAATAAATAAAAGTGTGAACCTATTTCAAAACCAAAAGTCCTACAACAGACATTACTATGACAGATTAATATACTATATAGACAGTACCCAGTTAGATTTGGAGTAGTCCATAAACAAATAAGTAATGATAATAAATTTGATGAATAATGAGTGAATCAATTAGAAAGTCATATAAAGTACAATACAAATTTATAAGTAAATGTAAAGTGTAAATAAGATGTGCTACAAATGTAATATAAACAAGTAAATAATTGACAAGAGTATGTGAAATACAGTGGTAGTCAATTAAGAATAACTAATGAACAATTATTTAATGAAATGAATCCATAGTACCAGATGATACTAACATTAACATTTAGTTTTTCTTTATTATTATTGTTTGAGTTATATAAGTTTAATAGATAATAATCACACAGACAATGGTTTAAAAGTGTGCATTCAGTTAAGCCCTGAAGGGAATTATAGTAATTAGAATATAATTGTTAATTAACAGTTTGTTTATATTTAAAGAAATTAATTAATATAAAACAAGCGTAAGCAGTATCGATTATGAGTCTTCCAATATAAAAATATAATCAGTCAACATAGGCCTAGATGATTATGTTCATTAAATAATAAATTATTCAAAAATATTTGTCAAATTACAAATAACTATAATATTTGATATTAAAATTGTTCATCGTGTTGTCAGATAAAATAATATGTAAATTGCATTAAGTATTATGATGTAATAACTAAAAAGCAACTTGTATGTAGAAAATAAAATAATGTATTATATAAAAATAATATCCTATGACAACTAAATCTCAATTTGAACAGATATGACCAGAGTATTTATGTGTATCCAGGAAACCAAAAGAGAGAAAAAGAATGTTGTTGATGATTATTAAAAAATAATAAGCCAAGAAGGAGAGTTGACTGTAAATTCTGAAAACAAGCTAATTATTTATACAAAGCAGATGAATATTATTAAAAAATAATATAAAAGAAAGTAAAAAAAAACCTTATATAACAGAATATAAAAGTGGAGCAGATAAAGAAATATCATAAACAAATCACCTTTAAAACATTACTGATCCAACAACCAGAAGGAACAACTACACCTGGATCAACTTAATAACAGGACACTGGACTTCAATCCTAATATTCCACCATAAGGCTTCGGACAACGAGTAAGGAGAAAATAAACATATATTGAACACCAAAAGAAGTGGATTCCGTCATCTGGACAACATAAACAAACTGAGATTGGAAATTTCCATCACGGATACCAGAAGGCTGTGTGAACTGAACTGATACATTGTGTAACGTATATATATTATTATAATTAATACTCAATTTATATTATTCATCATTATTATTGTTTGTAATGTAATGTACTTTCTATACTTGTTTTTCCTTTATAATTACTGAACCTTTATATCAGCCAAAAGAACCTAAAATTAATATAAACAAAGAGAAGAGAATCGACCCTGAGATTTATAAATTATATTAATAGTTACACTGAATAGACTATAGAAATTTTTTTAATAAAAATACAATATTATTATTATTACCAGATACTATTCCATGTGTTTTTATTTATATAGAATTAACAAGGTTTATTAATGGATGTACACAAAGAGAGGGATAAATTAAATTAAAACCCTTCTTGTGGTAATTTGACACATCCAAGGTGAGGCATAAAGAACCTGTAAGTCCTGAAGGGTAATAGATTGGCGCTCACAACAGATATTGATAAGGGACAAAATCACGGGTAGTTACAATGTTCATTCACCAATCAGTGAATTCATTCTTCTTTCACCAATCAATGAATTCATTCTTCATTTACCAATCTACAGATTATAAGTTAAATGTAGTCGCATTCATCACCAAATTTTAAATGTGTACTACGTTATTGACAACAAAGAATTAGTTTCTATGGAAACTCACCGGTTCCCATTTTCGATCACGCACCAGCGGTCGTTTTCAAATGTGCGACACGTCCTTATAAACATTTTCAATGTTAAAAGCAATAATAGTCATAGCCTGACTACATCTTAACTTTGAATTTTTCATTTCTGAATATTTCATTTTTGTTAAAAATGTAGGCTAGTTTATAGTCACTGCGGTACTAAAAGCAAACACTTATTTTAATAATTTCTAATGTACAATCATCTTAAGGTGTCAATGAAAAATTGGGTGAAATCAAAATTCATGTGACACCAGGAAGACACAAAAAGAAGTAAAAACGTCAAGAAGAAACTTAAAATAATATATTTCTGAAAAAAAAAAAATAAAAACAGAAGCAAAACTTTGTTACAGCTGTATTATTGTGTCACTTTTGATACCGAATATTGTTTCTGTCATCATACTTTTATGTTGTAGCAAAGTGTCAAATATGAAAATAGGTGTCAATAAAGAATATTCGTATAGAAATCTGTATTCTCTTTCTTTTGTTTATTTCTGGAAAAGACGAGCATGTGTAACCCCCTCCCCCCCACACACACACACACATTACTACTTTTTTCTCTGTTGATTCTTATTCATATTCGGCTAAATTATATTTCTGTCTAAAATAATTGTCAGCTTAAGGTTATTTAGGAATAACGTATTTTCTTAATTTTATAGGAATAGAATTAACACCATTCAAAGAAAATCATTGATAACAACTATAAACATAATGATTACTGGGATTAAAAAACTGAGCTTCTGGGATCAAGAGGCGGGTAGGACTTTACTTTTCTGTAGTCAATGAGAGTTCGAGCAACACACTTAGAATACTCGGAAATATATTGAATCTTTTTTAACTTCCTTGAAACAAATACAGTAAAACTTTGAAAATAATGGGGGCTGACCGGTAATCAAAGTTCTTATAACTTATAATCGGGGTTTTACTGTACTCGGAAAAACTGTTTTGTTTTCTATAATGCGAGTTTTTTTGTCAGTCTCATGTACTTTGCTACCAAAAAAAAGTTTTGCAAATATTTTTGGAAAGGTTTGATAGCAACGCCACTAAACTAGTCTTGACAAGGTTGGAAGAGCACATATTTTTGAAGAGATAGCGTGCATCACTTGGTGCACGGGTTTGCCAATTAATAGTTTCATGAAGATGAACAACATACAGCTTCTTTGAAATTATAGACAGTATCTTCAGCAGCTTCATTAGCTACTCGATTAAATAAACAAGTAGACAATCAAACTATTAAAATGAAACTGTAATAGTGATAGGCTGAATTTTACTCTTAACTCATGAAAGGAGGCATTGAAATCATACTACAATGGTGGGTCCATTCGGGGAGGGGGACTTGGGCGGAAAAACATTGCATTACCTTATTACTTAGTTTGTAAACTTTTCACTAATCTCTATTTTTTCGCCTTTCAACCCAATGTTTGTGCTTTTATTGATTGACACTACAGTGTAAACAAACGTGGTTACCTGGAAGAGCTGATGGTTTTGATTACCACCTCATAGCTCCTATATGCTGCACCTATGTTCATTGATGCAAACGGAATGACACATTAAGTTTGTACATCACATACTTCGATACTTAACGTTACGACTATTACGTTATATAAACAAAACGAATAGCTGAAACAATCGTTGTTTTTGTAATGCGAGGTTTTGTATGTGAAGTCATCTGGCCTTCATCACGTAAAATTTTAATATGATATACGTTGGAAAGATAATGAAAACAATTTTATCATTTAATTAAGTTACAGATACCTATAATTTATAAAATATTAAAGTATAAGCAACCAAAAAGTAATAGACGTAACCATATTGGCACTGAGCATGGTAGGTAAACCACAATGTCAGTCAAAGAAGATGAATGTAATTTAAAAAATACACAGCAATGCCCTAGTAAAAGGCAGAATGGAAAGACCTTACTCATATAGACCTACTACTGCATATGGTAAAAAACAAGTTAATAGTACAGGTAAACTAGATAGCGGTGCAACAAAGAACGTTGGCTAATTGACATATGTAGAAATCGGATAATGGAATACCAAGCTCTTATCTAATTAGAGTAGATTAAAGTCGCTACTAAAACATGTAAAGCAAGAAATCTTGTCTAATGTTACGTACCTTAACTAGCTGGAACTGTAGGAGTATAGGTAAGTATTCACATAGTGCAATAATTTTGTGCTTACAAATATTGTGTTGTGAGTGTATGTGTGCGCCCTCGTGCACTATTTATAATTATTTTATAAATGACTATATCACAAATAGGACACTAAAACATTTGATAAGCATTGACAGTCATCTTTTTATTAATGCAAAGATTTAAATTCGTGAAATTTATTAAAAGACTCTAATCATAGTATAATTCATAATTATTATTTGTGCTGTGAATTATGCATTATTAACACTTGGTGTGGGTGAATCTTAACATATTTCGTCCAATAAAATATTTTATAGGTGCTGATGTCTAAAAAGTAAAAATACATTTGCGTATACATTCCACAGGACAATTAATGTGGATAACAGAAGTAACTACCACGCAGCTGTACGTTTTTCTTTTTTCTACAATTTTACTTTTTTTCATTTTTGTTTCTAATTTTTCTAATTTTGAAGTAACAAATTTTTAGCTACATTGCCGCAAGTGTGTTCTGCTTTTATCATGATGTTTGCTTGCTAAAAATAATAATTATTATTTGAGTTACGAGATTGTAAATCACTTATTTTCATAAAATTAATAAATGGTTAAATGCATAAAAGAACATTAGGTAATTTATTATGATTTCCCTGTAAACAACAGTTTGTAAGGCTGCACATAGTTTATTTGCGTGCCATGTTTTCCAAAGCTGGGTACAATACATCATTCCGACCATTGTTGCTGCTAATTAATAGCAAACTTTCACAGAATTGAGCTGAATCATGTCAACTATTTGTGTCGCGTGATGCTCAGCAGTTGATGCTTGTCGATTATGTGCAGAGTCGATGATTATTTTAATGATTAGTAATGTACGTAACACAAACATGCAGCTACATAAGCTGCGTGTATGTGTGTACATATTTAAAATTCAAAATCATTACTAATTTTAGAGAAATACATTGTAGTCTCAACTATAGAAACTATAGAAAAGTGAATACTTACATAGATTAGGACAGATTGTCTATAAAAAAAACTATAGCGCATTGTCATATGTGTCAGCAAAGTATCCATTAAAATGTAACGGAAACACCAATTGATTTAACCTGTTAATAACATATTTCAATTTAATATATATGTTCATATAGAAATTTAACGTATTATAACACAAAGATTAATAACAATTATGTTTCAAACGCCATGGTGTTTTTGGTACAATCACACACATAGAGACTTGGAGATACCTAAAGTAATAGAAGAAATCAAAAAGTTTGCAAGAAACACGGGAACATTAATGTACTTCAACGTGTAGACAATTTCAGTTTCAGGAGAAGACGTTAAACGGTTAAATTACAGTTTTGTAGTTAGAACATGAAATTAGTGTCTTATTTTACGTCCCAATATGACTCGGATGGGATATCTTACTCTGTATGTAGTTTACGTCTTTAGAGATAAATTATATGCTTATCCATAAAACTAATAGTAAAAATATTTTAAACATGTGAAAATGCAATTTTAAAATTCGAATTGTTAAAAAAGTAAATAACTCTTCACTGAGTGAAAACAACATACTTATTCGCATACAGATCACAATTATAAAACTCTACAAATGTACGTAAATAAAACTTTTTAACCCTATAATACTTACCTAGTATCAACTATATAACTTTAGAAAATAACAGACTTGGTTTTATTAATACTACGAAAAATATGTATACCTCTCATTACACCTATTCGTATAGGTAATTTTGTTAAATTGACATGAGAAAGGATTTTGAGTAAAAATAATTGTTCTGTTGACAGGAAATTCTATATAAATCTTGATTGATAATATACGTATGATCTGCTAAATAAATATATTTACTTATATTAAATAAATGAACGCAGTAAACAGTTATAACTGTGCAATCAGGTCCCATCCTTGTGACATTAAAGGAATTATAGACAATCTTCAGTAAACGATTTTTCTGAGGGATAGATAAAGATATCAAAGAGCACTAAACATATTTTGAATAAAATGACTTATCCTATATTGCTCTCTGATGGTGGTGGTTGTGACGTACACACACACGTCTCAAGGCGGCATGCTTATCATCCACGACGAAGAGACCTACATCTCTCAAAGGCTTTGTATAAACAAAGTACACAGAATTTCAGAAGCACATATATGCCTATTTCAAAACATCCTGTCACATTACATAACAAATTTGCCAACAAACACAAAGCTTTTAATAATAACAGTCGAAGTTAATACAGTTTATTTGAGGCATAAAGTCAGAGGAAAACAATTTTAGTATAACAGAATTCTAAAAAATGATATTCCCCAATAATGTGCATTAAAATTGAGAGTAAATGGAAAAAAAAATTACTCATACATGTATTTTTGATTTTAGGTAAAATGCACTGTGTGTGTTTGTGTGTGTTTTATTCACATTATTCTTGTTATATTATGAATAATAAACAATAAGAAATATATATTTTACAAGACTCTATATTCCATATGTGATTATATTTTATTACAACGTTTTGACAGTTTCTTACTATCATCTTTAAAGACGCCAACTGTTGTTTGTAACATAATCAACATAGTCAAACTCTCGAAACACTGTAATTAGATAGAATTCCATATAAAATACATTATTGTAAAAAATATTGTATATTATTTAATATTGGTATATACTGTTAATCCATATTTAAACAGATATCGAGCCTCGGGTCATTATTCGTGACAATAAAGTGAACTACATTTTTCATCCAAGTTACGAAGGCATCTAGTCTCAATTTCACTGTATAATTCTTTTATTATTAACTTAATGAATTTATATAAATTTAAACTTTCTTTAATTTTGTAAATTTTAATTGAATTTACACCTTTCTTCTTTAGAATTTATTGATGACTTGTTCGTATCATTATTAATATACTGGATATCAAAATTTACTTTAATCGTATCCTACAATTTTGTTTGAACCTAATTCTCCATAAATAGAAGCAAAGAATGATTATAATAGTAGGCATTATAACACTGGCCCTGCAGTTTCTGCAGGTTTCTGTATACACTGATTCAACACAACATACCTGTGTGCTGTATGACTTGTTATGTTAGTATTTAGTAACAACTTTTATAACATTAGTAGCTATTTTCATGAGAAATTCATAATTAATAACAGTAATCTTGGTCATCATTTTGAATTAAATTGTTTAAGAATGTCTTAGATCATTAAGAATTTAATTCCCTAAATTATATCGGTTTCTTCTGCGTCATTAACGAAACGGTTTCGGCGTATTTTCATTAAATTGTAACCTCAAACACAACTTGCATTTAATTTCATTGCACACAAGTAGGTAAGTATTATATAAATATAGCTTTTATTTGTGAATGAAAGCCATTAATAATGTATAATCTATTCAGTTGACTCTTACGTTTAAATGTTTGTACGTCTATTGACTTAAAAATCTGCGTGACTTGTAAAAAAAGTATAAGCCCTTGTAAGACTGTGTTGCTAAGTACCTTTAATATTTACTACTCTTTTATACATAATTTGGTGAACAAATAAATAATTTGAAAATTATTTAGCAATTTTTAAAATTTTTGCAAAACAGTAAGAAGAGGTGGCTTTCAAGGTTTGCAAAGCAGTAAGAAGAGGTGGCTTTCAATGTTTGCAAAGTAGTAAGAAGAGGTGGCTTTCAATGTTTGCAAAGCAGTAAGAAGAGGTGGCTTTCAATGTTTCAGAAATAAGAGATGAGATGGTAATTCAGTGGCTTCTAAATACAAACACAAATCTCTGTAGCCCTTAAAACTGCTCATGTGCATTGTGAGAGCATCACTGAGTTCGTACATAAATTTAATAACAATTATATGTTGTGAAATATTTGCAGTCTACACGTTTCAAAATAGTGTGTTGTCGTTTTAAAAGTTACCTTTTCAAAGTAGCCTAAATAAATTACACCTGGAATTTAACGAACGCCTGATTATTTTTAAAATTAAAATATTTTTAAA
Source organism: Magicicada septendecula (assembly GCA_034769895.1). Taxonomy (NCBI): domain Eukaryota; kingdom Metazoa; phylum Arthropoda; class Insecta; order Hemiptera; family Cicadidae; genus Magicicada; species Magicicada septendecula. The sequence continues at coordinate 272,898,514 of CM068368.1, forward strand.
TGTCAATGTACATTGTTTCTTTTAACATTTTGCGAATGTTACAAGCTGCCGAAACGTGTCTGTCAAACAGTTTTGAATAGATACACTATCAGCAATGTAAGCACAGGTGTAAGTAGGGTTACATAATCAGATAATTCTTTGTAGCAATCCAGTAGACTGAGAATTAAAACAATTTTTGTAATTATTGTATTTTATATCGTGTGTATTGCAAATAAATACATTTCTTTTATGAGAGACATAAGATCAGATAAGGTGGATAAATAATTCTTTAAAAAGTGTTACATTATAACAAGGATATATACGAATAAAGTTTAAATATTATCCGATATATTGTTGAGTTGTAACTGCAAACTAAAAAGTGATCAGTCGTGGTTCAATTTAAATCTGAGCAGCAGATTACGTGTTCTGCGCTATGTACTCAGTATTTGCTTCTATTTATTATACTGATGTTTTCGATAAAATAGTAGATTGGCAAACTGTACGGATAACCTTACTTAGAGAGTCGTCATGAATGAAAAGATAGCTTATTGACGAGAAAACGTAAATATGTACTCTATTTGTCAGCCTGTGTAGGTACAATTAATAGCAACAATTAATTCTCACGCTAACACTAGCGACAGCGACAGACAAAAATGATTTTTCACGTTCCAAATATAGACAAAAGTCTTTATCCTATTTCATTATTTTAAATACGATTAGGCACATTAAAGTACCTAAAGCCACAGTGAGCTTCTGTATTTCGAAGTCAATTGCTTCAGAAGCAGTAAGTGGATTATTGTAGCCAATATTTTTGTATCAAACAAACCAAGACCTCTTATAAATGAATCTAAAGCTGGTGTTACAAGGAAGAAAGGTTTTTTTTATAGTGTGGGCGTTCAATGCAAAAAGAGCAAACTAAATCAGTTGCCAATCCAAACAATATTAGAGAAGAACATTATAGTAAAAAGAGAAGTAAAGTTATAGGAGATATCAGTAAACTAACGAACAATATATATTCGACCAACCTGAAGAAGGAAAGGTGAAATAATATCCTAAAATGGAGTACTACATCTTTGAATTGGTGAGACCGTTTTAATGCTAAAGCCATCTTGACAACTATCAACGTTTTACACAACACTTCAATACAAACTAAATAACGAACACATTTAGTGCGACTACATTTATAAACATAATCTGTGACATACAAAGTGAGTGACACAAACTTATTTTGAACAAACAAAAGTGTAGAACTCATATAATTTTTATTAAACATTCAGTAGTGTGTATACAACTCAAGGAATATGGCATCCCTTGCTTTATTTAACTGTTACTGAAAGGGGACAGCAGCACTTGCGTCGGTGTATGAGCCTAGGTTTTGCGGAGCCTGAAATCTGGCGGAAAGGTGGGGCGATGACCGAGCCTGACCGAGCCGCGAATCTGGCATGGTGGGGAGCTTAGCTGATTAAGGTACGAATTTTAACGAATACTGTACGTCCGTACATTTTACCGCGCTTATTATGCTTGCCGTGCTTATTATAGCCTAAACTACTGTGCGAAAGGTAGCCTAAAACACTGTAGGCGCTTAAAGGTAAGAATTGTTTTATTTTATTAGCACAAAATAAGTGATATTCAAACGTAGTAGACTTTCTAAATTTCTGTAGGTAAAAAACGGATCTTGAGTGTTTTACGGCAGCCAATACAATTCCGTATTTTTACTTCTTTAATATCAGGCGAAGCGATCCTTGCAAAAAATCCAAAAAATCGATTTGGACAACAAAATCCAGGAATTCAAATTACATTAAGGTAGGCCTACTACATGAAAATTGAAATTTTTATTATTAAATATAATAATATAATAAATGTTAAAATATGATTACGTTAAGGCAATATTTATTATTAAGAAAAATCGTTACAAGAAAAATCGCTGCATGTGCCAACCAACTAAATTTCTTATAAAACCGCCAATATCTCGAAAACGAAAAAGCCGATTTTATTGAAACAAAAGCAAAATAAAATTTGGAACTTTCTATAATTTTCACTCGCTGACACCATATAGCTATCTCTCATAAAACGAAAGTTTGTCGCATGCCGAAAATTTCACTACCTGAAAATTAAAAAAGAAACTTCATGACGTGGAACGTCTGAAGACTCTGTTTTTGAAAATTGTTAAAACTGTCGGTTAAAATTTATGCCTAAAACCATCCTCAAACTTCAAGGAACACGGTGGTGAAAGAATTTTAAAAATCATATCAGCTGTTACTGAAGTTATGTCGGGCAATGAAACGCATTCGCATTCTCTCGCGCTCCCCGCCCCACCAATCCTCCCCACCATGCGGCTCGGTTATCGCCCCACCATGCCGCCAGATTTCAGGCTCCGCAAAACCTATGGTAATACACAGACACTTGTGGATAGCAGCGCGCCATGTTGTGAATTCATGAGCTATATAATAGACAATTATTTTTTTATGTTTTTCTCTTGTCAGTTGTATTACTAATGTCTAATTATTAATTATTTTAATTGTTTTATTAGTTTTATATTTATAATGTGTAATATTAAGTTTGTAAAATTATCTGAATTTATTTCTTTTTGTATAATCACAAGAACTCACATCCAAACAATCATACACAAACAACAATTAATTACTACACATTAAAATGTTTTTTCTTCATGTATGTTATTAACGTAAAACTTGTTGTATGAATTTATAATTTTACTGAAGACGATTGTTAATTTGGTTATAACCCTGAGATAAAAAATTGTTTCATGTATCCGAGAGCTAGATGGACCAGGAACCTTAAAAAAGGAAAATTTGTTACTAATTAATACAAAAAAAGAAAATTATTATAATAAGAGAATTAAGGAATTCAATGATTCAGAGCAGCAACAGAAGTGTGTTCTCATTTATAAATAAGTATTATTAAACATACAACTCAGAATATTGCTGAAACTAATTGAGCATTTATACTCATTTACAATAAGTATAAATCTACCAACATATAATGCATATGGTGGTATCTTCAACCAATAATCTAACAACATATAATGCATATGGTGGTATCTTTAACCAATAATCTAACAACATATAATGCATACGGTGGTATCTTCAACCAATAATCTAACAACACATAATGCATATGGTGGTATCTTCAACCAATAATTTCATAATTTTATTATACGTTTACGTGGAAGGAAAACTTTTGTTTGCGTTTTCAAAAGCTAGTAAACAAACACTTTAAATGAAGGACAGACCGGATGCAAAACTGCAGAAAAACCAAGTATGCTAGGAAAATGAAATGCCTAGTCCTTTTGATTTTGCAAACCTTATGCAACAACTCAATATGCGTGCAATAATTTAAAGTGATTCAGAAAATGATGTATAATATACGTACACACTTTCAAATAACAGTAGAAACTTAAAAAAAAACTTCATAATTTTAAATGTTTGTAATAACTGTCGGTTATGCACATTACTCCTGTAGGAGGCGATTCATAGTTTCATATTTTTAGACTGAGTGCACCTGTTTGGATCAAGTACTTCTACATAGCCCTATCAGGTTTATTTGCGTAGACCATTTATTAGTAATCTCATATGTCTTTATTAAGGTCAAGATATATTTGAAATTGCATGACTTATTTATTCATTGGCAGTGATATAGCACGGTAGTATTGTGACAATAAATCAATACACTAATATTAGTACAAAATTTCACTGGACTGCCAAGTCAACGCCCACAGACTGAGTTGCCTTAACGCTATTCTGAGATTGTGCTTTAAATAGGTAATTCATTACTTTCTGTAAGACGTTGTTTTTTAAACAAATAGCAATGTATCTGTGTGTATACACAAACAAACATACATATGTGTAATGAGAATTGGTAGTACGAAATTTCAGTAATTTGCTTTCAGCAACGGCCTATTACAAAATATTTATTTAAGGTTGCTTTCCATAGTTTTTGTATTTGAGGATATGAATACATTTATAAACTTTTAAAATACCAATCGTTAATTACGATGTAAACCATAAAATCCTTGGAAACAGTATAAGGAAAATATTCTAATTCATCCCGACGTTGAAAGTTATCGCTACCGCAATATTCATGAGTGTAATTTACTAAAGTATAGCACTTTCAACATCTAAAACGCTTCACCTGATTCAGCCAATTGAGGAAACCGAGGTATGGAACCGGCTAAAGAGTTCCAGATAATAGTCAGGGAACAGGGCTGCTTCCGTTAAATGGATGCAAAGACGTATGCTCAGGTTAAACCCCATATAACCGGGTTGATGGTTAAGTTTCAAACAATAGGAAGTCTGAAGAGGAACTGAAAAGGTAGATTATCGATTAAGCAATGTGAAAAAAAGTGTATAGAGATGGAACCGTTTAACGAAATACAAAATAAGAAATGTTAAATTTAGGTCTATATTTAAGTAAAAACGAGTGTCTTGAACCTTAGAAATTCCAACAGGTGTTTAGTAGAGTAAATGGTTTCTGTAACTTCATTATGACAACCTTTTGCTCACAACAACTCGCGGCACATACACGTTATGCAGCACACAAACTGAGGCTACCTGTATAACCAATGCGGCCAATACACTGTCAGCCTACACTAAACGCAGACGAATTACTGTTATCCCATAATTTTTTTTAGAATTGGAACACAGAGTAATATTCTCGTTCGTCAAGCCACTGAGTCTAAAAAATCTCAGAACTACACTGCGTAATATTCAGTTTCAGTCTAAGAGCTGAGTATACTTCATCGTAGAGTGAGCGAAACATTTCTTTTAAAAAAAAAATAAAACATGTTTAGGGAGTAAAATACAATGTTGTTAAGGAGTAAAGTTATTTATTTTAATCAGTTTAGCATGCAAAGTCATTTATAAATTGAATTGTTTTTATTTTAATTGCTTCACACCATGGTAACAAATATATTTTACTGTTTTGGTAGTTCATGAAAAATTTAGCAACAGCAATGGAAGGTGTACGCACCTAATTCGTTCAAGTTACAGACACGCTTCCATTCATTAATTGCAAAAAGTCACATTTTTCAGAGAGCGACTACATACCCACAATGATGAGTGTACGTGTGTGTGTGTGTGTGTGTGTGTGTGTGTGTGTGTGTGCGTGCGCGCTCGCACCCGCGCCCGCGCGCGTGAAAGCGTGTGTTGTTTATTAAACTCAAATAGCACAAACTCTATGCTAGTTGCATCAAGTGTTGACAATTTAAACAATTTGTGTATTTTACCCCTATAGCGGCCAGTATCACTTTAAATAGACATAACCATTAATATAACCAATGGATAACAAAATATAACAAATAGACATAACCAATGGCATGTAATTATTAACTGAACCTACATTTTACTAGAACTCAAAATTTAGAATTATTATGCTCATCTACTTTAAACTTCACAATTAATTGGGAAGCAAAAATGAAATTGTTCACGTAAGGGAATACATTTTCCGGCATTTAACTCGGTATTTTTCGGGAGTCGATTGTATTCTCCTTGTTAAGATCTTAAAACGTCGATGGTCCAAAAGCATTATAGTTCTAATAAACATCTAAAGTTTTTACGGAAATTACTGAAAGTAAGAAGTAGGCAACAAGAGAAACTAAAGATAGAGTATAAGAAGCAGTTGAAGTAATGCCGCTGGACTTCATTCGGCGTATAAATAACAATTTAGTTAATAAATTATTGTTAGTGGTTATAATCACAAACAGAATTAAACATTGTTGCACACCACTATGTTGAATTTTTTTCCGATTAACGTTTTCAAGCTTTACAACTCATCATGAGATCGGAAATATCATCCGATGATGAGCTGTGCAAGCGCTAATGGGGAAAAAATTCTATACTTGTGTGCAACAATGTTATTTCTGTTTGTAACCACAATTTGTATAAGATCAAAGTCAATGCCAAAGTGAGTCATCGTGAACTTCAATATTCATAAAATTAACCAAAACTATTTTGTATACATTAAGTAATGTATAATTTAAGTGATGTATAATTTAAGTAGTGTATAATTTAACTACTTTATATGGATAAAATATCCTCTTACATTAGAACAGAACGTATAGTAACGAATCAGATGAAAGATGTTTTTAGTAACTGTTCAGGAAAGAAGGCATTATTGTTATGTTCGTGAAAGAAGGCAACCAATATTTATGTGTTTTTATTTTATCCAGGCATATGTAACCAATAATTACATTTGTTGGTATTGATTTCATAGGTTGGAAATATAATCTTTAAAAAATCAAACAACCGTAAAACCGGAATTTTTCAGTTGACGGTTTACTGAACGTTATGATGAAGCTTAACTGTATTATTACTTTAATATGCTCATGTACTTTATTCAACCTAATAATCAACTAATTTATAAGTTTATTAAATGTTGATTATCTTACTTATAACTGTAGAACAAGTGCAGTTAAATGTAGCAGGTCAAATATTGACTTTTATTGACATTAGACAATATACTGAGTTCATACAGTAGAACTCCATTTATCCGAATCGCCAATTATACGAATCGATATGAGGAAATGGGATGAAATAAAATTAATGGAATTTCGACAAAACAATCAAATCCAGGAAAAAAAGAAGAGGCAATGAACAAGAAGGAAGAGTAAAAAAGAGTAAAAGAATGTGTGGAAGAAAATGTAGCTGTATCAACTGAAGACATCCAGAAAACCATTGTAGAAATTCCTGGCTGTTCCGAGTGTGACATGAACGACATAAACGAGTGGTTGCAGTGCGACCCTGGATATCAAATTATAGACGATGATGAAGTTATCTAAAGTGTAACGATAAATCTCATTAGGTGGACGAAGACGATGACAACGTTGCTTCAGTTGAACCGGAAAAGGAACCTACGGCCAATGAGGCATTCGTTTGTTTTGACACTGCCATACAGTGGATGGAACGGCAGCCTGAATGCGACCATGTGCAGCCTCTTTCCGTCAAGCGTTTGCGGGACCTGCACGCAAATGAATTTCTACGTCAAGACAATTAACTTTGTTTGACATGTTCAACTGAAAAATCATAATTATGTGTGATTATCATTTTAAATTTTTTGTAGTAAAAGTGAACTTTTTGGAAAACACGTGTGACCTGGTTTTTATTAAGATACTGTACTCACGTAATAAAAACAAACAAAAGTGATTTTTCAGCAATTTTCTCGTTTTATTTCATAACATAAACTTTTCTTATGTTTGTTCCAATTATCCGACTTTCTGCGTATCCGAATTACGTCTGGGAATCATTAGTTCGAATGATTACTACGTTTGGGAGTTCTACTGTATTAGCAAAGATATGCTGCAAAAGTTTTCAGCGATTATCAATGTTCAGGTACATTATGAGTTATTTTAATTTATTTTAACTCGGTACTTTTAGAAGAAGTTATCAATTATTAATTAAACACATTTTTTTGTTTTAGGGATATGACTTATATTTTCTGAATTAAACATCTGTGGGTGATTGTCAGTTATGCTCAGTGTAGGCTTATGTTCTACGAATAATGAATGGTTGCAATAAAATGTCCAAATATTTTCGATCCAATAGAAAATATTATACATAGAATATGCAACGTATATATTACCTTCCTATTTGTGGAAGCTGATGATGGCTTTAGATAAACTTTATTGCGTCATATGATATGAATTAATCAGATGAGATAAGAGGTTTCATGTAACTTGTATTTAGAATATACAATACACAGTAAATATTATTGAAAAATAAATTTGACTCTCGCTGTTGTCATTGAAACTGATAACACATTAATCCTTGTCATTTATTTTTATGTATTCAGAGTTACAGAGAGGGTGAGAGAGAAAGAGAGAGGTCATTCGTGACGCAACAGTCAGTCAATCAGTCAGAATAAAAATTCCTATTGCCTTACGCCGTGTGTTGCGTCACTCACATTATCAGTAATACACACCATCATACGTGTCTTACATAAATAGGCTGCATCCACGGATTATAGAATGATTATAGAGGGCAACTAAGAATAGGGATTAGCTAAAAATAAAATGTAATTCCCAGCAATTATTTAATTTTTTTAATCAACTAAACCACTCTTACATGAAAGAGTATCATTCTTCTGCATCTAATTGTTTGAATTTTAAGTTTCATGAAAAGACTTGGTGTTGGGATTGCCGTCACTGTTTTTGTATAGAAATCTATAATTTATTATTTTACTACATGATATAAGTAATGTAAGCGTCAGGTGTATCAGTATATTTTGTGAATGCCCTTGTTTTAAAAATACTACATGCGAGACTTAAAAATTGCTGTTGTGTGTACGATTTGGTTATTGCGGAATGATAAATGAAACTAAGTCGTGCAATACTACTGTTTTTATATATAAAAAAAAATTAATCTGTTTTGAAAAATTGTGTTTCCATAGGTGTTAGAACAACCTTGATATTAATGTACTGTTTAACAGTGACAAGTTAGAAGGTGTTTGTAGATCTATTGGCCAAATTAAATTATTTCGTTTTTCAGTAGCTTGTGAAAATGGTAAATCCGCCGTTTTTTAAAGGTCGCTCGGTCGCAAATAATTGCAATTACGTACACATGAGTGTCTTAACAGTACTAGGGTTTCCTCCCAAATACTGGAATTTTAGAGGTGGTATAACAATTTCTACGCTGAAACGTGTATCTGTAGCCTCATATGTCCAGGCGTGGTTTTACATTTATTAATTTCTTACTTTTAATTTGTATTTGCCAATATTCCTGTAATGCCACGCATTTCTATATTTATTATTAGTATTCGTTGTGCGTGTGTGTGTATGTGTACGGTATTAAAAAATATGGAAAACAATAAGATACCATCTTCTACGGAAAGCCAAAATTAAATTTTCATAAATTTTTAATTGGTATTAACTAAATTTGCTACACGTGTCTTGCGCGTATATGTAGTTTTTGTCAGTAGGCCCTAAATGAAAGTTAACAATATATCCCGTATTAGTCACAAAGTAAAGTTACATTGTTCACAAAGTAAAATTAAAAGTTTCATAGTTTCCTTGTTTGTTCCATTTTTTTTATCCACATTAAACATAAATACGGCAATACAAATATACCTACAAATAATTTTACTGTAATTATGACTAATAAATATTTTTGGACACGTAAACACAGTTTACAGTTAGAAAAGTACATTTAAACAATTTTTCTTATTATCCCAGATTTTCAAAGTATACGGCATCTGGTCTCCCCGTTTATGTTGGATAACTGGGAGCTTACCAGAATATTAAGCTCTTATCATACGTGTGCACTGATAAATTTTCAGTTTTGAAAAATAAAAAAATAAGTACAACGCAACACTAAGTATAACGAAGCAATAACTATAAACATTAACATTAAAATATTAACCGTTTGGATATGTTTTCTGTAGAAACGAGATCAACTAAAGTTATGAATTTAACAATATTCGTTTTAAAAACTAAATTCTCTTTTTTTTATAATTTATGTAGAAATCGTAAAGTTTATTGTACTGACAAATTATTTGTATTCAATACGATTGCATTGCTGTCATGTATTTTACTATATTATATTAGTTCTAGGCAAAATGACAAATTTTTTAACAATTTTTACACTGCTCCTTATAACAGAGATAAACGCAAAAGCACGAGTGAGCAGGTATCACATTTCAATTCACGATTACTGACACTTTTAAAACTTTTGTTGCACACAAGTTCATACTTAAGGATAATGGGAAAGGATGTGACGTTCTTGGTAAAAGCAGAGGAGAAGGGAAACATTTTAAATACTAAGTGACATATTTTACGACTGCATAATTTGTTACAAGTGTTTAACCTGTAAATCCATTTAATTTTCCTAAACGGCGACTTGAGATTGTTCCGTAACGTCCTCGGAAATGCTTGTACGTGTTACATTTAAGACGCCAACACAACATTACAACACAATTAAGAAGTCCTTTATTGTACCCTTAATGTTCAAAGCTGAACAACGCACAGTGTCTTTGTAGGTCAACGTCAGCTTGTGTTCCGTGTTAATCAGTCAGTCTTCGATCCATCTGACACAACGAAGGTTGTCGTGGCAAGTAACGGTTAAATGGAGCAGGAGTCACTGGCTCGAACGCTGGTAGTATTAGGCACAGTAGAAATAATACAAAGTAAGCAGCAGTTGATTACTATGTTGATTTTAGTGGTCAAAACGGACAAATACTATTTTTTAATTCCCTTCTACAGAAAAATAAATTAACTGACATGCGCAATAGAAGTTAAATAATCAAAGCGTAGTTAATACTGAAATCATTGTGCGGTCAAGTAAAACGAACAAATTTAGTACGTCCTGTACGCTTTTACAACAGAACGGTAAATTCAGTGTAAAAGTATTTTAATTTACGTAAATCGTAGTTTCATATTTTAGAAATACTTTTATAAGCGTCAGTAAATATAAATAAATCAGTGGTTATAACGGCTGGCTACAAATCTAGAGGTCCCTGATTTGACTCCCGTTCGCACCACAAAATCCAGGTGCTTTTCCAGCCCGTAAATCGATCAGTCTGTAGAAGTGAGTACTTGGTTTAACATTCAGAGACAACAATAGGCGACCGCACTACCTTCCTTGGATGCCTAACTCTTAAACTACTTCAAAAGTAAAAAAGGACACAATTTTCATTAATTTATTTATTTATAAACGGATATACAGAACATGCCATTGGAAAAATTAAGAATGAACTCAATCATAGAGATCAGTCGCAACACATACCTGAACACAATGTTATTTATGGCCGACCATGTTATAATAGAAGACACAAAGGAAACGTTACAGTTATCTGTATCCAAACGTTATCAGCTGAGTTCCCTTTAAATTGTGAATATATCTGTATCGAAAACTAAACAATGACATTTGTTGTAAACTATTTAAGACAAAAGTTGTTATTAACAATATTATTTTAGAACAGGTCTCTCATTTTAGTACTTAGGCTGCAACATTTCTTACGAATGTAAGAAAGCCTGAGGATTAGATGGTGAAGCCGGAACAGGCTGAGTTGCCTAACCCTGGAATGGCAGAAGAAGAAAACCAATATAAAAGGATATACGGTTACTAAAGCGGAGTATATCTGTCGCAGACAGTTTTAATAAATGTCAAGTTAATTTGACTTACAATTATCGTCACGAAGACGGTTAAGTATACGGTTCTATAAGGGTGATATATTATTTCGTTAGCCCGAAATGACATAATGACGGTTCTAATTATCCCGCTATTTACCTAGAAACTCATGCAGGTAAAGCTATTATTGTAATTTCTTTGTTATTTCCTTCAAAATATAAAAAATGGTCAAATATTCTACCGTTAAAAAGCATTTTAGCGACCAAAAGTAAGGAAATTAATTTTTCAGAGACACGGTTTAGAAAGAAGTCATCAAAACATACGCACACAATGGTAGAGTTGTGGAGAAGGGAGAAGAATTAAAATCTGAAAGCAGGTGCAAGTTTTTTTACCATTATTATTTTCCTACATTTGATATTGTTTGTATAAAAGTTCCTTTTGGTTTTAAATATTTATTTTCTAGCCCTTTCTTACACATACAATTCTGTTAATGAAGTCTGCGATGTACACTCCTTTACTTATCATAGATTTTATTTGTTACTGCAAACACACACACCCACACCCACACACACACACACACACACACACACACACACACACACACAAACAAACAACTCTTCTAGTTGTTTCAAATGTACATACATTTGTCTATTATATTTTAACTTAGTCTTTTTGGAGGTACGAAAAATAAAATTAATTATGTATTAATTAGGCTTATATGTAGGAAGAGAGAGAAAGGGGATAAGAGACGGCTTATAGATTCAAAGAAAGGAATCGGATTCTATATGTAGGTGTACATTAAAGTACATAATGTTTTAGGCAACAAGTTATAGTAAAATTTACAATTTTCTGTATAGTATTGCTCTGGTATTAAAATATTAATTTTCTCAAACATATGTTTTGTTAAAAAATACTGAGATTGCATACTGTTGCTTAATACATTTTAAAATATCTGTTTCTTTAATTACATGTGTCTGATATGAGAAACCATTAAGGTGAAGAATCCACAAAAAATTAGTTAAAATGTTCAACATCTACAGGCAAAAAGTAAGACTAAAATTTATGGTGTTGTAAGACTAATATTTAATGTAAACACTTGTGAATTTACAAATCTATTTGTCAGTTTATTTATTGCTTACTGGCTGCTCAAAATTTACGTGTCACAGGTGTCTTGAAAAATGGACAAAATCAAAACTTCGTGCTGTGATATAATTTTATTTGTCTAGTGCCAATGGAAATTCATATCGAAGTGGTAAATGTGTTAGGAGATGCTGTGCCTTCAAAAACCATTGTTTGTAAATTGGCACTCGACTTTGAACGTGGTCGTACTAACATTGAAGTTGACCCCCACAGGAGACGCCCAAAATATACAATAACTCCAGGCATTAAAAAATTTCAAACGTATGCTGAAAGACCGGCGATAAGAGACCGGGAGAATAATGAAAGGAAATTGGGTAGTAATGATTGGACAAGGCTATGACAGATCTAAATTTGAAGAGATTAAATATTGTTTCTTTACTTAAGGACTAGTGCCTTCAGCGGACTCTTCTTTTTTGAATAAATAGACAAAATGAATAAACGAAAAAAGCATTAATTTAAAACATTCTGTCTTGATAATTTCCAACTCAACTTTAACGTATTTAATCTCGTAATATCAGTAATTAATTTAGCTTTAAACTCACAATCTTGACAAATTTTGTAAACTGGCGAAATTTGAAGACATTTTGAAAAACCTGTTTTGTAACCCTTTACAACGTAACTTGGTACGTTGGGTAACATTTTGTTAATGCTAAAATACGGAAACATTTATTATAATTTTTATCAGTTTGTTTCAAGTGGCTTACTTTATGTATGTAGGCTATTAGAAATATTAAGGCAGCGAGACCTATTTATGGGGAAATGTTTCAGGATGATTGCGATTTACCCTAATATAAACAGACAGAAAATATTATTTGTAACCCTACTCGCCAATGCAATGACAATCTGTAGTTTTGAAAGGACACAATCGTAAATTGCTTAACAAATATTGTCCAGTCACACAGACTCGATAAAAATATAACCATAATAATGACGATGTTGATAATTACATGGTAATGATGAAAAACTGTAACAAAATATACGTAGCTGGTGTATAAAATTTACTTATTATAGATATATTATAATAAATAAAGACTTTGTCAAGATCATTGTGTAGAGCAAGATCGTAAGAAAGGAAAAGCCAAGGAAGACCTAAGAATTCGTCGTTTGAAGTTATCAGGTAATCAGGAGAAATAATTGGTGTCTCTATGTATGGAGTGTTTCCTTGAAGTTTGAGCGCCCGCGCGTGCTTGTGAATTACAATAGACATTATAATTTCATATGGAATGTAGCAGAGAATAACGCCATACGACACCATAAAGAAGACAGCGCATGAATAAGTAGATATTGCACGTTTGAACACTGTACATTTGTTGATGAAGAAAATTGTAATAAATGTTATTTTTAGACTTGAAAGAACTTTAAGTACAGTGAAATGGTGCGTAAGGATACTTAACCGCGTGTATAGTGCGCGTGTGCGAGGAAACGTAATTATTTTACGGGACATTCATTAAAAACGCATTCATTTAAATAAATTTCGAGATATGGAAAATCTTGAAATGGAACTTATATAAGAATACTCATAATAAGAAGACGTACTTGATGACAATACTTATTCTATAAATAAGTAACTGAATGAATGCATTTTTTTTAATTACAAAGTTTTATAGCCCATAAAATCGTCCGTAAAATATTTCTGGTTTTTTGAACAAACATTATTCTGTTCTGAAGCCTCCACACCTGGAAACACTTCTGGTTCCACAGGAAAATTATTACCTTTACGGAAAACATAAGTAGGGTTACCGGAAAACTAATCAGATTACGAGAAATTCGGTTGATGAAAACGACTTTGAACGTAGTCAGTCTCCCTTCGGAATCTATAATGAGTGAGCGTTGTACTGGACCAGACGCCTGGTCTGCCAATTGCGACAACACAAGTTAGACATTCGTGTTTAGTTACTGCTAGAAGTATTATAATTGTGCTATTCCACGATAGTGCAAGATATTCAGATTAGGATATATAGACACTTCAGTCTGACTGGTGATGTAACCTCTATACACCAGAAGCAGTAACAGTTTCGGTTCGCGGTGAAAGTGTATGTAACCGAGCCTGTGAGAAATATCTTTACATCCAAAAGCGATCCTGAAGCCAGAGAGAATAAATCAACCCACAAATTCGTTAAGATAAGGTAAACCCGTCGCCTGAAGGATCTGTAGTCGACATTAAATGGAAGTGAACATATATTGTTTTTGTACAATTATAAAAAAAGTTATTTTAAAGAAAGACTCCAGTGAACACTTTATAGTATAAATAAAAAAAAACTCTTTAAATATTAATTGATGTCATTGTACAGAAAGTACATTTTAGTTTGTGTTATGATGGTCAACAAAGACAGATAATTACTTTTTATAAACTGTATTAAAATGATAGTGGATTGTCAGGAAATAATAGGCATCAGTAATAAGTCAACTTTATTCTAATAACATATATCATGCGACACCTATTCATCGCACTATACACCTAAAATTTTAAAAATTGTGATTGTTTATTTTTACAAAAGTGACAACCACAATCGATTTGAAAGGTATCAAATTGAAATGTAATTAGAATTTATGAAAACATTTAAAGTAATAGGATTGGCAATTAATGTATAAGAGTACCAAATGTATTTAAAAAACTATCTTTTGAAAGGTAAACAGATATTTAAAAATGTACTAATCTTTTGAAACTATATGTAGAAATTGTAAAACTCAAAATTATGTAAATTATGATTTATTAAATGTGAAATTAATTGGTAAAACTCAGAATTGAAAACAACACAGAGTATCAAGTTGTCACAGGCTTTATGTAAAACTAGGTGTTATAATAAATTGTATAAGCCATTAATAATTGTAAAACTACGAAACATTGTAACTTACTGAGATAAAAGTGAATTTAAATTAATTGTTAATGTAAAATAACTGTATAATGTAGGAAATTAAAAATTATAAAAATGTATAATCAAATTTTATTGATTATTGTACGTATTAATATTGAATTTTATTCATATATAAAAATGTATAATGTATAACGTATAATGTGTTATATATTATATACAATGTACAATGTAAAACCAAACTAAGGAGGAGAAGAAAGTCTGGCTTCAACAATGGAACAATAAATTTCTCATTCCTGCCTGAATAATCAAACAGAAAGCGTCTCTTAGAGAGAAATAATAATTTTACAACTAAATATCATTATAATGATAGAAAGATTGAGAAAAAATTGTGAACAAAGACGTTTATAGAAAGAATAACTCAGTATATCGAGGAAAGTAACAAAAAGGTAATGAATTATTAATAAAAATCTTACCAAGCAGTTTAAGAAGAAAGTAGTAAATCAGAATAATCCAAATATAGCATTGATTATAAATATAAGGTAACAAAAACCTTATTAAACTCCAAACACACACTGAACTATTCTTCAGCTACAAAATTAGTAGCCTCAAAACTGCACTTTTACACATTTTGGACAAGAACTTAAGTGAGACAGTAAACTATTCAGTTATAGGATTATGTTGTGTTATATACAAGTGTTGCATTAAAATAGTACACTATTAAACTGTTTAGTGTAAAGAAATTGTACTCTTTAAAATTTTATTTAATACACTTAAACTATTAACGAGTCAAAAAGTGCATTAGACCGAGAGGGGCGTGTGCTCAGTAAGGGGAACAGCCCCTACATACAAGAAAGCTGCCGGGATTTGAATTGTGAACTAAATTAAATAATTATTTATATTTTTAAAAACAGTTAAAACCTTTTGTTTCAAACACCAGAAAATTAATTTGTTACATGATTTTGTATTAATAACATTATTTTTCAATTTCTTTGTATGTGCTGGCCCTGAGATTAAGAGTATGTTAGGTTATGTTAATGCTATAAAAAATAAAGCCTATTTGTATTGAGCATATTTTGTTGTTATCTCCTTTTGAAAGAAAATAGTAAATGGTAGCACAATATTAATGTGTTTCTAACTTAATTGTGAGTATTTATTTTTTATGGTTATTGAACTTTATTTTGTATGGGATGAATTGTTTAAAAGATGTAACTTTTCAGTAAACGTGTTTAGTGCCGATTTTTGTCACTGTAGGTACTTTTTTTCATAACCCACCTAGTGATTATGGTAATCATCACTATCTCCTCTCTGTGTTGCTCTGTCCAGAAAGATCATCCACCCTCTCTCTCAGTCTTTACTCAACTGACTGGGTTGTTGCGGTCCTCCAACTTCTCCAAGTGAAATACCAGATAACTACCTGACAGCTGGCCGAATTCTGAATGTCATAGTCTCCCATTATGTGTACCACTTGTATACATCGCCAGTGCTGTCATGTGGTAGTTTCTTACAAATACACGGACACGGATTTACGGTGTATGCACTAGCGAAGAAAGCAAGAGTTTGTTTACTTGTATCACGACTGCCTTCCGCACGCCAGAAATTACATCTGTTTTCCTTGTGTAGAGATATGAAAAAAGGGATTTTTGTTTACCTTTTTCCTAAAAGTGCGTGCTGCCATGCGGCAAGCCGCGTGAGATGCTGTTCTCGTAGCCGATAATTTCAGAGAGAGGACGCTACACGTCTAACGGTCGTGCTAGTTAGTGAAGGTAACAGCTGTGGCCGTAGCGTCCTGGAAGGAACTGGTTCCATTCAGTGAAGTCGAGGGCTGTCTATTTTATCCTTGTAGATAATGGATGCTTCAGCCTTGTGCAGATGTGGTGTGTTATCCTATTTGAAGTAAAATTATTAATGGAATTCAGTTCTGTAATTCGCTTAATTGAAAGTAATAAAATTTGGTTACAGTCCTGTTATGACTACTTCAAAAAGTCTTATGACGCTGTTAACATTGGTGTTATAATATTTTCGTTCTTTCTTAATTTAAGAAAAATTGTAGCATTCAGATTCAAACAATTCTTTATAGTTTTAGATAACTTAGATAAGTTACTTTAAAACACGACTGGTTGTTTACACTTTAAGTTTCAACCTAACGCCCAGTGCTGATTTCCCTAAGGAGCTTTATGGCAATTCTCTCTACAATATAAAACTACAATGCAATGTAGTTTCGTACGTTGTCTTTCTGTTCTGACTAGTCTGACAAACCTAATTTTATTGTAATTGTAACAAACTTATTTCCCTTTTGGAGTCGGATGATTGTTTACTCTTGAAAGTCTTATTTGTACCGCAATTATTTTATAAACTTCTAAGACTAATGTTTTCTTGGGTTACATTCTTAAATCTTCGTATAAATAAAGGATAATAAACAAAGCCAAAAATGTAAGATAAATTTGCTAAAATTTTACTTTAAATATTGCATTAAATTTAAGCTTTTACATTAGTAACATAATCACATTATGAATGTACATAAATAACATCTGATGAAGTTTGACAATTAGTTTAGTTATGTCTAAAAAGATATCAGATTAAAGAACCTAAGGCTGGCAGCAAACTATCAGGTCTATTGTTGGGTTTCAATCTTATTTCTACAACACTCAGGTTTTTACATATCGTTATCGAAAAATGTTTTTAGACAGTAGTTTATTTTGCAAATAAAATAAAATTTTTTTTAAAATAAAATTTATGAATAATATTTTCTACACAGTAATACTGACTTTTTGTTTTCTAAATTATATTCTTCCATACATAGCTTGTTTATTCAGAGCTTTCTTAGAGCAGAAATAGTTCAAACACAATGCACGTTAACTGTTCCACCTTGGGACATTTATGTGCATGTTAAAAACAACAGAGACTCCGCCAGCACGAGGGAATAAGGAATTCCGGATGTTTTGCTATAAGTGTATTCAGTGCTGCTTGACGGTTGTTTTAGTCCCTTTAGAGAAATTCTTTACATGCAATGGCTTCAACTCTTCTTACGTTAGCTGTAAGGTGTTAAAATTATACAAATCGTCAGTGTTTTACGTTTGTTTAGCACTTGCAACTTGACGTAAAATCGAGCAAAATTTAAATTATTATTATAACAGTTTAAGTGTGTGCGTGCGTGTGTGAATGTGATAGGTAAGTAAAACTTTTGTACGCTCTTATCCCAACACCCGATTCCGAATAATGAAAACTAGATCATATTTTTGTATAAATTGTACATAAATTATGTGTATCAATGATACACATAACTACCACTTATGTATCAATGATACACATAACTGTTTTCAGCGTTACAAATCATTTAAAAAAAATAGTGGTAACTTTTATAAATTCATGATTTTTGATTATTATTGTTAGCATTAATTTATTAATTAAATAATGATATCACTTAAGTTAAATTTTCCTAAATGAATATTCTCGACGTAATTACAATATAATTTTGATATTTGTGGTCCTATTCATTTGCCTTGGTAATGGTTTCAGTTACATTTATGTTGCTCTGGTTAAGTAATTACTTGTCTTTCTTAAGTTGTCACAAGTTACGTTATGGACGCATTTAAATTTTAGAGATTTGATATATACGCGTATATATATATATATATATATACATACACTTTTTCTTATTTTATTAATAAATTATAAATCGGTGGAAGTTGCCAACTACAAAATGTTGTAGGTAACATTATTTTTTAATTTTGTATCGTTACTATCATTTATGGTATAATTTTTTAAGCAATTTAAAATTATTACTTTATTACGCTTTCCAAAAAGTTTATAACAGTAATTGGAAGAAGTACAAAATGCTTCCGTGACTACAAAGTGCTAGACGCCACGTGTATCAGATTCATCAGGATAGATCACAGCATTATTAATCCAGACAAGAAAATTATTAATTTTACGAATAGGGTATTCTGAAAATAAAATATTAAGGAACTTCACTGTACCAACCTACTTTGATTAATAAGAAATAGTGACCTCGCAGGAATCTAAAAATAAGGTTTGCAACTAACGAAACCACAGATAATGAAATGCATCATCGCTTTGGAATGACTTGTGAGGAAAGATTACATCACTACTAAAACCTGGTAGAAACAAAAGGCATGTAGCAAAGAAGACTCAAACCAAAAAACGCCTTTGAATTAGCGTACAATGTCGTGTTTCCAATTTTAAAGTACTACACTATACAGTATGTAAAACAACGGCCCCTATATATAATATTATCAATTATATTTATTTGTAATAAATAATATATTAAAATATACATAAAATATATTATAATTTTTTTTATTTTGTATCTAAATTGATTATAATATATAAAGTGTAGACACGCTAACGAGAAAGTTGTAGTTAATGAGAACTTTAGGTTAAATGAAAATTGTCCAGTAGCATGTACTGAGATGCAACTACAAGATGTTGATGTACATTTCACACGAGTGGACGCGTACGTATTTTTGTATTAATACGGCATAGGTCACATCAATAATATTCATTTGTATGTAAGGATATGTTTTATTATATTTTCATATAATTGTAACGTCTATTTATTGCTTAATTGTGCATATAAAATTTTTTATAAAGGAAATTCTCTAACTTTTTAAATTAACAAAAACCGTTACCTCTGTAAATATACTTTAAATATTCAATTTTAAATAAACATAAAAAATAGTTCCATCCTGTAATGCAGCAAAAGTTTAACTAATTCAAATTTTTAAATCGAAAGTTCACTTTTTAAATAATTATTTTTAAAATTTTAAAATTAAGTACTAGAAGTTATTTTGTTTTCCGTTGCTATTCCGATTGTACACTTGTCTCACCGCTTTGCCGTTCGTTGAAAATATGCAGTTGTTCGACAGACCACAAGTTGCCCGAAATCTTTGCCATCTATCAGAGCGCACTCGTGTTGGTCTTCACTATTCGTTCTTCACTTGTCACTATTTGAGTGAAAAGATTGAACCGGTGCTAGAGTTTACAGATACATGTGATTCCTTACACCCGGTCGTTACGGAAATTACTCTTTACACTGTAACATTTGCTCTCTGATTTGTCGATAAATTACAAAAACATATAACCAACACAAAACTGAACATAGCTCTTAGTTTGGAAAATCGTTTGTGAGTATTCTCGTTAGTGTTATTTTTATGAAAGAGTTTTATCTATCATGTATTATATATCTTCTCTATTTTTTTTTTAAACTTGAGAAAATTAACACAACCACAACAATTTTCACACATAGTAGAATAAAATTAATTGCCGAATCACTTATTTCTGTTCAGTTAGCTGTGTATTACTTTCTCTGCTGTCTTATCCACGTTGATGATAAAATCTGTAACCCTATTTATCTTTACAATCATTTGTTTACATAAATTATTACTAATTAAGTAGCATCGTTTAAAATTAACTGGTAGTTAATTATCGATCCACTGGGTTGCTAGTTGTCTAAAAATTAAATTAACGTGTTAAGCACGTATACCAAGAGTAAACGCGGCTAAATTGTGTAACGCCGTATATTTGAACCATTAGTGAAGGATAAAACAAATTTCAATATCTGAAGCAGTATGTTTCAATAAGCCGACCGCTCCTAACCGCAGTACGTGATGCGGTTTAACAACGAAGTTTACTACGCTTAAATGAAAACTTGTAGGATATTTTAAGTATAAAATATATTGCAATAATTGTAGCGTCTACATAAAACAGAAAAATATTATAATCAATTCACCTCATTATACTCTTTAGAACTTCATAAACAGCGAGAGTATTCGACAAGAAAAAGACAACATACAAATCGGTATTAGCAGTTATAATTTGCAATACTAATGATATCTTCGTTTTGTACATAAAACACTATTTTATCCTTATTTTAATAAATCTTAAACAGATGATAACAGAATATTTCAGATAGTTAATCTTCATAGTGTGTAAAATCTTTTATTGAGAGTCATGCAGTAGTTAAGGAGCAAATAAACGTTTATCTTGCTGAACTACATGTGCGACTTGTGACGTTGTTGATACATTCCACATGACAGAGTAACTGAATATGATTCACCCTATGAAAGTTTCCTTTTGTCTCTCTCTCTCTCTCTCTCTCTCTCTCTCTCTCTCTCTCTCTCTCTCTCTCTCTCTCTCTCTCTCTCTCTCTGTCACTTGCAATTTCAATGATGTTTTTTCTGTACCTATTGATTTATAAAACCATTCCCTATAAATACTAAAGTTATTGTCAGATGAATGTCATGTTTTCTCAGTACATGCTAATTTTATCCGAGACTTCAAAATCTGGATCAACCTCGATTACAATAAGGAACTTTTCCCACTAAAACACACCATTTTTAAAGCTAAAATTGAGTCAGATAAAATAGCCAAGAAAACAGAAATTGGGTAAATAGGAAATCTAGCAGTTTTAAATCGAAATTTTTAATACACAAAGTAATAGAATAATGGGTACGAAGAATTGAAGTAAGGGCTTTATGTACAATAGAGGCTTCTACACAGAAGTGATTATGGCAACCTGGTCACCTGTTCACTGTGGTGTGATTATAACGGGTATCCTCAACATTAAGCCTACAAATCGTGTTAATTCAAATGCAATACCACGGAGAGGCAACAAATGTTAACCGAATTTTAAGTATAATATTTCTATAATGTACTTGTATTAAGTATATTATATGACGAAGCGGGGTTCAAGAACAGAATCGATGTCAAAAAATTGGATCTTTTCGTATGGCTCTTTTCGTTAGATCTTTTTGCGAGAGTTCATGTCTCCACAACAAGAACAGTGGTATATAATGTATTCCTGTAAAAATGTAATATATTGCTGTAATAAAATAGTGTAAACTTAGTAAAACGGAAACAGGAAGTTTTATATTGCCACAAAACGCACCAATTTCTCTCATGATCGCTTTTTCTATGCATGTATAATTTTGTACTTAAGTTATATAATACTACCTGCAATTACTATAGTTCTCAGTAACAGAATTTTGATATTAGTAAATAAGGTGCTACTTGTAGTTGGTTCACTTTCGGCAATTATCATGCCGTTACTAGATACGATCTTTTTAACTCTCTAAAAATCACATTTTGAGATTTATATGCGGAAAAATATATCCATTATCATATGAGATTTGGGTCTTAGATATCTCCGGAATTAGTGATTGTAAGGCCTGTACCATCAATTGCGAGTATTATAAATAGCCTGCCACCGGAAATTGCTATCCCTGTGACGAAGTGGGGTTCAAGAACAGAATTGATGTCAAAAAATTGGATCTTTTCGTATGGCTCTTTTCGTTAGATCTTTTTGCGAGAGTTCATATCTCGACAACAAGAACAATGGTATATAACGTATTTCTGTAAAAAGGTAATGTATTGCTGTAATAAAATAGTGTAAACTTAGTAAAACGGAGACATGAACTATAACCGTTAAACAACCGGCATGATTAATGAGAATCAAGTAAAATGCTCTGTGTATTGTATTTATTATGAATTATATTATATATTATTTATTATGAATTATATTATATATTATTTATTATGAATTAATGTCTACAACATAAATTATGACGAGAGAGAAAGAAAGAAGAAATAGTCTTTATTCCCAATTTTCTCATTTCGTAGCCACTTACATAAGGAGTGGAGTGGTCACGTAACATTACAACAGCGAATTGAACTTAATCTCACTACCGAACTACTACTACTACTACTATTGTGTTTTGTGTTAATATTATATTATTATTATTATTATTCAGTGATTATAATTATTTATTTATATCCTTTTTGTTAGGAGTCTAAAGGCAAATGTTACACACCATGAACCAACTAAAATATAGAATGTCTGAGACACTTGACTGAGTTATAATTGTTCTCTCCCTTAAATTAGTTTTACATAAAGTTTAAATTAAGGTTTACTTGAACAAATACTCTTTGACAAACTCATTCATTGTTCTAGCTTAAGAGACGTTTTGAAAATAAAAGTTTTCTTAAAACTTATTTTATTAAAACTACGGCCAAAAGTAATAAGTACTGAGACTAACGTACAAGACTTGAATTATTTGTTGTTAATTAACTCAATCCGTGTCGTTACCGTAATTGGATTTTATTTCTTCTATTTTCTAGCTTTATGACAAGGGTGTACCTATCTAATAGTTTGTATAGCAAACCAAGCGTTAATTAAAAATATCTTTATGATAGTTTAGATAACAAACTCTTGTGATGATTACTTAGACTATTAGGATTAATATTATTCGGTTAATTAGCATTTTTCGAATCTACAAATGTGTATGTGTGGGGTGGAGGACCTCACGCGTGCGTGTCTTGTTTCTCGGCAACTGATTTAATATCTCTACAGGTTAACAGTAAATGCGTTTTAATATAACCTAATAAAATAGTACTTTCACTTTTACAGACTATTAATATCATTGTTGTTCTCTTGTGATTGCCATAACAATATTATGCATATACATTGTTAAAGAGGTTATATAAGGCGGCAGTTGTGATGTGTAAAAAGAGAAACTGAAATTAAGGTTAAACTCAATTTATATATTTTGAAAACCGTGACAGAACATAACCAAATTAAATGTACAGTACCTACTTTTGTGAAAAACAAATTGTTAAATTTGGAGTAGTTCTAACCATACTTGTGGATTCATTGCACCTTCAACTGTATCAGAAATGCTGTACTCACATCTAATAATAATTAACTGCTACGTGATATAACGTCTGTAATATCTAATAAATCCACTAAACAGACATTTACAAAGAACTAATTATAATGAAGATTACCAGTTATGAAACGTTTGTAGAGAATAAAACAGTAAAACAGTAAGAGTATGCTGTTCCAAACGAGTGTATATAGAAATAATAAGAATTAGAAGTGATGAATATGACACAGTCTTTGAGGGTCCAAAAACAAAACTTAAAAAAATAAGGTCTTTTCCACGTCAAAATTGTTACATGTGCGAATTAATTTTTGAAAGACGCAAATCGGTAAAACCATTGATCTAAATTGCAAGTAACCAACATAATTTATACTAAAATGGCAGGAACGTCATAAGTATCCATTTTGAAGTCTTTAAGAGCACTGATGAAGCTTTAAGAGACTAAATTAAATGAAATCAAACATGCACAATGTACAATAATTTGCCGAATCAAAATGAACACGTGATGTAAATAGGATCACACAACAATATTACTAGGACTGCTAGTAATAATTACATCGACACATAGGAACTAAATTAAGAACGTATAAATGACAAACATTTAGGAAGAAGATTCAAAGACGAAAGTTAATAAACAAGAAAAATTTATTAGGGAAATGTTTTAGGCTTTAACCTGACAACCTACTTATGTGTAGTGTAAAGTAATGGTTTGTGTAGGCCTATTTCACAAAATACTGTGTTGTAGTACACAACTATCATTATGTAGGCCTATATACAACGCAGGCCTTATGTATTAGCCTACGCGATTGTGACTGTCTGCACACGCGCACTAGTGCACTTAAGTAAGAAGTTCTTTCTATTAGAAATTAAATATGGCACACTTGAAAAAACACTACTCAAGAGAATATTACCTTTCTCGTACGTGTGCCAAACACTGTACATTTTAAGAATTATTTTTAATAAATAAATAACGTCTATATAACACACACGAGTGCGGTTTTCTCTATTAACTCTTAAACGTTTCTTGGAATTTCATGGATTATGATTGATATATACTAATAAGCATAATATTAATAATATATTTTTTGGAAGCTCATATTATTTAAATTTGCCTAATGAAGGTTTCGCATATTAATTCTGTATAATCTAAAGACATAAAATAACCCTGTTGTATTTCGGATTAGAAATAATTTATACCATATTTAATATAGTCAGAGTGTAGGACGGGATGACGTTAGAAAAAGAAAGGTGTAAATCGGATTAGATACATAGTGTGAAAGGAAAATATTTGCAGTATTTTGCCACATTTAAATTGATTGTAAAGTGTCGAATTTAGTTTTCTATAGACACTTATACGTAAAATGATTTAACTACATTTTAGGTAACAAGCATACTTTTTAGATTACAACGGCAAGAGGTCATGGATATTCACTTTGCAAATACACGTGACATCCGTGCGAGAAAACAAGCAGTTAAAAATGAAGTGAACTTTTATGTTATTGGAAAAGTAATACACGTGTAAGGGCACACGGTAAACCATACCGTATGAAAATGTATGTGATACGTGCTACCAAACCACTTTAACTACTTTACTGACGTTAACAGCGTGTTTTCCGGGATGTAGAATTATTTTATAGGGAAGTGCCAGAAATACAACGGTTGTTCACGTTTTGGATTTGACAGTCCACAATCAAACGTAGTACGTCACCATCATATATATCATTTTAATTAATTTATTTTTCTACATATTGTAATTTCTTTAATGTATAAATGAAAACTGAATCTGTGACAATTTCAAAGTAGGCCTTATTTGAAATGTTAAAGTAAATGAATGATAAATTCATTTATCATAAATTTGTAAGTGTGCCAAGTTAGTTCTATTGGTTTATAGGATAGGTCTCCTCCCTATATGCTCTAGAATTGTTTGTATTTTTAGAAGTGTATGCTAATGGTAAAATATTGATTTGAATATAAATCAGTAAGCAGTGAATAAAAAACAACAGCAGAGAAATAATTGTGTTTCGGTATTGTTCAAAATACTAATCACATGAATCATTTGTATTCATTAAATCATAATGGAAGCAAAGCTTTTCTTGGAAAATTTGTTGTCATATTCTTCTGGTTCTTAATGTGTTTGGAAAGGTATTTTCAGCATAAACAGGAGATATTTTACACGAAACTGCAAGAGAAGAAATGACATCAGTCATTTATGTTGCCAAAAGAATATTTTTTGGAGTGATTCGTGTTGAATAGGCTACTTTAATTGTGTACAATATGTTTTGTTTTTCGTAGTTACAGTAATGTTTTGATTTTAGAACGTAGTACTTTTATCTAATGATTGTTTTAAAAACTGGATAACCTCACTTCATTAATAATTTTATTAAATTACACTGAGCACTTCAGGAAATACATTTTATTTTTTACAGAAAATTAATATTTTTATGACACTTTTCTTTTGTAATTTATTTCCAATCCTACATATAAATCTCCAATTCTTTGTGTTCTATAGTTCTTGTATAATATCGCTGTCCCTCATATATTAGAATATTAAATAATAATTAACTTACATCTGAAATATACATTTCTTATTTTTTATTACTGTATTTGCACGTGATGCATGTTTCACATCTTCAATTGGGATCTTCAGAGGCTTCTATATAAATGTATATAGAAATATAGAGGCTTCTGCTGTATATAGAGGTTTCTACTGTATATAGAGGCTTCTACTGTATATTTAGGCTTCTACTAAATATTTAATATCTTATATGGAAACCTCTGAAGACACAGACTGAATTTATGAAACTTGCGATATGTGCAAATATAGTAATAGAAAATAATAAAAGTAATACCCTTGCAGAAGTAGTTATTATGTGATAATGTAATACAGACCTATACCATACGAATACTGCAAGAAACATCAATAATAATTAACAAAGAAAACATCACTTATATAAAACATTACTTTATATAAAAGTAGGCCTAATGTTTCTATAATCAATATTCACAAATATTTTTGTTAGCGTTTTTTTTAGTTTCGAATGTACAGTAAAATAAAACTCATAAGTTATTACACGTTATTGATATCACAGAAAGTAATCAGGAAAATTCTTGTCAACAAATTATTTTCCTTTGTATGAATTGCAAAATAACTGTGTGTGTAAAGGAGAAAAATACAGTCAAAGAGTGAAAGTAGAGAGTGAATGAACTGTAATAAATAGTAAAATTTCTCTCTCTCTCTCTCTCTCTCTCTCTCTCTCTCTATTTCTTTATCTTTATATATATATTGCAACAAAACACAGGCTGATGATCTATAAGAAGAATATCAGAGCATGGGTGACGGACATTAGCATGTTTTAGATTGATTTATGCAATTTTCGTCAATTAGCTATAAGTTTTGTATTTAGTGATGGATAAGGACTTGTGTTATACCAAATTCTTTGTAAATATTTGCTCTATAATGTCATGTACTGTGTTTTTGAATATGTGCGCGCGTTCGCGTGTGGTGAACCTTAGAGTTTTATCTTCCGCGTTTGTTATCCGATCGGCATGAGACTTGGTCAGTGAATTATTCATGAAAATAGCTACATTTTCTATATACTCTGTTGTTCTCAGCTATTTTTTAAATGTGGATTTTTAGTAATTGAAAACTCAACTTTTCACTTTTATCTGTTGAAGAGTAATAAAATTTCTACATAAAATGTAAGCAGGCACTCGCAGATTTATACAAAGATTCGCCAGCAACGCGTCTATCTTTTGTCCAATCTACCACGTAGACAGTCGATTGACCAATCAGAAGCCCCTAATGACTCCGTCGGTTGTCAGGTGTACTTCGAGGCAGTTCATCGGAAGCCGTTGCCTAGTGAACGTGTGCTCTTCGTCAAGAGTTTTTCTTGTTCGAACTGGTTTAATCTAGAGCATCTAAAAGTCTTGGGGACTCTTTTCGAGTTTGTCGATTAGAACCAAGCGGGTGAACTACCAGTTATAAAATATTCAAGTGCTATTACGTATTAGTGGAAGATTTTCCACTTAGGGAGATTTATCTACCGTGATAAACTCTTATTAACGCAGAAAACTTCAAGAATGGCCGGATGGTGTAAGCAATATACACCGCTTTTAAATTATATAATTCATTATCACCCTGAGTAACAATAATTATTAATAACCATTTGCGAGCGAGTAAACTAACGATTCGGAAAATGACAATTCGTGTGTAAAATCTGCATCAGTGTTATCAGCTGTTCGGCGAACCCCAGCGGAGAGAGAGAAGACCGGCGATCTTTGCAGAGAGGAGCGTAACAGCGACGGAGCGAGTGACGTCACGCCGAGTATAAAGAAATTCTACGTTTCAAGTAAAACCTACCAAAACTGAACTATGTAAACTCTTTGAAAACAAATAAAATACTATACATGACTTTTTGTTAAATATATCATACAAACAATTATTTACTTGTGTTATAAATAAATAATCTTCCTACTCCTCCAATATAGACTTGTGCATAATTTAAACACACATAATTATCCTATGCAAAAATATTTATTTGTATTGTCGCATTGCGATATTTGGCGCTATCAACGTGTGGCACGATTTTATTATAATTTATTAATATTATACATTTAAATGTGTAAAGACTAGATTCATTTGGACTATTTTGTGTGTTCTATTTGTAAGTAGGGAATGTATATAATTTGTTGAATATTCTCTGTAAGCAGATATTTGAACAGTATTATTAATTTAGTTTATTTGGAGGTTTGAAATATTATTTGTATATGTATTAGGTTAAGTATTGTGAACATTTGATTGCGATACTAGACTGTGACTTTATACAACATTTAATCTGAACATTAATACTATAATTATGAGTTAATAATAGTGCCGTTGACGTTAAATAAGGACTATAATATTCGTTTAATATATAAAATAACTATAATTATGTCTGAATCACTTGAATTACAAAATGCGTTAGCTGCATTATTAGCCAATGTACAGAATATGTCAGAAGAAATAGAGCTAATAAAGAGGAAGCAATAAAACAAAATAGATCACTACATGACGATCAATAAGAAAATTTTTACCGCTGTGCATGAACAAGCTAAACAAAATAAACAACTTTTAGAATCTACAGAAAAGCGTATCGGAGAGAAAGTCGAGTTAATTCTTACTAACACTGAGCTAACGGCACTAGAAGCTAATAATTCACGTCTTAGTGACTGTGAAGCTAAGATCAATGTCATGGAAGAAAGAATGGTAAATCATACATCGACGGTGAATGAATTGGTCGCGGAGCAAAAACAGCGGATACAGGAGTTAAAACAACAGCTGATCCGGCTCCAGAGTACCTCGACACCAGCGAACCAGACCACATATATTTATAAAACTTGTGATGAACCAAATTCGCAATTAAAATTCTATGGTAGAGAGACTGAAAATCTCCTCCAGTTTCTCAAAAACTGCGAGAGAGATATGGACGCAATAAATGACAACCTAAGCGAAATGGTCAAAATATACTGGATGGTGAGAAGGTTAAAAGGTACCGCTGCTGAATGGTTCACCGTCATACAGGACAAAGTATGTATGTATGAAGATCTGGGGTGGCATTTTAGGGCTAGGTACTGGAACAGTGAAATACAGAGAAAGATCCGTGTACAGCTGGAATTTGGAAAATATTCAAGTATGGAAGGTTCAAAAGAAAACTATTTAATCCAGATTATATCTCGAGCCAAGAATCTGGAACCGTAAGTGAAAGAAGCAGAAATGGTAAGTAAGTTAGCTTACCATTTTGGACGCGAAATTCAATTCACGGTTATTACGCAAGGGGTTAAATCCTTAGAAGAACTATTCTTGTTATTGACTAAATGGGATAATATGGATAACCCAAGTAATAATAATAATAATGATCAATCACGTAAACAAGTTCAGCCACAACAACAACAACGACGACGACGACAACAACGACAACAACAACAACAACCACAGTTTAAAAATAAACCAAGATTTCAAAGATTCAATCATAGCAAAACTTCGGCAGTTACCGAGACTAATGCAAATGAAGAGCAGCCAAAGGAACGTGTAAGGTTGCACGGCGTGGGACTGTGCTATAAAATTAATAATATAAATAAAAATAAGAATAAAAATACAATTAAAGCATACAATAACAAACGACAGTATCAGAAAACATCGGCTAGGAATAATAGTGATAGTAATGTATACACTGCTTCTGGCTTATACCCTGTTGATGTTAGGAATGAATTCATATTGTAACTTTACATGACCCGGTCCCAATAAAGTAACTCATGATAATAAAAGTCAGAAATGGGTAAACTAAAGCTCGCTCAAAATTTAATTATATCACTCAACATGATAAACAATTTGAGTGGTATACAGTGCAAAGTGAGTGATAGTATACCCATTGAGGTGAAAAAAAACAAAAGTGAAAGTAATGTATTACCAAACTGTGCGGTATGTGTTGGAAAGGATAAAACTATGGAAGTAGGATGTAATAATACTGATGGATTTTTGTAATTTTATTTATTTATTGTAATTTATAGTATGGAGCACAACTTGTCATACATAAGTTAATGTTATATTTAAAAAAAAAAATATTTGTGTTGTAATATAGGATAACGCAGGGTTAGTTTTAAAAGAAAAAAATTTTTAAATACCAAAGATAAATAAAAATTAAAATAATCCTATGAAGGAAATGGCAACAGGAAGTAGTGCCGGGTATGAATACTATTCGAGACTAAATAAATAATATATAAATTTATTTAAGGATAATAAAATGATAAAATACTTATATACAATGTCATAAAAAAATTAACCAAAACATATTATGTAAATTAAATTAGTAAAGAAACCGGAATGGAAAGGAATTATGTTTCCATAAATAAAAATATAAATTTATAATAATTACAAACTGCCTGCATAATAAAAATACTATGTGTTACTAAGAGTGATGAAAAATAACAAGTATTGTTAATAAATATAAAAATTTTGAACTAAACCGGAGAGTTGAAGAAACGATGCTACAAAAATTATAAAAAATAACTTTTTTGGACGTTGGAGGAGTTGAAATTGATGCAAGATTAATAAACAGAGTGACTACTATCTAATTATACCTGATTAATCCAAATTAAATGGTAATATACATTAATAAACAGTGGATGAAAACCTTCTGAGGATCCAGCATGGTTCGGCCTACTTCTCGTTGACAATTAGAAAATACTTCAAACGAAAAGTAAAGTATAACGCAAGACGGACCTCATCACAGAAAAGCGGCAATCCAGTAAGAACCATACAGAGCGAGGTAATATAAACATTTTTTCGTAATAATTCCAGAAGAAAACTCGTTTTGAACGGTGAAATAGAACAAAAATAATCATTTGATCATATGTTTTTTTAAGTAAACAAATATACACTGCTCTCTTACGGCAATTCCGGGAACTACGTACTACATGAAAAATAAACAAAATTATTTATTAATTTTTCGGTATTTGTAAAGCGTAGTATTTATCCATTTCTGACACTCTCTTAACACAAAGAACTCACCCTGAACCCTGGGGAATTATTAAGAATTATGTAATAATTGATGTTTTTTATTATAGCGTAATATTGGGTAAATAACAACATATATGTTTTGCTCCTTAGACAGATCTATGTTTACTCGGTAAAGTCGAGATGATGTTTTTTTCAGATAAGATTAATTGTGATACCTATATTTTGATGGCAGGAGACAAAGGTCAATAATAAATAAAGCAATATTATTGAAAATTAATATTGAATAATAAAGTGTTATAATTTATTGTAGTGGGTAGTTATAAAAAATTTCAGCACAACAAACAGAAGAAATCGTCTCAACTGAGTGGAAATAATGATACTTACTCTCTCTTCTGCATAAGGCTGAAAAACTTCCCTCCTTGACCACAAATCACACACTCTCGATTTCTCTTCAGATTGAGTAAAACAAAATAAACAAAATCCTTTATTTACCTCTTGAAAAACAACGTCAGTTATTATAATTCAGAAGTGACGCATACTGCGTGAGGCATATAATAACACTTCCATAACACCTCACACAAAAAAGCGGTACGTTACAATATATAATAATTGTGTTGATGAATGTGTTGCAAATACTAGAGTTGAGAACAATAATAACATTGTTGTGATAGCGAGAATGAATGGTTGTGTTGGTAATGTTTTGCTCGATAGTGGTGCGCAAGTGTCATTAATTAATGAAAAATGTATTAACAAACATAAGCACCAATTTAAGAAAACGCCTATCTTACCTATAAATAATACTATGGTTACTACGGCGACCGGAGATACACACATTATTTGTAAACAAGCACTTATATCAATACAAGACATAGAAATTGAAGTGACAGTCCTTATAGTTAAAAATCTAGTATATGATGTTATATTAGGTACTGACACTTTAAGAAAAATACACGCCACAATCGATTTCAGTAACAAAACATTTAGATGCACATTTCGAAATAAATTATACACAGTTAAATTGGGATATGTTGACAGTAACTTGAAGCAATCCGAGCAGTGTACTAACATACAAAAGCCAGTTTTTAATATCGTAGATAAGATAACGCGTAGCGGCCAGTTCACCGGCAATGAACTAATAGCTGATCAAGAGAAACGGTTAAATAATATCGTAAACAAAGACGAATCGGTTTTTAAAAACGAACAATACTCCTCAACAAAGAATGAAGTGCAGGTCTTGACAATTAAGTATATATTACCAGACACATTAAAAACTAGGTTAAAAAATATAAAAAATTCGAGCAACAGCGGGATGCTAAAGTAAAGAAAATCAGCGTTGATATAAGAGTACAGGACAACCCAAAGTATAAAATAGACAATGATGTGTTATACAAGATCATAGACGGGCAGTGGAAAATAATGGTACCGGATGAACTAGTCGAGGATTTAACTTGGGCATGCCATGAGAGTCTGGCGCACGCGGGAGCATATAAATGCTGTTTAACAATGGGAGAAGACTTTGTGTGGTTAAATATGGCTAGAAAAGTTAAATCTATTTTGCGTACCTGCCACATATGCCAAACTGCTAAGTACCCGAATCAACACACTTATGTAGAAATGGGCAATATTATTACTAAAAACAAAAATGAATTATTATGTATTGATTTTTTAGGTCCACTACAGCGTGCATCGAGGGGTATGAGGAATCTGTTGGTGTGCACGGATGCGTTCTCTAAACATGTAAGTCTATATACAATAGGACGACCCACCACGGGGGCCGTGTCTAAATATGGTCACATTAAGACAATTTTATCTGACCAGGGTAAACAGTTCACCAATAGGAAGTGGCAATCCGAATTGGAAAAGCACAATATCCAGACTGTGTTAACAGCGATCCGGAGACCGCAAGGCAACCTCGCTGAAAGGGTCAACAGAGAGTTAGGTCGAATGTTCCGTACTTATTGTAATACCAACCAAAGTAGATGGCCGGATTGTCTCGAGGTTTTCGAGGTGTCCATCAACGGGAATTACAATGACACGACAGGATTTACGCCTAACGAATTGAAACACTGGAGAAATGCCCAAGTGCGTCTGGGATGGGAGCATCAGGAGGATTGTAACGCAAAATTTGCCTATTCCGAGCGAGGTGAAACGTATAGAAGCCAGGAGACGCATTAAGAAATGTGCCGAAGAACGGGCTGAAAGATTTAATGCAGACCACAAGCTGGTAAAATTTAAAGTTGGTGAGAGGATGCTCCTGAGGGCTTTGAATGTCGGTCATAGGGAAGGTAATACCGCAGCCAAATTCTTTAGGTTGTACAATGGCCTATTTTGTACAATGGATATTTTATCCGAGCAAGTTGGTAAAAACACCTATATTGTAACCAACCATAGTACTAACCGTGTGATAGGAAAATTCCACGCATAATCCCTAAGAAATTATTATGTGAGAGATAATTGTTCCTAATATGCCAGGGTATAGGTGGTATGAATGTTTTAAGAAAATTATGTGAAATATGAGTGTAAATTAAGAATATTAGATGAGATGTCAGAATAAATTATTTGAATGAACGGAGTTTATTTTCATTTATGAAAATGACGTCAGAAGTGTTGATGCGCTTATCTGTGTTTGAGATTATAGTTCAGATCCAACCACGTGTATTTGTTTGTATTATTACTGTCAAAGTGACATTGGAGGAATGTTTTGTTTGAAAGAAGTTTCTTTATTTATTTTGATTTGGATTTTTTATGTTATTAATATGATTATTATTGGAAGAATAATGTTTTATTTATTTAGGATATGAAGAAACAAATTTGTATTTTTATGTAAATAATTTTTTTTTATACGTGGTGAGGTTAATCCTGCAACAAAACACAGGCTGATGATCTATAAGAAGAATATCAGAGCATGGGTGACGGACATTAGCATGTTTTAGATTGATTTATGCAATTTTCGTCAATTAGCTATAAGTTTTGTATTTAGTGATGGATAAGGACTTGTGTTATACCAAATTCTTTGTAAATATTTGCTCTATAATGTCATGTACTGTGTTTTTGAATATGTGCGCGCGTTCGCGTGTGGTGAACCTTAGAGTTTTATCTTCCGCGTTTGTTATCCGATCGGCATGAGACTTGGTCAGTGAATTATTCATGAAAATAGCTACATTTTCTATATACTCTGTTGTTCTCAGCTATTTTTTAAATGTGGATTTTTAGTAATTGAAAACTCAACTTTTCACTCTTATCTGTTGAAGAGTAATAAAATTTCTACATAAAATGTAAGCAGGCACTCGCAGATTTATACAAAGATTCGCCAGCAACGCGTCTATCTTTTGTCCAATCTACCACGTAGACAGTCGATTGACCAATCAGAAGCCCCTAATGACTCCGTCGGTTGTCAGGTGTACTTCGAGGCAGTTCATCGGAAGCCGTTGCCTAGTGAACGTGTGCTCTTCGTCAAGAGTTTTTCTTGTTCGAACTGGTTTAATCTAGAGCATCTAAAAGTCTTGGGGACTCTTTTCGAGTTTGTCGATTAGAACCAAGCGGGTGAACTACCAGTTATAAAATATTCAAGTGCTATTACGTATTAGTGGAAGATTTTCCACTTAGGGAGATTTATCTACCGTGATAAACTCTTATTAACGCGGAAAACTTCAAGAATGGCCGGATGGTGTAAGCAATATACACCGCTTTTAAATTATATAATTCATTATCACCCTGAGTAACAATAATTATTAATAACCATTTGCGAGCGAGTAAACTAACGATTCGGAAAATGACAATTCGTGTGTAAAATCTGCATCAGTGTTATCAGCTGTTCGGCGAACCCCAGCGGAGAGAGAGAAGACCGGCGATCTTTGCAGAGAGGAGCGTAACAGCGACGGAGCGAGTGACGTCACGCCGAGTATAAAGGAATTCTACGTTTCAAGTAAAACCTACCAAAACTGAACTATGTAAACTCTTTGAAAACAAATAAAATACTATACATGACTTTTTGTTAAATATATCATACAAACAATTATTTACTTGTGTTATAAATAAATAATCTTCCTACTCCTCCAATATAGACTTGTGCATAATTGAAACACACATAATTATCCTATGCGAAAATATTTATTTGTATCGTCGCAATATATTTATATATATATATAAACATATTTATATATATATATATATATATAAATTTGTGATGTTATTCAATTCCTTTCTTCTGCAAGTACTATAATTCGTATATTCTTTTTAACACCTGACGCACGTTTCACTGAAAAATATCAGTATTATGAAAGGTTTCTAAGTAAATTAATAACAATCAAAGTAATTCTATTAATATAAAATTAAGGAATAATCGAATTTGTATCGATTTTAATGTAAAATATCTGATAATCGATTTAGGTCGATTAGTTAACGATTGTTTTAATGTTTATTTTCTTCAGCAGCTGTTATCTCGGTTATATTTGAAAATTTGTTGTTTATATTTTATTCTTTTTTATTTTTTCGTAAATTTATAATTTTAAATAGATCGTCTTGTTTTGTTTTATTTGGGTTTGTTTTTTGTTAATAATTTATTGTTATTGTGTGTGTAAATGTTAAGATTAAATTTAATTATTTAGGTCTAAATTATTTAGACTTAACAATAAAGCAAAATGAAACAAATTTTGAATACTAAATATACAGGAAACCTTCTCAAACTGATTTAGTAATACCAAATACTTCTAATCATCCTCCCCAACACAAAATGGCAGTATTTAATTCCATGATTTACCGAATGCTTAGGATCCCATTAAATAACACAGAAAGAATCAAAGAAAGAAATATTATCCAACAAATAGCAGTTAAAAATGAACACAATATAAAAACTATTAATAAATTCCCATAAACTATCACTAATAAAATTCCCAAGAACACTACATTTAAAAATTCACCTATTAATAATAATATAAAATATACAACCTTCACTTATTACGGAAATATAACTCAAAAATTAAATAGAATATTTAAAGATACTAATTTAATAATATCTAATAATAGAGATAATATAATTTTTAATATAATAAAACCTAAAACTAAATCCCATACTCACAATAAAAATAGAATATATAAAATAGAATGTCTAGATTGCAATAAATTCTCGTGGGCCAGACAAAGAAAAAACTACTAGATAGATTCCTTCAACACCGCAATGCATATTTAACCAAATATTTATAAATCTAATTTAGCCACACATTGTCTAAATAATAACCACCAATTTCCAAACGTTGAAAATATAAAATTAATTAAAAACATACAAAAACATCAAAAAATGAATATTTGGGAAAATCTTAATATTTACACACACAATAAAATAATTTATTAATTAAAGAACAAACCCAAATAAAAACAAAACAAGAAGATCTATTTAAAATTATAAATTTACTAAAAAATAAAAATGAATAAAATATAAACAACAAATTATCAAATATAACCGAGAAAACAGCTGCTGAAGAAAATAAACATTAAAACTAATGTTAACTAATCGACCTAAATCGATTATCAGTTATTTTACATTAAAATCGATACAAATTCGATTATTCGTTAATTTTATATTAATAGAATTATTTCGATTGTTATTAATTTACTTAGAAACCTCTGATGACACTAATATTTTTCAGTGAAAGGTGCGTTAGATGTTAAAAAGAATATACGAATTATACTACTTGCAGAAGACAGAAATTGAATAACATCACAAATTTATATAATTACTGCAAGAAACGTCGAGTTACTTATATAGAAAATTATATATATATATATATATATATATATATATATATATATATTTGTAATGAATTGGACAGAAATGTATAGGTTCTTCAATTCATTTATACATTTTAAAAATGTAAGCGGTATTAATTCTTTGATAATTTTCAGCTTCAGTATTTACAATTTTTTCTTAACCAATAAGATACAAGTGGGAATATGCTGTGATCAGAATATGACTCAAAATTCCGTTTTTTGTAATTATGGCCACAATCATCATCTAGAAGTTTCTATAATACAATCTAAAAGGTTTATTTTATCCGGTAGGCTTACGCGGTGGTGACTTGAAAGCCGCTCCCGGTTTGATCAGCGTTAATCGTCTTTTGCAGTAATGTTATTGTAAAAGAAATAAATTGAATACATTAAAATTGTTCTAATTTTTCGTTAACGTATTACTACGGCGGTCCCACGGATCGTGGTGTTGTACAGTAAAAACAGAATAACTGACACCAGTGAAGTCAGTAAATACAAACTTCAGTTAGACACAAAAGACAATTAGAAATCAACAAAGGCACTCCTATACAATCATACAAGTTTAGTTGTCCAATATACAATAATAAGTGTCACAGTATTACAGTTTTTCACTAATTAATACAATGATCACTTCCCACTAAACCGCCACAATAACTAACAGTCTGCACTCTATTAGCGCCAGGTCTAAACTGAACTGGACTGTCTCGATACCAGTATTTAAAACTCTACCGCCCTGTATTGTGGTGACATAGAGGGTGAGGCCCTAGGGTGGTCGAGTAACGTAAGGAAGCAGCACGGACAATCTCGAACAATCCAGAACGTTAGTTTACTCTGACTCGCAGAATGATCAATCTACAGAAAGAACCTCGCGCGCTTCGGCATGACAAGAATCACTATGAACTAAGCGATACGGTACTATTTATTTCGTCACGTAGCAGGTAATATCTTTCATCAATTGCAGGAAAGTATAATAGAAACAAGTATTTAGGCAGTTAAAAAAGTACCCGTAGTGGGTGATAAATGAACCTAAAATTTTCCATGCGTTTCAAAATATCTTAGTCATGTTATGTGATGGCATTTAACTTTGTAAAAGCTTAAATGCAAGGGAAGCACGTTTCGTTGTGGCTCATAAGATAGAGACTGTTACTTAAAAGCAACATTAGACTTTAGTGGAATCTCAGAGTTATACAAAACAAAGACTTTAAAATTGTATAGTGAGAAAGCTCATCAAAAATGATAGTCTGTTACTGTTAAATAACAATATTTTTTCAGCACTTCATGAAAACCATTTAATGTTTACTTATAGCCTACTACTTACGCTTACGTTGATGAATGTGAAAACAGCTATTGTTGTCACTTAATGTGTCTAGTATTTACTGTCACAAATGATTTTTAATTGGTTTAACATTACTTACGTGCCTTCAATTGTGTTTAATGGTGATAACATTGGTACACGTAAATATCATTAAGGCATTTCATAGCGATTCCTATGCGCGTTCTTATGATTGTTTAAGTATCTATTTAAAGTTAGAAATAGTTGGAAAAAGGTAGCAAATTTAAATATGTACTTACCACATTAAGTAAATTTAATCCGAAATTGACATGCTGATAAAGTTTTTAGAGCATGAGTATTTGTAGAGGTCGTGTACCTGTAACATAATTAAAACAAAAGATTCTATTAATGCTTTCATTATTAGATAAATTTTATTGGTGTGTATTTTATCAGTAGCACTAAATATAGTATTTTATTTAATTAACATAAAATAATTGTCTTTGTAGGAGTTTTTAATGAATGTTATTACTATGTTAAATGTTCTACTCTCTAAAAACTCATTGGGTTTTTTGAAATGTAACTAAAATCTTGTCCGTCACTTAAGTCGGACATATTTAGGCTTAAATTGTTTTTAAACTGTTTTTACAGCCGCTAAACTGTTTTATTCACCGTTATAGTGCACGAGACTCTTTCAGCTTAATAGGTATCTTAACAACTAACAAATTAATTAGTTGTTCGTATATTTTGAGCTATTACAAGGTACTTGTATTCCCTATATCAAACAAAGGTGTGCAGATTTCACTTAACTACCTTTTTGAATCTGACAACTCTAATTAAGACTCCTTCTTTTAAAACTTATTAATAGTGTTAAAACCAATTACTTTTAAGTGCTGTTTATGACAAGTTCAAGTTGAACGATAATTTTAATTTCAGCAGTCAACACGACTGCTAACTTAATAGAAATCTACATTGTAAAACTAACCAGCTTTATAGATTTCATGTTGACAACTTAAATGTTTTATAAATACTTCTGTGTGAATATATTGCTGTAATATGATATATTTAGGCCTTTGAAAAGAGTGTACGTATAATGTAATAATGATTTTACGAAATAGTGATACGCCTTTTTTTGGTAGTTTTGTGTATCATATAATTCATTAATATTATAAAAAAATTAATGTGTAAGAAACACCAAGTGATTCTAAGAAGGCACGTCAAGTTCTAAGAATTTTATCAAATCATGAACTATTTAAATTATACTTTCAAAATTTTATAACGAATTTAATCACGAGTAGTGCACTATTTATCGAGAATATGAGGTGCATAGTCGAGATGTGCTTTATATTCGAATCATGCGTTTACTGCAAAGCACGACCAGCGTTATATAAAAGTGTTTAAAAATAACACAAAATAGTAATGTTTAAAGTAATTAAATCAAAGCTGTTAGGAAATAACACTCCATCAAGAACATGTTATATTAAATAATACGTCAATAACATGTCATATTAGAATTTTCAACTTCATAAAAAGGGTATGTAGAAATAAGTCTGTATATAACAGCAAACGAGGAATGACTGACATTATAACTATGTGTAACTGATATCATGCAAACAATGAAAGTGTTCATGGGAACTAAAATGGTAAGGAAAAATGACGCGCTAGATAAGGTATAATACAAGCATAAGAGGAGCTCAAGACCTTCAGAATACAGGAAATAAATTAATGATTCTAATCACAAGAAGAACTCAAGATGTTAAAAGTACATAAACATAACTACAAAATAATACCTAATGCACATAAACGTAAGCATATAATTTTACAGTTTGAAATATGTATGTATGTATTCGGAGTAATTCTTCTATTATAGGCTCGACAGTCGTTCCCGAACAGTAGGTTGCGCCGATCCAGTGCGTTAATTACCCCCATTTACAAGTATAGCTAAGTTATTTACAGATTCGAGAGGGGAGACGACGCGATAGCAGTTCACTGTCTCGCTTCCATATTATCTCCCTCTCTGTAACACACACGCTTCCTCTGTTCTCACCAGTCGTGGTGTAGCCGATATTCGCAATAAACACTCTACAAGACTGTTGTGCGCATGTGCGAAATAAATGAAAATTTTGTTAATCTCGCAACGCGGTGTTTGTATACTGCGCAACTCTAAGTCACTGTTCAATTTCTATCGTCAGGTTTCTAACAAGATTGTCGTCTAATAATAATTACGGTAACGTTACTTATATATAACGTCCTGGACAGAAGTAAATACACCCTAAAGAGAGCAACCATCTTGGTACAGAGAAGTGTATATTATCATTTATGTGGAGAAAGGAAATTTGGGTAATGACTTGGATCATTTTAATACAGAGAAAGTTTATAATTTCTTGGTTTCGTCCCGTTTGATATCATTGCAGTGACTTAAGTAATAGGTGCATTGTATATGTTTCTGTAGCATACGCAACATTATACAAAATACAATTTGGTAGTTACTGTGAAACAGTGTAAAGTTTGTGTAATTAATTTAAGCGCGCGCGTGTGTGTGTGTGTTTGTAGTGTGCGCATAGGTGGGTGTGAAGAACTATCATAAATTCAGCATCTTTGCCTTGGTCAGGCACCTCAATTCAGAAAATGCGTTCTATGTTCCAATACGCTTAGTACTAATATTTCTGCTAAAAATTATATTAAATAAACAGTATATAAGAGAGGAAAAAGTTGAGAGTATTTTTATCGTAATGAAACTATCACGTCGGTGGTACCTTTAAGCGTATGTAGAAGTTAGATCTTCTATTAACTCGCGAAATGACCCGTTGGCTTAAATTGCAGAATGCGAAGCCGTAACTGTGGAGGAAATACTAGCAGCTGTAAAACAAACGAAAGAAAATTTACGATGGGACTTACGTCACGGCTTGTCACGAAACAGCTTTGACTGTCGTTAACTGCGTCTTTGCCGGGTAACGCTGCAGTGTTTCTACACATACACCTGTAGTCGAAGCAATTTTTACTGCAGCAATTTCACCTTGTCCCCAGATTCAGTCTAGAGCCAAACTTCATCATCACATTCTTGTCTGTAATCCGCAGGATGAATCAGATGGATCGTTTTAAGCCCGCTGTCGAGCCGTCAAAAAACCATTTACTGTGTTGAAACATAACTTAAGGCCTTTAAAGCCAATCGGTAATGTAACTGGACGGAGATAATCATATTTGAATTAGTTGAACATACGTTTTGCAAATTTCTCTTTTGGATGAACATTTTATCAACAAAGTTAAATCAACATAGATATAAATAGTGTAAATGTATAATTAATTTTATTAACCAGTTGTTTTTGTTTACAGAATAATTAAATTTTTTTCAACAATATAATAAAATGACTCTACCACTTTCGTAATATGGCGAAAAATAAAATAATTATTATGTACATATCTTTATATACAATAATAATTGAATAAGTTAGTATTTTTGTAATCAGCAAGAGATGTTCCAGGAGATATCAAAAATCTCTCTCTTTCTGCTGTGGTGGATAAAAAAGAAAGAGGAGACGTTTGGTGTTGTTGGATGACACAGGCTACGGAAATAGGGTGCAAATACGAATGGAGAAGCAGTGGTGTCTGAGACCTGGCATAGAACATAATTTGGTGAAATGCATACGCAAAGATTCATGAATTTATTATCTAATATAACTAAGCTTATACGCACGCTGTTCAGGTAACGATTTTTACTTAGATGTCAACATTTAAGATGCGTGAAGTATGCTTGTTACGCATATTGTCAAGGCCATCCCCTTTTATCTACAAGTCAGCGCGGTGTCGGACCTCTCTTCCGATCACGACCCCCTGCTTGTAACTGTCTTGCTGCCGTCGGTCTCACCCCGACTTCCCGATCGTCCTGTTAGGAGAGTCAATTGGCGATCCTACCATGATGATCTGGCCAGGCAGTTGCCATCTGTCCCTCCGGACCCACTCTTCTCTTGTAACGACGTGGATCACCGGGTACATCAGCTCCAGGACCTCGTCCAGTCTGCAATGGACAAGCACACCTATACTGTTCCGGTGAGTAATAAACGCTCCGACCTTCCTGCGGAAGTTCTACAAGCCATCCGATTACGGCGCCAGCTCCGCCGCAGATGGCAGCATACCCGTGAACCTGCCGCTAGACGGCGTTTTCGAGCCCAGTCGGAACACGTCTTGCAGCTTCTGCTTGACGTAAACGCGAATCATTGGGACTCCTATTTGGAGTCCTTGGAAGTCGACCACGCCTCCGTATGAAGAGCCGCTGGTAGACTAAAAGGCGAAAAGAGGACTCGCCATCCCTTGAATACCCCGGACGGCACTGTATACTCTACAGAAGGCAAGGCGGAAGTCTTCGCCGACTGTATTGAGGAACAGTTCACCGTCCATAGAGGCATCTCTGACCCGGCTCATACGGCCGTCGTCAGGGATTTCCTATCTGGATACTTTTCTGCTCCCCCCAATGATCCTCCTAATTCGGTCGACGAGGAAGACCTTGCATCTGTCCTAAGCCAACTGAAGAAGAGAAAGGCCCCCTGGCCCCGATCGCATCGGCGCCGCTGCGTTGCAGAATCTCCTGCCTTCGGCAGTTGACGTTCTTCTTGAGCTGTTCAACTCCTGTCTCCGGCTGAGGTACTTCCCCCGCCTGTGGAAAACTGCTAATGTCATCATGATCCAGAAATCTAAAAAGCCGCCCACGCTACCTGGAAGCTACCGCCCGATATCACTATTGGCAGTAATCTCGAAGGTATTCGAGCGTCTTCTCCTGGCCCGTATTCGGCCCCTGGTGGATGGTTTCATCCGCGAGGAGCAGTTTGGGTTTAGGCCGAGGCACTCGACTACTCTTCAGCTAGTACGGGTTTGTGACCTGTCTAGCCGACGCCGCCAACAATCATCAGGCAACAGGCGCCGTCCTGTTGGATGTGAGCAAAACCTTCGATAAAGTCTGGCACGAAGGCCTGCTCTACAAACTGGCGCATTCGCCACTCCCGGCATCTATCGTCCACACTTGCTCCGATCCTATCTGACGGATCGCACCTTCAGGATCAGCGTAGATGGGGCGTTCTCTCGGGTTCGCCCTGTCGCCGCCGGCGTCCCACAAGGATCTGTCCTCGGCCCCGTTCTGTACGTACTGTATACGAACGATCTGCCTGTTTATCCCGGGGTCACGTTATCTCTATTTGCCGACGACGCGATGTTTCATTTTAGCTCGCTTTCGCCTTGGCTATGCTTCCGGACTGGCTAAGGAAATGGCGGGTAGCGATCAATACGGAGAAATCCGAGGCGATTTGCTTTACTCATAAGTCCATTTCCCGATGCCAATCCCTCTCCTTAGAGGGGAGACCCATCATCTGGACTGAGACGGTGAAGTACCTAGGTGTTCGGCTTCATCGGCACCTAAACGTCAACGCCCACGTGACCGCAACCCTCAACATGGCTCGTGGCGTCAGAGCCAAACTATCACCTATGCTTTCGCGGAACAGCCGCCTGACTGTCCGTACAAAACTAACATTGTATCTACTGTTCCTCCGAACAGTACTCACTTATGCGACACCCGCTTGGTGGCCTCTCCTGTCGGCCACCAAAAGGCATAGGCTGACTACATTTCAGAACTGGACCCTACGCTCCCTCACGGGGTCCCCGTGGTATGTGCGAAATTCCGCCATTCACCGGGGCCTCCGTGTTCCCACCTTAGAGGTCTTTGTCTGGTCCTTGGCAACGAATTTGTTCGCCAAGGCAGGCGAGTCCCCTTATCCGCACCTCCAAAGGCTGAATAGCGTGGAGAATACACCGCCCCCTCGCCGCGTCAGGCGCCCTAGGGCGCTGTTAGACGACCCCCCTAAGTTCATCACATGTACTCCCAGAAACGAACCCCCCAACCTTCTGGAGACTGAATTGATCACCATCATTCACTACCTGCGCCTGCCGAAACTGTAGTCAATCATGCTGCGGCAGATTGGAATGGATTGATTTATTGCCAGCATCGGCTTTGCCGATTCGGTAGGGCTTTGATCCGGGACACGGGCTCCCGTGAGGTTGTGCAAATGCCTTCCTTGCGAAAGCCGACTGCCCCGGTGATGAGTCCCTTCGACTCGGCCGCCGCCTTCGGGCGGTCGAGCCT
This sequence comes from Magicicada septendecula, assembly GCA_034769895.1. Taxonomy (NCBI): domain Eukaryota; kingdom Metazoa; phylum Arthropoda; class Insecta; order Hemiptera; family Cicadidae; genus Magicicada; species Magicicada septendecula. Next base: position 272,942,857 of record CM068368.1, read on the forward strand.
CTTGTCCTCGCCAGCGTGCCTCTAAGTTTCCGTGGACTATGTCCTCGGAGACCAAGAAGCCGCGACCAGGCGTTGCAATTGGCTGAAGCCATGACCACTAAGATCCCCGTCAGCACCTGCTTTGCTGATTCGGCAGGGTAATGACCTGAGACACGGGCTGTCGCGAGGTTGTGCAAGTGCCTTCCTTGCGGAAGCCGGCTGTCTCGGAGTTATTCCTTACCGTTTCGGCCGACGCCCTAGGGCGCTCGAGCTTCTTGTCCTCGCAAGTGCGTTACTAAGTTCCCAAACTACGTGCGCCTCGGCGGGACAATTGGCTGAAGCAAAAGCTTAAGCTTGCCTCCGTGGTGGCCATGTAATTTATCATGGACCCGCGGACTGCACCATAACTCCCTTGTGCAGAGCAAACGACCGCGCTGACCTGTTGGCACCTGGCGTTCATCAGGTCTAGGCCTGGACAACGCACACAAATTAGGGCGCAAGACGCCCGCGCATTATCCATCCATCCATTGTTACGCATGGTGAAAATTGAGTCTATTTAATGATACAACACAATTAATATCCGATGTACGAATATTCTCCTTTCCAAAAAGTAATTTATTTATCACAGTGTATTTTCATTGACTCATTTCAATTCACAGAGTTAAGTAACTAACGCAATATGCATCCTACATTAACCCACTTTTAAAGAATACAATAAAAATAAATTAACAATTAACACTACAAATATTTCTTACACAAAAAATGACTGAAACTGTTTCTACCTCAAAAATGTTTCAGCACTGCGGTAAATAAATTTATGTAACCAACAGGTACTGACACATTCGACACGATGTGAAGTCAGAATAGTACATTTTAACCTCACTCCTCGTTTTGAGAAAAATTTCACTAATTCAAATTAGATGACACATCTAATTCGCGTGAAATATTCAAGGTTTTATTATTAGGTGTTGAAACCCAACCTCAATTTACTGTATTCCAATGGCTCTAAGATTTAATTTTATCGATTTTTAATAATTTGATTTGCAGTGACTACTAATAATAAACAATTACTTTTTTCTGGAGGATTATACTTGTGTTTCAGTTACATCTTGACATACGACAATAATACGTTAACATGTACATCTAACCGTTGTTTACTTTTACATTGGCAGTGATGTCGAGGTAACAGATGGCTGTCACTGTAAAATGTAAGACCCCATCGGATGAATAAAATGATTTCATCAAGTTTATGACTGTAGAAAACAATATGATAAAGATAAATAAGTAGAGAACTATACTTTTTGAAGATACTTTTACAAGATAATTGTCATACACGACCTCAGAGTCGTTTGATCTAAAAGGAAAACTCGTTAAGGCTGAATATTCGCCAAACCATCAAAGCTCTCTGTTACACAAACACTTCACAGTGACAATTAATTATATAAGATAATTAACCTCTTATTGTTACGATTTAATTTCCTTTAACGAAAGGAGACGTCGCAGCGTCGGTTTTCCTGTTACGCGTCTAATGAAAGTGTCTGATATTTGTGTGTTGAATATAGCACACGTAACCTACTGCCTACATGCTGATCAAAGACAACACAATCGTAAGAAATTTTATAGTTCTTTATAAACCAGTCAGAAGATCTGAATTTAATATGAGAATTTAACATACTTGGCATATACTTTTGAATAATATACGTATATCGACGTGCCAATATATTGAAAATTTACTTCAGTAAAACTTAGTAAAACAAGATTTTGCCGAATAATCTGAAATACTGCTTGTCTTTTTCAGTACCGTATCTGAGTGAATCATTACTTAAAGGTGGAAATCGCATCGAACAATAAATACTAATCATGCTACCGGCTGTATGAAAAAAAAAAATCGGACTCGTAGAATTGTTGTTACTGGGTGTGTAAAAACCTTACAGAATATCGTAGAAACTATGTTTACAATATTTGTAAGATTTATACTTATATATGCAGATTTGTAAGGAATACTGATGATCCCAATGCAACAGGTGTTAAGTCAAGCTCGATGTCTTCGGCTATCAGATTGCTGTGATATGATTTGTGTTTTAAACATTGTTTTACTTAGAATTAAGCTTTTTATAATTGGTAATTCCTAATTTATAATTGTAATTTTAAAGATGTAAAACATAGTATCTTAAGCTGTTACAACTGTAGTTTGATTTTAACCGTCTAGTTGTTCATGTAACTTTATATTTTGTCAACTTTTATACGTAACATTGCGTTTTGCTTATTCTGGATTAACTAACTTGCAAGTTTGATTAACTAACTTGTGTTTGTAATATTAGTTTTTGACACTTACATCATTATTCTCATATCTGATATGTGTAGCTTACTTTTACTTTTACTTTTACCTTAATTTCTCATAAAACTGCTGTCGGTTGCATAAATAGCTATGTGATAAAGTTTTCCTAAGACTCCAGCTTGAAAATACTTTCATGTCTGCAGTTACCAAAAAGAAAGTAATTATATGCCATACTCCTGTTGCATGTTTATACAATAATCTGCCACATAAACCTGATCCTTTATTCGTTAAGAAATATTCGTTTATTCGTTTCTTAATACCACAGAAACGTAATATAATAACTTCCGAATATAAAAATTTACATAACAAGTTCCGTAACTTTATTTGCTTTACTGTAGCGCAAATGGATTCAAAATATACGTCCAGTAAAGATCGTGTCGGGCCGATTAAGTGGGATCGGTGATTTAACGGATCGATAGTATGTCATCAATACTAACACCCCCAAATCCCCAGGAAGACACGATGGGTCGACTCTACTCTAGCTTGAAGTGAAAGAGCATCCACCACGAAACCGTTCCCAACTCTTGAACCTCGGGAGACAGACCCCCGCCCGGCTGTTCACACCGGACGACCTACGACACCAGAATGGTCACTGGCCCGACCTCCGAGCGCTAACTCAAGTGTACCCAGGAGTACGAAGGCCGAAGGCTAGGTCTTCCCTCCCCTTCTGATGAAGACATGTGAACACCACCGATCGCCGTATTCTCCCTCTGCATAAAATGATTATTGAAGAAAGTCTACGGATGTCATAAGACTCGTTTGTTTTTAACTGAAATTTTACACAACAATGTTCTGAAACATTAGCATATATAAACAAAATAATTGCATGTAATAATAAATTATATGTAATAAATATAATATTATATACTTATATATTATAAACTATTATTATTATTATAAATGATTACATATACTGTATACAATAAACGGCAAACCAATGTATTCCTGTGGTTTCCTAATGACTACGAGGTAGGCAACCTACGTGGCATGGTCGGCAAGCGTATATATACAGTTAGGCAATGAGAAGTGCGGAAATGTTTAGTGTTTATAGGCGCCTTATTCTCGACGCACAATCCAGTAGGCGACAAATTTATTTAGCAACCGCGGAGCAGTATAAAAAACAAGGTCCGAAAGCGGGCGGCGAATTAGTCGCTAAGTGATAAAGACGTGTTCTTCGTCATTTTAAGACCCTTTCTTCACAATACGTTTAGAGAAAGGTGATAATTGTGAACTATTGTTTGAGAACACCTGTAATTGCTGACTTGTAATATTTAGTGGGACACTGTTAATTAACTGATCTTTTTACCTTAAGTGTGTTGGACAATTGTGAGCTTGGCGAATTGTTATATTCCAGTGCCTTTGTAACTTATACGATATTTATCGTACGAAGAAACATCGTTCACTCATTTTACGATTTCCTGGCTGACATAGCAATCTTTTTTCCGATCTGCTCTATTTCAGTTAATCACTACACAATGAGCACACACACGAACAGAGTTAATTGAGTATATGTATAACTAAATAAGCACTTTGACTTTTTTCGCAACCAATGCTGTAGGCATCATCAGAGGATTAATTAAAGTTATTGCGTTCCTGGTTTTTTTATGAAACCAGTAATACAGTTTGGTATGTAAAGCGCTTTAATGAAAACTCGCCTTGCGTTGGAGCAAATTTAATTATAAACATGTCTTAACTGTGCCTACCCGAAAATATAATGAGCAATTCTATCAAAACATTGCTTTTTCGCGAACGTGTGTGTACAGATTGTTAACAACAATAAAAAATTAAAGCAATACAAATACACGATGACTGGAACCGACATTGTGCATCTTTCGTGCGCGCGCGTGCGCCCGCATACACCAAATATAATGTTACGTGTACGTAGTGTGAGCTACAGCTTTGAAAACAAACAGTGGGCGGATCTGTTAGTATCGTAAAAATTGCAAAAAGTTAAATATATAAACATTAAACATTAAATTTTGTAAACATTAAATAATATTTTTCAGGTAAGTTTTGAACACACCTTGTGTTTAGCTGATAGTTAGAGTATAAATTACACAAATTTTTTTGCTAGTGAGTGTGAGTAGTATGTACGAGCCGTAAAGTAATATGAATAGGAACAGAACGTTAGCAAAATTCTACACCAATATATATTGCATACCATACGAATAAACAGGTGTCAATCGTAAGGAAATTTTAAAGTAAGAAATGCGTTTAATCAAAGTATATTCAGGACATGAGTGAAAAATATATTACCTTCAGGCAGTTTCCCGATATAAGTAGGCAACGTATATTAAGACCTTTGGAAAATAATAAAGCACAAAGACATCATAATGTTTTGACTTCTACTACATATGGTTTTTGTAGTCTATGTGTAGGCTCTTGACTGCATAGAACACTGGGCTGCAATAGATGAACTGGACGAAGAAATTCTGAAAACATATACCATAAAGCTATAGCAAAAATTATACTAACCGAAGTTCACAAATGCCTAACAAATATCTATCAAATGGGGAATAAAACCCTGAGATAAAATGCCACATACACTTATGCCGTAAACCTTAGACTTGAAAATAGTCTTCAAAACATTAGGTTTAACAGATTGGGAGCAAGGTTTACCAGGAGCAAGGTTTTCATTTGCTAGTGAAATATATTTAATCTTCTAAAAGTAAGACGAAATTTGTGAAACGTTTTTAGAATTAGAGACGAATCAAAAAGTAGGCCTATATGTCTAAAAATAAATTAAACCTTGGGTGACAAAAGAAAGTAGTCAACAACGGATACAAGTAATTATAACCTGGAGGAAAATAGAAAGTACTCAATTATGGCATGGCATACTTACTACACTTTAAAAAGTAGGAACGCGTAACTTATTGACGCTATAAAGTCAATGGTATATGTTAAGTAGGTAATTTAGTTAAATGACAGTTGTAAGTAAATACATTGATGTCCTACACTTTGTGTGTTACACGACATTTTGAAGTTGTATTGACTCTATTACATATGACTTGTTTAGATGCCAGACGTTTATCAGAGAATATGTGTGATGTGTTCTTGAGTCTGAAATTTCTTATTGAGACTATGCTAGCACTAAACGTTACTGTTCTGTTTCTGCTCATTGGATCAACAGCGAAGTGTATTGGCTATGATTTCATTATTAGTCGTTCGTAGCGAACCCATTTGTAGACAGATCGTAAACGTTATTATGGTTATGATCAAAATATTGACCGTGAGATCGTAAAAATTTTATAGCGACTTTGGCACTATACGTACTCTCCTTAGAACTTGATGTATCTAAAGACGTTCATTATCCACAAACGTTAATACATTCACTCCGTGACTATTTGTGAGTGCGTATGCGCTGATAGGGACAAAATTGTGATGTGGGCTTTCACCAGTTTTACTGATAATTATATTTTAAGATTCATTTTTCACAAGTATCCAAGTCACTTGAAATTATATTCAAAAACTTACGTTAATAGTTCCGTCAGTGACTTACTTTTTTTGTCGTTACGACGCGTTTAAAACGTATGTCTTATCATCAGGTGTTTCACTCGATAGGAGAGGTCGTCAATACATTAAAATAAAATAAATAAACGAACACATAAAAACACAAACGTGAACGGAACATATACGGCCGGTGCGCACGCGTTGAAGTCGAGCCCGCATCAACGCGGTGCGCACGGGCCGTATGTGTTCCGTTCACGTTTGTGTTTTTATGTGTTCGTTTATTTATTTTATTTTAATGTATTGACGACCTCTCCTATCGAGTGAAACACCTGATGATGAGACATACGTCTTGAAACGGGTCGTAACGACAAAAAAAGTAAGTCACTGACGGAACTATTAACGTACGTTTTTGAAGATAATTATATAAATAAAGACCTCGCTGAAGCTATTACAGACTGCACATATTTCTATAGCTATTGAACGATGACTCATTTCCATGGTAGAAGCAATTATGTCTCCTCTACCAAAAATAAGGAATGTATTCCGTTATCAGTTCAATACATTTTAGGTTAGTTGTCTCAAAGTCGCTTATATTAATATATGTAGACGTATTTACCAGATATCCGTCGTGCGACTTCCTTTTCCTTGTCCTTTATCACGCGTTTCGGCAACGAATTGCCATCTTCAGAAAACTTGATCACTCATTAGAGATCGTTAAAAAATTAAAATACTAAAATCATTACAGTAAAAGTGCACTTTTACGACAGCGGAAATTCACATACGCGAACATGAAATTTTATGTTTCTCGCGTGGACATTATCAATCGACTGATTCACTGTTTATATATCACTGATAAAACTGTTTTGTTTATTATAGCCCGTGTGTACTGTAACTTTCTATTTACCGGCGCCCGTGTGCAAGTATTGCCATGTCGTACAATATGTTATATGAAAATGTAAGTTTATCGTTCAAGACATAATCACTGTTGATTTCGACGGCTTTATATATTTCATACTCCTCAAGTGCGTCCATGTATTTTCCTTTCCTGCAGCAATGCATGGGCTGTAAATTTGTCTCAAAATCACTGTAGTTATGATTACATAGCATCAGGTGTCTGGCAAAATTTGATGTTGTTTTATGCAATTCCCTTCTGGGAAGATGTTCTTTATATCTTTCTTCAAACGGCCTGCCTGTTTTGAGTATGTATGCAGCTCATGCGATATGTTCTACATAGGCCAAACAGGCAGACCGTTTGAAGAAAGATATGAAGAACATCTTCCCAGAAGGGAATTGCATAAAACAACATCAAATTTTGCCAGACACCTGATGCTATGTAATCATAACTACAGTGATTTTGAGACAAATTTACAGCCCATGCATTGCTGCAGGAAAGGAAAATACATGAACGCGCTTGAGGAGTATGAAATATATAAAGCTGTCAAAATCAACAGTGATTATGTCTTGAACGATAAACTTACATTTTCACGTAACATATTGTACGACACGGCAATACTTGCACACGGGCGCCGGTAAATAGAAAGTTACAGTACACACGGGCTATAATAAACAAAACAGTTTTATCAGTGACATATAAACAGTGAATCAGTCGATTGATAATGTCCACGCGAGAAACATAAAATTTCATGTTCGTGTATGTGAATTTCCGCTGTCGTAAAAGTGCACTTTTACTGTAATGATTTTAGTATTTTAATTTTTTAACGATCTCTAATGAGTGATCAAGTTTTCTGAAGATGGCAATTCGTTGCCGAAACGCGTCATAAAGGACAAGAAAAAGGAAGTCGCACGACGGATATCTGGTAAATACGTCTGCATATATTATCAGTTCAAGTATTCCGTTATTTTATGTGCACTCATGACTTTTTTTATTAGTAATTTATTGTAAGTCTCAGATGATTGTTGTAGTTAAGAAGATTTACTTCCTGTTCATTTTGTATGGGCTAAAGTTATTATTTGTATGTTTGTAGTGCATATATTATTTTATTTTATTGAAATAAAAGTGTTTCTAAAAACACTTTATATTTTATTTTTTTAGGTAAGCATAGAGTAGGCTATAACTGACAGCAAATATTGTTGTTGACTGTCCGGGAAGATGCAATTTTCCTGTATTACATTCTACTGGTTTGTTCATTCCCTGTATTGCCAACAAATAATATTATATTCAATACTGTAAATTAAAAAAACTATCTAATATTTATTACGTTATTTCTTAAGATGATGGAGGATTAATCAATATTTTTACGCGAAATATGTAAATAACTTTAACCTTTAAAAATGTTGTCGTATAATAAATTTTAGATTACTGCTGAACGTACTTTTTCATAACTTCGTTGACTGACATCTACTATATATATTATAATGAATAAACGATTTTATAAAGCCTGAAATATACTAGTAATTTAAAAATTTATTTAGTGACCGCCTAACAAAAGCAGATATATTCGTTCAAGTTGGTAATTTTATGTTGTGTTAAAAATAATTACGTAGAGGAAATAAAGACAACCCGCTGTTGTTTAGTGTGCCCCCGAGGGTGGGGGACTGGGGGCTGCGGTCTCTGGGGTGGTGGTGGCAATATATGGCGAGCATATACCGCTATTTCCGGTGGCTCGGACCTTGCCTTTCTCCGCCTGACAAATCGCCGCCTCATCGCTGGCCCGGAGCTGACTAGCCGGGCCTAGGTGGGTGTCACCTTGCGAACGGTAACCAGGGAGTCGTCCCGTCCCTGGCCAGTAGCCGTACTAGGCAGCCACCCGTGCTCCAGTGGGTCTCATGGTCTCCAGACCCATTCGTGGTCTCACTCAACGTAGCGGCTAAGATCAGTAGTCTCCTCGCTCGAGGAGAGGGATCCAGACCCATTCGCGGACGTGATCAGCGGACGGAGAGTGGGCATTTTTCTGGGCTTCCTCCCCGGGCCGTGGCGGTGCTAAATGGTAGATAGATCAAGGCTTTATGCGTTCGTAACGGGGTCACTCTCTGTGGGGTACGCTCGGTGGCAGCACCGGCCTGACATTACATGTTGTTTAGTGACGGTAGGTGACACGCGCATGTTGCTGACAGCTGATGACGTCACATGCCCCACTCGACCAGCGCACCACAGCAGTGTATATTACGAGTATACGTTTAGAATTTATTGCATGCTACATATAATTCAATTAAGAATGCTTGGACCACAGAATAAACTGATATTATAATTACTTGCTAGAAAAATAATTACACACATAAACATAACACATCTTATAATGCATACAATATTAGTTTAAATATCGGCCTAGTCTCAACAAATAAACTTACCTTCTTCCATGTCCTCATTTGTAACTCTTTCATTTCGGATAACGTAAGTCTCTATCCTACAAGCTCACTAAGCTGTTTCTTCAAACAATATCACTACAAAAATGTTTATATACCGTACACTTTTTATTTACAACAGAACTACACGCACTGTTTGCTATGTAACACGCCTATTTATTTATGTAACTACTTGTTTAAACTTTTTCGTTTGTTTTCTTGAAGTTTGATAACTACGTTTTTTATTTTGGGCTTTCTTATTTAACGCTTTCATTCTAATAAAAGATCTTGTTCTTGCATAGCACCGCAAGGCAAATTCCTCAAAATGGGGATATTTCTTGATTATGAGATCGCAAAAAATTTTTATAACGTTTTTAGAGCGATTTAATGTTGTCCCATGAAACAACTGAAAGTCTGTTTCCAATTTTCTAATTTGTTCACGCCATTCCTCACTAGTTCTCATAAGTTTTCCTCTTGAAAGAATCGATAACCAGTCCGATTTCTGTATATCGTCTGCACATTTACCGTAACGCATATGTTGTTTATATTTTGGGAAGTTTTTGTACAATCTGTAACATATGTATCCAGCAAGGATTTCTAGAAGTTCCTCATTTTCATTCAGCTCTGTGCCACAAGTAGGCCTAATTGTAGACTGATCTGATGTTAACGGTTCCTCTTTAGAAGAGTCGGATTTTTCTCCTTCTAAATTTGACTGTTTTAATGACTCAAGAAGTCCATCACATCTGTCTCAGGAAATCCACTGTTATTCGGAAGAAAATTATCGTCATAAGCCGTACGAAAAGCTTTATTTATCACGTGTGCTGCTAACGGTATGTTCTCACTTGTGTCATCATTTACAGTTTGTATGTTGCTGTTGTTTAAAACTACTGAGGTGTTTTTACCCAGTATTGAAGACTTAATTCTTTGAATAACTGCAACCGGATTTGGATGATCGTAAAACAAATCTAAGCCCCGAATTTCCGAAAAATAACTTTCAAGAACGTCTTGATTTAACCTTGACGTCATTAAAAATAAATACCGGTTTTTTTTCAGGTCGTTAAATAAACCTCTTAAACTTTCAATTGAAATGTGAAAGCCTCTTTGAAACGGAAGTAGGGCACTTTTTCCCATTACCCGCATCTGGAAGCATAAGTTCAGTAATTTTTCTAGAGCTTTGTCTTGTACTTGTAGATCGATTCCATATCCACTTTTTATCATGTTTTTTTCATTCATACCGCATCTAGAATTTAATACATCTAAACCATCCTTTATTGTTTTCACAAATTCTCCTACATGAGACTGTTCAGGAAAATGATGTAAAATCGCTTTCGAAACTGTTTCCGAGAGTAATTCTGCTGCCTTCCTGACGTTCTGCAGTTCACTTCCGGAAATAATCACATGCGAAATACTTAATTTATAACAATACTGAAGGTCCGATCTATTATTATTCTTCAATTAACTTTTCAAATACTTCCTTTGTTATTAATTTACCAGTGGGTAGAAAACCCCGTGGTCTATAAGATGATTCCACAAGAGTTTTAGCAAATGAGGCACATCGCAAAAAGCCCAAACTTTTCTTTCTTCGCAAGTGGGATTGGTGATGTAGGATTTCGGTGGTGTAATGAGCAGTTCAGAAAACAGCTTACGATTGGAAGGATCCATATCGCATACGAAACCACGCACTTTGAAACCAATTGATTCAACAGAAATTATTGTGTTTATCAATAAATCTTTAGTAATGGGCACATCAAAGTCATAAAACAAAGGTTGTTTCCATTTTCCCATAAGACTTCTGGCCATTATCACTTGTACATTTGTGTGAGGTCCAATTTGAAACAGTCGTCTACATTGTCATAACAAATAGCCCTTTGTACTTTCATTTCGTCGAATGACAAAATTATGTCTTTTTCTCCGTCATTGAAAAAATGAACCTGCTCTCGCATAATCTGCAGACTTAACTCAACAACACCAGGCTGACATTTCACAACAAAAAGTCGACGTTGAATCGTACGTTCGCTCGGCAGAGGGTAATTTAAAACACGTGTTGTATAATGAAATGCTTTTTTCTACAGCGATCTAAGAGTTACTGCTTTTGCAATATCTTCGGAATCCCAATACAAGCATTTTCCGGATTTTAGATATGTTACCTGTCCACGTGTAAAAATATTTTCATACACATTTAAATATGCTTTGTCTTGAACGGAGAGACTTTTTAACAAAGCAATTTCTTCCTTGAGTGCAGTAATCTGTTCCTCTAATACTAAAATAGTTAATTTTAAATTCTTATTTTCATTTGTTAGTAAAGTCACTTCCTGGTCATACCGATTACTACTTAGGCCTAACTCACCGGTTTCGTTGACTACATTTCCAATAAAAATTTTTTATACACTATCGTTTAATAAATCGTTGATATCCTGCTTTCTTTTTCTAATTTCAAATCTGTTTTTACGGTCAGTTTCATTTAACAAAGACGTAGCACATTTTTCTGAAGATTGCGGAATATTTAGGTGAGGAATTGCCGTCTTCTTTAATCTTTTCTTAGAGGAAATGTTTAACAACTCGGCCTGTAAATCCCGTTCGTAATCGTTTGAATCGAAATGTTCAGAGCACAACACAGCTTTCTGTACGTTGAAGCTATCTTTACGTTTACACAAATGAACTCGGGCACGTTGCACGTTTAGTTCTTTCGGAAATCTGTGTAAGGTAATACCTCTCGCTCTACTGTTTTTATAATTATTTTTACACGGTGCAACAGCACAAATGGAAGCCATTTTTCGCAGAACACTCAGTACAAAATTTAAACACTTGTAACATACACAAAAACACATAAAGGCACACAAAACACGATAATAAACACGGCATGTACTCGTAAGAAAGCAATGTGCTGCAAGACACTAGTGGGGCATGTGACGTCACGCACTCAGTAATGCTACTGCGCACACAGCGTTGTCACCTACCGTGTTCTATACTTACCGTGGTTTAGTGTACCTATACATAGCTGGTATATTTTGGTACCTAAGTCAAGCATTAGTTATTGAGTTAAAATCATAAACCCTACAAATATTTAAAATACAAAAATCCTGAAGGGAAATGTTTTTAAAGTAACCGGCGTTACTAAAACAATACGCGGCTAAAGGTTTAATTCAAACAAAGTAACAAAAATCTCTTGTGGCTAATAAACCAAAAACTTTGAAAACTTCTGCCAAACTTAGCACAAATCGTTATACAATTTATTGATTCTACATTGTAGCCCTAGTAAGTTTTTAATGTTACGGACACAAACAGACAAAACTCCTTTTTTGTTTAAACTAATTAGTATCGAAATCTTCTTTTGATATCAGATGGGCATTATGGTTTTTTGATGCCTATTTACCCTATTCATACCTTGACTGTAAGGTACATAAGCTGCGGCATTTGCCGTAAGTAGCAAAACTGCAGTATTTGCTATTACGATTTTGCTGACTTGCCATTCTCGTGAACGTATTGCCTACAAAACAAACATAACTTTGGTTTCGCTGACACACATTCGGTGACCCGTTTTTCAATGATAAGCCTTCTTCCACTTACAGAAGGCTTCCTGAAAACGATGATTTTTAATGTTACGTATTGGAATATATGGTTTAGCCACATTTAGCATTGCGTACGTCATGTCTCCACTTAAACAGAAAGAAAAATTTACAATGTTGCGTAAATATTCTTGGTAAACGGTGTATATGCAGGACTAAACGAGGTTGCAAACATATTATATTTCGCTTTGCAATTTCCATCGGCGAGTTTAATAAAGGCTTAACAGAAAATAAGCAGCAGTAATAAGTAGTCGTGAATTAAATCGTACTGTAGTATATATGAATTAAAATATTTTTTCCGCTAATATTTAATTTTTGTTAACTGTTTTCTTATTCGATAATTAGATGAATGATTTTAAAGAAAAATCAAGTTGATATTATCAAATGGCGCTCTTTATTTGTTTTTGTTCTGAAAAAGTCTGGCGATTTTTTTTTCACGTGCGTTACTTGTAATTAAAGGAAAACGTTTTACTGTATTGGTGTTGTTACAATTGGTATTGTAATATAATTTCCACGTATACCCATCTATCATCACTGTATAAGTAGAAGTTACTATTATATTACTTCCGATAGTCTTCTAATATTGTTTTAACTTTCTGCTCTATACAGATGTTAGTATTTCTGATTATCATGTTTGTCCAGTGAGACACGGGTGTTGTCATGTTTCGCACCTCTAGTTGACCACTACCACGCTAAACGTACCCCAATGTATCCTCAGGTGATGATGGTAAACAACCTTTATTACGCTTTGCTCACGTTGTCACGTGGTCAGTAGGTGAGTTGTCGTAATTCACAAGTGTCACTGTAAATTACTGTGTTGAGCGTACTTTATTTTCTGATGCTTCATTTTTATTATTATACGATATTTCCAACTAAAAAAATTTTCTCCTCAAATGATATATTATTTAAGTTTGTATACTACTTTTCCTTGGCCCTTATTACAGCCTTTGCTAATATACATTTTAGTTCTGTAATCTATAAAAAATTTATAATCTTAAGTATAAATTTATTGTCATACCCATGACTCCTAAAAGTAGAAGCATAAGCTAATTTCATCTATATAAAATAATTAGATGTGTTATTATGCAGCCATTCATGTACGTTATGAATTACAAAATAAATTGTGTGTGTGTGTGTGTGTGTGTGTGTGTGTGTGTGTGTGTGTGTGTGTGTGTGTGTGTGTGTGTGTGTGTGTGTGTGTGTGTGTGTGTGTGTGTGTGTGTGTGTGTGTGTACATGACCATCCATACAAATTGTCCGATATTTATGATTTCTCTAATTTTGCAAAACAGTGTTAACAGTTCTAAGACACAACGTGTACAGTCACTTACAAAAATGTATAGTCCTACAGATATTTTTTTAAGTTTTAAGTTTTAAGATATAATTACAATTCGTTCCTGAATTGTTAAAAAGTGTACTGTATTTCAAAAGTTCGTAATTTCTATACAGGTTATTTTCTACTTTCCTATAAGTTTAGTGTTTTATTTTTTATTAATCTTTGAAAGAAATTATATCATCAGTTTATAGTGAGAGTTAAAAGTGCTGTGAGAAAAAATTAAAGAGAATTTATTTCATAAATTCGGGTAACTCAGCAATACTTATCAAATCAGTTGACTTGAGGTGTAATGTCATTCAGTTGAAATAGGTTGTGTCATCTATGGTCATCAATCTTCCATCATTTGAGACTGTAATTACGCCTGGCGTCGTTTTCGTATGAGTTGATCGAAATTTATTAATTTTGAATTTAATAAATTGGTCTTTGGCATCAGTTGGAAGGTCTAGTTCTTCATCTTCTTACGTGTTCATTTTATTAAATTTGGATTTCTTTTTCTTGTTTTAAATTAAAATTTGAGTCATTTACGGCTTGGCGTCTCTTCGTCTTTAGCTTCAATAATGGACTAACAGTTTCTAACGGAATATTCATAAATAACGTCTGGTTGTTATGGCAACAGGTTGCCTCTCATTGGCTATTCATGACTTAAGCCCATTGTTATAATATTTGAATTTTTATTCAAAATGACTAAATATCTTCTGATTGCTATTATTCTTCGGTCTTCATATCTATGTATGAGATATTATCACAGCTGTTCGTATTTTCTTTCAAAGATCATTTTGACATCCCTCAAAGCTGGGTTTGCTTGTGTATTAGTGTTTAGACAATTATGTTGATATTATCTAATTACATTTCTGCCTTATTTTATGTCCTTAATTTAACTTTTACGTCTTAATATGATCCACTAATTATCATTAACTAGTTACTTGCCTTGGATTTGCTAATATAATAGTTAATTTCTTACAATTTGTTGTTTTTGGTTTTATACAGTTAGGCATTTCATAGGCCTAAGTAGTAATTGGCTATCGTTTCTTATTTTATACAAATTAAATATTATTTTACCCTTATACATGTTTTGCTTTGGTGTTACAAATGATTTGTTTACTTTTTGAATTGATTTGGGTCTGTTTTATAATAATTGTATGTTTTCATTATTTTACATATTATGGTTTGTCTATTATTTTCTAACTGCTTTTCCAGTATTATTAGGTTTGTATGAATTTATCTTTTTTCTTATCTATATTGCCATTGTTTATTATTTGTCTATTATTTACTATTCTCTATAAAATATAACACAACATATAGGCTTATGGTCTGTATACTTCCTTCAGCCATATTCCTTTTCATAAACTTAATTGAACAAATCTTTAACTGTTATTATGCTACTCTTGTTTACATTTTGTTTATTCTTATTTATTTTTTGGTGACAAACATCATCACCCTATTTACTTTATCTAATTAACTATCCCTTTGAACATAGGATGTTTATTGATTTGCATTTATATTCTTTACCACATTTTTCTTTTCTAATCTTTACTAGCTAACCATGGTAACACTATTACTTTGACTCTTCATGGGATTTTTTCCCTCAATACTATTGTATTCCCAATCTACAATTACTCTTAATCCTAATAATAACAGTATTCTTATTTTCTATAACTTTTCACCGTTAAAAAGTAGTGTTTATCACTGGTTTTTGGTGTCTATCCCTATCAGTGGGGTTTTCTATTTATTTTGGGGGTTTTACACTGGCACTTTGCACTTTTTATAGTATTTAAGTGTTATTAATGGGTATCCCCTAACATTAAATTCTCTTTCTCACTTAATCATGTTTACTATCTATCTATCTCTCACTTCACAATGGTTAGTTATACTGTTAACAAATTTCATATCTTTATAGAGTTATTTATAACATTTACTCTCTATTTATTTGGGTTAGTGTCCTTTAGTTTGTCATTACTTTACTGGATTTTAACAATTATCATTTACATTGATTAATTAGTCGATACTAATAATTATCATTTACATTTATTATTTATTTGATTCTTTTTCATTATCATTTGCATTTAATATTTCTCCTTTTCTGTTCTTTATTATTCGTTTGTGTCTTTTTGTATCTTATCATTTTATTTCATTTATACTTTGTTTGTTTCCTTTTCATTTACCTTCTCATTTGATTTCATTTGATTTCATTTATATTTTGTTTGTTTCCTTTTCATTTACCTTCTCATTTGATTTTATTTTATTTCATTTTATTTGGTCAATCACTTGGGTTGGGTCATAGTCGTTCGTCGCGTCATCGTCATTTTATTTTCATTATTTTAAACATTTATTATAGTTGATTCATAGTTTTTTCCCTGGTATTGGGGTGGCTTGTTTGTGTTGTAACAATATCTGTACTTTTTCTGAAAGACTGTCTGTTATGCGATACTAATTTAGGAAGCTGAATTATACGTGAAAAATTTGAATATATTAAGCATCGAATAAAAAGTTCGTCTGATAAGAATTCAGACACGTTGCGTTTCCGAAATGTACCAGAACACACACACACTCATTTGTTTTACTTAATATAAATAACAACTTTTTTACTTTGCAACAAAAAAGGCAGGAAATGCCAATTCGTCTTAGCAACTGAGTGACCTTTGCTAGTCATATATAGTAAAATACGAAGAGAATTTTAAAATTAATTAAAAATAAGTTTCGTTATAAATATTTGAAAGAAACTATGCTCACTGAGGGCAAATACATGTATGTTATCGTTAAGGCATGCCGATAATTGAACGGTTCCTGTCTGTCCTTGAAGAGAAGTGATTATACGTACAAGAGTAAAAGCTAAGGTAAGGAATTGCGTGAGTAGAATTAATTAGTGGAATTTAAAAATTTAAGAAGGTACCATGTAATTCAGAGGAGTAAATTATTCACTTTTCCAAAATTAGTGGCAGCAGGTACAAACTAAACACAAATGTTGGTGTCCAGGAATCACTCTTTGCGTTTACAAAACTAAACGTGCAAAATCTACCTTCTGTGAATCTACCTACTTTATGGAAATAAAGTTATATCCAAACCTTACTGTTTTTATTTCTAATTAAAAATTCTTCTAAGAAGGATATACATATACATTTGAACCGATACGATAAAAAAAAATTATATTATATAAAACGTTTTGCTAATCTCTCATTTCTCTATTTTCCTCTCTGTCTTTTCCTTTTTTCCTTATTACCTCAAGTATTTATGCTTCTCGTTTTTTCTAAAAATTGTAAAACATAAACAAATTTTACATGACAACAGGAATCTACTAACGTTAGTGAAATAATTTTAGAATAAGTTATGTTGTTTATGGTAAAGTTTACCTACGTGTAAATTATGCTTTTCCCAAGAAGCTAATATTGGTGTACGAATAAATAGGGTTCTCCATTGCAGAAATAAAATGTTTGTATTTCGATAGGACACTACTCATTTATTTAGTATGTACTTTTCAAGACGTGCCGCAGTCAAGAGTAACGTATTTAACAAAATATTCAATCCCAAATCAGGTATTAAGTAGACTTGTAGGCCTACTAAGTAGAGGTGTTAAGGGCATTGCAGCAAATCACTTCAAAACGGAATTTAATTTTTATGACGGAAATCATTTTCTGTAGTAATGAACGGTATGTATCACGGATAATTTACATCATTCCTGTCTGCTTTGTGTATGTACTATGTTTAACATTAAAAATGTGTATTATGTCTTATGAGAGCAACGTATCGACTCAAAGTAATATGATTACTTGTAATCGTTACTACTGACAACAGAAAATGTTGACATATATCGTTTTTATAATATAATATAACGATTGTCTGCATTTTTTTTTTATTAAAAAAATTAAAAGAACGCGGCTAAACTTCAGTCTGCGTAACGTGTAATAATTACAATAATTTATTTCATTGTGTAGCATGTAAACGTTGGAGGGATGTAGTCGGTTTCATTCTAACTAGATACAGTACTTTCTTTAATGAGAGGGAAATGCATTATGTGCGATGAGGAGGAAGAGACAGTTACCCGGTGTGTGGGACTCCCACCCACTAGAAACTCCCGTTCCTCTTTAGGCTAACCATTCATTACCGTTTTCACATTTCATCAAGATGGGGCCTTTATTGAGCCGCTACCGGGGTTCTAATTACCAATCGATAATTTAAAAATTCTCTTTTTTCTTGCTTCTTTCTGCGGAGCACACTTTCCACAAATGCCACCACTTTCTCCCACTTGATTCTATAAGATTACATGGCCCTCACGATATTGTCGAACGTTATCTAACCAATCCCCGCCTCAAGTCTCTGTTTCTCTTCCGCCCATCTATCACACTTACGAATGTGTAGTGCGCGTTGTTCAGATCCCCCAGTCACCACAAAGGTATGTTGGTCATGTGGCTTTTCCCACGTTAACCAAGTAGTTACAGATATACCTGTACCCAGTCAGAAACTGTGTGACGTAATAGTTGATCTCACCGAACCGGCGGTCCGATTACTCTCTCACATTCCCTAGTAATCAGCCAGTCCATCTGCCTCTAGTCCTACCACCAACAAATGGCTAGATCTTTGGCTTCTTCTCTAGATAGATAGTCCTCCTGTGTCTACAATCAGTTTACGATAGGGACGACTCCTACGACTACCAGGACCGCTGGCTCTGACACAGTTCGGTAAAAACACGCTACTCCAAAGGCTCCTCATTCTTGCATTGAAGCCATCTGCTTTCTTTACTTTTTTTTCTTCTATACATCAGCCCATCACGCCTCACAGCCTGAAGCTACTCAGGAAAATTCTTCACCGAGCCTCACAGCTAATATCCTCGGATTACCAGTAAATATGTTTTCTGTTAGTACGTAGGTTTCTATTGCGAGGAATTGAAGCATCGCAGGCCTGGTTGATGAGACGCATTGTGTGCTTTATCGTCTCCTGGACAGTCCCTGTTTTTTATAGAATCGCTGCTCTTCCTGCTCAGTCACCCACAGGAGTTTCTCCTCGTCCAGCATGGCTGTATTCCAACTAGGTGAATGCCACCGGTAATTTTATGTCATTGGTTGGTCTTTTTGTAGGCTGTATGTATGTAATCTACTGAAGATCGCTACCTTTGTAGTTATCAGTGACTTTCTAGTATATCATGTCCAATGATATACTAGTCAAATGCCAGAGTGATATCTGGGATCTTTCTTTCGCAACCAAGCCGTCTGAAAGCGTGTATTCCTCACGCTTATCACACTGAGACCTACCCGTGCATACATTTCGAGCACTCGTCTTTCTTTGGAGTTAGTCGTTATTTGCCTCACTGAGCGGTTTTGGATTTGAAATCTCCGACTGTAAACATCCCGTCCGTCTGCCGTAACGTGTCTTGCATACTATCAAGCTCCACCTGGAAGTTCTGTAGCCTACCTTGTCACCTGGTGTGAATTAGTAGTTCATGTAGGTTTTACCGTTACGTACCCCGCTCCTCTTCCGTGTCCTTCCACGGGAATTTTTCTCAGGTGTAGGGCCAATTTGTCTCGTGTGCCGAGTGTGTGGACAAAACATCCCGGTTCAGTTTTGGTCCCGATACTGCTCGCTCAAAAGATCAGGTCGGCTTGCAGATCCAATGTAGTCTGGGAGAGTAGACTGACCACTGTCTTGCCTATCTTACAACATTCCTAATATTTGATCGATGTTTAATACATACATCAAGTTTTCTGCCCTTTGGGTAACACATAACATTGATCTCTTCATTTATATCTGAGTTGTTTTCAGTCTGCCTTTGGCGTTTATTTTGCTTTGCGAAGTTTCATGTTTGTGCACCATACGTTATAAACAAAAAATGCAATGATCAAATATTTTCGTCATAACGTATTGCAGGAGCTTTTTGTTTTTCAGTATTTACGGAGGGTTACTGAACACGCCCTACCTACCATTGTTTGCATGGTTCTTTTAATTTCTGTGCCTTTATTTCTCTCTGCTATTGCTATCTGTTGACCTAGATAAATCACATACAGACACACCCACACACACACTCACACACAAACACACACAAACACACACACACACACACACACGCGCACACAATGTACATATTATGGCAACGAAATAATTCCTTGCTTCTCATTTAAATTCATTAACTACAAATCTAGTAACTCTTTTAATATAAATGTTTCATACTTGTCAAAAGAATTATTGACGTTTTATAGTATTATTGGTTCTAAAAGGTATTTAATGACATACATATATTACGTTTGTTAACAGTGCTGTACATTCTAATGCAAAGTTATGTTAAATATGTATAAACACGAATTAAAGGAAAATGTAGACAAACAAAAGATGGTGTCACTTGACAAGTACGTAACAGTAACGCACAGGTAAATATGAGCGATGCGTACAAAGCTCTGTAACCTATTAAACCATACGAAAGTCATAATAACATGACTTCCAATCATTAGCAATTCACGTGACCATTCTATACCGATACGACGCGCATGTGCAACAATGTAGCTTGTCCGCGACAAGAATTTGGCCTATATGCGCCAACAGAATTTGGTTCATCTATATGTATGTCTTTACAACGTAGGCAAACTCGCTGTTGTTATAATTTTTTGATAAGCTGTTAGAAAGTAAAGGTTTAGGACTACACTTTAGGGAATGAATTTTGTACTTGTCTTTTTTAAATTTCAACAAAGTGTCGGTCTGACTGATGTACAGGAAACAGTCAATGAAGAAACTAACTAATTTTTGCGTTGAACGCCACTTCACAAACGTCTATTATGCTTTTATAATTAATTATAAAAGCAGTAATCAACGAAGGTATAAAGACTGCAGTTTAAAATATTGACTGGTTAGTGAAAGACCGTCTACTGCACAGGGTGATTACGTTGTACATGTAGAGACATACCAAAGCTACTGAGTTGCCTGTTTAAACAATCACTGCGACTAAACACTGCTTACATTGGTGGCTCTATCCCTCATTCGGTTTCTTTCTACATTGATGACACTGTATCGTAAGAACGTTCTATGTCACATTGTGATATTTGATAAAAATAATGTAACACCTACGTATCGTTGCGAATAGAATAGGGCACCGTGTTATGTTGAAATATTTGATAGAAAAAAGGTTAACAACTGCGTATTGTTAGGGATATGGCTGGCTCTTATAACAGTGGAATACGTATTTGCCAGAAAACAGTTTAAACGATTGCAACAAGTTTTCAAGTTTAAAGTTGTCCATTTTACAACTTTCAGTTACTCGATATAAAATAAACAAAAAAATCACGAATTACAAATATCGCGGTCAGTAATTAATAATTTACACTTTACACTAAATTCTCTCAAATAACACGCAACAGATCACAAAACGCAATACTCGGCGCCTCTTTCAAAATATTGCTGTTTATAGACGGTTAAGGGTTCACCGCATTCAGCTACGAGATGGCGTAGTAAGGTTAGATGATTCAACGATCTTCTGGATGCGTAGAGAATAATCGTCCAATCTAAGGGCCAGCGACAAACCGTTAGAACGTTCGTCACTTCTACCCTACAGACTACGGCACACAAGTTGCTTAAATCTTAAGCCTAAGATTATGCATGAGAATACTTGAGAATAATGAAAGAAACGTAGTGTAAGTCAGATCGGAATGCAGTTGAGCAGTTGACAAGTAACATGACAACATATTTTAAGTAAGTTGAAGAATATAACAAACACGAGAGGCAAATGCAGTATGTAGAAGAACGAAAAATAAAAAGAAAATTATTCTGTTTTACGGTAAGGAAAACTGATACAACCCTTGATACAGAGCTGAGACTGCTATGCGTGCTATCTAAAAAAACCATGCGTAAAAAATATCTAGTGGCAAAATCGGTGTTAACAATGAAATAGTTAATTGCACATATTATAAAAAATGTTTTACTTTAAGGGAAGTAAATATTATTTGTGGTATAGAGAAAGCCAGTAAAAATAGTTCAAGGAGCAAAAACTAATTGTAAGAATTGCAAAGAGTTCAGAAAAAGAAGGAAATAAGTCTTTTCACGCCAAGGCTTGGTCGTTTGACGGCGGTACACACTAATGATACTATCAAAAGACTTCTTTAAGCTCTTAAGAAAAAAAAAATTTGTTGGATAAAAAGTGAAACCCCTTAAATTTTGCCTACTGGAACTTAACCAAATCTTGAGAAATTATTTCCAACTGAAAATAATATAATCTAGTAGTAATTAACCCTTTATTAACGTCTAATAGCGCGTCATGGATAGTTGCATTTGTGGTGAAAATTTATTGAATACACTGTTAATCCATGTAAGAGTACATGTTTCTTTGCCTTCGATTCGATTCTATATCCTACAAACGTGACCAAATTTTGTATACCCAACGCTGAAAACGTAATCATTTATGTAAATATAAATATATATATATATATATATATATTTTATAATGACTTTACCTCAAGATCTTTTCTCCTTATTTGGAACATGTTTCGGGAAGCCTTGTGTTCCCATCCTCAGCCTTCCTAATTTTGAGCCTTGTGAGTTATCTGTGTGTTGGCTGGTTGTTGCTTTGGTTTCTTGTTGGTCTCTGATGCTTTAAATTGGTATTATTGTGTGTGATTGTGGTGTATATATTAGCATTTTTTTGTATTTTCTATGTTGAGTGCTTTGAAAATTGTGTCATGTTTTGTACTGATTTGTATTTGTTCAGGTATTAGTTTGTCTGTGTTTTATGTTTGTATATTTGTAAATTTTCCTAAATGTTCATTATGGTCCCTTTGTATGGTATATGTTTTATTAGTGTCATATTGGTTATGTCTGGGAATTCATGTCCAGTGTTTATTGCATGTGTGGCCAAATTAGATTTATATATTTATGATTTTTTGTATGCATTTAGGTGTTCAAAATAACGTTTTTTCAGCTGTTTTTTTGTTTGTCCTATGTAACATTTATTGCAATCTTGGCATTCAGTTTTGTATATACCATAGCGACATTAGTCTAGTGACAATAACATACTCAAACCACAGTACGTTTCACAATGAAATGAGATTTTGTTTTGCGTTTGAATAAAAAGTGTATTTACAATTTACTCCCTAATTCCGTAAAAGTAAAGATCTCAGCTGGAGAACAGCCGACAATAAATTCCTAATACATACTTACATTTAATATACTTAGTATAATATATATATATTATAACGGAACCAAATATTAACTATTTGGGGTTATATGTTTACCGCATGCTGAAACCATATTTAAATAAAAATTAACAGTTAAAACTCCATTTGAATGTAGCGCATTGAAAATAATGCTGTGTAAAGCAACGCACACGTGGTCGTTATGTAATCAGTTCGCTGTACAAGGAAGCGACCACACCCAAACTGTTAATTATTAATATCTCGGAAACTAATAAATAAAGGCGAAATCTAATATAGCCAAAATGTTTGCCGAGATATTAATAATGACGTGTGCAAATTTGATGCAATATAATTAACAAATGTAAGAGTTAATTAAAATAATTAAATAACTTCTGTTAAAATAGAGATATAGTAAAGAGATTTTAGTATGTTATAAAGATAATAATTTGTGACAGATTGTATATTTTAGATTTCACACAACTTGATTTGCAACCAAGTTATTGCAAAATTAAATAAGTACAGGATATCCTTAGCGACAAAGTGGTTCCGCCGGTAATTATATGTTACATAATAATTCTATTCTCCGTCTGTGGGAACCAGACTTCATTCTCACGGACTAAGGGAATTCTAAATTTTATGTGGTAGGGAGAGTGTTTCGACCAATGAAATCATTTCATGCAGCCCCGGCTACTGCGATGTTTTCTGGTGGAAAAATCACTCTTCTGTCAGTACTCACGAAGTTAAGACGTAGTCCTTCGATCGTCTAGTAGCCAAAGTGGTGAAGATCAACAAGAAGACTCTACGTGGTCAACACACACGCAATTACGAACACACCAACTACAGATCATCTGTATAGCTCGTAATTGCTACGTAAAGGCGAGATACTCTTCAGGACATCAACCAAGCTTATTGTGTACTACCAGTTAGTCATAAGCACGCAAGAGATCCACCCGACTTCAAGACCAGACTTCAAGAATACAGCAGAGAGGCCGTCTAAATCATTGGTTAACAGCTGACGAGCAGA
The DNA here is from genome assembly GCA_034769895.1 of Magicicada septendecula. Lineage (NCBI taxonomy): Eukaryota > Metazoa > Arthropoda > Insecta > Hemiptera > Cicadidae > Magicicada > Magicicada septendecula. Next base: position 272,966,953 of record CM068368.1, read on the forward strand.
GCGACCGCCCGAACGAAGCACACACACACACACTCGCTGACGTCCAACGTGCAAATCGACGGAGAACAGGAAGCAGTTCCAGCAGACAACAGCAGACGTTAAAATATTCACAAACAGCAGGGAAGCAGAGTGTTGCCGAATTTTGAACTCCACGACCGAATCCAGCAGTTCTAAGCAGATTACTTTCTCTAACCAAGGACTCGAATCGACGAGGGACAAATCGGGACGACATCCTCTTCAGTAACAGGAAAGCAAAATCTATTTATTTATTTTTCAGATAAAATTTTCAATTTTTCAATTAAAACATTGTAATTCAAATAATTCAGGTGCCAAACAAACAAAAAGCAAAGACTCTAGTAATTAAAAAGTAAATTCGTTGTGATAAACTGTATAGCAGTTTAAGGCTTTAGTAAGTTAGAGTTAAGAAATAGAAGTAGTATAAAAGCGCTATACAAATCTTAACTGACAATTTAATCTTAGATCATACGGCAGTAGATCAGAAATAGAATCACTAGAAATGAAATAACGTGAACTAGACTGTCACGTCTAATTTATTTTAACTAATTATACAAATTAATTTTAGAGTTTTATATTTTGTTTCATGAACACTTAGATTCAAATTAATTAAATAAATTTAATTAAATTCAAATCAATTAATAAAGTCAAATTTAAATTGCAATTAACTCGCAAAGAATGAGTTCAGTTTCTTTCAACTATTAGACAATCGAAAAACATCGATTCATTGTATAGACTATAAGAAAATTCATAACATTATAACCATTCTATTCTTGTGTGTTGTTGGTGTAATAAACAACGTTTTATTACCCCATATAACAGTGTTTTATTGTTGTACGATAAAGCCTACCAGTCTCACAAAACTCTCCCCCTTTAAAGTAACCCATTATGTGTGTTGTTGTAAGAATTTGAGATTACTAGCTTGCGAACTTCAAATCCAAAATCCACACGCCCTAGTCGGAAGAATCTGCAAGATCAGACAGCAGGTGGGTACTCACACACAACATTACATTACAATAACGCGTAGTAGTGTAGTTATAAATGTTGGCCAACGTGGGGCCCGGCAAACGTACATCAAATTGAATTCACGTTCCGAACAAGAGTTATAAATGGCTTGCCCGGAACGTGGGGCACGATCAAATTAAATTAAATTAATTAAATTCAATTTAAATTTAATTTTCACTTTAAAGAAACTTTGCTGTTTTAATTAGTAAAACAGCTGGCGTCCAACTAAACAATCCCCAAAGAGTTTTGTGACTGGTGTTTGTACAACAGTAAAGTTATTGTGTGTATTTGAAACTGTTCTGTGTATTTTAAATTGTGTATATTTGACATTGTTGTCTATTTAAAATGGATATGGATAAAATACTTAAACAAATACAACAAATGAACGAAAATATGAACGCGAAATTTGAGAAAATTGACGCGAAATTTGAACTTAGCAACGCAGAAATAACTTCTAAAATCGAGGCACAAAAAGTTAGTCTAACCGAAGCATTAGAACAAAGTAACGCTGACATAAACGCCGAGATTAAGCAAAGTAATAAAGAAAGTAGTAAAGAATTAACTGCGAAAATAGACGAAATCGCGGAAACCAATAAAAAATCGAAGAGAGTAATAAACAATTAACGGAGAAAGTCGCAGAGATCGGTGAAAGAGTAAATACGGTCGATACTAAAATCAATGAACGGTTTAAGGTTTTTGAGACCACCATGCAAAAATCGTTTATAGAACAAGTAACACGTATGGAGGGCCGGTTCAAAGACCACATAAGCCGCTGTGAAAAGCAAACACTAGAGGTTTCCAAAAAGGTGGAATCCCTAGAGGTAAAAATTCACGCGGACGTGACCGAAACGCAACGACGAGTAGATAAATTAGACGCTTCAATTGTAGAGACGCGGTCTAACATTGACTCTAATAAAGAGAGTGTTTTACAAACGTTAAGCGACGAGATTCTGAAGGTACGACAGGAGGTACGAAGGAGGTCTGCTCCAAATATTTTGGTACAAGGTCCTGTCGATGAGAAAAATCGCGTGTATTTTACGGGGGAAAATAACGAAAACCCCATTGAATTTTTATTAGCATGTGAGAGTGAAATGGCTAGAGTAGGTTCCCGACTAGAAGATCAAGACAAAATACAGTGGGTGGTTAACGCAATGCGTGATTCGGCGCGTAAGTGGTATAACATTGTACGCGATAGAGTGTCCACATACGCGGAGTTCAAACAAAAATTTGAAAGCCGATACTGGAACTCGCATACCCAACGACTTCTGCGCAATGAACTGGAATATGGCCGTTTTGACAAGAAAATGAATATTACCGCCGAAAATTATATAATCCAGCAGGTCGAGCGCGCGAAGCATTTAACCCCAGCATTTGCGGAGATTGACATAGTCACCAAGCTTGCCTACCATTTTAATCATAACATTAGAGTAGCTGTATTTACGCAGGGTATTCGCACGGTAGACGAACTCCTCATTCTAGTGTCCCAAAGTGAGACGGTTTTTGATTTTGGTGGGTGGCGGTATAATCCCGATTTTCGCCGAAATAATGAAGGGCAGAATACACGAGAACAATACCAGCAACCTGACCAGAGACCGAGTACTAGTTCTACTCCACCCCAAACATCGTCAAAACCCCCAGATAAGACCTGTGAATACAAAGGCAAACAAAATATTGCTAGATCAAAAGGGCAATATAAGGGTAACGACGGGGCCCCGATTAGAGCTATGCAAACGGTTGAGATAGCTAGAACCGATACAATAGAGCAAGACAGCGATACTCCTAGTAATAAAGACACCAACGAGAGGAGAAAGAATCGTAAGTTTCCAAAAAACTTGGAAACGGGCGCCTCCAGGGGGGAAGCGCCATAAATTATGCCAAAACCTATCGCAATAAAGTAGGTAAAAATAAAAAAAATGCTAGGTTTAAGAAAAGTGAATTTTATACAGAAATTTGTACGCCAGTTGACAAAGTATTTCAACCGGAAGGTAAGGAAACGTGGTTGCCCGTTAACACAATGCAACAATGGGCACCGACAAAAGCACATCCGCCAGAGCAGGAAAGTGACGACGACGTTCCCACACAGTCAGCGTGGGAAGACGTAGAAATCATATCCGGGGACGCGTACGAATTCGACGAGTACGTAGCGGAATATTGTCGAGCCACCCATAAAAATGCATATGATATACTGGATGCACTTTAGAGTTAATAATAATTGTATTATAATAATTAAATTTAAAATAAATAATTTGTGTTTTATAATATTAGTAATAATAATTATAGGTAACTTGTGTATTAATAATAATGTTTTTCTATAGCGGTAAATAATAAGCGTGTACAACTGAGCGAGAACAGCGGCAGGAAACAGTTACGTCACGCGATAACGACTACCTGACCCACATTTGAAAATAGGTCAAGCAATTAGCCGCGCGCCCGACGATAACGTTTTAAATACTGTCAGCAAAATTCCTTAGTACGCGTGCCACTCTTTATAAACAAAGGCTACTACTCGTTTTAAAAACATTATACGCAATAAGTTGCAAATATGATATTTTAATACATGTATTTAGAGTTAAATTGTATATAATGCAATAACGTTAACACTTGTGTACGTGTCTTCAGAATAAGTAATACAATGTATAGTTAATAAGAATAATGATTACAGAATATGTGTGTAATGATTAAGAAAAAAAAAATAACAGTAATTATTACATTCATTTTTTTTTTAAAGCGGGTGTGGGAATATATAACGGAACCAAATATTAACTATTTGGGGTTATATGTTTACCGCATGCTGAAACCATATTTAAATAAAAATTAACAGTTAAAACTCCATTTGAATGTAGCGCATTGAAAATAATGCTGTGTAAAGCAACGCACACGTGGTCGTTATGTAATCAGTTCGCTGTACAAGGAAGCGACCACACCCAAACTGTTAATTATTAATATCTCGGAAACTAATAAATAAAGGCGAAATCTAATATAGCCAAAATGTTTGCCGAGATATTAATAATGACGTGTGCAAATTTGATGCAATATAATTAACAAATGTAAGAGTTAATTAAAATAATTAAATAACTTCTGTTAAAATAGAGATATAGTAAAGAGATTTTAGTATGTTATAAAGATAATAATTTGTGACAGATTGTATATTTTAGATTTCACACAACTTGATTTGCAACCAAGTTATTGCAAAATTAAATAAGTACAGGATATCCTTAGCGACAAAGTGGTTCCGCCGGTAATTATATGTTACATAATAATTCTATTCTCCGTCTGTGGGAACCAGACTTCATTCTCACGGACTAAGGGAATTCTAAATTTTATGTGGTAGGGAGAGTGTTTCGACCAATGAAATCATTTCATGCAGCCCCGGCTACTGCGATGTTTTCTGGTGGAAAAATCACTCTTCTGTCAGTACTCACGAAGTTAAGACGTAGTCCTTCGATCGTCTAGTAGCCAAAGTGGTGAAGATCAACAAGAAGACTCTACGTGGTCAACACACACGCAATTACGAACACACCAACTACAGATCATCTGTATAGCTCGTAATTGCTACGTAAAGGCGAGATACTCTTCAGGACATCAACCAAGCTTATTGTGTACTACCAGTTAGTCATAAGCACGCAAGAGATCCACCCGACTTCAAGACCAGACTTCAAGAATACAGCAGAGAGGCCGTCTAAATCATTGGTTAACAGCTGACGAGCAGAGCGACCGCCCGAACGAAGCACACACACACACACTCGCTGACGTCCAACGTGCAAATCGACGGAGAACAGGAAGCAGTTCCAGCAGACAACAGCAGACGTTAAAATATTCACAAACAGCAGGGAAGCAGAGTGTTGCCGAATTTTGAACTCCACGACCGAATCCAGCAGTTCTAAGCAGATTACTTTCTCTAACCAAGGACTCGAATCGACGAGGGACAAATCGGGACGACATCCTCTTCAGTAACAGGAAAGCAAAATCTATTTATTTATTTTTCAGATAAAATTTTCAATTTTTCAATTAAAACATTGTAATTCAAATAATTCAGGTGCCAAACAAACAAAAAGCAAAGACTCTAGTAATTAAAAAGTAAATTCGTTGTGATAAACTGTATAGCAGTTTAAGGCTTTAGTAAGTTAGAGTTAAGAAATAGAAGTAGTATAAAAGCGCTATACAAATCTTAACTGACAATTTAATCTTAGATCATACGGCAGTAGATCAGAAATAGAATCACTAGAAATGAAATAACGTGAACTAGACTGTCACGTCTAATTTATTTTAACTAATTATGCAAATTAATTTTAGAGTTTTATATTTTGTTTCATGAACACTTAGATTCAAATTAATTAAATAAATTTAATTAAATTCAAATCAATTAATAAAGTCAAATTTAAATTGCAATTAACTCGCAAAGAACGAGTTCAGTTTCTTTCAACTATTAGACAATCGAAAAACATCGATTCATTGTATAGACTATAAGAAAATTCATAACATTATAACCATTCTATTCTTGTGTGTTGTTGGTGTAATAAACAACGTTTTATTACCCCATATAACAGTGTTTTATTGTTGTACGATAAAGCCTACCAGTCTCACAAAACTCTCCCCCTTTAAAGTAACCCATTATGTGTGTTGTTGTAAGAATTTGAGATTACTAGCTTGCGAACTTCAAATCCAAAATCCACACGCCCTAGTCGGAAGAATCTGCAAGATCAGACAGCAGGTGGGTACTCACACACAACATTACATTACAATAAGGCGTAGTAGTGTAGTTATAATATATATATATATATAATGCAACAGTACAAATGTATAGGGTACTGTGCATTGCACAATTAGTTAAGATAAATAATATAATTTAAATAAATAATTCATATTGTTAGTAATAATAATAATTCAGATTGAAAGCTGTAAAGTGGACAACAAAATTGCATGCTTGAGCAGGTAGGTCACGCCACACAGCTGCGTCTGTGTGTACACGTGTATCTTACGTGTGTGAGTGCGGCCAGTTGATTCCTGCAAAGCATCACCCCTAAATAAACGTTAATAAATATATGAGTTATTTAAATGGTGATAAGTGTATATGAAATATCACAAAACCAAAGACGCCACAGTGTGTATAATATAAAGACGCACGTGTGTATGAAAGATGGTGCGAAAATAATAAAAAGTGCGAATACAGTGAAAATAAATATAAATAAAACCCATAATAATTAAGATAACGAGAAACGGTTTAAACACAGTTGTACACATAAAAATTACCGACCAGATGAATATCGGGTAATTTGCAAAAGACTTCACATGTTGCGAAGACAAGTGAAATAAGTATGTGACAAGCTCTGCCCAACAACAACAACTCTTTCTCATTCGACTACAGCGGCAGCCGGAGGCGATGCTTGACAACATCATCACTTTCGTGACACCACCGCTGCAGCCAGAGACTATCGGAGGACGAGGGAGCAGCACACTACATGGCATAAATTCCAAACTTAGAGGACGAGCCATCGGACTTCCGAGAGGATCCGGAGGACGAGGAAAGGATCCAGGACTTCACGACTACGCAGGATTCACCAACAACAAGGACTCAGGACCAGAAGAGGGTACGCTGAGGAACCGCTACAATTAAGGTGAAAGAAAGCCATGTATTCCTCATAACAAAAGACTTAATCAAAGACAGATAAACATTGTCAAAAGAAAGACAATAATTTCTAAAAGTGTAATTTATAACTTGTAAATGTAAATGTTCTTTTATAGTAATTATAGCATAATTTTTGAATTGATAATTTATTGAAAATATTTAAATGTAATTTTGAATGAATAGAAAGTTGCTAAAGTAATTAATATAAAAGACAAATGCATATGCAACAACAATAAAAATTATTTTAAAAAGAAAGATTTGAGAATATAATAAATTAATCATAATATACTGAGCAAGTCGAGAGCAATATTATATAATAATCAAATGTATTTATAATTATAAGAGAATTTTATGTTTGTATGGAATATGCGATATTACGTGTATGTAATCAACAAGTATGGGTACTACGACTACCCATACACAAGCAATAATAATGAAGTTTTAATTCGCAATTTATTTTGAAATTTTAATTAATAAATGGTTTAAATATATTAAACAATTTTACGTTGTTGTTATTATTACGATTACACCCATTGAAAAATATAACGTTATAAATAAAATGTGCTACCCAACGTGTGGCTCATCAACGATATATACAACAGATAACAATTAACGTTATAATATATGTAATCTATATGCGTGTGTGTGTGTGCGCGTGTGAGTTTATAGCCACAGAAAGTTAACCGTAACGATCATTCTGTAGGTGAAGAAGATGAATATTGGACGAAATAAGACAAACAACGCCTAGCATGAAAAGCGGTAAGAACCTATACCCCAGTGGATTGTATATAAAGTTAATTAAAAATAGACCAGGAAGACCGAACTATTCGCGTGTATGTTTAATTTATTTCTAAGCAACACCAGATTGGAAAAGAGCCTACATAAGCAATATATATATATATACAGTGGAACCTCGTTAATTCGTCACCCATTAATTAGTCTCCCTCTGTAATTCGTCACCCTCTCAACCTCCAGGAGAGCGGATTACGGAAAGTACTGGTTCCGATAATGGGTATTTATCGGAAAATACCGATACTTGTGTGTACACAGCACAATAAGTATTGTGTTGTTACAGCGTAATACGTTTAAAAACAAATCAGTCTCACCGAGGCGTTGTGTATATACCAAAAATTTTTTGTATGTTTCTGATCAGTTTTCAAGTAGCGTTACTCGCGCTCATTCATATCTACTAAACGTAATCATTATAAAAGTCTCGATTTACCGAAAAAATACGAAGTTCTACAGCACCTTTGAAAAGACGAAAGTGCGACTAGACTCGTTTGTTCTAATGCTAGTGGGAACCATGAAATACCGTTAGCTGTTATCGGCAAGGCGAAAACCACGAGATTTTAAAAATGTCAGTTGTAATTTTCTTTCAGTGAAATATTATGCCCAAAATAACGCATTGATAAAAAAAGTAATTTTCCAGCAACGGCTGAAAGAGGAATTTCGTCCTCAGGTACTGTTTCACTTAAGAACAAAATCTGCTAGAAAAGGTTCCATTAATCTTTGATAATTCTCCCGCACATCCTCTCGATAATGTAGAAGATTGTTCATCTGATTCAAACGGCATCCAATGTATGTTTCTTCCTGCTAACACAGCTATCTTACTACAATCAACAGACCAAGGCGTCATTGAGTGTTATAAGAGGCGGTACAGAAAGTGCTTTTTACAAAATTTAGCACGTTGTGAAAACGATGTAGACATTGAACAATTTTGGAAGGCATACACTATAAAGGATGCAATGTATAATGCAGCTGATGCCTGATAAAGTATTCCGGAAAACACTTTAAAACCTGCCTTGAATAAGTTACAGCTTTCTGAATTACTATAACCAGCGTCTACAGAACCAGAAGGTCTTGACCCCACATCGAAGTTGTTAGAAATCTGCCAATCCCTACCAGAATTTAACAGCTTGAATGAAGACGACGTCAAAAATTGGTGTTAAATAGACTTACCAGATGTAGGCTACGAAATGTTTAGTGATGATGAAATCGTTACATACGTATCCACAGAACCTACAGAAGCTAATGATGAAGGAGATGACCAGCGAATAAAACCTGCAGTCTCTCGTAAGGAGGCCATTCAATCACTGACTACAGCAATCAAGTGCTAGGAAGACCAAGATGAAGCAGAACTGTTTAAAATAATTTCACTATGCCAAGTACATAATTTGGCTCTTGGAAAGTACGGTCGAAAAAAAAAAAATTAGATTTATTTTCACAATCATTAAACTTTTTTGGAGTTACAGTGCTTAACTTGTTTAACTTGTTTGAGTTTGAAAATTTCCAGCAATAAATATGTTCGAGCATAACATTAGTACTAAATATTGCTAGTGTTATTCCTTTGTAAGTAACTTGTTGGGTTTTCTGCAAGTCTCCTATGTAATATCTTCAACTAAATACACTACACTAATTAGGTGAAAATAAACCTACTTGCAGTGTATTTAATTGAAAATATTACTTTGCTAGTGTTGCCGTAAAAATTGTATATTGTCTTTAATGGGTTTGTTTCTTACTCCCTCACTAATTCGTATATTTCACTCATTCGTCACCCCTTCGGTCCCGTAAGTAACGAATAGTGAGGTTCATCTGTGTATGTGTGTGTATTGCAATGGGTGAAATTTGCATATAAAGTATTAATTTAACCCTTAGCGTATGATAGCATGTTGGAATAAAAATTTGTTTAAGTAAAACTGCATGTTCAAACATTGTATAATAGACAAGAAGGTACATGTAAAATTTGTAAGTACAAGATAAAATTTAGACAGTAAAAAAAAATAATTAGTGTTGTAAAGTGTGCGGGTATGAATAATTATTTTACGGAATAACTATAAAAAACAGATTACATTGCGAAAATAAAATTTTGCGCAAATAAAATTTTGCGAAAAACAACTTTTGCGAAAATAAAATTTCTTACGTAAGACGTACACCAGAATATGCATAAAATAAAGATTTGTCGAGTGGTAATATTTGTTAATAAATTAAAGAACTAAATATATGAGTTTTTTATAAAGGAAGTTTTGTGACCCAAAGAAAAGTAATAAAATTGTCTAATTGTCTAACCTGTCTAGGTTTTGTTTGCAAGTATAGCTATGTCCGTAGGCAGTCGTTTGCAGGAAGAACGTCATCGTTACTGAAGTCGTAACTGTGAGGGAATATTTCAGCCAATGCAATTGGCTAAAATCTTAGTTGACTTTATTCCTCGTAGTATATAATTCAGTTTTGCTTTAAACTCAATAAACGCGTGGTCGCGCCTCTTGTTTATGACGATTGGTCTACCAAAGGTGACGAGCACAAGGCAGAAAGTTTGCAAGTACATTAACATCGAGTGCCATTACGGTATAGTACAAGATTGTCAACATAGATATTGAAAGAACACTTAAAGTTTGCTGGAGTAGCGTATAGTTTTATTCACAGTAAAAGTTACTATTAAATATTAATTCTCTACAATTGTAGAAGTACCCAACCTGAGAACTACCCTGAACGGCGGAGAGCAGGAGTCCTGAACGGTATCCTGAACGTCTATCTAGAAGGAACATCTGTCGCCGCTTGTCACAACATCGACATCGCACCGTCCATCGTAAAATGGAAGTGAAATTGTTTATATAAACTCTATTAAACCAGTCATAAACTTAAAGACAAAAAGAATTTGTATAAATTAAAATTTGATGTACTAATATAGGAGAACATTATTTTTAAGTTTGCAAAAGTGGATCAACAGAAACAGTTAATTAATTTTAATTGTTATCAGAAACAATAGTAAAGTATTAATACAATTTAAAAATAAAAGCAAATCTTCAATAAAACCGAAGCATTGCAGTATCTGAGTACCGACTACTTATTGTATGCGACCTTTGTACATTGCAATATACAAAAAATAGAAAGGGATATATAAATTACAGAGAGATTAGTGTAATAAAGTCAATAGTATATTATACGGGAACATAATAAGAAACGGTATAGAATATGTCTGGAAAGCGCTGAAGAACAGAGCGGATTTTGTGCAAGAATTTCATGCATACAAAACATCTTTTACCTAAAGCAAATTACTGAAAAAAGAATTGATCGCAAGTTGGAAACCCATATGGTATTCACAGCTCTCCAAAAAGCTCATGATATCATACCGCAGAGAAAATCTGGTGTGTGCTAAAATCAAAAGGTGTAACATCGTTAACTTTGTGAAAGAGTTGTACAAAAACATAGGGAAGCTCAGTAAAATTTAAGCCACAGCTGTCGCAAAAGATAAGATTCACAAGAGGGCTTAGACAGGGTTGTTGTATTGCACCAACACTACTTAAGATCTAGCTGGAGAGCAAGTTAAGAAAGTGGAAGAGAAAATGTGAAGAGATTATTATACATGTCTTTCTGTAAATGATGGTTACAATACGGAGGAAATCGCTAGTAGAGTCAATCAACGAAATACCGCTATGCGCCAATTAGAAGCGATACTTTATAGTAACAATGCCTGTAGCAACACCAAAATAATGAATTACAAACCACCGTAGAAAGTATTGCAACATACGATACTACGTTGTGGGTACTTAATACAAAGATGTATCTAAAATACAAGCTATGGAAATGAACTACTGGCTTAGATGCTGCTAGTTGATGAGCACTGACAGAATAAGGAATTAATAAATAAGAAAACGCATGGGAATCAATACTGATATACTTGAAACCACTGAGTGCAAGAGATTGATGTAATTTGGCCATGTGCAAAGGATGGACGAGGAGAAGTGGCCTCAACGAATATTCGAATGGGACCCTACATAAAGAAGAAGATGCAGGCCAATGGAAAGTTGGAACACAGAGTGACAATTGCTTTAGTAGGTAGAGGAGGGTAGTATGGTGAATGGATGGACAGAAAGCGTTGGAAGCTAGGAGGCGAGAGGGACAACACACGCAAAAGGAAAACTCGCATACGATGATGATTATAATGATATTCCCAACAATGTAAAATATAAATCCCTATTGAGTTAATTACATACATTTTCTATAACGTGTAAAACTTGAAGAATATCAATATAATTTATTTAAACTTTAAAACTCTTAGCGCTGAATTATCCTCTCAGCAATGAAAAGAAAAATACTCATATTCTATTCTAAGTACTAAAGGAACTACTTCAGCTTAACGTGCACATCTCAAGTAAGTTTCAAGTTTATTTAAGAACTGTATAGATCTTCAAATCTGACAGCTAAATGACTATTCATTATAGTTTTAATTGCATCGTACAGCAAGTTTAAAATTTGAAAAACAAAAAAGGAAAATCTATATACATTTTATGCACTACGTCCCTTTTTCTGTCCTGACGAGGGATTCCGGCTTTTCATCATCTTCTGGTCAGATACAGTTTGGGTGTGTGTGTGTGTGTGTGTGTGCGCGCGTGTGCGCGCTCGCACGTGCGTATATAGTTCATAAGCCTAAAAACTTGCTAATAGTTTTTGTGCTTGTAAATAGAACCAAGTGGTCAAATTAAGTAATACAAATATCATGAACATACTACGGTAAAAAAACTCATGTTAAATAACATACAAAAATTTCGTTATTCGTGTCAGTTATCAAGTTTATGATTGAAAGATACTCGTCACCACTGTTTGATTCAATTACAGCGGATAGTATTTCAAAGTAAACTGTTCTCGCTTACTACTGTTAAAGACACTATATAAATGAATATTGGCTTTTAATTATAATTGCTACTGACACAGTCTACTATTATACAAATTACTACGTACTTTTTTCTGTTCTGACAAGGGCTTCCGGCTTTTCATCACCTTCTGGCCACGTACAGACCAAGTCGGTTGATATCTTTTCTTGGATAGGGGAAATAAGTAAGAAACCTTCTGCGCTATCACTAAAACCACTAAGTAACAAAGAAAAAAGAGCATTAAAGAAAGAAGAGAAGTCACAAATAATCTGCAACGGACCCGGCACAAAACATCTGCTACAGGACCCGTCGGACCCGGCACAAAATTATTTTGCAGACGCTACGGTGGCAGGAGCACATGATTGCGAAGATTGAATTCCGTCCGTGGAAAACTAAGTAACGACTTCATGACTGCATAAAGTAACCTCAAGCTTTTACAGATGTGGAGAATGTTTATTACAATAGGCAGCGCAAGGCGTTTAGAAAGCTTCTGGATTTTTATTTACATAAAATATATAGTTTCATAATTTTATTTACATAAAATACTCTAGTTTAAAATCAGTTTTGTCTTAATGTGAAAATGAAAAGATTGAGACTCTGTATTGCCTCGTTAATACCCACTTCGTGATAGCCCACGAAAAGTTTACACTAACTTATAACTTTTTGTTATGACAGTGATTGAAGTGACATCAACTCACAGGCATTAACTTTTCTATTTATTTTGTGCCTCTTGCCTTTTAATCTCGTAAATTAAGTGATTTACTGTCTGAGAGTCACGAACGCTACTTAAATTTTAAGCGTAACTAATTAATTCTACTCACGTAACTTTTTACCTTAACTTTTAAGCTTTTATAATCACTTTCTTTCATGAGCGGTCATGGATCACTTAAGACATTTTTTGTAAGATTTTTTTAAGTGTCCACTGTTATCATTATCTCTAGTCACTATAAGGTAACTTATTACTTCCGTGCATTCATGTAAAATGATCTTTTTTTAAGATTGCATTCATTTATTCCAAAGTCTTATGAGTATGCTTAACCAGTACAAATGACAGTTACCCAACATTACTGGCGAGGTTTAAATTTAGTTGAACATTTCCTACTGAAGTTCCACCATAGTAGACAGCACAATTTATAACGGAGATTCTGTGTGTGTGGGGAGATCTGTGTATGTTAGGAGATTCTGTTTACATATAAATTCTTGACAAATCCATTTGTAAATCCCAAGTAAAACACACCACAATAAATTAAAATTGCACAATTCTATGTACTGAATCCCACTTCTAAAAGCCAATTATGACTTTTCTATTAAACTTGTAGTTCCAATTTATGGAGTACTTTATTTTGTATTAGGGTGGAGGATATAGAATTAAATTACCTTTACAGAATTAAAGGTAAAATTAACAATGATGCTGAACCATGGAATGGATTATGATAGTAATATATTCATTAAAATTATATTGAATGACATAACAAAAGTAAAGAAACGTCATATTTGAGATAAATTATGATTAACTGAAGTTAAGGATAAGCCTGATACCCACAATAATGTTTGAACATATAATCGAGAATAGCGTGTGTTTCTGCTCAGTGTGTTTAATTTTTCTTTCTTTCTTCTGTGTCTTCAAGTAAAAAAATTCAATCGAAATTGATTACTCAGACCAAATTTACTTTATTATACTTATAAATGCTTATTTAAGGGCCTAATATTATTTTAAACTAATTTTCGTTTTCTTTTTCTGAAAATAATCTACATTATATTTAAAATAACCTTAACACTGTTACACGGCCGTACGGATCATCGTGTTTATACACTAGAAACAGAATAATTGACACAAATGAAATCGTTAATACCAACTTTAATTTTAGTTAAAAGTAAACAAAAACACTATAAATAATTCTTCGAGGAAAAGATTGTCCAACATACACTAACGTAACAAACAATAAATAGGGCCACACTGAATAATGACAGTTGCTAATTAATTACGTACACGCCCGCATACAGTAATTCACAATAATCACTTTACATTACACCTTAAGTCACTATAACAAGTCCGAAAACACACGCTAAATGGCAAAGCAAGATGACTTCAGCCGACCCTGGTGGCTTATACTTTACGCATTGCCCGCCGAGGTTGAAAAAATCTACAGCATTCTGCTTACAAGTATAATCGCGTAATTGAAGGCACCTACAAAACACTGGAACAGCGCCTTGTGTGCATCAGGGACAATCATCTCCTGCCCTGCTTGCTGGCTTTCATCAGGCCATAGAAGACAGAAGACAACAACTCAGCTGGCTGGTGAACTGAGTAGCCAGCACAAGAACAGCTGAGTTCGTCGGACCTTCTAAAGGCCACCAGCCGAGCGACCCTTTTCAGGACCACCAACTTGTCGCTGAAGAGGAAGCATATAGCCTGCCAGAGCTCTAAGTTGCGCAGTGCATCTTTCCCGCTGACGCTCAGGCTCTTAGGTAGCGCTGCCTAGGACGATCCTTGCGAGCCCCCAACCAGTGGCAAGCGAGCTTGGATATCGCCTAGGTAAAGAGGCCGGTGGACACCTCTCTTGGTAAGGAGAGGTATCTAACGAAGCCGGTCATTTGCCCAGCTCGTAGACAGCCTGAGCGTTCCAGTTTCCCCGCTTACGATCCGGCTCGAGCCGGACCCTGGGTCCCTGTTTACCACCGGAGGCAGCCTGGCTGCCTCTGGTCGGCGAACCTCCCACTCGTTGGCGGATATGCCCGGTTCGGGCGAGTCAACGAGCACGCAGTCGCTCGCCACTGCCATGCCCCAAACGAGCGACTCGCCGAGTTCTCCGCTAATGGATGCGGACCAAGTAGATCCCCAGACGGTTCCGCTGCCCGGTGACGAGACCGACACTTTCGTGGCGGTTGGGCCACGGGTGCTTCCGGTTAAGAAACCGAGGCGGAACCGGTCCTCTTCAACCTCTTCCTCGGCGTCCGCCATGGAAGTTGTCACCGCCGATGGCGAATCCGGCTCGGGGCCGACTGTGCCCGGCGATGCCCAAGCACCGCCGGCCACTGGTCGCATCCCGCCCGTTTTCGTTCACGGCGTGAACAACGTCACCGGTTTTTACCGGCGACTGATAGCGGCTCCCGGACTTTCCCCGGCCAACGCTGACTTGAAGCTCCTTGGGAGCGACAGTGTCAAGATCGTTGTCCGAGGTCTGGACGTGTACCGCAGCGTCATGGCGTTCGTTGAATCCGCCAATCTGCAATTTCATACCTTTTCCCCAAAACACGCAAAGCCTCTGTCCTTTGTGCTCAGAGGCTTGGACGTAGACTCTCCTCTCGAGGAAATCTTCGATGAGCTGCGCGAGCTGGGCTATCCGGTTCGCGCGGTGCATCGAGTATTTGCTCCAGCCGGACCAAGGCGTCCAATTCCCCTGGTCCGTATCATGGCGGAGAATAGCAAGGCAGGCGCAAGCCTACTCTCTCTTACGCGGTTTTTTGGATTCCGCGTTAAGGTGGAAAGAAGCCGCGCTCCAGGGGCTCTGCCTCAGTGTTACAGGTGCCAACGCTTCGGGCACCACTGAGAAACTTGTTCAAACGCTTCGGCGTGCGTGAGGTGCTCTTTACGTCACGCCAGTAAACACTGCAATGCACCTGCTTTCAAAAGGTGCATCAACTGCGCGGAAGTCACCCTGCCAACTACCGGGCATGTCCGGTGTTTCAGCGGGAGCTCGAGCGACGAAAGCCGAAAGGGCGCCTGCCACCACCGAAGCATCCGGAAGCTGGTTCAAGACCTGCAACAGAGCAGCCACGCCCTTCGCCTCCTGCTACGGCTGCCGTGTCTTTCGCCGCAGTTGTTAGCAAGCAACGCAAGCGATCCAAAGGCCCGAAGCAAACACCTGCAGCACAGGGAACTCCAACTCAGGTTCCTTCACAGGCCCTTGTCCCGACTATGGCGAAAAAGCGCCGAAACCTCGCGGGATCTAAATGTGAGACCACTCAGTCTACAGAAAACATCTCGGTTGTGGAGCCTGAGAATACTCAACCCTCCCCAGCACCGGAGAATCCTGCCCCTGCTTTAGAAGCAGCCTCGCCTGACCTCCCGCCCCCGCGGTTTCCTAACGCAGGCAAAAAGAAGCGGCATCGAAATCCCCGTGGCGCTCGCTCCCGGGCTCCTGCCAACCCGGCCGCACAGTCCAGACAGCCTGCGCAGCACGTAAAGACCGACGTACTCGCATCTGTCCCTCTTCCTAGCACCTCAGCTAGAGGCGCTACACCTGGCCTGGCTTCCACCAATCCCCCGATTGATAAGTCTCGGCGCTCTTATGCGCAAACAGTCTCCGGGCACTCTGCGTCAAAAGCCGTACCTGACGACTACCAGGTCGTCCACAACTTCCTTGCTGAGTTCGATCTCCGCAAAGTTGCCCAGACCTTCAGGTCCATCCGCTCCCGCTTGGAGACTGCCGATATAACCGAGAGGTTCATGCTCTTGGTGGAAGCCGCCACTTGTGTAGGGACTTCTGTGAGTCGGGTCCTCAAAAGTGACCTCTCAATTCTTTGCTGGAACGCCAACGGGTTGGCTAATAAGATCCAGGAACTCCAAGAATTACTGGCCCGACTCAAACCCGATGTAGTGCTTCTCAATGAGACCCACTTGATCGCTGCGAACCGGTTACGACTGGCCAACTATGTGTGCTATAGAAACGACAGACCGGGCACTGCTGGTAGCGGTACTGCCGTCGCGGTGAGGCTCAATCTCGAGCATCACCGAGTCGTCTTGCCTGCAATGACTCACCTCGAAGGCACCGCTGTGGAGATGTTAAACACTCTAGGCGGTGTACTGATGATCGCAGCGTATAAACCGCCGCAAAAAGAGCTCCTTCACCCCGATCTAGCTGTCGCGTTCGATGCACACAGGAGGGTCATCATGGCCGGGCGGCGACCTGAACTGTAAACATCGCGATTGGAACAGTAGCTTGACTGCCCCAAACGGGAAGCGTTTACGCAGGTTTGCTGATTCACGCAGGGTAACAGTGATTGGGCCTACCCAACATACGTTCTACCCCTCACAACTCCGCGCAGCTCCCGATGTCTTGGACATAGCGGTGATCCAAGGAATTGACTGTCCGGTCCATGTGTCCGCACTAACGGAACTATCGTCCGATCATCTCCCCATCTTGATACACGTCGCTACCCAGCACGTCGTGCGCAGAGACGTCAGGAAGGTGGTAGAATGGGACCGCTATGGCCCGGCGTTAAGTCGCCGATTGCCAGAGGCGGGACCACTCGAAACCGTCCGCCAAGTCGACGAGAAAGTTGCCGCGTTTGACGAGGCTGTCGTATCTGCGATCGACGCGTTTTCCAGGATGAAGCGTGGGGTCACGCCCCACTGGCAGCGGATCCCAGAGGAGACGAGTGCTCTCGCTTGCGAGAGAAATCGCCTCCTGAGACGCTGGCAGCGGACCCGTGATCCGGCCGATAAGGCAGCGTACAACCGGGCGGCCGGCATTTTACGTCGTGAAATGCAGGCCTACCGGAGACGCTGCTGGGAACTCGCCGTGGCCCAAGCAGGGGACGGATTGGACGAAAGTAGCCCTTACCGGATACCTTCGGCGTTGGTAGGGAAGAGGCACCGACCTCGTATCCCAGCCATTGCTGGACCTTTCTGTCAAATCCTGGCTCGCCCGGAGGCGAAGGCCGAGTACTTGGGCGGGTGTTTTGAGCGACAGTTCGCTCCTAACCCACCCATGGACTGGGACTTCGACGAAGAAGTCGAGAACGAAGTGGAAGACTTTCTGTCTCTTCCGATCACTGCGGAGCCCGAACCCATTACTAGGGAAGAGGTCACAGATCGGCTCGTTGAACTCGTACCGAGAAATGCTCCTGTCCCGGACGGCGTCTCGAACGCCGCTCTACTCGACTCCCGGAGCAAGGAGTAATTTTCTCGAAGCAGGGAAAGGACGCTTCCCGTCCCGGCAACCTCCGGCCCATTGGTCTACTGTCAGCCACGTCAAAGGTTCTCGAACGTCTCGTACAACGGAGAGTACTAGACCATCTACGAAATTTCGATGTATTGGTCCCCGAACAGTTCGGTTTCCATGTGGGGCATTCCACCACTCATCAGCTGATGAGACTGGTGGAATACGTCACGGGCGCCGGCTGTCGGAAAGAGCAGTCTGTCGCCTGTTTCCTAGACTGTGCCTTTCATAGTTTCTGGCACGACGGGCTCTTGTTCAAGCTCCGGGAAATCCAGCTCCCAGATTGCTACATTCGCTTGATTGCTAGCTTTCTGACGGAGAGGACTTTGCGTGAGAATAGACGACCATGTCTCTTCCGAGAGACGCATTACAGCCGGGGTACCTCAAGGTAGCGTGCTAGGGCCTCTTCCGTTCTCCGTGTACGTCAACGACACACCCAGAGAGCCTGGAGTCCAGATGGCCCTGTTTGCCGACGACACGGCGGTCTATACCGCCGTTCGGAACGCTGACAGGGCTATCCCACGACTCCAGCGCGCACTCGATGCCTATTCGACGTGGACGGAAAGCTGGAAAGTTGCCGTCAACGACACCAAGAGTTCCGCGGTGCTATTCTCAAAGCGCCGGAAAAAACCACGAGGCAGAGTGAGACTCAGTATAACGTACTTGCCCTGGTCGAGAGAAGTTAAATACCTCGGTGTCCACCTTGATCGTCGGCTCACCTGGCGTGACCACGCTGAGACGATGCGAAAGAAATCGTCCGCTCGTCTCGCGCAACTGTTTCCGATACTCGTCAACAAGGCTATGACCCGCAAGCTGGGTAAGCTGATCGTCAACGCGTATCTGTTTCCGATCATTACCTACGCTATTCCCGTCTGGGGCTACCTCGCAACCGTTCATAAAAAAAGGTTGCAAAGCGTTCTCGATAGGTGTCTTCGGCTATCGGCCAAAGTCCCCTATCGGTTTTCTTCTCGACTATTGAGAAGAGGACTCGGTGTCCGCTCCTTGGAAGACACCGCAAGGCGACTTGCACGTAAATTTTACGTCCGAGCTGCGAGGACCCAGACAAACCCACTCATAGCTGGCCTTGGCGAGTACCGAACACGTCCAGGTGATTCTTGGAAACGGCCTGGACAAATACTGTACTAGTCGACCTAGTACGAGCATGTCGTTGTAGCGACCATTAAAAATTAAATAAATAATATTCCGTCTGGACAGGACCACTAGACAGGAGCCCCTACCGGAGGCTCGGTACTAGAAAACCATTGGGTCGTCTCACGACGCACAACCCAACAGCTCTGGCAGCTTGTGTGCATCATTGCGGGCCTAGTCTGCACCCCTCACGTCACGCATTTGCTTAACCCATTGACGTAAGAATAGACATTGCTAAATATGATAAAAACGTTATGTGTGCTATATACGTCAGTAAAAATCTGTAAACAATTTTAAATGTGCAAAACATACCAATAAAATTTATGTAATAATTAAATCGAATAATTAAAAATGTGTAGATAATTTCTGCTAACCTTGTTAACGCACTAGTTTTTCAATCAGATCAAGCTACAGCTAAAGTACATTACTATTTTCAAGGTTAATTTACAATTAGTATAATAATAATAATAATAATAATAGCCTTAGTTAGTAGAAATAGTAATAGTAGTAGTAGTAGTAGTAGTAGTAGTAATAGTAGTAGTAGTAGTACTAGTACAATTTATCCTGCAAGAGTAACCAGTAAAATTAACGGTTGACTGAAAATGTAGCCTATATGCAGAAATCATCTCCATTACATTGTGCTACAACAATACGTTTGATACATTATATAATATGGTTTTGAAATAGTCACCACAACCTAAAACTATGTGTCGATTAAGTTACTGAGTTTGAAACTTTTCAATTACGCACTTCACCACCACTCGACTGAATCCCTTTGGCGAGGACGATGGGATGGTTTTTCAGCTCGTCACAATAATTGGCCTTTCGTCGCTTTGTCTCTTTTGCTAAATGTGTTTTTGCCGAGAGAGTCATCGGTTTACGTGCAGGCCCAGGTACTTCTAATCGTTTACCTGTGGTAGTGTAAAAAAAGAACAGTGGTAGTGTGGCAGCCTTAAAAAGAAACAGATGGATATCAATCTATTTTCATAGTAAACGTCACATGGGCTGATTTATTGGCGTTGGCTTTAATCTTCCATTTTTTTTTGTTAGATACGGAAACTATCTATTATATCTATATGTTGTAGCAGACTGAGTGGTGCAGTCCTCGGGACCGCTCGTATTGCCGTATCGTCAGCAACCTGCGTGTTTCTCGTTGTCGGCATGTCGGCTGTATGTAAAACGTACCTGTATGTGAACTGGTCTCAGTACACTCCTTTGGGCCACCACCGATTTCATGGGGAACAAGTCTATGTACGTGTCCAGATGTTTTGTGAGGGAAAACCTGTCTGCTGGATACGATTCAAGTCACAGAAAGAAGTGGTGCAGGTTTCCTTTAAGGTTGACAAATAACTCTTGATGCCTCACTTTATCAAAGGATTTAGAGAAATCAATGAATCTGGGACCAAAAAAGCTGAGCCGTAGTTCTTTTCTTCCAGGGTGTTGATTACCTAGACAATTCGTGCTCTTTTTCGGTAATGCAGTGTTTCTCTTAACGTCGAACTGTTGACTGGGTATCAGTTTATTTATATTCTAGAACATGTTTTAAGCGTATCAGAAGTATTATTTTACAAATCTTGAGAGAACTGATAGAAGACATATTGGTTGGTATGACGATAATTCCCAGGTTTTTCTAGCAGTTCTTTCTGCGTCACGTTCCATTGACTTGGGCAGTAAATCGGGCTTAATACCGCATTGAAGATGAAGGGTACCGCTCGAAAACCTTTGGTTGCTACCAAGTACTTTACTCGTTATTAGATCGAATCCGAGAGATTTTTTGTTGTTAGTATTTTTCACAGTGGTAGTTTCCGCCTTAGGCAAGGTAATTTACTTAATTGATTGATTCATTTGGGAAGGTGACTACTAGAAAACTTTGACTCCAGGCGTCTTCCTGCGTTTAAATGTCTATGGGATATAGTTGAAATATCTGAGACACATAATACGAGGGTCTCATGCTTTGGTGGTTGCTCCTATCCCTCTTGCCACTCGCCTTTCACGGGCAGATGATTGCCAAGGTCTTGTGACTCGTCTGGCTGCCTTCCGGAGAAACTATTCTGTAGCTTCGGACACCGTCAACAAGTCTTAAGTATAGCCTACTTCAATTGCTTGTTTTTTTTTTTAATTTTTATCAACAATTCTTTTAATTGTTTAATTGCTCTGTTAGGATTCCATTTTATTCTGGTGGTATGCCATTTTTTCCGCAATCTTCTTTTTTGTATCATCTTCTCTTTGAGGAGTACAGAGCCCTTGTTTTAAATAGTTATCTTGTATTTTGCTATAGTAAAGTTAACAGTGGCAGTGTTAATATTCAGTACTTTTGAGTGGGACGTCTAAGTCGATTGATTTTTTATATATTTTGTGTAAAATTCCCAGTCGTTATTTTGAGTAGGAAAAATAGGTTGCCGGAATGTTTTAATGCTGTGAATGGCACATCTATGAGAACTGGAAACTAAAGTTCACCTGTTAATTGTATGTCACTTCTGTATGTTTTAAACGTAAGTTATAACAAATCAACTTTGCTTATTGGAGTAAGATCTTTCACTTCCGTTCATATTAAGACGTGTCGATTCACATCAATACCTATCTAGTCTCACAGTCATCAACAAGTAATTTATGATAAGCAGTGATTTCATAGCCTAAATTCCAAATTATACAGTAAACTGAGAACACTTTAATGTTAATACAGGGTTCAATTGATCTAAATGTCCGCTACAAATTACACTGACTTTAAGGCTATTATGTTTATGTCCACTTTGAAACATATTTAAACATTAGTTTAAAGATTAGTTTATGTATATTCTGTTTTGCGGGGGGGGATGTATCCGGTGTCTACAAGAATAATTTTGTGTGAGAATATAAAAAATTGCCATCATTACCGCTGACTGTGAAATATTTAACTTTTTTTTGTTATTCCCTTAATGAGATTTAAAAGAATGGATGAGACACCCTACACAACTTAAACTTAGTAAGATTCTTAATGGAAGCGTTAAATGAATTTCGAATTTACGTAGTAATTTTTTGAATTTTGAAAATTTATATTAGGCCTATAGTAAATAATTACAAACTTTGAAAGTCGTTTTTTACATACCGAGCAAGTAGTTAGAATTTTACTGTTTTTTAACACATTAGTAAAATTGATTTGGTACATCGATAAATATACAAACCCATAAAGATAAACCTTGGTAGCCTCTTGCCAGCAAATCGCTGTTGTTGAATAAATTTTACAGGTTCAGCAATTTACTTCAGCATAAAATTAAAAATTATTACTGGTTTGAAAGATACTGAACACCGATGTGCAAAACTGAATTTTTCAAAAAAATTACTCCGTTGAATAATTCATTTGGTTATGTTAAAAAAGTTGTCAATCAGCTATTTGAGACTGTCAACAAATATATCAATTTCTTATTTGTAACGCGTTATAATAATACATGTAGATTTTTATTACATTTCCTATAACCTTCGGAAAAACATTTTGTCTCTTTATACAGAGGCGTGTTGTCTTCATGTTAGTGATACTCTGTTCTATTCTAGTGTAAGCTTCAGGACGAGGTAATCAAATTACCCGTAATTTGAACTTCTTGGGAAATAATTTATTAAATTTTTTATAACGGTCGTGTAGTACTGAATGTTTGTAAATTATTCTTTGTACCGCATGTGTACTAATTCTGCGTAAATAAAATTTTATACAGTTATTTATTTAATTACCTAGTGAATAATATTTAAATAAAACACATTTTTAAAGAGTTTTCTTTCAGTGCATTCAGTTTTAAATGCATTAAGGTATAATTTCCTATATTAAATATGTATGTACTAAGTATATTGTGTGTATAGTTACTAAGTATTTTAGTGAGTCTGTTGGCTCCGACGATCTGTAGGAAAAATTTAACATATATTTTTGAAATTTCAAGTTTTTTAGGATCGTAAAATATTTCGTATTATAAAACGTTACGCAGTACACGGTTGATAACGTAATAACAATACAAATGTTTTTAGTAAGCAAAAATCTGCCGACGTTCATTTACTCGTATTCTGTGAATGTAGCTGCGATGTAAACTGTAAATAATACTTTTTCCAGAATTTTTCAAGCAAACGTCGAAACAAGGGAATAAAAGTTTTTCTGTCGGAATGAGTCATTATATTAATAAATGAAAAGCTCGCACCACAGTTCAGTGGAAGTGGAAGTGAAAGGGAACACCGATAACGCTTGAGAAGATCGATGTAAATATAACACACAATAGATCCGTTACTGTATTAGTCCGTGGCTATGCACGTTACAGATAGATATATAGAAACCCGCAAATAAACAGGCTGACCCCCCCCCACCCACCACTCACACACAACATTATGAATAAGGCGATGAGAAAGTTTATAAGGGTGTTTTCAAGAACTTTCGGCTTTATGAAATATACGAGATTTTTGTAGAATGTTTTTGTATGAGCAATATCGCCGTAAAAGTTTACTGTCTTACGTCTCGATATTTTATTCTGAAGTTTACGGTCAGTCCATAAACGAGTTCACTGAGCAGCAGTCACAAGCACACGTCTAGGTAAAACACATTAGGCCCGTATTCCACTAAACCAAGTTCAGGTACGCGTAAATGTGATAAAAAACGCAAATTTTAAGTTCACAAATTCAAATTAATTGTATAATAAACTTTAGAAATTAGATAAATAATCTTATAAAATTTGTTTTGAAAAATGAATAAGGTCTCGAATGATCATGTGATGGACAAAATATAAAAATGTTATCTTGTAACATTGCGATGCCAAAATATTTGTTTAGTAAATAATTTTAAGTGGTGGATAAAAACCACATATTTTTCTTATACCTATAATGTAGCTTACAATAGTATTTCAATTTAATTAAAAGGAAGTCCACAGAAATAGTTTTGACTATAAATCTTGTACTTAAAATAAATTTAGCTACTACCTTTTTAAGACTTGTCTTCTTTTTATTAAAAATAATTTTAAAAATTAAAATAATACTGATAATAGTAAATATTTTCTTATATTTGCTATACTGTAACTGTATTAACTAAATAAGCTTCAAATTTTTACTGAATATTTTAGTTTAAAAGTTTTTATACTTCAAAATAATATACAAAAACACTTTTTATATGTTTGCGTAGTGTTTTGAATGTACAATATAAGCTTTTCCTTCAGCTATATACAATCAATAAACAGCCAGTGTTTTATGTTTGTGGTTAATGGAGGAAGTGCTAGGAGTTTGCTTTGTGTGCTGAAATCAATAAATGTGTTACAGTTATTGTTCCTTACAATTCCCTTTTTCTTGTTATAGAGCTCAGAAGTGTTTAAAAGAGACAGAAACAAAAGATAAGGCGATAAAAAAGATAAAGGGAATTGTAAGGAACAGTAACTATAACACCAACATAGTGGATAAAGTTATGGAAAGTATTAACACGCAAAAAGCTAAAAAGGAACCAAAACAAAAGAATTATTCAGGGTCATTGACATACATAGGATCACATACCAGAAAAATTATAATATGTTTTAATAAATACTAAATAGATATAGCAATCAAAACGGTATTTGAACGGTATGTGAAACGGTATTTGATAAGATAAGGAATAAAAATATAGAAAAACTTCAAATATTACAGAGAAGCGGAGTTTATAAATTAAAATGTTAAGAATGCAACAAAGTGTAATTAGGTGAGACAGAACGGAAATTCGTATGCAGGTTGTCTAACCACAAACGTGGAGAAGGTAACAGAACAACAAGTCCGTGATATGCAAGACACTTTATGGAAGAGGACCATAAGTTTGTTAACCCTTTGGAAGACTATGAAATTTTAAAAGTAGTAAATAACACAGTTGAAAGAAAGCTTATGGAGGAGTTAGAAATACTCAAAGAAAGAGAAAAAGGGTTAGGTAATTTAATGAATACTAGAAATAAATTTGACAATGAAGAAATATTTTATAATATCTTTAAGAATAAAAGGTAGAGGACGGATAGATAACAATAAGAATTGAATTGCATATAGGGATAATTTAGAAATAAGGGTGAGTGACCGCGCTCATAAGCGGTGATAGGAAGGGACAAAAAAGGTGTTTACCTAAGTTGTTTGCGTTGAATATAGAAAGAAAAAAGGGGAGGTCTTGACAATATAACGCATTGTAAAACTGTACCGAAAAGGAAATTGCAGTTGAAAGTGTGAATGAGAAAGGTTTTACAACGTTAGGTTTTGAAAAGACTGCACACACATACACACACACACACACACACAACACATACACACAGAATGTGCTAGAAAGATACGTAACTGTACAGACATGGGTGACTGAACTCGGCAGTTAGTAACAGCCAGAAAAAACTTTTAACTTATAGCTTGTTTACGAAAAATGTGTACAAGTGGGAGTATTAAGAAGTTGTTTGTCCTATTATCGTCATTTCTGATCTGACAATGAGCCGTAAAGCTTGAAAGCGCTAATCGAATTAATTTTTCTATAGTGGGGTGCAACAGTGATAATTCTGTTTATTAAATTTTGTTGTTACTTGCGACACGATATTTGTCATCGAAAGCAGCTTAATGTAAAGTGATATTTATGAATGCGATCATCTGTGGTTGGTGACTGTATTATTTATTGCGAACAATGTTAATTACGTGATATTTATTGTTTGTCACATGAGCATGTGCTGGACAGTCGTAAACTTCAAGAATAATTGTATACTAGTGTCTCTGTTTTTTGAAACGGGTATTATAGTTTTGAGTGACAAGTTCTCTTGTGTTCGATTGTTTTATTTCATTGAAAAAAAGTCGACAACGATCCGAGCGACAGTTGTAACAATATATAAACCATTTACATATAGAACGCGAAATGTACTCAGTCTGTGGAAATGAGTACCTGTGACAGCATCCTAGGGTAATAATGAGCGTCAATACTACCTTCTTTGTGTGTGCCGGACGGCTAATCTTGCCATTCCTAAACTACCTCGATAATAAAGTAAAGAGGCAGTTTCACTTCGTAACGACGAGTAAGCTTAATTCTCTTTAACAAAAATAAAATAACGTAAGCTCTATCACTAAGAAGGAAATAATTTTACTTCAAAGGCAAATAATTTACATATATGAATTATGTACCTAAAGGGTAGAATGTCAGTTCCAGAGTTTGTTAGTATAATTGAATACGCTAGTTTGCACTGTGTGTGTGTGTGTGGGGGGGGGGGTAACAATTCATGTCAAACGTTTAATACACGACATTTGTGTAATATATTCTTCTAACGATGTTGTTTTTATTACAACGTACACGGACAAAAGTTATGAAAGTCATGTAACTTAATATAATATAATTATAAAGTTTTAAACCCTTGTAGGTATACTTTAAGAACATCGTTAGACTTCATTTAAAGTTATAATAGTCTTGAATGCTCAATTATCTTTTCTATTATCAGAAGAAAAGTAGTCAGTACGGTCATGAAAGTACTAAGGTGATTTTTCAAATATAGTAAACAAAATTATTGTTTTCTGTTTTTATTTAAAACGTTTTCGCCGTCTAATAGTTTTAAATTATTTGATTCCCTGATTTGTTATTAGCATTAAGAGTGTCTTGCAGTCACGAATTTTTTGTAATATTCGCGTTTCTGTTCCCCTGAAAGTATGGAATGTAACAAATGGGATTTAAATTTAAAGTCATTTTTTTTGTATATGCATCATCATCATTCATTAAAAATATATGAATTTAGTTTTATTGCAAGGCTATAGTTATTACCATTTTCTTATGCCCATACTTTTTTATATATTTTTATTTTATTTTACCATGGTTAAAAACAATACTCATATAGGCACGTTTGTCTCCCTGATTATGTCAATACCCTGTACAGTTGTCGACTCTGTTCCTGTATGGTATCTTTCAATTGTTATTTCCGACTCCGTACAACAAGACAGTCAGCAAACAACCATTTAATTCCCATACATACATATAACACCGTCATTGTTTACAGTAGTTACATCTTACATATTGTTTATCTTGGCAACTCTAAACATCTTTACGACGACCTATAAACACATCTAATAGAACATCGTTATCACATTGTTTTATAACATGATTACATAAATATAATGCGTAGCTAATCCGCAATACATAATAACATAGACAAGCGGGTTCTAGAAAATTTTGCAAACTATTTTCACTTGTCAAGACAGGTCTGTCGCCATTTTGAATATTTATGTTGTTAATTACTTTGATGGAACCTGTAAAAGGGGAGTGCGGATAGCAGCTTGTCACTTGTTTTACAAAGTACTAGAATATGATGTGATTATCGTGCTGTGTTATCAAACATTTATTTGATTGTAACTAACAATTTGTTTACTTTATAACCTGTTAATTGTAATTTTTCCTATAAACAGCACATAATGGGTACCTGTGTTTGGAAGGAGTTTCCTCTCTTCTTGGAACGAGCGAAGCGAGTTCTAAATTTTAACTTGACAGTTAGGATTTGTCTGTCTGTCAGTCTAAGGAGTGTATCACTATGACTTTTTAAAGAATTTTGGTAAAACTGTTACGTCCATGTCCACCTGTTACGACGGTCACACCGATCGTTTTGTTGTTCAGTGGAAACAGAATAACTGATATCAATGAAGTCACTAATTTAATAGACGCAAACTGCAGTTAGAAATCAACAAAGGCACTCTTGACAATATTTCAATTTAAACTTCTCGACAAGTTAAATGTCAGTTTCTTCCAGTTTTGCATTAATTAACACAATAATCACTTTCCACCAATCTGCAACAATCACTTGACACGCACTAATAATATAACCTCGTGAACTGAACTTGTCCGCATCAAAACCTAGTATTTATACCTCCGCTGCCCTTCATTGTAGTGATTACCGAGCCTCGATACCGGTAGAAGAGTCAAGAAACGTGTGGAAGGGGCATTGAATTATCTAGAGCAATTCTGCCGCACATAATGATCTCCAAACGCCTGCAACAACTTCACTCGTTGCCTCGTGTATATATACGTTCAAGGCTTCACGTAGTCAAACAGCAATGCGGTACTATCTATTTCCTCAAAACATAACCACCCCTCTTTAAACCCCTTCATCCCGAATTGACAAACCGTCTCTGAAGTAATAGTTTGCCATGCGGTCTAGATAGTCTACTTACAAAAATAATACTGAGGTTCTTGGAATTGAGTCTCTGGTGATCCGAACCTGAAGTTCCCAGGAAAACGAACATCACGCCCACACACTAGTTTTCTGGAGCCCTGCCGATTGTGACGTGTACCGATGGCCTATACGCCTTTAGGAATAATGGTATACGCTGGTCCCACTCTGATTTTTCTCAACCTCTTGCGTACTATGCTCTTCAACGACTTCTCCCTTGGGCGCTTTCTTTAAATCATAAGTAAGCAAGAGCCTTTCCTGGACGACCATAGTTGGTTTTCCAATCACCTTATCTGTCGTCATAGAAATTCGTACTTTATCTACTAATTCTTCTTCCGTATCCGCGTGCAACAAGAGTTCCTCTTCTCCACGTCTTTTAACTTTTTCTTCGGCTACTGTCATTTGCATGGTAGAATGGTTGGAGGATTCTGTCATTTTAGTAAAGTAAAGATTTATCTTCTCTTCGCGTACCCTCAGTACATTCTCTCTGAATCCACAACAAACCTGTAGACATTCGTAATGTTCGTGCCAAGAATCACTTCATTGACAATGTATGCAACGACCATTTGGCTATACTAGAGGAAATCCAGGCGTACAAGTACGTCTGCCTTTCCTAAAGTTTTGATGGCGCGACCGGTCACAAGAGCTAAATGTAGGCTGCCGTTGGTTGACTAAATTAGGGCGCACAATGGACACTGTAGCGCCCGTGTCAGCTACAAATGATGTTGGCTTACCTTCCGCAGATCCAGTAATGATCAAGTTTCCACTAATCTTATGAAGTGTGAAAACTGTGCGTTGCTCTGCAACTTCGTTTCTCCAATTTTTGCGTCACGTTTTTCTCTATATATCTTATTCTCCCAGCGATATGCCTGTAGATAACCACGTTTCACGTAGTTTAACACTTTGATCTTTTATCTATTTCCCATCGCTCAAATCGCTGTGTCACTATGGCATTGTTTCTCCTGAATCACCTCTTTATTCTGTCCGTTATAATGGTGCTGTAATATTGGATGACTTTAACTAACTACGTGATGACGCACATTTATTAATGTAGGTCGCCGACTATCAGCTTCAAATCGGAGAGCTGAACAAAAGCGTGTGAGTTATTCTGATGCCGTGCCATTCTTAACACGTGTTGTAATTTACTGTGTCTGATACCATCAATAAAATTAATGAGAGCAATCTACGTCCGCAAGTCCTCCGATTTTTTGGGATAAGCCAGTCTCGTCAGTCGGTCGACATCTACTTCAAACTGTTCGATACTTTCCCCGGAACGCTATCGCCTTACATTAAGTTAAACACGGTATGCATCGCACAGATCGTAGTCACCTTACCTAAATTCCAGGCCTTTTGTTAATTCGTTATAAGTATTCTGTGTCTCAGGTGGCACTGTCTGAAATAGTTCTGCGGCAGGTCCTTTTAAAGCGTGAAAGACCTTTCTCTTTTTCTGTCCATTTACTTAAGCGAGCGGCAGCTTCAAATTAGCATTAACAAGTTTCCCAGCGAGTGCTTACATCAAACGTTTAGGCTTTCGCGTAAACTTGCCCTACAAGAGTTGCTGGCGCTTTTTCATAGCTCATTGCTCTTGTTTTTTAATCTTCTCCACCGTTTATTAATTGCCAGCTGTTCCTTTCATTAATTGTTCAACTTCCTTTTTAGTTTATTTTATTAAATTTTTAAAAGAATATTCTGTTGACTGAACGTGTTGAATCATTTGGACCACACTACTAATAACGCCATGTGAACCTGAAATTGGTCGCATCAAAATCCAGTATTTATACTCCCGCCGCCTTGCATTGTATCTCTACAATATCGAGTCTCGATGTCAGTAGAATAGTCGAGGAACGTGTGTAAGGAGCATCAAATTATCTAGAACTACGCAAGTCTGACGGACGGAAAGTTCTCCAAACGCCTGGAACAACTTCGTGAGTTGCCGCATGTAACATACTGCAAGACATCAGGTTGTCAAGCAGTGATGCGGTACTATCTGTTACCTCAGTGTAGCATACTCTACAGAATCCTACTCTTTTTTGTAGAGTTACCCCCTTCCAAACAGTGGGGCGGCAGGCAAAAATTGTAGTGTTTCAGAATTTTGAAAATATGCTAAAGTCCGTGTGGGTACGAAATTAAAGAGAATTTTAATCAAAATAGGAACGTAATGTACACTTTTCGGAATTTCAAAATGTTTGAAACGTAGTCCCCGAAAATGTTAAAATTTGTTCTGATATAGGGCTAAAAAAATTTTTACCCAAATCCGAATGTTTGAAATTTTTAGATGCACTATATTTTTGTACGGTTGTCTGCACTATAATTGTTATTTTACTAAAAACGAGTAGTAGGGTAATCGGGATTTTCATAATTTTTATAATAATGGAAAATGACCGCATATTTTAATTTTAATTTGAACTACTTTAGTTTAAAATAGTTGAGGATTTCTGCAGCTCACGGATGATACTATTTAAGTGAGATATGATTTAGAAAAACAATTTAATTTAAACTGCAAATTGTTTCTCTACATCTTATGTGAAATAAATGCATGTGTCATTTATTATAATAATGGCGTAAGTAAAATTGTCTACAGCACTAAATCATAATGTATAAGATCACGTTGACTGTCTTCAAAATAATTCACAAAACACAAGAAGTTTAATTTTTTCTGCTTTATAATATTAATTATTGTAAGGCAATTGTTTTTCGTAGTAACGGGAACATGATTTCTATCAGTTTAATAACAGAAAATTTATGAATAACAGTGTTTTTGTCTTTCAGAGCTTTATGGAATGTTATACTACCATTTATCTTAGTGGGCAAAAAAAAAACAGGAAAATTTATGCCGCGCAAATTAAAACTTCTAGTTCTTTGTTTTTTTACAAATATGATTTCTCTTGCATACAAATGAACAAAAATGCGCGCCAGTCAAAACACACACCCACACGAGCGCGCGCGCGCGCACACACACACAAATCAATTCATCTCCACCTCATAATGTCACCACATGTGATCACCCCAGTGAATAGAGTTTTATTAAATATTACAATTTATAATCCTGAATATCTAGCGTGTATGATGAAACACGTTTATTTTCTATGCTAATAAATTATTTTATTGAATTTATATCAAAATTCGTTTTCATTATACTGGAAAAATGTGTACTTCCAGGATTCCGGAAACCGTTGAGACGTTCCCAGAATGACTACAAATAGTGAATGTAAATATTTTTAAATTCATTGTAGCGAAATGAATTACAAGTAATTCATTACAAGTAAACACTTAAAAAAAATCACGTCAAAGCTGACAGAATGAAAGTGTGATACACAAAATTAACTACAATGTTTTCAAATATAAACATAAGGAAAGTTTGTATATACAAATTCAAAATTAAGGCAAGAAATATTAATAAATCTGTTTAATTTTTAATATATATTTTTTGCTACCGAATGTAGCCAGGGGAATGAAATGTATAATTAGCTATCATCATATGGTCTACTATCTAAAATTCCGTAATAATTTGTTGTAATAATTTCGCAGCAGACTTAGTATTACGTAACAACTAAATCGGTTTTACATTTTATGATAAAAACTTGTAATTTTCAATTAAGTCGAAACAGGTTGGTTTTAACCTTTATAGATATACGAAAAATATTTAATAGTCTACATAAAACGTTTTTAGCAAATTTTGCGTGTTGTACTGGAAACACAGTATTTTCATGGTTTATAACACGTATCATGGAACATGATGTAAATAATTAACTTAGACAAAGGTAACCCGATGCTTTACAGTAACAGTTAGGCCTACACCCTTGTTCTATGCTAGGAAATTCCATGTCAGCGGTAAAGGTCATACGACACAACATGTCGAGTTACACAGTTGTTTAAAGATCAAAAGTCTAGGCGAAGGAATACTGGCAAGTCGCTGCCGGAATATAACACATACCTTAAACACCAAATTTACATGTGACATTCACCACACTGAGGTTTCACTTAAATGTTAATGATAATTTATAATGTTTAACGTGAAGATTTATTGCGGTACACCTGGTCTGTGGCCACAAAACAACCACAAAAGTGGCTTTGTGGTTTTGTGGTATCCACAAAAGTTGGATAAACCTACTTTTAATTGTTTTCGTGTACAAATAAACAAGGAGCTCACGTAAAAGTTTTGTGTGTCAGCAATCCGTATTCTGTTGCAGCTTTACAGCATTAAATTACTCCAGAGTTACATAAAAGGATATACGTAAGTATGCAAATGCGATTGCGGTGACATTAATTACATTAATTTTTCATTTTGCTATAGTTACTTCAAAACTAAACCAAAGCACTGAGAACATTACTTGTGGTTAAAGAAGTCAGTGAGTTACGCAGAATTAAATTTTTTTTCAAAACAAGTTGTTTACAAAAACAACAAAAAATAAATAAGTTAAATGACGTCCGACATTTTATGAAAGATCTGTAGCTAAAAAAAGATCGGGCTGTGCAAAATAACAAAATACCTCTGTTTTTTGAAAAAACAAATCTTCATGTACATTTCAATTATGTTTTTGAGATTGACATTCTTAATAGAAATAATAGGCCTACACACACACACACACACACACACACATACGCACACGCACACACACAGTCATGGCGAATACCGATTATATATATTGCAACGATACAGCCATACGCTGTATTAGGCATTAATGTAAATAAATATAAATTTTGTAAAATTTGTATAAGTTACGGGTAAATGGACAGGTCTGAGATTGCAAAAATATTTCGTTGTTAGATTAGGGGAGAAATTAACCTGTTTCGACAAGCAGTGAACACCTGCTCAATTGTATGTGTGTTTACACGTGTATCTTGTGTGTGTTAGTGATGCAGGCATAGACAGGAATCTCAGCAACCCGCCCCAAGTAATTAATAAAATAATTATTTTAATTCACTGTGCGAAAACTAATTAGTGTATGATCAAACCAAAGGCACCAAAGTCTGTGTAAAATTTATAGTTATCCCCAGTGAAAAGATGACGTTAATAGAACGCGTTATGCGAAGACAGTGCAAAATAAACGAGCCAAAAAATACGTAAATTACCCTAAGACGCTCAAAATAATATAGTGAGTGCTTAATCGAATTAGCTATGATTTGTGCTATCTCGATTCCGTGCAAAACATTGCTATTTGCTAATAATTGAAAATAGATGAAAAGGTTCGGCAGTGGGGGCTGTCACGAGAGATATGCAGGACAATTTTGGAGCCGACTGGCGCGGAATCTCGAGAGGGTATAAATTAAGGGTTCGACCAAAAACCCTTCTCTTCATTTCAAGACACAGTTGCAGCCGGACATGCTGTCCGTCGGCAAAACAGTTTATTTTTATTCTATTACAAGTCGCAGTAGCAAACGAAATAACGTTCGTTAAATTCACGACAATATTACGGAAAAAGTAAATACCGCAATAGTAAGTCTACCAAGAGTATATACAGGAAAGCTGCTGTAGAGCGTCGCTGGACTCTAGACGCATCCAGGAACATGCTGTCGTAGAACGACGCTGGACTCTAGACGTATCCAGGAACATGCTGCCTTAGAACGACGCTGGACTCTAGACGTATCCAGGACCACGCTAGGACAAGAGGAATGGAAAACTAACTCTGGACAACGCTGGACCCTGAACAACAGTCGTAACATCATCAGAAATCGAGGTGACATGCGTAATGCATTTTAAATGATTTTTAAAAAAGAAAAAGAGCTCATAAAGACGATTTCAAAAGACAGTAAATTAAAACAAAGAAAAGTTTATACTTAGTAATAATATTTTAAAATTTAAATAAATGTTTAGTCGTAAGAATGAGCGATCGCATATATATATATATATATATATATATATATATATATATATATTGTAACGTTACATAACCCGGTCCCAATAAATTAACCCATGATAACATAGAGGTCAGAAATGGGTAACCTATGGCTCGCTCAAAAATTAAATTATATCACTCAACATGATAAACAATTCGAGTGATATATGGTGCAAAGTGAGATATAGTGTACCCATTGTGGTAAAAAATAAAAGTGACGGTAACTTATTACCAAACTGTGCTGTGTGTTTGGAAATTATAAAACTATGAGAGTATGCTATAATACTAATAACTGATTTTGTAATTTTATTTATTTATTGTAATATTTATATTGTATGGACAACCAATTGTTAAACGTAATTTAATGTTATATTTTTTAAAATATTTGTGTTGTAATATAGGATAACCCAGGGTTAGTTCGTTTTAAAAAACATAAAAATTTAAATATAAAAGGATAATAAAAAATTAAAATAATACTAGGAGGGAGATGGCAACAGGAAGTAGTGCAGTGTAGTAATACTACGAAAGACTAATAAATAATATATATAAATTTATTTAAAGATAATAAAATTATCAAATATTTATATACAAGGTCATAAGAAAATGAACAAAAACTTATTATGTAAACAAAACTAATAAAGAAACCGGAATGGAAAAGAATTATTTTTCAATAAATAAAATATAAATTTATAATAATTACAAACTGCCTGTGTAATAAAAATACGATGGGTTACTAAGAGTGACGAAAAAATAACAAGAATTGTTAATTAGAAAATGTCGAAATAAAACCATAGAGTTGCGGAAATGATGCTACTACAATTATAATAAAAATAACCTTTTTTGGAACTTTAGAGGAGTGGAAAATAACACAAAATTAACAAGCAACATGACCACTATATAATCATCCATACTTTATCAAAATTAAATGGTTATACTCCTTAATAAACAGTTAAAGAAAACCTTCTGATGATTCAACCTGGTGTCGCCATAGTCCTAGTTGACGATCGAAAAATGCGCCAAACGGTAAGGAAATTATAACGCAAGACGGACCTCACCAGATAAAAAAGCTTCATTCCAGTAAGAACCCTACGGAGCGAGGTAATATAAACATTTTGTTTAATAGTTCAAGAAGAAAACGCATTCCGAACGTTGATAAAGAACACAAAATAGTTATTTAATCATATGTTTTTTTAAGTAAACAAAAGCACGCTGCACTCTTACGGACATTCCTGGAACTACATACGACACGAAAAATAAACAAATTTATTTAACATTTTTCCGGTATTTGTAAAGCTTAGTTATTATCCATTTCTGACACTCTCGTAACAAAAAGAACTTACCGTGAACCCTGGGGAATTATTAAGAATTATATATTAATTGATGTTTTTAACTAGAGTAAAATTTGGTAAATAAGACCTTATCTGTTTTTTTTCTTTAGACAATTCTATGTTTGCTCGGTAAAGTCGAGATTATGTTTTATTTAAAGAAAGATCAATTGTGATACGTGTATTTGGTGGCAGGAAACAAAAACCAATAATATAAATAAATAATATTATTGAAAAATAATCTTGAATAATAAAGTGTGTTATAATTTTTTTGTAGTGGGTAATTGTAATAATTTTCAGCACAAAAACAGAAGAAATCGACACATCGGATCAGATTTTGCTATAGTGTAGGCTGGTTGAATTAAGCGTAGAAACTTATCACACCATCAACTGATTTAAATCATAGCGAACAACTTGAAGAAATCCTGAATCGTCTAAACCAAGTGCAAATAATTGGTACTTACTCTCTCTTCTTCATAAGGCTGAACAACTTCCCTCCTTGACCCCAAATCACACACTCTCGGTTTCTGTTTAGATTGAGTAACATTAAATAAAATATTTTATTTATTATTTAAAAAAAAAAAAGGAAAAGATTTTATAAAAACTTCAGTTATTATAATTCAGAAGTGACGCATACTGCGTGAGGCATATAATATAACTCTATAGTATCTCACATTAAGCGGTACGTTATAGAATTGGCGTACAACTGTGGGACTGAATTAACGAAAACTGAAATTGCAATACACTAGTAAGTGGTGGACGCCTCACATTAAGCGGTACGTTACAGATTTGGCGCTCAACGTAAAAGGGCGGTAATTAGAAAAGAATTTTGATATTTAATAAAAATATATACCAAAAAATCTAATTATCGTTGGCAGTTATGAGAAAACAAGAAATGCATAATACACGAGACAAATCGAAGAAGAGGGCAGAAGAAAAGGAGATTGAAGAAGGTGGACAGGAACAAGAAATAGAATTAGTCACGGACAGTGAAATGGACCAACAGACAGGCGATAAAGAAGAAACCGAAGTAGTTATGGATACGGAAAAGGAAATAGTTGAAGAGGATGCCCAAGGGGATCAACCAGATAAATCCAACCAAAAAGAAGATATAAGTATACAGGAGATGTTAAGAATTATAATGGAAGGGAATAACAAGATCCAGGAAGATAATAAACAAATCAATAATAAAATAGATGAAAATTTTAAGAAGCAGGAGGAAAACTTGAGACAAACCAAAGTAGTGAGGTAGGGGGGATACTGAAACACAATGACGTCATCATGTTCCAGTACCCCCCCTACATCCGGGGGGGATTCTAAAACAGCTATCTCTGTTGTCATCGTGACGTCACTGGCTATGTTCGCGGTTCGCAGTTCACCGTTCGCAGTTCACCGTTCGCGGTTCGCAGTTCACTGTTCGCGGTTCGCTGTTCACTGTTCACCGTTCGCCGTTCGCCGTTCGCCGTTGACGTCGTCGTTGACGTCGTCATCGTAGCTGGGCGGCGGCCTGGTCGCCGTCCGGCGGCAGCCAGGTCACCGCCCCTGTCGCCGCCTGGACGTAGATTGGTCGGTGTATCATCCATGTTGTCGGGGGCGGTCTATCGTCGATACGAAGAGCCTGAGTGACGTGTATTGCATTGTTGTCAACTTGTGAACTGTATTAAATTTGAACACCGTTCGCCGTTCGCCGTCCGGCGGCGGTCTGGCGACGTCCTTGTCGTGGCTTGATGGCCGCCCGGAGTGGTCGTCGTCCATGTTGTCGGCAGCGGGTCGGGCATGTTGGAAAAAACGGTGATTTTGTCGGGTTGTGTAAGGAGTGTGGTGGTTAAGGTTCGGCCACGTTGCCGCCTCGTGCATGTGTTATAGTGTATGGCTATGTGTATGTAAGGGGTTTTTCCCGGAAGGGCGGTTATGTTGGAAAAGCGTCGTCGGCGTTGGCAACTTGTGCTGGTTTATCGACGTTGTCAACTCGTGCGTGTGTTATAGTGTATGGGTTTGTATATGTACGCCGCCGCCGTCGGATATCGTCGATGTCGTGTATTGCATTGTTGCCAACTGTGTGTCTATGTGTTAAGTAAATATATATATATATATACAGATTGTAAAAATACGTTCGCACCAACATGTTGGTCTAGGGTTTGCTATGTCCAGCCCCTACATTTGTTGTTGTAAGAAACACACATGATATGCAGTGCATAATTGAATGTCAATTCACTTATATAAAACACACACACACACACACGCAATATTTATGGAAAATAATTACTGTTTATGTAATATCTGAATAATAGAACGTTGCAAATGATGTAATCGGCTCCCACTGTGATTTTCACATGTGGAGTTATTTTTTTTTTACAACAGAATGCTGACAGATCATCCTTATAATCATGCAATTATTGTTTAACAAAATTGATTTTTTAAATTAGTTCTATGTAACACGTTCTAGCTTGTATATTGAGTTATGAATATGTATATAAGTTATGTTCGAAAGAATTTTGAAATTAAAAAACAAAAAAAATATTAAAGCAATACTGTTTAAATACAAATAATTAAAATACATGTAATTAAAATACATAATATGTAAACGCACACAGTAGTGAAAATTACAAAATGTAAACATGTGCAATATGACAATTGTATACGAAATACATCTAAGTAAAACTAATTACAAGTGCACTATGACATGACAAATATGTACAAAAAAATTAAATAAACACACACAGTAGTGACAGTTAAAAAAAGCAATACAGTTTAATTACAAATAAATAAAATATATGTAATCAAAATATATTACAATTTTAAATACATAATATGTAAACCGCACAGTAGTGAAAATTTCAAAATGTAAACATGTGCAATATGTCAATTGTATACGAAATACAACTAAGTAAAACTAATTACAAGTGCACTATGACATGACAAATATGTACAAAAAAAAATGAAATAAACACACACAGTAGTGAAAATTAAAAAAATACAATTGTATACAATTATATCAAATGAATTATGTGTAAGCACATTATATTATAACATTATGTAAACGCATACACAATTGTATAGAATTACAATAAAATCAAATGAAATATGTGTAAATCACATTATAATATACAAGTTAAAATATATTATTTATAATTAAGTGAAATACAACTAAATACATGTTAATATATATATATATATATATATATATAAATATATAAATATATATATATATATAATCGTACGCGACAAATGAAGATGTCCATTCGGTCCTACTGTACAATTTCTACTATGTAAGCTCTATCCTTTTCTCCGCGATAAATTAGTTGCAGCGAACACGGTACTAAATTTTTTAATTTCTCATCTTCGAAAACGCCTGCGTATCTCTTTGGTAGATATACACGACATTTTAGTTTAGGGTCTCTGTAATCTTGGAGAGTGACGAGTACAGCTTTCCCGTACTTTGCGTCTATATTCTGCACTTCTTCTATTGGATATTTTACGTCGATTATCAATTCCTTTATTTTTTTATACTCAATTGCGCTAATAGTTGCAAACTTTTCAGTGAATGATGCCATTTTAAAATAAAGAATTTATAATTTCTCGCGCGTCTCTCAACGAATGAACGAATAACGCTCGTGCACAGCGAATAAATAGGGAGGTAGTTGTGGAGGTGGAAAATCCGGAGAGGGGGAACCACTCAACGCACAGTAAGCGTTTATTTTTAACCGTGTGAACAGGATACGAGCTGATTTCTCACGGTTCGATGGGTAGGTGGGGAAGAGGGGAGTCGGTTATTTTTTATACGTCTAGACAGCACTCGTGCTTGTTCGAACATGTCGTCGACGCTAATTTATTTTTAGACAGGTGATGTATTTAACTCTGTGAACAGGATACGACTTGATTTCTCACGGTTCGATGGGTAGGTGGGGAAGAGGGGTGTCGGTTATTTTTATACGACTAGACAGCACATGTGCTTGTTTGAACATGTCGTCGACGCTAATTTATTTTTAGACAGATGATGTAATCGATTGAAAGGCGACGACTGTTATTTTTACGTAAGCGCTAAACAATAATGTTTTCATTTTTTTTTATTAAAAAAAATGTAATCAATTTTCACGTATTTTATTTTCTTAATACCCGTAACATTGGAGGGGAAACGTCTTATTTTTATCCCCTCCCCGTTCTTCGGAACGTTTACTTTGTATCTTGTCTCCTCGTCACGGATCAGTGCAACAAATTTTTGTGTCAAAACGGTGTATACAAAACGTTTTACAGGCTACAGTACTGCGTGCTTTAAGTCACTACAACGTCTGTACTCGTACGAAGTTAATAGCTCCATGCGTCCGTTCTCGACGCGTACTGTCGAAACACTGAGGTATACGAGATTGTGGGAGAGGTGGTAGTGAGATATCTATTAATTATAAATACTTCCGTCACAGCAGCAGCATAGATTTTTAAACAATTTTTTACTGATTTATTTCGTGCATTAGTCGAAACGTTCTTGTCCTTTTATTAACAGCTGGTAAGCGCGACTATGAATTTGCTGTGAAATCAGTTCTTCCGGCGCTAGACTTTGTACACGGAGTACAATTTCCCTGTTATTGTGTGCTGCCATGACGGATGCCTAATACATACTAATACGTTCGCACCAACCTGTTGGTCTAGGACGCGCTATGTCGAGCCCTACAAGGTCATTCTGCCCAATCGCCGCCACGCCTCCGCCTATCAACGCACAATTATGTATGCATTGCACGATATACCCATAACCGCAATGTCAAACTGCCTATCGTTAACGAAACCATTGCCACGTTCATTGAAAGCTGTCAGACCTAGGTACTGCATGCCATAACCGATCGTAACGATATACCCATAACCGCAATATCACCCTGCCTATCGTAAACGAAACCATTGCCACGTTGATTGAAAGCTGTCAGACCAAGGTAATTCACACCATAACCGATCATAACGATATACCCATAACCGCAATGTCAACTTGCCTATCGTTAACGAAACCATTGCCAAGTTCATTGAAAGCCGACAGACTAAGGTACTGCATGCCATAACCGATCGTAACGTTATACCCATAACCACAATGTCAACCTGTCTTTTGTTAACGAAACCATTGCCAAGTTCATTGAAAGCTGTCAGACCAAGGTACTGCATGCCATAACCGATCGTAATGATATACACATAACCGCAATGTCAACCTGCCTATCGTTAACGAAACCATTGCCAAGTTCATTGAAAGGCGCCAGACCAAGGTACTGCATGCCATAACCGATCGTAATGATATACTCATAACCGCAATATCAACCTGCCTATCGTTAAAGAAACCATTGCCAAGTTCATTGAAAGCCGTCAGACCAAGGTACTGCATGTCATAACCGATCGTAACGATATACCCATAACCGCAATATCAACCTGCCTATCGTTAAAGAATCCATTGCCAAGTTCATTGGAAGCCGCCAGACCAAGGTACAGCATGCCATAACCGATCGTAACGATATACCCATAACCGCAATGTCAACCTGCCTATCGTTAACGAAACCATTGCCAAGTTCATTGAAAGCTGTCAGACTAAGGTACTGCATGTCATAACCGATCGTAACGATATACCCATAACCGCAATGTCAACCTGCCTATCGTAAACGAAACCATTGCCACGTTGATTGAAAGCTGTCAGACCAAGGTACTGCACACCATAACCGATCGTAACGATATACCCATAACCGCAATGTCAACTTGCCTATCGTTAACGAAACCATTGCCAAGTTCATTGAAAGCCGACAGACTAAGGTACTGCATGCCATAACCGATCGTAACGTTATACCCATAACCACAATGTCAACCTGTCTATCGTTAACGAAACCATTGCCAAGTTCATTGAAAGCTGTCAGACCAAGGTACTGCATGCCATAACCGATCGTAATGATATACACATAACCGCAATGTCAACCTGCCTATCGTTAACGAAACCATTGCCAAGTTCATTGAAAGCCGCCAGACCAAGGTACTGCATGTCATAACCGATCGTAATGATATACTCATAACCGCAATATCAACCTGCCTATCGTTAAAGAAACCATTGCCAAGTTCATTGAAAGCCGTCAGACCAAGGTACTGCATGTCATAACCGATCGTAACGATATACCCATAACCGCAATGTCAACCTGCCTATCGTTAACGAAACCATTGCCAAGTTCATTGAAAGCTGTCAGACTAAGGTACTGCATGTCATAACCGATCGTAACGATATACCCATAACCGCAATGTCAACCTGCCTATCGTAAACGAAACCATTGCCACGTTGATTGAAAGCTGTCAGACCAAGGTACTGCACACCATAACCGATCGTAACGTTATACCCATAACCACAATGTCAACCTGTCTATCGTTAACGAAACCATTGCCAAGTTCATTGAAAGCTGTCAGACCAAGGTACTGCATGCCATAACCGATCGTAATGATATACACATAACCGCAATGTCAACCTGCCTATCGTTAACGAAACCATTGCCAAGTTCATTGAAAGCCGCCAGACCAAGGTACTGCATGCCATAACCGATCGTAATGATATACACATAACCGCAATGTCAACCTGCCTATCGTTAACGAAACCATTGCCAAGTTCATTGAAAGCCGCCAGATCAAGGTACTGCATGTCATAACCGATCGTAATGATATACTCATAACCGCAATATCAACCTGCCTATCGTTAAAGAAACCATTGCCAAGTTCATTGAAAGCCGTCAGACCAAGGTACTGCATGTCATAACCGATCGTAACGATATACCCATAACCGCAATATCAACCTGCCTATCGTTAACGAAACCATTGCCAAGTTCATTGGAAGCCGCCAGACTAAGGTACAGCATGCCATAACCGATCGTAACGATATACCCATAACCGCAATATCAACCTGCCTATCATTAACGAAACCATTGCCAAGTTCATTGAAAGCTGTCAGACCAAGGTACTGCATGTCATAACCGATCGTAACGATATACCCATAACCGCAATGTCAAATTGCCTATCGTTAACGAAACCATTGCCAAGTTCATTGAAAGCCGCCAGACCAAGGTACTGCATGCCATAACCGATCGTAACGATATACCCATAACCGCAATGTCAACCTGTCTATCGTTAACGAAACCACTGCCAAGTTCATTGAAAGCTGTTAGCCCAAGGTACTGCATGCCATAACCGATCGCAATGATATAAACATAACCGCAATGTCAACCTGCCTATCGTTAACGAAACCATTGCCAAGTTCATTGAAAGCCGTCAGACCAAGGTACTGCATGTCATAACCGATCGTAACGATATACCCACAACCGCAATGTCAACCTGCCTATCGTTAAGGAAACCATCGCCAAGTTCATTGAAAGCTGTCAGACCAAGGTACAGCATGCCATAACCGATCGTAACGATATACCCATAACCGCAATATCAACCTGCCTATCGTTAACGAAACCATTGCCAAGTTCATTGAAAGCTGACAGACGAAGGTACTGCATGCCATAACCAATCGTAACGATATACTCATAACCGCAATGTCACATACTAATAAGTTCGCACCAACCTGTTGGTCTAGCGCGCGCTATGTCGAGCCCTACAAGGTCATTCTGTCCAACAGGTTGGTGCGAACGTATTAGTATGTATTAGGCATCCGTCATGGTAGCACACAATAACAGGGAACTCGTACTCCGTGTACAAAGTCTAGCGCCGGAAGAACTGATTTCACGTAATGTAGGTAAATTGTTGGTGTATCAGGTCTGTTTGCAATTCGGTATCGACGTTGAAAACGATACGAAAAATAAATTTTTTTAGAGTACGTATGAAGTGTTGGTAATGTTTACCGGAGATAATGTACCAAATGCAGTCATTGTGCTTTGTTGTTCACCAACTGGAACGCACTTTCCAGTTTTGTTAACGACGACGATGGACAATCTGTGTCAAAACTACTGATTGATTACTGATTCAGTCCGTTTACGGATCAGTTGTTTGTTGTTATTTCCGAAGTATGCCGAATTACGCTTTCGCGACGCGCGAACCGAATAACACTGGTACGTTGAACATTCTCTGCTTCCTCCACATCCATCTCGGGCTCGTGAATTCTATAATGCCCATACGCTAGCGTTCTCTGACCGTCTTCCAGGAT
Organism: Magicicada septendecula; assembly: GCA_034769895.1. Taxonomy (NCBI): domain Eukaryota; kingdom Metazoa; phylum Arthropoda; class Insecta; order Hemiptera; family Cicadidae; genus Magicicada; species Magicicada septendecula. The sequence goes on from CM068368.1 coordinate 273,010,765, forward strand.
ATATCGTTTATCGTCGTACGGCGATAGCGAGAGTTTGACGATCTTGCGCGTGTACAGTTGGTGGTTTTCACTGCGCCGACGTATATGTTTGACAGTTACTCGATTCCGATGACGAAAGCAAACACCGTTTGTAATCAGCGTGCGTTAAACGGTTTTGTATTGCCACCCGCGGTACCCCTTTTGCTACACGCTTCTCATTTTTATCCCCGTCGTCTTGTAACACTAACAGTGAGTACGATTTTGCGCGCAACCCGACGAATTCTACAATAGGTTTTGCATGCGTCTCGTCCTTAAAAGTACCCAACCGTTTTTTATTTAGCACACTATAACACGGATGCGTCACGGGATATTCTGATGTATCGAAAAGATGAAGGTTTTCCTTAATGTCTGCGTAAACGTCATCAGTCCGTATATCATACAACAAAGAGTCCGTGTCTGTCATACACAATCGAACACGAGATCCATATTTCGCGATTATGTAATCGTAATGAAAACTGTACATCACATATTTACTAATGTCCAACACTGTGAACCCCACGTACAGCGGACGGTTGAGGTATACGGTTCTCTTTTTCATCATCACACCGACCAAGTCTTCGTTGTACACCTTTACGCGCTCAAATCTTGGGCTTGCAGTCAGCTTTATCAGATCGCGTTCGTTGGACACCAAACGAAAATCTATCCGTTTTCGAACGTTTTCCAATGACTTTCCGTAAACAGCGTTAATCATCAATTTAAAAAAATCCTTTTCGAAATCGTTCGCTGCGGCTTTCCGTTTTTCCGTATTGAAAACTATAAACGGCTTCATCCAAGCGCTCTGTCGGAACGCCAACACGCGATTAACGGCTTTCAGTTCCATCCCGAGTTTTAGGTAAAGCTGCAACGTTCTGTAATGCACGATATAATTCTCCTTATCTTTCAGACTGGTGATGAGTTTTTCAACTGTACCGGTGGCAGATATTTTAAATTTCTTCAAGTAATTGAACCGTTTGCTGTAAGGCGACAATTCGTGTTCGTTGACTTTCCTGCGTTCCGGTGCCAGTGGATAGTCCGAATGCATATCATGTAAATTACGAGGATAACCAAGATCAACATCAAGAATATATCCGATTTCGTCTTCCACTCCAACTGTAGTCAAATCTAAAGCATCAATTTCTTTGCGTTGCATCCAACGGAATCCGGAATGAGGTAGCGGTTGTTCCATCGCTGTTCCGTACAGATTTGTACAGTCCAAGTAAAGAAGATAATTATTTTCACGTTCCCGATCGTAGTCCGACACGTAAGGATTGTTGGCCTTGGCGTATCTATTAGATATCATCGCTATCCCGCCACGAACTCCGGTTTCTACAAACAGATGCATGTCGATATCCTTCAACAGTTCGAGTTGAATTCCAGTCATTTTCATCATAGCGTTCCAAGCTAGTCCCGGCGCGGAGTACACGTTACACGGATCTATCCCGTAGTACTGCAGACTTGTGTTGCGAAAATTTTCGAACACGTCAGCCAAAAGCAATACATCAGTTTTCAAATAGAGGTTATGGTAGTCCCCTAACGTTTGTATTCCAAAACTTATCCAAATGTTGTGCGCATGAGTGTAGTCTTCGTCGGATAAGTATGTCTCGGCTAGTTCGTTGTAAAAGTGTTCCTGTGCGGGCAGAGACGTGTCCTCGAACTTACTTTCGTCTGTCACATACGCATACGGGTAGACCCCCTTTCTAAGTAATAAATCGATACTATTTTCATTTCCACTGGTTTGCATGCACTGGTGTAAAATTTTAAAATTTTCTTTCCGCAAATTTTTTACCAGCTTCTCTAACGACGTGTTCATGAACTGCACGGAATCGAGAAACCGCAAGGGGCCGAGTGACACGGACACGTAACGCTCGCTGGTCGTAGCGATACATTTAATGTCTTCACGCTTGAATTTTCCGAAAGCCTGCACCAGATGGTGACAATCGTAGCCTCGCAAGTTGTGAAAGAACACGGGAACGTGTTGCGGTACCTTGTAGTTCAAATTACAAGTGTTATGCGCGGCTCCCAAGTACTCGCCCGTCACATGATCATGGTTTCGCACTTTGTCCCCTTCGTGCTCGAGACACGTCTTACATAGATGACATATGGTAGCGTTTTGAAACTCGCGCTCGGCTTCTTCAGTCATGCGAATGGGTTTGTTAAAATCACGTTCGAGCTGACTAATGTCTTCCAACAGAGTTTGAAGAAACGTCTCCACAACGTCTTTACCGCGATACAAAACCGGTTCTTTAACAGTTTTTCCGGTCCAATCAACGATTACATAACAAAAACTACATGACACGTGATGCGCGTTGTCGAGCGAGTGCGATCTATCGTTTTTGTGTTCACAACCATGCATGGGAAGAAGGAAGGATTCAAAATCTGCATACACCGTGTAAGGTACTCTGTGGCACTTTGTGTAATCCTTAAAATACATATTACTATATTTTCCACTCGGTAATTTGACTTTTTGCGCTCCGTACGGTGTGCAGAGTACCTCATGATCCTCAAGTCGTTTTTGTGAATTTTTAGGATCTGTATTATCTCGGAAACGTTGTAAGCAATAGTTGCAGTAGAACGAAGTGGTCTTACTTTTAGTTAAAGTATACAACAAGCGTGACATGTTTCTAATAAGACAATAATGTTTAACACCTTCATTGCTGACTAGCAGTAGAAGATTCACGTGCGTTCTACCTTTGTTCTTGGTTATCCGTATGGGGTACATTTCGTCTTTTCTGTAATCGAACTCATTAATTTCTCTTTCGTAACCGAACACGTTCACAGAAATATTTACATTTAATTTTTCAAATTTGTTAATTTGATTCACCGGTACCGGATAAACTATCCCTTCCATATTCAACTCGTTTTCATACTGTCTGTAATGATCCAAACGGTGCGGGTTAGAAGCGATCGGATGTAAACCGGCTAGAACGGACCAGAGGAAGCATTTCTCATCCAATAGATTCTGCACGTTTACTATAGCTTTCTTAAGTAATAATTTTTTCGGAGTGGGTACGAAACTTGATCCTGCCAAAGGACGATACTTTACCAAATGTACTTCAACGGCTACGATACCGTTCACGACCCATCCGCTACCTTCACGAGTAAACTTTGATACCGAATCCAGCACTTTTTCGATACACTCCCTATATTGTTCGTACACGTCTTCCGCGTCCGAAGGTAAAACGAGCTGCGTACGCGAACGAAACACTCCCGTCTGCTCCAGCTCACGTTCTGCTATTAATTTTTTGAACAAGACGCGCACGACCAAGTACCACTTGTAACTTTCCCCCATATCACGTGATTCCGCGAGAACGTCTTCTGGAATAACCTCCACCATTCTCTTCAATAACACGGATACCGTGTCTACTCCGTCTTGAAAATCATCGTACTTTATTGTTTTTACACTTCCATTGAGAGCAATGGTACGAGTGGCGTATACTGTCATGATTTTACGATCACTTTAACACTTTATATGACACAAAGTAAATTAGAATAACAATTTGTAACACACAATTTGTAGCGCACAAGTGTTCAGCAACATGAACGACTTGTAACTGAGACGCTGTTGCGAAGTTCACAGGTTATATAGTGCGAGCGTCGATGCGCCCGCAACTGTACTAAAAAGCCGTTATGCGCATGCGCAAATAATTCTAATGCGTATGCGCAGATGACTGAAAAAAGAGATGACTTACATAATAAATGTACGCTTAGGCCAACGATATGATCTTTAACGTATCCGTGTTTCTTGATTATGAAAGAACATTCGTCTATCTCCCCATAATACATATCGTTATACATCAGAAGAGTACGACCCGTGTAGGTGTGTATCGCTGCGTTTATTTTCGTTAGCGTGCGAACGTCGAGCGTTGTGATCGGTGTGTGGATATCCTTTCACCGGCTCCAGACTGTGTATATCGAACATGTAAATGTATTTGACTATAAACAGCGTTATTTCTTCGGTCCGCGTTCTCTAGTACATTGTTGTAACGTTAACGGAAAGAACGTAAGCCAAACCGTTAATAAAAGTGGACACCCGCCGCCGTCCGAACGCTTCGACTCGAGTTCCAGTGTCCACGAAAAGTTATCGTGCACCATATACACATGTCTGTTAATTATTAAAAATTGGTTAACTCTCATTAGTCGACATAAATCCGTCGTCGTCCGGATGGTGACTTTCGTCGTTCGTCGTCGTTGTCATCGTTGATGATGAGGTTATACCGCTGCTCGGTTTTCCTTCATGTGGTGAGGTTAAACTGAATTTTATCGGTGACATCGGTTAGGTTTGTTAGGTTCATCCAGTATTTTTTTCACCGTTGTCGGTGAGGTTAAACTGTGGTGAAGTCGGTTAGGTTATCATCGACGACGTCTGGGCGGCGGCGGCAAAAAACTATGTGATCTGGCTTTAGCCGCCGCCCGGCCGCCGCCCAGACGTCGTCGATGATAACCTAACCGACTTCACCACAGTTTAACCTCACCGACAACGGTGAAAAAAATACTGGATGAACCTAACAAACCTAACCGATGTCACCGATAAAATTCAGTTTAACCTCACCACATGAAGGAAAACCGAGCAGCGGTATAACCTCATCATCAACGATGACAACGACGACGAACGACGAAAGTCACCATCCGGACGACGACGGATTTATGTCGACTAATGAGAGTTAATCAATTTTTAATAATTAACAGACATGTGTATATGGTGCACGATAACTTTTCGTGGACACTGAAACTCGAGTCGAAGCGTTCGGACGGCGGCGGGTGTCCACTTTTATTAACGGTTTGGCTTACGTTCTTTCCGTTAACGTTACAACAATGTACTAGAGAACGCGGACCGAAGAAATAACGCTGTTTATAGTCAAATACATTTACATGTTCGATATACACAGTCTGGAGCCGGTGAAAGGATATCCACACACCGATCACAACGCTCGACGTTCGCACGCTAACGAAAATAAACGCAGCGATACACACCTACACGGGTCGTACTCTTCTGATGTATAACGATATGTATTATGGGGAGATAGACGAATGTTCTTTCATAATCAAGAAACACGGATACGTTAAAGATCATATCGTTGGCCTAAGCGTACATTTATTATGTAAGTCATCTCTTTTTTCAGTCATCTGCGCATACGCATTAGAATTATTTGCGCATGCGCATAACGGCTTTTTAGTACAGTTGCGCGCGCATCGACGCTCGCACTATATAACCTGTGAACTTCGCAACAGCGTCTCAGTTACAAGTCGTTCATGTTGCTGAACACTTGTGCGCTACAAATTGTGTGTTACAAATTGTTATTCTAATTTACTTTGTGTCATATAAAGTGTTAAAGTGATCGTAAAATCATGACAGTATACGCCACTCGTACCATTGCTCTCAATGGAAGTGTAAAAACAATAAAGTACGATGATTTTCAAGACGGAGTAGACACGGTATCCGTGTTATTGAAGAGAATGGTGGAGGTTATTCCAGAAGACGTTCTCGCGGAATCACGTGATATGGGGGAAAGTTACATGTGGTACTTGGTCGTGCGCGTCTTGTTCAAAAAATTAATAGCAGAACGTGAGCTGGAGCAGACGGGAGTGTTTCGTTCGCGTACGCAGCTCGTTTTACCTTCGGACGCGGAAGACGTGTACGAACAATATAGGGAGTGTATCGAAAAAGTGCTGGATTCGGTATCAAAGTTTACTCGTGAAGGTAGCGGATGGGTCGTGAACGGTATCGTAGCCGTTGAAGTACATTTGGTAAAGTATCGTCCTTTGGCAGGATCAAGTTTCGTACCCACTCCGAAAAAATTATTACTTAAGAAAGCTATAGTAAACGTGCAGAATCTATTGGATGAGAAATGCTTCCTCTGGTCCGTTCTAGCCGGTTTACATCCGATCGCTTCTAACCCGCACCGTTTGGATCATTACAGACAGTATGAAAACGAGTTGAATATGGAAGGGATAGTTTATCCGGTACCGGTGAATCAAATTAACAAATTTGAAAAATTAAATGTAAATATTTCTGTGAACGTGTTCGGTTACAAAAGAGAAATTAATGAGTTCGATTACAGAAAAGACGAAGTGTACCCCATACGGATAACCAAGAACAAAGGTAGAACGCACGTGAATCTTCTACTGCTAGTCAGCAATGAAGGTGTTAAACATTATTGTCTTATTAGAAACATGTCACGCTTGTTGTATACTTTAACTAAAAGTAAGACCACTTCGTTCTACTGCAACTATTGCTTACAACGTTTCCGAGATAATACAGATCCTAAAAATTCACAAAAACGACTTGAGGATCACGAGGTACTCTGCACACCGTACGGAGCGCAAAAAGTCAAATTACCGAGTGGAAAATATAGTAATATGTATTTTAAGGATTACACAAAGTGCCACAGAGTACCTTACACGGTGTATGCAGATTTTGAATCCTTCCTTCTTCCCATGCATGGTTGTGAACACAAAAACGATAGATCGCACTCGCTCGACAACGCGCATCACGTGTCATGTAGTTTTTGTTATGTAATCGTTGATTGGACCGGAAAAACTGTTAAAGAACCGGTTTTGTATCGCGGTAAAGACGTTGTGGAGACGTTTCTTCAAACTCTGTTGGAAGACATTAGTCAGCTCGAACGTGATTTTAACAAACCCATTCGCATGACTGAAGAAGCCGAGCGCGAGTTTCAAAACGCTACCATATGTCATCTATGTAAGACGTGTCTCGAGCACGAAGGGGACAAAGTGCGAAACCATGATCATGTGACGGGCGAGTACTTGGGAGCCGCGCATAACACTTGTAATTTGAACTACAAGGTACCGCAACACGTTCCCGTGTTCTTTCACAACTTGCGAGGCTACGATTGTCACCATCTGGTGCAGGCTTTCGGAAAATTCAAGCGTGAAGACATTAAATGTATCGCTACGACCAGCGAGCGTTACGTGTCCGTGTCACTCGGCCCCTTGCGGTTTCTCGATTCCGTGCAGTTCATGAACACGTCGTTAGAGAAGCTGGTAAAAAATTTGCGGAAAGAAAATTTTAAAATTTTACACCAGTGCATGCAAACCAGTGGAAATGAAAATAGTATCGATTTATTACTTAGAAAGGGGGTCTACCCGTATGCGTATGTGACAGACGAAAGTAAGTTCGAGGACACGTCTCTGCCCGCACAGGAACACTTTTACAACGAACTAGCCGAGACATACTTATCCGACGAAGACTACACTCATGCGCACAACATTTGGATAAGTTTTGGAATACAAACGTTAGGGGACTACCATAACCTCTATTTGAAAACTGATGTATTGCTTTTGGCTGACGTGTTCGAAAATTTTCGCAACACAAGTCTGCAGTACTACGGGATAGATCCGTGTAACGTGTACTCCGCGCCGGGACTAGCTTGGAACGCTATGATGAAAATGACTGGAATTCAACTCGAACTGTTGAAGGATATCGACATGCATCTGTTTGTAGAAACCGGAGTTCGTGGCGGGATAGCGATGATATCTAATAGATACGCCAAGGCCAACAATCCTTACGTGTCGGACTACGATCGGGAACGTGAAAATAATTATCTTCTTTACTTGGACTGTACAAATCTGTACGGAACAGCGATGGAACAACCGCTACCTCATTCCGGATTCCGTTGGATGCAACGCAAAGAAATTGATGCTTTAGATTTGACTACAGTTGGAGTGGAAGACGAAATCGGATATATTCTTGATGTTGATCTTGGTTATCCTCGTAATTTACATGATATGCATTCGGACTATCCACTGGCACCGGAACGCAGGAAAGTCAACGAACACGAATTGTCGCCTTACAGCAAACGGTTCAATTACTTGAAGAAATTTAAAATATCTGCCACCGGTACAGTTGAAAAACTCATCACCAGTCTGAAAGATAAGGAGAATTATATCGTGCATTACAGAACGTTGCAGCTTTACCTAAAACTCGGGATGGAACTGAAAGCCGTTAATCGCGTGTTGGCGTTCCGACAGAGCGCTTGGATGAAGCCGTTTATAGTTTTCAATACGGAAAAACGGAAAGCCGCAGCGAACGATTTCGAAAAGGATTTTTTTAAATTGATGATTAACGCTGTTTACGGAAAGTCATTGGAAAACGTTCGAAAACGGATAGATTTTCGTTTGGTGTCCAACGAACGCGATCTGATAAAGCTGACTGCAAGCCCAAGATTTGAGCGCGTAAAGGTGTACAACGAAGACTTGGTCGGTGTGATGATGAAAAAGAGAACCGTATACCTCAACCGTCCGCTGTACGTGGGGTTCACAGTGTTGGACATTAGTAAATATGTGATGTACAGTTTTCATTACGATTACATAATCGCGAAATATGGATCTCGTGTTCGATTGTGTATGACAGACACGGACTCTTTGTTGTATGATATACGGACTGATGACGTTTACGCAGACATTAAGGAAAACCTTCATCTTTTCGATACATCAGAATATCCCGTGACGCATCCGTGTTATAGTGTGCTAAATAAAAAACGGTTGGGTACTTTTAAGGACGAGACGCATGCAAAACCTATTGTAGAATTCGTCGGGTTGCGCGCAAAATCGTACTCACTGTTAGTGTTACAAGACGACGGGGATAAAAATGAGAAGCGTGTAGCAAAAGGGGTACCGCGGGTGGCAATACAAAACCGTTTAACGCACGCTGATTACAAACGGTGTTTGCTTTCGTCATCGGAATCGAGTAACTGTCAAACATATACGTCGGCGCAGTGAAAACCACCAACTGTACACGCGCAAGATCGTCAAACTCTCGCTATCGCCGTACGACGATAAACGATATATCCTGGAAGACGGTCAGAGAACGCTAGCGTATGGGCATTATAGAATTCACGAGCCCGAGATGGATGTGGAGGAAGCAGAGAATGTTCAACGTACCAGTGTTATTCGGTTCGCGCGTCGCGAAAGCGTAATTCGGCATACTTCGGAAATAACAACAAACAACTGATCCGTAAACGGACTGAATCAGTAATCAATCAGTAGTTTTGACACAGATTGTCCATCGTCGTCGTTAACAAAACTGGAAAGTGCGTTCCAGTTGGTGAACAACAAAGCACAATGACTGCATTTGGTACATTATCTCCGGTAAACATTACCAACACTTCATACGTACTCTAAAAAAATTTATTTTTCGTATCGTTTTCAACGTCGATACCGAATTGCAAACAGACCTGATACACCAACAATTTACCTACATTACGTGAAATCAGTTCTTCCGGCGCTAGACTTTGTACACGGAGTACGAGTTCCCTGTTATTGTGTGCTACCATGACGGATGCCTAATACATACTAATACGTTCGCACCAACCTGTTGGACAGAATGACCTTGTAGGGCTCGACATAGCGCGCGCTAGACCAACAGGTTGGTGCGAACTTATTAGTATGTGACATTGCGGTTATGAGTATATCGTTACGATCGGTTATGGCATGCAGTACCTTCGTCTGTCAGCTTTCAATGAACTTGGCAATGGTTTCGTTAACGATAGGCAGGTTGATATTGCGGTTATGGGTATATCGTTACGATCGGTTATGGCATGCTGTACCTTGGTCTGACAGCTTTCAATGAACTTGGCGATGGTTTCCTTAACGATAGGCAGGTTGACATTGCGGTTGTGGGTATATCGTTACGATCGGTTATGACATGCAGTACCTTGGTCTGACGGCTTTCAATGAACTTGGCAATGGTTTCGTTAACGATAGGCAGGTTGACATTGCGGTTATGTTTATATCATTGCGATCGGTTATGGCATGCAGTACCTTGGGCTAACAGCTTTCAATGAACTTGGCAGTGGTTTCGTTAACGATAGACAGGTTGACATTGCGGTTATGGGTATATCGTTACGATCGGTTATGGCATGCAGTACCTTGGTCTGGCGGCTTTCAATGAACTTGGCAATGGTTTCGTTAACGATAGGCAATTTGACATTGCGGTTATGGGTATATCGTTACGATCGGTTATGACATGCAGTACCTTGGTCTGACAGCTTTCAATGAACTTGGCAATGGTTTCGTTAATGATAGGCAGGTTGACATTGCGGTTATGGGTATATCGTTACGATCGGTTATGGCATGCTGTACCTTAGTCTGGCGGCTTTCAATGAACTTGGCAATGGTTTCGTTAACGATAGGCAGGTTGACATTGCGGTTATGTGTATATCATTACGATCGGTTATGGCATGCAGTACCTTGGTCTGGCGGCTTTCAATGAACTTGGCAATGGTTTCGTTAACGATAGGCAGGTTGACATTGCGGTTATGTGTATATCATTACGATCGGTTATGGCATGCAGTACCTTGGTCTGACAGCTTTCAATGAACTTGGCAGTGGTTTCGTTAACGATAGACAGGTTGACATTGTGGTTATGGGTATAATGTTACGATCGGTTATGGTGTGCAGTACCTTGGTCTGACAGCTTTCAATCAACGTGGCAATGGTTTCGTTTACGATAGGCAGGTTGACATTGCGGTTATGGGTATATCGTTACGATCGGTTATGACATGCAGTACCTTAGTCTGACAGCTTTCAATGAACTTGGCAATGGTTTCGTTAACGATAGGCAGGTTGACATTGCGGTTATGGGTATATCGTTACGATCGGTTATGACATGCAGTACCTTGGTCTGACGGCTTTCAATGAACTTGGCAATGGTTTCTTTAACGATAGGCAGGTTGATATTGCGGTTATGAGTATATCATTACGATCGGTTATGGCATGCAGTACCTTGGTCTGGCGCCTTTCAATGAAATTGGCAATGGTTTCGTTAACGATAGGCAGGTTGACATTTCGGTTATGTGTATATCATTACGATCGGTTATGGCATGCAGTACCTTGGTCTGACAGCTTTCAATGAACTTGGCAATGGTTTCGTTAACGAAAGACAGGTTGTCATTGTGGTTATGGGTATAACGTTACGATCGGTTATGGCATGCAGTACCTTAGTCTGTCGGCTTTCAATGAACTTGGCAATGGTTTCGTTAACGATAGGCAAGTTGACATTGCGGTTATGGGTATATCGTTATGATCGGTTATGGTGTGAATTACCTTGGTCTGACAGCTTTCAATCAACGTGGCAATGGTTTCGTTTACGATAGGCAGGGTGATATTGCGGTTATGGGTATATCGTTACGATCGGTTATGGCATGCAGTACCTAGGTCTGACAGCTTTCAATGAACGTGGCAATGGTTTCGTTAACGATAGGCAGGTTGACATTGCGGTTATGGGTATATCGTGCAATGCATACATAATTGTGCGTTGATAGGCGGAGGCGTGGCGGCGATTGGGCAGAATGACCTTGTAGGGCTCGACATAGCGCGTCCTAGACCAACAGGTTGGTGCGAACGTATTAGTATGTATTAGGCATCCGTCATGGCAGCACACAATAACAGGGAAATTGTACTCCGTGTACAAAGTCTAGCGCCGGAAGAACTGATTTCACAGCAAATTCATAGTCGCGCTTACCAGCTGTTAATAAAAGGACAAGAACGTTTCGACTAATGCACGAAATAAATCAGTAAAAAATTGTTTAAAAATCTATGCTGCTGCTGTGACGGAAGTATTTATAATTAATAGATATCTCACTACCACCTCTCCCACAATCTCGTATACCTCAGTGTTTCGACAGTACGCGTCGAGAACGGACGCATGGAGCTATTAACTTCGTACGAGTACAGACGTTGTAGTGACTTAAAGCACGCAGTACTGTAGCCTGTAAAACGTTTTGTATACACCGTTTTGACACAAAAATTTGTTGCACTGATCCGTGACGAGGAGACAAGATACAAAGTAAACGTTCCGAAGAACGGGGAGGGGATAAAAATAAGACGTTTCCCCTCCAATGTTACGGGTATTAAGAAAATAAAATACGTGAAAATTGATTACATTTTTTTTAATAAAAAAAAATGAAAACATTATTGTTTAGCGCTTACGTAAAAATAACAGTCGTCGCCTTTCAATCGATTACATCATCTGTCTAAAAATAAATTAGCGTCGACGACATGTTCAAACAAGCACATGTGCTGTCTAGTCGTATAAAAATAACCGACACCCCTCTTCCCCACCTACCCATCGAACCGTGAGAAATCAAGTCGTATCCTGTTCACAGAGTTAAATACATCACCTGTCTAAAAATAAATTAGCGTCGACGACATGTTCGAACAAGCACGAGTGCTGTCTAGACGTATAAAAAATAACCGACTCCCCTCTTCCCCACCTACCCATCGAACCGTGAGAAATCAGCTCGTATCCTGTTCACACGGTTAAAAATAAACGCTTACTGTGCGTTGAGTGGTTCCCCCTCTCCGGATTTTCCACCTCCACAACTACCTCCCTATTTATTCGCTGTGCACGAGCGTTATTCGTTCATTCGTTGAGAGACGCGCGAGAAATTATAAATTCTTTATTTTAAAATGGCATCATTCACTGAAAAGTTTGCAACTATTAGCGCAATTGAGTATAAAAAAATAAAGGAATTGATAATCGACGTAAAATATCCAATAGAAGAAGTGCAGAATATAGACGCAAAGTACGGGAAAGCTGTACTCGTCACTCTCCAAGATTACAGAGACCCTAAACTAAAATGTCGTGTATATCTACCAAAGAGATACGCAGGCGTTTTCGAAGATGAGAAATTAAAAAATTTAGTACCGTGTTCGCTGCAACTAATTTATCGCGGAGAAAAGGATAGAGCTTACATAGTAGAAATTGTACAGTAGGACCGAATGGACATCTTCATTTGTCGCGTACGATTATATATATATATATATTTATATATTTATATATATATATATATATTAACATGTATTTAGTTGTATTTCACTTAATTATAAATAATATATTTAACTTGTATATTATAATGTGATTTACACATATTTCATTTGATTTTATTGTAATTCTATACAATTGTGTATGCGTTTACATAATGTTATAATATAATGTGCTTACACATAATTCATTTGATATAATTGTATACAATTGTATTTTTTTAATTTTCACTACTGTGTGTGTTTATTTCATTTTTTTTTGTACATATTTGTCATGTCATAGTGCACTTGTAATTAGTTTTACTTAGTTGTATTTCGTATACAATTGACATATTGCACATGTTTACATTTTGAAATTTTCACTACTGTGCGGTTTACATATTATGTATTTAAAATTGTAATATATTTTGATTACATATATTTTATTTATTTGTAATTAAACTGTATTGCTTTTTTTAACTGTCACTACTGTGTGTGTTTATTTAATTTTTTTGTACATATTTGTCATGTCATAGTGCACTTGTAATTAGTTTTACTTAGATGTATTTCGTATACAATTGTCATATTGCACATGTTTACATTTTGTAATTTTCACTACTGTGTGCGTTTACATATTATGTATTTTAATTACATGTATTTTAATTATTTGTATTTAAACAGTATTGCTTTAATATTTTTTTTGTTTTTTAATTTCAAAATTCTTTCGAACATAACTTATATACATATTCATAACTCAATATACAAGCTAGAACGTTTTACATAGACCTAATTTAAAAAATCAATTTTGTTAAACAATAATTGCATGATTATAAGGATGATCTGTCAGCATTCTGTTGTAAAAAAAAAATAACTCCACATGTGAAAATCACAGTGGGAGCCGATTACATCATTTGCAACGTTCTATTATTCAGATATTACATAAACAGTAATTATTTTCCATAAATATTGCGTGTGTGTGTGTGTGTGTTTTATATAAGTGAATTGACATTCAATTATGCACTGCATATCATGTGTGTTTCTTACAACAACAAATGTAGGGGCTGGACATAGCAAACCCTAGACCAACATGTTGGTGCGAACGTATTTTTACAATCTGTATATATATATATATATATTTACTTAACACATAGACACACAGTTGGCAACAATGCAATACACGACATCGACGATATCCGACGGCGGCGGCGTACATATACAAACCCATACACTATAACACACGCACGAGTTGACAACGTCGATAAACCAGCACAAGTTGCCAACGCCGACGACGCTTTTCCAACATAACCGCCCTTCCGGGAAAAACCCCTTACATACACATAGCCATACACTATAACACATGCACGAGGCGGCAACGTGGCCGAACCTTAACCACCACACTCCTTACACAACCCGACAAAATCACCGTTTTTTCCAACATGCCCGACCCGCTGCCGACAACATGGACGACGACCACTCCGGGCGGCCATCAAGCCACGACAAGGACGTCGCCAGACCGCCGCCGGACGGCGAACGGCGAACGGTGTTCAAATTTAATACAGTTCACAAGTTGACAACAATGCAATACACGTCACTCAGGCTCTTCGTATCGACGAAAAACCGCCCCCGACAACATGGATGATACACCGACCAATCTACGTCCAGGCGGCGACAGGGGCGGTGACCTGGCTGCCGCCGGACGGCGACCAGGCCGCCGCCCAGCTACGATGACGACGTCAACGACGACGTCAACGGCGAACGGCGAACGGCGAACGGCGAACGGCGAACGGCGAACAGTGAACAGCGAACCGCGAACAGTGAACTGCGAACCGCGAACGGTGAACTGCGAACGGTGAACTGCGAACCGCGAACATAGCCAGTGACGTCACGATGACAACAGAGATAGCTGTTTTAGAATCCCCCCCGGATGTAGGGGGGGTACTGGAACATGATGACGTCATTGTGTTTCAGTATCCCCCCTACCTCACTACTAACCAAGGAGGAAAATAAAGAAAATTTTAGGAGACAGGAGGAAAAATTTGATAAAATAGATGAGAACTCAAGGAAACAAAATGAAACCTTGAGCGAAAAATTTGACAAAATAGATGAGAACTTTAAGAAACAGGAAGAGAACTCAAGGAAACAGAATGAAACCTTGAGGGATAGTTTAAAACAAATTGAGAAAATAAACGAAGAAAGTTTAAAGCGGATTGAGGGTAAAATGGAGAATTTCAATAAGGAGATATGGAAAACTTTCGGAGAGAAGTTTGAAAATGTTAATACGCGTATCCAAAAAGCAGATACATACAAGGAGGAGACAAATAAACAAATGGACCATAGTGTCAAGAATTTGGATGAAACCTCAGACAGCACTTCCGAAGGTACTAAAGAAGACCACAGTGCATTGTTATATGAAGATAATCCTAACAGAGAGAAAGAAAAGATAAGGCCCATAGAAATTAACATTAAGGGAGTAAAGAAACAAATAATTAAGGAAACGAAAGAAAGAAGAATAATACGTCTTAACAAAAGGAAACATACACGGGAAGAAGAAGATATGATTAAGAGTGGGCTGGTTAATGTACTTAATCTCCCAATCGTTAATTACAGAGAATTGACTGTTTCGAAAAGTTATAGAAAAAACTTAACTAAATCTATATTTAAATTAAATATACCAGTAAATAAAAGGTCAATGACAGCACCAGTAAATGATATGTCACCAACATATTGGTGTAATAGACTACATATAAATATGATAGAAACAAGTGTATTAGAAAAATTACAAGACATGGTAGTAGAAGAATATGTTACAAAGGAAGAAAGAGTTCGGAAAACGATGGTAACCGTTGAAGTTAATGAAAATTCAATATCAGCAGAGTTACAATATCAGAGGATACAGAGCTATTTAACAAGGACAAAAATCATTACGAACACCCCAGTAATCCGAGTAAAGGGAGTACCTGAAATAATGGACCACGGTTAAACAGGCTCCAAACAAACCAGAAAAAAGGGATGGATTTTATGGATACAGGACCAAGCAATCCCATTGTAAATAAACCCCCCCCCCCAAAAAAAAAAAGCACGTAAGGACAACTTACTCAAGGTATTTCGAACAATAATTTAAAATGAAGAAACTAAAAAACCCCAAAATTCAAAAAAGCACGTAAGGACAACTTACTCAAGGTATTTCGAACAATAATTTTAAATGAAGAAACTAAAAAACCCCAAAATTCTAAAAGCACGTAAGGACAACTTACTCAAGGTATTTCGAACAATAATTTAAAGTGAAGAGACTAAAACCCCAAAATTCTAAAAGTATGTAAGAACATCTTACTCAAGTTATTTTGGAAACCATATAATTTAAAACGAAGAGACTAAAACCCCAAAATTCTAAAAGTATGTAAGAACATCTTACTCAAGTTATTTTGAAACCATATAATTTAACAAACAACAAACCACCAAGAAAAAGAGAACAGATGATTAAATAATATTTATAAAGAACTGATTTAAACTGAAATAATAGGAAAAATAATATTTTGATGGTAACAAAAGAAGAATAAATAAATAAACAATTGATGGTAATGTGCTCAGATAAGAAGAATAACGAATAATTTAATGACTCCAATGAAACTGAAGGAGGATGATAATTAACACAACAAAAATTAGAATTTCTCGGAATTGAAGATTATATAAGAAGAAATGATACGGAGAAATATGTCACAAGAAGTAAAGTCAAAAGAATTTTAACATAAGGCCTATCAATGATGTTATATGCTATTAGTCAATGGAAAAGAAGAAGGAATCAAGGAGAAGAAGAAATATATAAATAAATACAAACAGCTACAGTATGAAGAATCCCAAAAGTGTTTGGTACTAGTCGCTATTTGACTACTACTTATATTTTTTTTTATTTTTATATATTGACCATAGAAATGTTCCGGCAATAATTTTTATGAGCAGGGATGATGTTCCCCTGGTCTCAGAAGGTGTAAGGATGGACAGCGGTGTATGGACCCAGAGTGGCCACCCGACTGTTACCACCGCACAGGATAGGGAAAAATGTTAGGGAAATTGAATATTTAAGGGATAATAATTATAAAATAGCTGAAAAGAGTGATATTGGATTCCAGAAGTATAGATAAAGAAAATAGAAGGAAGATAGCAGACAGAAGCTTAATTGATAAAGCGAGTATATAAAAGTAAATAGAAATGAGTGTTAAAACAAGTTTAATATGATTAGTGTGGCCAGTCCTTATCAAATAAAATGTGGAAGTACCACTACCCAGAAATGAATAATTGATGAATTTGCCTCCAAGAGAGAGAGAGTATAGTAAGAAAACAGCAATTACCACCAGTCGGAATTACCAGTCAGTTTATAACCAGTCAGAGATGAAACACTATTATGAAAATAAAGCAAAGACTATTAACAGAATGGAAATAATCAACAATTTATTTTTTATTAACGAGTTAAACTAACATAAATTTGTTCTAGTGGGGGGGGGCTTTATGTAACGTTACATAACCCTGTCCCAATAAATTAACCCATGATAACATAGAGGTCAGAAATGGGTAACCTATGGCTCGCTCAAAAATTAAATTATATCACTCAACATGATAAACAATTCGAGTGATATATGGTGCAAAGTGAGTTATAGTGTACCCATTGTGGTAAAAAATAAAAGTGACGGTAACTTATTACCAAACTGTGCTGTGTGTTTGGAAATTATAAAACTATGAGAGTATGCTATAATACTAATAACTGATTTTGTAATTTTATTTATTTATTGTAATATTTATATTGTATGGACAACCAATTGTTAAACGTAATTTAATGTTATATTTTTTAAAATATTTGTGTTGTAATATAGGATAACCCAGGGTTAGTTCGTTTTAAAAAACATAAAAATTTAATTATAAAAGGATAATAAAAAATTAAAATAATACTAGGAGGGAGATGGCAACAGGAAGTAGTGCAGAGTAGTAATACTACGAAAGACTAATAAATAATATATATAAATTTATTTAAAGATAATAAAATTATCAAATATTTATATACAAGGTCATAAGAAAATGAACAAAAACTTATTATGTAAACAAAACTAATAAAGAAACCGGAATGGAAAAGAATTATTTTTCAATAAATAAAATATAAATTTATAATAATTACAAACTGCCTGTATAATAAAAATACGATGGGTTACTAAGAGAGACGAAAAAATAACAAAAATTGTTAATTAGAAAATGTCGAAATAAAACCATAGAGTTGCGGAAATGATGCTACTACAATTATAATAAAAATAACCTTTTTTGGAACTTTAGAGGAGTGGAAAATAACACAAAATTAACAAGCAACATGACCACTATATAATCATCCATACTTTATCAAAATTAAATGGTTATACTCCTTAATAAACAGTTAAAGAAAACCTTCTGATGATTCAACCTGGTGTCGCCATAGTCCTAGTTGACGATCGAAAAATGCGCCAAACAGTAAGGAAATTATAACGCAAGACGGACCTCACCAGATAAAAAAGCTTCATTCCAGTAAGAACCCTACGGAGCGAGGTAATATAAACATTTTGTTTAATAGTTCAAGAAGAAAACGCATTCCGAACGTTGATAAAGAACACAAAATAGTTATTTAATCATATGTTTTTTTAAGTAAACAAAAGCACGCTGCACTCTTACGGACATTCCTGGAACTACATACGACACGAAAAATAAACAAATTTATTTAACATTTTTCCGGTATTTGTAAAGCTTAGTTATTATCCATTTCTGACACTCTCGTAACAAAAAGAACTTACCGTGAACCCTGGGGAATTATTAAGAATTATATATTAATTGATGTTTTTAACTAGAGTAAAATTTGGTAAATAAGACCTTATCTGTTATTTTTCTTTAGACAATTTTATGTTTGCTCGGTAAAGTCGAGATTATGTTTTATTTAAAGAAAGATCAATTGTGATACGTGTATTTGGTGGCAGGAAACAAAAACCAATAATATAAATAAATAATATTATTGAAAAATAATCTAGAATAATAAAGTGTGTTATAATTTTTTTGTAGTGGGTAATTGTAATAATTTTCAGCACAAAAACAGAAGAAATCGACACATCGGATCAGATTTTGCTATAGTGTAGGCTGGTTGAATTAAGCGTAGAAACTTATCACACCATCAACTGATTTAAATCATAGCGAACAACTTGAAGAAATCCTGAATCGTCTAAACCAAGTGCAAATAATTGGTACTTACTCTCTCTTCTTCATAAGGCTGAACAACTTCCCTCCTTGACCCCAAATCACACACTCTCGGTTTCTGTTTAGATTGAGTAACATTAAATAAAATATTTTATTTATTATTTAAAAAAAAAAAAGGAAAAGATTTTATAAAAACTTCAGTTATTATAATTCAGAAGTGACGCATACTGCGTGAGGCATATAATATAACTCTATAGTATCTCACATTAAGCGGTACGTTATAGAATTGGCGTACAACTGTGGGACTGAATTAACGAAAACTGAAATTGCAATACACTAGTAAGTGGTGGACGCCTCACATTAAGCGGTACGTTACAGATTTGGCGCTCAACGTAAAAGGGCGGTAATTAGAAAAGAATTTTGATATTTAATAAAAATATATACCAAAAAATCTAATTATCGTTGGCAGTTATGAGAAAACAAGAAATGCATAATACACGAGGCAAATCGAAGAAGAGGGCAGAAGAAAAGGAGATTGAAGAAGGTGGACAGGAACAAGAAATAGAATTAGTCACGGACAGTGAAATGGACCAACAGACAGGCGATAAAGAAGAAACCGAAGTAGTTATGGATACGGAAAAGGAAATAGTTGAAGAGGATGCCCAAGGGGATCAACTAGATAAATCCAACCAAAAAGAAGATATAAGTATACAGGAGATGTTAAGAATTATAATGGAAGGGAATAACAAGATCCAGGAAGATAATAAACAAATCAATAATAAAATAGATGAAAATTTTAAGAAGCAGGAGGAAAACTTGAGACAAACCAAGGAGGAAAATAAAGAAAATTTTAGGAGACAGGAGGAAAAATTTGATAAAATAGATGAGAACTCAAGGAAACAAAATGAAACTTGAGCGAAAAATTTGACAAAATAGATGAGAACTTTAAGAAACAGGAAGAGAACTCAAGGAAACAGAATGAAACCTTGAGGGATAGTTTAAAACAAATTGAGAAAATAAACGAAGAAATTTTAAAGCGGATTGAGGGTAAAATGGAGAATTTCAATAAGGAGATATGGAAAACTTTCGGAGAGAAGTTTGAAAATGTTAATACGCGTATCCAAAAAGCAGATACATACAAGGAGGAGACAAATAAACAAATGGACCATAGTGTCAAGAATTTGGATGAAACCTCAGACAGCACTTCCGAAGGTACTAAAGAAGACCACAGTGCATTGTTATATGAAGATAATCCTAACAGAGAGAAAGAAAAGATAAGGCCCATAGAAATTAACATTAAGGGAGTAAAGAAACAAATAATTAAGGAAACGAAAGAAAGAAGAATAATACGTCTTAACAAAAGGAAACATACACGGGAAGAAGTAGATATGATTAAGAGTGGGCTGGTTAATGTACTTAATCTCCCAATCGTTAATTACAGAGAATTGACTGTTTCGAAAAGTTATAGAAAAAACTTAACTAAATCTATATTTAAATTAAATATACCAGTAAATAAAAGGTCAATGACAGCACCAGTAAATGATATGTCACCAACATATTGGTGTAATAGACTACATATAAATATGATAGAAACAAGTGTATTAGAAAAATTACAAGACATGGTAGTAGAAGAATATGTTACAAAGGAAGAAAGAGTTCGGAAAACGATGGTAACCGTTGAAGTTAATGAAAATTCAATATCAGCAGAGTTACAATATCAGAGGATACAGAGCTATTTAACAAGGACAAAAATCATTACGAACACCCCAGTAATCCGAGTAAAGGGAGTACCTGAAATAATGGACCACGGTTAAACAGGCTCCAAACAAACCAGAAAAAAGGGATGGATTTTATGGATACAGGACCAAGCAACCCATTGTAAATAAAACCCCCCCCCTCAAAAAAAAAGCACGTAAGGACAACTTACTCAAGGTATTTCGGACAATAATTTAAAATGAAGAAACTAAAAAACCTCATAATTCTAAAAGCACGTAAGGACAACTTACTCAAGGTATTTCGAACAATAATTTAAAGTGAAGAGACTAAAACCCCAAAATTCTAAAAGTATGTAAGAACATCTTACTCAAGTTATTTTGGAAACCATATAATTTAAAACGAAGAGACTAAAACCCCAAAATTCTAAAAGTATGTAAGAACATCTTACTCAAGTTATTTTGAAACCATATAATTTAACAAACAACAAACCACCAAGAAAAAGAGAACAGATGATTAAATAATATTTATAAAGAACTGATTTAAACTGAAATAATAGGAAAAATAATATTTTGATGGTAACAAAAGAAGAATAAATAAATAAACAATTGATAGTAATGTGCTCAGATAAGAAGAATAACGAATAATTTAATGACTCCAATGAAACTGAAGGAGGATGATAATTAATACAACAAAAATTAGAATTTCTCGGAATTGAAGATTATATAAGAAGAAATGATACGGAGAAATATGTCACAAGAAGTAAAGTCAAAAGAATTTTAACATAAGGCCTATCAATGATGTTATATGCTATTAGTCAATGGAAAAGAAGAAGGAATCAAGGAGAAGAAGAAATATATAAATAAATACAAACAGTTACAGTATGAAGAATCCCAAAAGTGTTTGGTACTAGTCGCTATTTGACTACTACTTATATTTTTTTTTATTTTTATGTATTGACCGTAGAAATGTTCCGGCAATAATTTTTATGAGCAGGGATGATGTTCCCCTGGTCTCAGAAGGTGTAAGGATGGACAGCGGTGTATGGACCCAGAGTGGCCACCCGACTGTTACCACCGCACAGGATAGGGAAAAATGTTAGGGAAATTGAATATTTAAGGGATAATAATTATAAAATAGCTGAAAAGAGTGATATTGGATTCCAGAAGTATAGATAAAGAAAATAGAAGGAAGATAGCAGACAGAAGCTTAATTGATAAAGCGAGTATATAAAAGTAAATAGAAATGAGTGTTAAAACAAGTTTAATATGATTAGTGTGGCCAGTCCTTATCAAATAAAATGTGGAAGTACCACTACCCAGAAATGAATAATTGATGAATTTGCCTCCAAGAGAGAGAGAGAGTATAGTAAGAAAACAGCAATTACCACCAGTCGGAATTACCAGTCAGTTTATAACCAGTCAGAGATGAAACACTATTATGAAAATAAAGCAAAGACTATTAACAGAATGGAAATAATCAACAATTTATTTTTTATTAACGAGTTAAACTAACATAAATTTGTTCTAGTGGGGGGGGGGGCTTTATGTAACGTTACATAACCCGGTCCCAATAAATTAACCCATGATAACATAGAGGTCAGAAATGGGTAACCTATGGCTCGCTCAAAAATTAAATTATATCACTCAACATGATAAACAATTCGAGTGATATATGGTGCAAAGTGAGTTATAGTGTACCCATTGTGGTAAAAAATAAAAGTGACGGTAACTTATTACCAAACTGTGCTGTGTGTTTGGAAATTATAAAACTATGAGAGTATGCTATAATACTAATAACTGATTTTGTAATTTTATTTATTTATTGTAATATTTATATTGTATGGACAACCAATTGTTAAACGTAATTTAATGTTATATTTTTTAAAATATTTGTGTTGTAATATAGGATAACCCAGGGTTAGTTCGTTTTAAAAAACATAAAAATTTAAATATAAAAGGATAATAAAAAATTAAAATAATACTAGGAGGGAGATGGCAACAGGAAGTAGTGCAGTGTAGTAATACTACGAAAGACTAATAAATAATATATATAAATTTATTTAAAGATAATAAAATTATCAAATATTTATATACAAGCTCATAAGAAAATGAACAAAAACTTATTATGTAAACAAAACTAATAAAGAAACCGGAATGGAAAAGAATTATTTTTCAATAAATAAAATATAAATTTATAATAATTACAAACTGCCTGTATAATAAAAATACGATGGGTTACTAAGAGAGACGAAAAAATAACAAAAATTGTTAATTAGAAAATGTCGAAATAAAACCATAGAGTTGCGGAAATGATGCTACTACAATTATAATAAAAATAACCTTTTTTGGAACTTTAGAGGAGTGGAAAATAACACAAAATTAACAAGCAACATGACCACTATATAATCATCCATACTTTATCAAAATTAAATGGTTATACTCCTTAATAAACAGTTAAAGAAAACCTTCTGATGATTCAACCTGGTGTCGCCATAGTCCTAGTTGACGATCGAAAAATGCGCCAAACGGTAAGGAAATTATAACGCAAGACGGACCTCACCAGATAAAAAAGCTTCATTCCAGTAAGAACCCTACGGAGCGAGGTAATATAAACATTTTGTTTAATAGTTCAAGAAGAAAACGCATTCCGAACGTTGATAAAGAACACAAAATAGTTATTTAATCATATGGTTTTTTAAGTAAACAAAAGCACGCTGCACTCTTACGGACATTCCTGGAACTACATACGACACGAAAAATAAACAAATTTATTTAACATTTTTCCGGTATTTGTAAAGCTTAGTTATTATCCATTTCTGACACTCTCGTAACAAAAAGAACTTACCGTGAACCCTGGGGAATTATTAAGGATTATATATTAATTGATGTTTTTAACTAGAGTAAAATTTGGTAAATAAGACCTTATCTGTTTTTTTTCTTTAGACAATTCTATGTTTGCTCGGTAAAGTCGAGATTATGTTTTATTTAAAGAAAGATCAATTGTGATACGTGTATTTGGTGGCAGGAAACAAAAACCAATAATATAAATAAATAATATTATTGAAAAATAATCTTGAATAATAAAGTGTGTTATAATTTTTTTGTAGTGGGTAATTGTAATAATTTTCAGCACAAAAACAGAAGAAATCGACACATCGGATCAGATTTTGCTATAGTGTAGGCTGGTTGAATTAAGCGTAGAAACTTATCACACCATCAACTGATTTAAATCATAGCGAACAACTTGAAGAAATCCTGAATCGTCTAAACCAAGTGCAAATAATTGGTACTTACTCTCTCTTCTTCATAAGGCTGAACAACTTCCCTCCTTGACCCCAAATCACACACTCTCGGTTTCTGTTTAGATTGAGTAACATTAAATAAAATATTTTATTTATTATTTAAAAAAAAAAAGGAAAAGATTTTATAAAAACTTCAGTTATTATAATTCAGAAGTGACGCATACTGCGTGAGGCATATAATATAACTCTATAGTATCTCACATTAAGCGGTACGTTATAGAATTGGCGTACAACTGTGGGACTGAATTAACGAAAACTGAAATTGCAATACACTAGTAAGTGGTGGACGCCTCACATTAAGCGGTACGTTACAGATTTGGCGCTCAACGTAAAAGGGCGGTAATTAGAAAAGAATTTTGATATTTAATAAAAATATATACCAAAAAATCTAATTATCGTTGGCAGTTATGAGAAAACAAGAAATGCATAATACACGAGGCAAATCGAAGAAGAGGGCAGAAGAAAAGGAGATTGAAGAAGGTGGACAGGAACAAGAAATAGAATTAGTCACGGACAGTGAAATGGACCAACAGACAGGCGATAAAGAAGAAACCGAAGTAGTTATGGATACGGAAAAGGAAATAGTTGAAGAGGATGCCCAAGGGGATCAACTAGATAAATCCAACCAAAAAGAAGATATAAGTATACAGGAGATGTTAAGAATTATAATGGAAGGGAATAACAAGATCCAGGAAGATAATAAACAAATCAATAATAAAATAGATGAAAATTTTAAGAAGCAGGAGGAAAACTTGAGACAAACCAAGGAGGAAAATAAAGAAAATTTTAGGAGACAGGAGGAAAAATTTGATAAAATAGATGAGAACTCAAGGAAACAAAATGAAACCTTGAGCGAAAAATTTGACAAAATAGATGAGAACTTTAAGAAACAGGAAGAGAACTCAAGGAAACAGAATGAAACCTTGAGGGATAGTTTAAAACAAATTGAGAAAATAAACGAAGAAAGTTTAAAGCGGATTGAGGGTAAAATGGAGAATTTCAATAAGGAGATATGGAAAACTTTCGGAGAGAAGTTTGAAAATGTTAATAAGCGTATCCAAAAAGCAGATACATACAAGGAGGAGACAAATAAACAAATGGACCATAGTGTCAAGAATTTGGATGAAACCTCAGACAGCACTTCCGAAGGTACTAAAGAAGACCACAGTGCATTGTTATATGAAGATAATCCTAACAGAGAGAAAGAAAAGATAAGGCCCATAGAAATTAACATTAAGGGAGTAAAGAAACAAATAATTAAGGAAACGAAAGAAAGAAGAATAATACGTCTTAACAAAAGGAAACATACACGGGAAGAAGTAGATATGATTAAGAGTGGGCTGGTTAATGTACTTAATCTCCCAATCGTTAATTACAGAGAATTGACTGTTTCGAAAAGTTATAGAAAAAACTTAACTAAATCTATATTTAAATTAAATATACCAGTAAATGAAAGGTCAATGACAGCACCAGTAAATGATATGTCACCAACATATTGGTGTAATAGACTACATATAAATATGATAGAAACAAGTGTATTAGAAAAATTACAAGACATGGTAGTAGAAGAATATGTTACAAAGGAAGAAAGAGTTCGGAAAACGATGGTAACCGTTGAAGTTAATGAAAATTCAATATCAGCAGAGTTACAATATCAGAGGATACAGAGCTATTTAACAAGGACAAAAATCATTACGAACACCCCAGTAATCCGAGTAAAGGGAGTACCTGAAATAATGGACCACGGTTAAACAGGCTCCAAACAAACCAGAAAAAAGGGATGGATTTTATGGATACAGGACCAAGCAACCCATTGTAAATAAAACCCCCCCCCAAAAAAAAAAGCACGTAAGGACAACTTAATCAAGGTATTTCGAACAATAATTTAAAATGAAGAAACTAAAAAACCCCAAAATTCTAAAAGCACGTAAGGACAACTTACTCAAGGTATTTCGAACAATAATTTAAAGTGAAGAGACTAAAACCCCAAAATTCTAAAAGTATGTAAGAACATCTTACTCAAGTTATTTTGGAAACCATATAATTTAAAACGAAGAGACTAAAACCCCAAAATTCTAAAAGGATGTAAGAACATCTTACTCAAGTTATTTTGAAACCATATAATTTAACAAACAACAAACCACCAAGAAAAAGAGAACAGATGATTAAATAATATTTATAAAGAACTGATTTAAACTGAAATAATAGGAAAAATAATATTTTGATGGTAACAAAAGAAGAATAAATAAATAAACAATTGATGGTAATGTGCTCAGATAAGAAGAATAACGAATAATTTAATGACTCCAATGAAACTGAAGGAGGATGATAATTAATACAACAAAAATTAGAATTTCTCGGAATTGAAGATTATATAAGAAGAAATGATACGGAGAAATATGTCACAAGAAGTAAAGTCAAAAGAATTTTAACATAAGGCCTATCAATGATGTTATATGCTATTAGTCAATGGAAAAGAAGAAGGAATCAAGGAGAAGAAGAAATATATAAATAAATACAAACAGCTACAGTATGAAGAATCCCAAAAGTGTTTGGTACTAGTCGCTAATTGACTACTACTTATAATTTTTTTTATTTTTATGTATTGACCGTAGAAATGTTCCGGCAATAATTTTTATGAGCAGGGATGATGTTCCCCTGGTCTCAGAAGGTGTAAGGATGGACAGCGGTGTATGGACCCAGAGTGGCCACCCGACTGTTACCACCGCACAGGATAGGGAAAAATGTTAGGGAAATTGAATATTTAAGGGATAATAATTATAAAATAGCTGAAAAGAGTGATATTGGATTCCAGAAGTATAGATAAAGAAAATAGAAGGAAGATAGCAGACAGAAGCTTAATTGATAAAGCGAGTATATAAAAGTAAATAGAAATGAGTGTTAAAACAAGTTTAATATGATTAGTGTGGCCAGTCCTTATCAAATAAAATGTGGAAGTACCACTACCCAGAAATGAATAATTGATGAATTTGCCTCCAAGAGAGAGAGAGTATAGTAAGAAAACAGCAATTACCACCAGTCGGAATTACCAGTCAGTTTATAACCAGTCAGAGATGAAACACTATTATGAAAATAAAGCAAAGACTATTAACAGAATGGAAATAATCAACAATTTATTTTTTATTAACGAGTTAAACTAACATAAATTTGTTCTAGTGGGGGGGGGCTTTATGTAACGTTACATAACCCGGTCCCAATAAATTAACCCATGATAACATAGAGGTCAGAAATGGGTAACCTATGGCTCGCTCAAAAATTAAATTATATCACTCAACATGATAAACAATTCGAGTGATATATGGTGCAAAGTGAGTTATAGTGTACCCATTGTGGTAAAAAATAAAAGTGACGGTAACTTATTACCAAACTGTGCTGTGTGTTTGGAAATTATAAAACTATGAGAGTATGCTATAATACTAATAACTGATTTTGTAATTTTATTTATTTATTGTAATATTTATATTGTATGGACAACCAATTGTTAAACGTAATTTAATGTTATATTTTTTAAAATATTTGTGTTGTAATATAGGATAACCCAGGGTTAGTTCGTTTTAAAAAACATAAAAATTTAAATATAAAAGGATAATAAAAAATTAAAATAATACTAGGAGGGAGATGGCAACAGGAAGTAGTGCAGTGTAGTAATACTACGAAAGACTAATAAATAATATATATAAATTTATTTAAAGATAATAAAATTATCAAATATTTATATACAAGGTCATAAGAAAATGAACAAAAACTTATTATGTAAACAAAACTAATAAAGAAACCGGAATGGAAAAGAATTATTTTTCAATAAATAATATATAAATTTATAATAATTACAAACTGCCTGTATAATAAAAATACGATGGGTTACTAAGAGAGACGAAAAAATAACAAAAATTGTTAATTAGAAAATGTCGAAATAAAACCATAGAGTTGCGGAAATGATGCTACTACAATTATAACAAAAATAACCTTTTTTGGAACTTTAGAGGAGTGGAAAATAACACAAAATTAACAAGCAACATGACCACTATATAATCATCCATACTTTATCAAAATTAAATGGTTATACTCCTTAATAAACAGTTAAAGAAAACCTTCTGATGATTCAACCTGGTGTCGCCATAGTCCTAGTTGACGATCGAAAAATGCGCCAAACGGTAAGGAAATTATAACGCAAGACGGACCTCACCAGATAAAAAAGCTTCATTCCAGTAAGAACCCTACGGAGCGAGGTAATATAAACATTTTGTTTAATAGTTCAAGAAGAAAACGCATTCCGAACGTTGATAAAGAACACAAAATAGTTATTTAATCATATGTTTTTTTAAGTAAACAAAAGCACGCTGCACTCTTACGGACATTCCTGGAACTACATACGACACGAAAAATAAACAAATTTATTTAACATTTTTCCGGTATTTGTAAAGCTTAGTTATTATCCATTTCTGACACTCTCGTAACAAAAAGAACTTACCGTGAACCCTGGGGAATTATTAAGAATTATATATTAATTGATGTTTTTAACTAGAGTAAAATTTGGTAAATAAGACCTTATCTGTTTTTTTTCTTTAGACAATTCTATGTTTGCTCGGTAAAGTCGAGATTATGTTTTATTTAAAGAAAGATCAATTGTGATACGTGTATTTGGTGGCAGGAAACAAAAACCAATAATATAAATAAATAATATTATTGAAAAATAATCTTGAATAATAAAGTGTGTTATAATTTTTTTGTAGTGGGTAATTGTAATAATTTTCAGCACAAAAACAGAAGAAATCGACACATCGGATCAGATTTTGCTATAGTGTAGGCTGGTTGAATTAAGCGTAGAAACTTATCACACCATCATCTGATTTAAATCATAGCGAACAACTTGAAGAAATCCTGAATCGTCTAAACCAAGTGCAAATAATTGGTACTTACTCTCTCTTCTTCATAAGGCTGAACAACTTCCCTCCTTGACCCCAAATCACACACTCTCGGTTTCTGTTTAGATTGAGTAATATTAAATAAAATATTTTATTTATTATTTAAAAAAAAAAGGAAAAGATTTTATAAAAACTTCAGTTATTATAATTCAGAAGTGACGCATACTGCGTGAGGCATATAATATAACTCTATAGTATCTCACATTAAGCGGTACGTTATAGAATTGGCGTACAACTGTGGGACTGAATTAACGAAAACTGAAATTGCAATACACTAGTGAGTGGTGGACGCCTCACATTAAGCGGTACGTTACAATATATATATAAAAGCATTAATAAATAAAAGAGAATTTAAAGTAAAGAGAGTAGAGTTTATTAACAAAATAGATAGTAAAGTGATTAGATATTTGAAGTATAGAAAGGTTAATTTAAAGTTGAATATTAAAACAAGGCCAGTCTAACAAGCAAATTTAAATTGAATTTATACCTTGGTATAGATTGAGCGAGTAGAGGTCAGATCTGAAATAAGACAATTTATTTCAATATAAAAAAAAAATTTATTTTTATAATAAATTAATAAACCAATTATTTAACATGTCTAGATATAAGATTATTAACATGTTTAGATATAAGAGATTTTTTAACTATGTGTAATGTTGCATATCATAATATATAAACATTTAATAAGGAGCAATATTGTGACCGACAAATAATAATGATGTTTATGAATATTTATAATAATGAATAAATAATAAATATGAGTTTTAAAGACTGATAAATAAAAATACTCTTATTATAAATACACCTGGTATGATTATACAACCTGCGTGAATTACAGTATATCGAATTTATATTAAATAACGTTGTATCGTTGTATAATTTTGGCGCTCCAAGATCGTGGGGCTCCACAAATTTAAATTATATTAAATATGCAACTTGTTACGTTGTATAGAATGTCGCCCTTGACGTGTGGCCCGATCCCCACCATTTAACTATTAGAAATTTTGTAGTTAAATGGGTGCTCTAAAAATAAAGGTGTGTTAAGTGAAAAATATATTATATGTAATAAGTATTTATATTAAACATTAACTGTATGTTATGTTAATTGTTGTGTACTAAAACACAACTGGCGCTCAACAAAATAAACAGGTGTAATTGTAACATGAGTAAATAAAAATAAATAAATAATAATAATAATTAAACATTAAATAAATAAAAGCTCGCATACGGTTCATCAATCATAATTTATAAATAAATATTTAAATATAAAATAATTCACTATCGCGGAACCAGGAGGGTTGAATCTAGCAGCATTTAAAATTTCGATACTGGCCATGATGGACGAATTAGTCATAAAACAAGCCGAAAATTTTAAAAAAGAGTTGTAAGAGGAGAATGTCAAACAAATAAAAAAATAGATGAAATAAATGCCAAACAAACAGAAAGTTTAGAAAATAAGTTAGAGCAACAGTCCGAAAATTTTAAACAAGACAGCATAAAAATAATGAAGAGGCTAGAAGAGTTAAATATTAATAATCTCCAGTTGAAACAAGACAATGTAGAATTAAAGCAAACCATAGCTGACACTAATGCACAATTAACAGAAAAAATTGTTGACATCAACTCACATATTGACACTATCACAGCAAATGTATGTGAAATAGTTGGTAAACAAACGGAACAAATATGTGAAATGATGGTTTCTGAACAAACAATTGTAATTGAAAGTAAGAGAGAACAGACTTTGATAATTACTGATGATAATTCTAAAACAATAATTAACTCTAAGGAAGAAGGTAAAATACATTTAATTAAACACACGTACCGTGCTAGCGGAAGTATCCAAAGTAGTGGTTACACTCACACACAAATAAAATAAGTTAAAAAGGTAACACGATTGAAACAAATCACACGCGACAAGGGTACGCACAGTAAGTATCGATTGAACGATAATCATAATGATAATCACAATAAATATTAAAACTACAGAGGTTTATCATAAACAGCAATTGAAAAAACAGTCGACAGCTGTTTATATAGGCTTCAAACGGACTGACCTTACACAATACATTAGTGACGAGAGAATTATGGTACGTACTGAAAGAGGAGAGAGAGGTTATTCGTCGCAGCTAAGAAACAAATTCATGCCGTACAAACAGATGAGTTACGCAATGACGTCAGATGAGCTCACAGTCGCTATGTTACAATGGGACGTTAACAATGGCGGTGCGAGACGGAGATAACTGTACATGTCGGCTAATATACGACAACGGCGACTACACGTCAAAATACAATGAATTTCCTGTTGACGGACCCAATGCAATTGTTATAATAGTGAGGAGTGGAAATCAAACGACATCGCACTCAATGCTCTATAGAAATGAATAATTATTTTTAAAAGAAAAATATTACTGTTAATTATTATTAATAAGAAAAGGAGTTAATTAATAAGAATAATATGTGTAAAACGATTAAAGAATTAATAATAGAAAGAATGTTATGTTGTAAGAAATGGTAAATGAATGTTATTATCGATGTTCTTATTAATACGAAGAAAGGATTAGAGAGGAGAAATCAATTTTAATTGTCAGAATGGCTGATCAAGCGAAATCTTCATACATTAGTGGAAAGGCAAGGACACAGAAGATAGGGTTAGTGAAAGTCAAGGGCAGAGATTATTTAGAGCTTCAAATTCCTACGATTAAAACATCGAGTAGAGTTAAGCACATGAAGTCTGGATATAGACGTGTTTCTAAGGTAGTCATCTGTAGCCGATAATGACTCACTACGAAGCTAACGAAAAAGGTATATTTCAGAAGTAATGGTAAGGATGAAGAAAATTATTAGCGATCAGAAAGGTAATAGTAAAGAAATGTAATATTTGAAGATAATGAAGGTTAATGTAAGAATGTTAATGTATTGTATAAGTAATATAAGAAAAGATAAGAAAGATAAAGTAATGTTCATGTTATGAAAAGAGTTAAGAAGCGAAGGTAAGAATGTATGAGTAAGGAAATGTAAAAGTACAGAGCGAATCTACATACCTATGTGGAAATGCAGAGTATCCAAAAGGACCAGATTAAAGGAGAACGATAAAAAAAAATATTTTAGCTACGTATGAATAATGAGAAGAGAGAGTAAGGGTGGGACAAGGCCACTGAATCAGTACAAGGTCAACGCACCGATCAGCTGTTTAATGGGGGGTGAATATTGCATACCACCACGGTAAACGTTAGACTGACATACTCATTATTATATTTGTTTTACCGATGTATAAACTAAAGTTAAGTTAATATAACAGAATTTTATTTGTCTAGAACAAATAGACAAAAATTTAATAAATAAATATTTATTAAATTTTTTTCTTCTCAGGCAGAGGAATATTGCAACGATACAGCCATACGCTGTATTAGGCATTAATGTAAATAAATATAAATTTTGTAAAATTTGTATAAGTTACGGGTAAATGGACAGGTCTGAGATTGCAAAAATATTTCGTTGTTAGATTAGGGGAGAAATTAACCTGTTTCGACAAGCAGTGAACACCTGCTCAATTGTATGTGTGTTACACGTGTATCTTGTGTGTGTTAGTGATGCAGGCATAGACAGGAATATCAGCAACCCGCCCCAAGTAATTAATAAAATAATTATTTTAATTCACTGTGAGAAAACTAATTAGTGTATGATCAAACCAAAGGCACCAAAGTCTGTGTAAAATTTATAGTTATCCCCAGTGAAAAGATGACGTTAATAGAACACGTTATGCGAAGACAGTGCAAAATAAACGAGCCAAAAAATACGTAAATTACCCTAAGACGCTCAAAATAATATAGTGAGTGCTTAATCGAATTAGCTATGATTTGTGCTATCTCGATTCCGTGCAAAACATTGCTATTTGCTAATAATTGCAAATAGATGAAAAGGTTCGGGAGTGGAGGCTGTCACGAGAGATATGCAGGACAATTTTGGAGCCGACTGGCGCGGAATCTCGAGAGGGTATAAATTAAGGGTTCGACCAAAAACCCTTCTCTTCATTTCAAGACACAGTTGCAGCCGGACATGCTGTCCGTCGGCAAAACAGTTTATTTTTATTCTATTACAAGTCGCAGTAACAAACGAAATAACGTTCGTTAAATTCACGACAATATTACGGAAAAAGTAAATACCGCAATAGTATGTCTACCAAGAGTATATACGGGAAAGCTGCTGTAGAGCGTCGCTGGACTCTAGACGTATGCAGGAACATGCTGCTGTATAGCGACGCTGGACTCTAGACGCATCCAGGAACATGCTGCCGTAGAACGACGCTGGACTCTAGACGTATCCAGGACCACGCCAGGACAAGAGGAATGGAAAACTAACTCTGGACAACGATGGACCCCGGACAACAGTCGTAAGATCATCAGAAATCGAGGTGACATGTGTAATGCGTTTTAAATGATTTAAAAAAAAGAAAAAGTGCTCATAAAGACGATTTCAAAAGACAGTAAATTAAAACAAAGAAAAGTTTATACTTAGTAATAATATGTTAAAATATAAATAAATGTTTAGTCGTAAGAATGAGCGATCGCATATAAATGAAAGAGAATTTAAAGTAAAGAGAGTAGAGTTTATTATCAAAATAGATATTAAAGTGATTAGATATTTGAAGTATAGAAAGATTAAGTTAAAGTTCAATATTAAAACTAGGCCAGTCTACAAGCAATTAATATAAATTTAAATTGAATTTAAACCTTGGTATAGACTGAGCGAGTAGAGGTCAGATCTGAGATAAGACAATTTATTTCAATATAAAAAAAATATTTTAATTTTATAATAAATTAATAAACCAATTATTTAACATGTCTATATATAAGATTATTAACATGTTTAGATATAAGTGATTTTTTAAATATGTGTAATGTTGCACATCATAAGATATAAACATTTAATAATGAGCAATATCGTGGCCGACAATTAATAATGATGTTTATGAATATTTATAATAATGAATAAATAATAAATATGAGTTTTAAAGACTGATAAATAAAAATACTCTTATTATAAATACACCTGGTATGATTATACAACCTGCGTGAATTACAGTATATCGAATTTATATTAAATAACGTTGTATCGTTGTATAATTTTGGCGCTCCAAGATCGTGGGGCTCCACAAATTTAAATTATATTAAATATGCAACTTGTTACGTTGTAATATGTATACGCGCGCGCGAAACAAATGCTGCTTAATTTTTTTAAACAAGAATATCTACATTTTTTTACAGTTTTTCGGCTAGGTTAAATGACTCATCAGAATTATAATGTAAAATAAATCATTAAATAAATTTTAAAATTATTTTTTAATTTTAATTATTTTATTTCTATTTTTCAATTAAAAAGTAGAATTTATTTAAAATTGATTTAATAATTTATTTATATACTATAATTGTGATGATGACAGCGATTTAAAACTATCGGAACATTGTAAAAAATAATACAGAATATATATTATTGATTTAAGAATATAAAGTATTATTTATTATTAATGTGAATAAAATAATAATATGAAAAATGATCTTTTGTGTGTTTCTCAAAATTTGTTGTAATACTTTTTGCAATAGAGGCCAACAAATGGAAATGGTGAAGTTTTGCAACAGGATATTGATTAGGCTGACAACAATTGAAAAGATCACGTAGAAATTAAATTCAAGGGTTTCTTGTTCGAAGGGTTCATGGCTGCAGAAATGTCATCAAACTCTTGAAAATTTGTATATATTTACTTAATACTAAATTGTTTAACTATCCGTTTTACATATTTTGTTTGTTACTCTCTAGTCGTATTAAATATTGTATCCTTAGTTACTAATCATTACTGTAGTTTAAATTTTTAAAGATTTCTGTAATTTCGATATTACGTAGTTAAACCGTTGAGTTCACTATAGTAAAATGCAAGATGTAATATTGATATAGGAAGAAATTAATAATTTGAAAAGTCATATCTGTGAGTACTGAAATTATGTAATGTATGTGTGCAAAATATAATACTTTAATAAAAAACATAGATATTAATGATCATTTCTTTGTAAGTAACTTGTTGAGTCTCTTGCAGTATTATTATCTAGTTGCAGTAT
Organism: Magicicada septendecula; assembly: GCA_034769895.1. Lineage (NCBI taxonomy): Eukaryota > Metazoa > Arthropoda > Insecta > Hemiptera > Cicadidae > Magicicada > Magicicada septendecula. Next base: position 273,045,819 of record CM068368.1, read on the forward strand.
TGCAGTAGTTATTATTGTTTTAATTCACCTGACGCACATTTCACTGATTGTATCAGTATCTTCAGAGGTATATAAATGAATTGAATCATCAGTGAAACGTCCGTCAGGTCAATTAAAAAAAAATCAACTCCTTGCAACAGAAACTATAATTTGATAATATTTAATATTACAAGATATTAATGAGTACAAAATTGCATTTAATGAGGAGAAACAAAAGTTAGGCGTTCGGGAATTAGTTGTTTTTCTACGCGATTTAGAACTTATAAATATAGAATTTCAATAGACCTTCATAATTCTTGCATTTTCGTACAGTTTCTAAAATAAATTCATTTTATATAACGTTTTGATGAAAGATCAGTGAGAAATTATATTTTAATATATAGTGTGACATTATGCGACAAATCAGTGGAATAGTTTTAACTTTATTGCTAGTAGCTTAAACAATTTACAATACTTTTACAACGCAGTCAAATTTATTATAAAAGCTATTTTTACTTAAACGTATCATGTGCAAAATATCTGGGTTTGTAGTTAACGCTGAGAGGTTTTTTTCTGTTATACAGAGACACATTTGGGTTATGTTTGTGCTATGAATTCAGTGCTTTTAGTAGCGGCGTCGGCTCTGATAATGTGTCAAAATGTGCCTTATCAGGGTACGTAGCTAGTAAAGTTAGGTTTTTGCCACTTCACTAAATTCTTTACACCTCATTATTAGTCTGTCACCTTATCTAAAAGGCCAGATTCCAGGACAGCACTGGTAAATGTATACATTGTCAATTCTATTAAACCATTTTACCCTTCATATAGACATTTATTTTCTTGCGTGTACGTAATAAATAGTAACAGTCTTAACAGTGATATTAAGGTAATATCAACAGTGACAACATCAAGCTGTGCTTCGAAAGAAATTTACACGGAGACACACACTTTTTCTTCATACAATTAAAAATGTATATTTTTGTTGCCTGACATCTTAAATTAATCTTCACCGCAATATATATATGTAGTAAATTTTGAATGTTAAACAAAAATTAAAAATACATTGTGCGTAACTGTAGTATTAAAAAAAATCAAGTGTCCAAAATTAAGAGGAAACGGAATTGAGTGTCTTGTTGGTGTGGGGTACAATTTTATGCAATGTGTGAATATAATATGGCTGAATGTGTAAAAACAAACTCAGAAAACAGTATTTTCTAAACCAAAACCGCGTTGAGTTTTAATGATAATAACTTACATTAAAATATGTCTACCAAAGAAGAGCGGTGTGTGTACGCGCGTGAACTTGAGTGCGTGCGTGTGTGGGTGTGTCCAAGCAGGTCAGAAATATTTTTGCGAAAGAAGAGTAGGGCTACATAATATAATTAAATACAATTTTTTATAACTGGAAGATATTATTTTTAATTGGTTTGTTCGTCCAATTTCTTATTGCAGTTTTGAATAAATGTAAGTGTAGCTAGATATAGGTTACGTTCTTAATGATCAACTGTAAAAAGAAGTTTTGCTATTAATTAATTACTGGATTAATTGTGGTTAATTAATACTTTTTGTTAGATTCTGACTAATAGATAACGTGATTGTTATGCCATCAGTATGGCTATAACTAATTGTTACGGCAATATCAATGTCACAGTCTCACTCAGTATTAATTAACAGACAACTAAACGTGTGTTGCATCAATTTTTCTGTCATTCAAATACCCAGTATTCACTATAAACCCCAGACATTAAGAATAAGTTACATTCGGATAATACAATTAAACAATAACAACAAAACAATTAGCATCTGTATAACCCAGCCTGTAATCGCTGGTAAACAATTCGACGAAGTCAGTAACTATACTAATGCTGCTCTGAATATTTAAAGGATGCCGGCAATAGTAAAAGAACGACATGATAGGGGAAAGTAGTAAACATGTTTTCTGGACCATTACAGCTAGCTATACGATACGTATAGTACAACACACGCGCACTCGCGCGCACACACAATACCGTAGTACACTCTGTGAGTGTGTGTGTGCGTGTGCAATAATTTTATTTATCATATTATGATAAGTATATGTATAAGTATATGTATATACATAATGTATATATTACACTAGTAAAAGTGTATTGTGACTTACTTGAGACGAGTTTTAGGCACTGACTCCTTTGCCCATGGAATTGTCAGTTAAAAATGATTCGTAGTCAGAATGAGTAGCCCTGGTTGTGCACTGTTACATCAGGTAATATTACTGCTATTTGGTAACAACAGTGGTAAGTGCTGTACGCTGGTTGTAGTGTTGTAAAGAGAATTGTTTATTGACATTTTTGTTTTATGAGTAATTGCAAAGTCTAATGTTATAAAAATTGTGTTAAATTTTCTATTGCTGTATCTATTTCAAGTATTTATTGGTTTGTATTTTATGTTTGTGTAGTTTCCAGATGCTCGTAATAATGGCTTTCAGTATGGTAGGCCTATAGGTTTTATTAACGTCACGGCATTCATGTTCAATGTTTATGGCATGTATTGCGGGATTGGATTCGTAATAGTTTCCCCAAGCAATAATTGCTTAAAGAAACTGTCATATGTATTTATAGAATTACAGGGTAACTGTAATTCTACGGATTTCACCCGTTCACGTTTATTGTAAAATTCAGTTTAAATTTAACGAGCTTTACAATTTGCTCTGCCATTAAAACAACTTGTGTACGTCGTAAAATGTACAGTGTTCCGACAATCAGTTTACGTGTTTAAGAAAATCTATTCTCGTCTACTAAACGCATTCTTCTAAAGAAAGGAAAATCAATGAAGTTTCGTATTTATTGAAAGATGTAATGTAAGAGTCTGGAAACAGCCGCTCAATTTTTTTCTTGTTTGTTACAACCAGAGCACTGTCGCTTGTTGGATCCGACTTCTGAAAATGTAAAGATACTGTCTTTATAATATGAACACTTTTTGTATTACAAGAAATAGGGAAAATAGTAATGTAATCGTAGAACATCTTTACTTACTTTAATACTGTAGTAACAACATGTTTGATAAGACGAAGGGCAAAGTTGATATCGAGATCGCAATAGAATAGACAATGTGTGCTTGAGGGAGCAACGCAATGGGTGTGGGCGCAATCTGGCGGCGGAGAAATGATCATAAGAAAACTTGGCCCTTAAAAATATGAGCTTCTTAATTTACAAGCCAGCTAAGTGATGCGAGACATAGATCTCACTCTAACATACACCTCAATTTTCTTCACAATGCTAACAAAGGAATTGTGTTAATCGTTCTGAAGAGTGAGGAAATCAAAAAGGAAATGAGAAACCCTTGTACACATTATACTGACTGTAAACAATATCCAAGTCATTCATAGTTGAATTAAAATTGTATTTTCCCTTTTTCAAACAGATCAACAGTGTAGGCCTACTGCAGTGTCAAATAAATACCTGGAATTGTTCATTTTAAAAGCCCACGTAAAAGGTATGAAAAAAATTTTTTTTGCGTAAGCTGGTAGTAGTGTACCTAATTGTTACGTAGAGTGTGGCGCGATCTGTCGACTAGTTTCTTTACAGTTTTTGATTAGGTTATTTGACCACAAGTGGGCTTTGCTATTTTTAAAATTGATAAAAATATCGACCAAAGGGTTTGCCTCAAACATTGTGTTGCGAACGAAATTTTGTGTGCTGAATCATTGAAAATGTTGGAGAAGGCCTACGGTGAGTCAGCTTTATCAAAAATACGAGCATACGAGGATTCAAAGAAAGCCGAGAAGTGGTTAATGATTTGCCTCGTTCCGGTCTCGACCTTCAACGTCTTCGACTGACGATAACATCGTCAAAGTGAAGGAAATGGTGATGGAAAATCGTCATTCAAGCTTAAGAGAGATTGCTCTGGATCTGGACATGTCTCACGAATCCGTTCGCACCATTTTAGTTGACGTTTTGGCCATGAGACGCATCGCTGCACGGCATGTTCCGTAGGAGCTGAATTTTCTTCAAAAAGAGCACCGCAAACAGGTTGCTGAAGGCATGCTTGAACAAGCCAATTCTGACCCTACATTCATAAAATGCATCGTAACGGGTGATGAGACGTGGGTTTATGAGTTTGACTTGCAAACCAGCCAACAAGCTTCGGAATGGCGCTTCGATAACGAACCGAAACCGAAAAAACCACGTCAAAGTCGCTGGAAAATCAAAGTTATGTTGACTGTTTTCAGTGACTATCGTGGTATTGTCCACTCGGAATTCATTCCGGAGGGGCAAACAGTCAACAAACAATATTATCTGGGCGTTATGAGACGTTTGAGAGAGAATGTTTGCCGGAAAAGGCCAGATTTGTGGAAGAATAATTCTTGGATTTTCCACCATGATAATGCGCCGTCCCACACATCGATCCTTTTACGTGAATTATTGACCAAAAACTTAACGAATGTCATCGACCAAGCACCGTATTCGTCAGATATGGGCCCCGTGTGACTTCTTTTTGTTCCCCAAACTCAAATTACCACTTTGTGGAAGATGTTTTGAGTCAATTGAAGTCATAAAACAAAATTCGCAGAAGGAGCTGAAGGCCATACTGGAAAGTGCATATAAGAAGTGTTTCGACGACTTGATTATTCGTTGGCATAAGTTTATCGCATCAAATGGAGCCTATTTTAAAGGTTAAAAAAATAAATTTTAATGATTAAACCAATATTTTGCGTTTTATTGAACAATTCCCGGTATTTATTTGACAGAAGGTATGTGATATTTATTCTCAACACCTTTTCTCAGTGTTCACCGTTACATGTGTTTGTTAACAGTTAGTCGGGTGGCCATTAATGTTTATTTGTTTAGTGTTAAATTTAATACAAATAAATTTAGTTAACAATACCTTTGTATTTCCTGTCTCCATGTCAGTATTTGTATGCGTGTGGGTGTTAGCGTGTGTGAGTGTAAATATTCTTGTTTATGTATGTATATATGGGCTAGTATTTTCAATTTGTTATAAATTTTAGATAGCAGTGAGTTTTCTGTATATAAATTTCCTGTAGGTTTATGTAAGCTGAAGATGGGGGTCGCTGTCAAACAATTGGACCGTATACAAGTAACTTAGTGTTAGTGTGACGTTGTCGCTATTATATCTAAAATACATTTTAAACTAAAAAATCACCATTAACAGTGCTCTAACCAACAGACATACCCTAATCACTACAACCCTTAACGTTACACAGCTCTAAGGAGTGTAGCCTATTTGCGCATATGCTCGCAGGAGCAATGTCTATGTGAAAACGAGAAAATGTAAACTGCAGTCGGTACTTTTGTAGCAGAATTTTATGGCTGGCCCTGACCTTCAACGTTGATAGCGTATTATTACCGTGATCTGATTACCGTGACAAGATTTACTCTGATAGCGATTAGTAATCCATGAACTTTTATCGCAGGTCGGTGAAAACAATTACAGAGGTACGCTGTTTAAACGCTTACCCGAGGCTTCGTTTACTGGAGTATACAGGAGAGCTGATGTTTAACAATTCGGTGACTATATACATTCCACGGAAACCCGTATTTACACAACGTTGTACATACCTGTTGCCTGTTTACGTAAGTTAATGGACACACACACACACACACACACAGTATGAATACGTTAAAATTTTGCTTGTGGATGTTTCTGCGAATATTGAAAAACAAGAAATTTACGGAAAGTACGTTCAACACTAAAATCGAAATAGAACTTTTACGGCCTCACGTCTCACGTCAATACTTTGATCGTAAAGTTTACGATCCGTTTATAAATATGTTTGTGCACAGAATGTAAAAAATCAATCAGAAGCCTATGTTTACAGGCTATACACTGGACGGTAATGTACTGAGCAGAATATTAAAACATTTAGTTTTTTATATAGGAATTATAAGGTCTATCAAAATCTGTGTACCGTAATATAACTTTGTACAGGATCGCGTAATATAACTGAGCTGAGACAAACTACTCCTCCTTAATCAATTATAAAAAGTGAAAGTCGGTTGATAGGAAAATAGATGATCCTAACCTTTAACCTTTTGTTAAAGTATTTGTTGTACTCGACATTGTACTTTGTTTGGTCACCAGTAAAACACATTTGTTAAAAACTGCCGATTTTTACGTGATAACGAAATACCTTAAAAATAAATTTAAAAAAACAGGTTTATTAAGCTTATTATAGCCAATGCATGTGTTCAGTATATAAAACTTTGTTAACACATATATATCACTATTACGACAGTTACTAAGCACATGCACGTGCGTTTATTTCCTATTGGGAAGAAATTTACTGCTAATATGACATAGGTCTTGGGTTGGTGTGAAATACAAATATAACAAAGGTTGTATAATGCCAATGGATAATTGAATATTATTGCGCAAATATTAACCAGTATTATCCAAGCAAAGTGTGTGCGACTCTGATGGACAGAAGGCACTGGAACAACGTGCTTGGTAATAGATGGTTTCGGTTAAGTAGTGTTTAATTATTGTTTTCAAACTTGCTGTTATCAACAACAAATAATTTATTGATACCGACTAAAAGATGTTACCGTAGCTGTGGAAGTACAATTTTCTCGATGCGAACAATACTTAATTATTGTTGTTACTTACTTCACAAACAAAAATTAATTTGTATCATATGTTATTTTTATATGCTAAAGCTGTACAAGAAACTTAACACTGCACCACATCTAAAAATTTGTATGGTGTTCAAATAAAAAGTAGACTACATATTGTACATGTAAAAAACCTTTGTTTAGGTATTTTGTCGTTTGGTATCTAAACATAAATATTGAACATATTTTTGTAAAATAATAAAACACATAATATTATTGTATCACGCACTATATTGTAGTACGTTTCTTTAGAAAATAACTCCATTACTCTATATTAAAAAAATCAGTAGCATAGGCCTATATGTTTACAAACAAAGAAACTCAATTATTCTTACTTTTGTTTACAGTACTCTAAGACAATACCGGTACAGTTCTTACTCTAAGTAAAAATCTGACAATAATTAATTTTATGCTTTCACTTCTTGTCTGTTGAGCTGTTCTGATTTTTGACGGTTCGGATTAGTGTCGTTCACATTTCCAACGTCCTGCTGTATTATTAAATATTTTTATAATGATAAGAATAATAATGTCATTTTACATTTATTTGGCATTAAAACTGTATTTTAAAATTAATTTTATTTCATGAGTGTCATAAACAGTAAAAGCTCCGAGTTGTTTGCGATTGTTGTTTACAAAACATTCATTATCTCAATAACCTATCTTCCGATGAAAATAATTTAAACTGTCTTACAAAATGCTAAGTTTATTCTAAAGTCGCTTTGCTTACATCCTACACAACAAATGTTAAAACAAATCTCGTATTTCGCATAAAACAAATTTTAAATTATTAGACTATAATTTAAAGTGGTTTTTCTGTAAGTTGTAAATTTTGTAAATAGTCTATATTAAATTTTGGACATACTAAATTTTTGGTTATTCTTTAAGCTATAAAGACTCTTTGCCTTTACCATTATTTCATAACAGCGAAGATATAAGACAAAGAATAAAGGAGTCACGTTAAAGTTAACGATTTTTTTTAGGGTAGATGGAGGCATGATTCTCCCATTTAAAATACATGGCTAATGCTTTATAATGGTCTCAACTAACAGCTGGAACTCGTCTGCACGTCTGCTCATCGATTAATTTGCTCATTCCCTACGTTTTGGAGGTTAACGTTAATGTAGGTGTAGAAGTTTCATTCCATTAAAAGCCATCCTTAAATCTCAGTGACTAACACTAAAAGTCCATGGCTTAATAAAGCTAAATCAATTTTTACATTTTGGATATAAATAAATATTAGCTTATATAAATGAGTATAAAATATATAAATAGTTAACATCAATATCTAGATGTGCTGTGCAAAAGAGAAAGTGGCGCCAGAGAAAGAAGATACAGATGTATTACAATGGCGCGAAGAATAGTTAAAAAATAAAATAAAATAATTATTAACATTTCCTTTGAGAATTCATTTAATAATACTGACATTATTAAACGATATGATAACTAATATGTGTGTGTATTGGTTTGTGTATCTACTCATACACGTGTATATAATGTATAGTAATGTGTAATTTATAAATAAAAGCTAAATGTAAGGCGTTATTTTTTTAATTATTTGTAATCACATAAATTAATTTAAAATTAAGGAGAAATTTTTAAATAAGAGTGTAGTTTATAAAAAATTGTTTGTATAAAATTTTTACTAAAACTACATTTTAATAGGATGTACGTACTACATAATTTTTACTTTCCAGCAGTTACTATTTACCACTATCTAAAATGTATTTTAGTAATCACTTTTTAGATAATTAATGTTGTGTCATCACAGGTCAAAATGAACTATGACGTTAAAGTTCTGTGGAATTAAAAAAAAACTCGTTTCTGCTCTGATCTTGTTTTAAACAAAAATACTTTGTCTTCTGATTGATGTCACGCGACTAAAAACTTTTTGACGTTTTATAAAAAGCTTATATAAATTGATAACAACGAGAAAAGTAAACGGTCGCGCCTAAAAGCATCAACTTTTCTGTTTAGTTTGTGTTTTCTGATTTTTACTTTTGTGAAGTAATTTACCCTGTGTAATTTACATTGCTGTTACTAAAATTTATGAATCCAACTAATTAATTCAACTCACGCAATTCCTTACTTTCGCTTTAAATCTTAATTTCGTCTCATCAAGGGGGATTATTTACCACCAACTTAACCATGGTTATATTATTTTTACAAAATTTTAAACCTGCTTAATCTCATAACATCGCCAGCATTAAAACCAGACACACTTGCTTTAAATTTAAGTAACGTCTTACGCAAATGCATGCATAATTACTTTTTATAAAATTTTATTAACTTCATATTGTTACGACGGTGTACTTGATCGTCGTGTGGTACAGTGGAAAACAAAATACAAGGCACCAATTAAGTCACTAATTACCAGCTTTAATTGTCACAATTAAACAGTTTGTAATCAACAAGAAAGTCTCTTCCAACAAATCAAATGAATTGTTTTTCACACGCAATAAAAATGTCAACTAATATAAAACAACAACTGTATTACAAATGTCCGGCACAATTATAAAACACATACACTTCGCCACAATACTTCGAACCGCACTGTGTAAATCGCCCGACAATAACTGAGGTCAGCCCCGCTGAATGCCTATATTTATACCCCGCTAAAATTCCAGAATCGTCCATACTACGCGTAAGCGCTACACTAGAGCGTAAGTGATTTCGGCCTTGATCCAGTGCCAGCGGCCGGCGAAGTCTAGAAAAGTCTCGCTAACGCATGTTGAGATCACGTAGGCACACAACATTACAGCCGGATTCCACTGGAACAGCTGAGAAACACGTAGAATGTTGTGTAATGGTGTAACACTTTTTCCGCATTACGTAACAATATGTAGAAATCGAAGAAATTGAGACGGCGATTCTAACGTCTCTACCACACTCGTTGCACTGTGATGATCAACACTTAGTTACAAAAGACTATATCCTGTACCGTTGCAACCAGTTACACCCATGATTCGATTCTAAGTATTTTGAACTGCTGAGAATTCTTCAATAAAAGTTAGAATTTTCTAATATAGTTTATCTAATTTTGATAGTATATTTTAACAAATAAAGTAAGCCTATCTTCTCTTAAATCTTATATACTTTATTTATAAAGTAAATTAAAACAATTATTTTAATTCTTTCACTTGTAAATATTAAAGAGGTATACATCATCTTACTGGAAACAACTAACTTTACAAGTTAGTCCCAAATATATAAAAAAATGCGATTTTTAATTCGGAACACAAGAATGTCTTTATAATTTTTATTAACATGTTAGTAAAACGTTAAAAAATATTTTTAATTAGTTTTAAACACACTGATATGCAGAGGTTAAATGAAACATCTGACTTGTTTTCAATGTGGTAGTAAAATAGGAATGTACTATAAGTAAAAAGTACTAAAGGAACAAAGTAATATTCGCTTATAATTTTGGTAAAGATTAAGTAATATATTTTACAAATATGTACTTTGTTCTAAAATGTAAAAATATATATTAGTATAATTCAGCCAATTTACTAGTTGTTATATTATTACTGTAACGGAACAAATGAATGTGCATAGATAGGTAATAGTAAATAATTATATGCAACAGAGTCTATCATCTGGAGGTAGGAAAATTTATTAAATTAAAAACAATTTTAAACCTTGTTTGTTGTTTTCTCTTTAAAACACAAAATTATTTACTGAAATATTATGTCTTTTATGTAATAATTAAATGTTTGTTTTGAACAACTTGTTTACTGTTACTTATTTGAAGAATTACTTCTCCTGTTGATCAGTAGACGGCTGCTACGCTAATATGTTGACCGCTGGCCTCGATGATGCGTTGTCACTCGCGATACAAACACCCACGCCGTTTATCTGCCCGTTATTGTTTGTATTGATAAATCTCAGGTTCTCCACTCGTTAACACAGGACTATTCCGCTGAATACTACTGGATCTAAACGGATATGTTGCACTAATGCGGGTTAGCACTGTTAAATGATCTATGCAAGTTCAGTTAATGAGTTCTATCAACCCTTCAATATAGTATACAAGGTAACTCATAGCTGGTACCTCGGACTTGCGTCACCTTACAGAAAAACGTGTATTGACACGAAAAATTCGCGCAGGGAGTACACCTTTAAGGGACGAGTTTTAGAAGCGAACTGCCCGATCTGCATTTGACCAGAGACACAACCCAATGAATTTTGGCGTTCCTGATTGGCTGAAAATTGCAACACGTGATAGATTTTCACAAAGATAGCTTCACATCATGTTACAACTACATCAAGTCTGCAAAAGCTTATATAGATATTACCTAAGAATTTTATAACTTTCTTGCAGATAATGTGTCTATAGAAAAGTAAATTTAGTTAAAAGACACAAAGTAAAATTTTATGTTTGGAGCATTCGACATATAAGAAATGTAGCGCTAAATGTGGTGCATATGCTGTTCAACTTTCATTCCGAAATGTTAATTAATATAAAAGTTATTAAAAAAATACAAATAACAGGAGCACACGCTCACTCGCGCACTAAAATTGCATTAGACATGAAAGAGAATAAATTTATTTGCATTTTGATATATAGCACATAACTACCTATTTCGTATTTCACAACTTATAGCTATTTTACAAAAACGAACAAAATCAGTTTTTAACATGTCTATTAACGTCATAAAATGTGTAACAGTATCTTCACATTCATTTATTATGGCTTTCACTGCAATGTTCTGTTGCATTATATAACGATCGGTTATTTAATGTTAATAAAATATTTAATAATAATACTAAAATACTAATAACACTAGCCAACAAAAAAATATAATTATTTTGTTTCCTGACTGAAATTAGTTGATTTTGATTGTTTACCGGCCAAGAAAAAAGAATATAATTGACAAAAACGTTTTTTAGCTCCTGTTTTATTGATATACTGTTCTTAGCATATACGAATTTACAATCTCCAGAAAAAGAAATAACATTTAAACATTTTAGTTTATACAATGTAAAAAATGAATTAACATAAAAAATGTTTACATTGTTAAATAAAAGAAAATTAAATTTTTAAAAGTAAATATTGTTATTAAAATTGTTAATTATTACTGTTTTTCTTGAATGTTTTATGTTTCCGAACGCTTCCTTTTAGCTGGCCGCTTGTGCTCTTGGTCTGTAACATCCCTTGCTAATGTCCAGCAGTAATCTGTAAGCATGGACGCATTCCATTTGCCCTGATACCTCTTCTCCATGGCGGGGATCTCTTGGTGAAGTCTTTCACCATGTTCGTCACTTACTTCTTCACAATTGTCAGTGAAGAAATCCAAACGCGAGTAGAGGAAATGAATTTATAAAGTCACATTGCATCTTAACTTATGGTACTTTTCTAAACCCTCATTCATATTTTGAACATAGTTTTCAGCCCTTTTTTGCCTAAAAACCCCTTAACTACTTTTTCAAATGCTTCCCAAACCTCTTTCTCATTGATGTTAAGTGTATTTTTGAAGTTTTCATCTTTCATCAGCTTTCATCAAAGGGCCAACAAAGATGCCTTCTTTGACTTTGGCATCACTTAGTAGAGGAAACTTTCCTCTAACATATAAGTAGGCCATTTCTGAGCAGAAAATGTCACTTCACCACGTACATAGCAAAAGTTGTCAGCAATATTAACGCATTTGCAAGGCATTTTTACAATTTCCAGACACAATATAAGGAAAAAAAGAAAATATCACTAATACTCACTACCCTTACAATACAATCAGACGAAGACTAACCTCAAAAGACAATAACAGTAGTCTCAGACATATTTTCCAACTTGAAAATGAATTTCCCAATTTAAAATACAAATTTCCCTAACTACACTTAAAATGTTGGATCTTGAAAATAAAAGCTAACTAACCATTTTAAAGGTTAAATTAGTTTTTTATAACCTAAATGGAATATAAAATTGCTACTTTCAAGCAGGAAACATGTTTGTTGTTAAACAGGGTAATTAAAATGCTAATTAATTTTATTATATTACTATTATTATTGTTACACTATGTCAATACGCTGACTTACATTTATTGTTTAAGTATGTATAAAAGCTGCTAAACGTTTAACAAGAAATGACGTTTTCGTGATGTGTCAGTTAACTTTCATTACTGCAGTATGTTTTCGTAAAGTAGAGATATAATATAGGCCTATTAATGTTGTTAATACTGCATATAGCAAAGAAGGTGAAATGCTTGGAGTGCATTAGCTTAATTAACTATATTAGAGGTTCTGGCAAAGTTAAAAACAGGCTGCCGGTAGTGTTTAGTTCTGAGTATATTCCAGCCCATACTCTTCTAATAATGTTTGGAAAGCATTTATGACGTCTGTTCATAAACATAGACAAGAAAGTGTAAATGAACAGAAAAGTATATTCGCGATTACTTAAAAATAAACTTGCTCCAAATTTGTAATTGTACACATTTAATATTTAGTGGTAAATCTAGAAATCAAACTATATATTTAAAACGATCCATATTTTTATCAAACACAAACACGCTTACATATACCAGCATTTTGAAATCCCCAATTTATGAATTTAAAAACGTCGTAAACTGCAAATCTACAGTTACTTCGAAGCCAATTTTTTGCACTGCAATCATAATTATATCTTCTACAGGAACAAAAGGATTAACAATAAGAATTTCATATTAAGATTATTCTCGTAAAATTAAACGCAACAAACAGAAACCAACTTTGATATGATAAATTGTTACACAAACACCAACCATAAAAAAAGCGGAGATACAAAAATGAAATACATATCAACATTTTATTCAAGAAGAACTGCCTTAACTCTTCTAAACGAGTTCAAAAAACGAAATATCATAATATCATTCCGTACAAACAATAACATAGGGAACTTACTAAGAAATAAATCACGTCAACCTACTGCTGAAAAAACCGGAATATATAAAATAAATTGTAGCGATTGCGATAAATTCTATATCGGTCAGACAGGTCGGGGTTTTTTACAGAGGTTTAAAGAACATCTACCCAAAAATAATATTTACACGAACCGCTCTCAATTCGCAAAGCATCTAATATCTGAAGGCCATAATTACAATAGTTTTGAATCGAACTTCAAAGCCATACATATATTCATGAATGCTGTTGAGGAGTTCGAGATTTATCAGGCATTCAAGTTTGAATCAGACAATGTTTTGAACGAGCAACTGGACTTTAGATCGCACTATCTATATGATACAATCTTGAATAAAACTAAGAGACACAGTGTAATTGATACCGGACAGTCTGGCATGTGACAGTGTTGGGTGCACCCGAACTATGTAGTTTTATATATGTGACCATCGTATAAGTGTATACGTGTTTAATATTATACATATGTTTTCAACGCAAAAAATTTTAATATTAACGTGACGAAGTATAGCAACGGATTTTGTGAGGATGGAGCATTGAAGAGCTCCGAAACGCGTCAAGTAACAAACAACAAGGAAAATAAGTCACAAGACGGAAATAAGGTAAATTTATAAACAGAAACCCCTTTAAGGTCAGTAGTCTTAACATATAGTCAATTTAAAAGTGAATTAAACTCATGTTTATGTTTTCCAAACTTGTACAATTTCATGGATTTTCAAATGACACAATATTGTAAATTATTATGGAGGATATAGATAATAGTTTTTATTATTTCAATTTGAACACTTTGTGCTCAATCTGTATTCATTTTATAAAAACTATATGTTCACGTGTAATTCTGTGTAAAAATGATAGCCTCGGAGCCACAAAGTTTTAACGAAACTAGTAGGACGTCTGAGTAAGTAATCACGAATCCAAAGTGTCACTCCTGTTAGATTAATGGTTTTCTTGCAACCTTAACCTACTTCTACTCCTCCTATTTATAGGCTGATGAAGCAGAGTAATTACAGATCAATAGGAAAATATACAATTGCCTATCTCTAACAGATCTAGACAGCACAAAATTAATAACTAATAGAAGGCATAATATAATATAATTACTTTAGAGTTTCTCTTAATTAAAAAATCCCTCTCAACTAGTAGGAAAAGTGTTTTATTAACATTAAGAACTGATAAAAATTGTAAACATGAGATACTAATAACTTACTGTTAACAATTTTATAAGAACTAAGAGGAGAAAGCGTGTGCTGTGGTATTGCACAATAGGTACCGAATGCTTTCATACAGTTTACACATTGTGGTCACTGACTACCGTAGTTTGAGATACTTACCTTAGTTTCCTAAAACGTTTTTATCACCATAATTACATTTCGCCTATGATTAATGTCATTTAAAGAAAAATTATTATTCTCATACTCCTCCTACTCCCCATATGAGCAAAATAAAAAAACTTTAAATTTGCCCTTTGTTAATTAATCTACAAGTATAATTACTAAAACGATAATAAAATAATTAACCCGTATAAATTAATACTTATTACATGATTCGTAATTTCACGTATAAAAGCGAGTAAGTGAGTATATGTTAAATACAGTAAGTGTACTGCCTTTATACCCTGTGACGAGATGAAACGGAAATCACAGAGAAGATCGGTGCGGAGAACTGCTACAAAACAATCTGCGGATTGCTAACTAAGAAAGAAAGGAGGACTGTCTTTATACCCTTGTCAAAATTAAGCGTTAAGCCGCACAGAGCACACGTAGATAAATGTACTAAGCCTAGACGTCCTCCAATTTCCGCAGCTTTTTAGTTACCCTTTTAGTTACTACCACCAATCTTTGGGAAACCATTAATGTTCAGTGAGTATACAGGCCTACTGAGCGACGTAAATCTCGTTCCAGACTCAGTAAGTTAGAAGCGAATGTGCCATATCGCACCAACTGGCCTCATGACTATGTTACATGCAAAATATATGTATGTGTATTTTTAAATTAAATTTCCAATTCTTCAGCACTGTACTATTTAAGAAACTTAATATCCAATCTTAAAATTCAGTAGCCATATTCCGGACACTAAAACTCACTAAATTATTGGAATGTTTTTTTATAAGTATTACATAGCTTGAGGATATAGTAGTTGTCCACATGTAAAAACCTGAGATATTGTATTTTTACTGACATATTAATTTTGCTATTGGTCTGCGTTGAAATTTAATTTTTCTACATCATTTTCGATAAAGAAGTAAATCGTTTTCAGATAGTATAAAGACAGTAAGAAAGACAACTGAAGGACAATAAATATAACAATGAATTTGTAATAAAGGAGCCCGTTCAATTTCTATATTAACCTATTTTCTACTTTATTTTATTTTATTCTATTTTATATTAATGTATTTCTATTTAACCTATAGTTATTCGCCATATAATATACTACTGACCAATGAGCACGTTAAAGAGGGCAAACTATATTTTTTTCTGGATTTCAAATTCAAGCAAATGTAAAAATATTTCCTCTTAATAATTACAAAGTGATATCATTGTGTTAACACTAAAATTCTATACCAAATAAGTAATAACAAGACTATAAAGCACTGAATAAATTTAGAATTCCTAATGCACGCACGTATCTATTTTAAAGAGTGTCATATAAAATATAGTTAACTGACGTCGCTCAAGAGAAATGCGTTTCATGATAACTTCCGGTTGGAAAAAGTGTGGTTTGTTCAATCATTTAAAAACATCCAGTTTAAAAAAAGTTGTGTCAGTGTTATGAAAAAGGAACACTATATTAATAATGAAATATTAGTACAGTATATTATATTAACATTTTAAAACAATGATAAAATTTATTATATTAAACGATATTAATTCTTATTAATATGAACATAACTATGAGCCACAGTTATTATTATTGTTTACGTAATACACGCATACACGCGCGAGCTCCACGCACACACACACACACACACGCACACACACTGAAAAAAAGACACTCATTATAGGAGTGGGTCCGGGCTCGTATATTTAGGTCTATTTCTGCGCTTGTGATGTACAGGTTTTGAAGCTGACAACACAGTCTGTCGAAACGTTGACAGAAATGTTTTAGAATTGTGTCTAATTAATAACCGACCTTGCAAACCTTTCATAATTTATTATCTTACGGTTACTTCTAAATAATTAAGCAAACTTCCAGTGCCAATCGTCTGGTGGCCCACAATACGTTCTTCTTTACTTGTAGTTGTACTTTATAAATTTAAAAAATCTTTTGCACTTGACTACATAATGAAAAATACTTACATGACAATAATAATAATAATAATAATAACAGTAATAATAATAATATATTTTAATCATTATTTTGAACATTAAAAATAATTTAACCATAATTTTTATTATTAATTGTAAAGAGGCTTCTGACCAACATCTTGCCAATGCAGGTCGGGGAAGAAATTGTGCAGACAAAAACCGCGATTCGGGATGCAGAGATCACGTTTTGGACACAGATAAAACGGGTGGCTGATAAGGCTGCAACTGTGAACGCGGTGCTGAGTATAATTATGGCTAATACCAGAGGGCCGAAACCTCCCAAGCGACGACTACTGATGTCTATGACGCACTCAATTCATAGAAGATATTATAGTGCGGAGATCTGGGCTGCTGCACTCAAACTCCAGAAATACAGAAGATGCATGTCAGCAGTCCAGCTCAGAGTGGCTTGCTCCTACCGCACTGTTTCGGAGTCCGCGGTTCTTTTCGTCGCGGGAATAATTGCAATCAATCTGCTGGCACAGGAGCGGAAATAGCTTTACATGAGAAAGTCAAATGTAGGTAAAGTACAAGCTCACAGAACGGCGAGGGCACATACAATGGCCCATAAAGCATCACATACTATGGAAAGATGCACCAATGACACGAAGGGAAGATATTTAGACAGTTCATACTGCAAACAGGAACTAGACTATGTGCACCACACGTTTCTCACCTGTGACAGATGGAAAAGGAGAATCAAACCCTGGAAAATGTAGTGAGACAGATCTCCTCCAAGAATATCATGGGACTTATGTTGCAGAGGAAACACCTTTAGGACCAGATAGCAGCCTACATAGAGAAGGTACTAAGAAAAAAAAGGAAGCAGAAAAGGAGCTTCCTAGGGCCGCTGGCAGAATACCAGAAAACAGGTAACGTTTAAACCCGCTGAAGGTTTAAACAGTCCACAAGGCGAAGAACAAATGGCACCATCTTGAAGTATTGCGAAAGCTGAGTCCGGAGGTGGATCTATGCCGTGGACAAAAGGGTTTGTGATTTTGGTGGGTACGAGTCCCACACACCGTAGAAGTGTGGACTTTCCTGTAGCAAACATTAGTTTCCCACAGTCTTCCTCGTAAGAAAAGTTATATTTATTATTAATATCAACTATATTTTTGCCAAACAGAAATCGAACCGTACGCCAGGGCTACAACATCTTGGCCTCGTGGGGTGCGTGCAACATTGTTACTCTTTAGCTGGCTAGCAGGGTACTGGTAAGTGAATTAGACAAAATTTTGTGTGCCGCTCGGAAAAGCAATGTAACCCAAGGAGGAACCAATCGTGCCAATAGATGGATGGTTCTATGTTAATAAGTCGCGAACGATGGCCTCAGTGCACCAGGGCACATCCTATTTTATTTAGTCCTAGCCGTGGTAATCAACAGCTGTGCTGAGGTGGTCTGTCACTTCCCGCTGAGCTGCAGTGTTTACATTTCACTTTTTCTCGTAATGTCCAGTCCACTAGCATGTACCTCTAATAAGTATGAACAAAGACGCCGACGCGTTAAAATAATTCGAGGTCAGAATAACGTGTATGATAAAAACGTTTTTCTAACAAATACATTTTACTCCCTACGTCAAAGATCAACAGCCGCTGGTGTGACGGTAGTGTTCATATGGGTGAGAGGGTTCAGGGGTATATTAACACGTACTTGTTGATTTTTATATTTAAGTAGAAACGACTGTTCAATTTCATGATCAAATATATTTTTAAATATCAATAATAATTGTCTGACTCCGACTCACGAGGTGGGCTTAGGAATAAGCCGATTACGCCTAGTACTGAGACCATCGACCTATCGAGGCCCTCAAGGTGAATTTGTGTTTTTTTAATTGATAGATTTCATTAGGCTAATAACACAACTAGTGTCACTAAAATATACAGAACGCAAAAGGACATTTTAGAAGAACAGAAGGAGAACAATTTTAGATTTTTATCATTTGTGTATTATAAAATTCACTTACAAAATGTAGTTAAATTTTTACTGCCCCTCCACTGTGTTGTTCAAATTTTACAGAAGAGCATTTTGCTATCATCCGGTAACCACTGTAATCAGGCTGCTTAAAATACATAATTAACGACTTGCAGTAATTTCTAAACTGAGTGATTAATCGATGTGGTCTCAGAAACAGAGGACTTTAATTTGCAATTTCACGCATGTGTTCCTCAAATTTATTTCCTCAGAATAAGTCCATGTTAAGTATTATACTAACATGTAAATCTACACATGGAATCTTAGTATTGTTATAAACATTATTTTAGCACGAGTTCCCAAAATAATTAAATTCTGTTGTCTCCACATTCAACATTTAACATGAACATAGTTAATTACCGTATATGTAAAACAAGATTTTGATGCTTCACAGTCTAATGCCGACACATACAAAAACGCTGACAAAGCCTTTCCTGAAAAAAGCAGTGTGAAAGTATATAGCAGTATAACGTTAAACATAAACAAAAGCGCAAAGTAAATGTAAATAATATTTGTTAGAGTGCGAAAATAATTTTCATTTGTAACATTAATAGTGTTATTAATATTTATAAACCATCGAAGTTGGAAGAAAATGTTTCCTGATTTTTTTGGAAACTTGTTTAACATACTTTTTTATGCTCTTTGAATGAATAATGACTCTGTAAAGTGAAAACCTCTCATCATATTTTAGTGGAAACAGCGTAATAGGGTAAGGCTGTGGAAGCGCTTGAGAGTGGTCGCTATTAAAGAATATATAACATACGTAGCCTGTCTGTGACTACGAACGTTACACGAAAGCCTGTATACCCTACACAAGTTTAGCCATATTTTCTGTGAGCAAAAATGTACAAATGTTCTCTGCCCTAACGCTAATAAACATATATACTCATACCACGGTACCAGTAAGTTAATGTGTGTAGTTATCTGATCCTGTTCAAACCCTAAAGTTTCCTGAATTTATTTGTAATGTAAAAACACGGTCTCCCTCGTCTTAATATATTACAGTCAGTGGTCAGAGGAAACAGAAATATATTTACTGAGCAATATGTATACATTACACACTATGTTCAGTAATTGTACAATAAAATGGTTCTTTTACACACAGAAATAGATTATCTTTTTAATATACCATAGTTCAAATAAAGATTAAATACAATGCTTCAGATAATAGAAGACCTTTTTAGTTTTAAAATAGCCTACGGTAGAGAAAATACTTGTCTGTGGGCCCCACTCGGAATCTGTGCACAAAAATGCTGTTACTAATCTACCACACAATCCAACAAAACACATAAAAAAACTCATGAATGTCGATGTTTCCCATATTTATTGTCATATCGTATTCCACGTGCAACCATCACATAGTGTAAAATATTGATGTTTCCGTTATTTAAAAATATGTAAAATACCATAAAATACCGCAACATATCTATAAACACAAATTATGTATTATGTTTACATTTTTACAATTGTGAGGTACGAGTGTGTTTAAAAGTCAGATATTTTTATCGTATTTAAATTGCATAATGCTTAGTGTGGTTATCTTTGTAAATAATTAACACTAAATTAAATACAATGTAATTCTAAGTAACAAATTAAAGTTACCTGTCCAAATATAGAATTGCAAATAAATAAATTATATATTTAGCACACATTTATTAAAATAATTGTTGTAAAAGAGGACTCTTCAATTTCCAACCATGAGCGTTATTTGAGAATTTAGATACCAATAATAAATAGTACATTCAAGACCTACTACGAATGATAAGTGCAGTCCTATCTGCGCAAGAAAAGAAAAACAATACAATTGAATTAAGGCAACTACGTTACGTATAACATATTACATATTATACGAAATTCGAAATTATATGAATAATCGGAATTCGTTCGAAAAATGGTATAGGAAAATGTGAAACAACATGTAAAACTATGCTTGTTTTATTTGGTAATTATGTGTGAAACTCATGACTTAAACCGTTGGTAAACTTTAAATTTAGTGTGTCAATCTACAAGAAAGATGATTATTAAAAATTCCAGCCGACAGTAATAAAAAAATAATTTAATAAAATTGTTTAATTTTCTGCCATAATGAAACACTAATATTTTATTTTTCACAGGTTAATTAAACGGTCTCAATATTTTGAGTTTATTTTAACAAAAACCCGTAAGTATTTTACATAAGTTATTTGCATACAGGATGTGTCAAAGTTTAAATGAAACGTTCAGTTCTATTTTGAAAGGTTTTGTACTTGTAATGGAATGTTAGTTAACTATTTTTACTTGTTGAAATTTTTTTCACGCCCAGGCACCTACGTAATTACCTTTAAAATGTATTGATCGTTAAATAAATTATTGACCGTTAATAATTACTTTTCAAACTTGTGCTGCTTAGAGTTAAAACTAATTGTGACTTAAAAATGAATAAATTCTTAGGTGAGGAGATTTGTTAATAAAATTATTTTAAATAAGAAAGGATATTTTGAAACGATAAATAAACGTTGTACACCACTAGGCCTAGCCTATATAGACAACTCTCGATTAGCGCTTTTGCACCTTTCACCTTTGTTGTTATTGTGTTTCCGATCTGAAGTTTAGTCGAAACTAATACGAGTTGTCTATGTAGTTTTATTTTCTGATTGCGAATGTTACTTCTACTAACAGAAGTTAAATATCTAAATAAGTAATACTACGTAACACATTTTTAAAGGGACGGATATTGTTAAATTACGTTCTTTAAAATGGTGCGTATATTTAAGATAATAATACGGAAATACTTGGTATAACTGCACAACGTATGCACATGAATGATAAAAACAGTATCAAAGTATCAACTACCGTTTTTTTTGTCTTTTAAGGAAGTTTTAAAAATATTTTAGGCCTAATAGTTGTAATTTGGACGATGTACACAATCTACAAACTAAAGGACTCAAATATCTATTTGTAAAACTTTTATCCGACTATCCACTCAAACGTTTATTTGTCTATAAAAGCAAATTTTCCTATATACTCACATCGACGTTATGAGAACATGCTTCTTTATAAAAATGGCATAGTAGATTTTGAATTTGAAGGTACCACAAACTCTACTGTGCCATCACGTACATCTCTTAGAAGGATGGAAGTACAGTAAATAATGCCTTCAAAATGTAGCCTAAACTGCCAGCCTTTGACATTACTCACGAAATTGAGAAAAGAAAATCTAAATATTGAATGTTAACAGGTGTCTCTCAGAAAACTGTGTGCAGGTGTCTTTATACTGAAGTTATTGTGACCAAGCATTCAAATTGGATCGCGGTTAGTTGCGACCGAGGTGAAAATTTGAACCCGGACAATTGCAACCCGGCCATTTGAAATCGAAAATATCGTCCTACCAGCTACATACACAGACTGTGGCTATCAAAGGCTCACAGGTTAAATGGTAATTTTTAAAAATAACGCTGCTAGTGTTGTGGGTGTCTGAGTGGCGTACCTAGCCCACTGGAGGCCCGGGGCGGATTTCTTTCTGACATCTCCATCCCATAATACGGGTTTTTATAATTCAATTTATCTGTAAGTAATAGGCCTACATAGCAAAACCACATGTCTAATTTTTGTATTGATACATCTAGTTAGGAAACTTTATAAGAAGCTGTAGTAATGATTCAGAAAGCTGCCGCTAGGGCGTTGACGCTTAATGGTAATATTTTTGAAAATATTACAATAAGCTATAATAAACTATAAGTTAATACTAGAATAAGTTTACGACAGTTAGTCGAAAAAAGGGCAAGGAGAATTCAGGGCAGTGGGGATTGTGCCTCATATATGAAAATCTCCTAGTGTTGCGTTTCAGGACGTGACAATAGATCATTTGCAAATAAATTATAAAATTTTCCAAAAAACTTAATTTTCTAAATCTGGAGGCCCTATACTAAGTAGGGCCCGGGGCGCTTCGCCCCACGCCCACCGTTTAGTCCGCTAGTGGGACTATCTCTTCCTTGTTGACACCATTACTAGCTATATAACTCAATAATTGCTAGGAAATTTCATTCGCAGCCGCTCTACCACTCATTGTAGCATGATTATTACAACTACTTTGCCATTGTACATTAAATTCACAAGCTTCCGTCTTACTTGTAGACGGAAGAACCAAATTAAAACAAGACCATCCTAAACTAGGAGGAACCAACCTAACTAACCTAACCTAACAAAAATATTGGAAGAAAGAGGTTACCCACACATATAAAAATGTAACAGCATTGAAACCTCATCATTGTAGTTATAAATATATACTACTATAATACATAACATTTATAGTATATATTTATAATTAGTTAATCAACGGACACGTCATGGACAACAAAATCCAGGAACTCATCAATGTTTTGAGGAGAAACTTTTCTACTAGTTGCCACGGATTCGGTCAGTTGCAACCAATGAAAAGTGTGGGGCGCAATTGACCGGGTAAGAACAGATAAAAACGTCGTTTCATCGCAACTGACCAAGAGCGTCCAATTTTCATATTTTATGGGATGATATTTGCAATTATCATCTAGACGATTATTCTCCTTTTCCAGTAATTATTTCTCTGCCGGAAAATGTTAAATAAGGGAAAATCCTAACTCTTGACTAGGAAACCTATAAATACTGTAAACGCATAATTGGCTAAATCATTTTTAAGAAATACATTCTGAACTTTATTCAGGATAACTACACTGATCTAATTAAGTGTGCAGAATAACTGTTTAGTTTTTCTTAGGGTTTCCAAATATCTTTTACTAAACATTATATAAGCTCTCAATTTTATGCTACCTTCTAAATACTGTGATGAGAAACAATAAATTTCAGTCGTTATGCTAATTACTTAGAGAGTAGGCTACTCGTGAAGCCGGTTGGATAACCTATAATTTCAGTGTGACTATATGATTATATTATATTTCTAATACGGTTATTTTCCTCACACTATAAGATAATTATGTAAATATAAGCAATATCTAGTATGTGTTTGGGCGTAAGCGAGTGACTACACTGCCCTATATAATTATGTAAAATTAGAAATGCTAAATTTAATATGAAAAACCATTCACACACAATAACATATTCGTGCACTGAAGCTTTCCAGTGTACATAATGACAACTTCTCTTTTTACTTAGACACTGAACGAAAATAGAACTAATTTCGAAGCAATAATTATTACTAATTTACCCTCGTGAACGGTCGTAAATACTTAATTTGTCAAAACGTAGCATTAAATCGATAATCTAGCGTGATGGTTGGCACATGTCATTCTGACTCTTCAAAATTATAGTGTGGCCAAAACTCTTTTGTGTACTCAATTGATCTGTTTACGTAAAGTAAAAATAACTTGTCCACAGCACCTATTACTTTTCTCAGCAGAGCAAAAGTTTTAATAGAAACCAAGCAAAAACTTACTCCGTTTATAAAATTTCCATTTGATAAATTTGAAGAAATACTTTCTTTCAAATTCTAGAATCCTATAAATTTACACATATAAACAATTTATTGAAAAAATTCTGTTTTAATAAAATAAAAATTTAAGGTTGGACGTGCTGTTATTGTAAGACTATTTTGCAACCTATAGGCCTACAAAATTTTACATACATAGAATCCTTTATAAGACTGTACTAAGAGCAGTTCTTTTGCTCATACATTATAAGAATTTATTGCGTACAAAATATAATTTTTCCCTTCATTTCAGAATCTATTAAAAATATAACAGTAGGTATTAGTATGGGATATAAATTATATATTGTATAGCCGATTTCAAAAATTTAATAGATTTGCAAACTTGCTATGTCATTTATCTCAAAGGAAACAAGTTCATATGAAATAAAGTAGGCCTACACTCATTTTTTAATTTTTATTAACTGTAATAAATTATTTATAAATTTTAAAACACCTCTTTAACGATCAGTAATATTAAATATTTTGTTTCCATGCAATTTTTTAAAGAAACAAATTAAATTTAGAAATGTTATTAATTTTGGATTTCGTAAACACTCAGTGTACATATTCATTACGTTGTACCTTACAAACATTATTTTACACATTATTTTATTAACATTATTGTTTTATTTTATGAAATTATTTTATGAATTAATTATTTAATTTTAAGGAATGTACTTTAAATTTACATGTTTACTGAAGTAATCCGAGAATTAACTGATCGTAAACATATACTGTAACGTGTAATGGATAAATTTCCTAATTTTATATTTTAAATTTTCTGGAATACCGTTTGCTTTTATTTATATGTTTATAATTTCTTTACGTACTAAATTTATCTGAATCACAAAATTGTATTGACTAACATATATCTGCTAAATTAACAGCTGATAGGGTAACAATTCTAAATGGACTGAGATGAAATCAGCAATTTTACTTACTTTTACAACAAAGACTGAAGAAATCTTATGTCTACTTACCGTCACCTTATGTGGCTGTGTCCCACTACCAGAAAGTCAATGAAAACTCATAAAAGCAAGAAAGACAGGTTTTAAAATATTCACCTTTGTCTTTAAAAAAGCAGTAAAATTACGTCGGGACATAAAAATTAAATCATTTCCTTCTCCGTTTGAAAAAATTGTCGATACATTTCCCTTTATTCGGTTTTTTCTTGAAAGATTAAATTTAGTTTTTGATTATACACGATTAGAACCATATTTATAGAATTTTAATAACGGAGAACATTAACTATAATTGTTGAACGGAAGACTTTTTAACTTTTCCGCGATTGTCAGATCACCATTTCCATAGAGATTAACTTTATGGTTATCATTTTAAACGTTTGAAAGTTTTAAAATTTTTGAGGGATTTGCAGTTCGATTGTGTGCGCATAAAGTTAACCACGTACGTGCGCGTCCGTTTAACGTACTTACTGAGCAGCGGCGTGTGTATTGCCGGAGTACCGATCGCGTTGTGTGCGCTTAGTCGACACGGCGCTGCCAACGTGCTCCTTCCAAACATGCGCTGTTACTGTCCAACCAAACAATCTGCTTTCTAACTACAACTTTAGAAACATCTCATGGTAATCTCGCCGGTTCTTGTTATTAGATTAAACATAAGTTCTGGAAAATCTTTTCAAAAACGCAAGCTGTGTAGCAACGAAGTCTGCCAAGTCTGTTGGTAAACATTGAAATACGAGTATCAATCTATTCTAACACATTTCAGCTGACAAAGTAATAAAACTTTGTCACTAAGTAACTGCTGAATTCTAATAGGATTTAATTAATAAAATAATTTAACTGTACGGACTTATCGAATACATTAGTGTAATCATCCAATTAAAACGCAAAAAATAACCAATTTACAAGTTTAGAAAATGTGAATTTGTTACTATTAATAACTGTTTCAATAATGCTAATACTGTATTTAGTAATTTAAAGTCTTTACACAATTGGATAAAGGATAGGTACTAACGATAAATAGTAAATTTTTAGAAATATTATTTTCTAAAAAGTTAACATTATAAATTTTGAACGTGTTCAAAAGTTATTGAAGCATGATCAGCAGACAGCGAGTTCCGAAAGTCCATATGCTTCATTTCTGTATCCTTGGATTATAACGACATGTAATGGAAGTCATTAATTGTAAACTAAGTTATAACAATTTTTTAAATGTAAACTGTCTTTTATCAAGAGAAAATAAAATTTTTACACGTTCTTTTGAATTAAGCAAATTAAAATTAAATGTGGAGTAGGAATAATATGCTGGTAAGTTATAAAGGAATGTAGTAGGCCTAATTACCGTAAGAAAAGTAATACTCTGAAGAAAGATATACTTTCTCAATTAATTGTCCAAGCGCACGAAATCGGAAGTACGTATTGAAGTCGATTTCTTATTCTTAGATTTTTAGAACTTGGCGAATAATCTGTAACATACATATGTACGAATGCTTCGTGATATGTTCAGATTTATTGAGTTATTCAACAATTTTATGTAAATTTAATACAATTATATTATGTTATTAAATTATTAAATCAATATTAGACGATAATAGCAGTTAGATACTTCTCACTGCATCGTACGGTTTTACATAGATGCAAAATTGGTACACATTTTGAAGCAACTCGCTTTTTGATTCAGGTCTGTTCCGCACGGCTAAAAGCTGCTTACGAATTTGAGAGTGACAGTTAACAAAAATTAACAAATATACATATATGTGGTTTTAAACATCACTTCAAATCAGTTAAGCAGCGAGTAAAATACGACATGTTTTATTCTTCGTATTGTTTAAATTAGCAGCCATCCTTACTTTTCTTTTATAAAATTGCTAAACTGCTATAATTGTTTTTATTATTTAGACAAAGCTTTTCGTCATTACTGACATCTTCAGGTCTTAAACAACCACCGTTGTTTAAGACCTGAAGATGTCAGTAAATGACGAAAAGCTTTGTCTAAATAATAAAACAATTATAGCAGTTTAGCAATTTTATAAAAGAAAAGTAAAATACGACAATTAAAACAAATGCCTAAAACTGACAATGTGCTTAAAATTAAAAAAGCAGAAGATGTATCACAAAAATTATTAAGAATTGCCAATGTCGTCTGTAAAATTAACGTTTTCAATAAAAATTAATATCGAAATAATAATTTTAAATATATTTTAAAGCGTGGCAAACAAACGAAAGTACGGAACAACATGCATATAATATTACATTATATGTCAAATCCAACTGAAATCAAATAAGCAAATGTACAGTGACTTAGAAGTTACACCCACGAGAACATATCTGGCAGCGTACGCTAGTGTCTTAACGCCTAAAACAAAAATATAGAGCAAGAATAAAACTACCTAACATTTAGTGTAACTACAAATGTAATTGAAAGGCGAGGTAGTGAAACAAGAGACAAGGAATTCCAACTACAGGTATTAACTGTATGTTAAAGCAACATACAGCCTCTTTTAGTTTCCTCTATCACCTTACAAGAAGCATAGAACCCTACGTTAACCAAATTACGTATTTGTTATTAACATTTTAAGAACTCACTCGTGCATTTTAATGAATTACAGATGGCAATACTACGCACAATATGCCTCATTCACAATAATTTAGTTCTAAGAGTTGCTAATTTTAGTTTCTTAGTATATTGGTATTATAAAACTACACTTAAATTCACACTAAGTTCTATATTTAGATTCCAAAAAAGTTACTTATATTGTAGATTTAATATTAGGAAATTAAAGAGTATTAGTTAATGAGCTGATAAGTCACACAACGCGGCTGGTTTCCCACCATGCTAAAGTTATTTGTTGTCTACACAGTCACTCTCCTTCGTCAGGTAATGATAAATAGTCTATCCATGCGTTTACATCTACCTTCTAAATCTTACTTCCTGGACCTTTGCCTCTCTTTTGTGTTTGTTTTAAGGATGTACATACATCCTTTTTTTTTCTTATCAGGTACAATCGAGCTTCTTCAAAACATAGACTATGTTGACAACAGTCTGCATTGATTTACGTTTTGTAAATATCTTCTTCTTCTTCTATGGCATCACAGTTCGAAGTCGAACCTTAACCACCACAATCATCCGCCTCCATTTTTCCCTGTCCTTGGCGATCGATGTCCGTCGTTTGAATTTACGTAAATTATCAGTATCCCTTGCCACTCCGTCAATCCAGCGTGTCTTAGGACTTCCGACAGGCCTTCTACCCTCGATCACGTGTAAATCCGACAGGACCCTCGACAGGCCTTTCATAAATATCACGTGGAATAATACAATATCTTAGCGTCAAGCTGGTGTAATTTATAACCATAAACAGTACGTCAAGAGGAATAACTTTATCGGGTCTCATTGAATTCAACGAACTCTTCTTCACAAAATGAATAATCCGATTGCATTGTTGACAGCAACCAAAGTCTGTACAGTAACTACATTCTATAAGTTTGATAGATAACTCTCGTTAAAAACGGAGAACACTTCTCGGCTTACAAGGGACGTAAATGCTATGTAAGCAGCCACAATTTTGGGCGAACACAATCGTCGAAGTATCTACGTTAATCATTGTCAAAGTCACGTCTAACAAGTACCCATTGAATTACTTTTTGAAGCTGGATAATCTTTCTCTCTCTCTCTCTCTCTCTCTCTCTCTCTCTCTCTCTCTCTCTCTCTCTCTCTCTCTCTCTCTCTCTCTCTCTCTCTCTCTCTCTCACACACACACACACACACACACATGAATTAATTTGTTATCATTTATGACTGAGCTGTTTTGCGTAATCCTCTTTTGGTTAGTACGGATACAGTGACTACTACTGATAACGTTCAGATACTTTGGTGTATACAACAGTTGTAATGTTGTTTACAATTTTATTATACAACTGCAAATATAATATTATATTTGCCTACAGGCAGTTAATCTAAAAGAGAGAGATTACTAGACTAGAGTGAGACAACACTGGTAGCTGTAACGGACGTTAATGGCATTCCTTTATAATCTCTTGCCTAACGTGAGCTGAATGAGTATGAATATGTCCCAGAAAATAAACACAGTTACAAGTAGTGAAAACAGTTAATTGCCTTAACCAACAACAATATACACTCCGCATTTGCCACACACATACACACAGAAAACCACAGTTACACCAACATAGACACTAATCTTGAAATTTTACATTACATACCCAAAGGTCGAAAACTCAACACAACTGAACAATACGAAATATATAAACATCACACAACACAACCAAACAACATACTTAACGATCAATTACAATATAAATCACATACACTTTTTGACACAATCATACAAAAAACAAACATTAAGTTGAATCCCCGCGCCAATCCCCTTCCCCCACGCACCAACCCCACTACACCTTCCACACAACAACCGTTACTAAATGATGGCAGTCTGTCTCAAAGCTGAAGAAGGCGAATACGTACGCTGAAATGCGTTCAACGAGAAGATAATAAACAGTAAGTTTCACAAGTAAAAGTTTCATTTTAGATAAGTGTTAGTGCTGTGAAAGAAGAGATGAATAATCAAGACAACTATAATACCGCAGATAAAGCGTATTTCATCAATAAGTACAGAAACGCCAAACAACAAGTAACAAAAACTTCCTTACACATAGCATTCAATAAAACTTGTCGAAAACACAACATCATACCAACACACGCACAAGTTACAATAAAACAAAACACATATACAGCACTTCAAACCAAACGGAAATTAGAACAAATAAACCTAAATAACATAATCAATTATTTATACCATAAAAAAGACACACTCAACAGACAGGCATATAACTTACACATGAAACTCACACAAATATCACACCACACAGAACTTGAAAATGTAATACAACACACACAAGACAACATAGAAAAACTCAAATTGACAATATAAGATCGACACAACAAAAAAATAACTAACCACACAACGCGCACAATTGAATCACTCTCTGAACCGACACACAAATTCCACACACGCGTAGTTAATACAACAAACATTAATTTCACAAAGGATGAAATGGATTTATTAAACAAAGGACTGAAACATAATTTGAATAACAATACAACTAACATCAAAAATCACAATAGACACATACGCGACATAATCATAGACGCAGAAACAGCTGTACAAAACACGCACTTTAACGACCAGGACCCGATACGTCACGACTTAAAACGAAAGCTCCAAAACACACATACAAAACCAAAAATACACAACAATGAAATAAGAACACTTAACAATGTAAAACACAAGTTACTTGAACACAACATAACAATCCTAAAAGCTGACAAAGGTAACATAAGCGTCATAATGGACAAACACCAATTAAACACTAAAATCGAAAATTTCTTCAACGAAAATAATATAACGGAAATAAATAAAGACCCCACACTAATATTTCATAAACAGATTAATAAATTTATAAACAACACAAAACATATAATCAAACCAGAAAGCGCCAAATACCTAAAACAAATAAAACCTAACCCCCCTAAACTAAATGCATTACCAAAAATACATAAACCTAACATTCCCATCAGACCATTAATAAACAACACACAGGCCCCCTCCCCACAAAATCGCAAAACAACTAGACAAAATAATCAGAGAAAACATTAATCTCAGTAACAACACATCTATCAAAAACAACATCGACCTAGTCAGGAAAACTGAACACATCCACATCCCACATAACTCAACTCTAGCATCTTTTGATATAACCAATCTATACACTAATGTCCCCATCAAAGAAACCATCCAAACACTAGAACAACTACTCAGACAAAACAAACACCTGAAACACACATACAAGAAATCATCACACTTACCAAAATAATAACTGAACAAAATTACTTTACATATAATAACAAGATATACACAAAAACAGAAGGTCTCCCGATGGGATCCCCCATATCAGGAATACTAGCAGAAATATATATACACAACATAGAACAGAACCATATAATAAACAACAACAAATACACTAACAAAATTATGTACTGGCACAGGTATGTAGATGATATATTACTTTTATACAAAGGCAACACAAGACAAGTTGAAAACTTCCACAAATACATAAACACTATACACCACAAATTAAAATTCACACTGGAAATTGGACAAAATAATAGTATAAATTTTCTAGACCTAACAATTAACAAAACTAACAATACACACACGTACAAAATATACAGGAAACCAACCACAACTGACATGGTTATACACAACACATCAAACCACCCAACACAACATAAACATGCGGCCTTCAACCATATGCTCCATAGACTAACTAAAATACCCTTAAATAAACAAGATTACACCGACGAACTCAACACAATAAAATACATAGCAATCAAAAACGGTTACAACCCTAATTTAATAAACACACTACACAAACGCATCAAAAACAAAAACAACAAAACACAAAATACCATCAACACACAACACAATAAATACATCACACTCACATACCACAACTCCTACACACACAAAATCGCCAACACATTCAGAAAACACAAATACAAAATAGCATACAGAACAACCAATACCATCAAAAAACACATCAATAATACAAACACAGACATAGACAAATATAACAAAACAGGTGTATACAAATTAAATTATAATGACTGCAATAGTTTCTACATAGGCCAGACGGGAAGATCTTTTTCATCCCGTTATTCTGAACACTTAAAAGCCTTAACCAACAACAATATACACTCCGCATTTGCCACACACATACACACAGAAAACCACAGTTACACCAACATAGACACTAATCTTGAAATTTTACATTACATACCCAAAGGTCGAAAACTCAACACAACTGAACAATACGAAATATATAAACACCACACAACACAACCAAACAACATACTTAACGATCAATTACAATATAAATCACATACACTTTTTGACACAATCATACAAAAAACAAACATTAAGTTGAATCCCCGCGCCAATCCCCTTCCTCCACGCATCAACCCCACTACACCTTCCACACAACAACCGTTACTAAATGATGGCAGTCTGTCTCAAAGCTGAAGAAGGCGAATACGTACGCTGAAACGCGTTCAACGAGAAGATAATAAACAGTAAGTTTCACAAGTAAAAGTTTCATTTTAGATAAGAGTTAATTACTAATGCAAAGTCACTATAAAGAACGTGTAATTAGCGGGAAAGTTCGTGAATTATTTTTGAATTCAGGAAGCATTACTGTAAAATATTTTTAGAATAACTAAAGTAACTATGATTGGTACCGATTTTGTTCTGTGTGATTTAATTTATCTTGGGACATAAACTAGTATATAAACGTATTATATAATTAAACATTTAAACATAATCACTGATTAGTCAGAAAATGTATTTGAAAAGTATTCCCTTTGCTCAAACAGCACAGGTTCCATACCGTCAGTTAATAAGTTCCAGGCACGCGACGATATAAGTTTAATTTCTACTATTTTGATTGGCGTAGCTAACCTTCAAGGACTTTTAGAGCAGTTTGTGTTATTTTAAGTCAGGTGGATTTATGTCTTAATTACTTAGAATTTCAGAAATACATGTTTTTCAGACATGGGACAATAACTACAACCCTATTGACTTTGTAGGTGACATAAAAATTTGAATGTGTATATCTATAATTTACGTGCATATCCCTTGGGTATTGTTATCAAAACAATATGGCCGAAGAATAACTTATTTTAGAAAACACAATTCCACATCTAGTCTACATCTACATCTACACACAAGAGAGTGTTTTCCATATCTACTGCCAAAATTAGCAATGTGCAGACCAGGCTCATCAGCCGTAGAGAAGGGGGCCGGTCTAGTAGGCGTTGTGTGCCCCGAAATCAATGCACCTGGTCCTCTAGATGGGGGGGGGGTGAGGGACCGGTAACCCTTCTATGTAAAATTTAGTTTACTCAAATACTTCAACAGAAGAGAAAACCGGCTGGATATACAGGAAAACGAGTTGCCAATTCTAAGGCTAAAGCATCTGGAATTTCGGAAAAAGTAGAAGTAGGTACTTGGAATGTTAGAGGCCTTGCTGGAAAGGAGAATGAATTCATGAAAGAGCTGGGGAAGAGACATGTTTATACCTGCGTGTTGTCGGAGACGAAAACTATTAGTGTAATGGTAATAATGTTGGATACACGGGTACACGGGTGAAATAACCTCTATCGTTCTTAATTTTAATCCTCACTGATATTATTCGGCGACTCCGGTAACTATTCGGTGACTGATACTATTTTTGTAGCCTACAATGCCTTTTCTTTGAGAGTACATATGCTAAAACTGTTTCGACAAGCAGATTTAACTTAACAGAAAGGAAATTATTTAATTATCGCACATCACTAGCGAGACGTATTATTGAGAACGTATTTGGTGTTTTGGCATCGCGGTACCGAATATTTCATATTCAAATTAGTTTGACATGAGTACGTAATACTGATTCTATAGCCATGACATGCAGTGTTTTATATAATTTGCTAATGAAAAGTGTGTCCAGTTTTTGTGCGCCTCCCGATTGTTTTGATTCATACATACCGAAGGAAAGAACAACGTTTTCATGTTTGTAACATTTGATTCTATGAAAATGTTTGGAACGAAGAAGCTTCGAAAATACCATAAGTACTGCAAACAATATCCGAGAAGCTGTCATGAGTTATTTAGTAAATGAAGATCAAGTTCCGTGGCAAATCGATGCATTAGTAGTTAAATTTATAAATCAAATTATAAATAAAACACAAAAACAGAAGGATTGTAACTTCAAACATTATATTGTGTTAATTATATGTTACATTATAGTCTCTATTTCTTTTAATTTTGCTATTAATAACCCAAAAGGCTTCCTTTTCCTGGCCGATCATGGTAATCCTAGATGAATAATTGTTTATTGTTAGAGTCGGGTTTGGGCACCTGACTCTTTTTCGGCAAGCGTGAATGCAGGCTCTTTCGTTTTACGGGTGAGGCGTTGTCTTATTTATGTGTGTATATATGTGTGTGTGTGTGTGCGCGCGCGCGCGCGTGTATATATCTATATATTATAACGATTTGTCTATATCGTTAACGAGCCACCCGTTTGGTGGGACAATGTATTTGCAACGATACTTACGTTAAAAATTTACAACGGGTGTAATCGTAATAATAATAACAACGTGAATTGTTTAGAATCTTTCAAACATTTATTAATTAAAAATTTCAAAAAATATTGCGAGTTAAAAACTTCATTAGTATTTGCATGTGTGTATTTGTAGTAGACATAGGCTACTTGTTAATAAAATACAAGTAATATCTCATATTAAGCATAGAAACATAAAATACAAACTTATAACTATAAATAACATTGATTATGATATAATTGTGCTCTCGACTTGCTCAATTTCTTTAATTCTTATTAAATTCTCTTATTTTTCTTTTTAAATTATTATTATTGCATAGGCATATCTTATTTATGACATATTAATTACTTTAATAAAAATTACTATTTACATTCAAAATTAAATTATTTACATCTTAGTTAAATTATCATTTCAAAAATATACTTTCATAAATTCAAATATTACTATAAATTACTATACAATAAACAGTTACATTTAAAAATTATTAATTTCACTTTTTGAAATTATATTGCCTTTCTTTTACATTGTTTTATTGTCTTTAATTGAGTCTTTTGTTTTTGATAAGTACATGGATTTATTTCACCTTAATCGTGGTGGTAATTTCTAAGCGTATCCTCTTCTGGTCCTGAGTCCTTGATCCTGGTTGATCCTCCGTAGTCGGTGTAGTCCTGGAGTCCGCTCCCCATCCTCCGGATCCTCTCGGTAGTCCGATGACTCGTACCGTACGGGTGGGATCTATACCAAGTAGTTGGATGCTCCCTCGTCTCCAGTAATAGCCTCTGGCTGCAGCGGTGATCTCACGAATGTGATGAAGTTGTCGGGCATAGCCTCTGGCTGCCGCTGTGGTTGAACGAGAACGAGAAAGAAGCTGGTGTGTCTCGCGTATTTATACTCCTGGGCGCAAAAATCATGTCTCGACAATTCTCTGGATGAATCAGTGTGTCATCACGATTATTTACACACTTATTTCACTAGTCTTCGCAACATGCAAAGTCTTTTGCAAATTACCCGATTTTCATCTGGTCGGTAATTTTTATATGTACAACTGTGTGTTAACCGCTTTTCTCTATCTTAATTATTATAGGTTTTATTTACATTTATTTGCCCTGTATTTACACTTGTTATTGTTTTCGCACAATCTTTTGTATACGCGTGTGTCTTTATATTATTCACACTGTGGCGTATTTTGTTTTGGGATATTTTACACACACTTATCACAATTTAAATAATTTATGTATTGGTTAACGTTTATTTAGGGGTGACGCTTTGCAGGAATTAACTGGCCGTAGTCACACACGTAAGATACACGTGTACACAGACGCAGCTGTGTGTGGCGTGACTTTCCTGTTCAAGCAGGCAAATTCGTTGTTCCCCTTTACAGCTTTCTATGTGAATTATTATACTACTGACAATATTGATTATTTATTTTAATTTACATAAATTATCTTAACTAATTGTGCAATGCACAGTACCATACATATACGTACTGTTGCTATATATATATATATATATATATATATATATTGTAACATAACAAAATTATCACACTAAACATTTGAATTAATGTTACATGAATAAAAGAGAAAGTTCCATAGTGAGTGAGAAGAATAAATTGTTTAAGGATTACACTAGAAACAGTATAATTAAGTCTATAACATGTTAATAAAAATGGAAGATAATAAAGAAAACCATTAATTAAAATAACCTACTATGAAAAAACCAGTTAAACCAGCAGTATACCCAGTAGATTGGGGAAGCAGTACAAAAAGGGAAGGACCATAAAAAAGGAAATAATCTGTCATGAAACCATTTTAATAAGGAAACTACTAATGTGATATTTGAAGAAGGGACGAAACATATCAAGATTCCAACAAAGAGACCAGAAACAGGAAGAGATATGCCAAAACAAAATGTTAATCATATAATAAATACCATGAGACAAAATTGAAACCGATATAGGTAAACCCTAAACAAGTTACAAGATACAATACTATAAAAACAAATTGTATATTAGTTGTAAGTGTAACATGTCAAAAAATATGTCAAAAGAGACTACCATAGAGTAGAACTCACTAAAAAGACTACCAGAGTGTAGAATACAATAAAGTGAAGTGAGATAACAAAAATAAGGAACTACAGTGTGTACAGTGAGAAACATAGTTAAAAAATCTATGAAAAAATCTTCAATGAGGTTTAAGTATTATAAAAAGACTACCATGAGTGTAGAATAATAATAATAAAACCATTGAAATGAAGGACGGTCTAAGGACTGACAACATTACTAGTAATAAGAGTTTTAAATTAGATATAAGAAGGACTATTACATATAAAATGTTTTCTTTAATTATAACTAAATAAATGGTGAGGACAAAAATACCAAAGGACAGTTCATAACTGAAGGTATGCCTAATATTAAGATGTTTATTATTTATTGTTAATTAAATAATATTTTAGATGTAAGGTGTAAATAGATACACGAGGTTTTTTATCACAGTTAAAGTGTTTTCATAAGAATAATACATACACAAGACAGTTAGTGACTGACAGTGTTACTAGTAATAGGAGTTTTTTATGTTTTCTAATTAAATTATGTCTAGGATAAGCTATGTTGTTATCATTTGATGATACAGGAAAAAATAATAGGAATAAGATGTTTTTGTTAAAATTAGGTGATATATGGAAAATAGTTAATAATAAGATGTTTTTGTTAAAATTAGGCATAAGATGTTCATGTTATGGTTCAATGATGTTATTAGTATAAAGAAAGTTTAGTAGATACAAGATATTCTATTGTAATTAAAATCATGTCATTTAATTTTCCATTGTGTAAGTCAGAGAGGCAAGTAGGGCATAAAAATGTAATAGTTTTATTCAAATCAGTAAACCATGTATAATGTACAAACAGACCCACCAAGACACTATGTTTGTAAACACAGAATGGCCTATAAAAAAAAAAACTATCTATCAAAGAATTAATCTATGTAATAGGAATAGAATTCAATACATACAATACAGAAATTGAAAATATAATTAATACAGATACAGTTAATAGCAAATAGAATGACAAAAGAAAGAAAACTAACTTCTTTTGGAAACAGTCAAAAATAGGCTTATGATAGTAATCAAATCAGACTAAACAGCAAATTAATCAATATTGAAATGTTTTAATAACCAAATTATTAACAATAAAGTAATTACGGAGTTATTAGGTGTATTCCATGGAAATATTATACCGAAAAAACAAATAAAAACCTTTAAAACACTGAATTTGTACAAAATATGGGGAATACAATTATTATGTAAAATTGTAATTTTTGGGCTTAAATGAGTTTGAAACAAACCCAGCTATATATCAAAAGATGTAAAATTAAATAATCAATATTACTGAATAGTTAGATTCATGTAAAATTAAGAAATATTGGAAATACAGTAAAAAATAAGAAAACTTGTTATGTATAGTTAGATAGTGAAACAAGTCTTAGACAGATATTTTATAATTAAACAATATGAAGAGGAAAAAGACATACCACAAATTGCCCTAAAACGACGACGTTGCGTCGTTTAGTCTATTGTTAATCGCAAAGCTGAACAGTTGAAAAATGTATTAGTGGAGTTTTGAAAACCAAATAATTTATATTAAAACCAAGTGTGGTTATGTGGCGTGTAACGGAGATGAACTAACAAGTGAAATAATATTATCTATCTATGTCTAACACTTCACAAGTTTCCAAAAACACAGAATAACACCATAAAACTTAACGCCAGAAATCGACAGCCATTTGAACAAATTTTGGAACGAATTCACAAAGAACCAACACACATATTTGAACATCACACTACACAAGAGATCCATCGAGAATTCGACATCGCAGACGACGAGGGGACATTCAACACAATATTTTGGACCAACACCACTTTGCAGAAAAAGGGAACATCGTTTTATTTCTGTGGGAGAAGATCTTCAATTCCAACGGCGTCATAGCAGTTAAAACGAGCAGACGGCGGCCATTGCTGAATTTCTATACAGACGATCGGCCAGTGCTGCCTGGAGCAGAGTGACGTCATTTCTTCGACTTGGTTCGAAATTTAAATAATTTCTTTCTAATTGACAATTGTAATAATAATTCTGTTCTATTTCAGATGTTAACATTTAGTTTAAGAATACCTGTTAAATGTATCTTGTTCCTTGCCCTCTGACCATTTCGACTCGTTAAAAGAACCATAAATTTAAACTTGTAAAAAATATATTTGTTAATCTTTCTCACTGCCGACTGTGGCGAATATTAGCCAGTGCCTGGGACATGCGCAGTTTGACTGGCGCACAATTTTGAATGAATAAACGCAAATCAGTATTCAGTTACCAGCATTGTTTTTTTATTTCTACCATTAATGTTATTATTATTTTTTTATTAAGTAAAAACATAATTCACATTGAGAGAATAGACCAAGAAGGAAATTACAAATTCAACTAATTAATTAATTGTTAATTAATTAAATTAAATCATTCCAACAAACTCTATACAAGAACGAGAAAAAATATTTGCAGAATTTTTAAAGATTGATGTATTTATTATTTATCAATCAAACACACCTAGTTATAACATTTTCTTATCATCAATATCTTTATATTTTGTTTATTATTACACTTGAAATTATATTACAATCTGACTAGCCTAACAGTGGGACTTTAAGGAGTCAGACTGACCCAGTGATAAACAAAATACCAGTACGTATCAACACATATCAATTCAATTATTTTTAATTTCAATTTTTATTTTTATTTGTAATAATTTATATTACAAATTGGCGTTTCCAACGTGGAGCTTATTAAAACAAGCAGTCATCAATCATATTCATATTTTTATTTTTATATTTGTAATATTTAAATTATATTACAATATATATATATATTGTACTGTAAATTAATTACAGGTATTGTAATTAAGATCTGCTCCACGTTGGATCAGCCATTTATGTACTGTGATTTTTTATGAGTATGGTAATTATGTAATCGTACAATATAATTAAGAAATGTACCTACTGTTATTATGTTTTTTTATTTACCAGTAAATGTAAAGAAACTCTTTCTCTCAGGGTTAATGATTATTAAGTTATTTGATCGTATTTACGATTGTATCTATTATGTTCTTTTCTTTAAACCAACCCAGATTCAGTTAATATGTAGTATTTTGATAATTAACCATGTAAAAAATAAATAACATACTAATGTAACTTAACCGTCTCTGAATTCTTCCAGCTGCCACGGGTTCACTTCTGGTTGTTGTTTACCTTTTTTCAAAAGCAATATTAAGCTTGGCAATCTGTTTCTTCACACAAATTTCTTATTGCTCTCACCGCTGAATGCCGCTCTCCAGGACTAATGCAACCCAGATGTCTCCTCGGAACACTTAATTATCCTTTATGGCCACTTA
Organism: Magicicada septendecula; assembly: GCA_034769895.1. NCBI lineage: Eukaryota > Metazoa > Arthropoda > Insecta > Hemiptera > Cicadidae > Magicicada > Magicicada septendecula. The sequence goes on from CM068368.1 coordinate 273,085,571, forward strand.
AACTCTTCTCCAGTCCAAGATTTTCCTCTTCGGTCGTCGTTCTATCAAGGATATCAAGGATAACTCTGGTATCACGATTCAAAATCCTTTACTTTATTTTCTTTTCCATGTTACATTAACTTTGATGATGTACAAATGTTGTTTTATGAAATTAGACTCTTCAGGTATTTACTATTAGATATATAATTTTAGAGTTATAACATTACTCTTAATGAATTTAATTGAAGACTCCTAACGTTACTCTTATTGCATTTAAAATTAGACTAATAACGTCACTCTGATTGAATTTAAAATTAGACTTCATTTACATAATCCCTCTCTTTCATCTTTATAGTATTGAATATAAAATTAGACTAATACATTTTTCTTCATCACTATCCAAAAAAGTTTCTTAACAATTTACAAAATTGCCCCCATGATAATTCCCTAATTTCTTTACATCTGTTTATCATATACCTATTAAAACATAAATCATTTTTCTATTTCTTATTAAACATCTTTATTTTAACTCTAATATTTGTAATTCTATTGGTTATTTATTACATTATAATTTTATTACTCTTTACCCTTCTTATAATATTCATTCCAATTTCATATATTATTTTCTGAACATACAACTAAATATGGTTTTACATCATATAGGAATCGACCTCTATGTTGCCTGAGTAAGTCGATATTCCGAATGTATTCTGTTTACATTCAATACAAAATCTGCATCCTTTCTCTTTTAAAATTTATTATCTCCCTATTATGTACTGTGTACATTTTAACAGCAGTACATAATATATATGTTTATATTGCATTGGACATTCTAATTGCATATGTAATGTGTAGAGAGTAAAAACATATAAAGACATGGCGAGAATAAGTAGAGATTGCAAGTTTGAACAGTATAAATTAGTTGATAAGGAACATTGTCAAAAATGTTAGTTTTAAGTGTTTTTAGGCTTGTGCAACAATTTTAACTGCTGTGAAATAGTGCGAAACGGTTGTAGTCGTGTGTGGAGTACGCGTGTGCGAGGGTACTTAATTATTTTACGGGATATTCATAAAAACACGTTATTTTAAGTAACTTTAATGATTCGGTAAATCTTTAGATGGTACTGATATCGGAATGTTTGTAATAAAAAGACCTAACTAACGACAATAGTTATTTTAAAAATTGGTAACTAAGTGTATGCGTTTTTAAGTAAAAAGATTTTATGGCTATAATATCTGTCGTAAAAATTTTCAAGTTTTTGGAAGAAGCATTGTTCTGTTCGGAAGCCTTCTTGAACAAGACTATTGATTGTCTACAAAAAAGTCATGAGTAAGGGCTACCGTAGAACTAATCAGATTACTAGAATTCAGTCGACGGCAATATTGTTAAGCAAATAGATTAGTGTCTCTTGAGAATCGATAACGTGTAACCGCCTCGTGGTGCATGACGATCGGTCTGCTAATCGCGAGTAACACAAGTTAAATCTCACACGAGTTACTGCAAGTAATACTATAAGTGGTATTCCACGAAATTTTAAGATGTCCGATTAAGGTATAAACACTTGAAACCGACTCGATAAAATAGTGTATGCATAATACCGTGCTCGGGAAAAATATCTACACCCCCCGAAAGTGACCATGAGACCGGACAGAATATATCAACCCACGGACTCACAAGATCCAAAGTCATCCAGGATTAACCTGTCGTCTGAAGTATCTGCAGTTGACAGTAAAAGAAAGTAAACCTATATTATCCATGTACAAAAAAAATCATTTAAAAGACTATCATACCATATTAGATTTTATAATAAATAAAACGAAAAGAACTTCTAAATATTAATTGATTTCATTGTATAGAAAAAAATGAACAAAGGTAAGGTACAGGTAAAGGTAGAGGCAGATTGATTATTTTTTCTACAAACCGTATTAAAAGCTCAATAGATTGTTATAAAAGAATAGCATCTTATAATATTTAAGCAAAATACTGTTTATTTTGGAAATGTATTAGAGTAGCACAGAATAAGCAGTTGAGATAGTGGTTATTGGAATGAAATGGATATATTATTGATGCTATTAGTTTATCGGACAATATACTGTGGCTTTAATACAGTTTAGAAAAAATACTTAATTTGTCTCTGTTGACCATCCTAACACAAACTAAAATTTAACTTTCGTGCAATGAAATAAATTGCTATTTAAAAAGTGCTTTTTGTATTATCTAAGCTATAAAGTCTTTACTGATGTAACTTGTACTAGACTCTTTCTTGTAAATAAGTTTTAAAAGTGTGCATAAAAATATAATACAAGTTCACTTCCCTGTAAACTCGACTGCAGATCCTTCAGACGAGGGGTTGATACTATATGGAGGAATACGTGGGTCAATTTACTGTGTCCGGCCTCAGGGTCGCTTCTAGCCGTGTAAGTAGATCTCGCGGGTATGGTTACTTACAATTTCACACCGCGAACCGATACTGTTCCTGATCAAATTGGTGTAATAGGCCTACACCTTTCCACTGCTTTATCTTTTGTCTTCATGATATCTCCACTAAAGCTGTTTGAACTATTGACTGTAGTATAAGGCGTAACCAAGATATCCACTATGCGGCTCTATTGCATCCACTCGACAATCCTGCTTAATCATGTTCAAAGGTTTAGGCACAGGTGAACCAGTGTTTACCGTACACGCCTTCATACATATATTGGTGTGGCTGTCCGGGTAATCCGAGGCACCAAACCGTTCCAAACTGGACCTTTTTTGTAGCTAGAATCTTCTGCCGAACTACGAATCAAAGTAGCCTATGAACGATCAACGTATCTGAAGTCGACACGCGTTTGTAGTTGCGTCTCTTCTCTTCATTTCTTTATCTACATTCAACAACGCCACTGTAGTTCTTCGTTTGGAGCCCCCAGTCCGCTGGACATTTAAGGTGGTTGCAAACCTATAAATGTCCTGTTTCACCGATGTCGATAGGTTTCAAACTTCGATGGTTAGTACCAGAAAACAAAAGTAGCAACGGTAGCTGAATATGAACTACTTCCTCTACTGAAATTCGTACGGTGTCTTATGTTCATAAAGACTAATGCATTACTGAAAACATTTCTTCGATTACAAAGTAATTACAAAGCAATTCGAACTCTGAGGAATTAAATCTTCCAACAAGAGTATTGAACAAACGGCTCGATTATGTGTTCCATGTCCCCCAACTGCCATTGGGTATCGAATATACGTATACAGAAGACTGTTACCTTTAGCAAATAGAATCTTCAGAAATAGGATTATTGCTACTGTTTGGAGACATGTAACGACATGTAACATGTCATTTTCTTAGCAGCATATTTGTCGCTTAGAAAAAGTAACAATGCCTTTTCTAATGCTGATGCCATCTCTGTTGCTCGTTCCCTCTGATGATGAAATATTCTTCCGGTTTTAAACGCGTTTCCTATATCGCGCGCGCGCGCACGCACACACACACACACACACACGGCCGAGGAGGTGATACCATGGTCATTTCAGATTGCAGTTGCTCAATCGCGCTCTGCCAACTTATTCTATTAACGTGGATGATATCCAGCTTTCCTCAATATAAATCAGAGTATTGTTTTTTCCCATGCTAACGTTCTTCTATTTGACTATCGTTCGACCCATATCCGTTATCACCTTGTTGATCTTGTTCATTTGCTCCTCCTCCTTATTATCTGCCCCCGAAGAATATTTAGCTCCAGCTCGCACATCGTCTCCGCTGTCGTTCTCACATAAGGGAGTACTCGCATAGTCTTCCAGCCCCAATCTCTTTGAACCAGACCTCTGACTCGGTGTCTTCTCCGACGTATTCGGGAAACTCTTCTCTCTCTCCATAATAGCAGTTAACGGTGGCGTCCTTTTTTTGTTAACGAGGACCTCTAGCCCTCGAATACTTTAATAGTTTCGAGGTCGGAAAAAAAAAGAGCTGGTCAAGAGAGACCGACAGAACACATTAAAGAGAGGGATTTTTCTCAAGATAAGATGAAAAATAGCGAAAGATCACCTCAGTCATCCCGGAACTGCCAAGCCCGTGCGCACAAGCGTGAGCTTCAAGGGAATTATTAGGCCTATAAGCATTACTACTACTACTACCACTACTACTACTACTACTACTACTACTACTACTACTACTACTACTACTATTACTACTACTACTACTACTACTGCTACTACTATTATATTTAACATTAATATCTGAGGTGTGGTAGTAAAGTCACGAAACTAGATTCGAGCAGAATCAGATTTAACTTGCGCTACTGTTCAAATACAAAAAGCAATTTTCTGGGTGACGCTTTTGTTGTGTGTGCCGAAATATCGAGGAACGTTAAACTTCATCAACAATAACAGTGTTTCAGTCTTATCGCAAAACGAAACTTTGCAGGAAATATTTGCTTTCATCAGGAATGAAAGCAAGTTGAAAGGAAACATTTCTTTTAGATATATCTTTTCCTGTACCTCTAATTCCAAATTCGCTTTGTGCTTGGAAGAAACACCCTGCCACATAGTACATTGAAATGATTAGTGATTAGTGGCATTTACAAAGCATTTCCTTTATGAAAGCATTACCTTACATTTTACTAATTACGAAAGAAAGTTTCCTGCATCATGATATGATTTAATATTTCTATCACATCTGTTAAAGTATATATATAGGCCGCAAATGATATGTTTCTTGCGAAATCTGCCTAACCATTCCTTTTTAATTTTGTAAAATTTACAATGAAGTGGAGCCAAATAAGTCAGAGTTTCTCCAAATCTTGTATAAATTTTATTCTTTAATAATTTGGTGTAAATAATATTGTAGGAAATGATTACAAAGATGGGATAACTGCAACTTTTATTGAAAACCTGAAACTCTTGCATGAAATGTTGTTGAAAATTTTGTACAAGTAGGGTAAGATAAAGGTAAGCCTACTTTTCTTTAAAAATACTAACATTGCTGTACTAAACTAAACTATACTGACTGCTATACTGAATACGGTACGATTTCTGTCAATAAAAATAACGTATTTGATTTCGTTACTTGTAAAACTGATTTGTTTTAAAACACTTTAACAATATTTACTATTTCAAAACAAGATTTCTTAATGAGTCAAATCTGCAAGGATTTCGGATTACAGATCTCCACATTCAGTGCCGGCTTTAGGCTTTTGCGTTTAGAGGGGCAAGATTTCCCTCGGCGCCCCTTGTGAGGGTAAAGTATCGGGATATGTTTAATATTTTTAAAAAAATACTTATTAATTATGTTTTGATAATAAAGCATAATATATTTGCAAAAAAATACAAAATTAGTACAACTAAGAAAAATAAAATAATATTTTTATTAAATTATAATAAAGAGTATAACATTTTAATTATACAAACAAATCATTTACAATTTAACTTTTCGCGCTTTTTTGTCGGCAAAATCTTTTATTAAATCAGCAAGATCTAACTCTTCAGCAATTTCATTCTCGATTGAGATAGTTCCTAAAGAAGTGAGTCTGTCTTGTAGCATCGTACTCCTTAAATATGTTTTTATAAGTTCGAGCTTGGAAAAGCTCCGTTCCCCACTGGCAACAGTTACAGGAATCGTCAAAAAAATGCGCAGCGCAATCCATACGTTTGGATATAATCCTTGAAGCGAATGTATTTTAATGAAATTTAGCACAAGAAGAGGCGTGATTTTTTCCTTGTCTAATTTATCATTCAAAAAAGCTCTTATACTAATCAGTTCATCGCTTAACAAAATGCCATTGATATCGGCGGAGTTCTCAACTGTTAACTTATTTTGTAAGTCTGTGCACGATTTTAAAAGCTCCGTTCTGTTGGGTGATTTGTCCAAACAAAAGAGGAAATTCTATGATTTCGAATATGAATTCAATTGTTTAAATCTTTCTTTGATGGATGAAATAGCCGTATCTAACAGTGGGTTAAAAAATTCAACTTCCAGTTTTTTTTTCTGGGCTCTCAATTGGTTCATCCTGTGTGTTTTCATCAAAACGATGTTTTACACGTCTTACCCTATTAAGCGATTTAAATATCGGTTTAATTTGCAATTGATCTGCAAGTTCTCTTGCTGCAACCATTGCTTGTTTAAAACCATCTTTCCTGTAATTTTGTAAAAATTTAATGCAATTCTCCAACATTTTGATACAATGTGCAAGGTCCATTTTTTTGCCTGAAGTGATTTACTTACAACGTTGACTTGAAACAATACATCGTACCAAGCAATTAAAGATACAAAAAATCCAAAGTCTCCTAATTGTTCTGCCAAGGTGATTGCTTCGTGCGCTACGGCAGGATTTTTTTTTTCGTTTTCATTTAATGTTACCAAAGCATCATGCACACTGCTTATTTGATAACGTATTGCTTTCCAGCTTTCTATCTTTGCCTCCCAACGTGTATCACTCAATGTTTTGAGAGTGAAAATTTCTGCATTACTAGTTAAGACACTCCATCGATAAGTCGAAGCAGAAAAGAGTGAATAGTCGTTGTATGATCCCAAAAAAGTTTACGGAATTTAATGACGATTTTGCAGCATCACATAGAACAAGGTTGAGTGAATGACTTCCGCAGGGAACATAGGAAGGTAAAGGATTTAGCTCTAAAATCCGTTTCTGTACGCCTACATTTTTGCCTTTCCTGTTTGCGCCGTTGTCATATCATTGACCTCTGCAATCGCTAAGTTTGAGTCCAAATTTTATTAATGTATCGGTTATAATTTCAGAAAGGCCAAAAACCCGTAGAATCGTCCACCGTAAAAAATCCTATAAAATGTTCCTTGATTTCGATGATATCGGTAGATATATCAACAAATCGAATTGTGAGAGAGAGTTGTTCCTTGTGGGAAATATCAAGAGTACAGTCAGCAATAATAGCAAAATAAATTGCTAGTGAAGCTCTCGCTAGAATGGTACTAGTTATTTTCGTTGCCACCAAGTCGATCAGTTCATTTTGAATTATTTTTCCGCAATAGTGATCGGAAATATCGCCATTAAGTGCGAGCGTCACATGATTTGACATTACAGGGTCAAATTTAGCCAGCAATTGAACGAGTCCTAAAAACTTACCATTGCTTGGTTTGTATAATTTATCTGAGCTTCCTCTGAAAGCCATGTTATTGATTTCCAGGTACAAAGTAATGCTTATCAATCGCTCAAGTACGCTTTGCCATCGTGCGCTCTCTTTTTCAATTAATTTTTCTCTTCTTTGTCTATTGTTTTTCCTGTTTGCATTCGTATTTTAGTCTCTATCCACTGCTGATAAGCATTTTTATGAGCCGCACTATTTTCATGATATCGAAGAGTTTCAGATAGCTTCTTCCAATTATTAAATCCATTTTCTGCTAAATTTGAAGTTTTGTTTCTCTCAAAAAGTCGACAGCAAAAACAAAATACAGCATTTTTAGATGTTGAACAAATAAGCCAACATCGAGGAAAAACTTCACCATTTGGAAGTTTTCGGTTGTAATAAAAACTAGAAAAATGACGACCCTTTTCATCGATAGGGTATTTATCCAAAATGACTTGATTGGGACCCATTTTAAGAATATAATCAACAACTTAATTGCTACGATGAACTGGCCACAAGGCGCAATCCGAGAAGTTTAATGACTCGGATATTTCTTCTATACTTTTACAAGTACCTTCGTCCGCCACATCTTGATTATTGGGCTTGTCATCATCAACGTTAAACTCATTTGCATCCGAAGTTGGTTTAGGCGATTCAGATCTAACTTCATTATAAATTGGAATTGGTTCTGATGCAGCGACAGTATTATCAATGATATTGACCGTAGGAACTAAAGGCGCTTTGGTATTAGAGTCATTAGAGAGATTTGTATCTGTCGGTAACTTAAAATAATTATCAAGGTTTTTATGTTTTTTTCGAATTTCTTCCTCTTTTTCTGCTTTTCTTTTTCTATACTCATATCCGGAAGGTTTAGGTTTTTTCTTAGAATTCTCGCTCTCCATCTTTAAAATGAAATGTTATCAGCCTGCTACAAAAAAAGGATAACAAATATAGATAGGAAAAAAATAATTTTGAATTTCATATAATTTAATATTTTATAATAATCTGAAAACTACATTTAGTACTGGACATGTGACACTGGATAGAACAGACTACAAATACAAAAAATTTGATGGACGAAGATACCTTTCATCCAATCGTCTTTGAAATATATTCTTTTTCCGTACCTAGTTGTACCTAGTACCTAGAAATGCCCTTTCACTAAACTGCAAAGCCTTGCCAATAAAACTTGGAACAATAATTAATAAAACTAATAAATATTCCAAACGCAGTTTGATGTGATGAAATCAGTTTAATATTTATAAAGTACTAGCACTACCCGTCGCGGCTTCGCCCGCGAAATCATGAATAGCTAAATAGCGAAAGCATGAAAAACTTATACACAGGAGCATAGGGAATAACGAAAAATTTTTCGTCTGAAAATCTATTATTCCCTATGCTCCTGTGTACAAATTTTCATGGGAGCTATCCCATCCAGTGAGTCGACTGTACACACGCTATAAGAACCGGACACGAATTCCCAAAAATAAACAACATGACACTGATCAAACAAAATGAAAAACCATTCCACCCCTTTTTTACCCCATTAGGGGTGGAATTTGGAAAAAAAATAGAAATTACTTTTTAGATATTAATATGAAGAACATTCACTCCAAGAATCAAATTGGTATCTTAATTCGTTGCCGAGAAATGCGCCAAAAAATGTAAAATGTCATAAAAACAATTTACCCCCGTTTTCACCCCCTTTATTTGTGGAAATTTCGGAAAAAGCATAAATTAGTTTTTAGATATTAATATAAAGAACATTCGGTCCAACAATTAAATTGATATCTTAATTCGTTGCCGAGAAATGCGCAAAAATGTAAAATGTCATAAAAAAACAATTTACCCCGTTTTCACCCCTTTAGGGGTAGAATTTCTAAAAAAACAGAAATTGTTTTTTTCGGTATTTGTGTAAAGAGTATTTTAGAACAAAAATCAAGTTGATACACCGGTTATTTTCTGAGAAAATTGTAAAAAACCTAAATGTCAATTTTACCCCGTTTCAACCCTTCAAAATTTAAATTTCGTAAAATCCTTTCTTAGCACACCTCTACACGCTAATAGGAACATATCCTATAAATTTCATGTCTCTAACTTTAATAGTGTCGGCTGGCCGTTGATGAGTGTATGAATCAGTCAGTCAGTCAGTCAGGACATTCTCCTTTATATATTAAGATTTGAAAAATTGAAAAAATCATTTCTTATTTACGTTTCATAAATTATAAATTTCTATAACTTATGGTAATTTTCAGGTAAATTAGAATAACTTTACGCCATCAGAAATAAATACAACATAAATGTATAATATTTTTTATCTTGATTTTCTCTCAATCACTAAATGCATGAAAGGTATCGCGTCCAAACATCAAATCGTTCACTTAGCTTCTATATCACTCTTAATCCTTACCAGTAAAATGTTTGAAGTTTAAATGAATCAAGAGGTAAGCAAATCCGACGACTATTCAACGAGAGCACGTGATCTATATAAATATCAATCTGCAGGTATCGCTCACAAAAATTTTATGCAAAACTCTTAGGTTAGCCCAGAAAATTCGCGTCGTCCGCAACGCACGAGTGATAGGTGCAGTCTGCCAACTGCCAAATATACAATATACTTTGTATATTTGAAATAAAGTTTTATAAATCATTTTTGCTGCAGATTTTTTGTAAAGTTTTATAAAAAAATAAATAACATAATCCTCAATTTACCCGAAAGCAATTAAAGAAAAGAATTAGGAAATAAATTATTACAATTAAATTATTTCAAAATTTTTTTTTTTTAATTTGAGAAATTAGTTTTACAGTTAAGATTGAATAAAAACAAAAATCGATCCAAATGGAAGAACACAAAACTTTCTTAGTATTAAATTCTGCTAATAAAAATAAAAATAATTTTTAATTAGGCGCACTCAATAGCTAATACCCGAATTTCGCAGATATTTTCTATAGCATTACTGCAACTTCTACCTACATTCTTATTCTTCTGAAGAATTTTATTACCTTAAAATTCCAAAACCAGTTGGCGCCCTAAAGCGTCCAGCGCCCTGGGGCGCCGCCCCAGCTTGCCCACCCCAAAAGCCGGCACTGTCCACATTAAAGACAAGGTGATGACTTTTCATGGAACTGATTCCATGTGAGTAAAAACTGTAGATGGTACAGTTCTGAAGCAGGTCAGTAATTTGGAATATCTGGCTGTATTTATCTTACATTACAAAACATTATGTGTTAAAGAAGCTGCACAGGTTCAACCATATAGGCCTATGTAGATCCTCAGGAGAACTCTGAACTCAACAAGGAAAGAAACACCCCTACAATTCGATGTCCCACCCCACACTTCTCTAAGGGTATGGGAATTGGACGTAAGTCCTCATGGTTATAAAGCCAGTCGTATTCACGCGGTCAAAATGAGATTTCTCAGGCATATGGAAGTCACTAGCAATCGTAATTATGTCGTGTATGCCAGAGATAGCTGCATTACGCAAATCGAGCTGATAAAGCATTAGTTCTGTGACTGTGTGTTGTTTATAGCGTGAAGAATTATTGAGTATAGACATTTTTAATTCGTAAGCTTTCATTATTTATTGCATTATTATTCGTTGGACAGTTGTAATCTGAGAGAATATTTGTGCTTGCGTGTCTGTTTATAAAAACGGTTATTACAATTGTTGAGTAACGAAGTCTCTGGTATTAGTTTATTTATTTCACTGTTTAAAGACGACGATCCGAGGGGTCTTTGTTATATAGTACCCGCTCTTACCATCCCAACTGAACATACACGGTTAATACACAGATTGCAGTTTTTGTTACTGTGCACTAAAAAAGGATTTAGTAATAATAATAATGGCTCCCGTGTGTACAGGCAGGACAATGAAACTTGAACACTGAGGTCTCGATGCGCAGTAGACAAGCGCCTCGTTGCGAGGCTAACAAAATTTTCATTCACTTCGCACATGCGCAGAACAGTTTTGTGCAGTGTTCAGGAATGTGCACATCGGGCTTTGCAAACGTGGTGTATAGTCATTTACAAATTATACTGTGACGACAAAAGTGTTTGTGTTAATCAGTGAAATTAGTTGTAGGCTGCCTATTTACATTTTATTAGAGCACGTAGGCCTATTATTATATTTTAGAAAAGTGTTAATAAACTATTTCATAATTGCGCGTATATGTTTTAAATATTAGTGTGAAACGTACATTAATATGTCCTCCAAAATTTCCAAATTGAGTTCAAAAACTCTGCATATCCAGACTCGTGAGGTAGTGTGGAATGTGTATAATTTCATGAAGAGTGAGGCTGAAATTGGGAAACCTCTCTTAGATTTCCATAAAGTACAAAAGCGTGTTGCAAAAGCGACGGGTATTTCTCATAGCTCCGTGAGGAGAATAATAAAGGAAGGTCAACAGCTACACAGTCCAGATGCAGAAGCGGGGACATCATTTAGCACACCGGGAATGAAACACCGCGTTCGTAAACCTATAACAAGGCTTGACGATTTTGATAAACAAGCGGAATGATCACTGTTGCACACCACTATATAAAAATTATCCCAATTAGCGCTTTCAAGCTTCACAGCTCATCGTCAGAAGCAGAATTCCGATCTGACGATGAGCTGTGAAGCTTGAAAGCGCTAATCGGGATAATTTTTATATAGTGGTGTGCAACAGTGATCACTCTGCTTGTGATTTCAACCACTAACACAACTTTCATCATTAAGATTTTGATAAAGGTGTAACAGTTAGGAGAACAGTTCGGAATTTTTACATTGAAGAAAAGTGTCTCCCAACGGTAAAAAAGCTGTTAGAAAAATTAAAAGAATCTATCGACTTTAAAGGCAGCAGTAGCAGCCTAAAAATTATTTTGAAGGAAATAGGCTTTAGGTGGGTAAAAACTAAATATAATCGACCTGTGTTAACAGAAATTCACGAAATAAGAGCTATGAGAATACATTATTTACAAAAAAAATTTAGAGAAGAAGGCAGAACCGTAGTATATCAGGACGAAATATATATTCATAGCAGCCGCACAGTTCCGTACACCTGGAATGATCAGATTCAGCCTGGTGGCTACGCTGTTCCAGTTTCGAAAGGACAAAGATCAATTTTTGTTCACGCCGGCAGTCAATACGAGTTTGTTCCAAACGCACTGCTGCTTTCTAAATCTAACCAAAAGACAGGAGATTACCACGATAACATGAACGCTGACAACTACAGAGGTTTGATTGAAGAAAAATTGGTCCCGAATTCGCCCGCCAACAGTGTGTTGGTAATTGACAATGCCAGCTATCATAACGTACAGCTAGAAAAAACACCTACGTCTAATTCTACGAAACGTGATATGCAAGACTGGCTAACACGACACTCAATACCGTTCCGTCCTGATATGGTTAAAGCAGAACGTTATGAAGTTGTTAAAATGTATAAATCAAACTTTAAAACATACTTAATAAATCAAATTCTGCAAAGCAGAGGACATTTATTTTTAAGGCTTCCCCCTTACCACCCTGAACTAAATCCTATGTGGTCAGAAATTAAGCGGGGTGTTGCTGAAAAAAATGTAACGTTTAATTTAAATGATGTGAAAAACTTATGTGAAGAAATAATTTCATCTGTGACTGCTGACGATTGGGAAAAAAGATGCAAACATGTAGAAAGCATTGAAAAAGAATATCTGGAAATGGAAGCTATTGTTGATAAACAGTAGACCGCTTCATAATTAATCTTGGAGGAGAGAGTAGTTCAGACAGTTCCGACGATTTTGCTGAAGAGGAAGATGGTAATATCTCTGGAATAGTGGTATTGCCTGACAGCGACTGAAAACTTCCTTCAAACGTAAGTACTGTAGAATAGTTTTTGTAGTTAAATAACTCCAATATTATTTTCTAAATGTAGTACAAATTTTTAAATTTAATTAAATATTTGCTCAATTATTCTTGTTTATATTTTTTATTATTATTAATAATAAATAAAAATTTTCTTACAAGAATATATTTTTTTAATATATAACACTATTTAGATAGTATAAATTATCATCATCAAAACTATTATGATGACAGTTTATATTATCGAAACAGTGCCTTATTAAAAAAAAACAAAAAAAATATTCTTGTAAGAAAAGTTGTATTTATTGTTAATAATATTAAAAAAATAATTAAATATGAATAACTCAAAATGTTCTCAAATTTATAACTTTAAAATAAATTTAGGTTACATACATTAAAAACAATGCAAGTAACAAATATATCAAAAACTGTAAATGACTGTTTTCGAAGTAATGAGTACATGTAGTACTATGTTACACATACTAAGTAACATCAGTGATGTTAAGTAACAAAATAGATAAAGTTAAAATGTAAATAGATTTCTGGCAAGAACATCATAAGCGTGCAAGTTTTGTTTTGAAGGGACTGTACGTGTTAGAGACACGCTGTGTTATCGTATACTCTCCTGTCTCGAGTACTTTTTGAGTGGGGGTAATTCATACAGTGGGTCTGTGCCGATGACTGTTCAGGAATCACTGGCGGGCCTATACCACCGAAGTAGCTTAGGAGAAGGCAGGGTAGGCTGCCTTATGTGATCCGTACGGCATACAAGGAAGGCAGTGTGGCCAGCACTACGCTTCAGCCGTCCATTATTATCCCCAGGATGTTATCCCAGGTACTCATTGTTAACAGGATAAGTCGACCTGGTGGCTGAAAAACGCACCTTGATTTTATGGTGCGGCCCCGAGAATCGAACCCAGGACCTCTAAATTAGTAGCCAGGTGCCATACCCACTGGTCTACTGAGCCGCCAAGGATTTAGTAACACTGAATAAAAAAACCGATTAGAGAGCTTGTAGAAGCGACCCAGAAGCACGTTATTGCGAGTATACAGGCTTGTATACCTTTCTTATTATTCATGAAGGCTGCACAAATACGTTTCTTAGAAAACAGAATTCTATTCTAAAATATTAGTGTGTGTGTGTGTGTGTGTGTGTGTGTGTGTGTGTGTGTGTGTGTGTGTGTGTTTTAAAATTTGCAGCGCTAATTATTAATAATTGTGAATGAAATGAAGCGGTTATTGACAGGAACGAGAGTTGAAGACAGGATTGACAGGAGGAAATTGGAGCCTGTGACTGACAGTAATGGTAGAGAAAGTTAAATTCTAAGGAGAGATGTAGTGTCACAAATATAATGACTAAATCGTTACAACTACGGTACTCAGAATAAAAAAACTTTTTATTGTGGTTGCTCTCCCCTTACTTAATTCTACGCTTCTCCAAAATACTTCTAACTGCGTTCACATTGTTCCAGAAAATAAACTTTCCTTAACGTATCCATAAAATATCTATTCCTGTTTTCCATGAATATTGTTTCTAATGGCGGGGCACATAAACTCATGTTAGTTATTTGGGTCTAACAAGTAAATACTGTACTCTTCTCAGCAATCGTCTATTAACTTTAATTTAGATCACGTCACAACACTCCGCTTCTTAATTTTGATCTTCGAAATACGACGTTATTAGTTTAATAAAGTAAGTAAGACTTGTTTGTTAACTGTTGTTGCCTGAGACTTAAAACAGACGTCATAATCAAGTTATAAACATTTCTTTATATATTTATATATTTTTCACAGTATAAGAAGCAGTTCATGCAAACGCTGAAAACTTTAAGATTTTGGTATATTAGGCTGGAAAATAACAAAAGTGCCTACGTGACTGTAGCATGCTGCAACGATTGATGCTCTTCAAGACGTATTACTAGTAATTCTGCGCGTAACGTTCTAGATCATGGAATATGTCCCTTTCAGACGTTACGTGACTATTCCGCCGGGAACCAGGCCTGCCATGTCATTACAATGCAAGGCGGGCGAAGTACAAATACTGTACAAAAAAGCGGCCAGACCAGATTTTAGACCAGCGGTGTTAGATTGACGTTCGGAGTGTTCGTTATTGCGGTTGGTGGAAAGTCATTAGTGTGTTAATTAGTACTAAACTGGAATAAGGTAATATTTTATGTATGTTGGACTCATTTAATTTGAATTATTGTATAAGAGTGCGTTTTTTGATTTCTAACTGTTGTTTGTGGCTAATTAAAGTTTGTAATTTGTGACTTCATTGATGTCTGTTATTCTGTTTCCACTGTACAACACGACAATCTATGAAACCGTCTCGTAACAATACTATAAGTTGAATTACATTAGCTGGATACAGTATAAAGCTCTTAGTAAATCAGTATTTAATCCTACATAAACGTGCAAATAAATAATCTATTTACGAATAAGAAAAATATAAATTTTCTTTCAAATCCTTTAGCACACAATAAAAATTCACAGAAAAAAAATATTACCACAATTATCAGAATAATTAGAGATACATACAATTAATATATCACATGCACGAGCATAAGAAAGGTAATGTTACAGTGATCTTTTATATCGATAGATTAACGACATCATGCAATTGCAAACGTATCGTGGTCAACGGAGTGGCCAACAGGCATCAGCTGATTTCACGGTTTGAAAAAATGTATGTTCGCTGACATGAATGGGTAGTGATTAAGTATACAACGAAGTATATGCGTGTGTATGTGTTTCGTGTGCTCTCAGTTTTGTAACATATGAGACAGTTGTATTGTACATTTTTAATCCGACAAAAATCTATCATTGGCTGACAATGGTGACTATTAAATCTCTGTCAGGACGGACATTAAAACTGCAAACATTTACACGTCGTCTGCTCATGATTGACTCAATCAGTACCTGGGTTTATCAGTGATTTGACGTTTTCATGAATCACTGTTGCAGGATTGTTAATATAACCCTAATGTTAGTGTTGATTTCTAATGTGCATCAAAAACATTTTTATTTTCATATCTATTTGATTTAAATTATATCTAATACTAACATTTTTTAGTATTATAATTTAATTGAAATAAAATTATGTTAATAGTATTAATTATACACTACAGCTATAATTTGTGAAGCTGTTTAATGTTAAAAATGTAACCAACCTACGAGTATTAACCGCACGCTGTAATAACTGTAAGACACACTGTCAAATCCAGGTCCTCAAAAATATTGAGAGAAAAAATTGTATGAACAAACAAAAATAATGTAAATATGTTACACATTATACGAAATTAAATTGTTTGCTTATTACACCCCCCCCCCCCCCCACACACACACAGTAGAAACGTTTTAAACTTTATTTACTACGAATGACAAGAAATTCGAGATGTTATATAAATAATAAATAATTCGTCCTAAAATTATGGCAACGAAATTCTAGTATTACTGAAGTAACTTCTCAAATTGTAACCATAGCTTTCTGTCCCCTTTTCTATGGAATCGTAAAATTTATCAATAGGTTTTTTTCCTTCCTCAATAGCTGAATAACCCTTCTTCTGGAGCTAAAGCACTAATTTTGCTGACAGTCGTAATAAAGCACTAGATCGGACGATAGTCGTTGAAATCGTCGATAATTATCAGAAATTTAATTGAGAAAGTTGTGTTGGTGGTTATAATCACAAACAGAATAATCACTGTTGCACACCACTATAAAAAGTTATTCCGATTAGCGCTTTCAAGCTTCACATCTTATCGTCAGATCGGAAAAAATTTGACTTGTAAAACTGCAATGAGATTTTATTTTATCATTATGCTTAACCTTAAAATTCTAAACGGTATAATTTTCTTTCAATTTTACAGGCGAGGAAATTTCTGCGTAGAGTAAACAAAGCAGTCTACCATTTTCATGAACAATACAATACAGTTGTATAAACAGTTACTGGTACTTAACGTGATCGGATTTTTTCCGATCTGACGATGAGCTGTGAAGCTTAAAAGCGCTAATCGGAATAATTTTTTATAGTGATGTGCAACAGTGATTATTCTGCTTGTGATAATTATCAGTGTAAGGATAAATACTCCTATCAAACGAAGAAGACCTTCAAATCAAATTTTTTCCGAAAGAAGAAATTTGAAGTTTTATAACACCTACAATTTTGATATAAAGGACATGCAATTTAGAATTCAATAACACTTGTTTGGAACGTAGATTGCAGTTAATGCTTCTTCATGTTTGTGATCTTGAGTTGAAGTACTGAATGTGATAATATAGGACTGAACTTTAAATGATAGGCCCTTCATTAAAGTTTGTTTTTGTAAACAGGTTATGGTTAATGTTATTTGACGATTAATAATTGAGTTCCTGATAGTATACGTGAATGTGATTACAATTTAAGTAAATGAAAAGGTTAAGGAATGGCATAGTGTTAGGCTAGGTTAAGTGTAAGTTTGAGATTATATGGGTTGGCTGAAAAAGGAGTATGAGTCAAATTCTCTTTATGACAATTGATGAATGACTATGATTTGGATTATTAAGGGACAACATTCGTTTCTGCAGTCCGTTAAAACAGATTTTGACAGAAGAGTTTGTTAGTAAATCATTAATGTCATCAAGCATTTTTATGAAGAAAATACGAATTTCATATTTGAACAAATCATACTAAAGTACCTCAGAGATCAGTTGTTGCATAGGAAAGACCATTGATGTTAATTGTGTACTTGCAAGAGTCAATGAGAGAGAGAGAGAGAGAGAGAGAGAGAGAGAGAGAGAGAGAGAGAGAGAGAGAGAGTGATGAGGAAATGATTATGTTAGGATGATTAAACAGTGTGTTGGATGGTTGCACGGCAAGAGAGGCTGGAAGTTTGAAGAATTATGTGATCACGCCAAGGTAAAATTGGGCTGCGAGATATGATTAATGCCTTGAGAATTTGTGAGATTAATTAGTGCCAATCCACATACTCAGAAAGCATGAATTCTTCCCGAGTGAGCTTCAAGATTCCAAGTGTTCGAAAATTTTCTGTAACTATTTCTGCTATAACTACTATAATTTCTGCTAAGCTACAAACACCACCACCACTACTACTACTACTACTACTACTACTACTACTACTACTACTACTACTACTACTACTACTACTACTAGAGGAGATGGTGGGAATATGGAATATGGTGTTAATATGGAATTCATATCTAGCGGTTGCGGTATTAGAGCGACGCCACTCGGATGTCGGTTAAACTACAGCTGCTAGCGCTACAAGAGGCTTGCACGTGAATGAAAGAATTTGTTGCGAGTTTGTCTTTGGAGGAGAGAGGTTATATTGTTCACCGTGTTACAAAAACTTTTGCAGTTCGTCATATCGTATTTTTTCTAAGCTTCCCCGGAAGTGCAAGGTAAGCTGTCTACTGTGGTTCGACTGAGTAGCATATCAATGTATTATTATAGAGCATATGCAATAGATTATGTCAAACTCGAGACGATATATGAAAACGTAAATTCAAAAAATGGCGATGGTGGTAATATGGAATATCAAGAGTGGTGTTAATATGGAATACTAGTATAGAACCACCAATTTAGGAAACAAAGTATAACATGATTTTTTTATTATTTTTTAGATGGGTCGAACTAAACTAAATCGTCCAAATCGTGGAATTAGAAAGCAGTGGAAGGAGGATGACATGGTGACGGCACTACAAGCAGTTCGCAAAGGCGAAATGGAATACAAAAAGGCTGCCATGGT
Source organism: Magicicada septendecula (assembly GCA_034769895.1). Classification (NCBI taxonomy): domain Eukaryota; kingdom Metazoa; phylum Arthropoda; class Insecta; order Hemiptera; family Cicadidae; genus Magicicada; species Magicicada septendecula. Next base: position 273,104,192 of record CM068368.1, read on the forward strand.
GTTCTCTGTTCCGAGAACCACATTGTTTCGTCTGTCAAACAAGAAAACGGTCGATCCTAATGCAGCTGCGACAACAAAACTAGGAAGGAAGCCTATACTACCCGCTCAAATAGAAGAAGAACTGGTTAAATATGCATTGGTGATGGAAGCTAAATTCTACGGGCTCACGAGGCAGGATTTAAGAAACATGGCGTACCAACTTGCCGGAAGGAATGGTATAAAACATCCGTTCGGCAACAATGAAACGGCAGATAGAGCTTGGCTGGACCATTTCTTGTTCCGTCACAGAGGTAAGATCTCTGTACGTAAGCCCACTGGAACGTCATTTGCTCGTGCAATGGGATTCACGAGAGAAAATGTCAGCAAATTTTTTGATATTCTGGAAGCTGAATTTGATAAAAATAAATTCACTCCACAACAGGTCTACAACGTAGACGAAACAGGGTTAACTGTGGTGCAGAGCAAGATTTCAGAAGTAATAGGGTTGAAAGGAAAAAGATAAGTTGCTGCTCTTACATCTCCAGAGAGGGGAGGCCTTATGACAGTTATTGCTGCTATGAGTGCCAGTGGTGTTTTTGTCCCTCCTATGATCATATTCCCAAGAAAAAACATGAATCAGCAACTAATGAAGGGGGCTCCACCCGGCTCGGTTGGCGTTTGTCATCCATCTGGTTGGGTACAAACTAATTTATTCAGCCAGTGCACTTCATTAAATTCTCCAAACCTTCGGAAGAATCTCCAATTTTACTAATTGTGGACGGTCACAATACCCATACAAGAAACTTGGAGGTAATCGAAAAGGCACGAGAGAATCACGTCACAATTGTAAGCTTACCCCCTCATTCCACGCACAAGCTACAGCCGTTTGACAAATCATTCATGGGGGCACTGAAAACTCACTACAGTGAGGAAATCCGCAAATGGATTAGTCACAACAACCGAGCTCTCACCCCCTTCGATACTGTTGAGCTGTTTGGCATTGCCTACTTGAAGGTTCAAACAGGGGAAATAGTTGCAAAAGGCTTTCGGAAAACTGGGATCTACCCCTTAGATAGGAATATATTCAGTGACGCAGACTTCATCGCTGCCGAAGCCGAAGCTGCCAAGAAAGGAGAAACGTCAATTGAAGTTCCTATCAACGAATCTACCAACAACATTTCTGCCTTTCAGCAAGACCATTCAAATGAAGTTAGCGGAATCAAAGAACCCACATCAGTACAAAATGAGATAGTTTCACCCTTCCATCTCTTACCTGTGCCAGTTAGCAAGAAGGCTGTGTCTAGAAGGGGTGGCAAATCCAGATCAGCAGCTGTAATAACATCCTCTCCTTACGAAAAGGACTTGGAGTCATCCCTAGAAAATCATCCTTCGACATCAGCAGGAAAGTCAAAAATCAAACCAAAACCAAAAAGTAAGAACTCCGCTAAAGGAAGGAACAGTAACCTACCAAAAGCCAAAGAAGCATGAAAGTATCCGAATGTTCATCGTCTGAGAGCGAGGAAGATGTTGTTTGTGTTCCAGACGACGACACCGACTTGGAGGAACTAGGCACAAATCCTGATGATGGAGACATGCTTTGTGCCTATTTTGCGAAGCAAAATTTTCAGAAGATAGGAGTGGTGAAACCTGGATTAAATGTGTTTTGTGTAGCATGTGGGCACATGTAGAATGTGCAGGTGCTGAAAAAGATTATTACGTGTGTGATTTCTGCAAATGAAAGCACTTTATTTTTAGCGATACGGGTATTCCATAATACCACCCTATTTTCAATGGACCAAGAAGTGCATCTTTTCAGAGGATATAATTTTTTGATGTGGTATTAGCATTATATATAATTTCAATGTTGTCAGCAGATGTAGCATTAAATGAAACACCAGTCTATATTAATAGATGTGTGAAAATTTAACCCAGAAAAATTTTTTTTAGTAAATACAAAATGGTATTCCATATTCCCACCATCTCCTCTACTACTACTACTACTAATACGACTACTAGCATAATAATAATAATAATGAAATAAACATTAACAAATAAAGTGTCATTGTCGTTGTATGCTCAATAGTTACCGTGTTAAAGATTAATCCTATAATTTTAAGGAAGAATTAATATGAAACCATGACTTTTTATAAATATTCACTATACGATAAAATATAAATTCAGTTGTACCCACTTAATATTTATATATTGTATACTTTAACATATTTCAGCATTTGTTTTATTAATTTTGAAAGTTCTGTACAAGCCTAAATGCAACGGTGCTTCCTACAAAACATTTGAAGTGTAGCTTTTAATACTGTTACGTAATGTGGAACGTTCTCGTGCGTTCGATGGTATCGTTCTACAAGCTTCTCGACTCGCCGGTGTGTATTTCTGCCAAGGCCGCGCTCATGTATCCTCTAGAGCTTTCTAGTGCTTGTTATGCACGCATTTTATGCAATCCTGTAGATTATAAATAGCCCACACCTGCCGCTTAGTTTCAGTTTAATTCGGGAAATTACTCAGTGCGTTTCAAGTGGCTATTAGTGAAAACTGATTATTGTTTACATTATTAGTTGACATTATTATTGCGTGCGAACAAATGTAATTTGAATTATTGTACAAGTATAATCTTGTTGAGTAACTTGTTAATTACATACAGTCAATTGTGATAATTACAGCTGCTGTTTAGTGACTTCATTGGTGCCTTGTATTTTGTTTTCCACTGTACCATACGACTATCAGTGAAACCGTCGTAACAGTGGGTAAGGAGTGTGACAAAACCGTTAACAGTGGAAACAGTGGACACTTTGTAGAAGACTAGTGTAGTTCATAATTAATCTGTAAACATTGATACCATACAGATCATGGAAACATTTCAAGCGCTGCTGCGGCAGACAGAGAAACAACAAAAATTAGAACGACAACAATAGGCGGAAGAGACAAAAGAAGAACGCCGACGGGAAAGACAAGAAGCAGAAAAACGACAAGATGAGAAACCGGAAGAGAGACAGGAAAGCCTCCTGCTGGAAACACAAGAACGCCAGAAAGCATACTGCTCAATTCAGAAGAACGACAAAACGACAAGACGTGAGGCAGAGTAGGAGGCAGAGGAACGGAAGCGTGAAACAGACGACATCAAAGCGTTAATACAAGAGCAAAAACAGATGCAAGAACAAACCGTTGCAGAATTGGGTGTATTACGAGGTGAGCCTAATAACCAATTTACTAGAATGTCTGACGTAGAAGAATCCAAGTCAAATAAAATAGCTGAAGTAGAAAAATCTGGCTCGAGTATGGAAAAAACCATGTCAACAAAAATAGAAGACTCAATTGCAAATATAAAAGAGCAGATTAAGAGTAAAGTAGAACAGTTAATGGAAATACAGCCATGCGTAAAAACAAAAAAAGACATTGAAAATAAAAGAACAGAGACAACTGCAGCTGGAGCAGTTCATGTCAACGCCCCAACAGTTGATAGAAGCACGCACTGGGCGACGTATCTTTACTAATTTGAAGCCACTGCTAGCGCAAATAATTGGACGGAGAAAGACAAGGCAGTTTTACTCGTTCTCGGTATAAAAAGATCTGCCGCAGAGCTATTAAAGCAAGTGCTACCTGACAACCAGAACATCTATACCGAATTTATAAAAGCTGATACGGTACGGTACGGTATTTATGAAAGATGATAAAAGCGGTTTACGGTATGGTGATAAATATTTGCGAGATGTGTACTGCACTCAGTTGAGAGAAAGGCGACAGCATTCCGGGGAGAGTATTCAAGAGTTCGAAGTAACTATCGACAGACTAAGTAGACTGGCTTATCCTGAAGCGCCAGAAGATTTTCGAACGAGGTTTGCGATGCAGATATTTACTGATTGTGTCCGAGATAACGAACTACAGCAAGTGTTACGAATGCAAGATACTAGAATAGCGCGGACGCTCTGGTACATGCTGTGCTATATTTGAGGTCGTAAATTCAGCGTCTAGTTGGGCAAGTCATGAAGTCCGCGCTGAAAGATAGCGACGGCACAGACGATGAAGAGGAAGAACAAGGAACAGAGACCCAACGGTCAGTGCCGTGAAAATCTCAAGCGAACCTGGTGCTCTTGCAGCTTGAGAACAGCTACTGGACGGCCTGTGAAAGTGTTTGGAAAAGTAAATATACACCTACGCCTTGGTCAACTTGAGTATGACCATCAAGTACTTGTAGACATTGTGGATAAAGCAATTCTTGGTGTGGACATTATGAACGCATATAGATTTAAATACGTCTTCGAAACAATGTTTTGAGTATCGGAAAAGAAGAAGTAATGATCTCCACAATGAGTACATCAGAAAAATCGATGGACGTGATAAATCAAGTGGCCGTAACTGTTTCGCCAAACTCCGAAAAAATCAAGTCATGGTTAGAACTGAGGTTGATACAAGGGATAACCAGTGCTCTATATTAAAAATCCAGGTACTCAGTACACCAGGCATACTAATTGCCAGAAGTTTAGTAAAACCTGACGAAACCGGATATGTACCTATTAGAGTGGCGAATACTTTGGATCAAGCTGTCAATTTACAAAGCAATACTCACCTAGGTACAGTAAAATGTCTCCTGTGACCTCTGTACCCGAAATGATACAACAAAGTGGTTCGAATACTTTCAAATGACTAAAGGAACTTTAGGAATTGATGAAGAGATCTTCTAATGATCTCTCAAGTGGTGAGGTAAAAGAAGTCAGAGAGTTTTCACATGAATTTCAAAATTCTTTTGCAGTTCGGGGCCAGTTACTGGGACAATATTCGTACAATATCGCATCAACACCGATACGCCAACCTCCTCGTAGGCCTCCATTATCTAACCAAGAGGAAATGTCTCGTTTAGTATAGGACATGTTGACGAGGAATAATCGAGCCTTCGTCAAGGGATTGGTCTTCTCCGGTAGTGCTGGTGGCGAAGAAGGGCGGTGTATTACGTTTCTGGATAGACTACCGAAGGTTGAAAGACGTGACAAAGAAAGATTGTTATCCACTACCTGGCGTTGACGAATCACTCGACACGCTGTCTGGAGCACAGTGGTTTTCTACATTGAACCTGAAGAGTGGATATTTGCCAAGTGGGTCTTAATCTCAAGAAGACAAGGAACACACAGCATTCTCGGTCCCAAGTGGCCTATTCCAATTTAAAGTCATGCCATTTGGTCTCTGTAATGGACCGGCAATATTTGAAAGATTGATGGATCTGGTGCTCCGAGTCCTGAAATGGAAAACTTTCCTTGTTTTTTTAGACGATGACACAGTCATTGGGAAGACTTTCAAAGACCATTTGGAAAACCTTAAGAATGCAAGGTGCCCAACAGAAGCTGAGCCCGAAGAAGTATTCCCTATGCAAAAAAGAAGTACAGTATTTGGGCCATCTGCTCTCGGCAGCGGGTGTTAGTACGGAGCCCACTAAAGTAGCCACCGTAAGAGACTGGCTAGTTACTGAGAGTAAACACGAAGTTCGCAGATTCCTGGGGTTATGCTCATATTATTAACGTTTTGTCAAAGGCTTCGCTACTATTGGTAAACCACTGGATGAGCTAATGGAAAATAAACGAAACTTCCAGTGGTCGAGAGAGAGTGACTTTGAAGACTGCATTATGTTCGCAGCCAATTCTCCCTTTCCCAGCTTCCGAAGAGAAGTAGCTACATCATAGATACAGACCGATGTAGCTACTGGGCAGAACCGGAATCTCTTACCTCAGAGAACGGACTGCTGGAATGTGCTTGGAAAAGTGCAGATGGACGAGATGTGGTCATGTAGCTGATAGTTCCTCGAAGTAAACTGCAATCCGTTTTGAAGGAGTTGCATGGCGTTAACAAAACCCTTGACAAAATACGGAAGCGATTCTTTTAGCTTCACCTTCGCCACGACGTACAGGAATGGTGTCGGATATGTGATATATGTGCTGCAAGCAAGGGGCCACAAACCAGAAGCAGGGGGAAAATAAGACAGTATAACGTTTGACTGTCATTCGAGAGAATTGCCATAGACATTGCTAGATATTTCCCAGTTACTGACAATGTAAACCAGTACATCATGGTTATAGGTGACCATTTTACTAAATGGGAGGCAGCTTACTTAATTCCAAATCAGGCGGTTACCACTGTGGCAAAAGCGTTAGTTAACAACTTGTGTTGCCGTTATATAGCCCTTATGGAATTCCAAAAGGATCAAGGGAGGAATATCGAATCAGGAGTGTTTACGCCGTCTACTCGGAATTCGAAAGACCAGAGCAACTCCTCTCCATCCTCAGTCGGATGGAATGGTTGAGAGATTCAATTGGACACTTGGGCAGCATCTTTAGAAGGTTGTCGACGAGAACCAAATGGACTGGGTTCAAAGTATAGGCCTCCCACTATTCCTCATTGTGTATAGGTCATCAGTACACGACACAACCGGCATGGCTCCAGCAAAATTGGTGTTTGGGCAGTAGATTCGTCTTTCTGGGGCGTTGGTGTTCGGATCACCTGAGACTCAGTTCCAAGAGCCACAGAACTATTCCTCGCAACTAGAAAATCAACTGCGAGAAATGAATCGCTTGATAAGAGTACGGCTGAAGATTGTCGGTGATAAAATGAAAACTCGGTATGAAATTCGCAGCAATAGTATGGGTTTCCAAAAAGGAGATCTGGTTTAGTTGTTTGACCCAAAGTGGTGTCGTGGTCGTTAACCTAATCTTAAACGTCACTCTAACTGGGAACGACATTACACTGTGAAAAAGAGAATCAACCATGCTGTCTATCGGATTCAACAGGAAGGACAGCGAAAAATGAAGGTCGTCCAGCTAGATTGCTTGGCCAAGTATTGCTTCCGAGACGGTTTACCAGTTAGGGACGAAGAAACTTAAGGATGGGACAGTGTTATGTAATGCGGAACGTTCTCGTGCGTTCGATGATGTCATTCTACAAGCTTCTCGGCTAGCACTGCCGGTGTGTGTTTCTCCCAAGACCATGCTGATATATCCTCTAGAGTTTTCAAGTGCTTGTTAAGCACATATATTATGGAACCCTCCGGAGTATAAATAGCCCAAACCTGCCGCTTAGTTTAAGTTTACTTAGGGCGATTACTCAGTGCGTTTTAAGTGGTTATTAGTGAAAAGTGATTATTGTACGGGACTCTATTAGTTGACGTTGTTATTGTGTATGAACAAATTTAATTTAAATAAGTTGTTGATTACAAACTGTTAATTGTAATAATTAAAGCTGGTTTTTAGTGATTTAATTGGTGTCTTGTATTTTGTTTTCCACTGTACCATGCGACGATCTGTGAGACCGTCGTAACAATACTGTCTACAGGAAATATCCAAAAATTCAGAAATTATTAGTTTTGACAATCTTAAGTTGTCACAATAGTTTGTCTATAGAGTATTTAGGTATATATTACATAGTTTATTCACAAAGCAATTCAACAGCATGAACGAAAAATTTAAGCAATCGTTCTATAACAGTTAAAGAAACACAGTTAAGTTCCTTTAACACATTTTTATGATAACAAGATTTTTACTTAAGAGTGGGTTATTTAACGCTTTTATTAAACTTCACTTGCGTTCACTATAGTCAAATTTAAAATCAAATTTTCAACTACTTCCTAATAAGCTAGCGAGTCATTTTGCATACACAGTCACTGTGTATGACTGTATACTCTCAGGAGACTTTATATGACTGATGTTTTAGGACAATTATGTCTTTAAATATCATAATCTGTAGTATGGTATTTAACCGTAAATGTAGGTAACAAATATTAAGTTAAAAGTCTATAAAACAGTCTTGTCACTTAGTAACGGCAACAAATTTATGACCACTAATTACGCTAGCGGAAATTACATAGAAATTGATAGACAAATTCTACAGTAAGTGCTCCACGGACTGGTGAACGTAGAAATGAACAAATTTCCATACTATCGCATTGTCAGTAATACACTGTAGTACTTGGACCGAGAAGATTTGATATGTAAACGTTGTTTACAACCAACTACTCATAACGCGTTATCATAAATCTTAATTAAAACTTGTGGGGCATTACAGGTTTTCATAAGAAACTGAAAGACTGAAAAAATAGTTGCAAAGTGAAGTACAATGAACTCGTGGTTACATTTAGATAGGACTTTGATTTATACATGGAGCAGAGGAAAGATTGAGCTCAATTGTTATCATTGTAATCGGTTGAAGTCGGGTCTTAAATGCAAATATGAAAGTTAGCATAATTGTTTAAAATGCTACTTGGAAATTATATTCAGTTACTATATTTCAAGATTAAGGGCGCCCACGTATTTATTATTAGTGATCTTAAATCTCATATGATTGCTGGACGTAAGAATGTTTACATCGTATTCATTTCTTAATATGAAAGTAATCGTGTGCGACAATACAAGCATATAATATGCTGTAATATGCATGTATTAAATAAAATAAATATTTAAATTAATTTTAGTAATATGTAATAGACAAGCAGGTGTGAAATTGGAAGCTGAATTATAAACAGGAATCAACAGGAATGTCACGCGATTGCCGCTGAGAACGTGTACACAAGTAAATAGTGTGTATGCGTGAAGCCTGTTCAAGCCTGAAAGTTTGCAATCTCAACCCAAATAGATGGTAAATTAAATTTTTATTTAATTATAAGCAAACCATAAATATTAGAAAGAGTGTAAAGACTTCTAAAAATGCATAAGAATCAGACAAGTGTGCAGTGCGATTCTATGTAACTATGACGTTCAGTGCGAATTCTGTGCGATTTTTAGAGCATAGTAATTACACTAATGATGCGATCATTATGATAATTATGTATAATATGTGTAATTAAATTAGACAATGTTAGATCACCTTAAAAACCGCATTAGACATTGCAATTGGCAAAAATGTGCGAATATGTGAAATTGGACGAGAGTGGGGGAACAGACGCCGTGGACAGCTGCTGACCTGCAGAATTCTGTGACGACAGATGTGGTTTTTTTGGTGACTATAAATACGAGCCTAGGAGAGGCAAATTTACTCTTCAATCAGTTTTCAATTGCAGCGGTATGCTATGTCCGTCAGAGACGCGAAATTGTAATTACTTCAGACATAGTTAGACGCTATGTCCAATATCGACAAGATCTTTTGTTTATAAACTGTAAAGTATAACGGACAATACGTTAGTTCAAGTAATAAAAAAAGAACAGTAACTACAATTATCGGACGTCTACAAACAGTCTACAACTACAAACATCAACACTCTATACAGATGGCGAGAGAACATCAAGCAGAGGAACGATACGCATAGCAATAGAGGCGGTTTATATAACAACAGCAGCCGATTCAGAGCAACACTTCATTCCATTCTACAGCCAGCCGATGGGACCATGAAGGACGAGTGACTGGAGGACGACCAGTGGAACCGGAAAACGCAATAGGACCGACAGATCACTGGAGGACATGGGACAATCTGCAGGATTGAGGTGACGAAAAACCAATTTATAATCTATATCTATAAAAATGAATGTTTGTTTGTTTCTTTCTTTCTTTGTCCCGTATGCGTTCCTATACCATTCATCCGATTGCGATGAAACTTCGGTGAGTTGTTGAGCGCACGCCCGCGAAGGTTTATGAATTTTTTTCGATGGGGTCCTATGGGGGGTTATTGGGGTCTTCCACATCTCCTTCTAAACCACTGGACCGATTTCAACCGAACTTGGCACAAATATTTTATGCAACGGGAGAACCAACATAGGGTAGGTGTTTTTTCGATGGGGTCCTTTGGGGGGTCCTTTGGGGTCTTCCACATCTTCTCCTAAACCACTGGACCGATTTCAACCAAACTTGGCACAAATATTTTACGCAACGGGAGAACCAACATGGGATATGTGTTTTTTCGATATGATCCTTCGGGGGGTCCTTTTGGGGTCTTCCACATCTCCTCCTAAACCACTGGACCGATTTCAACCAAACATGGCACAAATATTTTACGCAAAGGGAGAACCAACATAGGACATTTTTTCGATACGATCCTCTGGGGGGTCCTTTGGGGTCTTAAAAACTATTAGATTTGGTTACTAGGCAACCCAATAGAATAGATTCTGTTCTAAATATATTATCGCATTAAATTGAAGACCACGTGAACGAAGTCGTGGGCAACAGCTATTTATTTTTAAGAAACCTACTTTAATTGAACTTTATTAATTAAACTAACATTTTCATTATGTACAACGTGAAACTCCGTAGCGAAGCACGGGTATTCTGCTATACCATTCATCCGATTGCGATGAAATTTTGCACGCTGATAGCAGGTACTCAACGGAAAGTTTTCCACTTTATTTGATAACAATAGGTTAAAAAGAACCGAAGTTATTGCAAAAAACGCATTTTTTAAACCCGCGGCTTCGATCGCGAATATTTGTATATGATTGTTGTGGTAACTGTAGAGTTGGTAAATTGCTAATGGTACATCTATATTAATAATATTCTTATATTGTAAGTTGTGAATATCCAAAAGCAATAGATCCATCATTCATGTTTCCTCGATACGTAAAATCAAAATTTGATAATTTAGTAGATATTTACAAACATGCAGTAACACAATTAGATGAAATGTTTATTCGTATAGAATAATACAAATAGTGTATACATAAGTATATTGATATCAGTTAGTCCATTTGAATATTTACATTTTAGTAGGGAAATGGAATTCTTATAAACAATACAATAATTAGTTGTTTGATTATATTGTAACATTGATTATAATTATAGTACACGTTGATTCTGACAAACCATACTCTTCGACATTTGAATATTCAGTAGGCCTATGTGCAGTAGGAATAATTAATTGTCGAGAATTATACTTAACCTACTTCATCGAGAATTATGCGATGAGCGTCAGTGATGTAGTATCAGTGCCTTTTTTCGTTAAAAACGTACCTAGAAATACGGTTTCTGAATTAGTACAACCATTTTACAATAGGTGGCGCGCGAGTGTACCACTTCTGAAACCCATTGTTTAGTTTAAAAGGTAAATATTCGTTTCAACAAATGAGTGTATTTCATATAGTTTAGCGGCAGTTCGTGTGTTTTCTGTGTATGAGTGCGCACGCTTGACAGAATTGAATTGAATCAAATACAAACAGCGACATTTCAGTTCGTAACATAACATAACAAGTGGTGTTGATTGTGACATTCCAATTGCCGGTCGACATTAGATAATAGATATCACATGGATTTTCTTTGCTTTTTCCAAGTGAATTTGTAATAGTCGTCACAAAGCATTACTTTCGCTCTCAAATCAATTATGCCACCCAAACGACAAGCGGTTGGTCGATCTACACCTCAAGCACGAAAGAAAAAGGCATCACGAGCTTCAGAAACAGACGAGCAACGGGATGCAAGACTGGAAACCGCTCGAGTACGCAATGCTCAAGCCTGTTCGTCTGAAACAGTCGAGCAACGGGATGCAAGACTGGAAACCGCTCGAGTACGCAATGCTCAAGCCTGTTCGTCTGAAACAGTCGAGCAACGGGATGCAAGACTGGAAAGCGCTCGAGTACGCAATGCTCAAGCCTGTTCGTCTGAAGCAGTCGAGCAACGGGATGCAAGACTGGAAACCGCTCGAGTACGCAATGCTCAAGCCTGTTCGTCTGAAACAGTCGAGCAACGGAAAGCAAGACTGGAAACCGTTCGAGTACGCACTGCTCAAGCCCGTTCGTCTGAAACAGACGAGCAACGGGAAGCAAGACTGGAAACCGTTCGAGTACGCACTGCTCGATCCAGACGAACACTGCACGCTGATTTAAATCTTGGTGCATTCCATTACGATGCTAATTATGATTACAGTCTTCATCCAAGTGTGGTTATTGGAAAAATGGATAAATTATGCGTGTATTGCAGTGCCCTCAAATTTAAGAATGAAACACCAGGAATGTGCTGCGCGGGTGGAAAAGTGAAATTGCCAGAATTACATTCACCACCCGAACCATTATCAACGTTGGTATCAGGTGACACAAGCCAATCGAAACATTTCTTGGCAAACATACGCAAGTACAATTCATCTTTCCAAATGACATCGTTCGGTGCAACAAATATCGTGCGCGAGAATTACATGCCAACATTCAAAGTGCAAGGGCAAATTTATCATCGTGCAGGATCACTACTACCACTGTCGAACACAGATCACAAATTTCTTCAAATTTATTTCATGGGAAACACTGATGAACAAATCGATCAACGTTGTCGATTCAATACGGGCACTAAACGAGAAATTGTCGCTGCATTACAAACTTTATTCGATCAACACAACGAATTAATTCGATTGTTCAGAACTGCCCTTGAACAAATGCCAGCTGATGACTACAAAGTTGTAGTTAGAGCAGACAAAACACCTGTCGGCCAACACGAAAGACAGTACAATGCACCAACAATTGATGAAGTGGCGATCATTATAGTTGGCGAAGAATTTAACTCGCGTGATATAATTCTTCATCGCAGAAATGGTGATGTTCAGCGAGTCTCAGAAACTCATCGCTCATACGACGGATTGCAATATCCGATTTTATTTTGGCAAGGAGAAGATGGATATCATTTCAACATCAAATTGAGAAATCCACAAACAGATGAGGAAACGAATAAGAAAGTCAGTGCCATGGATTACTATTCATATCGATTGATGATTCGTGAAAACGCTGAAAATCATATCCTGAAATGTCGACAATTGTTCCATCAATACATTGTCGATGTGTATGCGAAAATCGAAACCGAACGACTCCTCTACATTCGATTAAATCAAACCAAGTTGCGTTCCGAAGAGTACATTCATTTACGTGATGCAGTTGTTAATGATGGCAATGTGAATCCCAATAAATTGGGAAAAATGGTCATACTACCGGCCACATTTACAGGGAGTCCACGGCACATGCATGAATACGCACAAGATGCAATGACATATGTTCGCGCATATGGCCGCCCAGATTTGTTTATTACATTCACATGCAATCCTACGTGGGATGAAATAAAAGAACTTTTGTTAACTGGACAATCATCATCGGATCGTCATGATATTTCCGCGCGTGTGTTCAAACAAAAATTGAAATCTTTAATGGATTTCATTGTCAAGCATCATGTTTTTGGAAAGACACGCTGTTGGATGTATTCCGTTGAATGGCAAAAAAGAGGATTGCCACATGCACACATTTTGATTTGGTTGATCGAAAAAGTCACACCAGATCAAATTGATCAAGTCATCTCAGCAGAAATACCAGATGTCGACATTGATCCAAACTTATTTGAAGTCGTCACCAAAAACATGTTTCATGGTCCATGTGGCTTACTCAACAACAATTCACCATGCATGTCTGATGGGAAATGCACGAAACGATACCCAAGAGACTTACTTGCCGAGACTATCACTGGCAATGACGGATATCCACTCTATCGTCGACGATCAACTGAAGATGGCGGCAAATCCATCACTTTAAAAGTACGAAACAATGATGTTGAAGTCGATAATCGTTGGGTTGTACCTTATTCACCGTTACTCTCGAAAACGTACAAAGCACACATCAATGTCGAGTATTGCAATTCGGTGAAATCGATCAAGTACATTTGCAAATATGTCAACAAAGGAAGCGATATGGCAGTTTTTGGAGTGGGAAATGCAACTGCATCTATCAATGAAATCGACCAATATCAACTGGGACGCTACATTAGTAGCAATGAAGCAGTATGGCGCATTTTATCATTTCCAATCCATGAACGACATCCAACAGTTGTTCATTTGGCAGTGCACCTTGAAAATGGACAGCGTGTGTACTTCGCAACAGAAAATGCACGTGCAAGAGCATTGTCACCACCGCCAACAACGTTAACTGCATTTTTCTCATTGTGCGGGGATGATATGTTTGCAAAGACGCTACTTTACTCTGAAGTGCCAACATACTACACATGGAATGCATCAGCAAAAAAGTTTCAACGTCGCAAACAAGGTAAAGCAGTTGAAGGACATCCCAACTTATATTCGACTGACGCGTTAGGCCGCCTGTACACTGTTCATCCAAACAATGCAGAATGCTTTTACTTGCGATTACTGTTAATCAACATACGTGGACCGACATCCTTCCAAGAATTGAGAACAGTAAACGGTCAAGCATGTGCCACTTATCGTGAAGCTTGCCAAGAATTAAATCTTCTTGAAAACGATGCACATTGGGACACTTCACTCGCTGACGCATCGAATACTGCTCAACCACAGCAAATACGCACGTTATTTGCAATCATATTGACAACGTGCTTCCCATCCAATCCAAAAGATCTTTGGAAAAAGTACAAAGACTACATGAGTGAAGACATCCTACATCGTTTGCGTGCAACGAATCAAAATCCGGACATTCAATTCACACCAAACGTGTATAATGAGGCATTGGTTTCGATTGAGGACACATGTTTGGCAATCGCTAACAAAGCACTGGTACAATTGGGAATGGCTGCGCCGAATCGATCTGCAAACGACCTTTTCGATCGTGATTTGCAACGAGAAAAACACTTTGATATCGACGAATTGGGTACATTTGTTCAAACGAATCTTCCGAAATTGGTTCCAGAGCAACGCATAGCGTATGACAGAATTATGCATGCAATTACAAGCCAAAGCGGGGGATTGTATTTCCTAGATGCGCCCGGAGGCACAGGCAAAACTTTTCTCATTTCACTTATTTTGGCAACCATACGATCACGAAAAAATATTGCACTGGCAATCGCATCATCTGGAATTGCGGCAACTCTTTTGGATGGTGGCCGAACAGCGCATTCAGCACTGAAATTGCCGTTGAATATACAAATCACTGAGACACCCACATGCAATATCAACAAAAATTCTTGAATGGGTAAAGTACTCCAATCATGTCAACTCATTATATGGGACGAATGTACTATGGCGCACAAAAAAGCATTGGAAGCGCTTCATCGTACACTAAAAGATTTGAGAGGAAATGAACAGCTCTTCGGTGGCGCACTCATTTTACTGTCTGGTGATTTTCGACAAATTCTACCAGTTATACCACGTTCAACACACACTGATGAACTTAATGCATGTCTCAAATCATCAGTTCTATGGCGACACGTACAGAAATTGACTTTGAAGACCAATATGCGTTACAGCTACAACATGATGCATCCGCTGAACGTTTCGCAAAACAATTGTTGGATATTGGGAATGAGAAAATGGCAATCGATGAATCCACACAATGTATCACATTGCCAACAAACTTCTGTAAAATCACAGCAACCACAGACGAATTGATTCACAAAGTTTTCCCAAATATCGCACAGAATTACAAAAATCATCAGTGGCTCAGTGCACGTGCTATATTAGCAGCCAAAAACAACGATGTCAATGCCATCAATTTCAGCATTCAAAACGAAATACCAGGCGAAGCGACAACGTATAAGTCCATCGATACTGTAATGAATCAAGACGAAGTTGTCAATTATCCAACTGAATTCTTGAATTCACTTGATTTGCCAGGCATGCCGCCGCACGTTTTAACATTGAAAATTGGCGTGCCTATCATTCTTCTCCGAAACATCAATCCACCACGACTTTGCAACGGTACCAGGCTTTCAGTGAAACAGATGATGAACAATATCATCGAAGCTACAATTTTAAATGGAAAATTTAAAGGAGAAGATGTACTGTTGCCACGCATCCCAATGATTCCGACAGATATGCCATTCGAGTTCAAACGTTTGCAGTTTCCGGTGCGACTCGCATTTGCAATGACCATCAACAAAGCACAGGGGCAATCGCTACAAGTGTGTGGACTAAATTTGAAAAATCCATGCTTCTCACATGGACAGCTGTATGTGGCCTGCTCACGCGTCGGAAAACCTTCGGATTTATTCATGTACGCACCAGACGGAAAAACAAAAAATATTGTGTATCCAAAAGCACTTCAATAAACAGAATTAAAACACAAACACTTTCTTTCTTTGAGTGGCATTGCAACGCATGCCGGGTACTCGCTAGTTATAAAATAATAAAAACATTAAAAGACATTAATAAAAAAATTTTAAATTAAAGAAAAAGTATGTAGATAGAGATAAGAGAATGTATTTCAACTGTAATAAGAATTTTCTTTAATGATAACCAGTTAATTTAAAGATAATTTAAATCCTTGCTTGGAGAATTAACAATTGATTTAATAAATTTAATTTTTTATTGAAAGCATATAAAGTAAAGTAATTGGAAATATAGAAGAAGACTAACGATTCAATTAGTTTCTTTAAAATGATTATAAAGCCGTAAGATGTATGTCAAGTATAGAATAATAATGTAAATAAGAACAAATTTATAAAGCACACATTCAGACTGAGTAGTCGTGAATTTATAGTATAACGAAGAAATGTTTAACATAGAATTGCTAATATAAGGCATAAGATATAAAATCTATTTTATTATGAGTGTATGGCAACAAATAAACATTGAAACAATAGATAATGAATATTTTATGGCGAAGTAAATATTATTATTGTATTATTATTTTTTTTGTTTGAATAAAGAAATGAAAACATGTTACGATTCCTAAAATGACTACTCTTATTATGATTACACCTGAACTCAAATTATACATACACGGTGTCTGTAATGTTGTATGAATGTAAACACAGCACAAATTAATTTACTATTGTATTGGTATAATTTTGTCTCCAAAAATTACGGGGCTATACAATTCAAATTACATGTAAATGTATACACAAAAGGTACCGTTGTATAATTTTGGCGCTCCAAAATCGTGGGGCTCCACAAACACAAACAAATTTATATTTGCAATTTGTGTTGTTTTACATGTTTTCATTTTTAGTAAATAAATAAATAAAGGCAATTTTTAAAAATATTTTTATTTATTTTAAGTATTACTTGGTACTTTTGGGCTAAATACAAATAAGTCAGTGGCCAATCAAAATTTAATTTTGTTGAGGAGATACGCAAAGTTTGCCGCATGACATATTTTCTACCTGATAAAACCAGGAGATTTATTAGAATGATTACTGAATGTATCAACTAATTGTAACCAGATCCACACTGTTCCATAGACTTTCACTTTAGTTGTTTAGCTGCATATCTGCAGCTGTCAAATTAATTTTAATTTTAATGTTAAAAATAACTGGAAGTGATTTTAGCACAATAAAAAGTCAACAGAGATGGGCGTTGTACACTATGTGTGGGCCTACTCTCGAAGGTTGGTTAGTTTGTTATACATGTTTCCACTTCTGCCTTACGTACAGCAGATTAATTTTGTTAATGCTAAAAATATTATATGCATTAAAACTTCAAAATGCAATATGGTATCAGAGGTTTCATTTTAAAAAAGGAGTACTTTTATCCCGCCACACACACAGATGATAAAAGTAATTTTAAGAGATTAAGAGTTTATTCAATAATGTTTTAAACTTAGGTGAAGTCTGCTCTTATTCTTAGTGTTAAATATTTTAACAGGGGTATTCGTATTTACTTTACACTGCAATACTAGTCAAATGAATCACACTATTTTTAAATGTAACACGCCTAGTTATTTTTAATCATTTCAAATGAGCCTTACAGTTCCATTCGAGATAAAGATATAAAGGGTGTTCCATATAAAACGCAACGCATCTATGTCAGTAATTACATTTAAATAAAAAATGCATATGTAAAGTATTTAATTAAATATTTTATTTCCAAACTTCACAATACTTAAAATTCTAGAGTAAATGCTGGAAGTGGCCGTCATCTTCATAGCATATAATAATAAAAAAGGCATATGTAAAGTATTTAATTAAATATTTTATTTCCAAACTTTACAATACTTAAAATTCTAGAGTAAATGCTGCAAGTGGCCGTCATCTTCATAGCATGTAATAATAAAAAAGGCATATGTAAAGTATTTAATTAAATATTTTATTTCCTAACTTTACAATACTTAAAATTCTAGAGTAAATGCTGGAAGTGGCCGTCACCTTCATAGCGTATAATAATAAAAAAGGCATATGTAAAAGTATTTAATTAAATATTTTATTTCCAAACTTTAAAATACTTAAAATTCTAGAGTAAATGCTGGAAGTGGCCGCCATCTTCATGAATACACGCTTCCACCCTTTTCACTGTGTTTCTTGCAACTTTTTTTAGAGTGTTTGGTTTGATATTTAAAACAGCTTGTTCGATATTGACCTTCAGTTGTTCAAGTGTTCGTGGTTTGTTGGTGTAGGCTCTTTCTTTGAGGTAACCCCAAAGAAAAAAATCTGGCGCAGTCAAATCTGGAGATCTTAGTGGCCATAAACCACGAACAACAACGCGATCACCAAAGAATTCGTTAACGAAAACAGAAGTTGAATGTGCGTAGTGTGATGTTGCACCGTCATGTTGGAACCAGCAGTATCGATCTTCCTCTTCCAAAAGTGCAATGAATTGCAATAAAATATTCTGATATCGTTCTGCAGTGATGGTGTACTCGAAGAAGATAGGACCAATAATTTGTTTTCGTGATATCGCTCACCAAACGCCCATCTGCGGGTGCAATTGTTTTTCATGATACGCGAAGGGATTTTCAGCACTCCAAATCCTACTTTTCTGGCTGTTTACGTAGCCGTCCAGATGAAACCACGCCTCGTCTGTGAAAAAAATCGAGTCCATAACATGAATACCCTCACGCACAAATCGACGAAACCAATGACAATATGTTAGCCGTTTTTCTTTGTCTGGATCAAGAAGATGATGAACTGTTTTAATTCGATATGGTCGTAACTTTAATTTTTTTGTCGCCCGATAAACGGTTGTTGTTGGTAAATTAATTTCAGCTGACAAGCGTCTAATTGATTTTTTTGGCGAGGCAATTAATCGGTCTTTGATTTCAGCGACTATGTCTGCATTCAACACTGCCATAGATCTTTTGTGTTCCTTGTTATTAACAGAACCTGTCTCTCGAAATTTAGCCACTACCCTCAAAACCGATGTCTTGTTAGGTGCTGGTTTATCACGGTACTTACGGCAAAAAGATTCTTGCACTGCAACCACTGATCGCGTGCTAAAGAACGACTCAAGAATTAAAACACGTTCGTCTTGCGAAAAAACCATTTTCTCTCTAACAATGCACTGAGCGTTATGATCGCTTTGTCATAGGTATCAGTGACAGTTTATTGCGCCGGCGCAATGTTCGATTGTTGGACGAGTCTATTCCGGTAAAACGTAGGGGAGTTTGGCGGTAAATTCAAATATTACAGAAGGCTGATTAGTGGGTTGCGTTTTATATGAAACACCCTACAATATTGCAAGAGACGATAAGCACTAAAATACATTAAATGTCGTTACAAGATGCAATTTCTTTTTATTTTACTATAGGCATAATTGGATGATTCATGTATATTTTTGTTTTTATTATTCCCGGAGAGGTGTTTTTATAATTTTCACTAGTTCACTTTCAACAGAGGCGCTAGGTTTTCGATAATTGAAGGTGGAACTTTTGATCACTTTTCCCCCCTGATCTAGTTTTAATTACTTATGTGCATATCAAACTTTTTATGTTTCCGATAAATCGACTCCAGGTTTTGTTCTAAGTTAAATTTACTAATTAGTGTTGTTCAAATCACACTTAATTTATTCAGTCTTGTTCATATACGTTGGCCAAACCAATACGTTGGCCAAACGGCAACTTTATGCATTTACAATAAACAAAGTTAATTACAAACGTTACAAAACTGTAGGTAAATTTACGTTACCCACTTCCTGCAAATGTCGCGTGAAAGCCTTGTAATGCATGCGGCAAGGTGTAATGTTGTGAGCTAGCCCATTTCCGTCATTACGTCATAGTCATGGCCGTAAATGATACAGCGAAGTTATATTAATTGCCACGTCACGGAAAATTCTTATTATAGACAACAATTACTATTGATCTTACTACATGATTTTAGGAGTTCTTCTCTTAAAATAACATGGGCTCTTTGTTAAATTTTTGCGTAACCGTGTAATTTGTATATTACTACTTCTCTCTGTACATTTTAATGTACTATAGTAGGTAATACGGTTAGGGTGCTACATAGGTGTACTGTGTTAATGTACTATAGTAGGTTATACGGTTAGGGTGCTACGTAGGTGTACTGTGTTAATGTACTATAGTAGGTTATACGGTTAGGGTGCTACATAGGTGTACTGTGTTAATGTACTATAGTAGGTTATACGGTTAGGGTGCTACATAGATGTACTGTGTTAATGCACTATAGTAGGTTATACAGTTAGGGTGCTACATAGGTGTACTGTGTTAATGCACTGTAGTAGGTTATACGGTTAGGGTGCTACATAGGCGTACGGTGTTAATGCACTATAGTAGGTTATACGGTTAGGGTGATACATAGGTGTACTGTGTTAATATACTCTAGTAGGTTATACGGTTAGGGTGCTACATAGGTGTACTGTGTTAATGTACTATAGTAGGTTATACGGTTAGGGTGCTACATAGGTGCACTGTGTTAATGCGCTATAGTAGGTTATACTGTTAGGGTGCTACATAGGTGTACTGTGTTTATTTTTTTACTACTTGTATACATGGGATGACATTGACGTTTATAGAAAGCATGATGTTGATACTGTAACAATGGAACCCTATCGAACAGCCGAGCTCGTCTTTCCACCCGTTCTTCCGCTAGTCGAGCAGGTGTAGCCTCAGCCAAGGCTGCATTCGAGGACGTTCGAGATTGTTCCGGAAAGCACTTAAAATACCCATTATGCTGACACGAAGTTATTCTATGATGGAAAGTTATTCTAGAACACATACGCTACGTACATAAGGGACAGAGGCTGGATTTGTCAGTTACTTACTTTGAGCGATTTTCCTTAGTGCGGATCGAGTGGTGGTAGAAGTGGAAAGTATTTACTGTTTTATAATTAATTAGTGAGGAACTCTATTACTTGACAGTGTTATTCCGTGTGTACAAATTTAACTTAAATTATTCTAAAAGACTACCTTGTTGATAACAAACTGTTATTGGTGATTAATTAAAACTGGTGATTAGCGAGTCCATTGGTGTCTGTATTTTGTTTCCACTGTACCATACTACGATCATTGAGACCGTCGTAACAATAATATTAAGCAGGGAACGCTTTTTACAAGAGCGTAATTGCTAAAAAATTTATATTTTAAATATTATTTAATTATTAATCTTCTGCAGCAATATATTTTTGCTAAAGTAATTTCTTATTTGGTACAATAATATGTAGCATTTGATACTGTGAGAAACTTGAATAATCAAGATTTACTTACAAAGAAAGATATAAGCGTTCATATAGTAAAACAACGAATTCAAAACTATTTTTTTTTGTCGATGAAAGGTAAATTAGAAAAACTTTAGTGGTGGGTCATTTACTAATGGCTAATAGTGGGTTATTCAAAATGTCTTTGCCGCCAACTTTTGGCTCGCGTCCTAGAGTTGGCTACCCTCTACCAGACCAGATCAAAGCCTGATGAATCTGGTGAAAGCAAGTTTCAAAGAAAGCAAGGTAAAAGAAAGTTTTTATCGCAGTGGACGGAAAATTAAAAAATATATAACTATAGAGAAGCGAGTCAATCGTATGCTATCATGACATTAAAGTCATATTTCTGTTACTTAATATTTGAAGGAGACAGAATAGCCACGTAATACAGTGCTATATGGATGCGGGTCTCCACTGTGGTTGAGTAATTGGATACCGTATCCAGTGAAAAATCGTCAAATTTATTTGATAATTGTGTCAGTAATCCTACGCGATTGAACATTTCTAGTTCGCAAATAATGATATTTTTCTCAGCAAAAATAAAAATTGTTACAGTTAAATAATTTACTAAACCGCAAGTATAAAAACAGAATGTAGGCTATGTATAGCCGACTCGCTTTAAATATTATATATTAATCGGCTATCAAAGAAACTCTTGTCAGTCGTAACTATTTTTTTATTTCCACCAATGTTTTTGGGTTGTTAGGGCATCATTTTAAAAATGGCCTTTGCCGACAGCAGAATGACGACGATATGAACGGTCGGCTTTACTGAAGGTAAATAATGTGCAGTTAATGAATATTGAGTGAACTGAATATGACGACCTCATGTTATTAACAGCACAGTTTGACTGGTGCATACACCCAGTTCTAGCATTCTAAGAACACTAATACTACAAAGTCTGTCTGAGGCTATTATAAAAATACTCATTAATTTACGCACAACAATCGCAAACTGACTCACGACCTACTCTGTTGCGCTCCATGTTAGGAGTTACAAACGTAAACAGAAAAGCAATAGTTCGGAAGACGCCAGAACTGTCAGCGCAGATTGAAAAGGCTGTGTAAAAAGTTTCCGTCCTCCATAAATCAAATAGTTTCACTCAACATAAAGATAAAATATTTCTATCCCTTAAATAAAAGTATATTCACATCCTACTCGTAAGGTACTTGCTTAAGGAGGCAATGACATTCTGATAAAATAAACAATCTAGCATTACCATTTGCCATATACAAAGAAAATTGTCTACAAACCAACGCCATACAAATTAAAATGTTACCATATGAGCTAACAATTTCAGTATATACTGCTTTTACTATCAACAAAATTTAAAAGTGGAAGACTTCCAGTCATTCTTCAGTATGCTTGGTCACTGGAGGTCAACATGAAAAGGTTATATCCGGTTCACGTCTAACAACAACGAAAGAAATACAGTCGCAACACTAATACAGGAGCGTAACTATCTACACACGTTTACAGAAAAACCTACCCATCTGAGAACTTTGTTATAATTCCGGACTTACTAAACTTCTTCGTAACAAAAGCGTTGTGTGATGCATATACGGTCATGACACCAAAATTCGACTTCATCATAACACCCAACATCGTCAGACCACAATTCTGTAATAGTAACCATTAGCTCTTTAGTAATAATAAGACAACTTTAACCAAAACTACACAACTCAAATTTTACAAATACATTGGGACGCGTATGAATTAGACATAAATACAATTAATTAAAAACGGCTACAGGCTTAGAATTGGAATAACAACGTGAAGGCCGCCAGCCGCCAATCTACAGCATCAGAGGAGACTCAAGTACATACAACCAACATCTCCGTTAAAATCAAACAATTGGTAAGGGAAAGAAACAAGAGCTATATGGCATCGAACTCACTTCTAGTAGATATGACTAAATGTATTCAGTAACAGAAAACAAAAATGAATCGTAAGGGATTGCGGGACGCATCATTCACGGACTTCGTGGAAGTAGTATTAACGGACATAGTTAATATGACTATAACGGTGATATGACTCTTTAATATGGAAAATCTAGTAAAAGCAGGGGAAACGGTTAACAATCCAGGCCGCAATACAAAGAACAATTCTAATAGAGCCTTTGGCCAAAAGTGTCTCAGAAAAATGCGGATTGTCTGTAGAATACCGCTGTATTTATTCTACATAATGATGACTACAACAGTGAAATACGACAGATTATGAAAGCTCAAAAAATTACCTCAGTTACACGAAAAAATAATTCCCCTACCCCTCAGAAAAGAAAATTCGTTTACATGCATATTTGACGGAATATTAAGAAAAGGCTCCTGGCCAACAACTAAAAATCATTCAAGTACTTCCTGTCATCAAACGGCGGAAAGACCTGACAGACATTACATCATATCGCCCAATAAACCTGTTACCGGTCTTGTCCTAAGTATAATAATAACTTTTCCTCCGCAGAATCAACCGCAATTAAAAAATTAACCAGAAGAATGGACCCTTTATGACCAGTTCGGATCGCGTCAAGGGCATTCGACAGTGCAGTAGATTCACCGAATAACTGTCATTAAAAAAAACTAAAAATGAGTGACTACTATGAAGCAGTATTCGTGGCTGTAAACCAGAGATTTGACAGGGTAGAGCAGACGGCTTTTATACAGAAATAAAAACACCCATCCTCTCAGTCAGTGCCCAGTCTCATTCTTTGGGCGACATCCAAATTCATGTGAACATGCTAAATTCAACTTCTAAACTAAACACAGTCAATTCAGAAGTACAACAGAGCACCAACTTAGCTATTAGGAATCCAACATATAATCCAAATATGTCAATCTAAACTACTGCGTATAATATTTAATGCCCCGTGGTATGCCTCAAATATACGCTCCATTGTGACTTCAGAATAAGTTATGTATAAGATATCATTCATTACAAAACTATAAAACATCGCCCTAGACTCGGAACCTCATTGAGAAACCGCTATTAGGACTCCTACTGGACAGAGAAGATAACAGGTAAAAAATAAAATAGCTACTTGACCTAATGTAGTCAAGGAATCAATACTGAGCAATTTCCAATCATGTTACGTTTATCTTTTTATTCAATGAGATTAAAAAAAGTAAAGTTATGATTCCTAATTAAATGTAGAGGAAAAATTATGTAACGAATCAGCTTGAGTTTTAAACTCTACGACTTCAGAAAATGAAGAATATTGTATTACTTCTCTTTAATCAAAGTTTAGAAATATTTCATTTGTATTCGACAAAACGTTCGTTGAAGAAAACGTAATACCTTTATTTTTTATATTTATTGAAATGTAAATATTAGTTTTAGTTTTATGATCAATTTTAGTTTGCCGTAAAAGCTAGCTTGTTGTTTGTGTTAGTACATCACTTAGAAGGAGTTACACTGTAATATTTGGCTCTTTTTACTTTGTACAACGAGTTAATTTTATCACACGTTGAATACTTCAATCGGTTATTTATGTTTTTTGTAGTATGTATTAATTTTTAATGAAAGCTGTCGCTGATTATGTCGATCATGTACGCTCTAATAACTCGTACCGGATCTTGTTGTTGTCTGTACGTCCTTACCTGTCCTTACTCACTTGTATTTTCTTCCCGATAGGCGCCAAATTGTTTTCCCAAACAAAACAATTAAAAGATTTAATCTCAGTTTGTTTGTTTACGATACTGCGGTGAGTGATTCGAATTATTCGCCGGCTGGCGGGAATTCGAATATCGCTAGTCTGGGGGGAACGTGTTGCCAACATAAACTTTGGTCAAAATTTCTATTCACTGCTACAGAACACAACATACATAATACATGTGAAATAATTACAGTACAGTCGATAAAGATTCGTACTTGTTTATTAATGCTTGATAGCTCATGAAATTTCAATAATAGTTATACAATTGAGTTTATTATAATAATTTTTAGCCTCGGCAAAATATTTAATTCTTTACTCAGCAGAGAGCAGTGTGGCAGCGAAAGTTAGCTGACGACGCAAAATGTCGCCGTGTTTACTTTATTTACACAAATGAAATTGCCACTGGATCCTTTTGAGTACGACAAAAAGTTAGAACAAGATATTTAAATAAAGTACACCACCTTACAATTGTGGTTATTAATTATGAAAGAAGTTTTACATTGAATTCAACTCTGTGATGTTTAAAAGTGTATGTGTCTGTGCTATCGTTTTATACAGAGGTTATCGTATAGTTAATACTGGTATTCATAAATATTTTTTATTAATCTTTGAAAGAAATAACATCATCAGTTATAGTGAGAAGTTTTCTATTGTGAGAAATGATTTAGAAAGGATTTTATTTATAAATTTTAGGTAATTCCGCAATACTTAACAATCAGTAGACTTATGGTGTGGTGTTATACAGTTGAACGAGGTTGTGTCATCGTTTCGTTCATCAATCTTCACTCGTCTTGGGATTTGGTCATGTCTGGCGTCTTCTTCGTCTTGTTTGATTGAAGTTCCTTAATTTTGAATGAATTAATCTGGTCAGTTGCTTCAGTTGAGTGCATTAGTCCTTCATCAGATTGTCTGATTCCTTATTTTAGTACATTTTAGTCACTTTTGGTTGTTTTAAGTTAAAATTTTAGCCATCTACGGCTTGGCGTCTCTTCGTCTCAAGCGTCACTTTTGGAATAATAATTCCTAACAGAATATTCATCAATAACGTTCCGTTGTCATGGTTACTGATTGCTCCTGATTGGCTGATCATGACTTAAGACCATTGTTAGAATATTTGAATTTTTATTAAAAATGATTAAATATCTTCTGATTGCTATTAATCTTCGGTATTCTTATTTAAGTATGACATATTATCACCACTGTTTGTATTTTGTTTCAAAGCTTAATTTAACATCCCATAAGGTTGTGTTGGCTTATGTGTTATGTTTTGACAGTTATGTTGATATTATTTAATTACATTTCTTTTTTATTTTATGTCCTAAATTTAACATTTATCTCTTAATATTATTCACTAATTATTATTTACTATTTACTTGCCTTGGATTTGCTAATATCATAGTACAATTCTTACAATTTGTTGTTATTGGTGTTATACAGTTAGGCCTTGCATAGGCCTAAGCAGTAACTGTCTATTTTTCCATATATTATACTAATTACACATTATTTTACTTTCATACATCTTTTGTTTGTGTTACCAATGATTTGTTTGCTTGCTGAATTGTTTTGGGTCTGTTTTATAATATTTGCATGTTTTCTTTAGTTTACATATCATGGTTGTCTATTATGTTCTAATTGCTTTCCTAGTATTACTATATTGATGTGAATTTACCTTTTTTCTTATTTATATTGCTATGGTTTATAATTGGTCTATGATTCACTATTCTCTATAAAAATATAACATAACATTTAGGTTTATGGGCTGCATAACTCTTCAGCCATATTCCTACTTATAAACTTAATCAAACAATTCTTTAACAGTTATTTATGCTACACTTGTTTACAATTTATTACTTCTTATTTATTTTTATGTGTGCTAAACATCATCACCCCATTTGCTTTATTTACCTAATTAACTATCCCCTTTAACATAGGGTATTTATTGATGTAGCTTTTCTATTATTTACTCTCTTTCTCTATTGTAATACAAACTTTATTCTCTATCCATGGTAACACTAACATTTAACTCTTCCTGGGATTTTTTCCCTGAATATCCTTATATTCCTTATCTACAATCAATCTTAATCCTAATATTAATGATATCCTTAATTACTAACACTGCACCTTTAACCTTTAGTGTTTCTCACTGATTCTTTGGTGTTTATTCCTATCAAAAGGGTTTCTATCTATTCTGTAGGGTTTACATTATCACTTTTGCACTTTGTTATAGTTTTATTTAAGTGTTATTGGTGGGTATTCCCTAACATTAATTCTTTCTCACTAATATCATGTGCATCATCTAATTATCTCTCCCTTTACATTGGTTATTTATTCTGTTAACAAGTATATATCATGATAGAGTTATTTGTAACATTTACTCTATATTTAATTGGTTAGTGTACTTTTAGTTAGTTATTACTTTATCGGATTTTACTCTTTATTTACATGGATTAATTAGTTGATACTACTAATTATCATTGGCATTTATTATTTATCTGATACTAATAATTATCATTTACACTTATCATTTATTGGTTTCTTTTTCATCACCTTATTCGAGTGTAACATTTCTCCTTTTCTGTTCTATATTATTCGTATGTGTCCTTTTGTATCTTATCAGTTTATTTCACTTTGTTTCATTTATATTTTGGCTTTCACCTTCTCATTTGGTTTCATTTTATTTGATCATATCACTGGCATTGGTGCTAGTTCTACCTACTCATTTAATTATATTGTTCGTATATATCATCTCACTGGTATTGGTGCTGGTGCTACCTACTCACTTACCTATATTGTTCGTATATATCATCTCACTGGTATTGGTGCTGGTTCTACCTACTCACTTACCTATATTGTTCGTATATATCATCTCACTGGTATTGGTGCTGGTTCTACCTACTCACTTACCATCTAATGGGTTATTTTGGTTAAATCGTATTATACTATCTTCGTTTCAAGTTTTGTTTTGTTGCTGGCTACTTTTCTCTTATCAGAGGTTACTTGTTTTATTACCTTTAGCTGTATGATCGTATCATTATGTTAATTGCCCATTCTTTTATCTCTGATCCATTCCTTTTTATTTATAGTGCTAATCATTTAATAATGTATTCTTATCATGTGGCTTCAAAAGTGTGTGTTGAAGATATGTACCCTTACAACGCACATCACACACACCTGTAGTAAAGGTTTGTCGCAAAGTAATTGGTCAGTTTTACCAGCTTCTTCCTATCACATGCTCTGGGATTCTATACGTTTCCAAATAGTTTTGTGTATTAATCTAATGCAGAAATATACAATATACAGCGTTGCTGAGCTTTTTTCGAAAATGTTTGATGTAAGTTGAGTATCACGTTAATTCTTTGTGCTGTAATAAATTAAGTAAAACGGTTTTGATATAAATTGCAATTACGTTTATAGCCTATAATTTCATCTTTTGTAGAAGAAGATTAATTTTTTGATGGAGTACCTGCATATTAAATCAAAACGTAATTCTCATGAATTTAAATAACAGAACTTTTAAACGTAAAATATTAGTGTACTGTGACACTTCGATTCTGCAGTAGAAATGTGTGACTCTAACCACTAGGCCTACTCAGTGGTCACTGTTTAGTGATGACTCGGTCTAAAACATTGACCGACGTAGTGTACAACGTAACACTTTTCATCATAGTTATTTGTTTTAATCCGTAAATTCTATTGCTAAATATTCCTTTAAAGCTAGTAAGTAAGGAAAATTACTAAAAGTCCAAAAATGTTAATGTAATCTGTGGTCTAGAAGAAAATGTAGTTCTTCTTCGGTGAATAAAAATTGATAATTGAAAATTACACGATACCTTACTTACAAAATCAAACAAATTTTGATGAATATAACAGATTGTATCCAAGTTAATTGACGTTTGATTATTAATAAATAATTAAAGTTTTTATTATGTTATTATATTAAGCAGAAAGCCTTCCATTAGTTAATAAATTATGCAAATGTTTGTTATTTCTAGCGTAATTGTTTATGTAATTGTTATCTTTTGTTTTGTAATTGTAAATTGAAGACAAACTGCTTCCATAAAATTTTATTTTGGATTAAAAAAAAATATTCTATTAATACCTGTTATTTTTATATTTACTTTTTATTTCATAATGTTTAACTTACATTTTTTAAATGAAATCTTTAAACGGGTTAATAAATCGGAAATATTGGGCAAAGGTTTCTTATGTTCAAAGACCTTACATCTTTACTATAATAACTTCATGGTTTTTGTTTCTAGATCTCAACTGTCTGAAAATAACATTTATTTAAAAAGAGAAGGGAAGAGGTATAAGAGTGGAAGGAACGAAAAAGGGAGAGGGAAAATTTGACATATCAATACAAGGCGGTTGCTATACTCTTCAGCAATACTGTGATACTTGAGATTTCTTTATTATATTAGAAACGGTATTGTTCACTGACTGGTTCTGTATTGCCTGTGTATAGCACGCCAACCTACTGCAAAATGAATAAGCAGTTATAGATATGATTACATTGCTTACGTGTAAGTTGCCTAAAAACATACTATACAAAACACTCATATGGTAAGCATACGGAATACAGATACTGGCGTTTCAACGTCTAAGTACAAACTGTTTATTTCTGTGATTTTGAGAAAAGCGAATATTAAGGAGTATTTATAAATCAGAATGGAATCGGAATCGCAAACGAGCAGAAAAGCCATCAAAAGCAGCAATAGGAAGCCAGTTTTGAATGTTTTCAAATATTTCAAAAAGTGTCGTCCAAACTTAGTGTGAGTTACTTATTTAAAAATAAAAGTAAAGCAACATTTGCCAGCCAGCGGTACATTCACAGATTTTGTAACGAAGAAAGAGTAGTCCTGATATTTACTCCGAGGAAATGGCACCATAACGTACAGTAGAAGACGAGCAAACGCTTCTAGTACGACGGATTTCTGACAAGTGCGATAAGAAAAAAACTTTTGGCTACTCATATTTTGCTAAGTACTCGTTTTTATTAGTTTTTGCCTGTATGTGTGAGCTTTTACTTTTTGTTTGATACTTTAATAAGTATACAAATTAATAATCGTTTAACTTGATTAAAATTGTGACTATACGTATATATTTCTGAGACAGCCATCTGCCCAATTGTGACTATACGTATATATTTCTGAGACAGCCATCTGCCCAATTGTGACTATATATATTTCTGAGACAGCCATCTGCCCACTTTGACTGCGCCGTGATTTTTCAGAATATTGAAATACAGTATTAAGCAAGCCATTTATAGGATAAATAAATTGAAAAGTTTATACTCAGTCTGTTAGCTACAAATTTACTAACGAAAAAAATTCTTCTCTCATGAACTTTTTAAGTTACACCTGAAGTCTATTTCATTTCAAGTAAGAAAACACGAATTAACAACGGTAAAGTAATTAAACCGTTGGTTTAGTTATTTACACTATTTCATTTGATACAAATAACGTTTTTATTTTATAATCCAACAGCTGTGTATGGCCGTGTATTTGAGCACCTGATACTAATTTGCGACCGTCGCGCTACTTTTCATCTGGAATGATGGCAGTGAAACTTTCATTTTACTTACGTTAACAATGGCGTTCATTTTACTTTCAACTAAACTATGAACGCCGATTAGTGGAAAGCAACTAATGCTTAATTTATTTACAGTCTTAAAGCTTTATTTCGATAGTAAACTGTAAATCATTTTTAGTTCAGCAGTGTAGAAAACAAAACCGATAACTGATAGCGATCCACATAAAAAAACTTTAAAAGACATGTCACTTTAAGAAAACTGCATACCCTTGATTGTTGATGATAATTTCAAGTTAGACCGAATGCTGCAAGATGTATAGATTTTTAAAGATGAGGGAAGAAAAAGGATAAAGTTTTGTATTATTACAAATCCCTTTTGTAATGTGTCATCCTTTTTGTATAAAAGGGTTTAAGAAATGTATTAATTAACTACTGTCACATAAGACAAATTTACTTCACACACAATTTTAAGATACATCGCGTCAAAGTAAATTGTGTTTCTCTTTTAAGACGGTGTATTTGTTGAGACAGGTTTCCAATTCAAACAGATTTTACTGTGGGGAAGACAGGTTATGTGACACGATACGTGACAAACATTTAAAGCAACGTTGTGTCTTCATTGATTGCCGTCTTTGAACTTCTACATGGAATTACGCAGATAAACGTTCAGTAAAGGATTGTGTTGTAGGCTCTTGTAATATACTTTGTGTTGTTTCAATATTTTAAAATGTAACCTTATCGGTTAAAAATTCATTTATTAGCATTTGTTTCAAAACTATCTGAGCCAACAAATTTTTAACTGCTGTACGACTACACTGCATGGATTTGAGGACTGGGTGACAGTACAAACCAGTTAAGTAAGATTAAATTTCAGAGACGAATTTTTTGCGACATACAGGTCACAAAAGGGAAAACTTCGAAACGATAATTAACCGAATATACTAACAACTTCCTCAGTAAATTACAGGATCTACTATTTTGAACTAAATCGTTACATCATCTGCAATGAACGGATACCCCAGGTTGTTATGGGGATAACGGACACCCCAGGCAAGCGTTCTGATAAAAACCAAAAGTTTTGGAGTAGGACCGATTTTTTATTGTTCAAGATTTCAAGATTTCAAAATTTCAAGACTGATCCAAACTTGAAGGCCATCTTTAAAGGGGGAAGAAAAAGACAACAAATCGCCTCAAAATCAAGGAATGAGTAAGAAATTTAATGGAAAGTTTCTTCATTTTCTTAAGTATCCGTTTAATGAAACGTTTAGTGTAGTCTTTTATTTTGATTTCACTTAGCCAATAACAGTCTGTAACTACAGATATGCTTGGTGAAGCATCACCACACTTCAGTTTTTGCGTAGGTCAGGAAGTTTTATAACCTTCCTAGCCGAAACTGTGTAACACACAGCAATACGTTGTTCTTCTCTACCTTGCTAATACACTTTCATAATTTTACAGTTGTTCGTGAGGCATCTAGAAAATAAATTGTTTTTCCTTTTCCTTGAAACAAGTGAAAAAAGTGGAAGTAAGATTACACTTTACTGTAGTAAAACTCTACTGTCTTTAATGTTTAATTGTTAATTCTTTGTTAAATTAATTTTCGTTAATTCTTCATTTTGTTACATTACAATGAATTACTTATTTTAAATTAAGTGAGATCAGGCCTAATAATATTTCTATAAACTGTAATGGAGAGCCACCCTCCAAACACTTACCGTTTTCCAGTTCCGACGAAAATCGACAGTATTATAGTTTTCAGTAGGTAAATAGAAAAAAATAAAACTGAATATTATGCAATGAACAGAACACTGTTATATGATACCTGTTGTTTAGCACGGATAAAACAATATAATAAGAAGCAAACATAATTTAGTTTTAGTGCTGGTAATGGTCTACATACCATTTTCGGATATGTTGCAAAGGTGTTATAATTACTTGTTATGTTATTATGTCAATACAATAAATAAAATTGAAGAATTGATAAAAGTAATACTTACAAAAACAAATAATGGGTGTTGAAGAACCAAATAAAGTAAGTTTGTGTAAGGTAGGGGTTTTCAGAATAAACCATAATGAAAAGGTGAAAAATAACTGTGAAAAATAATACCAGTACCTATTTGTGCTTTAATGATTTTATGTCATAGCCTTTTGTTATAATTTTTTTTACTTAGTATGAAGCGTTAATGTATGTATAAAATTTCATGTTTTGCTGGAACTGGAATAATAAACGATTATTGTATGTTTTTATTTTTAATAATTGTTAAATTTTATTTATTGTGTTAATGTTATACGCACCTTTTTTTGCCATTTACGTTTTCTATCATTACTTGTGTCTTGGGAGTTGGTATGAGTTTTAACATGATATATATAACAGTAAATAAAATATGGCGTGTACATGTCATGTTATTCGCTACTGTAAAGTTACACTGAATGAAGTTTCCGCAAATATGTCGTTAAATTTATCACAGATTACTTCTAGTGTTAAATAGAAAGATTCAGTTTCTCTGTTGTTTCAACTATAAATAATGTTTTTATATACCTCTTATTTATTATAAGACATTGTAAGTGTTTACATCGCTTTCTATTGTGTATAATCCATCGTCAAAGTGTCCATTAAGTTTGTGTATCCAAATTATGTATGTTAGAGATTACTGAATTTTTTAAATCAATTTTTGGAGGAAATTTTTTATACTATGTAAGAAATTTCTTATCTTATAGGAACTCCGCTAAAACCGTCATTTATAAATGGTGTCATTGTAGGTAAAATAATTTTGTTTTATTATTGGTTTTATTGTGTTGTTTATTTATTACGTGTATGTCTTTGTTTATTTATTATTTTTGGTCTATTTTCAAATTATGTTAATAGTGTCTGTTATCTGTATGTTGTGTACTATTATGTCTGTGTGTCTGTTATTACATTTGTGACGTCACGTATGAAAAAGTTTTATGTTACTTGTTATTTTGATACCGGTATTCTTTAGTTTTTCAATAGTTGATGCAAAATCTTTAGATGTTTTTAATGTACCAACTGTACATTATTCAGTGGTTATTTAAAAAAATAAATTATTCGGTTTAAAATTTCAACATACATTAAAATACAAAACACACTTTAAGAAAAAGGTACAACGACAACAGTAGTCTTGAAAACGCAGAAAGGACAAAAACAGGTCGAACTCCTGACGAATAGCACAGTCTGAACTGACAAAGACGTTCTGTCGCACTAATGAAGGGATTATACTAAAATCTCCAAAATTCTACTGGAAAACAAATTACGTTATCGGGAAGTCGTTTTTTTTTTTAAATAAGTGTATTACTTTACATTATAAAGTAGTCAAGAATAGCTGAACAACCATATTTACTATGTGTGAAACTACTCACACATACAGACACACACCACACGGACACACACAAGCACGTGTGCAAAGCGTGCACATATTGTGTGTGTGTGTGTGTGTGTGTGTGTGTGTGTGTGTGTGTGTGTGTGTGTGTGTGTGTGTGCCGACGTGTGTGTGGGCGTGTTTCATTAGTTGGTTGGGTGTTTGGGTGTTTAGGTGTAGGCCTGTAAGAGCTACTAAAACAATAAACGACATTAGGTAATATTAACGTGTATAAAAACATCAATTTTACACAAAATAAGGGCATTTATCGGCACTTTTCTCAGTGATGCATGAGAAACCCAAGATGACGTTATAATTTTTACATAGCCTACTCGATTCGTTTTAACGATAAAATCCGTAATCTAGCTTTTGCAAAATTTAAAATAGTTTTCCTCTAAAATCTGTTTTTGAACGTGTGGAAATTGAGGAAAATGTATTTGTGTTTAAGAGGTTTCTGCTATTACCCAATTTAAAATTATGTTTTTATGGTACATTTTCTTTGTAATTAAAAAATGTTTGCTTGCTGTATTTTATCCTACAGTTCTAGATAAATAATATTTATTTATCCATTTTGTCAATAACGCGTTGCTTTTGCAATAACTCAAAAAACATATTAGTTTAGAATTATTTTTGATACTAGTTAATGTAGATAATTAATAGGTAGCGTTAATTATTTTATAGGTAGAAACCGAGTAATCAATAAAATCTGAAAATCATAATCTTTTTTAAATATATCATATCTTATAATTTTTGTATTTTTTGTTCCAAAAACTAAGCTTCTTGAGGACACATATAAAAATATTCGAAGAATAATAGCAATAAATGTTTGTGTTTGCTACCAGACTTCAAAAATACGCACTTTAAGAGCGCCTGGTCTCATAACACCGGTTATATCATTAACTTCAGAAATTATTCAAATTTTTCAATTAACAGCTAAGATAATTAAATTGTGGATAGCAAAACTGCACTTCTTGTTCCATTCTGAGAACGTCTTAGTAACATCTGTACCTTATTCTAATATAAATAAATCATTGTCATAAATGGGAAACAAAATTAATTTTTCATTTCCCCTACCATTACAACCATGTTAATGGAAAATAGCCCGATAGGGAACTGAGCAGCTACTAATGTGATATGAGCGACAAAATATTAATAACAATAGGAGTTAGATGAAATTTGTTTTATAAATATTATATAATGTACATTACTGGTTAGCGACAAAGTAGCACTTTACTACTTACTAAATATGCAATAATTAAATTTTAAACACGATACAATCAGATATAAAATTCTTGGTTATAGTAGAAGCTTTATTGCTGAATATCGACTTACCACATATCAGGCGGAGCTGACTATCAAGCATTAATAAGTGAGAAAAAGTAATTAATTCCACCCGATTGAACAATGAATGAATCAATTTAACAGCACCTTGTATAAAAATGTACTTTTTGTCATACCATATTATAAACCGTATTCTGTTTACCTCAAGACGTTGTAAGAAGTCTAATAATCCCTGAAAAGTCTGACACAATTTCATTTAGCACATCAAAATTTCCCAGATCGCAAGAGATTTCTGTCTAATATTTTACTTCCATATTCCTTAAGGAATGGAAGTATGGTGATGGCAAAAAAAATCGTGTTCGAGATTATTGCAGATTCTGATTGTACTACACTCAAAACATGAAAAAAAGTCGTTTTCCGAAAAGTGTCTGTGTGTGTGTCTGTCTGTCTGTGTGTCTGTCTGTGTGTGTGTCTGTCTGTAGATTTTTTTTCTATGGCAAACGATAACTGCCGCAAATTCAAACAAAATCAAATAATTTTTTGCATACAGCCCTGATTTGTAGAGGACTCGAGACCTATTGTTTTTGGTGAAGATCGGTTGAGGGAAAGGGGTAGTTTACCTGCAACGGTTTTTTTTTATAAAGGGAAATTTTTTTTTTTTTGGCAAACGATAACAGCCGCAAATTAAAACAGAATCAAATAATGTTTCGCATACAGCCCTGAATTGTAGAGTTCTCAAGACCTATTGTTTTTGGTGAAGATCGGTTAAGGGAAAGGGGTAGTTTACCTGTAACGTTTTATGTTTTAACAAGGGTATTTCCTATGGCAAACGATAACAGCCGCAAATTCAAACAGAATCAAAAGATTATTTGCATACAGCCCTAAATTGTAGAGTTCTCAAGACCTATTGTTTTTGGTGAAGATCGGTTAAGGGAAAGGGGTAGTTTACCTACAAGGTTTTTTTAACAAGGGTATTTTCTATGGCAAACGATAACAGCCGCAAATTCAAACAGAATCAAATAATTTTCTGCATACAGCCCTGATTTGTAGAGTTCTCAAGACCTATTGTTTTTGGTGAAGATCGGTTGAGGGGAAGGGGTAGTTTACCGGCAACGTTTTTTATCAAGCGTATTTTCTATGGCAAACGATAACTGCCGCAAATTCAAACAGAATCAAATAATGTTTTGCATACAGCCCTGATTTGTAGAGTACTCGCGACCTGTTGTTTTTGGTGAAGATCGGTTGAGGGGAAGGGGTAGTTTACCTGCAACGGTTTTTTTTATCAAGGGAATTTTTTTTTTTGGCAAACGATAACAGCCGCAAATTCAAACAGAATCAAATAATGTTTCGCATACAGCCCTGAATTGTAGAGTTCTCAAGACCTATTGTTTTTGGTGAAGATCGGTTAAGGGAAAGGGGTAGTTTACCTACAACGTTTTTTTAACAAGGGTATTTTCTATGGCAAACGATAACAGCCGCAAATTCAAACAGAATCAAATAATTTTCTGCATACAGCCCTGATTTGTAGGGTGCTCAAGACCTGTTGGTTTTGGTGAAGATCGGTTGAGGGGAAGGGGTAGTTTACCTGCAACGTTTTTTATCAAGCGTATTTTCTATGGCAAACGATAACTGCCGCAAATTCAAACAGAATCAAATAATTTTTTGCATACTTCAGTGAATTGTAGAGGACTAAATGCCTTTAGATTTTGGTGAAGATCAGTTAAGGGGAAGGGGTAGTTTACCTGCAACCTTTTACGTTTTAACAAGAGTAAAGTACTTGAAAATTCATTTAAACTTTTTCAAACAATGGTAATTGTTGAAAATAAAATTATTTTGTTGCCAGGCAATCTGAAAATTTCAGATTTTGTACCACAAAATCTGAAAAGATTATACGATAGTTTATGAAATGGTTAATAATACGTCAGTGGAAGGTGTAATGAGAAATTAGCAGAAATGGAAACCTGGGGAATGTTAACTGTTCTGTAGATACAATTTTGTCAGAATGTTTGGAAATGATCATCAACATTGAAGAAAAAGTAAGCATATTAAGAAACATATGTAAGTACTTATTATAAAAAAATAATGTTTGTTTTTTGATAAAGTCATTTTGATTATAAAATATAAATATTTACAACAAGAAAAGAATTTTCAGTTTTCAAAATTTAAATATATTTTTATAAAACAATGGGTTCTTCATTGAGGTGGGGACCATGTCACTCACTCCATCTCAAGCCTCCTCTCCCATTTTGCAGAAAAAGAGGACCCTGTCAAGGCTGATACTTTGACGACAGTGACAGGGCTTTCCACCAAATTCAGCAGAGTGACAGGTAGGCCCAACTCTGATTGGCTCCTCAGATTTCCCCAGCGTTAGTAGGTTCTATGAAAATATTTTATTTCAAAAATGATTTTAAATATAAATCTTAGATATGTTTTATAAATCTCATGTTTTATGTTTTAACATGGGTAATTTTTTATATGACGAACCATAACTGCCGTAAATTCAAACAGAATCAAATAATTTTTTACATATGTGCCTGAGCTATAGAGAACTCAATGTCTGTTGATTTTGGTGAAGATCGGTTACGGGGAAAGGGCAGTTTACCTGAAACATTTTTTGTTGTAACATGAGTAAAGTACTTAATTTTGATAAAGTATCCTGATAAAATCTTAATGATCCACTGTAGAAACGTAGATGAAATATCTATAAATGAAGAGGCTAGTTGAACGGGCTGGGGGTAATTTTCTATAAATCAAAATTATAGTTGAAGGGGGAGGGGATAATATTTTGTATATGTGTACTACGTTATTGGCAAGAAAGAAGTATTTATTTGTTAAAATTCCTTCCCTGGCTGTTTGGCTGAAAATGATTTTAAATATAAATCTTAGAATATGGAAGTCATGTATGGTTCTCCATACCGATATTTTTACTAATATTAAGCTAATTTAGTGTATACATAATGAACACAAGAGCACGTGGATATTCTTAAAACAGCTGTACATTTCTAAAGACTGATTCTAGCACATAGAGCTTTTTCTCAAACGTATAACAATATTGACAATTCAGTAGGGTAGAAACTTGTGGGCCAATACATTATGTAAATATGTTTTAATCGTATAACATTTAGTAGCTGAGTAGTAAAATTAATAGCAGAAGGAAAACGGTAAACTGTGGCACAGTTAAATAAATACTGCACAAGGTGTAATTACATTGGTTAATAGGCAATAATCGTTTATTATTGGTTTAACGAGTCAGCATAGTCTTCCAATGCAAAGTAATGAACACCAATTAAATTCACAATTCTGTGAGTTGTAATGACTATTTAATGCCGCTTTGTAGTTTTATTGGACTATGTTAATTAAAACTTTTAAACACTAATTCTTTGTTTCTGTCAGTGGCACAGATTTAGTGAATTGTTTTTAAAGACGCTCAATGACACTGTCAGAATGCACAGCTGAAACAGTCAATACACAGTAATCTTTTGCAGATCGAACATACTACACTTAACTTTTAGCTACAGAATAGAGAAAAATCATGTACTGCATTATCAGTTTTTTATACGCCGCATTACTACTTTGCTGACTATTTAGAGAAATGTCTCTACTTTAGATTCTTCATGGCACCTTCCGAATACGTAAGGTCATAGTGTGTTAAATGCATGTGTACGTCAATTGCTCCATTACGTATTGGCGGTCAACTTATATTCTATACAGTCACCTCTAATTGAACGGCATTCACTATTCACTGTATATTTTTCAACTTTCTGTTTCTATCTTTATTCTATTCTCTAAGTCGCAAAAGTTACACTAGTATAAACCAGAAGCGTATACTGCTGTTTTAATTGTAGGCTATCAGTCGAAACACTAACAATTGATTCCAAAGTTATTGCATGGAAAATTAAAACCCCTGCTTAATTTTTGTATAAGAAGTAAAGAACAACTTATGAATATTTCAGATACATATCACAACATATACACCTGAGGCCGGAACAGGAATATATCACAACATTCTTATAGCTTGCGTAACCAGCAACAATTAAATTTAATCTCCATTGGTCCTAGAGAAGACATCTTGCGGAGTCGGCCGATCTACCAACGCTTTCTGATTTTCTTTTTCTATCATCTAAACTGCCGAGCTAGGCAGTGGTCATTGAGAGCTTACGCTCATGCTACACCTCTTTAACAAGCTTTCTATAAATATGTAAAGAAAATATGGCTGGGCATTTTTCGACACTTTTAAAATTTCAACTTGAACTAAAACTTTAACTTGACTGTTGGAAACTGACTATTGCTCTGTAAGAAGCATCATTTTTAGTTTACTGTTCATTTTCTCATATACAACTCAATATTTAAAGCAACGAGGATTTCCCAGTTACATTGATTAAAATTATTACTTAGATGGCATACTAGACACTTGATTTTGACTGCCAGAAACCTGTACGTATCAAAATATAACATATTTATTGCTATAGAAATTTGTTCATTGTTCAATTCTATTTTTAAACTTTGCGATTTTCCAGCCAGATTTTTAATATAGTTATTATTTAATAATTCATACTTTTATACGCTTTTATTTAGCTTTACTTGTCTGTTGTTCACCATGGTCGAAATGCTGGAATCAATTTTTTACCCTCTTCTTAATAAGCTAGCGAATTAAAATGTTGCAAACACACTCACAGAGGATCTAAGTCTAATCTCACTGTATTTTAAGACAATAATGCCTCAAAATATTATAAATTGTAGCATGACATTTAGCCGTAATTATACTTAACATATATCATGTGCTATACAATCAGTATTGTCATTAGCAACGGCAACACATTTATGGCAATTTTACTCTACTATAGTGATTCTAGCTGGCGTTATGACACGTTTTATGCGGTCCTCGACCTTATCTTGGAAACTCAATTTAATAATTAGTCTATTTACTTTTAATAAGTAAAAAGAAATAAAATTATTATTTTAATTAAGAATGGTAATGCAGGGATAACCTATGAAAAAGGTTTGACCGATTCATTAATAAACGTACAGTCCATTCCATTTTATTTGTTTAATGACATGTGAATTTTCTCCAGTCCTCTTTTCATTTCATTACATTACAACTCAGTGCATTTTCTCCTAGCCCTCTAATAATCAATACAGACGCACTTGTCCGATTTTTCGTCCTTGATTTTTTATCAGTCGCATTTGTTATTCAGCTTTATGTTAAGTGTTTTTAAACGATAACTCGTCACCCACATTGAGTTCTTAGAATACATTAACCAGCATTGGCGATAAGAGACATGAGCATTGGTTTAATCTGAATAAAATGAACACCAAGTAAATTTTCTTTAATACAACAATCATCTCAGATTTAAGATCATTAATAATTAAAGCGTAGGTGTCAGTTTTTTCTATACTTCATGTCCACGTCAAAGTTCTACATAAAATAAAATTTATCGTGAATTCAATGTACTTTACTTTGCAACTGATCTTCAGATGTTTATGAAAGCCTGATAAGTCCCACACGTTTTTGTTTAATATTTATGATAAAGCAATATAATATGAGTAGTCGGATATGGTGGTCGTAAATGCAAATACGAAAATTAACACAATCGTTTAAAATCGTATAGCTTCTTGGAAATAATCTTCAGTTGTATCATCATTATTGAGCTCCTTTCCTTTGGTTATTAGTGATGCTGTTATTATCATTTGATAACGGTACATGTAATAATTAGTTTAATTCACATAAAAGCATTTTTAAAATGTTTTTTATATATTTTTAGTTTAATAATTAGTACTACTAATTTTATCTGTTATTTTACTGTTTTAAATACTTTT
The DNA here is from genome assembly GCA_034769895.1 of Magicicada septendecula. Taxonomy (NCBI): domain Eukaryota; kingdom Metazoa; phylum Arthropoda; class Insecta; order Hemiptera; family Cicadidae; genus Magicicada; species Magicicada septendecula. The sequence continues at coordinate 273,145,098 of CM068368.1, forward strand.
TATTTTAATGTATTTAATATTTATAGTAACTTTACCTGAAGATGTCTGTTATTAGTTGGAACATGTTTCGCAACACTTTGTGTTCCCATCCTCAGCCTTCCTAATTTTGAATCTTGTGAAGTACTTAAGTAATCTTTATATTTTAAATAATTAATTTTTCTACTGCACGTAATAAAAACTTCTTGTGCATTTATCATTAACGACACTTATCAGGAATTCTTCGTTTTGACTAGTTGCAGCGTCATATCTTTACTTCATGCAAGTGCTAGAAGAATAGAAGATTTTAATCGAGCATCATATATATAGGATATGTAATATAACATACATATATCTAAAGTCTCTTATATTTACTTCTAATATCCTCACGCCGCAATCATTTAACAATATCGGCCAATCAAACAAGCTTCAAATTAGACGTTTAGAATATGTAAATCTACGTTGTGTAACACTCGTTCAGTAATTGAATAACAAAATAAATAAGCAGATTGCTAAGTTCTGAAACAAGGAATCGACTACTAAAATATGAGTAACCCTTAAAATGATTAATATTGCTTAATAACAACAAGTAGGCCTATAGTCAATAGTAGTGTAATCTTAGTAGACAGCCATATCCTTGAAATCGTAATATTCTTGAAAAGGCATCAAATGTGTTGTTTTTAAGAGTCAGGAATTCAACGAACGTCACACAATAGGGTATTATCACCAAAAATTTATCAAAATTAATTTTTAATTCAATTGGTTTGAACTGTTTTAGTCAAGAGTTCTGTAAAATTCTAAGGCAGTATGGACGTGTTTAAAAAATTAAATGTATTAATTTCTTTTTAAATTTTTATAATTACTAAAGTAAAATAATTACACACAGTTAATTAGTACATTCATTACGTTAATAATTAATTGTTTCAATAAATTTAGTAATCAATAAAATAACACGGTTTAATTTATTTCCTTCAATGTGACGAAGAAGTCTATGGTTCTTCATCAGAAGAGGTTTGGGCTCCTCTGATGGGCTCTTCTTGGGCACAGAGGGTTCATTTTCTATACGCAAGGTAGTTCAGCGTGACGAAGGAATTCCATGGTTTCTGTCATAGTGTCTGTCGTGTATATTTCTATCATCATCATCATCATCATCATCATCATCATCATCTTCAAGGATTAAACCAAGGATAGTTTGATCCGGTCTCAAATAGGCAAAGATTAGAGCTGGTCAATCCAGCGCTTCCCCGGACGTCCCACACCTCTCCGTACCCTCGGCTTATAGTTCCATAATTGTTTGGGGTTGCGGCAGTCATCCATTCGGCAAATTCGGCAAATATGTACTCACCAATTCAGCCTATACTGGGCGATCCTTTCGAGTATACTCATAATATTCAGTTCCTGCTGTATATCTGTGTTTCTTCTATGATCATGGAGAGCATACTCTGCAAATTGCCTGAGAAATCTCATTTTAGCTGCTTGGTGCGACTGGCCTGGCCTTTTATTAAAGTCCAATTCTGAGACCCATAAAGAAGTGTGGGAAGAGCCATCACCTTGTAGAATTTTCGACGTGTTCCTTTACTTGGTGACTTAAGAGTTCGCCTGATGGTCCCGCGCATAAGGTTGAACTTATGCAATTTATTCACGTCATTGCTTGCATTATAAGACACACTGTATCCCAGTTCTTCAAATGCAAATATATATGATGCAAATACGCTAATGTGCGTTAGTTTAAATAGTACACAATCTCAGTAAGCTCAAGAGTTTTTTCTTTAAAGAGGCTCAGTAACATGGATGGCACTAAGAGCTCAGAAATACATTTTACCGCGTCCGTAGTGTCCCAGTAAACTTGTGCAAATGAAATGTCGTTATACACAACTTACACGCAGCAAACAATACAAACCCTTATTTGCCATATATATATGTCCTTTATAACCTGTGCGTATATCTTTCTTATTTTTCAAAAATTTATTTACCTTATCACTATTTACTAAGGTTGCCAAATAGTGTAGAGAGCTCCGCAGTTTGCAAGATATCATTTTTAAGCTTAAAAAAGTAATAACTAATATTGATATGTTTTAAACTGATATTTTTATTATTTTTAATCTTAAAAATAATGCCTAATCCATAAGAAGATTAGTCATCATTATATTCCACGAAAGATTTAATTTTTATCTTTAAAATGGAATAAAAATTAAACGCAATGTAATAATCAGTCTTATAATAAAAATTGTGTTCCCTTCTGATCTGATAAACTGCAAGCCTTCTATGCTAACACGTGAATATAACGTTCAATTATAAACAACACTAAAATTAAAATAAAATGTTAAATTGTGTTAAAACTGTAAATTAGTAAATTTAATCTATGGCGATAAAAATTAGCCTAAATAAAACAGTAATTTATTACATAAAATAAAAAGTAAAGTAAAGATCGGTTTTTAAAAAGAGGGTTCAAAATTTAGATGTAAACACATATTGACAAATGAATGTTCTTGTAATACACGACTTGTGTTGTGTGCACACTATGATGGAGAATGGAAGTGGATCTGTATGATTTCTAAATAGTTATGGAAACTGTATACTTATTTCTTTACACACTTATTTTTTCTGACAATGGAGCATCACATAATTGCCTCATTGTCTCTCTAAGAATGTTTTATGTAGTTCCAAATAAATTATTCAATGATTAAAATATTTATTTTTCGTTTATTTATTTCTCTTATTTTAGTATAGGTTTAAAACTTCACTTAAAACAAGTAAATTTTATGTAAACAGAAAAATCAAATTTAACAATAAATTATATTTTGTTAAATGGATTAGGCCTACTTGCTTGCGAGTTCCGTCATTTATAATTGACAGTAGGGAAACAAGAATGGTGAGCCTACAAAATCATGCATGGCCTTCAGGTTGTACATGCATGCTAAGTCAGCTTGTATTAAAGTTAGATCACCACGGCTTGATAATAGTATATTGCCCTTATAGTAGGATGTGTCATAAGTATCTGTGAGACGAGACTAAATAATTCAGCATTGTATGACTAATACGCCAAGAGATGTTCTATTCTGCATGTGAGCAAAGGGATTTTTTGAAGAAAATCCTACATCGACTGTAGCTGATGCGGACGCCTCATCCCCTTGCTTTTGTTAACGTAGTGAACAGTCTTCAACATAAATAATTGCGGATCAAATGTCTTACAGACTGTGACCGCTAGATCTAATTAACTCTTGTTAACAAAATTGATTTATGACTCGTTGGACACTTGCTGAACATGTTACTACACAGGTTTCAAAACACAGAAACACTTGGTAATTTTTACAGTTTATTTATGTGTAACCTCTGACAACAGTTTTAGCCTATTAAGCTATTCTCAAAGAGCTGCTAAGAACAACTAAAATATAAAAATCTGAAAACTACATAAATCTTTTTAATTTATGCAATGGCTTTACTTTGACCGCCGCTTATAGATTGCTGTGATTACTTAAATACCAATTCAGATGACACCAGTGAAATAGCTGACATCCATGACTGAGGAGGTAACAGTTCTGAGTATGAGGAATGACTACGGAAGGTATTTATGTAAGGAAGAATTTACGTTCATTGAACAGAAGGTATGGGCAATACGAACCAAACGTAGAGGAAGAAAAACTTTTTGTTATTTTGAAAAATTTGGATGTAACATAATGAAGGGGTGTGAAGAGCGTGCTACACGCCATATTAAAATTTATATTCTAAGCCAGATTGAAATCAAAGAAAGAAAGGGTTTTGATAGTTTTTAGATTGATTTAAAAAAGGTAGCTATGATTGGTGTAATGCAATAAAAATTACAACAATATGCGTGAAAATATATCAATTATTGATACCTTTATGTGCACGTAAACCTGTTAGAGGACGTCAATTGGTGTACGATATGAAACCCGAAGCAGACGTCTGGTAACAAATACTGTCAGAAAAGGGTTAAGCGTACAGTGCTTAACACTTACCAAACGATATGAATGCTTCAGCTTTGTAATGTTGGATGTTTAACAAATCACATTTATCTTTCCTTAGGCAAGTAAATACAGTAACTGTAACTGGAAGTAAAAACCTGTTGTAGATTATAATCTAACATTATATTTCTGAAACCAAAATTAAACTACAGAATATATGGAACAATATGATTTGAACTTGCATGGATGCACACGTACTCGCGGACATAGACAAATTCGTTTAGCTAAAGTTTTGTTTGAATTTTTATGACATTTTAAGCCATTTTAGCCATTAAACTTATTCATTTTTATTAATAAACAATAGTTTCATTTACGGTTTTGAGTACAAGTAATTAAATCTGTCACTAACTGGCACATAAAATATCTGCAGGCATCCAGTTCTGCACGTACAGCAAAATTATTTAAGCACGAGAAATGCAATTATATTATTCCTTTTTTATAGCCATCGACGGTGAGAGTTATTGGTGTTTGAAGTCGGGCTTAACTCAGAACGAATTGGAATATTATTTGCAATAACTCTTTAGGTTTAGTAGTTGATGAAATAAATTTTACTGCTTTCATTAATTTTTAACTTTTCTAAGTTTCAACAAAAGTAACAAATAAAATACAGAAATTAATTCGCAAGCAAATATTATTTCAAATAGCATAATATTTTAACCTAGCAAATGTCAAATGAGTAACAAATTACAAACACAAAAATGATTGTTCCATGCATTGCATTCCTTATTATAATTACAGTATAATTTAAGTGTTTTGCTCTATGAGTCGACTGCTTCTATACAACATTGAACAGAAAATGACATTCATTTATGGAGTGCATGTATATTAGTATACTTATGTTACTTGTCCAGGATTAAAGATTCTAATTTTACAGAATCATTCTCGTAAGTATAACGTTCTGACCAGCCTTGTGTAAGTTAAAATAGTATTCAAAGTTGTAATTAACAAATGTTTCGCTTGCATTTGTGTCAGCAGTATTCTACAAGATATTAAAACCATCGGTTACAGTACGAAGAAACTGTGTCACATATTCTTGATCCTGTAATGAATCGTTCAAGTAAATATGTGAATGAGAGAAGTAAGTGAGCACTAGTTATTCTTTCATGCCCGAAGCAGTTTTTTGTAACCCTTACCCACAATCCTGTGGTCACTGACTCTAAAATCTTTGTCAGTGTTGTCAGTCCTTTTGCACTGAAGATGGCCGTCGAAGGAACGGCCGAAACGTTTGCATAAAATAACATCGAACCACGGCCTTACAGTCCAGCAAACCAACATTGTAACAATCTTGACGCCTGCCGTGAAAGTTTGGACAGCAATATAGCAGGAGATTTGTTTGACGTGTAAAGATCTTAATTAAACATTTTTTTTAAATTCTTTACTAGCTTTGTAAAATGTTTTATTTTGCATAGAGTACTTCACATTTTAGAGTTAATTCTGTGTTCATTCATGTATTAATGTTACAGTTTCAGTGTCGTTTACAATGTAATTGATAATTACACAATAATTTACAAATAAGACTAGTCACGTATTCTGTTTCAAATAGTGAGATACTGTGAAAGTACAAAATGTAACAAATCATTTTTTGATATTAAAAAAATCTGTTGAAGTGATATCCTTGATAATAATAATGGCTCCCATGTATACCACCGAAGTAGCTTAGGAGTAGGCACGGTAGGCTGCCTAATGTGAGCTGTACGATATCCTTGATTTATTGCTTAAATATTGTAACGTTACATAACCCAGTCCCAATAAATGATAACTTAATTATACTATCATAAAGGTCAAAAATGGGTAAACTATAACTAGCTATAAATTAAGTTATATCACTAAACGTTATAAACGATATTGAAGTGATATACAGTGACAAGTGAGTTATAGTGTGCCCAGTGCGTAAATAAGTGAATGTGAAGGGAACTTCTTACAGACTTGTGCTGTAGCTGTGGGAATTATGGATTATAATAGTAGACTGTGATGCTACTAACTAATTATGTATTTTGTTTAGTTATTGTATGATTTATATTGTGTAGGCAACTAAAATTTAGTACCTATGTTTAATTTTATATTCAATAAAATAATTATGTTATTATATAAGATAACCCAGGGTTAAAAAATAAAAGAGTTAAATATAAGATGATAATAAAAAATAAAATAATACTGTATGAGGAAAATGGCTGAAGAAAATAGTGCAGTGTAAGAATATATATAAGAGATTAATAAATAATATATAAATTCATTTAAAGTTAATAATAATATTAAAGACTTATATCTAAAGTTATAAGAAAATAAACGAAAAACTGTTATATAAATCAAATTGGGAAATAAACCAAAATGAAAAAGAATTATTTTTCTATAAATCAAAAATAAATTTATAATAATTAAAAACAGCCTATATACTCAAAAGTAAATAGCAGCACCAATAAAAAATGATATAGAAATTATGTGTTACTAACAGTAACAGAATAACAACATATTGTTTAATCGAAATTGAGATTGAAAACTGTTCGGTTGAAAAACGTAATGAGACCAAAATTGTATTAAAAAACCTTTGAAAACATTTGGAAACAGTACAACATTATAACAAAAATTAACTCACAGTATACACATTATGTACCACTCCTTTAAATATCAAATATAACTTGCTTTACCCCATAACGAAGTGTTAAAAACCATTTTCAAGATCAGACCTAGCCAAGCCGCGCTTCGAGTTTTTAACGAGATGGTATCTGATAGACGTTCATGAAATTACAAAACAACTAGGATCACCACACGAGAAACCGCTTCACGCAAGTAAGAACTTCGAGGAAAGAGGTAATATAAACATTTCTTTTAATATTTAACCAAGAAAACCTCAAATCAAATCGTTGTGCAGTACAGAAATTTCTAAAAATGTTGTCATGTGTTTAATAAAAACATAATCTGCACTCTCGCGGACAAATCCGGAACTACGTACTACGAAAATAAACAAAATTTCGAAATTGATTATTTTTATCTTGTAAAGCGTAGTATATAATTATCCATTTCTGACCATCTCATAACACAAAGAACTTACCCTTAACCCTGGGGAAATAAATAAAACGAATTATATGTTGATTGATGTTTAATTAAAGATAAAATTGTAAAATCATTAAAAACCAGATTTTATGATAATTTCATGTTTACCCAATTAAATCGATATAATGAATTAGTGATTGAAAGGATCGATTGTAATATTTGTATATTGGCAGAAGAGGAAATCAATATTATACAAATAAATACTATTAATATTTTATGTTGAATAATAAAATGTGTCTTTTTTATTGTAGAGGATAGTTGTAGTAGATTTCAGTAAGCTAAGAAGAGGACTATCCATCAGGTAGTATTACTGAATAGTGTCGTTTGGTTAACCTAACATTTGGAGATTAATGTCAAAATCAGCTGATCTCATGAACGGCGAATATTTGAAAAATTAAGAAATTGTCTACTCCGGGTGTAAACAAATTGTACTCGCTCTCTCTTCCAAATAAGATTAAACAACTTCCTTAATCTCGACCAAATCACACAGATTTCTGTTTCATTTGGGTAACATTACAATCCGATTTATTTAAACATTAATACTTATAATTCATAAGTGGCGATCGCTAAGAGGTAATCTGACCGCTCCGAGACTGTCAAAAGACGGACATCACACCTTATTAAAGATTACGTTACAAAAATGACGTACTAACATTGGGGCTTAATTAAATAAGACGAGCACTCAATAGGTCACATACAAAGACTCCGCGGAAAGGACCTCAGAAGCGGGTACGTTACAATATTTGTTGGAATATTATTTTTTTTTGTATTACTATGTTTTCTGTTAGTTGACACTTTGGCTCAGTTTTCAGCACATATTGTATTTTAACACTAATAGTTTAAGACAGTTCCGTTAGACAGTTACTAATATCTTTGTTCTTTATGACATTTTTAAAATGTTTATTTAAATATGGATTTGCCATTTCAAATTATGTTCAACGGCAGCGAAAGTATTCAAATGTTATAAATTTCGACACCAAAGATTGTAAGGCATTGAGCCATCATCGGATTAGTAAACTGTTGTTTCAACGATTTTTAGAGGAAATAATGATTTTCATAATAAAATTGGTACAGTGTAACGGTACATATAATTCATCCAGAATCCAATGTAAAACAAACGGATTAAAAACTATCCAAAAAAAATAATCAACAAAAGAGGAACATGTAAACCAGAACACAGAATGAATTATGATTAAAATAAGGGAATCAAATAATTTATAATTAATAAGTAAATGTATTCTAGAAGAAACGAAGACACGAGATAAAGACAAGACAACGTTGACCCAAATACCCAATAGATCAGACAGTGAGAAGAAAACTACAACACCTATAACAATAAGAAATTTATTAAGGAGGATAAAAGTATAAGTGTGAATAGGGAAAACAAAATCAAATCAAATACAAGAAGGAAATAGTAATTATAAGAACAAAATAAACCATGAGAATAAAGTATTATTAATGATAAAGAAAATAAAATTGATTTAAAAAACTTGATTTAAAACCCTAAGCTGTGACTTGACACTGACATAAAACTATTAATAAACTGATTTTAATGACTTGACGGTACAACCAGAAATAAAAAGTAAAATATTGATATTAGAAATTAAGAGGGAGAGTGAATATAACAATTGTAAATGTATAAATTAGTAATGTATAAAAATGACAACTAGATAATGTCCTAAGGACTATTAAAATTTGTAAAGTAGAAATAAAATCCTCAAAGACAACTATTACTCAACAATACAGGTTGAGATAGTAACAAAATAAAGAAAAATAACTATAAACAATAAAAATCAGCTTTAAGTAAATGTAAAGAATCATGCAATAAGTAGAAAACATAATCTGAGGTTCAACCATTGTTGGGAATCCAAGATAGTACATAACCTAAACTGGCCAAAAAGTTTCCAATAAAATAGTAAAAAGCAGTGACTGGAATGATGTTAAACTAAAATGTATTGGAGTATAAACAAACTAGAGACTATAAGGAGCATTCCATTTACAAAAAGTCATAATATAAAGGAACTTGAGTACAGTATAAATGTAAATTAATGTGACCAAGAGCACAACATAGTATGGGTACCTGGAACAACAAAAACCACACATAAAACTATGACAAAAGAATAGGGACTCAGTCAATGATATTCACTAAGACATAATAACATTCATGTGAGGCAAATCAATGTTTATTGCCATAAAATTAATAATAATAATGTAAATTATAGGAAAACCATAGCTGATGTTAGATGCAGGAAGTTTAGATAAATTCAAACGAATGTCAAAATATAAGAGCAGAACTAAAGACTGCCAAGTATTAACATTGCTATAATAACACTGACACAAAATAGACATAATCAAAAGGTAAAGGTGACAGAAATCAAATAAGAAAAATGTAACACCCAAGTATACTGAATAATAGTCAGAGAAAATGTAATTAAAATAAAATAAAACAATAACAGCTAGTGCTGATATAATCAGAAGTGGTAATGATTAGTTCATTATAGATAGGCCACAAAAATATGGGTTACAAACCACTAAGATTATGAAATAAGTAATAAACACTTAAAATGACAATATACCAAGTGTCTAGTGAAAAGTAAAGTAATAATTAGGAATAATAATTAAATAATAATGTGGAAAAACTATAGTGCAGTATTGATAAGCAATCACAAAGAACAAAAGTGAAGATAAAGAGTGTAATAAGTATAAAAATCATTAATATAAGAAGCTGATAAAAACATAGAAAAAATATGGAAGTAGGTCTAAACGAAGGGTGACAATTTTAGGGAATTAACGCCTAAAACTTTAACGAGAAGGGGTGATAGTTAATAACTAAATAAACACGATGATTATTTATCAGAAAATGAACAATATAAATAGAATAAGGTAGAAAATAAGATATGTAATTAGTTCGTAAGAAATAGTAAGAAATTTATTTTATTAATCCTTATTAGAACTATATGGTGTGGGTAACCAAAACAATCGTGATGAAAAGATAAAAACGATAGTAGCCATGAAAAGAGTATCAGTGTATTTATAAACGAATAATTTAAATTATAAGAAAAAGAATTAATTACAAGCCCGTGGGCGTACTAGTGCGGATCAAAAAATCGTAGCCTCGACACCAGTGGGATGACGCCAAGAAGCGTCTATTTTGCCGAGATATTCCGAATGTACACGGAAATTATAACAATCGGCCAATCAGGGCCCGTTATTAATTACTAGGTACGGGATCTTGACACAGGTAAGATCATCAGTTCATCTCAAGCTTCGACACAGACTCCACGCTGGTCATCGTAACCAATAAGTACTGAATTGACAGCCTACAGCTGACGAAAGAATCTAACCTCGAAAAGCCAGGTTGAGGTTAGGTCGGATATAGAAATAGTGAAAGTTTTCTTTAACTAGTGATCTAAAACGGAGTATGTGCGCATAGGTATTGAGCGAGAATGAATTAATCAAAATTAATTTCATTCAAATAAAAAAGAAAATTTTGTGAAACAGTGATACGAGCAGAACGACTTAGTACGCAAGTATCAGTGACCATGGCAAATATTTTCAATAAGTAATTCAATAATTAAGGAACGCTATCAGCAAAATTAATTAATAAACTAAGATCAAATATAACCCAACCTAGATTGAAAAAAGATGTTAATAATTAAAACAAACAATTAATAATGAAAAATTTGATCATTAACAAACTTTAACTTTCTAATTAATTAAATGAACTTGTAGAATAAGAGACATTGAATCGTCAATGAGGGAATTAAAAGAAACCCTGGACATATAGTATCTTAAGTATTATATTGTGTTTAAATGTAAGATTATAGCTAAATGTAATATAATCATCAACCATATGAGTGGGTAATTTCCAAATACCTGTTAATTTGTTTGTATCCAATATAAGAAGATAAATAATAAAATTATCACTAGATTCCCATTATAACTGTGTTATACGAAACTGTTAACATATTTAAGGAATTATTAATCATTTAAAGTCAAGTAAGTTAGGTTCAAATGAAACCAACTTAACCTACAATTCCAATAAGGAACACTTGTTCAATGTTTAAGTTTTTTTGTTAAAGAATTATAATAATGTTATCACTCTCCTAATACTAACTATCATAGTAGTGCATTGTTTTGATTTGAGTGTAACTTGCAGTCTAAAAGAACCTGCGTTACGTATTAATTAATATAGCGAAATGTTAACGTCCAGAACGGTAGATAGTCAGATTCAGTCTGGAAACCCTGAGATATAATTATTTGAAAGAGTCCATCAACAACATTAAAAATCTTAAAAGAAAGTAAACAATATTATTGTATAACAGTAATCATTAATAATGATTTCGATGAATAAAAACCAATTCATAACCTATCCAAGAGTTTGACTATTATTGTATTAGACTAATACTTTACAGCTTAGGTGAACGACACATGGTGGGCAGCAGTGGCGGCGGCAATAAGTTGATTTGAATTATTCTCACTTTATTACTAGTAATACACCTCAACGTTACTAGTAACCAACCGTCACAAGTAAGTATTTATATAAACGAATACTTGTTTTTTCAGTGAAAGGGTTCACCAATAGGTTTATCTCCGCGACAAGCGAAGAGCAGAATTATAATACACCTTCAGCGAACCCAAGCAATACACCAACCAACTTACGTGTTCAACCAACCAACAGTCAACCGAACTCACAACAAATAATACTAATAATAATAATAACCACTTTTGACATTTTAACGAGAGCGGGTCTCGTCTAGTTACAACAGTAATACGATTATGATAATGTACATACATACGTGTGTGTGTGTGTGTGTGTGTGTGTGTGTGTGTGTGTGTGTGTGTGTGTGTGTGTGTGTGATACAGAGAAACAATAACATACAGATTCAGACCAACGCGCGTTCGCATAGACGACTAGTGAGAGCATAATAAATCTGGTGAGAGACAACAGAGTGTCGAAACAATAAAGTATCCGACTACAGGTTTGAGTCATTGCTGCTTCTTATATATATTCTTCCGACTCGTCGTTTTATAAACGAGCATTCCGAAATCCCTGGTTATCACTCCCTTCCCGTTGTCTGCACTCAGGTCACGTCTGTGTGCCACCAAACACTAAAAATAAATTTACGTTCACAACTTTGCCATTGTTACTCATTACTGCACATCGCTTATTGAAATTCTCAAAAGTCTGTTGCTTTATAAAAAGAAAACCATATTTCTAAGAGACTGTGTAAAGACGTTATATCGCTACGTCATTACTGCACATCCTGATTAAATTCTCAAAAATCTGTTACTTACTTTTAAGAGACTGTGTAAAGACGGTATATGTTATTACAAACTGATGTTTATAATAATAAATATATAATTTTACTTCGTGTTAGATTTACAACATCTTACGTTCTCCTTCTCGTTTTTGCCCCAAAATTTTCAAGTAGGTTTAAAAGTGAAAAATTACCGATGATTGGAAATAGAGCACCATTAATAACAAATAAATTCATTAACTCTTTAATAGACCTAACAAATAAGACATTAATATTAAAACACCTAGCACAGTAATATATTATGACACCTAACCAAAAAACATGGTAGTTGTGAAAGACATGCTTACAGATAAGCTACTGGCGATTATCAAAAAACGAGCTAAACTGGAAAGTACCTGCTTTAAAACGTGTAAATTACAATATATTCCAGAGTGATGGATGAGACAGGTTTTTTTCTTCCCTGGCTACGACGTAATTGTTAACATTCAGGCATACTTCATAAGTACAGAGTGGTTAGAGTTCAATCATCCACTTAACAGCCAATCAGTTCTGCGACCTTATCAGGGTTATGGCACACTATTATCAGTGGATTAAAACTAGAATAAAATTTTACCTAATTTGTAAAGAGTAAGAGAGAACGGCTGTTGACCAATCAATGCCTATCGGCCGTTGGTATGTTTCCAACTAATATACTCGAGAGCACATATAAAGGCGAAAAGTGAAAGCGCATTTCGCAGAGATAGACAGAGTGTAACACTGCGACAGCCAGTAAGCGAAACTATTGACTGGCTCTTATTGGCTGATGCATCACGTGATACTATGCTCTTGCCTCTACGCGGCTGGCAGCTCTCGCCTTCCTTTGTGCTCCGCACTCTAGCCGTCTGATACGGGAGCCTTACTCCGATCCTATTCCAGTATTATTATACTCCATACGTTATTGTAGGCTAATTGTTTAATCGCGTTATTTTTAATGCATGTTATGAATTTAATTACTGTTACTTTCAGATGTATATAGTGCGATTACGTTATATGACTAGAATAGTAGAATAAAGGTAATTCTAATGTGATTGTTTTAGAAGCATGCTAACAAAAACGTGTATATAATATAACTTTGGTATATAATAGTTTATTTTAATTTTCTGAAATCACTACCCACGCTGCCTGTAACAATAGCAATGAATACATAACCGCGGTATAATTTGCCTACATGTATCAAATTAGGTTAATATAGATTTTGTTGCGCGCTTACTTAGTACAAGGTCTAACATTTTAGTTGTCGTGGTGAAGTATTAATCATTTAGTAATTTGTATTTGCGTAGTAACAACTAACTTTTTTTCTGAAAATAAATATGTTTCAAGTTAACATATAACTAAACATCTGAGAAATATTCCAAGGCACAGAAGTATGTAGTAAGTACATTAATCTCATTAGAATTAAGTTTAGTATCATTTGACTTTTGTTTGATTTGAGGTAGCCTACGTTTCTCACAGTGTAAAACAGTGGCGGCTCCAGATATGGAATCGGAGCAGAAGCACATTCCGACATCGTCACACTAGTATACACTCAACTCTTCCCATAAATACAGAAGCACTTTTTGCTGGAATTAAAAAGAAATATTGTAATTTTTTTACCCTTACTGGACAGAGCCTTTGAAATATTTCTATAACTTCTTAAAGAATGAGACATGAAGAAAATATAAAAATTTAACCGATGATAATAATACATACTTTGCACGTGATGTTGAAACTTTGACTTTTCCGTCGTAAAATGGAATATTGGCTGGAATGTAACATTACTAACATTTCATGGGTAAGTTAGAAATAATCTGTCAAACGATATGACCATGCGCACAAAAATACATCTGCACATGTATTTCAATATTTAAACTTTAATTTTCAAAATACAGAGATTGTAAAACAGATCATCAGTCTACTTGTGTGTTGCATGTGTGTGTGTGTAAGCTAAAGAAAGTTTTTGTATGTGTCACGTCGCAAAGATTTGTAATACTTTCTGTACTTACTTAGGAAAAACAATAACTGGATGGACGTGGATAATATTTAGTCCGTTATACATATTGTACATTTTAAATAAATTAAAGTCAAAAATTAGGGTCAAAATAAACGTTCCGCAGTGCCTGTTGTATACCTATTGTAAGTCGTAGCGTAGATAAAATTAAAAGAAAACACTTTGATAATAGGTAAATTTGTTGCGAGTTTGTATATTTCTTCGTGATATTTAGAAAAATTTTCTGATTTTGATGTACATATCTTATACAAGATGTTGAATTCTTTCTAATATTTCCAAAATTCTGGTGGCTAATGTGATAGGCTTAGGTGTACCTATGTACCTACATAAAGTAAGATATCGACTCAGACTACGTCACAGCAGTACGTCTAAGTGACATATGTGAACGTTACAGGAATGTGAATTGTACAAGTTGCTTGACTGTGTAGCAAGAGTGTTTGTGTGTGTTACCCTTTGTACATATGCTGTAAATATTTATTCTTTACAAGATTTTGAAATAGTCTAGATTTGAAATACTCTTGAAATGTGAAGAGTTGTATTATTTATCTTGTAAATGAAATGTATTCTGCAAGGAAGAAAGGTTTTTCAATTTTAACCAAACGTTTGGAGAGTATTTTACAGTGATTGGTTGAAAAAGGGTTTATTAAGTAACAAAAATCCTCTCCTTCTGTATTATCTGTGTTATATATTCATCTCTCTGTGGATATTCAAGGAACGATGAGCCTTCTCCCTTTACAATACTGCGTTATTATTAAATTTGTGTAATATACTTTCAACGTCTCTTGTTATAGACGTAATTTTGTTGGATTCAAATGTTGCTGATTTATACATCTTCGCCTTGAGAAATACAAATATTCATAAGCAGCATTTATGTCACAACAGCATTGTACGTATACTCTTGTACACGGTAAAAATGCGCATGAGAACAAAATGAAAATTATAGTTTCATAAGTAAAGAAATAATTTTAGTTTTACATGTTTCAGCCATTATAAGTTAAACACTCCCAGATGTTTACGTTTATCCTATTCTTCTTCATTTGAAGGAATTCTTTTTATATTTATAAGTGTTTAAAACTTTCTATTCTGTTAAATATGTAAAAACCAAATAAATCTATACTTATTTTAAGAATGTAGAGTAAAATATGTGTTAATTACAAAGTCATAGCATTTTAAATCTAAATTACCATATGTTTTCCTATATAATGCGCACTGTTTCCCCCAGATTTTGTTCCTAAAAATATGGATGCGCATTATAGCCTACACGAATAATATGATTTACATGCTAAATTGTAGATCTGCACATGTTTGGTCAGAATGTGTATGGCAGAGTTGGCAACGTCAATTAAAACTGGCAGGCTTGAGTATAGTAATAGTAAAATTCAATTTACCGGTAATTTGGTTGGCAGTTTAACCCCTACTCTATCAGTTATTTGTTTACTTTGTAAAGTTATAACAGTAATCTGTTGTAGCATTCTGTTGCTGTACTTATTTGTCGTAGTCTGTATTGTTTACTGTAGTTCATTACTTGTATTGCATATGTTGTGAAGAAACACATTATATATTACATAAAGAGTGGATGAACATATCGCTTGTTCAATGCGACTCAGTTTAAATTATAATTCACAAAAGAAAACAATAATCGCGCAGCATCGAGTAAATTTGATGTAAATACTCGTGACCGGCGTTATTTCTTTAGTAAAAAAGCTAACTTACAAGAAATAGGAAAGCACCTAGTGGAGTTAGTAGAGCATTTCTCCGTTACTACTAAAATGGTACGGATTCAAGCTACGAAATCGCTCAGCGTCTTGAAGTAGGCAATACATATTTTCGTTCCAGTCTTGGCTAGCGCGTACGGTCTTTTTACATACAGGATCTTTCGAAAAAAAAAAACTCTGACTCAAAGTTTACCTCAAGAGAATGGAAAAAGAAATTACCGAGTTTCATCGATTTATCGTACAAACGAGGCATACGAACAATTTCTATTCGTCTCAAATCGGAAATGCAGACAAGTGTTTTGTCTTTTGCGATATGCCAATGGCTACAAGTATTGATGAAAAAGGTGTGAATCTGTGCCTATCAGCTCAACAGGTTAAAACAAAAAAAAAAAAGGTACAAAGAAGAATCTGTAGATGAGAGTAATTCAATACTCCTTTCTTCAGAAACAGATGAAGAATGTTGATAAATACTAATGTAATATGCTAGTGAAAAACAAAAATCATAAGAAACTAAAGAAAAAGTATGACTTGTGTACGTTTTAAATTATTTCAAGTTTTATATGATAATAATATTTCTGTTTTGTGTTTACAATAAACAGGAATAGTAAGCATATTTTTATCTTATTTTGTATAAAACACTTTCTCTGTACATCATCATATTATTCAAACAACATATATTTTTCTACGTCCTAATAAATTGTTTCATCCGTTTCTCACCACAAATAGAGGTGCGGATTATACACAAATCACATTTTTTCTGAAAAACATTACGAGAAAATTTGAGTGCGCGCTATACACGAGGGCGCATTATACACGCGACAATACGGTATTTCTTAGAGGAACTTGTATATAATTAAGGTTTGTCTGAGGCTTACACGGCCCGAGTCAATGTTCTTAAAATTATCTTCCGGGCTGTAAGACCGTGGTCCAAAGCTGTTGATTACAGCAGACGTTTCAGCCATGCACCGTTCTTTTACCACACTGCTGTGGTCTCTAACTGTGACATCTGTGTTAGTGTTTAGCCCGAACTTAACACTGAAGATGGTCGTCAAAGCGTCTGCTGCAATCAACACCTTTGGAGCACGGTGAAACAGCCCAAAAGAAAATAATTTTAATAACTTTGTATATAATTGTTTGGTTCTTTACAACTGATGACGTAACAGATCAAATATTTAATCAGATCGACTGCAAAATGACTGTATAAGTGTCCTAACATAAAGATCTGTAACTTAACCATGATATGTAGTAATGTAAATTGTTTATAGAAGTAGTTCTATTGCCTTGTTATAATAAACAACTACGTATAAGTTTATAAATTTATATCATAAATTTTGAACATAGTTTGTTTGAATAATCCGGATTCTAAGTTTGTTGGCATTTTAAGTTAGGTTGTAGGCTGAGGAGAAATCACGCAATGCATTTATCATGTGTAAAACGTCTGTAGGTGTGTTATATACATCATTATCATCACCATCATCATCAACCTCAAGGACTAGGCTCATCCTGAACCTGTTCCGGGACCCACTTCGCTCTCGGCCGTCATACGTCTCTCTTCGCTACCTCTCTGTATTCCATTGCTAGTAGTAGAATCCTGTCACCTGCCACTCTTTCCAAATGTTCACATTACCTTCTTTTTGTTGCTCCTTAGCTGTGCCAACAATGGGTCGACCCCCCAGTTCTGTTCTTATATCCACATTCTTCTTTCTATCGAGAACGGTAAAGCCTAGAGTATTCATAAACTTCATCTCCGCTGCCTGAATCTATGCTTTCTCTCTTTGTGCCATAACTCTGGCTTCATCTCTGTACATCAAAACTGGTAACACGCTACCGTGTTAAAAAAAATTATCCTTGTTTCCTTCTTCGCCTTATTTTTAAGGTATCTGTGCATTGTTATACACGTTACCGGCAAAATACAAAATTAGGCGTTTTATAGGATGCCTAGTAATTCCATACACTGCTTGAATCCAGCCGGCAAAGGATGAAATAAAACTCATTGTATAGAATTCCTAACGTCTTCTAGGTTATGTATACTATAGACGACAATGTGTACGCTATGATTTCATGTCATAACATCACCCTTTCATGTCATGGCATCAAACGATTAGCCTATGAATCTCTCTTTGGACGTAAAGTTAAGGTAGGGCTTACTATATCCTCGATTTCCCATAATGTGTTAGAAACTCTTGAAAGTGAAGAGGATCCCGAATAAGTGATCAACAATATACAGACTACACGTAGTCTACACGTTAGGCCTACCGGCATAACTGTATCTATCTACCCTACCATGCCTAACCTAATTCAGGCAACAGAACATGCAAGCACTTCAACTGTAAGCATTGATCTTACAGAGAATTCTAGCGCAGCCAAAACCACCGACACAAATCACCCTTTAGACGCAGCCCAAGAATTCCGCCCAAATCCGACAACTGCATGCTGTGTTAGTTCAAATGAAACTTTTGGTTCTGAAAAGAGTGTAGAGTGTTTGAGATGTGCATAGTACGTGTGGACATTTATTGGCAATTATTATTATTATTCTACTAGTGGCAATAGTAGAGGTAAGTGTGACGATGGCAAAAAATAAGTGTGCAGTCTCTTCTTCAAAGCAAAAAATGCAACTGAAGAAAAAAAAAAGGTCAAAATCATTTCTAGAGTTTCAGGCAAAAAGGTGAAATCTGATTCTGGCAAAAAAATCTCTTCAGTTCCTGTGGGCGCGTCTGTTCCTGTTCCAATTCCTGAAGTAGACAAGGGGCGGGGAGATCTTCGAAACATCCTAGCAATCGTCGTGAGTGTGACAGAAGACGGATTTTACAAACTGGAAACGGATTTTAAAGCAGCTGTACACAAGATCGCAGTTCACTGTATGCCCAAGACTACTAATGGGGGTTAGACCTGAACAAGAAACCGCACTTCGTTCTGCTGCTACTGCGCAATCATCAGGATCCGGAAAAGGGTTCGTAAAATGTGTGTGCAAGACTAAATGTCAAAACAAATGTAATTGTGTAAAAAATGGAAGAAAGTGTACTTCAAAATGTCACAGCTCTTTGTCTTGTTGTAATAAGTAGACTATAGGCCTATTCCATATACAGTTTTTAGGATTAACAAACACCAATGATATCTAATGATATCTGTATTTTTTAACCAGATTAGTTAAAAAAAGTTCTTATACAGTATAATTTTAATAAAATAGTATATGAACATAATTAAGTAGAGAATAGAAAATCTTGAAATGTCATACAAAGTCCTCCTCTGTGTAAAATCAAACAATTGTGTGTGATTTTGTAATAAAATGTTTTCATTTTGAACGTAGTAAGGTTATTTTACAGATTGCCTAAAGAGTCACTGGCATTATATAGAATGCCTAGCCAATGTACAGAATACTTGGGAAAAGTATAAAAATCATTTGAAAAGTATTCTATTCTATACTTTGCCAAAAAACTCCAGGCATTGTATGAAATGCCTAGGTATTCAATAAATGCCTGGATTACATATTTTGCCGGTAATATATACATCCAATGCTAGAATATGAATTATATGATTTTACCGTTGTTAACTTACAAAGGCAGTGAAAATCGTATTGAACAGGAACAGGTGAGTACTACAGAGCGAAGCAATGTTACACACACTGCACACCTTATTCAAAGGAAATTATATTTTACCAGTCTTAAAGTAAGGTTTTTGGATATTATCCCTAATTAAAAATTCAGTGGCTTGTATCTCAAGAAAAAGAAAAATAGCGTGCATGGAAATCTTGAAGTATCTTTTTTACCAGTAAATAGAAAATGATAATTACTAATAAAGTCAATTTCCTTTCGTCAGTGTCTGCAGGAATCTAAATTAATTAATACCGATTTTGTAGTTATTTGTATGTGAGGTGGAGAGGGTTGAAGCGCGTGTACAATAAAAAACAATATAACAAAAGAAAAGTCATCTATTTTTTAATATATAAAAACTTACTTTTATTACTTTAGTTTTGTATTATAATTAGGTAAAATATACAAACGATTTGTCAGCTGTTTATATGTTAATGACAAGAAAAATATGTGTCAGTGTCATAATACAAAAGCTTTCAATGCTTTTTAGTAATTTTATACTTTGTGTAAAATATTTCTAACGCCTATTAGTGCAAACGTATTACAAGAGCCTCACGCATTTATGGAAGTCGAAAAAATAGTAGATGTTCTAATTCTATCCTGTCTCATATAAATGCGAGTAGTCGTGCAACAGTTAGTATATTGTTTCTAACTTGTAATCACACAAACGGATTTTTATATAATTGATTCGTATTAAATAGCCATGTACTTTGTAACATCAGATTTGTAAGCCATGTAATCAGGTATCTAACGTAAGCATCGTTACTAATATATATAGTGATTAACATATATTAACTAGCTCATAACAAATTAAATGTACTTATGCACGCTCACATAAGACACACTTAGCTGAACCAATACAGAAGACAGACGTGCAAGCTTTCTTCATAGATTCTTGTTAATATCAAAAATAGCGCAACAGAAGATTCTGGTTTGCAGAATGCGAGACACGGCAGTGGCTATAGAAGACTCGTATAGAAGAATTTGTACCATAAACAGTATTTCTCTCCTAACCCAATAATTTTTGAACTTGCTCATTAACTGTTTGCTTGTAGACTCAATCGTCTAGTACAGGATTAATGTCACAGTACGTCTTTAGCAATGATGTCACGGGTACAGTCATCCATATTTAATGTTTAACCTATATTCCTGTGTTCAGAGAAATCTTGCTATTTTTTCAACAGGCGGCAAACATTTATAAATTATATGTTTGCAGTGTCTTCTTATAGGTCCAATACCATACACTGTAGAACAAATAAAAACCGTATTCACCACGATTTTAGTGAAGGTGAGACAATTTTGCAAAATTATCTAACATAAAGTATCTTATTTCTTCAGCTTTTTATTTATTGAAATGTTGGACAGCCTTTTACGACTTTGCGCCTGAAATTGAGCCTTAGTGCTGTGTCGTATAAAGTTCCTAGTTATAAAACTAGTTTCACACTAGCGCATACGTATACGTAGTGAAGAGACAATATCATACTACACGTCGTAACTTTTGTCTGTTACCGTCTATACACCTGTCACACGAATGCGCAGCTATGAGTGAGTACAAGTACGTATGCAATTTTATTACAACAGAAATTCTCTGCATGTAAAGCTTCGAGCCGGTTCCCAATACCTGTGTCCTTTCTAATACGGGTAAATTGTTCACTGTACACTCATCACGCGGTTGAGAAAATATTATCGGCCATCGCCTCAGTAAGCAATTTTGTTGACAGTGTTATCTTAAAAAGCTTGTCTTTTGTTCACTTCCATTATAAGTTTATATGGATTCAGGAGGAGGTTAAGAGTATGCAGAGTGACACACAGGATATAGCTTGCGACTCCATTACACAGAGTTATGGTTGCTAAAAAACAAATAAAATGTAAATTTGTTTCCAAATTATTTTTTTATAAGTTTCTTCAAGTAAAGTTACATGATTATAAATCATAAATGCGTTCTCTCTTATTTTCTCATGCATGTCACTCTGATAAATCAAAGCACTCGATTTATTTTGTTCAGTTAATTCCAAAACCTGTAAACTTATATAGTTCACTCATTCACGTACAAAATATTGAGAGTTTTGGCTTGAGGAGTTTATTACTAACAGTATTCTAATAGTCTTACATCAAAAGAAAATTATTGACAACTTTATATACTTCAATAAGTACCAAAGAGCTGTTGGTATTTCATGTGAGAATAATTATATATATTACATGTGTGCACATGTGTTAGACACGTATTTACTTATAAATCGCAAAGACTTTAATGAATCATAATATCAGGTAACAAAAAATTGTGTATATTGTAACAAGACATATGAGTCCAATATTTAAGTAATCAAAATATTAACACATGTCATGATAATTGAGTCAACGAGACACACCGAGTGTTTAATCTGAAATGCCAAGAATAAAACTACATGAACAACTCATCAAGAAGAATAAACTCACAACACAAGAGTTAATAAAAAGTAATGGTAAATAACAATAACAATAACATTATAAGAAGAAAGAAGATACAGCAAATAGTGAGAATACCACAGGAACCAATAACTCAATAGTTTCGGTCAGTAAGGGACAAATAAAAACAAGGAAGAAACATACTACGAGAAAGACACCTAACAACCATGGAATAAAATATAGATTCCAAGAGCCAGTCAACTATAGATTAACATCTTACCCGTATATATAATAACTGAAGAACTTACAGACTGAAAATATACACAATAACTGACTAACTGAAATGACCCATATACAACTAAATGAGTAGGACATCCTATATTAGACAAAGTGTGGAAGTAATAATAATGTTAACATAAAAGAAGCGGTAAATAAAAGCATAATGACATGTTATGCACAGCATCAATGCAATGTAAGGGAGAATTAGAATTGTCTCATAATTATAATAATTGTTAGTCAAGTAATCAAAAAATCATGTAAGATGGAAAAAGGAAATAAATAATGAATTACCAGTTGTCATTAATAACATTAAACTTGAAAAAACAAGGTTACAAGATGTAAATTTGTATCAACTTAATACACCCATTGTTGCTACAAATAATAAAACCACACAACCTAAATACAGGTACTTTCCACCTAATTTCATATTTAATAGTAGGTAAAACATACCAAAACTAAAATATTTTGTACCCCAAATCAAGTAGAAGTAATAAGGTTCTACCAATACCAATATCAGATACCAAGAGTAATCTTTATATAAGAATTCAAGTGAAGAAATTGAACAAAACCAGCCAAAATGAGATTCACTATGTGAAACATAGACAAAACTACATTGTATTGCTAAATAGGAATAACAGAAGGATACCTATGTAATAAGTAAGATGTAAAATCACTATTATAATAGCATAAGAAAATTATAAGCAAGGACATAATGTGTAATAAGAATAATTAAGCACACCTGTCATATGACACCAGATATAATTACTATTATCCAATGCTATACGCTAAGGAACAGACTAGTGTGTTAAAAAACAAAAGACTAACTATCAATATACTACTACTAGTAAACTATCCTAACTAAATAATGGTCTGAAAAGACAATACATTCCCAAATAAGAGTTAAATTAAAGGTACATTTCATAGTGCCATATAGAGGTCATATTAATGACAAAAATTCCAAGGAATAACAATACATTCCAAACAAACAAAGACAAACAGTAGTTGTAACAACTCAATGTTTACAACTGGAGCAATACAGAAGTTACCCAGATAGCTTTTATAATAAGTAATTTGTAAATACAATTGATAGACTCTTAGGCTAAGTCAATGGTAGCATAAACACTATATTTTGTCATTAAATATAAGTAACAAATAAGTGAGAATTGTTGAAGGACTTGGAAGACATGCTCACAAAGAGATATGATTGCCATTAAATAGTTTTAGTTTAAGAATAAATACAGTTAATAGTGAATAGTGTAATGTGATAATCTCAAACATTAACTCCCCTAATAATGAACAGAAGCACGCCATGAGTGGACTCTAAATAAAGAGCCAAGTGTTACCAATACAGTGATAAGCTTAGATTTTAAATCTATGCCATAATAAGAAAGTTATTACTATTATAAGATATTTGTGTCAATTCGAGCAAATGTTTATAATCTAAAACCCAGACTCTCCACGCTAAAAACAACAATTAAAATATTGCGCGGAGGGGGTATGTGCATCAAATTAAAGATCGTCAACCAATCAGATCCAAGAAATTAGCCAATTTTACAACGATCACAGGACGGAACGGCAGATTGAGATGCCATTTCGAGACACTTTTTAATCAACTGCAGAGGGAAGCAGACGGCTACTCGTCACCGCAAGGAAACAGCTGTTTACATAATTTGTGCGCGTCACCGTTGTCAACAAAGCAACATAACCTAAATTTTTGCCAACATAACTACACTAGTATTGAAGATGTTTAAGTGTAACAGTGCGTAAATAAGGATTGCTAAGCGTATAATCCATAGCAATTCCGGGATTTAATTTAAAAAAGGGAGTACAGTGATTTTCTCAAACTTAGTTAAGAATTTGAAAAGACGATATAATCGAACCACATTCTAATAATGTGTGTAAATAAAGTATGTAGATTAAGGTGCATTATTAATATTATTCAATCAACAGTACTAATGACAATCCTCAACTTAATTTGAATATTCTATCATTAAGAATTTTGCAAACAATTAATCATTTATTATGTATAAATACTGAGTGTGATATAACCACACCTGACTAAAGTTGTTGTTTACTAAACATAGATCAAACCAACAAGCATTCATAAGCGATTGAGAATTGTCGACTGTCTGAAACAATTAACGAAAGTTAATGAAAAATGCAAATGCTATTTATGTTTTGTAATTTAGGAAGAGTCTACTACTATTACTATTTAAATGTTTATGTTTATTATGAATAAGAAACTAAGGTTGTCAAGCTATGTAAATACTTACAACTATACAATTACTTTTTATAAAGTCAAATGATGATTCAGATGTTTCATTAAACAACACTGTTTCAAAATATTATTTTATTGTTCACATTTTAAACGTTTTATCAAGAGTTACTTTAACTTTAACAAATGTTCTTTAAATCATTTATTGTCGGTTGACTAATAATTTAGTTAACCTAAAATGTCCAAAGTAGGCATGGTTATAATTTTAAATTGTTAAATATTAAGAGATGATTGAGTTGTAATCGTCTTCAAACTGCCTAATAACGGTAGAATAAGAGTTCTAGTAAATAATTTGGTATTCTGTAAGCTAAAAGAACCCACCTATGAATTAATTTGTTTAACTAAAAAGAATTTTAATCACACACTGACGTTGTAAATCAGTTTTACCACCCTGAGACAAATTTTATGAAACAAACAACTAATGTTATTTAAATTTGATTTAAAATGGTTAATGATACTTCAAATCATTAAAAAGGAGTGTTAAACAGAATAAATTATCATCTTATACGAGCAAACGGAGTCAGTTAGTTCATTTCAGTAGACTAGGTTTTCAGAATAGGTGAACGACTCTTATTGGATAGCCCGACACGCAGCGGCGAATTTGAATACGGTAAGTCAATCTACAGATTAGATTGCTACATCGACCCTGCAAGATCGACAAGACTCACCACAAGTAAGTGATCATTCTTACCAAATATTTATGCTTTCAGCGAGGAATCTACGTCACCATTTCGCCTAGTCGACAAAAGAATAACAACTTAAAATAAATTAACCGAAGTTTAAAACACTTCGCTAACTAACTTCCAGTGCATTCATATGATTTATTTACATTGGATTCAATGAGCGATTGAATTGAATTGAATAAATCAATAAAAATAATAAAAATAAACTAAAAGTTATTAAAATTTAAAATAAATTGAACGGTCCTTAACACCCCGTAACCGGTTACGTTACAATATTAAACAATCATCAGAAATACAAATTAACTTCTTGTTAACTCTTTGTTTCATATTGCAGAATGGGGAATGTTAAAAAAGTAAGTGTTACACGACTAAATTTAGAAAAGGTACATTTTTAAGGATAATTAGGAGTAAATCTTGTTAAGATGTGTTATGTCCTTTTGAACACTTTAAATTTTAATTTATGCACGCCATAAAATACAATTATTTTTTAGAGTTAATATTATGAAGTTCATAAAAAGAAAACAAGAGATAGTAATGTAGTACCATGGTGGGCAGCTTAGTTTGTGCAAGACTTTGAAGCGCCAAAAACTTCAGTTGTTTATTAATTTTTCGTTTTTCAATTGAAAGCTATAAACACATAATTAAGCTAATGATAAGAAACGTTAAAATGTATTTGATATTTATGAACAGGAAATAAAATGTATTTGTAGATAAGTATTGATGTAACATAAGTTATGTTACGTAAGTGTTTGTACATTTTATAATTGAGGACTCAGAAAATGAACTACAATTATTGTAGACTACAATTATGATTTTCATAAACTAAATCGAATTTAACTTAAATACCTCTATTGATAAAATTAAGGTTATAATATTACAAACATACATTAGTATCAAAGCTGTCAATTAACGGAATGGATCATTATTATCTGGGCTGTGATCTTAGCTACGACTTTCACGAGGTATATCAATAATAGATTCTACATGTCTACCCATGTGTGCCACAATATTAAAACGTTAAGAATAAAAGCTTTATAGGAAGCACAATTAAAGTTTTGTACAACCACGCCTGACTCAGTGTTAATGTAAATGATTAACTAAGAAAGATTTCAGTGGTGTAGTAAGTAATATGAATGTAGCAGGTCAAAAATACTCTAAACATTTTCAGTCAATGAAAAGTTATTGCAATAATTGAATAAAAAGAGAAGTGGAGAACACATCTTAACAGACTAGAGAATAGCAGAATACCGGAAGTTTTTTACAACTACAAACCAAAGGAAGAAGACCTAGGAAGCGCTGGCAGTAAGGAAACCGGAACAGATCACTAGGCGTACTATCAAAGAGAAGAAGAAAAAGAACGTACAAATAAGTAAAGAATTCCCCAAATGTATTGGACATGAAAAAATAAACAGAATTTTTGATTGCTAATTAGAGATATTACTGACATGAACTTTAAAAGTAGATTTCAGAAATTATCTGAAATAACGAAAAGTACTAAAAATATAAACAAAAACGTGTGTATTCCCATCCGTAAACTGCTGCTAGTCATATTAGCTCTACAAACGGAATAGAAAATACACCGTCTGAATACAGTGCCAGCGGCAAAACATTTTCTACCTAACTGAATGTTAGTTTGTTTGTTAGTAATGTACCCCGATTTATGTTAGTTTGTTTTATGTATGCTTACAGGATGTTCATGTGTTACCGAAGCAGACACATACTTATATGTGCATGTAAAATATATGTATATAATGTATATGATAATATGGTAATTATATATATTACATTGATATTATATGATAATATGACAGTATTATTACAGATTTTACTAACAAAATTGTTTTTCTGAGTTATCACTTTCGTATCACATTAACTTTTATCAATGGATGTCTCCATTGCTACAATAAATTCCGGAATTCTAACTAACAGTTACAAGCAAAGGTATGTTTAGAATATAACACTGACTAAAACCACATACGCTTAGTGTTTTATGTTGTTCAAAATTTAACTTTGTGGTTGTGACAGATACATTTCGGTCACGACCAATTAATGATCTGTTGTTACATTACAGTAAACCTCTCAATTATTAATAGTCACTGTTCATTATACACGAAAGTACCATGCTGCCAAGTTTTGACGACACTGTCAAATTAGTAAATGACAGTAAGCAACAGTTGGGAGGAAATTCAAGACAATATTTTACCAGTTATACAAGTCTAATTGTCGAAGCGATAATTAACAGATTTTTGATTTTATGAACTTATCCATCAACAGTTGTTTCATATATAATTGCTAACAATCCACTCTGTTTATTCCACACTTTTCTCTTTTTACTCAATATTTCAAACATTAGTTTACGTGTTTCCTATAATAGTTACGTGTACACATAATAGTTATGTATTTAAGTGTACAAATGTCTAAAAATATACACGGCTTGTCTAAAGAAATAAAATAACTGACTGAATAAAATATTGACAATTTAGCCACAAAACATCTCTCAAAACAATTTTCTTTGAAAGCCACACAATTAGGATGTGGAAAGTGCTAAAACACCTATAACCACAACCGTAATGGAACTTATTGACTACAACAGTATTGTACGACTTTAACAGTGCCTTTACAAGTCTCAGTTGTTCAATCACAGTCTTTTGCATCTTCTCCACATTTTTAGAGTAGCCTATCTAAAGTTGACTTCTTTTTGCATGGCAAAATAAATTACATGGACTAAGGAATCACAATAATGTTAAGGAGGTTAGCTTACTGCAGTAATGTCCTGTTTTGTCCAAATATGTGAACATAGAGGGTGGAAATGTAATTTAAGTGTTATCGTGATGAACCGCTCAAAAGCCAACCAATGCCAGATTAAAATCGTGCATCAATGTTTTATGAGTTAGTTGATGATTTAAGGTAATTCAGCAACATTCAACATCATTTTACCATTAAACATTATCAGACTCGTTGATATCTCTCACTTCCGACAATTTTTATCAGTTCATGATGTGCTTGGTCTTTCAGAACAGAGTTAATTTCCACAGTGTATGGCCGTTCAGAAATGCTTTGTATTAGCTATAAATTTAAACCGAAGACTCTGTAAACTTCATCTCCGTAGCTTGTCCTAACTTCATCTTTGTAGGCTTATTTTAAGTTGTTTAATGTTTCTGTTATACTGACTAAACGTTTGACACTAAATTCGAATGCATATTGGTTATCAATACTATTTAGCTCTATTTTCGTGACATAAAACAAAACCAACGCCATTTAAGGTAACAATGGTACAGTCATATCTGGTAAGGTTATGAAGTTAAAAATTATAAAAGTAACAAAACTTTATATGTATCACCTATATTATTGTTTGTCTCACAGTACTGCCACATCGTGGGAAACATGCAGTTTCATTACGTATTATAAAAGCCTTATATATAAAACCTTCGTTGGTACTCTAATGTTTACTATCGTCTTCCACGGGAGACTGATAGTATAAAAACCACGTCATAATTATTTATCTGATCTACTGTTATGTTAAGTAACGTTGATCTAGAAGAGACCTATTCGTTTTTCATTATTACACTAAATATTCTTATTTTGTAAGTAACTCTTCAATGTTTCTTGCAGGTTTTTATGTTATGAATAGTTCTTCAAATATTAACTACCTCTGCAAGTAAAATTTATTACTGTATTTTCACCTGACGTATTGGTTTTCACAATAATTGATTATTCATTTATTTTTTGCATTGAAACCGAATCAATTCAATTGTTTGTTAAATCATTATATACCTCTGATGATACTGACATAATCAGTGAAACATACGTCACATAAAAATACAATAATAAATTTTATTTGCAGAAGTAATTAATATTTACAGAACTACTCATAATACAATAAATATGTATACAAACAATTTACAACAGCCTGTTTAAAAAACATGCGGAATATATAAATAAATAAAAGTATATAAACGTGTGCGCGTTTGTGTCTGTGTCTGTGTGTGCGTTGCCATAAATATTAAAATAACACTGATAGCCAATAAAAGTAATAGTATATTTAGAAAAATCGATTTGCTTCATTTCTTCGTAAATGTGACTATAGAAAGGCGGCTAATAGAGGATTAAGTTTTCCCCACGTCAAACGGAGATGACAAGCGACCTCATACGTCCGGCGTTTGACGTATATACAGACAACACGCATTACTGCTACCTGAGTTATGTCCTCTAGGCCATTCACGTGGAACTGACAACCCTCATCTGAGGTCAGCATTCATCCAATTTGTCCACTGAAAATCTATAAAAATCTTTTGAAACCCTCTCACAAATAATTATTTTTATTTATTTCACAAACTGAAGGCAGAAATGTAGCGATACTAGCGCAATAAGTAGTAACATAATGTAGTCATAAGTGTACCGCAGACTTACACTTATATAGAGTTATTAGTATACACAATGCATTACAACATATTATGTATAGTATACAACAATTTTGATGCTATTATGTATTGTGTATTTATATACATCTTAATCATTGTCATCATTGTTGCCGTCAACATCAACATCATCACCATCTGCATAAGGCTTATGTCTTAAGACCTATTAACAATTTCAGATAATGTTAGAATTTTGGCTTGCTGGGGTGTAAGGCTGTGATCTGAAGTTCTTGGACGCAAACGTTTTGGCCGTACCCTGGACGGCCATCTCCAGTGCATGAAGTTGTAATTAAAGGCTGTAACACTGACTAAGTTACCATGGTTACTGACTGCTATAACTTAGTCACTGAAGATGGCCGTCGAGAGTACAGCCGAAACGTTTCCAACCAACAACTTTAGTCCAAGGGCTTACAGCTCGGCAAGCCAAAATTTTAACATTAACGCCTGCCATGAAAGCCTCAGACAGCAATTGAAATTCACAAATTATTATTCCGTCACTTTTTGCCTTTTGTAAGCTGTTAAGTAGTTGCAGACTGGCAGCTTGAGACGTATACAGCATACAATGAAGGCAGTGTGGCCAGCACTACGCTACAAACACCTAATATTACTCATTTGCTCACAGGTACTCATTTGCACAGGTCGAGTTGATCTAGAAGTTGAAAAACCATATCGATTTTATGGTTAGCCCGCGGAATTGAATTCGGGTTTCACTAAGCCGTTACCTGCCGGTATACGAGGGGGTACCCAAAAATAACCGGAATAGCGCTGCGACTGGCGGAGCTTACGTAGTACGCATTTCTCCCGCTAGGCGAGTGTAGCACAACTCGTTCCGAGTTCCGTCCGTCATTGTTGTCGCCTGAGAAGGTTATGTCCGGTCACAGTAATTTGTTTTGTAAAAGCAGTTTCGCTTGCTCCTCGTTTTTTGTTATGGCGGATTTAAGTGAAATTTTGTTTCCTGCTTGGGAAAAACGCCGCAGAAACTGTTGTGATGTTGAAAACAGCTCACAAGGATAGTGCTATGGGAAAAACTCAAGTGTGCCAATGGTTTTCTCGTTTCAATGAAAGTGAAATGTCAATTGATGACAAACCTCGTTCTGGACGTCCGTCAACTTCCAGAATTGACGAAAATGTTAAAAAAGTTCATGCAATCGTGCTTGAAGACCGACGACGGACCATTGAAGAGATTAGTAAGTTATCTGGAATAACTTGGAGCTCAGTTCAGCGAATTTTGTCAGAAGATTTGGGGATGAGAAGGGTCACTGCAAAATTTGTGCCTCGGGTCCCGACTGAACAGCAAAAAGAGAATCGAGTTGAAACATGCCGTGCATTGAAAGACCAGCTCCGAACCGACCCAGATTTTTTCTCCAAAGACATTACCGGTGACGAGTCATGGTGCTATGGCTATGACCCCAAAACTAAACAACAGTCAAGCCAGTGGAAAACTTCATTGTTGCCTCGCCCCAAAAAAAGCTTGTCACGTGAAATCAAACATCAAGACGATGCTCAATTGTTTTTTCGATGTGAGAGGGGTAGTGCATTCTGAATTCGTCCCACCAGGTCAGACTGTTAATCAGGATTTCTATTTGGAAGTTTTAAAAACATTGCGTAACAATGTGCGACAAAAAGGCTCGATTTGTGGCAGATGAGGGACTGGTTTTTCCACCATGACAATGCACCTGCTCACGCAGCCGTTTCAGTGCGCCAGTTTTTAGCAAAAAACAACATGACTCCCTTGCCCCACGCCCCTTACTCACCCGACCTCGCTCCGTGCGATTTCTTCTTGTTTCCGCGAATGAAGAGGGACATGAAAGGACAACGTTTTGACGACGTGGAAGCGGTAAAGAAAAAAACGAGGCAGGAGCTGTCGGCCATCACAACAGACGAGTTTGAAAAATGTTTCCAGAAATTGGATCGCAGATTGGACAAATGTATTAAGTGTAATGGAGAGTACTTTGAAGGTGATAAGGTTGTTTTGTAAAAAAAATTAAATACATAGCTTTAAAAAAAAATGCCGGCTATTTTTGGGTACCCCCTCGTACTAAGCCCTTAAACTAGAATCTTCAACGACACAAATTAATGAATTTGTTTAATGCGATAATCCTATTCATTTCGACTAAGGTCACACGTTATCCAATTCCACTTATCCGCAACTGGAGAAATATTTGTCAACCAAAACAAATGAGGAATTAGCAAATCTAGTCGGAAGACATAGAAAGTGTGATAAAAAATTGGTGTCACATTAGGTATTACAAGTACCACAAAACGAAACTGATGGATACCACTGAAAAAGTGGTGGGGGAAAAATGTTAAATGCCTAGCTCACATGAAAACAGTGAGTGTAGAACAGAAATACACTGAAATTGATACGTATACGTCTTCGACGCTCTCGAAATACACTTGAGTTGGTCTTACAATGTGAGGTGATGAGTTGGCTGGTATGATATGAAAATAAAGTAGTGGACAGTATTTTTTGAATTAACCGTTTATTGAAGTTTATATGAAAGTGATTGCATGGCAAGTGCAGTGTATCGCGGCATACATTGCCAAAGTAGAATTAAATTAAGCATTGAAAGGCATAATAATAAGTTGAATTGGAATATTCCGAATTGAAAGAGTTACACAGCCGCGCCGAATGAAGGCTTGTTGTCCGTTCAGAGTTTAACAGTTAACTAACTAACTAGACTGCTGCGAGCGTAGTGGGACACGCTGGCAGCAGTTTAGCGGGGGGATGACGTCACTGCACGCACCCGCCGTTTACATATGCAGATATCAAAAAGGTACAAAGTTTAACATACTGCCCGCACAAAATCGGGTGATTGTGCAGTTTAAGTTATTATATGAACAGTGCATCATAAGTGTCAAGACATAGTAATACATAATAATATGAGAATAAGACAGACATAATAATTGACAATGCATAATAATTGACATTACATAATAATAGAATAATGACCCCAAAAATTCAATAATACATAACATATGATAATACGAAAGATATAATAATTGACATTGCCTAATAATAGAATAATAACACCCAAAATTCAATAATACATAATACTACGATAATACGAAAGACATAATAATTGACATTACATAATAATAGAATAATAACCCCAAATTCAATAATACATAATAATATGATAAGGATACATAATAATACAATAATAAAAGGCATAATAATTGACATGCATAATAATAGAATAATGACCCCAAAAATTTAATAATACATAATAATATGATAAGGATACATAATAATACAATAATAAAAGGCATAATAATTGACATGCATAATAATAGAATAATAACCCAAAATGCAATAATACATAATAATATGATAAGGATACATAATAATACATAATAATACAATAATAAAAGGCATAATAATAATATAATAAGAATAACAAATGGCAAGCATGCGATCGCCCGGGGCATGTCCCGGGCATGAAGCACGAGAATGC
Source organism: Magicicada septendecula (assembly GCA_034769895.1). Classification (NCBI taxonomy): domain Eukaryota; kingdom Metazoa; phylum Arthropoda; class Insecta; order Hemiptera; family Cicadidae; genus Magicicada; species Magicicada septendecula. The sequence continues at coordinate 273,178,198 of CM068368.1, forward strand.
GAATAAAGTTCAAGTCAATAGTACATGTCATTTGAACGTTACTGTAATTAATATGAGGCCACTGGAAGTGGACATAATTTGTGAATGGGCCTACGTAGAATGCCGTTTGCGGGTGCGAACATCCGCAACGCGCACTAGGAAATCCTGACCCAAATGGACCTGAGTGACTACACCGCGTTTCCACTGCAGGGGGGGAATTATCTTCCAAATTAAGGATGAGTTGTCCGGGAGCCAAATTTTTTGACTGGAGACGCCATCTGTTGCGTTGTTGCAACTGGTGCAAATAATCCCTTGACCACCTCTTCCATATAGAGTGGGTGAATCTTTGCAGCAGCTGCCATCTACCCAAACGACCAATTTTGACTTCGGAATAGTCAGGTTCCGGGAGTGAAGTGAGTGGAGAACAAACCAAGAAGTGCGCTGGAGTCAAAGGCTCGGAATCCCTAGAGTCATTTGAGATGTCGAACAAGGGGCGTGAGTTGAGGCAGGACTCTATTTGAGTTAAAATGGTGTAATACTCTTCAAACGTGAGAATGGTTCTGCCGACAACGCGCCGCAAATGAAATTTGACGCTCTTGACTCCCCTCTCCCACAGGCCACCGAAATGAGGTGCTGACGGGGGAATGAAGGACCATTTGATTTCTTGTGCACTGGTAAAGTCCTGGGTAGTCTGTTCAAATCCGTTTAACTGGAGAAGTTTGTATAAGTCGTGAAGTGTACTGCTAGCACGACGAAAATTTTTACCATTGTCAGAAAATATCTGGGAAGGGATGCCTCTTCGAGCTATAAAACGTCTTAAGGCTGCTATGAAAGCGTCTGAGGTGAGATCTGAAACTAATTCAAGGTTAATGGCCTTAATGGCCATGCATATAAGTAGAGAAATATAAGCCTTTGAAATCGATTTGGAACGCTGCCCGCCCTGACGTATAAATACAGGACCGGCGTAGTCGACTGCACATTGAGAAAATGGCTTAGAAGGAGTAACTCGGGAAGAAGGCAATTGTCCTAATAATTGGCTTGAGCCCCTAGCACGGAATCGAAAGCAAGTGATGCATTTGTGTATTACTGAACGTATGTACGATTTATCATTAATTATCCAGTATTTCTGACGTAGAGAGTACTGAGTCAATTGTACCCCAGCATGGAGTAGACGAAGATGGTCGCCTTCTATGATTAGTTTACTGAAATGAGAATGCGGGTGGAGTATGATTTGGTGCTTGCTATCATAGGTGAGCTGGAAGTGCTGAAGGCGTCCGCCCACGCGTAATATCCCCGTATTGTCCAGAAAGGGGTTAAGTGAAAGAATTTTGCTATTATTAGGGATAGAGCGTTGTGCCTGAAGTTCCTCGATTTCGATATTAAAGTGCGATCGCTGGGACTGGCGAATAAAAATCAAAAGTGTACCATGTAGCTCATGAGAAGTTAAAAAAGAAGTGTTTCTATCAGTTATGGGAAGTCTAGAATTCCGAATGAATCGAATGCAGTAAGAAAATACACGAAGAAGTTTTGAAAGCGAAGAGTAGTTTTCAAAGTAATTAGGCGTAAATGAAGTGGCAACCAGTGTGGTTTGGACTTGTTTACGTCTTTCTTGATCAAGATTGGGATGAGTGCAGGGTGAATGGGCATCGAAAGCACTGGTGGACCATGATGATGACTCATTGGACAACCAGAATGGACTATGCAACCATTGTGGGTGACAGTGTAAAAACCGGGGTAGACAACCACGCGATAGGATGTCAGCAGGGTTGTCATGTGAGGAGACATGATGCCAGGTACCCTTTGCAGTCAGTCGCTGTATCTCCGCAACGTGGTTGGAGACAAATACCTTCCATCTCGAAGACTGCTGGTGAATCCAGTGTAAGGCGATCATTGAGTCGGAGTAAAAATACAATTCGTCAAATGTATAACTCACAGCTTTTACAACCTTGGAAACCAACTGAGCCAATAAGAGACAGGCGCAAAGTTTAAGTCGGGGTAATGTTACCTGCTTTAAGGGAGCGACTCTAGATTTAGATCATAATAAGTTTGATGAAATTCTGTGGTTTGAATACACCGTTCGCACATAAATGCAGCACGCGTAACCCTTTACTGAAGCGTCGGCAAACCCATGGAGCTGAAATGAAATGATTTAGAAATTATTTAAATTCTTTACGGATCTTGGAATCTTAAAATAAGTGTCTGACATCAGCTGAGCATAAAGCTCTACCCACTGGTTAGATAATGAGTCTGACAGGGGGTCGTCCCAACTTGTTCCCGTTAACCACAGTATCTGCATGAAATGTTTGCACCAAAATTTAACCGGGCCAATAAGTCCTAATGGGTCGTAAATTCCGGCGATAACGGATAATATCCGTTCTCTTGTTAAATACCTCCACTTCGAAATTTCTTTGAAAACTATATATAAAACTATCATCGTTAATGTCCCATTGAGTACCCAAAGTACGTATAGTTTGATTCTTGTTAAAGTCAAAGGAAGAGTTAGAGTGTGAAGTTATAATGGTTTGATCATTGGAAAACCACTTGTGCAAAGTAAAACCGTATTGACCCGTATTGAATTTGTAATGTCGGACTTCATTTGTGATAAAATGTGTGGGTGATCTGAGCCGGCCATGAGATCGTCCACATAGAAATCGTTTGCGATAGCAGAACAGGCTATAGGGTGTTGAGTTTTGTTTTCCTGGGCTATTTGTACCAAACATCTTGTGGCCAGAAATGAAGCGCTTGCAGTCCCATATGTGACTGTCCTCAAGGCGTAGTGTTGAAGTTCCCTATGGGGGGCGTCGCGCCAGACAATTCGTTGCAAATTAGAATCCCTGGGAATAACTAAAATTTGACCGTACATTTTTTCAATGTCCGAAATGAGGACGTATCGGTGCGTTCGAAACCGAGACATAATCGAAAAAAGATCCTGCTGGACCTTTGATGGAGCAACCATCAATGTGTCTTTCAAGGACAAATTATTTGTTGTTTTGGCAGAGCCGTCGAAAACAACTCGCAATTTGGTGGTTATACTAGAGCCCTTAAAAACCGAATGGTGCGGTAAGTGGAAGGTGTCTGACTTATTGACTGACAAATCGTAAGAATCAAGCAAAGACATGTGACCCAGAGTTAAATATTCCTGCATGAATTTACTATAGTCTTTATGAAGTGCAGGGTTCTGCTTGAACTTAAGTTAAAGTGATTGAAATCTGCGAATAGCTCCGGGAAGAGAATCGCCCAAATGAGAGTTGTATCCCCTGCGAGGTAGGGACACCACAAATCTACCACTATTATTGCGGAAAGTGTTAGCTATAAAATGACTTTCGCATTCTGAGTCCTCAACTGAGAGAGTACGGACTGCAACGTCCCCCAATTGCCAGAAGTCTTTTAATTGCGATGAAATGGCATTGTTATTTTCGAACGCTATAAATGATGAAACAGGTTTTGTCATGTCGACATTAAAAGGCAGGTTACCAGCGAGGATGAATCCCAATTTTGTATCCTGTATTATGGAAAAGTGTGGGCTGCGGATGAATTTGATCTGTTCAATCAATTGTAAATAGTAGTGGGCACCAAGTATTATGTCGATTTGTGAAGAAAAGTTTTGTTGCGGATCAGCTAATAATATGTTTTTTATTATATTTAGGGATGAGATATTAAACGATTCTGCAGGGAGATTATTCGTAATACTGGGAAGCACAGCGCAGTGCACGTACAGATTGAAATCCTTGTAACGAGAATTCAGCCTTACCCTTGTACTAAAGTCAGCTTGACATAAGGAATTGTTTATACCAGTGATGGGTAGTTGAGACTTGGTTAATTTTAGACCCATGCGGCGTGCGAAACTCATGGTACAGAAGTCTGCTTGAGATCCTGAATCTAATAGAATTCTTACTGGATGCTTCCTACCGGCTTGGTCCGTTGTCATGCAGACAGCGGTGGATAACAGCATAGATTTGTTTGTTTGTAATTTGAGGGAAAATTGATTGTTGCCCCTGTTTGAAGTGTTACTGCCTGATATATGAATCATTGTATGATGTCGCTTAGAACATGTCCTACAAGAAAATTTGGAAGGACAGTGTGAGGGCTCATGGCCTGTCGCATGCAATTTAATCAAAGTTTGCATTTGAGTAAAATGTTCTTTCGCTCAAAGGGAGATGTAGCCACGAATTGTGGGCATTCCGACAGTCTATGTTTACCGCGACACAGCTGACAAATGTTATTGTTGATATGAGTATGAAATGTTGACCTAGTGAGCTCAACGGGTTTAATAGTCTTGCGATAGGGAACCTTATCTCTTACTTGTGTTCTGTTTGCTGAACTGGTCGAGGCGCCGACGTTTTGCATTAAATGCCTTCTACCATTTAAAAATTTAATAAAATTGTTGAAATTAGGGAATCGCTCGTCGGATAGACTTTCCTTCCATAGTCGACATGTCTGGTTATCGAGTTTCTGCGTTAAATATTGAACAAAAATAATTTCAAAAGTATTTACAGGTAAAGTCAATGAATTCAAAGCGTTTATATTTGCGATGATTTCACCAATAAATTTTGAAATGCCAACCATGGACTCTTGCTGAATGGACTTCATGCCCAAGACATTCCCTACATGATACGCTGAGACAATTAATTTACTACCATACCTGGCCTTCAATAGCTCAATGGCTACCGCATAATTATCATGGGTGATTGGGAGAGACTTGATTACATTTAAAGCCTCGTCCCTTAGTGAAGAATGTAGATAATGCAATTTCTGGATGTCCGTCAGGTCCGTTCTGACGTGTACTAACTCCAAGAACATGTTGGAATAGTGCTGCCAATCAATAATGTTACCTGAGAAGCAGGGCAATTTAATTGGCTCTAACTGAATAGGGGATGTTTTAATTTGCGTAACTTCCGCTTGATTTAATGGTTCTTTGTTCACCTCTTCTACACGTTCTAATAAATTGTGCAGCATACACTCAATCGTGCAGAGATCATCCTTTGTCTGAACCCTGTCACTTACCGATGTGAAATCAGATTCATCAGCCTCAATTTGGGTTTGAATTTCATCATACTTCGCTAACAACTCCATTATGTGACGAAGTTTTATTTTTAAAGCATGGTGATCATTTATTTCATGATCAAAATTGTCCGCGAAGGTGTTTATACGGGATATAGAGGCTTTGATTGTGCCACGTTTTTTAATCAAAGCTTTCACATCAGTCATGACTGAGCTGCAAGCTGGTGATCCGAAATCGATAAATAAATGCAGAACAGGTGAACAATTAATGCAATTTGAGTATTTTATCAAATTCTGATATAATGCGGCAGCCAGTGAGTGGTATAACTTAATTTAATTCCTTATTATAATATGTACTTATTTTTTTTTTTTTTTTTAAATAGATATATGAAAATTATTTTGAAAATATGACTCATTTAAAAATAAAAATATACATATAGCTTCATTCCGTTATTTAGGTTTCTGACTGATTTCTTGTAAAATTGTATAAGTGAAAATTTATGTGAAAATACAGGTATATAGTCACTTAAAACTGATTTCTGTTTATATAAAAATTCTTTTGCAAATATTACTGATTTTTACTGTATATAAAATTATATGAGTGAGAAACTAGGAGAAATACAAGTTCATAGTCACTTGGATTATGAGAGTCCTTGGCAGGTTTAAGATGGCTCCTTTGCCTGTCGTTTCCTTGCCGATCCTGTCCGGCTGGCCTTGGATTAGTGGCGCAAGTCTTGTTTCCGCTTGTCGGGTGACGCTTGAAGCTGTAGCTCTCTGTGCAGGCTTGAAGTTCTAATTTTTCACTGATGAATAACAAGAGACAATGAATTGGAATATCTTGCGGTCTTATAGATGACGTCCTGTCGAAGCTTGTACGGCCAAGTACGAAGTTTTTTTTTGAAAGTAATGAGTGTATGCACACGGCCAGAACTTTGACGGTTGAGAAAATTCGGGTTTGACCAAAATGTTATTTGGGCCCATCAAATGAAATATAGATTCGAATCACGATCCGGCCCGGAGGACCAAATGTTACGTTTTCGAAGCTCTCGAAATACTCTTGAGTTGGTCTTACAACGTGAGGTGATGAGTTGGCTGGTATGATATGAAAATAAAGTAGTGGACAGTATTTTTTGAATTAGCCGTTTATTGAAGTTTATATGAAAGTGATTGCATGGCACGTGCAGTGTAGCGCGGCATACATTCCCAAAGTAGAATTAAATTAAGCATTGAAAGGCATAATAATAAATTTTAGCGTAATTTGCCAAAGTAGTAATGAATTAAGCACTGAAAAGCATAATAATAAGTTGAATTGAAATATTCCGAATTGAAAGAGTTACACAGCCGCGGCGAATGAAGGCTTGTTGTCCGTTCAGAGTTTAACAGTTAACTAACTAACTAGACTGCTGCGAGCGTAGTGGGACACGCTGGCAGCAGTTTATCGGGGGGGATGACGTCACTGCACGCACCCGCCGTTTACATATGCAGATATCAAAAAGGTACAAAGTTTAACAATTGGTAAACGAAGGTACGCAGATACGTGGAAGTCTGAATGGTATAGAAATTATTGGAAAAAAGATTAATTTTATCTTGTGTCTTCATTGTTTTAGATTTTTTGATAATTTTGTAAAATTGTTGTTATTATTTTTATATAAAGTCTATCATAATTTTTACCAGACTCATACAAAGATCCGTAAATTTTGTAAAAGAAATCATAAAACAGGGTGTGTTTGACACCACACTGTATTATATTAAACGTGCCCAATTTTCAATTTTATCTGTATTCTTTAAAGTTTTTCACGTTTGCCACTATTTCACCATTATTATTAACTTAATTTCTGCGTAATTTAGAAGAAGATGATTTACAAAGACTGACCTAAAATTATAGTACTACAGTGGACGTTATATGGAGCTTCGATCTGGTACGGCACCCTAAATTACCTTTCTTAAAATTTTGAACGATAGTAACCTGTTATGATTATTATTATTTTATTATTATTAAAAATTATAAGATTCCGGACATTAGTTATTTTATATATACAGAGTAAATTACATCGTTTCGACCCCTAACCGAATAAGTATTTTTAGAGAAAAGAAATGTTTCGTCCTGCTGCAAAAATTACCAAAGGGGTCTACTCCTCTGAGAGGAAAAATGTGGCATATGACGTATGCGTCATACATACATCAGTTTTATGCATTCGCCAGCGCATGTGTGTTTAGTTTTAAAGCATCTGTTGACATCTTCCCCCTTGCAAGGGCAAGGTCTCTAATGTACCTACCGGCTCTACCATTTCCTATGTAATGTAAAGACACTTATGGTAAAAAATATGCAACATGTTTTATTCACACTACCTTTCAACAATACACAACGTAGCATGCTAACAAGTAATTCGTGAAGGCTAAATGAGTTTTATATTATAATCCCAATTTCATTTGCTATAGGCTTTAGATTAAAGTACTGAACAAACATTCCACGTAAAATCTTTTTTCCTCGACACTATCCAAACATAGCTTCTAAGCCAGGGGTGACTGGATATTCTATAAAACGTTTGTCAGAAATGTAGAAAAACTTGTAACACAGTTTAAAGAACATTTCCTTCGTGTATGAGTTATTAGCTTTCTTAAACTAACAGTGGAAACGCTATTTATGTTCTGAAATAGTAATATCATTTTCTTCCAAACCAGTACTCACTTTAAGACATGAAAATTAGACATAGCAGACTAACAACATATATAAATATATGAAATTCTGGCTATACATGTAGGCCTACGCATAATTGAATTCTATTTGTTGCTAAATTGTGTAATATGCTTATACTGCTATAGTTTTTAAGTTTCATAAACAATATATGACGTATACCTAGAAAACGAAAACCAGTGAAGACTCATTTGTATGAAATAATGATGTATAGGTAAAAATTGTACCAATTCTAAACAACATAAAATAAACATTCATTTTATTTCCAACTGTCTTGTTTTTTTGCCATAATTTGAATATCGTCAGAGTTTAAATCAATAATACTTGTTAATTTATTGTACGTCTAACAATAAAAACTTAGACCGCGATAACTCAAATCAGGGTCCTCTCGTTCTTAGGGCGCTAAGGCGCGCGCCCCCCAGTTTAAATCATATCATTAAACAATCCACTATCACTAATCGTGGAAAGTCATTACATATTTCTTTAATACTTCGGACAAGAAAATGTTTTCGTGTTAGGTAATAGCAGAAATGTTTTCGGGGCATCACACGGCGCTGTGTCATTCGCGTCTATTTCTCCAATCCCCCACTCTATCCAAAGTTGAATGAACTTGTAAGCTTATAGGCCGAATTTACACTGTGACTCGGGCGCGTCGGCTGCCGCGCCACGTTCAGCAGAAAGTGGCGTGATTCGCTCAGTACAACTAATCGAAGACTATTGATAATTTCAGATTTACTCTATTTAGTGTGTATAGTTTCTCTGGCGTGGTTAATTTAGTGCGGGCATTTGTTTAGTGTTTAGGTTTCGAATTTGTGTGTTTTTTAATAGTTTCACAAATAATTCAGGGAAATATTGTAGTGTGGAATTATTAGGTTTTGTTTTAACATTTTATCCAACATGGATAATTCAGTGCATGCGCTTAAAGCAATAATTTTTGCAAGATTAACTCTTGACCATAAAATTTAACTAAAGTCATTAGGTAGGCCAACTCCTAAATTCTGCATGATGCAAACAGAAAATAAGAAAAGTGAGAATCGTGTTTTCAGATGGCAAGTGCTTTCGAAAGATGCATACCAAAAACGTGACTGGATCTGTGTGGCTGTGACGTTCAAAAATCTTTGTTCTGCTTTCCATGTATTTTATTTTCTCCCAGAGACAGTGGTGATTGCTTGTGGACTGTAAAAGGGGTTAATGATATAAAACATCTTACAGAAAAAATTAAGAAGCATGAAATATCCGTCAATCACATGAATAGTGTTGATGATCTTTCTTTGCTAGGCAAAGTAAACATACTGTCTAGTCTGGACTCGCAATTTAGACAAAACATTGAAAAGCAAAATATTCAAGTCAGCAAAATCAGACATATTTTAAAACGGCGAATTTCGTGTGTCAAATTCTGTAGTGGTTTTGAGTTGCCTCTAAGAGATCATGACGAATCAGCATTGTCTAGAAATCCGGGTTTATACAAAGGTTTAAGTAATTTTACTGCGGAGCTGGATTCTGAAATAAAAGACCATTTAGAATTGGCCATTGTATTCAAAGGTACATCGAAAATAATACAGAATGATATATTGGACTGTATGCTTAGTGTCTGCAGGGAAGAAATAGAAAAGGAGATACAAGCTTCTGAATTTATGACAATCGAATGTGACGAGACAACTGATGTGACAAACCACTGTCAAATGGTATTAGTTTTTAGGTATGTGTTTAAGTGGTCGGTATACGAAAGGTTTTGGGCATTTCTCAGTCCTGAAGGTAAATGTGCAGAAACCTTAGCAAAGTGCATCATGGACAACATCAATCCTCTTCTGCACACATCAAAGGAAAGGTTAATAGCTCAGACTTATGATGGCGCTAATGTTATGTGTGGTTCTATTGGAGGTGTACAGGCAAAAATTAGAGAAGTGTATCCGTTCGCATATTTTCTACACTGTTCCGCTCATCAACTTAATTTGCTATTAGGAAAAGCAACAAGTGTAAGCAACAGAAATAACGAAGGGCAGAATACGCGGGAACAATATCATCAGCAACCTGATCAAAGACCGAGTACAAGTTCTACTCCACCCCAGACATCGTTAAAACCCCCAGATAAGACCTTTGAATACAAAGGCAAGCCAAATATCGGTAGACCGAAAGGGCAATATAAGGGTAACGATGGGGCCCCGAGTAGAGCAATCCAAACCTTCGAAATAGCGAGAAGTGATACAGTAGAGCAAGACAGCGATACTCCGAGCAATAAGGACCCAAATGAGAAGAAAAAGAATCGTAAGTTTCCAACAAACTTTGAAACGGGCGCCTCCAGGGGGGAAGCGCCATAAATCATGCTAAAATGTATACAAATAAAATAGGTAAAAATAAGAAAAATGCTATATTTAGGAAAAGTGATTTTTTTACAGAAATTTGTACGCCTGTTGACAAAGTATTCCAACCGGAAGGTACGGAACCATGGTTGGCGGCTAACACAATACAACAATGGACTCCGACAATTGTACGTCCGGTGGAACAGGAACTTGACGACGACGTTCCCACACACATAATTGCACCAAATATCAATTATTTGGGGTTATATGTGAACAGTATACTAAAATCATGTTTAAATAAATTGTAATAGTCAAAACTCCATTTGTATGTAGGAGCGATGAAAATAATGATTCGTAAAACTACGCACACGTGGCCGTTATGTAATCAGCTCGCTGTACAAGGAAGGGCCACACCCAAACTGTTAATTATTAATATCTCGGAAACTAATAAATTAAGGCGAAATCCAAGATAGCCAAAATGTTTGCCGAAATATTAATAATAACGTGTGCAAATTTTACGCAATATAATTAACAAATAAAAGAGTTAATTAATTTAATTGAATAACTTCTGTAAAAATAGAGCTACATTAATGAGATTTTAATATGTTATAAAGATAATAATTTCCAACAGATTGTATATTTTAGATTTAGCATAACTTGGTTTGCAACCAAGATATGGCAAAAATAAACTATCACAGGAAATCCGGACCGACAATTTGGTTCCGCCGGAATAATAATATTTGTAATAATATTAATTCTCCGTCTGTGGGAATCTAACTTCATTCTCACGGACCAAGGGAATTCAAATTTTGTGTAGTAGGGAGAGCGTGTCAGCCAATCAAATCATTTGACGAAAATCCCGACCAGCGCGGTGTATTCAGGCTGAACCATCACTCTTCTGCCAGTACTTGCGAAGTAAAGACGTAATTCTTCGATCGTCTCGTAACCATAGTTATTAAGATTCATCAGAAGACTCTACGTGGTCAACACACGCAATTACGAACACAGTAAATACAGATCAACTGTACAACTCGTAATTATTGCGTAAAGGCGAGATACTCTTCATTACAACAACCAGCTTATTGTGTACTACAAGCTGTGGTCATAAGCACGCAAGAGATCCACCAGACTACCAGACCAGACTTCAAGAATACGACAGAGAGGCCGTCTAAATCACTGGTGAACAGCTGACGAGCAGAGCTACCACTCGAACGAAACACACACACACACGCTGACGTGCGACGTGCGAATCGACGAGGGACGTAAACCAGTTCCAGCAGAGAGCCGTAGACGTTAAAATATTCAACAAACAGCAGGAGAGGAGAGTGTTGCCGAATTCTGAACTCAACGACCGAATCCAGGAGCTCTAAGCAGATTACTTTCTCTAGCAGATCGGACCGGAACCAGCGAGGGACATTTGGAGCAACTCTACTATCCACTTCAATGACAGGAAAGCAAAATCAACTTATTTATTTTTCAACATCAAATTTTCTCCATTTTTAAATTAAAAGCATTGTAATTTAAACAACTCAGGTGCCATACAAAAATCAAAGACTCTAGTAATTAAGAATAAATTCATTGTGATAATCTGTATAGCAGTCTAAGTCATTAGTAAGCTGTAGTTAAGAGTCAATAGAAATAATACAAAAACGCTATACAAATCTTAACTAACAATCTAATTATTAGCTCATACTGCAGTATAACAGAAGTCAAGGCACTAGAAATGAAATGATGTGAACTAGACTGTCACGCCTAATTTATTTTTGAAAATTATTCTAATTACTTCAGAGTTTTTATATTTTATTTTTATTAACATTTAAATTCAATTTAGTTAAAGCAATTTAATTAAATTAAATAAATTAATTAATTAAAATTTTAATTGCAATTAACTCGTCAAATAACGAGTTTAGTTTCTTTTCAATTATCAACCAATTGAAAAACATTAGTCAAGATAAATTCATTGTTTAGACTGTAAGATAATTGATAATGTAATAGCCAATTTATTCTTGTGTATTATTGGAGTAACAAACAACGTTTTATTACCCCATATTGCATTGTTTTATTGTTGTACGACAAAGCCTACCAGTCTCACAAAACTCTCCCCCTTTAAAGTAACTTATTTTGTGTGTTGTTGCCATAAATTTGAGATTACTAACTTGCGAAATTCAAATCCAAAATCCACACGCCCTAGTCGGAAGAAACCGCAAGATCGGACAGCAGGTAGGTACTCATACACAACACAACACAACAACAACGCATATAAGTAAAGTTGCATATGTCGGCCAACGTGGGGCCCGGCAAACGTACATTACATTAAATCACAGCGAAATTGAAACGCCAATTTGTAGTGAAATTGCATATGGCGCTCCAATTTCGTGGGGCTCGACAAAATTAAATTCATTAAATTTAATTTTAATTTTCACGTTAAAACATAGTTTGCTGTTTTAACTCTTAAAACAGCTGGCGTCCAACTGAACAATCCCCAAAAAGTTTTGTGACTGGTGCTCGTACAGCAGTGAAACTATTCTGTGTATTTGAAATTGTATATATTTGAAATTGTTGTGTATTTAAAATGGATATGGACAAAATACTTAAACAAATGCAGCAAATGAGCGCGGATTTGACCGCTAAAATAGACGCGAAATTTGAACAGAGTGCAGCCAAAGCTGAGCTAAATATCGCAGAGGTAACGTCTAAAATCGAGCCACAAAGAGTTAGTCTAACCGAAGCATTAGACCAAAGCAATGCCGACATAAATACGGAAATTAAACAAACGAGTAAACAATTGACTATTAAAGTCACCGAAATCGCGGAAAGCAATAAAGAAATTCAAGAAAGCAATAAAGAGTTAACCGCTAAAGTAGCTGAAATCGGTGAAAAAGTACATACGGTTGATACCAAAATAAATGAACGGTTTAAGGTTTTTGAGACCACTATGCAAAAGTCGTTTATAGAACAAGTAACACGTATGGAGGGCCGGTTCAAGGAGCATATAAGCCGCTGTGAAAAACAAACGCAAGACGTCGCGAAAAAAGTCGACTCTCTTGAGATAAAGATTCAAGCTGACGCGACAGAAACGCAACGTCAAGTAAATAGACAAGACGCTTCAATTGTAGAGGCGCGATCTAACATAGACTCTAATAAAGAGAGTGTCTTACAAGCGTTAAACGACGAGATTTTGTAAGTACGACAGGAGGTACGGAGGAGGTCCGCTCCTAATATTTTAGTACAAGGTCCTGTCGACGAGAAAAATCGTGTGTATTTTACAGGGGAAAATAACGAAAACCCTATTGAATTTTTATTAGCCTGTGAAAGTGGAATGGCTAGTGTAGGGTCGAGACTTGAAGATCAAGATAAAATACAGTGGGTAGTTAACGCGATGCGTGATTCGGCGCGTAAATGGTATAACATTGTAAGCGATAGAGTGTCCACATACGCGGAGTTCAAACAAAAATTTGAAAGCCGGTACTGGAATTCGCATACTCAAAGACTTTTACGCAATGTACTAGAGTATGGGAGATTTGATAGGAAAATGGGTATTACCGCAGAAAATTATATTATCCAGCAGGTCGAGCGCGCGAAGCATTTAACCCCAGCATTTTCGGAGATTGACATAGTCACGAAACTTGCCTATCATTTTAATCACAACATAAGAGTAGCTGTGTTTACGCAGGGTATACTCACGGTCGATGAACTGCTCATTCTAGTATCCCAAAGCGAGACAGTTTTTGATTTTGGTGGGTGGCTTTATAACCCTGATTTTCGCCGAAATAACGAAGGGCAGAATACGCGGGAACAATATCATCAGCAACCTGATGAAAGACCGAGTACAAGTTCTACTCCACCCCAGACATCGTTAAAACCCCCAGATAAGACCTTTGAATACAAAGGCAAGCCAAATATCGGTAGACCGAAAGGGCAATATAAGGGTAACGATGGGGCCCCGAGTAGAGCAATCCAAACGGTCGAAATAGCGAGAAGTGATACAGTAGAGCAAGACAGCTATACTCCGAGCAATAAGGACCCAAATGAGAAGAAAAAGAATCGTAAGTTTCCAAAAAACTTGGAAACGGGCGCCTCCAGGGGGGAAGCGCCATAAATCATGCTAAAATGTATAGAAATAAAATAGGTAAAAATAAGAAAAATGCTAGATTTAGGAAAAGTGATTTTTCTACAGAAATTTGTACGCCTGTTGACAAAGTATTCCAACCGGAAGGTACGGAACCATGGTTGGCGGTTAACACAATACAACAATGGACTCCGACAATTGTACGTCCGGTGGAACAGGAACTTGACGACGACGTTCCCACACAGTCAGCGTGGGAAGACGTGGAAATCATATCCGGGGACGCATACGAATTCGACGAGTACATAGCGGAATATTGTAGAGCCACCCATACGATATACTGGATGCACTTTAAAAATAATAATTTAATAATATTATAATAATTAGAATTAAAATAAATTAACTGTGTTTTATATTATTAATAATAATTGTAGATAGGTTGTGTATAAAATAATAATGCATTTATAACGCGGTGAATAACGAGCGCGTAGAGCGAAACAAACGCACGGCAGGAAATAGTTACGTCACACGGTAACTACCGACCGACGGTTTGAATGTAGGTCAAGCAATTAGCCACGCGTGGGCGATAACACTGTAAACAAAGTCAGCAGATTCCTTTGCGCGCGTGCCAGTTGTTGACAAACAAACCCTCTGGAACGCTGCAGTTAGATACTACCCGTTCTAAAAACATTGATACACAATAATTTGCAAATATAATATCATTAATAGAATGTATTTAGGAATAAGTTGTATATATGTGGAAAAACATTAACACACATGTATGTTTCTTTTGAATAAGTAATACAATGTATAAGTAGTAAGTATAATGGTTACAAAATACATGTATAATAATTGAAAAAAAAATAACTGTAATTATTACATTCATTTTTTTTAAAAATAGGATGGGGCGTATATAACAGCACCAAATATCAATTATTTGGGGTTATATGTCAACAGTATACTAAAATCATGTTTAAATAAATTGTAATAGTCAAAACTCCATTTGTATGTAGGAGCGATGAAAATAATGCTTTGTAAAACGACGCACACGTGGCCGTTATGTAATCAGCTCGCTGTACAAGGAAGGGCCACACCCAAACTGTTAATTATTAATATCTCGGAAACTAATAAATTAAGGCGAAATCCAAGATAGCCAAAATGTTTGCCGAAATATTAATAATAACGTGTGCAAATTTTACGCAATGTAATTAACAAATAAAAGAGTTAATTAATTTAATTGAATAACTTTTGTAAAAATAGAGCTACATTAATGAGATTTTAATATGTTATAAAGATATTAATTTCCAACAGATTGTATATTTTAGATTTAGCACAACCTGGTTTGCACCAAGATATCGAAAAAATAAACTATCACAGGAAATCCGGACCGACAATTTGGTTCCGCCGAAATAATAATATTAGTAATAATATTAATTCTCCGTCTGTGGGAATCTAACATCATTCTCACAGACCAAGGGAATTCAAATTTTGTGTAGTAGGGAGAGCGTGTCAGCCAATCAAATCATTTGAAGAAAATCCCGACCAGCGCGGTGTTTTCAGGCTGAACCATCACTCTTCTGCCAGTACTTGCGAAGTAAAGACGTAACTCTTCGATCGTCTCGTAACCATAGTTGTGAAGATTCATCAGAAAACTCTACGTGGTCAACACACGCAATTACGAACACAGTAAATACAGATCAAATGTACAACTCGTAATTATTGCGTAAAGGCGAGATACTCTTCATTACAACAACCAAGCTTATTGTGTACTACAAGCTGTGGTCATAAGCACGCAAGAGATCCACCAGACTACCAGACCAGACTTCAAGAATACGACAGAGAGGCCGTCTAAATCACTGGTGAACAGCTGACGAGCAGAGCTACCACTCGAACGAAACACACACACACACGCTGACGTGCGACGTGCGAATCGACGAGGGACGTAAACCAGTTCCAGCAGAGAGCCGTAGACGTTAAAATATTCAACAAACAGCAGGAGAGAAGAGTGTTGCCGAATTCTGAACTCAACGACCGAATCCAGGAGCTCTAAGCAGATTACTTTCTCTAGCAGATCGGACCGGAACTAGCGAGGGACATTTGGAGCAACTCTACTATCCACTTCAATAACAGGAAAGCAAAATCAACTTATTTATTTTTCAACATCAAATTTTCTCCATTTTTAAATTAAAAGCATTGTAATGTAAACAACTCAGGTGCCATACAAAAATCAAAGACTCTAGTAATTAAGAATAAATTCATTGTGATAATCTGTATAGCAGTCTAAGTCATTAGTAAGCTGTAGTTAAGAGTCAATAGAAATAATACAAAAGCGCTATACAAATCTTAACTAACAATCTAATTATTAGCTCATACTGCAGTATAACAGAAGTCAAAGCACTAGAAATGAAATGACGTGAACTAGACTGTCACGCCTAATTTATTTTTCAAAATTATTCTAATTAACTTCAGAGTTTTTATATTTTATTTTTATAAATATTTAAATTCAATTTAGTTAAAGCAATTTAATTAAATTAAATAAATTAATTAATTAAATTTTCAATTGCAATTAACTCGTCAAATAACGAGTTTAGTTTCTTTTCAATTATTAACCAATTGAAAAACATTAGTCAAGATAAATTCATTGTTTAGACTGTAAGATAATTGATAATGTAATAGCCATTTTATTCTTGTGTGTTATTGGAGTAATAAACAACGTTTTATTACCCCATATTGCATTGTTTTATTGTTGTACGACAAAGCCTACCAGTCTCACAAAACTCTCCCCCTTTAAAGTAACTTATTTTGTGTGTTGTTGCCATAAATTTGAGATTACTAACTTGCGAAATTCAAATCCAAAATCCACACGCCCTAGTCGGAAGAAACCGCAAGATCGGACAGCAGGTAGGTACTCATACACAACACAACACAACAACAACGCATATAAGTAAAGTTGCATATGTCGGCCAACGTGGGGCCCGGCAAACGTACATTACATTAAATCACAGCGAAATTGAAACGCCAACTTGTAGTGAAATTGCATATGGCGCTCCAATTTCGTCGGGCTCGACAAAATTAAATTCATTAAATTTAAATTTAATTTTCAAGTTAAACATAGTTTGCTGTTTTAACTCTTAAAACAGCTGGCGTCCAACTGAACAATCCCCAAAAGTTTTGTGACTGGTGCTCGTACAGCAGTAAAACTATTCTGTGTATTTGAAATTATCTATATTTGAAATTGTTTCGTATTTAAAATGGATATGGACAAAATACTTAAACAAATGCAGCAAATGAGCGCGGATTTGACCGCTAAAATAGACGCGAAATTTGAACAGAGTGCAGCCAAAGCTGAGCTAAATATCGCAGAGTTAACGTCTAAAATAGAGGCACAAAGAGTTAGTCTAACCGAAGCATTAGACCAAAGCAATGCCGACATAAATACGGAAATTAAACAAACGAGTAAACAATTGACTATTAAAGTCACCGAAATCGCGGAAAGCAATAAAGAAATTCAAGAAAGCAATAAAGAGTTAACCGCTAAAGTAGCTGAAATCGGTGAAAAAGTACATACGGTTGATACCAAAATAAATGAACGGTTTAAGGTTTTTGAGACCACTATGCAAAAGTCGTTTATAGAACAAGTAACACGTATGGAGGGCCGGTTCAAGGAGCATATAAGCCGCTGTGAAAAACAAAAGCAAGACGTCGCGAAAAAAGTCGACTCTCTCGAGATAAAGATTCAAGCTGACGCGACAGAAACGCAACGTCAAGTAAATAGACTAGACGCTTCAATTGTAGAGACGCGATCTAACATAGACTCTAATAAAGAGAGTGTCTTACAAGCGTTAAACGACGAGATTTTGAAAGTACGACAGGTGGTACGGAGGAGGTCCGCTCCTAATATTTTAGTACAAGGTCCTGTCGACGAGAAAAATCGTGTGTATTTTACAGGGGAAAATAACGAAAACCCTATTGAATTTCTGTTAGCCTGTGAAAGTGAAATGGCTAGTGTAGGGTCGAGACTTGAAGATCAAGATAAAATACAGTGGGTAGTTAACGCGATGCGTGATTCGGCGCGTAAATGGTATAACATTGTACGCGATAGAGTGTCCACATACGCGGAGTTCAAACAAAAATTTGAAAGCCGGTACTGGAATTCGCATACTCAAAGACTTTTACGCAGTGTACTAGAGTATGGGAGATTTGATAGGAAAATGGGTATTACCGCAGAAAATTATATTATCCAGCAGGTCGAGCGCGCGAAGCATTTAACCCCAGCATTTTCGGAGATTGACATAGTCACGAAACTTGCCTATCATTTTAATCACAACATAAGAGTAGCTGTGTTTACGCAGGGTATACTCACGGTCGATGAACTGCTCATTCTAGTATCCCAAAGGGAGACAGTTTTTGATTTTGGTGGGTGGCTTTATAACCCTGATTTTCGCCGAAATAACGAAGGGCAGAATACGCGGGAACAATATCATCAGCAACCTGATGAAAGACCGAGTACAAGTTCTACTCCACCCCAGACATCGTTAAAACCCCCAGATAAGACCTTTGAATACAAAGGCAAGCCAAATATCGGTAGACCGAAAGGTCAATATAAGGGTAACGATGGGGCCCCGAGTAGAGCAATCCAAACGGTCGAAATAGCGAGAAGTGATACAGTAGAGCAAGACAGCTATACTCCGAGCAATAAGGACCCAAATGAGAAGAAAAAGAATCGTAAGTTTCCAAAAAACTTGGAAACGGGGGCCTCCAGGGGGGAAGCGCCATAAATCATGCTAAAATGTATAGAAATAAAATAGGTAAAAATAAGAAAAATGCTAGATTTAGGAAAAGTGATTTTTCTACAGAAATTTGTACGCCTGTTGACAAAGTATTCCAACCGGAAGGTACGGAACCATGGTTGGCGGTTAACACAATACAACAATGGACTCCGACAATTGTACGTCCGGTGGAACAGGAACTTGACGACGACGTTCCCACACAGTCAGCGTGGGAAGACGTGGAAATCATATCCGGGGACGCATACGAATTCGACGTGTACATAGCGGAATATTGTAGAGCCACCCATACGATATACTGGATGCACTTTAAAAATAATAATTTAATAATATTATAATAATTAGAATTAAAATAAATTAACTGTGTTTTATATTATTAATAATAATTGTAGATAGGTTGTGTATAAAATAATAATGCATTTATAACGCGGTGAATAACGAGCGCGTAGAGCGAAACAAACGCACGGCAGGAAATAGTTACGTCACACGGTAACTACCGACCGACTGTTTGAATGTAGGTCAAGCAATTAGCCACGCGTGGGCGATAACACTGTAAACAAACTCAGCAGATTCCTTTGCGCGCGTGCCAGTTGTTGACAAACAAACCCTCTGGAACGCTGCAGTTAGATACTACCCGTTCTAAAAACATTGATACACAATAATTTGCAAATATAATATCATGAATAAAATGTATTTTGGAATAAGTTGTATATATGTGGAAAAACATTAACACACATGTATGTTTCTTTTGAATAAGTAATACAATGTATAAGTAGTAAGTATAATGGTTACAAAATACATGTATAATAATTGAAAAAAAAATAACTGTAATTATTACATTCATTTTTTTTAAAAATAGGATGGGGCGTATATAACAGCACCAAATATCAATTATTTGGGGTTATATGTCAACAGTATACTAAAATCATGTTTAAATAAATTGTAATAGTCGAAACTCCATTTGTATGTAGGAGCGATGAAAATAATGCTTTGTAAAACGACGCACACGTGGCCGTTATGTAATCAGCTCGCTGTACAAGGAAGGGCCACACCCAAACTGTTAATTATTAATATCTCGGAAACTAATAAATTAAGGCGAAATCCAAGATAGCCAAAATGTTTGCCGAAATATTAATAATAACGTGTGCAAATTTTACGCAATCTAATTAACAAATAAAAGAGTTAATTAATTTAATTGAATAACTTCTGTAAAAATAGAGCTACATTAATGAGATTTTAATATGTTATAAAGATAATAATTTCCAACAGATTGTATATTTTAGATTTAGCACAACCTGGTTTGAACCAAGATATCGCAAAAATAAACTATCACAGGAAATCCGGACCGACAATTTGGTTCCGCCGAAATAATAATATTAGTCATAATATTAATTCTCCGTCTGTGGGAATCTAACATCATTCTCACAGACCAAGGGAATTCAAATTTTGTGTAGTAGGGAGAGCGTGTCAGCCAATCAAATCATTTGACGAAAATCCCGACCAGCGCGGTGTTTTCAGGCTGAACCATCACTCTTCTGCCAGTACTTGCGAAGTAAAGACGTAACTCTTCGATCGTCTCGTAACCATAGTTGTGAAGATTCATCAGAAGACTCTACGTGGTCAACACACGCAATTACGAACACAGTAAATACAGATCAACTGTACAACTCGTAATTATTGCGTAAAGGCGAGATACTCTTCATTACAACAACCAAGCTTATTGTGTACTACAAGCTGTGGTCATAAGCACGCAAGAGATCCACCAGACTACCAGACCAGACTTCAAGAATACGACAGAGAGGCCGTCTAAATCACTGGTGAACAGCTGACGAGCAGAGCTACCACTCGAACGAAACACACACACACACGCTGACGTGCGACGTGCGAATCGACGAGGGACGTAAACCAGTTCCAGCAGAGAGCCGTAGACGTTAAAATATTCAACAAACAGCAGGAGAGAAGAGTGTTGCCGAATTCTGAACTCAACGACCGAATCCAGGAGCTCTAAGCAGATTACTTTCTCTAGCAGATCGGACCGGAACTAGCGAGGGACATTTGGAGCAACTCTACTATCCACTTCAATAACAGGAAAGCAAAATCAACTTATTTATTTTTCAACATCAAATTTTCTCCATTTTTAAATTAAAAGCATTTTAATGTAAACAACTCAGGTGCCATACAAAAATCAAAGACTCTAGTAATTAAGAATAAATTCATTGTGATAATCTGTATAGCAGTCTAAGTCATTAGTAAGCTGTAGTTAAGAGTCAATAGAAATAATACAAAAGCGCTATACAAATCTTAACTAACTATCTAATTATTAGCTCATACTGCAGTATAACAGAAGTCAAAGCACTAGAAATGAAATGACGTGAACTAGACTGTCACGCCTAATTTATTTTTCAAAATTATTCTAATTAACTTCAGAGTTTTTATATTTTATTTTTATAAATATTTAAATTCAATTTAGTTAAAGCAATTTAATTAAATTAAATAAATTAATTAATTAAATTTTCAATTGCAATTAACTCGTCAAATAACGAGTTTAGTTTCTTTTCAATTATTAACCAATTGAAAAACATTAGTCAAGATAAATTCATTGTTTAGACTGTAAGATAATTGATAATGTAATAGCCATTTTATTCTTGTGTGTTATTGGAGTAATAAACAACGTTTTATTACCCCATATTGCATTGTTTTACTGTTGTACGACAAAGCCTACCAGTCTCACAAAACTCTCCCCCTTTAAAGTAACTTATTTTGTGTGTTGTTGCCATAAATTTGAGATTACTAACTTGCGAAATTCAAATCCAAAATCCACACGCCCTAGTCGGAAGAAACCGCAAGATCGGACAGCAGGTAGGTACTCATACACAACACAACACAACAACAACGCATATAAGTAAAGTTGCGTATGTCGGCCAACGTGGGGCCCGGCAAACGTACATTACATTAAATCACAGCGAAATTGAAACGCCAACTTGTAGTGAAATTGCATATGGCGCTCCAATTTCGTCGGGCTCGACAAAATTAAATTCATTAAATTTAAATTTAATTTTCACGTTAAAACATAGTTTGCTGTTTTAACTCTTAAAACAGCTGGCGTCCAACTGAACAATCCCCAAAAAGTTTTGTGACTGGTGCTCGTACAGCAGTGAAACTATTCTGTGTATTTGAAATTATCTATATTTGAAATTGTTGCGTATTTAAAATGGATATGGACAAAATACTTAAACAAATGCAGCAAATGAGCGCGGATTTGACCGCTAAAATAGACGCGAAATTTGAACAGAGTGCAGCCAAAGCTGAGCTAAATATCGCAGAGTTAACGTCTAAAATAGAGGCACAAAGAGTTAGTCTAACCGAAGCATTAGACCAAAGCAATGCCGACATAAATACGGAAATTAAACAAACGAGTAAACAATTGACTATTAAAGTCACCCAAATCGCGGAAAGCAATAAAGAAATTCAAGAAAGCAATAAAGATTTAACCGCTAAAGTAGCTGAAATCGGTGAAAAAGTACATACGGTTGATACCAAAATAAATGAACGGTTTAAGGTTTTTGAAACCACTATGCAAAAGTCGTTTATAGAACAAGTAACACGTATGGAGGGCCGGTTCAAGGAGCATATAAGCCGCTGTGAAAAACAAACGCAAGACGTCGCGAAAAAGTCGACTCTCTCGAGATAAAGATTCAAGCTGACGCGACAGAAACGCAACGTCAAGTAAATAGACTAGACGCTTCAATTGTAGAGACGCGATCTAACATAGACTCTAATAAAGAGAGTGTCTTACAAGCGTTAAACGACGAGATTTTGAAAGTACGACAGGAGGTACGGAGGAGGTCCGCTCCTAATATTTTAGTACAAGGTCCTGTCGACGAGAAAAATCGTGTGTATTTTACAGGGGAAAATAACGAAAACCCTATTGAATTTCTGTTAGCCTGTGAAAGTGAAATGGCTAGGGTAGGGTCGAGACTTGAAGATCAAGATAAAATACAGTGGGTAGTTAACGCGATGCGTGATTCGGCGCGTAAATGGTATAACATTGTACGCGATAGAGTGTCCACATACGCGGAGTTCAAACAAAAATTTGAAAGCCGGTACTGGAATTCGCATACTCAAAGACTTTTACGCAATGAACTAGAGTATGGGAGATTTGATAGAAAAATGGGTATTACCGCAGAAAATTATATTATCCAGCAGGTCGAGCGCGCGAAGCACTTAACCCCAGCATTTTCGGAGATTGACATAATCACGAAACTTGCCTATCATTTTAATCACAACATAAGAGTAGCTGTGTTTACGCAGGGTATACGCACGGTCGATGAACTGCTCATTCTAGTATCCCAAAGCGAGACAGTTTTTGATTTTGGTGGGTGGCGTTATAACCCTGATTTTCGCCGAAATAACGAAGGGCAGAATACGCGGGAACAATATCATCAGCAACCTGATGAAAGACCGAGTACAAGTTCTACTCCACCCCAGACATCGTTAAAACGCCCAGATAAGACCTTTGAATACAAAGGCAAGCCAAATATCGGTAGACCGAAAGGGCAATATAAGGGTAACGATGGGGCCCCGATTAGAGCAATCCAAACGGTCGAAATAGCGAGAAGTGATACAGTAGAGCAAGACAGCTATACTCCGAGCAATAAGGACCCAAATGAGAAGAAAAAGAATCGTAAGTTTCCAAAAAACTTGGAAACGGGCGCCTCCAGGGGGGAAGCGCCATAAATCATGCTAAAATGTATAGAAATAAAATAGGTAAAAATAAGAAAAATGCTAGATTTAGGAAAAGTGATTTTTCTACAGAAATTTGTACGCCTGTTGACAAAGTATTCTAACCGGAAGGTACGGAACCATGGTTGGCGGTTAACACAATACAACAATGGACTCCGACAATTGTACGTCCGGTGGAACAGGAACTTGACGACGACGTTCCCACACAGTCAGCGTGGGAAGACGTGGAAATCATATCCGGGGACGCATACGAATTCGACGTGTACATAGCGGAATATTGTAGAGCCACCCATACGATATACTGGATGCACTTTAAAAATAATAATTTAATAATATTATAATAATTAGAATTAAAATAAATTAACTGTGTTTTATATTATTAATAATAATTGTAGATAGGTTGTGTATAAAATAATAATGCATTTATAACGCGGTGAATAACGAGCGCGTAGAGCGAAACAAACGCACGGCAGGAAATAGTTACGTCACACGGTAACTACCGACCGACGGTTTGAATGTAGGTCAAGCAATTAGCCACGCGTGGGCGATAACACTGTAAACAAAGTCAGCAGATTCCTTTGCGCGCGTGCCAGTTGTTGACAAACAAACCCTCTGGAACGCTGCAGTTAGATACTACCCGTTCTAAAAACATTGATACACAATAATTTGCAAATATAATATCATTAATAGAATGTATTTAGGAATAAGTTGTATATATGTGGAAAAACATTAACACACATGTATGTTTCTTTTGAATAAGTAATACAATGTATAAGTAGTAAGTATAATGATTACAAAATACGTGTATAATAATTGAAAAAAAAATAACTGTAATTATTACATTCATTTTTTTTTAAATAGGTGGGGGCGTATATAATTGCACCAAATATCAATTATTTGGGGTTATATGTCAACAGTATACTAAAATCATGTTTAAATAAATTGTAATAGTCGAAACTCCATTTGTATGTAGGAGCGATGAAAATAATGCTTTGTAAAACGACGCGCACGTGGCCGTTATGTAATCAGCTCGCTGTACAGGGAAGGGCCACACCCAAACAGTTAATTATTAATATCTCGGAAACTAATAAATTAAGGCGAAATCCAAGATAGCCAAAATGTTTGCCGAAATATTAATAATAACGTGTGCAAATTTTACGCAATATAATTAACAAATAAAAGAGTTAATTAATTTAATTGAATAACTTCTGTAAAAATAGAGCTACATTAATGCGATTTTAATATGTTATAAAGAATATAATTTCCAACAGATTGTATATTTTAGATTTAGCACAAATTGGTTTGCAACCAAGATATCGCAAAAATAAACTATCACAGGAATCCGGACCGACAATTTGGTTCCGCCGGAATAATAATATTAGTCATAATATTAATTCTCCGTCTGTGGGAATCTAACTTCATTCTCACGGACCAAGGGAATTCAAATTTTGTGTAGTAGGTAGAGCGTGTCAGCCAATCAAATCATTTGACGAAAATCCCGACCAGCGCGGTATTTTCAGGCTGAACCATCATTCATCTGCCAGTACTTGCGAAGTAAAGACGTAATTCTTCGATCGTCTCGTAACCATAGTTGTGAAGATTCATCAGAAGACTCTACGTGGTCAACACACGCAATTACGAACACAGTAAATACAGATCAAATGTACAACTCGTAATTATTGCGTAAAGGCGAGATACTCTTCATTACAACAACCAAGCTTATTGTGTACTACAAGCTGTGGTCATAAGCACGCAAGAGATCCACCAGACTACCAGACCAGACTTCAAGAATACGACAGAGAGGCCGTCTAAATCACTGGTGAACAGCTGACGAGCAGAGCTACCACTCGAACGAAACACACACACACACGCTGACGTGCGACGTGCGAATCGACGAGGGACGTAAACCAGTTCCAGCAGAGAGCCGTAGACGTTAAAATATTCAACAAACAGCAGGAGAGAAGAGTGTTGCCGAATTCTGAACTCAACGACCGAATCCAGGAGCTCTAAGCAGATTACTTTCTCTAGCAGATCGGACCGGAACTAGCGAGGGACATTTGGAGCAACTCTACTATCCACTTCAATAACAGGAAAGCAAAATCAACTTATTTATTTTTCAACATCAAATTTTCCCCATTTTTAAATTAAAAGCATTGTAATGTAAACAACTCAGGTGCCATACAAAAAAAAAGACTCTAGTAATTAAGAATAAATTCATTGTGATAATCTGTATAGCAGTCTAAGACATTAGTAAGCTGTAGTTAAGAGTCAATAGAAATAATACAAAAGCGCTATACAAATCTTAACTAACAATCTAATTATTAGCTCATACTGCAGTATAACAGAAGTCAAAGCACTAGAAATGAAATGACGTGAACTAGACTGTCACGCCTAATTTATTTTTCAAAATTATTCTAATTAACTTCAGAGTTTTTATATTTTATTTTTATAAATATTTAAATTCAATTTAGTTAAAGCAATTTAATTAAATTAAATAAATAAATTAATTAAATTTTCAATTGCAATTAACTCGTCAAATAACGAGTTTAGTTTCTTTTCAATTATTAACCAATTGAAAAACATTAGTCAAGATAAATTCATTGTTTAGACTGTAAGATAATTGATAATGTAATAGCCATTTTATTCTTGTGTGTTATTGGAGTAATAAACAACGTTTTATTACCCCATATTGCATTGTTTTATTGTTGTACGACAAAGCCTACCAGTCTCACAAAACTCTCCCCCTTTAAAGTAACTTATTTTGTGTGTTGTTGCCATAAATTTGAGATTACTAACTTGCGAAATTCAAATCCAAAATCCACACGCCCTAGTCGGAAGAAACCGCAAGATCGGACAGCAGGTAGGTATTCATACACAACACAACACAACACAACAACAACGCATATAAGTAAAGTTGCATATGTCGGCCAACGTGGGGCCCGGCAAACGTACATTACATTAAATCACAGCGAAATTGAAACGCCAACTTGTAGTGAAATTGCATATGGCGCTCCAATTTCGTCGGGCTCGACAAAATTAAATTCATTAAATTTAAATTTAATTTTCACGTTAAAACATAGTTTGCTGTTTTAACTCTTAAAACAGCTGGCGTCCAACTGAACAATCCCCAAAAAGTTTTGTGACTGGTGCTCGTACAGCAGTGAAACTATTCTGTGTATTTGAAATTATCTATATTTGAAATTGTTGCGTATTTAAAATGGATATTGACAAAATACTTAAACAAATGCAGCAAATGAGCGCGGATTTGACCGCTAAAATAGACGCGAAATTTGAACAGAGTGCAGCCAAAGCTGAGCTAAATATCGCAGAGTTAACGTCTAAAATAGAGGCACAAAGAGTTAGTCTAACCGAAGCATTAGACCAAAGCAATGCCGACATAAATACGGAAATTAAACAAACGAGTAAACAATTGACTATTAAAGTCACCCAAATCGCGGAAAGCAATAAAGAAATTCAAGAAAGCAATAAAGATTTAACCGCTAAAGTAGCTGAAATCGGTGAAAAAGTACATACGGTTGATACCAAAATAAATGAACGGTTTAAGGTTTTTGAAACCACTATGCAAAAGTCGTTTATAGAACAAGTAACACGTATGGAGGGCCGGTTCAAGGAGCATATAAGCCGCTGTGAAAAACAAACGCAAGACGTCGCGAAAAAGTCGACTCTCTCGAGATAAAGATTCAAGCTGACGCGACAGAAACGCAACGTCAAGTAAATAGACTAGACGCTTCAATTGTAGAGACGCGATCTAACATAGACTCTAATAAAGAGAGTGTCTTACAAGCGTTAAACGACGAGATTTTGAAAGTACGACAGGAGGTACGGAGGAGGTCCGCTCCTAATATTTTAGTACAAGGTCCTGTCGACGAGAAAAATCGTGTGTATTTTACAGGGGAAAATAACGAAAACCCTATTGAAATTTTGTTAGCCTGTGAAAGTGAAATGACTAGGGTAGGATCGAGACTTGAAGATCAAGATAAAATACAGTGGGTAGTTAACGCGATGCGTGATTCGGCGCGTAAATGGTATAACATTGTACGCGATAGAGTGTCCACATACGCGGAGTTCAAACAAAAATTTGAAAGCCGGTACTGCAATTCGCATACTCAAAGACTTTTACGCAATGAACTAGAGTATGGGAGATTTGATAGGAAAATGGGTATTACCGCAGAAATGTATATTATCCAGCAGGTCGAGCGCGCGAAGCATTTAACCCCAGCATTTTCGGAGATTGACATACTCACGAAACTTGCCTATCATTTTAATCACAACATAAGAGTAGCTGTGTTTACGCAGGGTATACGCACGGTCGATGAACTGCTCATTCTAGTATCCCAAAGCGAGACAGTTTTTGATTTTGGTGGGTGGCGTTATAACCCTGATTTTCGCCGAAATAACGAAGGGCAGAATACGCGGGAACAATATCATCAGCAACCTGATGAAAGACCGAGTACAAGTTCTACTCCACCCCAGACATCGTTAAAACCCCCAGATAAGACCTTTGAATACAAAGGCAAGCCAAATATCGGTAGACCGAAAGGGCAATATAAGGGTAACAATGGGGCCCCGATTAGAGCAATCCAAACGGTCGACATAGCGAGAAGTGATACAGTAGAGCAAGACAGCGATACTCCGAGCAATAAGGACCCAAATAAGAAGAAAAAGAATCGTAAGTTTCCAAAAAACTTGGAAACGGGCACCTCCAGGGGGGAAGCGCCATAAATCATGCTAAAATGTATAGAAATAAAATAGGTAAAAATAAGAAAAATGCTAGATTTAGGAAAAGTGATTTTTCTACAGAAATTTTACGCCTGTTGACAAAGTATTCCAACCGGAAGGTACGGAACCATGGTTGGCGGTTAACACAATACAACAATGGACTCCGACAATTGTACGTCCGGTGGAACAGGAACTTGACGACGACGTTCCCACACAGTCAGCGTGGGAAGACGTGGAAATCATATCCGGGGACGCATACGAATGCGACGAGTACATAGCGGAATATTGTAGAGCTACCCATACGATATACTGGATGCACTTTAAAAATAATAATTTAATAATATTATAATAATTAGAATTAAAATAAATTAACTGTGTTTTATATTATTAATAATATTTGTAGATAGGTTGTGTATAAAATAATAATGCATTTATAACGCGGTGAATAACGAGCGCGTAGAGCGAAACAAACGCACGGCAGGAAATAATTACGTCACACGGTAACTACCGACCGACGGTTTGAATGTAGGTCAAGCAATTAGCCACGCGTGGGAGATAACACTGTAAACAAAGTCAGCAGATTCCTTTGCGCGCGTGCCAGTTGTTGACAAACAAACCCTCTGGAACGCTGCAGTTAGATACTACCCGTTCTAAAAACATTGATACACAATAATTTGCAAATATAATATCATTAATAGAATGTATTTAGGAATAAGTTGTATATATGTGGAAAAACATTAACACACATGTATGTTTCTTTTGAATAAGTAATACAATGTATAAGTAGTAAGTATAATGATTACAAAATACGTGTATAATAATTGAAAAAAAATAACTGTAATTATTACATTCATTTTTTTTTAAATATGTGGGGGCGTATATAACAGCACCAAATATCAATTATTTGGGGTTATATGTCAACAGTATACTAAAATCATGTTTAAATCAATTGTAATAGTCAAAACTCCATTTGTATGTAGGAGCGATGAAAATAATGCTTTGTAAAACGACGCACACGTGGCCGTTATGTAATCAGCTCGCTGTACAAGGAAGGGCCACACCCAAACTGTTAATTATTAATATCTCGGAAACTAATAAATTAAGGCGAAATCCAAGATAGCCAAAATGTTTGCCGAAATATTGATAATAAAGTGTGCAAATTTTACGCAATATAATTAACAAATAAAAGAGTTAATTAATTTAATTGAATAACTTCTGTAAAAATAGTTCTACATTAATGAGATTTTAATATGTTATAAAGATTATAATTTCCAACAGATTGTATATTTTAGATTTAGCACAACTTGGTTTGCAACCAAGATATCGCAAAAATAATCTATCACAGGAAATCCGGACCGACAATTTGGTTCCGCCGAAATAATAATATTAGTAATAATATTAATTCTCCGTCTGTGGGAATCTAACTTCATTCTCACGGACCAAGGGAATTCAAATTTTGTGTAGTAGGGAGAGCGTGTCAGCCAATCAAATCATTTGACGAAAATCCCGACCGGCGCGGTGTTTTCAGGCTGAACCATCACTCTTCTGCCAGTACTTGCGAAGTAAAGACGTAATTCTTCGATCGTCTCGTAACCATAGTTGTGAAGATTCATCAGAAGACTCTACGTGGTCAACACACGCAATTACGAACACAGTAAATACAGATCAACTGTACAACTCGTAATTATTGCGTAAAGGCGAGATACTCTTCATTACAACAACCAAGCTTATTGTGTACTACAAGCTATGGTCATAAGCACGCAAGAGATCCACCAGACTACCAGACCAGACTTCAAGAATACGACAGAGAGGCCGTCTAAATCACTGGTGAACAGCTGACGAGCAGAGCTACCACTCGAACGAAACACACACACACACGCTGACGTGCGACGTGCGAATCGACGAGGGACGTAAACCAGTTCCAGCAGAGAGCCGTAGACGTTAAAATATTCAACAAACAGCAGGAGAGAAGAGTGTTGCCGAATTCTGAACTCAACGACCGAATCCAGGAGCTCTAAGCAGATTACTTTCTCTAGCAGATCGGACCGGAACTAGCGAGGGACATTTGGAGCAACTCTACTATCCACTTCAATAACAGGAAAGCAAAATCAACTTATTTATTTTTCAACATCAAATTTTCCCCATTTTTAAATTAAAAGCATTGTAATGTAAACAACTCAGGTGCCATACAAAAAAAAAGACTCTAGTAATTAAGAATAAATTCATTGTGATAATCTGTATAGCAGTCTAAGACATTAGTAAGCTGTAGTTAAGAGTCAATAGAAATAATACAAAAGCGCTATACAAATCTTAACTAACAATCTAATTATTAGCTCATACTGCAGTATAACAGAAGTCAAAGCACTAGAAATGAAATGACGTGAACTAGACTGTCACGCCTAATTTATTTTTCAAAATTATTCTAATTAACTTCAGAGTTTTTATATTTTATTTTTATAAATATTTAAATTCAATTTAGTTAAAGCAATTTAATTAAATTAAATAAATAAATTAATTAAATTTTCAATTGCAATTAACTCGTCAAATAACGAGTTTAGTTTCTTTTCAATTATTAACCAATTGAAAAACATTAGTCAAGATAAATTCATTGTTTAGACTGTAAGATAATTGATAATGTAATAGCCATTTTATTCTTGTGTGTTATTGGAGTAATAAACAACGTTTTATTACCCCATATTGCATTGTTTTATTGTTGTACGACAAAGCCTACCAGTCTCACAAAACTCTCCCCCTTTAAAGTAACTTATTTTGTGTGTTGTTGCCATAAATTTGAGATTAGTAACTTGCGAAATTCAAATCCAAAATCCACACGCCCTAGTCGGAAGAAACCGCAAGATCGGACAGCAGGTAGGTATTCATACACAACACAACACAACACAACAACAACGCATATAAGTAAAGTTGCATATGTCGGCCAACGTGGGGCCCGGCAAACGTACATTACATTAAATCACAGCGAAATTGAAACGCCAACTTGTAGTGAAATTGCATATGGCGCTCCAATTTCGTCGGGCTCGACAAAATTAAATTCATTAAATTTAAATTTAATTTTCACGTTAAAACATAGTTTGCTGTTTTAACTCTTAAAACAGCTGGCGTCCAACTGAACAATCCCCAAAAAGTTTTGTGACTGGTGCTCGTACAGCAGTGAAACTATTCTGTGTATTTGAAATTATCTATATTTGAAATTGTTGCGTATTTAAAATGGATATTGACAAAATACTTAAACAAATGCAGCAAATGAGCGCGGATTTGACCGCTAAAATAGACGCGAAATTTGAACAGAGTGCAGCCAAAGCTGAGCTAAATATCGCAGAGTTAACGTCTAAAATAGAGGCACAAAGAGTTAGTCTAACCGAAGCATTAGACCAAAGCAATGCCGACATAAATACGGAAATTAAACAAACGAGTAAACAATTGACTATTAAAGTCACCCAAATCGCGGAAAGCAATAAAGAAATTCAAGAAAGCAATAAAGATTTAACCGCTAAAGTAGCTGAAATCGGTGAAAAAGTACATACGGTTGATACCAAAATAAATGAACGGTTTAAGGTTTTTGAAACCACTATGCAAAAGTCGTTTATAGAACAAGTAACACGTATGGAGGGCCGGTTCAAGGAGCATATAAGCCGCTGTGAAAAACAAACGCAAGACGTCGCGAAAAAGTCGACTCTCTCGAGATAAAGATTCAAGCTGACGCGACAGAAACGCAACGTCAAGTAAATAGACTAGACGCTTCAATTGTAGAGACGCGATCTAACATAGACTCTAATAAAGAGAGTGTCTTACAAGCGTTAAACGACGAGATTTTGAAAGTACGACAGGAGGTACGGAGGAGGTCCGCTCCTAATATTTTAGTACAAGGTCCTGTCGACGAGAAAAATCGTGTGTATTTTACAGGGGAAAATAACGAAAACCCTATTGAAATTTTGTTAGCCTGTGAAAGTGAAATGACTAGGGTAGGATCGAGACTTGAAGATCAAGATAAAATACAGTGGGTAGTTAACGCGATGCGTGATTCGGCGCGTAAATGGTATAACATTGTACGCGATAGAGTGTCCACATACGCGGAGTTCAAACAAAAATTTGAAAGCCGGTACTGCAATTCGCATACTCAAAGACTTTTACGCAATGAACTAGAGTATGGGAGATTTGATAGGAAAATGGGTATTACCGCAGAAATTTATATTATCCAGCAGGTCGAGCGCGCGAAGCATTTAACCCCAGCATTTTCGGAGATTGACATACTCACGAAACTTGCCTATCATTTTAATCACAACATAAGAGTAGCTGTGTTTACGCAGGGTATACGCACGGTCGATGAACTGCTCATTCTAGTATCCCAAAGCGAGACAGTTTTTGATTTTGGTGGGTGGCGTTATAACCCTGATTTTCGCCGAAATAACGAAGGGCAGAATACGCGGGAACAATATCATCAGCAACCTGATGAAAGACCGAGTACAAGTTCTACTCCACCCCAGACATCGTTAAAACCCCCAGATAAGACCTTTGAATACAAAGGCAAGCCAAATATCGGTAGACCGAAAGGGCAATATAAGGGTAACAATGGGGCCCCGATTAGAGCAATCCAAACGGTCGACATAGCGAGAAGTGATACAGTAGAGCAAGACAGCGATACTCCGAGCAATAAGGACCCAAATAAGAAGAAAAAGAATCGTAAGTTTCCAAAAAACTTGGAAACGGGCACCTCCAGGGGGGAAGCGCCATAAATCATGCTAAAATGTATAGAAATAAAATAGGTAAAAATAAGAAAAATGCTAGATTTAGGAAAAGTGATTTTTCTACAGAAATTTTACGCCTGTTGACAAAGTATTCCAACCGGAAGGTACGGAACCATGGTTGGCGGTTAACACAATACAACAATGGACTCCGACAATTGTACGTCCGGTGGAACAGGAACTTGACGACGACGTTCCCACACAGTCAGCGTGGGAAGACGTGGAAATCATATCCGGGGACGCATACGAATGCGACGAGTACATAGCGGAATATTGTAGAGCTACCCATACGATATACTGGATGCACTTTAAAAATAATAATTTAATAATATTATAATAATTAGAATTAAAATAAATTAACTGTGTTTTATATTATTAATAATATTTGTAGATAGGTTGTGTATAAAATAATAATGCATTTATAACGCGGTGAATAACGAGCGCGTAGAGCGAAACAAACGCACGGCAGGAAATAGTTACGTCACACGGTAACTACCGACCGACGGTTTGAATGTAGGTCAAGCAATTAGCCACGCGTGGGAGATAACACTGTAAACAAAGTCAGCAGATTCCTTTGCGCGCGTGCCAGTTGTTGACAAACAAACCCTCTGGAACGCTGCAGTTAGATACTACCCGTTCTAAAAACATTGATACACAATAATTTGCAAATATAATATCATTAATAGAATGTATTTAGGAATAAGTTGTATATATGTGGAAAAACATTAACACACATGTATGTTTCTTTTGAATAAGTAATACAATGTATAAGTAGTAAGTATAATGATTACAAAATACGTGTATAATAATTGAAAAAAAATAACTGTAATTATTACATTCATTTTTTTTTAAATATGTGGGGGCGTATATAACAGCACCAAATATCAATTATTTGGGGTTATATGTCAACAGTATACTAAAATCATGTTTAAATCAATTGTAATAGTCAAAACTCCATTTGTATGTAGGAGCGATGAAAATAATGCTTTGTAAAACGACGCACACGTGGCCGTTATGTAATCAGCTCGCTGTACAAGGAAGGGCCACACCCAAACTGTTAATTATTAATATCTCGGAAACTAATAAATTAAGGCGAAATCCAAGATAGCCAAAATGTTTGCCGAAATATTGATAATAAAGTGTGCAAATTTTACGCAATATAATTAACAAATAAAAGAGTTAATTAATTTAATTGAATAACTTCTGTAAAAATAGTTCTACATTAATGAGATTTTAATATGTTATAAAGATTATAATTTCCAACAGATTGTATATTTTAGATTTAGCACAACTTGGTTTGCAACCAAGATATCGCAAAAATAATCTATCACAGGAAATCCGGACCGACAATTTGGTTCCGCCGAAATAATAATATTAGTAATAATATTAATTCTCCGTCTGTGGGAATCTAACTTCATTCTCACGGACCAAGGGAATTCAAATTTTGTGTAGTAGGGAGAGCGTGTCAGCCAATCAAATCATTTGACGAAAATCCCGACCGGCGCGGTGTTTTCAGGCTGAACCATCACTCTTCTGCCAGTACTTGCGAAGTAAAGACGTAATTCTTCGATCGTCTCGTAACCATAGTTGTGAAGATTCATCAGAAGACTCTACGTGGTCAACACACGCAATTACGAACACAGTAAATACAGATCAACTGTACAACTCGTAATTATTGCGTAAAGGCGAGATACTCTTCATTACAACAACCAAGCTTATTGTGTACTACAAGCTGTGGTCATAAGCACGCAAGAGATCCACCAGACTACCAGACCAGACTTCAGGAATACGACAGAGAGGCCGTCTAAATCATTGGTGAACAGCTGACGAGCAGAGCTACCACTCGAACGAGACACACACACACACGCTGACGTGCGACGTGCAAATCGACGAGGGACGTAAACCAGTTCCAGCAGAGAGCCGTAGACGTTAAAATATTCAACAAACAGCAGGAGAGAAGAGTGTTGCCGAATTCTGAACTCAACGACCGAATCCAGGAGCTCTAAGCAGATTACTTTCTCTAGCAGATCGGACCGGAACTAGCGAGGGACATTTGGAGCAACTCTACTATCCACTTCAATAACAGGAAAGCAAAATCAACTTATTTATTTTTCAACATCAAATTTTCTCCATTTTTAAATTAAAAGCATTGTAATGTAAACAACTCAGGTGCCATACAAAAATCAAAGACTCTAGTAATTAAGAATAAATTCATTGTGATAATCTGTATAGCAGTCTAAGTCATTAGTAAGCTGTAGTTAAGAGTCAATAGAAATAATACAAAAGCGCTATACAAATCTTAACTAACAATCTAATTATTAGCTCATACTGCAGTATAACAGAAGTCAAAGCACTAGAAATGAAATGACGTGAACGAGACTGTCACGCCTAATTTATTTTTCAAAATTATTCTAATTAACTTCAGAGTTTTTATATTTTATTTTTATAAATATTTAAATTCAATTTAGTTAAAGCAATTTAATTAAATTAAATAAATAAATTAATTAAATTTTCAATTGCAATTAACTCGTCAAATAACGAGTTTAGTTTCTTTTCAATTATTAACCAATTGAAAAACATTAGTCAAGATAAATTCATTGTTTAGACTGTAAGATAATTGATAATGTAATAGCCATTTTATTCTTGTGTGTTATTGGAGTAATAAACAACGTTTTATTACCCCATATTGCATTGTTTTATTGTTGTACGACAAAGCCTACCAGTCTCACAAAACTCTCCCCCTTTAAAGTAACTTATTTTGTGTGTTGTTGCCATAAATTTGAGATTACTAACTTGCGAAATTCAAATCCAAAATCCACACGCCCTAGTCGGAAGAAACCGCAAGATCGGACAGCAGGTAGGTATTCATACACAACACAACACAACACAACAACAACGCATATAAGTAAAGTTGCATATGTCGGCCAACGTGGGGCCCGGCAAACGTACATTACATTAAATCACAGCGAAATTGAAACGCCAACTTGTAGTGAAATTGCATATGGCGCTCCAATTTCGTCGGGCTCGACAAAATTAAATTCATTAAATTTAAATTTAATTTTCACGTTAAAACATAGTTTGCTGTTTTAACTCTTAAAACAGCTGGCGTCCAACTGAACAATCCCCAAAAAGTTTTGTGACTGGTGCTCGTACAGCAGTGAAACTATTCTGTGTATTTGAAATTATCTATATTTGAAATTGTTGCGTATTTAAAATGGATATTGACAAAATACTTAAACAAATGCAGCAAATGAGCGCGGATTTGACCGCTAAAATAGACGC
Organism: Magicicada septendecula; assembly: GCA_034769895.1. Lineage (NCBI taxonomy): Eukaryota > Metazoa > Arthropoda > Insecta > Hemiptera > Cicadidae > Magicicada > Magicicada septendecula. Next base: position 273,214,551 of record CM068368.1, read on the forward strand.
GAAATTTGAACAGAGTGCAGCCAAAGCTGAGCTAAATATCGCAGAGTTAACGTCTAAAATAGAGGCACAAAGAGTTAGTCTAACCGAAGCATTAGACCAAAGCAATGCCGACATAAATACGGAAATTAAACAAACGAGTAAACAATTGACTATTAAAGTCACCCAAATCGCGGAAAGCAATAAAGAAATTCAAGAAAGCAATAAAGATTTAACCGCTAAAGTAGCTGAAATCGGTGAAAAAGTACATACGGTTGATACCAAAATAAATGAACGGTTTAAGGTTTTTGAAACCACTATGCAAAAGTCGTTTATAGAACAAGTAACACGTATGGAGGGCCGGTTCAAGGAGCATATAAGCCGCTGTGAAAAACAAACGCAAGACGTCGCGAAAAAGTCGACTCTCTCGAGATAAAGATTCAAGCTGACGCGACAGAAACGCAACGTCAAGTAAATAGACTAGACGCTTCAATTGTAGAGACGCGATCTAACATAGACTCTAATAAAGAGAGTGTCTTACAAGCGTTAAACGACGAGATTTTGAAAGTACGACAGGAGGTACGGAGGAGGTCCGCTCCTAATATTTTAGTACAAGGTCCTGTCGACGAGAAAAATCGTGTGTATTTTACAGGGGAAAATAACGAAAACCCTATTGAAATTTTGTTAGCCTGTGAAAGTGAAATGACTAGGGTAGGATCGAGACTTGAAGATCAAGATAAAATACAGTGGGTAGTTAACGCGATGCGTGATTCGGCGCGTAAATGGTATAACATTGTACGCGATAGAGTGTCCACATACGCGGAGTTCAAACAAAAATTTGAAAGCCGGTACTGCAATTCGCATACTCAAAGACTTTTACGCAATGAACTAGAGTATGGGAGATTTGATAGGAAAATGGGTATTACCGCAGAAATTTATATTATCCAGCAGGTCGAGCGCGCGAAGCATTTAACCCCAGCATTTTCGGAGATTGACATACTCACGAAACTTGCCTATCATTTTAATCACAACATAAGAGTAGCTGTGTTTACGCAGGGTATACGCACGGTCGATGAACTGCTCATTCTAGTATCCCAAAGCGAGACAGTTTTTGATTTTGGTGGGTGGCGTTATAACCCTGATTTTCGCCGAAATAACGAAGGGCAGAATACGCGGGAACAATATCATCAGCAACCTGATGAAAGACCGAGTACAAGTTCTACTCCACCCCAGACATCGTTAAAACCCCCAGATAAGACCTTTGAATACAAAGGCAAGCCAAATATCGGTAGACCGAAAGGGCAATATAAGGGTAACAATGGGGCCCCGATTAGAGCAATCCAAACGGTCGACATAGCGAGAAGTGATACAGTAGAGCAAGACAGCGATACTCCGAGCAATAAGGACCCAAATAAGAAGAAAAAGAATCGTAAGTTTCCAAAAAACTTGGAAACGGGCACCTCCAGGGGGGAAGCGCCATAAATCATGCTAAAATGTATAGAAATAAAATAGGTAAAAATAAGAAAAATGCTAGATTTAGGAAAAGTGATTTTTCTACAGAAATTTTACGCCTGTTGACAAAGTATTCCAACCGGAAGGTACGGAACCATGGTTGGCGGTTAACACAATACAACAATGGACTCCGACAATTGTACGTCCGGTGGAACAGGAACTTGACGACGACGTTCCCACACAGTCAGCGTGGGAAGACGTGGAAATCATATCCGGGGACGCATACGAATGCGACGAGTACATAGCGGAATATTGTAGAGCTACCCATACGATATACTGGATGCACTTTAAAAATAATAATTTAATAATATTATAATAATTAGAATTAAAATAAATTAACTGTGTTTTATATTATTAATAATATTTGTAGATAGGTTGTGTATAAAATAATAATGCATTTATAACGCGGTGAATAACGAGCGCGTAGAGCGAAACAAACGCACGGCAGGAAATAGTTACGTCACACGGTAACTACCGACCGACGGTTTGAATGTAGGTCAAGCAATTAGCCACGCGTGGGAGATAACACTGTAAACAAAGTCAGCAGATTCCTTTGCGCGCGTGCCAGTTGTTGACAAACAAACCCTCTGGAACGCTGCAGTTAGATACTACCCGTTCTAAAAACATTGATACACAATAATTTGCAAATATAATATCATTAATAGAATGTATTTAGGAATAAGTTGTATATATGTGGAAAAACATTAACACACATGTATGTTTCTTTTGAATAAGTAATACAATGTATAAGTAGTAAGTATAATGATTACAAAATACGTGTATAATAATTGAAAAAAAATAACTGTAATTATTACATTCATTTTTTTTTAAATATGTGGGGGCGTATATAACAGCACCAAATATCAATTATTTGGGGTTATATGTCAACAGTATACTAAAATCATGTTTAAATAAATTGTAATAATCAAAACTCCATTTGTATGTAGGAGCGATGAAAATAATGCTTTGTAAAACGACGCACACGTGGCCGTTATGTAATCAGCTCGCTGTACAAGGAAGGGCCACACCCAAACTGTTAATTATTAATATCTCGGAAACTAATAAATTAAGGCGAAATCCAAGATAGCCAAAATGTTTGCCGAAATATTGATAATAAAGTGTGCAAATTTTACGCAATATAATTAACAAATAAAAGAGTTAATTAATTTAATTGAATAACTTCTGTAAAAATAGTTCTACATTAATGAGATTTTAATATGTTATAAAGATTATAATTTCCAACAGATTGTATATTTTAGATTTAGCACAACTTGGTTTGCAACCAAGATATCGCAAAAATAATCTATCACAGGAAATCCGGACCGACAATTTGGTTCCGCCGAAATAATAATATTAGTAATAATATTAATTCTCCGTCTGTGGGAATCTAACTTCATTCTCACGGACCAAGGGAATTCAAATTTTGTGTAGTAGGGAGAGCGTGTCAGCCAATCAAATCATTTGACGAAAATCCCGACCGGCGCGGTGTTTTCAGGCTGAACCATCACTCTTCTGCCAGTACTTGCGAAGTAAAGACGTAATTCTTCGATCGTCTCGTAACCATAGTTGTGAAGATTCATCAGAAGACTCTACGTGGTCAACACACGCAATTACGAACACAGTAAATACAGATCAACTGTACAACTCGTAATTATTGCGTAAAGGCGAGATACTCTTCATTACAACAACCAAGCTTATTGTGTACTACAAGCTGTGGTCATAAGCACGCAAGAGATCCACCAGACTACCAGACCAGACTTCAGGAATACGACAGAGAGGCCGTCTAGTCTAAATCATTGGTGAACAGCTGACGAGCAGAGCTACCACTCGAACGAGACACACACACACACGCTGACGTGCGACGTGCAAATCGACGAGGGACGTAAACCAGTTCCAGCAGAGAGCCGTAGACGTTAAAATATTCAACAAACAGCAGGAGAGAAGAGTGTTGCCGAATTCTGAACTCAACGACCGAATCCAGGAGCTCTAAGCAGATTACTTTCTCTAGCAGATCGGACCGGAACTAGCGAGGGACATTTGGAGCAACTCTACTATCCACTTCAATAACAGGAAAGCAAAATCAACTTATTTATTTTTCAACATCAAATTTTCTCCATTTTTAAATTAAAAGCATTGTAATGTAAACAACTCAGGTGCCATACAAAAATCAAAGACTCTAGTAATTAAGAATAAATTCATTGTGATAATCTGTATAGCAGTCTAAGTCATTAGTAAGCTGTAGTTAAGAGTCAATAGAAATAATACAAAAGCGCTATACAAATCTTAACTAACAATCTAATTATTAGCTCATACTGCAGTATAACAGAAGTCAAAGCACTAGAAATGAAATGACGTGAACGAGACTGTCACGACTAATTTATTTTTCAAAATTATTCTAATTAACTTCAGAGTTTTTATATTTTATTTTTATAAATATTTAAATTCAATTTAGTTAAAGCAATTTAATTAAATTAAATAAATAAATTAATTAAATTTTCAATTGCAATTAACTCGTCAAATAACGAGTTTAGTTTCTTTTCAATTATTAACCAATTGAAAAACATTAGTCAAGATAAATTCATTGTTTAGACTGTAAGATAATTGATAATGTAATAGCCATTTTATTCTTGTGTGTTATTGGAGTAATAAACAACGTTTTATTACCCCATATTGCATTGTTTTATTGTTGTACGACAAAGCCTACCAGTCTCACAAAACTCTCCCCCTTTAAAGTAACTTATTTTGTGTGTTGTTGCCATAAATTTGAGATTACTAACTTGCGAAATTCAAATCCAAAATCCACACGCCCTAGTCGGAAGAAACCGCAAGATCGGACAGCAGGTAGGTATTCATACACAACACAACACAACACAACAACAACGCATATAAGTAAAGTTGCATATGTCGGCCAACGTGGGGCCCGGCAAACGTACATTACATTAAATCACAGCGAAATTGAAACGCCAACTTGTAGTGAAATTGCATATGGCGCTCCAATTTCGTCGGGCTCGACAAAATTAAATTCATTAAATTTAAATTTAATTTTCACGTTAAAACATAGTTTGCTGTTTTAACTCTTAAAACAGCTGGCGTCCAACTGAACAATCCCCAAAAAGTTTTGTGACTGGTGCTCGTACAGCAGTGAAACTATTCTGTGTATTTGAAATTATCTATATTTGAAATTGTTGCGTATTTAAAATGGATATTGACAAAATACTTAAACAAATGCAGCAAATGAGCGCGGATTTGACCGCTAAAATAGACGCGAAATTTGAACAGAGTGCAGCCAAAGCTGAGCTAAATATCGCAGAGTTAACGTCTAAAATAGAGGCACAAAGAGTTAGTCTAACCGAAGCATTAGACCAAAGCAATGCCGACATAAATACGGAAATTAAACAAACGAGTAAACAATTGACTATTAAAGTCACCCAAATCGCGGAAAGCAATAAAGAAATTCAAGAAAGCAATAAAGATTTAACCGCTAAAGTAGCTGAAATCGGTGAAAAAGTACATACGGTTGATACCAAAATAAATGAACGGTTTAAGGTTTTTGAAACCACTATGCAAAAGTCGTTTATAGAACAAGTAACACGTATGGAGGGCCGGTTCAAGGAGCATATAAGCCGCTGTGAAAAACAAACGCAAGACGTCGCGAAAAAGTCGACTCTCTCGAGATAAAGATTCAAGCTGACGCGACAGAAACGCAACGTCAAGTAAATAGACTAGACGCTTCAATTGTAGAGACGCGATCTAACATAGACTCTAATAAAGAGAGTGTCTTACAAGCGTTAAACGACGAGATTTTGAAAGTACGACAGGAGGTACGGAGGAGGTCCGCTCCTAATATTTTAGTACAAGGTCCTGTCGACGAGAAAAATCGTGTGTATTTTACAGGGGAAAATAACGAAAACCCTATTGAAATTTTGTTAGCCTGTGAAAGTGAAATGACTAGGGTAGGATCGAGACTTGAAGATCAAGATAAAATACAGTGGGTAGTTAACGCGATGCGTGATTCGGCGCGTAAATGGTATAACATTGTACGCGATAGAGTGTCCACATACGCGGAGTTCAAACAAAAATTTGAAAGCCGGTACTGCAATTCGCATACTCAAAGACTTTTACGCAATGAACTAGAGTATGGGAGATTTGATAGGAAAATGGGTATTACCGCAGAAATTTATATTATCCAGCAGGTCGAGCGCGCGAAGCATTTAACCCCACCATTTTCGGAGATTGACATAGTCACGAAACTTGCCTATCATTTTAATCACAACATAAGAGTAGCTGTGTTTACGCAGGGTATACGCACGGTCGATGAACTGCTCATTCTAGTATCCCAAAGCGAGACAGTTTTTGATTTTGGTGGGTGGCGTTATAACCCTGATTTTCGCCGAAATAACGAAGGGCAGAATACGCGGGAACAATATCATCAGCAACCTGATGAAAGACCGAGTACAAGTTCTACTCCACCCCAGACATCGTTAAAACCCCCAGATAAGACCTTTGAATACAAAGGCAAGCCAAATATCGGTAGACCGAAAGGGCAATATAAGGGTAACGATGGGGCCCCGATTAGAGCAATCCAAACGGTCGAAATAGCGAGAAGTGATACAGTAGAGCAAGACAGCGATACTCCGAGCAATAAGGACCCAAATGAGAAGAAAAAGAATCGTAAGTTTCCAAAAAAAACTTGGAAACGGGCGCCTCCAGGGGGGAAGCGCCATAAATCGTGCTAAAATGTATAGAAATAAAATAGGTAAAAATAAGAAAAATGCTAGATTTAGGAAAAGTGATTTTTCTACAGAAATTTGTACGCCTCTTGACAAAGTATTCCAACCGGAAGGTACGGAACCATGGTTGGCGGTTAACACAATACAACAATGGACTCCGACAATTGTACGTCCGGTGGAACAGGAACTTGACGACGACGTTCCCACACAGTCAGCGTGGGAAGACGTGGAAATCATATCCGGGGACGCATACGAATTCGACGAGTACATAGCGGAATATTGTAGAGCTACCCATACGATATACTGGATGCACTTTAAAAATAATAATTTAATAATATTATAATAATTAGAATTAAAATAAATTAACTGTGTTTTATATTATTAATAATAATTGTAGATAGGTTGTGTATAAAATAATAATGCATTTATAACGCGGTGAATAACGAGCGCGTAGAGCGAAACAAACGCACGGCAGGAAATAGTTACGTCACACGGTAACTACCGACCGACGGTTTGAATGTAGGTCAAGCAATTAGCCACGCGTGGGCGATAACACTGTAAACAAAGTCAGCAGATTCCTTTGCGCGCGTGCCAGTTGTTGACAAACAAACCCTCTGGAACGCTGCAGTTAGATACTACCCGTTCTAAAAACATTGATACACAATAATTTGCAAATATAATATCATTAATAGAATTTATTTAGGAATAAGTTGTATATATGTGGAAAAACATTAACACACATGTATGTTTCTTTTGAATAAGTAATACAATGTATAAGTAGTAAGTATAATGATTACAAAATACGTGTATAATAATTGAAAAAAAATAACTGTAATTATTACATTCATTTTTTTTTTTAAATATGTGGGGGCGTATATAACAGCACCAAATATCAATTATTTGGGGTTATATGTCAACAGTATACTAAAATCATGTTTAAATAAATTGTAATAATCAAAACTCCATTTGTATGTAGGAGCGATGAAAATAATGCTTTGTAAAACGACGCACACGTGGCCGTTATGTAATCAGCTCGCTGTACAAGGAAGGGCCACACCCAAACTGTTAATTATTAATATCTCGGAAACTAATAAATTAAGGCGAAATCCAAGATAGCCAAAATGTTTGCCGAAATATTGATAATAACGTGTGCAAATTTTACGCAATATAATTAACAAATAAAAGAGTTAATTAATTTAATTGAATAACTTCTGTAAAAATAGAGCTACATTAATGAGATTCTAATATATTATAAAGATTATAATTTCCAACAGATTGTATATTTTAGATTTAGCACAAATTGGTTTGCAACCAAGATATCGCAAAAATAATCTATCACAGGAAATCCGGACCGACAATTTGGTTCCGCCGAAATAATAATATTAGTAATAATATTAATTCTCCGTCTGTGGGAATCTAACTTCATTCTCACGGACCAAGGGAATTCAAATTTTGTGTAGTAAGGAGAGCGTGTCAGCCAATCAAATCATTTGACAAAAATCCCGACCGGCGCGGTGTTTTCAGAATGAACCATCACTCTTCTGCCAGTACTTGCGAAGTAAAGACGTAATTCTTCGATCGTCTCGTAACCATAGTTGTGAAGATTCATCAGAAGACTCTACGTGGTCAACACACGCAATTACGAACACAGTAAATACAGATCAACTGTACAACTCGTAATTATTGCGTAAAGGCGAGATACTCTTCATTACAACAACCAAGCTTATTGTGTACTACAAGCTGTGGTCATAAGCACGCAAGAGATCTACCAGACTACCAGACCAGACTTCAAGAATACGACAGAGAGGCCGTCTAAATCACTGGTGAACAGCTGACGAGCAGAGCTACCACTCGAACGAAACACACACACACACGCTGACATGCGACGTGCGAATCGACGAGGGACGTAAACCAGTTCCAGCAGAGAGCCGTAGACGTTAAAATATTCAACAAACAGCAGGAGAGGAGAGTGTTGCCGAATTCTGAACTCAACGACCGAATCCAGGAGCTCTAAGCAGATTACTTTCTCTAGCAGATCGGACCGGAACCAGCGAGGGACATTTGGAGCAACTCTACTATCCACTTCAATAACAGGAAACCAAAATCAACTTATTTATTTTTCAACATCAAATTTTCCCCATTTTTAAATTAAAAGCATTGTAATGTAAACAACTCAGGTGCCATACAAAAATCAAAGACTCTAGTAATTAAGAATAAATTCATTGTGATAATCTGTATAGCAGTCTAAGTCATTAGTAAGCTGTAGTTAAGAGTCAATAGATATAATACAAAAACGCTATACAAATCTTAACTAACAATCTAATTATTAGCTCATACTGCAGTATAACAGAAGTCAAAGCACTAGAAATGAAATGACGTGAATTAGACTGTCACGCCTAATTTATTTTTGAAATTTATTCTAATTAACTTCAGAGTTTTTATATTTTATTTTTATTAACATTTAAATTCAATTTAGTTAAAGCAATTTAATTAAATTAAATAAATTAATTAATTAAATTTTCAATTGCAATTAACTCGTCAAATAACGAGTTTAGTTTCTTTTCAATTATCAACCAATTGAAAAACATTAGTCAAGATAAATTCATTGTTTAGACTGTAAGATAATTGATAATGTAATAGCCATTTTATTCTTGTGTGTTATTGGAGTAATAAACAACGTTTTATTACCCCATATTGCATTGTTTTACTGTTGTACGGCAAAGCCTACCAGTCTCACAAAACTCTCCCCCTTTAAAGTAAATTATTTTTTGTGTTGTTGCTATAAATCTGAGATTAATAACTTGCGAATTTCAAATCCAAAATCCACACGCCCTAGTCGGAAGAAACCGCAAGATCGGACAGCAGGTAGGTACTCATACACAACACAACACAACAACAACGCATATAAGTAAAGTTGCATATGTCGGCCAACGTGGGGCCCGGCAAACGTACATTACATTAAATCACAGCGAAATTGAAACGCCAATTTGTAGTGAAATTGCGTATGGCGCTCCAATTTCGTGGGGCTCGACAAAATTAAATTCATTAAATTTAAATTTAATTTTCACGTTAAAACATAGTTTGCTGTTTTAACTCTTAAAACAGCTGGCGTCCAACTGAACAATCCCCAAAAAGTTTTGTGACTGGTGCTCGTACAGCAGTGAAACTATTCTGTGTATTTGAAATTGTCTATATTTGAAATTGTTGTGTATTTAAAATGGATATGGACAAAATACTTAAACAAATGCAGCAAATGAGCGCGGATTTGACCGCTAAAATAGACGCGAAATTTGAACAGAGTGCAGCCAAAGCTGAGCTAAATATCGCAGAGTTAACGTCTAAAATCGAGCCACAAAGAGTTAGTCTAACCGAAGCATTAGACCAAAGCAATGCCGACATAAATACGGAAATTAAACAAACGAGTAAACAATTGACTATTAAAGTCACCCAAATCGCGGAAAGCAATAAAGAAGTTCAAGAAAGCAATAAAGAGTTAACCGCTAAAGTAGCTGAAATCGGTGAAAAAATACATACGGTTGATACCAAAATAAATGAACGGTTTAAGGTTTTTGAGACCACTATGCAAAAGTCGTTTATAGAACAAGTAACACGTATGGAGGGCCGGTTCAAGGAGCATATAAGCCGCTGTGAAAAACAAACGCAAGACGTCGCGAAAAAAGTCGACTCTCTCTAGATAAAGATTCAAGCTGACGCGACAGAAACGCAACGTCAAGTAAATAGACTAGACGCTTCAATTGTAGAGACGCGATCTAACATAGACTCTAATAAAGAGAGTGTCTTACAAGCGTTAAACGACGAGATTTTGAAAGTACGACAGGAGGTACGGAGGAGGTCCGCTCCTAATATTTTAGTACAAGGTCCTGTCGACGAGAAAAATCGTGTGTATGTTACAGGGGAAAATAACGAAAACCCTATTGAATTTTTGTTAGCCTGTGAAAGTGAAATGACTAGGGTAGGATCGAGACTTGAAGATCAAGATAAAATACAGTGGGTAGTTAACGCGATGCGTGATTCGGCGCGTAAATGGTATAACATTGTACGCGATAGAGTGTCCACATACGCGGAGTTCAAACAAAAATTTGAAAGCCGGTACTGCAATTCGCATACTCAAAGACTTTTACGCAATGAACTAAAGTATGGGAGATTTGATAGGAAAATGGGTATTACCGCAGAAATTTATATTATCCAGCAGGTCGAGCGCGCGAAGCATTTAACCCCAGCATTTTCGAAGATTGACATAGTCACGAAACTTGCCTATCATTTTAATCACAACATAAGTGTAGCTGTGTTAACGCAGGGTATACGCACGGTCGATGAACTGCTCATTCTAGTATCCCAAAGCGAGAAAATTTTTTGATTTTGGTGGGTGGCGTTATAACCCTGATTTTCGCCGAAATAACGAAGGGCAGAATACGCGGGAACAATATCATCAGCAACCTGATGAAAGACCGAGTACAAGTTCTACTCTACCCCAGACATCGTTAAAACCCCCAGATAAGACCTTTGAATACAAAGGCAAGCCAAATATCGGTAGACCGAAAGGGCAATATAAGGGTAACGATGGGGCCCCGATTAGAGCAATCCAAACGGTCGAAATAGCGAGAAGTGATACAGTAGAGCAAGACAGCGATACTCTGAGCAATAAGGACCCAAATGAGAAGAAAAAGAATCGTAAGTTTCCAAAAAACTTGGAAACGGGCGCCTCCAGGGGGGAAGCGCCATAAATCATGCTAAAATGTATAGAAATAAAATAGGTAAAAATAAGAAAAATGCTAGATTTAAGAAAAGTGATTTTTCTACAGAAATTTGTACGCCTGTTGACAAAGTATTCCAACCGGAAGGTACGGAACCATGGTTGGCGGTTAACACAATACAACAATGGACTCCGACAATTGTACGTCCGGTGGAACAGGAACTTGACGACGACGTTCCCACACCGTCAGCGTGGGAAGACGTGGAAATCGTATCCGGGGACCCATACGAATTCGACGAGTACATAGCGGAATATTGTAGAGCCACCCATACGATATACTGGATGCACTTTAAAAATAATAATTTAATAATATTATAATAATTAGAATTAAAATAAATTAACTGTGTTTTATATTATTAATAATAATTGTAGATAGGTTGTGTATAAAATAATAATGCATTTATAACGCGGTGAATAACGAGCGCGTAGAGCGAAACAAGCGCACGGCAGGAAATAGTTACGTCACACGGTAACTACCGACCGACGGTTTGAATGTAGGTCAAGCAATTAGCCACGCGTGGGCGATAACACTGTAAACAAAGTCAGCAGATTCCTTTGCGCGCGTGCCAGTTGTTGACAAACAAACCCTCTGGAACGCTGCAGTTAGATACTACCCGTTCTAAAAACATTGATACACAATAATTTGCAAATATAATATCATTAATAGAATGTATTTAGGAATAAGTTGTATATATGTGGAAAAACATTAACACACATGTATGTTTCTTTTGAATAAGTAATACAATGTATAAGTGGTAAGTATAATGATTACAAAATACGTGTATAATAATTGAAAAAAAAATAACTGTAATTATTACATTCATTTTTTTTTTAAATAGGTGGGGGCATATATAACAGCACCAAATATCAATTATTTGGGGTTATATGTCAACAGTATACTAAAATCATGTTTAAATAAATTGTAATAGTCAAAACTCCATTTGTATGTAGGAGCGATGAAAATAATGCTTTGTAAAACGACGCACACGTGGCCGTTATGTAATCAGCTCGCTGTACAAGGAAGGGCCACACCCAAACTGTTAATTATTAATATCTCGGAAACTAATAAATTAAGGCGAAATCCAAGATAGCCAAAATGTTTGCCGAAATATTAATAATAACGTGTGCAAATTTTACGCAATATAATTAACAAATAAAAGAGTTAATTAATTTAATTGAATAACTTCTGTAAAAGAAAAGCTACATTAATGAGATTTTAATATGTTATAAAGATAATAATTTCCAACAGATTGTATAGTTTAGATTTAGCACAACTTGGTTTGCAACCAAGATATCGCAAAAATAATCTATCACAGGAAATCCGGACCGACAATTTGGTTCCGCCGAAATAATAATATTAGTAATAATATTAATTCTCCGTCTGTGGGAATCTAACTTCATTCTCACGGACCAAGGGAATTCAAATTTTGTGTAGTAGGGAGAGCGTGTCAGCCAATCAAATCATTTGACGAAAATCCCGACCGGCGCGGTGTTTTCAGGCTGAACCATCACTCTTCTGCCAGTACTTGCGAAGTAAAGACGTAATTCTTCTATCGTCTCGTAACCATAGTTGTGAAGATTCATCAGAAGACTCTACGTGGTCAACACACGCAATTACGAACACAGTAAATACAGATCAACTGTACAACTCGTAATTATTGCGTAAAGGCGAGATACTCTTCATTACAACAACCAAGCTTATTGTGTACTACAAGCTGTGGTCATAAGCACGCAAGAGATCCACCAGACTACCAGACCAGACTTCAAGAATACGACAGAGAGGCCGTCTAAATCACTGATGAACAGCTGACGAGCAGAGCTACCACTCGAACGAAACACACACACACACACGCTGACGTGCGACGTGCGAATCGACGAGGGACGTAAACCAGTTCCAGCAGAGAGCCGTAGACGTTAAAATATTCAACAAACAGCAGGAGAGGAGAGTGTTGCCGAATTCTGAACTCAACTACCGAATCCAGGAGATCTAAGCAGATTACTTTCTCTAGCAGATCGGACCGGAACCAGCGAGGACATTTGGAGCAACTCTACTATCCACTTCAATAACAGGAAAGCAAAATCAACTTATTTATTTTTCAACATCAAATTTTCTCCATTTTTAAATTAAAAGCATTGTAATTTAAACAACTCAGGTGCCATACAAAAATCAAAGACTCTAGTAATTAAGAATAAATTCATTGTGATAATCTGTATAGCAGTCTAAGTCATTAGTAAGCTGTAGTTAAGAGTCAATAGAAATAATACAAAAACGCTATACAAATCTTAACTAACAATCTAATTATTAGCTCATACTGCAGTATAACAGAAGTCAAAGCACTAGAAATGAAATGACGTGAACTAGACTGTCACGCCTAATTTATTTTTGAAAATTATTCTAATTAACTTCAGAGTTTTTATATTTTATTTTTATTAACATTTAAATTCAATTTAGTTAAAGCAATTTAATTAAATTAAATTAATTAATTAATTAAATTTTCAATTGCAATTAACTCGTCAAATAACGAGTTCAGTTTCTTTTCAATTATCAACCAATATGAAAAACTTGAAAAACATTAGTCAAGATAAATTCATTGTTTAGACTGTAAGATAATTGATAATGTAATAGCCATTTTATTCTTGTGTGTTATTGGAGTAATAAACAACGTTTTATTACCCCATATTGCATTGTTTTATTGTTGTACGACAAAGCCTACCAGTCTCACAAAACTCTCCCGCTTTAAAGTAACTTATTTTGTGTGTTGTTGCTATAAATCTGAGATTAATAACTTGCGAAATTCAAATCCAAAATCCACACGCCCTAGTCGGAAGAAACCGCAAGATCGGACAGCAGGTAGGTACTCATACACAACACAACACAACAACAACGCATATAAGTAAAGTTGCAATATTTAATGTTAAATAGGCGCCAGTATTGCTTAAAAACTTTGTTTTATTATCTGTACTTAAGGTAGGTTTCCCAGCTGTAGTCATTCATCTTCATCTTTTGTTTGTGAAGATATCAGTTGCACATATCATCGTAAAAGGATTGTTTTCGTTGCAAACAAACAAATACATACAATAAAATAAATGAACTAGTGTAGTCTTAACAAAAAAGCTCTCGAAGAGGCCGCTTCTACTTCCATTGAATGACACAACTCTTTATAGTGTTTCAATTAAAAACCGAAACGTTAAAGACAATATTTCAATCATTAAAATGGATAACACTCCGCAGTTTGCAAACTGCAATTTTAAATTTAGATAAAAAGTAATTACAGTGCAAACAAGAGTAACGCTTAACCCATAAACAGAATGCCAGCTCCGGCAACAATCCTTTCCTTACTACGAATTGCAAGTGGGAATGCCTGAGCGCATGCCATGAAAGCCGGGCAAACTTTCACATACGTCCGTTTCGGTTTGGCTATTCAGCTTTTTCATCGCATCATTGAATATTCTAATATATCATTATTAATTTTAAAATATTTTTACTAAGGAATTTTTAAAAAGGAAGCGACTCTACCAATGGTTCCATTGAGGGCGAGGATATTAGAATTTGCAGAGCTGGTTACTTAGATTGACTTAAGTAATGTAAACCAATATTAAGTAAAACGAATTACACCATTTTAAATTATTTTATTTAACACTTTAAGTGATAATAGGGAATAAACTAATGAAATTGAGAGAGTATCAAAGTAATTTTTTTCTAAAAACACACAACTAACACTATGCCACTAAAATACTTACATATTACGGAAAGACAGAAAAATAAATTGGCATATGTTTAAAATGTTTAATATATCCTGATAAAACATATTGACTCGGTTTAGACATTTTGAAAGCAATTCTCTGAGTGTGCTCCTATTTTATGATAGCTTCTTTTAAAAAATATAACAATAAATATAAATGCAAGTTTTTCTCCTTGTTGTGAAGCACTGCCACTTAAATGCACGAAATATTCTTAACGTCAGGCTTGCGATACCAGTTAAGGGAAACATAATTTTCGAAGTTTATTTTCAAATAATAATTGGGAAGTATCTGTTGTTTCCTACTATACAGATGGATTTATACACATTCAGGTTACTCTCGTGAGTCATTCTTAAATTCAGCACCCCAATTACAAGTCTGCACTCCTATTCGATAAGAATTTGTTTTTACATTAATCAGACATTTTATTCAAACAATTAAGACACCCTACTAACCATCAGACATTAGTTTTTGACAAAACAATTTATACATTTTTATCAAAGGATTTTAGTATCATTTATTATAATAAAATTCTGAAAATATCCATATAATGTTAGAACTAAATGTTGAAGTAAAAGTGTAAATACTAAACAAGAGTCCTATTTTAATACTGCCATTTACTAATTTGTGTCTCCATTTTGTAAACAATCATAATTTTACATTCTATAAGCTAATTGGATAAAAGTAATAATATTAACCATGATTTATGATAGTCTGAAGATATTTAACAATCTTATGTTGAATGAAGATCGTTAATTAGCTGCCTCCTTTTGAGCCTTCTGTCTCTGTTAGTGGTCCTGTAAAATGTTTCTCGTCGGTTTCAAGTTTACAGTGATGCCTTTTGCTTTTGTGGTACGTAAATGATGGCTTGAATGTGTAGCTTCCTACAAGATACCTATAGAGAGTTTGATTTGGATTTGAGACATTTAACGGAATTAACTATCATTCAAATTGGCATCTTTGGAGTACAACGCTGTTGGATTTCTGGCTTATTTCCATAATTAAATGTCACAAGTGTATCTAGTTATTATTATGGCTTTCGTTATTTATTGATAGTACAATTACGTTCCTATTATCTAATTCAGTGGTTTGGTGGTTACGTATGATGAATAACGGATGTCAGAAGATTGAGCTTCTCCAGCTTTATGGCACCTTTCCTTGCCAGATCCATTCAAAGTTCTTTTCCACGTGTATGAAGATGGCGTCTGGCCCCTTGACCTCTCATCCTACTCCCAATACACATCCATTTCTTCAGCAATATTTTCAACATATATTTCCCTAACATCTATTTTCAGTTAATGTTTTCCCTAAAAACATGCACATTAGGGAAATAATATCTTTGAAATTACAATAGATGTTTTGCATTAACTGCAGGTGGTTATTTATTACAATTATCAGTAGGCTACAGTTTAACCAGCATAAACCACAAATCTACTCTCGTAACTTAATGTTACAAAAAAATATAAATCGATACATTATTTGCGGCCAATTCAGAGTAAGTTCCATACAAATATTCGGCTGAACTAAATGTTTCGACAGAGGAAAACGTACCGGGAACATGAGTACGATGAATTTATATTGAGTGTATTTTTAATCGTAAACAATTTTTTCATTAATGATATATCTTGATTTGTTGAAATAATTATGGTATAGGAAACTATATTCACTGATATTTAATGATGTTTGGATATTTAGTAATATTTAAAATGTTCATGACGTAACTCAAAAGGCGTTAAGTCCTGTTCCAGTTAAGCTGTAAAAACTATAGGTGACAAGAAATAATGAACAGTACAAGAATACACTTTGACATTCTTGTGACGGCAGATGAAAATAAAATAAAATTTAAATAATACACACACACACACACATACACACACACACACACACACACACACAGATTTTGTGATGTTATGGCTAAGCGCTGATAAATTAATATTGCCGAGACAAATGGAATGAAGGTTAATTAAAAACCATTTAATTGAACAATCGCTTAAAATTAAAAGCCCCTACTTCTGATTAAATTTACAAATTAGTGTGTTGACTAAAAACGAACTAACCACAGTTAATTGGCTTTTGATTGATTTTATTTACACGACTTTTAATGTTTAAAAAGTTCTTCAGAGATTCCGATTTATTTGTAATTGAGTGTGTACTGTAGTTTTTATTGTACTCCTCTATACGCAGACTGAAGAACGACGTCTGTAGATAAAGTACAGTAGCCTGATGATCTCCATTTGGCGCCTCCGACAGCCATGATTTATCCCCGTCTAATGTAAATGTTTGAGATTCTCAAGACATACCTTTCGGATTGATAGTGGCTACGAAATGTACGGTTTTATACCTCACACGAATTAATGTATTTATTGTTTGTGTATTAGGCTTACACAAAATGTGATGTCGTTAAATTACCCTAATAAGTCAATGCAGGAAATCTTCCACTTACACGCAATCTACCTGGTATTAGAAACGATGCACTCTAAAAGAGAAGGCTATTGATTCAAAGAATACAATTTTGTAAAGCGTTACATAAAGTTTGTAAGCCTATTTGTTATAAAAAGTATGAAACTTATCCTATCGCATTGTTTATGTGGAAATTAAATGCATTTTAATATCGTAGGATGAAAAAAAAAAATTTAATGACAGAAAGTATGTTGGTGTGCTATTGTTAGCTAATTGTAAATATTTTATTATATAACATGATACAAGTGAGTAACTAAAATATAAAACATTGGCTTATTGTAATTAAGTATATAGAATGTGTACTTGGCGGAAAGGTATTTCCATTTTTCATGACTATATTCTAACTGCGCTACTTAATAAAAATTAATATTGAACTACTTAGCTAAGAATACCAGTTGATTCACAATAATGGAAACGAAGTGTAATGTTTTAAGTACAGTTGAATGCTAACGTTTAACATTACTTAAGGTAAGTCAACTTTAAAAACTTCTTTCAACCGCCGTGATGCCGCTTATAACACCCACCAGTATACTAACACAGATCCGCTCAATTTTATTGAACGCTTATAGTAAATTTATGCTACTTGAAATCATGAAATGTGATTTGTATAAATCGCAAAAAAAAAAACAAATACTCACCTCTGTCATTAAAACGTAATATTAAGACTCTTCTGAAGTAGCATCAGTGTCATGAATTACAAATTCAAATCTTACTGTTTTGACAAAAAATTTAAAGGCAAGTTACAAAAGAATGTTGTACAAAGCTCAATCTAGACAGCTAGTTGTTACTAAACAGTTATTTGTTAAGAGAGTAAAAACTAAATT
Organism: Magicicada septendecula; assembly: GCA_034769895.1. Taxonomy (NCBI): domain Eukaryota; kingdom Metazoa; phylum Arthropoda; class Insecta; order Hemiptera; family Cicadidae; genus Magicicada; species Magicicada septendecula. Next base: position 273,232,568 of record CM068368.1, read on the forward strand.
TAACTTAAAGGAATTGATATCGTTCATTATTAAGCCAAGAATGCTAGTTTACATAAATCGATCACGCACACTATGATCTAATTAAGACACACATAAACTTGTTTGACGTAAAGAACAAATTTGTAATAATTATTAGATTATTGCAATCATGTAAAATAATACATATATGTATTTTCTATTAAAAATCAAATTCGAAAATTATGACTTTTTAGAGATTGACGAAATTGTTATAAATGTTGTTAGGGAGAATAACTAACGTCATAAAAAGTGAATAATTACACCATTACAAAACGTTTTTTGCTAAATATACAGATAATGTAAAATTAAGCTAAGACATTAGGCTGAAAAGTTTAGAACTACTTCATTTTACAACTGAACTTTGTGTGTGTGTGTGTGTGTGTGTGTGTGTGTGTGTGTGTGTGTGTGTGTGTGTGTGTGTGTGTGTGTGTGTGTGTGTGTGTGTGTGTGTGTGTGTGTGTGTGTGTGTGTGTGTGTGTGTAAACAAAAGATACAGTATGCGATGATCACGGTCTAAAATAATTCTGCATTTGTTATGAATATAGGTCTAAAAAAGCCAAAACAAATTTATTTTATTTTTGCTAGCCAGAGAAATTAACTTTACATTTAAATAAGGAACTTTTAAAATACGCGTTAAGAACATCTCGCATTGGGGCAACAGACCTTTAAATTTGGCAAAAAAACCGTACGCCTAATCACAGGATTTCTAAAATAAATGTTTATGCATTATTATGTAATTTTAATAAAAGCGAAATAATTCGCTTCGTCAAAGATATTTCAAATAAACAATTGAATTATTTTGATCTGGAAATACTGAATATGTTAACAATAACGTGTATCATACTTAGTTAGTCGGCATTAGATTGTGATTCATTTTTATCGTCATCCTCACTGGCTGCATCATTATGATAGTCAGTTTTATCAGAGGCATTATCATCTTCTACATAATCAACCTCAACAGACGGCGATTCTTATGAATTTGGTGTTTATTAATGAGGCGTAAGTAACTTTTCCTTAAGCGACTCTTTCTCTTTCTCTGTTAACTGGCCTATTGGCAAAAATAATTATTTTTCTTCTATCCTGCAGAGATCAGGTGTTTTGCCTATTCTGATTTGGACTGGAATTATTTTATTATTTGAATGAGCGATTGCGATAACAAATACAAATTTGTTTGGCAGCCTCTTCTACTCCATATTATGTACCGGTATTATACAACTTTTGTTGTAATTTCTTGATGTGTCACTAGACGGGGAAGACTATGCTGTAAATTATGGGTTTGTAATTTATGTTGTTTGTAACATTGTGGGCGGCGCACACTGTATAGATACGGGTGGGTCCCTGCTCAGTCATTGTGCTGTGTCTCAGTTGAGCCACTGTGGATGGGCAAAACGTTTGGTTGTAAGCGACATAAAACTACGTGTGTTAAGCAGAAAATAATTGTTGCTATTTTATTGTCTATTGACTTTTATAATTTAGTGTCGATTAATAGTTTAAACAATTTATACACACAGTAATTAAAATTCAGAATTTATTCTACGATATTCTCTTTTAAGAAAAGTTTTTTTCGTTTGCTATTCAAAGTATTTTAGGGAACGGTAATATTTCTTACCATTTGTTATTATCTTTTGAAATGTTTACAAATTCAATAATTTGTAATAAAATCTGTAATTTAATAAGAATTTAAAACATAAGATAGTAACAGATATTATAAATAGACGCCTATTGCAGAATGATTGGAAGTTATTAACATTATTTAGATTTTCATAAAAACCTCTGTTCTAGAATAAAAAAGTGTTGAGTATTTTTTCGCAAGATGGCCAAGAGAGTGTAACGTTCACATAATATGGGTTGACGTCTGTTTCCTTTAACCTTATTTCCAGGACGTTGTCACTAACACCCACCCTTACCCAAACACAGCGTTACTCATTTCCATAAAGCGCCTTTAGTAAATTATGCACCACGAAATCATCAAGTACGTTATTCAGAAATCTCATGAAAAACAAATACTCCTCTCTGTTGTTAAGCTTAACAGAAAAGAGGCTTTTGTAGTAACGTCGTCGAAAAAGTATTGAGCCAAAGGATCACTAATCTGCCGAACATGCAAACAAACACAACTTCAATCAGAGATAACCTCGAAACTCGTACCGGAAATGTATATTAGCGTTGCTTATTGGAAGCGATAATATTGTATACAAGATATTATATATATTGTGTGTGTGTGTGTGTATATATATATATATATATATATATATATATATGTATATAATTATATATTGTATTGTATGAAAATTACTAAAATTGACTTTTAAATTGTAAGAGTTAATTTAGGCAAGTGCCTTTAGGCATTTTTAGAATGATTATGTGAATACAAGTTACCGATATCTATTCGAGCGGATTAAGAATGGGTAAGTAAATATAATTAAAGGGAATGACAAATACAAACCAAAAATTATTCTTCGCCCCAATTGACTACCGTAGATTACTAAAACAACCCTGCTATTGTTAAACTATATTCCAAAAAGGAATATGTGTGAATATGTTTGGTGTACTTGCGCTTACATGTTTGTCACCTTCAGGTTGTAAAACGCAATAATGATAAACGTATAGTCGCTTCTAACAGGCTTGGAACACTTGTACTCCCTCAGACGAGTAATGTTTGCCCGAAATGACCTTTTAATATTATGTGTGTGTCATCAGAGAAATACTAAATCGTTTCTGAATGTAATAAACAAATAGTGCCTCATTATACAAGGTAAAATGAATTATACCTTTCATATTCATTTGTTTTTAGATTTGGGTGCAACCAAATCCATTCCTGTAGGCATGCGCTCTTATGTCATTATATTATATCATAATGTCAAAAATAAAGGAAACAATGGACTTTAATAATTACAGGAACAGAGTTTTCTCTCTAAATTTATTAAACAATTAATACTAAATTGGTACTCAAATTTGGGTAACGGCAAAAGTTTCAGTCGATTATGTTAGGAAGGGGTTTCTGATTCCTTTTTATTTTGCGCGTTTCAAAGAACATGTTGAGCTAGCTGGTGGCAATGCCCTCTTTGTCACTTGACAAAAGTAGTTCAGTTATCGCAGCAAAAAAGCGTGGCTGTTTAAAGCTAGTATTCTGAGTTACTTAGTTTCTTCCACAAGTCTATGGTAAGTACTTCATAATTTTCAATAATTTCAACCCTATTTTCTTTATGAGCTTCAGATGTTAACAAATAGAGCAAATAGACATTGATTTAACCAAGCTACAATTAAAAAACACGTTTCTTTAAGCAGCGTGACATAACATTATAGTTTGTTGCCCAAAGGGCTTATTGCACGTTTGTGCAATTCCAGTGGGAATGTTCGGATGATTCGGTAGCAATAAGTTTTTATCAAAATCTTTCATTTCTATCTCGTTTTCTTAAAGAGATAAAGGTCTTAAAATTTTCTGAAAAGATACTGTATAAAAGAGTTTTACGATTAAACAGTTATACGACTAATAACCTTGGGAAAGCTTCTAGACGCTTCGGCATACCTTGTATACACAATGCTACAGAATAGAAACAGGGAAACGCCAGACCGCAAAGTCCTAGTCCTTGTTGGAGAATTTTCTTGTTTCCTTGAAGGGAACAGAAGACAAATACTGTTTTTACTGCTAAACAAGAATCTCAATTAAAAGTGAAGCTACCACAGTTTGGCTATGGACTTAGCAGAAACGGAATGAGGAAAACGGCTTTTATCTTTGCCGAGTTTTCAGGCGTAGGAAAATGTGCGTACAGATGTTAACAAATGGACAAAATGACTGACAGGATTTGTTTTCTTCATTTATTACCGTCCAATTCCTAGAAAAGCCAGAAGTTACATTTCAAGGGCAGAAGAATTCAAAAACGCTGAAGGTGTTTAAAAAACTGTTCTTAATTTGCTCTTTCAGCAAAACTGTTGAACGACTTTGATATTTTTAATTCTTCAAGAAAATTGTACTATGTTGGCGAAACAGGATTTTGTAAAACAACTAATATCAAAACAAAATTCTTACAAAGAAGGGAATCAAACATAGTCATCTCTAAAACTTGTATCGACAGACAAGTTTTTTCTCAGCGTGCAGAAATTAAGTGCGAAACTTAATTCCTCCCTTCATGATTTATGGGACGAAATCTTGCACAGATGTACAAACGGAGATCTCTTCCGTACGTTTGACAAAGCAGCAACTCGCGGTCAGTGACGTTACTGAATCAAGCAAGAATTATGAATTATAGATTTGACATAGGTGGTAGTACATTTCACAGATTGTTTTACAGTTAAATGAAAACTTCAATTTAACGGCAAGTTTGATCGCAAGGTACAGAGGTTTTACTATCTGAAAATCAGAATGCAAATTTTTATGACCGGGAGCGAACACTAGCATCGGAGTAATTTGCGGTGCAACCACATGTCTGTTTTTTGTTCATAGACTATATGTATATATATATATATATATATATATATATATATATATATATATATATATTAACAGAACTTGTTATGTTACAATTAAATTATTATTATTATTTAGTATTATTAGAATGTGTGATTATTAATAAACTTAGTGTGGGTTTTCACGTTTAATGTTTGTCGTTTAAAAGAGTATTTATCACTTCACTGTCAACCTCCCCACTTACCATATGTGGATGTCTTCAATGTTCTTGTTGGTGACTTCTTCTGCTGCAAAAACACTTGATACACATATATGGATATTCCGTTTGAATATCATAAATAATCCACATGCACAATAAAGTAAATTAAAAGTTTAACTGCAATTTGAATGATATTGGTCATTCAAATCCTACCGCCACCTTATTATAAAAAAATCAAAAAAACTCTGTTCCACTGGGAAATAAATTGGGGTTTATTAACAATTGTTAAATGCAATGAACTCTTTTAAAAACAATCAATAATATCTTTACAAACAATAATTACTTTAAACAATTCCTGAGATCTTTGTACCTCAAGGCTGGTAACACTGATGTCTGGTACAATGGTTTTGGTGAACGAGGTTATGTCGACTTTATTCAGTTATATTACCAAATTCATGAGTTCTTGGAAGATACATGATACCAGATTACAAGATGTGATCTTATTTAACAATATTTAATAATGTATTACTATAAAAACAAACAAAGATTTAAAATTATAAAATTCGGTACCATAAACCGATATATATCGTACGGTTAGCAAAACTCATACAGCAGTTGTGATCAAAACACGTGCTCTGTGCTTGCACTGTTAAAAATATTATTATTATTTATTCATTAACTATTACAATTATGTACTGGCAAGAGAAAAAATCTAGAATTAAAAAACTCTTGTTATAGCTTTCATTGAATTAAAATTATTTGAGAACAGAATCATTATTTGGTGAAAAAGTTATAATCGTTAGTTCTAGGTTAGTTACCTAACAAACGTAAGTAATTATTTTGAATAAGTATATTACTTATTAAATTCTTAATACTATGAACATTAACATTTTATTTATTAGTCATCTGACGTATAATTATCAGTCGTTTAGAATATTTGCGCAATAAAACAGTTATTCGTTAATTTAAAAAGTTTAGTCAAATGAGCGACTATATACTATACATGGACGGTCGGTATTTAAATTAATTCCGATCTTCTCAATTACAATAAAATCATAAAATATTTATTTTTAAATTAATAATTGCGCTATGATTCATTTATTCAGTTCTGATAATTTTTCATCATGGTTTAAGCACTTTAGTACTTTTGACTAGTGCAGTCCCAAAACAATATCTGTCGTTTACTAACGAAAGTTATTATTTTAATTCAATTCGTTAAAATAATTAAAATAGAGTACTCCCTGATTTAAAAAACACAAAACACGACCTTTATTATACACTGGTCGAGTTATTTTCACTGTTCACTTAATGCACTGGACACTCGTTAGTATATTGTCGTGTATAGGTTAGTGTATGTAGGCTAACTAATGTTAGTGACGCGCACATTTTGAAATAATTTTGACGACTTCTTGCGTGAACCTTGCGTGTTGAGTGATACGGAACGAATGCTTTCTTCACCAAAGCGTCTCCTTCTCGTCTGGTCATTTTAAGCTGTTTGATTGGTTCAAAGGGTCAAACTCTCAACCCCAAAACACTTTGGTTAAATAAAACTTTTAATTTTTTACAATTTATCGCGTGGGTTCGAGGCTACGGGTGACGTATGCATCGATACACAAAATGACTGAAAAGTTTATAAGTGTCATAACTTTTTTATCAATTATCGTATCGTCGAATGGTTAGTGGCATTAAATCGCGGACACTTGTGGCTTTATTTTAAGTCTAAACAAGGATTAAATCCGTTCATTATTAACTCACTTAGCCATTTCACAAACTCATATGGTGACTCTTAATATAAATAAGTTTGTTTCACCATATTTGGTTCCAATTACACTATAGCACTCATTACTAAACGTCTCGAGTCCATTTCTCTTTCGTTTTAGTACATAAAATAGTTGTAATTACCATTTAAACAATATTTGGTTATGGCGTCTCTAGCGACCATATTCGATTGTTTATAATTACATGTAACGCTACTATTCCTTACCTAATTACATTTGTTTGACATTCTAACACTAATATATACATTTATTCACATTTGTTCACATTTGTTCACATTTTATTTTGCAAAAATGTTATTTTTCATATACTTATAGTATTATCAAAAATACCTTCTGCTCTCATTTCTCTAATTTGTCACTTTTTTAATTATTTTATCACACAAGGTATATAATGTTATAAATTAAAATAGTGTACAATTGTAGTACCTTGTTGGTTTAATGCATTTATCAGTCTTTCGTTATCTGAAAGCTTTCCAATTCTTAGTATAGTGTTTGTTTACATCTGGTTTTACAATGGTAGTTAGTTAGTTTCTAATATTTCAATTACTAAACTACTACTATTACATTTGTGATGTGTTCTCATAGCAGTATCAGATATTTCTCTAACTACTGATAACATTTTTAGTAATCTTTTAATAAGTTTTGAAATTGCTTTTTGATTAACTATCTTGTCACATTGGGTTTCTGTTCTTTTGGCTTTATGACATCATATTCAATCTGATTCATTTGCTGTGTATTTCAGTATATATGTTATTTATTGGTTTGCATTACTATTCATAATTAGTCTTTGTTTGAAACAATTGTTGATAGTTGCTTGGTTTAATTAATATACATGATTTTATGTTATAGGTGCACTTTCTATGAGGTTATGTGTCAGTTATCTGGTAACAATGTGCAACATATTCTTATGCAGTATTTGACTCTACTATTACCATTTCATTATGGCATTCTACTACAATGGTTTAATTATTAAGTAATACACATGTTTACACTATTTGTTGAAACAATAACACAAGTATTCTTAGTATAAGAATATTATATTTCTGGTTGGGTTGTACCTAGTTTTTGGTACATTGATTGTTTTATACCTAACAAACTAGCTAATTTGCTACTATTTGTTATGGATTTTATTTATGTTTTATTCTGTCTTGCCGTGGCATTCAGTTACATTTCATTTTAAGGCTTACAAAGCTTTTATTATCAGTCCCTATGAACAATTAATTTACTGTTCTATCTCACATCTCTCTTGGTGGTCTTAATGATTACCTATGTTGTGTTACAATCATGATTAAACTGGTCACACTAATTGTCTGTGCATTTTAACTAGTTAATCTTGGATTCTTTCACTTATAATGGTAACTCATTTTCCTCTATTATAAACATTCTCACTTGTATTGTCTGTGGTGTTTATTTGGGGTAAAAATGGTCATATATTACAGGTTGTCACACTTATATTAAGTTTTCACTGTTATTGTTTGTGATTACTCAATTATGCTAGTCACTGGTTTCTTTGTAGTTGATCTTCGAATACTCATTACACTTCTTCCGGTCACTAATATAGTTCCTTGTATACCTGGTGAATGGTGATTTCCTGTACTGTCCATACATTATCTTCATTCTTCGTGGTATGTTTCCTTTGCTCTTCTTCTTCCTTCCTTCTTCTGGTTAATTGTTGTTCACTATTCGGGATCTATTGGTTCCTCTTCATTTTAATGATTATTTTCGTTGTTTCCCCTCACTATTCGGGACCTATTGGGCCTGGTTTCTAACATATTATATTGGCTCGTTGTCATTTTCTCTCTCTTTTGTACGCGATGATGCTATATTACTCTTCCTTCTTCTTTGTTGGATTGTTTATACCTTTGTAGATACACACTTTGTCTATATTCTCCTGTTCCTTATTTTATGTACTTTGAAATATTTTCATGATCTCCCGTCACTTGACGTAATAATTAGTTATTTTATGTAACTGCCAATTTGGTACGTTACAATACATATATTTATATATTATATATATATATATATGTATTGTGATATTATGTAATATAGTTTCTTCTACAAGTAGTATAATTGCTGCAAGACACTTTGAGTTACCTATTTAGAGTTAAAAAACGCGCGCGCGCGCGCGTGTGTTTATTGCAATATGACAGACATTCACACCATATTTGAATGCATAAAGCATAATTATGACCAGCAGTATTAGGTGTCCGGGACAATTGCGGTGTGATTGACATAAAAAGTATTGTTTATAAATTAAGAATAATACTATAAATTAGTTATAAGACAATATAAAGACTATGAAACTGTAGTATGGTGCTTGAGCGAAATGTTTTGTTGTGCGCGTATCAGAAGAAGGTGTAAACAGTGTTGTAATTAGCCAGTTAGTAAACACGCAACAAGTTGTGCATGTCGACGTGCGTATGAGTTACAATTTATTGTAATTACGAAATATTAAAAGGTCAATTTAATTGATTCATATGTAAGTGAAAACTTATGTTCTAGAAGAATCGGGAAAACGGAGGTCCAGTCTTAAACACGTGGCATTTACAGAATATTCCTACATTTAACATGTGTTGTATAGGATATACGTCTATGCGCAGGACGACCGTGACGTCACCTTATAACGATGCTGTTTCAGTTTAGGAAGATAGGGGAGTCTTCGTGTAGCACTCGTCGAGAGCGGTTGCGGAGAGTTCCTCGCATAGTCCAACACCCATTCCAGGCAGTCCTTGGGGCCCGTAGACGTCGAGGGAGCAGCGAGTTTCGGCAGGTGGAGGATAAGCCCGGAGTACGAGATTTTCTGCTACCGTCGCTGAACTTCGATTGCTGACCGAGGCGGCTGAGGCGGACACCGAAACACGGAGCGATTCCTGGATGCGGCGGCTGGAGCGTAGGACACAGACGACGAATCGCTGGAGACCGGAAACGAGATATTCGACCAGGACAACCAGGAAGACGACAATTCAGGAAAGCAATTCTAAGAACTAAATTTGTTTTAAAATAATAAAAAACTATCATAGTAGGGGGAAAATAAGGGTTCTGACTCACAAAGGAATGCCGCCTTTCTTAAAAAACATAAAAAACGATAAAAAACAAGATCAAAGAGATGCCGCCGTTCCCGCGGTCCAAGATTTTTTCCCACGCTCTCCCCACCACCCTGGACCGCGAATTTTCGCGAATATAATTTTTTATATGCAGCCTTTCGCGAGCCTAAATTACTTTCACTTTCTAATTTCCGCGAATATAATTTTTTATATGCCGCCTTTCGCGAGCCTAGATCACTTTCACTTTCTACTGGACCACAGCATCCGCGACTTTTTCGCTGATCTGTGTCAAGATCCGCGACTTTTTCGCGTATCTGGACCACAGCATCCGCGAATATAATTTTTTATTTTTTTATATGCCGCCTTTCGCGAGCTTAGATCACTTTCACTTTCTATCACTTGATGCATTATAGTGTATATATTAAATATATGATCGGGGAGTACCAACCTTGCATGAGTTCAAATTTGTTATAATGTATATTAAATCTATATGATCAGGTTTACCAACCTATGGTGGGGGGTTCCGACTTGATGCATTATAGTGTATATATTAAATATATGATTAGGGTTACCAACCTTGCATGAGTTCAAATTTGTTGTGTGTTATAATGTATATTAAATCTATATTATGAGGTTTACCAACCTATGTATGGGTTCAAACTTGATATGTGTGTGTATTATAGTGTATATTAAAATATATGATCAGGGTTACCAATCCTGCATTATTGTGTGTGTGTATAGAACAGATCTGCCAACATTTTTCTTCGGTGGGAAATTCAAACTATATTATAGTAAATTGTTGACGACGACTTCGATATCAACTCTCTCTCCCCTCCTCTCTCTTTGTCTCTAGACACAGTTGTCGATCACGATATAAACTCTCTCTCTCTTTATGTCATCAGTTTTACATAAGCGTCGTGCTACTTATGGATTATTGTAATTAGCGATACTAAAATGTAATCACCAGGAAATATATATTTATCACCTACCTCGTGGCGTCCTTTTTTTGACACATGACAGTCATTGACTACGATTTAGAAATTAATATACTGCCAAGTCTGTGTGTGTGAGGTAAAGTGTTACGCATAAAAAAATCTCCTTGAAATAAGGTATTTTCAAAAGGTTTGTGTACACACACATTGTATAATAATTTTCGTAATTGTAAGATACAACCTGCAAATTATTAAAATGTCTCTCTCACACATTTCTGATTACTATACAAATAATTGGATGCATATTCGAAGATTTCCCTTATTCAAACGATTTGTATGTGTGTACACGAACTTAAATACAGACGATTGTAATTTTAAAAATTCATTTTTTGCATTAAATATATATCGTAAACAATGAAATAATAATATTTCGTCATTGTAAGATTTTAATAAAACAATTATCAGTTTAAATAATAATTTTCATGATTGTAAGATACAACCTACAAATTATTAAAATGTCTCTCTCACACACATTTCTGATTACTATACAAATAATTGCATGCATATTCGGAGTACGTTGACAGCGAAACAAGTCTATGCACACACACACACACACACACACACACACACACACACACACACACACACACACACACACACACACACACACACACACACATACACACAACGATACTGAATTAGATATAGTTATTATTCGCTAAATTAAACCAGAGGTCATTAACCTTGTGTACGACGTCCTACATTCTAATTTCACACCTGCTAGTCATTAGCAGTGCTGACAGTAATTAGGATTATAAAGTATTTACTCTAAAAACGGACAACTCTATTTTCTAATTTGACACCTGTCAAGCATTAACACCGCTTACAGTAATTACTCTAAAAACGGACACACACACACACACACACACACACACACACACGCGCGCGCGCGCGCGTGCTTTCCACACTACAGAGTACACTATATATACGCTAAGTAAGTTAGCGGCAATTTCTTATTTGTCTACTTGTACATCCTGATACTGCACGTATTACGTGTCTTCCAGTATACACATCTTCTTTTGAAAGACTGTTTGTACGTCTTCAGTGTAGACAACGCACATACTAGTTTGGCTGATACTGTACGTCTTACGTGTCTTCCAGTATACACATCTTCTTTTGGTAAGTGTATAGATTTTATTTAAACGTAAAAATTATCAAGTGCATTATTTATTGAATTTAATACATGTGTGTGTGTACGCGTGTGTGTATGATCAAATTACAATTTCTGAAAATATATTCTTACTGTATTTTTATAGTGGCAATTTCTCACCAACGTGTGCTGATACATCGTGAAATCTCTACATCTTTTTTTTAATAGTTGAAAGACTGTTTGTACGCCTTCAGTGTAGACAACGCACATACTAGTTTTTTGGTAAGTTGTACAGATTTTATTTGATTTTAATGTATGTGCAGATTTTTATTTAAACGTAAAAATTATTTGCATTATCAAGCGTGTTATTGAATTTAATACATGTGTGTGTGTGTGTGTGTATGATCAAATTATTATGTCTGTTACAAATTTTCTGAAAAATTGCTTTAAACAAACGTTTTTAATGTAAAAAATTTAGAAAGTAGGTCACAGCGTATGATGACATTTATATCTCTCTCTAATTCTGTTGTGGACATACATAGCTGTAAGCAGTGACTATCTCCTTATGAATGCGGAATGTAGACTTTCCTAAAATTATTTGCATTAAAACATTATCAAACGCATTATTGAATTTAATACATGTGTGTGTGCGCGTGTATGTGTATGATCAAATTATTATGGAGTGGGTTATACAAATAATAATAAAGTGTGTGTAATATATATATACATTTATTAAAATACATACACACAGCTCCAAGATTATATTAAACAGTTTTACAATTAAAAATACATACACAGCTCCAAGATTATATTGTTACAAGTATGAAAATATATCTAAACTAATATTTACAATTTAAAAAAAAACATACACAGTTCCAAGATTATATTGTTACAAGTATTAAAATATATCTAAACTAGTTTTACAATTAAAAATACATACACACACATAGCTCTAATATTATAATGTTGTAAATATGATGAAAATATATATATATTTAAAACTAGTATTTACAAAATATGTATAAAATAAGACTTAAACACGTCTATGTACTGTGTTGGACAATGGTGTATATTCTACAAGCGAATCATGTAGTATCATACAGTAGGCGGTTGTCTGTCTAGGAAAATTCATTGACGATTCAAATTCTAAACGTACATCAACTGCTGAAGACTTAAGTGTATCGTCTTGCTTGCTACAATCGAAAACAACCAGCGGGGCTTTTGATTTGAATAATTCCGGTGTCAGTACTCGGCTGCCGTCTAAACGGGGGTAATACGAACTTTTAAAACTGGTGTACATATTGTACAATAATGCAAAACGGTCTTTCCCAATATCCAAGTTTAAATTATCGTAAGGATAATACTTGTCGTTTAGAAACAGTTTCGCATTGATCACGTTACAGTGATCAAATTCATCAGCGTGTGCTGTCAGTACATTTTTTCTTGCTGTCTGAAACGCTAACACAACAAAGCGTGGTTTTTCCAGCTGACTCGAGGTCTTGACAATCCAATTCTGCCTTTTAGTCTGTGGTAAGGCAGGATACTCGTGCAACTCCCAGGTCCTAAAAGGCATATTTATCGGGTGGTCTTTCTCTATGAGTCGTAAAAGTGGTAATCTGTACACATTAGCTACATGTACATAAGGCATTTTCCAGTAAACTTTATCTAGTTCAAGAACACAATTAGCAGTCGTTTGTCCGCTTACTAAAACCATAGCATTTATGTCGGTAGAAGCGCGTAGGAGTATAAGTTCTTGTTTCACGTTCAGCACGATGCGTGTATAGTCTTCTGCGAATCCCATTAGCATTTTCAGTGGTATACAAAAATTGAATTCGCCGTCATCATTCACTTTTAATATGTTCGTGGTCGGTGCCACCCAACCTGCGTTTTCCATTGCGTTACGTGCGTTGTTGTTGAGTGATAGAAAAGTTTTAATAGTTGACGTAACACCGACGTTTCTGGTATGGTCCACTACCACGCCGGCCAACTCGTAACGAATCTCTTCAAAGAGAAATGCTATAGCATTGTTCACCAGTTCCACATTCAGTGCAGTATCTGCAGCCGCACTAGGGTTTTTTTTAACCAACTTGCCTTCGATGTAGAGGAAACTTTCTGACGGCAGTGTAAAGACGTCCTATTGTTGTATTGGCACACGTATTTCATCATTGTTTCCATATCTTGTTATTGCGTACGGTGCGTGTGAGTGAAATGAAAAGTGTGTGATACTGTCTTCAAAGAACGGTTGCTGCTCCACTGATAATATTCCACTCGCCATGTTACTTGTTTACAACAACAAAACCCAGTGAAATCAGGAAACGGCGGTTAACTGATGTTAATCGTTTCAGTTTCGAACGAGTACTGATGCGTTTCCTAACTGATCTTTCTTCTTCTTTTATTACTGACGACGACTGTGGTAGCAGCGGTGGCGAAGAAACAAAGTACAAGCCCATGTCTACAGTTGTTTTAGATGTAAACGCACAGTGATGACTTCTCCGCGAAAATCTATTACGTCACCGTCCTGATCGTGTAAAGATAATGTTATGTTGTCCAAACGACTCACATTCACAGGTAGGTATATGACGTTTGTAGGCGATTCAATTATTTTGAATCCTGGTTCGACTGACGGATAGAACGAGTGCAGTGTGTGCTCGGTTTTACCGTTCTTGTATGATCCTTGCGCTATATTACACCTTATTAGTATACTGTTCACTTTTATAATGTTAACTGTGGCGTCAGACGTGTGAGTTTTATTCGCTTCAAGCAGACGCTTTCCCTTGAAACCCAACATATCACCGATACCGTACACTGTTTGTTGAAAGTCAATATCCAGTGCACAAGTCAGCTCACATTTCAGTGTATTGTTGTTAGGACGTAGACTAATCTTTGAGTCTCCTAACCGCTTTTTGAGGAAGGCTTCTATGTCACCGATTTCATAAGCACCTGTAGGTAAAGTTATCAAGTCCCACGTTGTTCCGTCTCGTAGTACTGGAAACACGTTGTTTTTTCCTTCAATCACGTTCGGTATACTGTTGTATGTAGTAAAGTCCAATAGACCTACATACCATTCGCCGTTTGTTAGTTCGAGAGGCGGGAAAAAGTCACATACAAGAGCAGCAGCATTCGTACCTGTTAAGGTGACCGACAGAGAAGACATCTTGTCGCTTACTGATCACTCGCGCGTTAAGAAGTCCAAACATAAATGCCCGCAGATGACTGTGTGTGGTGGCTGTTCACGTTCGTAATTGTAGTAAATGTCAGTGTCGGTTCCAAAATACTGTGTCAGCTCAAGAGGTGGCTGCATATTACCATACGCATCATAGTAGTAAATTTGTTTGTTTCGCTTCTTGTAGCAAACCCAGTGCGTACCAGGTCCTTCTGCACTGTCTAGATTAACAACTGCACTCTCATTCTTCCATGGTCGTGTGTGTGGTAAAGTGTTACGCATAAAAACTCCTCTGAAATAAGGTATTTTCAAAAGTTTTGCGTACACATACAAATCACTGTCAGACAATGCACGCACTGGTATGCAAATTAGTTTTTTTGCCTGTAAGGACGTAGGTATAGACCTGACGCTATTTTTTTATTGTTACGTTTATGTCTTGGGACTGTTTTACGTTTGCAGGTCGTTTTGCGTTTGTTCACGGATTGACGTTTAATTCCTGAACCCTTCTTCTTCTTGTTTTTTCTGCAACCACTACGCGAGCTCCCTCCACCCACTGCCGATATCGTGTTCGCGACAGGCTTCGTCCAACTCGTTGATTCCGCGCTCGCCACGTGCCAATCTCTCTTTGAGTTTTGTTCCAGGTCCACAGAATCGGTAGCCCGGTAGGTGTAATTCTACTGGTAATGCGTCCACCGCTCGATTAATCAAAGTAGGTACTGACGAAACGATAGCGGGCACAGTGTTTTTAAGTATATTTCCAATTACACCACGCCCCATTCTTCTTTTCTTACGAAGTACGTGCATTCTTGTAAACAGATCTCCAATCCTTGATTTCCGTTTCCGTATCGAGAACGTCTATTAAACGCCCCACCTCTTCAATATATTCAGACAGGACTGAACGCTGTGTCGTGCTGTCTTGATATTTATAGACAAACTTTATTAGATTGATTATATGAGCGTGAAATACCTGAGTGACCTTGTACAATTCGGTCTTTATATGTAATTTTAATTCATGCATTTGTCGTACAGTGACTGCGTCTTTGTCATTGACACCGTTCGCTATATTCGTAATTTTTCTTCCGGCAGCGTAGAAAGTATCGTTTTGCAAACTGATTGTGTGTGCATGTAAAAATTCCAAATTCACTGCGTCTTTGAAGTCAACAGGCGCTTGCACATGCGTTAGTCGACAGTCATTAACGATTACGTTACCTGCACGATCTTTTCAAACTCTTCTCGTCTACGTATCGTTTTGTGGCTGCATCTCTTGATTTAAGCGGATCGTTTAGCCTTATTATTCGATGATCTTTTGCGTCTACGGTAGCGTTGTCGTCGTTCTTGTACTGTAAGCATGTGTCCTTTACGTACTGTAAAGAAACAACATCGTGCAACTCTTCAGGATCACCCAAGTTGCATATCTTTTTGTTTTTCACATCAAAGTGACCGTCGTTAGTCACTCCTAAACCGATATCCTCACGCAGACTTCGATGAGTTTCTTTTCGCACTCTTACAGCGCTGTCGTGTCTACCGAACTTGTCTACACTCATATTTATGAAGAAGAACTGATGGTTATAGAACGGTGCGTCTGCTTTTATATGATAATGCCAGTTTCACGTAATTCTTCCAATATCGAAACGATTTCATTCCTATGACCAGTATGGCCGCTATTTTGAGACGCCATTAACAGTCTCAATCTATTAACCAACTCGTTAGGATCATCCCAATGCACGTAATCGATTGCAGTGTTCGGTTTCATCTCCATATAGCCACTCCCTGTACGTTTTCGTGCAAACAATTTAGATATTACTAGTCGGTACTTGACGCCACTGTTACTGTTTATTCGCGTATTGTGTTTATATTTTTGTTGGTGTCCGTTGGTTGCTAGTAGTATAGACTTATATTTCCTCATATCATCATTATTGTATTTTTTCGGTAGTTTCATAAACAAAAGTTCATACAGACCAGGTGTACCCTCGTAAATTTTTCCTTTGACATGAAAGTTGTCGTTATCATCGATTTTTACATTTGAATCACCTATCATAAATTTACCACCTTCGTATCGAACACCATGCATGCGATCTATAATCCGTTTACAGTCCGCCGATTCACACAAACGCATATATTTGTTTGCTAATGAATCCTCGCTGAAATGTAAAGCGTTAGGGTTCCATGCGCTATTGTCACTGAAATGAGAAGCGTTATGACTCTGCGTGCCACTTTCGTTTTCTGTTATTACGTGTTGTGTAGGCTCTTCTTGTTTTATCTGCTCCTCCTCCTCCTCCTCCTCCTCCTCCATCATGTCACCACTTAACTTTCGTGAAATAACTTCTAACGGTTCGAGAATCGGTCTGTAATTTTTTCTAAACGCCTCGTCGCTTTCTCTGATACCGTGTTGTAATGCATGATATTTTTTCCTTATGTTGTCGCTTATCGTGTCTATATCATACGCGAGTCGTTCCTCCTTATTCATTGCCATCGTGTGTTAGCAAGAGGACTGATTACATTACTACAGTGCAACCACTTTTATACTTCGTCGGAAACAATTATGAATCGATCAAAGCCATTCTATATCTACCTTCATTTATTGACGAGTCTTTGTCTATGACTAGAAATCCATAACGATCCTTCCACGCTTCCATGCAGACGTCTTTGAAAGCATCATATTTCATATCTATGTTAACGTGATCATTGTATGCATGTCGTAAATTTAGATCGTCTTGTTTGAACAATATCAACAAGTTAGCGTTGTCACGTACCAATTGTTTCGGTATCTGGCTATATGTCTGGCATAGATAGAATGTGTCCACACCGCTATGTCTCCCCATAGCAAAATACTTTCGAATATTGTTTTGTCTTTCACACGATACGTCATCGAATACGATAACAGAGTCGAGACCAGTGATTTCACTCGGTAGCGGGACTTCTTCGTTCTCGCTGTATGCATGATAACCTAAACCTTCATCAGCGAGTGATTTCATCACTGTTTCTAGCATTCTGTATTTTGGTTGAAATAATGATTTTGAAAACACGTATACGTTGCGGAAACGTAGTCCGTTGGCATCAAACAGTAGGTTGAATAGCACATTTGATTTCCCGCAGGAACTTGGGCCTGTAACGATACAGCGAATACTGTTCGGTAATAGCGGGCCATGTTTACGCTTAGCACTACCTTCGTCACCAGCCAAAAAGTCCATATCCTTTATTGGTAATTTGTTTGCTTGCTGTACAATCTTCATCTTTGTGAATACCGAAAGCATACTGTTTTCATCACGTGCTGTCACCTTTTTTATATTAGATCTTTCTTATGTATCCGCGCATCGTGTTTACCATCGAAACCGAGCCAACGAACACGCACTCTGTCACCTTTGCGTTGTAACACCTTTTCCACTAGGTATACGTCGCCGACTTTGAACTTACTAATCTCGTGCTCGTAAAAACCACCTTTCAACACTTTGTTTAGATGATCTTTTAGCAGATAAGTGACGGGGATAGTAGTGGATTGTACTTTATCCACAGTGAATATTTCGTTAGTCCAATTCGGCGTATAACCTTTGGCGAACGTCATTTTGTGCTTACTTATACGAACACGGTCACCGACTTTAAATTTGGGTGGTTTCGTTGGACTGATTTTAGGCGCTGTGTTCTTCCTTATTCGTTCCAACACTATATGATCGTTGGCGTCATTCACTTCACTCGGTTTCATACCAATGGTTCTGTGTGTTGTATTGTTGTACGATTTCAGTAATGTAGGTAGTAGATCCAACCAGCGGTAGTGTCCTTGTTCACTGAAAGCTCGATACATGTGTGTCTTCAGTGTGCGATTAAAACGTTCCACTATGGAAGCTTTTTTCTCACTGTAGGTTGAGTAATGTTTCACATTATACTTTTTTAGTAACGCTTGTACTGTGCTGTTGTAATACTCCTTCCCGTTGTCTGTCTGTAAATATTTCATTCGATTAGCAGTTAGTATAGGCTCTAGTGCATGCTTTACTTCTTTTCCTGTCTTTGTTTTCAATGGTACAGCGTACGCGTACTTGCTAAACGCATTGATCACTGTCATCATGTACTTGTACCCTTTGTTCACTCGAGCGTATGGTATCATCTCCACAAGATCCGCCTGGTACAAGTCGTGTACCAGGACCCTTCAATTCAACCGCGCGCCTAACGAAACTCCTTCTCGCTGCTCTGTGTAGCTCTAGAGCTATAGTCTTGCGTGCGTTGTTCATGGTTTAAGATACACTAACATAATACCAGCGTTAAAAATACTATATATATCTATAACAGTTTCTTTGTTTTTCAGTATTCATTCACACATCTGAATATCATCATGTCCGACCTTCAACAGAATCCAGAACATCAGCAGGAACAGGGACATCCTCAACAAGGTAAAAATTTTTTAAAATACCAATTGTCTCTCTCTATAATTATGTAGCAAACCAAATTTGTTTGATATGAATTAACTCTGTCTAACCTGTACAAGATAGTCTCTTGACGTTGTTTAGAAATTGATATGACGGAGAAAATTTTTTATGTTTTGACATAGGTTTGTCACCTTCTCCCCAATGTATTGTCTCTTGACATCGTTTAGAAATTGACATGACGGAGAAAATTTTTCATGTTCCACCATAGGTATGTCACCTTCTCTCCAATGAACTAATTCAATTCCGCAACAAAAGCATTTAACTCTATCGTCTATGAATGACATACTATGTCCACAAACATCATAATTTAGCGGATAGTAGTAAAACCCAGCAAACGCTAACTCGTCGGGACTGACAAACGTCACTTCCCAATACTTGAACGATTTTCTTCTTTCACTTTCAATGCTAAAATCATGAGTAGCTGCCATCTTCACAGTTTGCAATAAACTAACGTATTACTAACGTGTACTATCTATTTATTTACCACAAATATGAATGTGTGTTATTCATCATTCCTATTAGCTAATACATGTGTTTCTATTGTTTCAGATATGACACGATTTTATATTGTGCGAAACAGTAGTATTAGAGGATGTCTCACAACTTTTAATTACCTGCCTGTGTACACAGAAGAAGAAGATCAAGATATAGTACCGATAATGACCGAGGTGCGACCTTTATTGTGCAAGGATATTCTGGCAGAACAAGCACGTCTACACAGTATCAAATGGCATATTGCGTGCAGGATACGTTTCACTAAAACTGCGTTAGATGGTGACAGCGGCGAAGAAAAAGAGGTAACCAAAGACGCCGTCTTCCACGGACGTTGTCGTACGTTGCTCACGGACGACAACGACGAGTTGAACTGTCTACTCGATGAATCCTATGATAAAATCATGAATAGCATATCCAATTTTACCCGTGACGGGAGCGGATGGTCGGTGGATGCTGTACTGAAGCTGGAACTAGTTGTTGGACGGTACCGACCTCTAGCAGCGTCCTCCTACCTTCCAACCCCGCGAAAACTTGCACTCACCAAGGCAGTAGTCAACATCAATAACTCCCAAGATGAAATGTGTTTTCTATGGTCCGTACTAGCTCACATACACCCTCAAGAACGTAATAAAGAACGTGTTCAAAAATACCTCTTATTCAAAAACACAATAAATATGTCCGGTATCGAGTACCCTGTTTCTATAAATTCACTTTCTAAATTTGAAACACAGAATCCCAATATTTCTATAAACGTTTTCGGCTATGATATAGACGACAATATCAGAAACGAATCAAAAAATGAGGTTTATCCGTTAAGAATTACCCCCAATAAGGACAGATTACATCATGTTAATCTTTTACTTCTGTCCGATACAAATAGCCGAAAACACTACTGTCTTATCAGTTGCATTAATAGATTGTTATCATCCCTTACAAAATGTAGCAATAAATCATTTTACTGCGACTACTGCCTGCATCGTTTCACCACAGAACATGGTCTGTCCGATCATCTCCCCTACTGCACACCTCACGGCGAGCAGAAAACCAAAATGCCTACAGAGGAGGAGAAGTTTATGTCATTTAAAAATTACGCGCACTGTCTTAAAGTACCCTTTACCGTCTACGCCGACTTCGAGTCTCTCATCACTCCGCTTCAATCGTGTTCACCTGGTAACAACGTCCCGACGACAGTGCACGAGTTAGGCGAATTCTACTCAGTTGATAGCAACGGTGCCCGTCAGAAAATAACTTCTCCTCCTGTATCGTCCACATCATACGAAGCGATGCATATTCCGTCAGGTTTCTCCTATGCTATCGTGGATCATACACACAGACTCTGGAGAGAGGCTAAAGTTTATCGAGGTGAAAACGTTGTAGACACTTTCTTCTCGTGGTTGATGAAAGACGCTGAGGATATGATGAAGGTAGTACGACATAACGTGCAAATAATTATGTCCGATGATGACAATGTTGCGTTCACTAACGCCACCGTTTGTCATTTGTGTGAGCGCCCTTTGACAGACGATGACAAGGTACGCAATCATTGTCATCTTACGGGGAAATTCTTGGGAGCAGCCCACAATAGCTGTAATCTAAGCTACAAGATGCCTCGTCATATCCCCGTCTTCTTTCACAACCTTCGTGGCTACGACTGTCACCATTTAATGCAGGGTTTAGGAAAATATAAGGACCAACACGTATCCTGCATTGCAACATCCAGTGAGCGTTACGTGTCGTTCTCCCTGGGTCCCTTGCGTTTCGTAGACTCTTTTCAATTTCTTAATCGCTCTCTGGACACACTCGTTACCAATCTGTCCACGTCCGGGAGCCAATTTCCTTTGCTCAGAGAGGAAATGCTTAGACGGGGTTTCGACGAACAGACCAATCTGCTCGTACGCAAGGGAGTATACCCTTACGAGTACGTTGACAGCATTGATCGATTCAACGAAACAAGTCTACCCGCTCGTGAACACTTTGATAACCGGTTGTTGGAATCGGCTATTTTGGACGCAGATTACGAGCACGCACAAAACGTGTGGAGTGCATTCAATCTGCGTACGTTTGGCGATTACCACGATTTGTATTTGTTGACAGACGTAATGCTGCTGGCCGATGTCTTTGAAAGTTTCCGAGACATGGCCTTACGCGATTACTGCTTGGACCCGTGTCATTTTTACTCGCTTCCCGGACTCGCTTGGAACGCGATGCTAAAAATGACAGGGGTCGAATTAGAGCTGTTAACAGAGATAAATCTGCATCTGTTCCTTGAGTCTGGGATCCGCGGAGGCTGCGCGATGATATCCAACCGTCACGCAGTCGCTAACAATCCTCTGATTTTAGATCAGTACGATGTATCGAAACCGACCTCCTTCATTCTGTATACAGACTGTAATAATTTATACGGTGCAGCCATGTCGCAACCACTCCCTTACGCAGACTTCCGATGGCTCGATCGTAACGAAATCGAGTCCTTGGACGTACGTAATGTGAGTGATGATTCCGACATCGGGTACATCCTCGAAGTCGACCTACACTATCACGATACCTTACACGACCTGCATTCCGACTACCCACTTGCACCTGTGCGCCAGCGCGTAACACCCGATATCCTTTCGCCCTTTTCCAAACGTTTACACGAGAGTATATACAGATCATCGTATAACGAATCAGGGTCATCCGTAGAGAAGTTGTTAACAACTTTGGAGGACAAACAAAATTACGTTCTCCATTATCGAAATTTGAAATTGTATTTAAGTCTTGGCTTAGAGCTGAAAGCGACTCATAGGGTGTTGTGTTTTAAGCAAAGCGCTTGGTTGAAACCGTTTATCGATTTCAACACCCGCAAGAGGCAAACAGCCGTCAACAGCTTTGAGAAAGACCTTTTCAAACTGATGAACAACGCCGTATACGGTAAGTCGCTGGAGAACGTACGGAAACATATAGACTTTGAACTAGTCTCGAATGAACGACGGCTTCAAAAACTAGTTTCCACACCTAGGCTAAAACGTATGATTCGTTATACGAACGATCTGGTGGGGCTCTCACTCCGTAAAAAATCCATTGTTCTTTCCCGTCCCGTGTATGTCGGCTTCACGGTGCTTGACGTTAGCAAAACGATAATGTACGACTTTCATTATCGTTATGCTGTCGCCAAGTACGGTTGCAACGTTAAATTATTAATGACAGATACAGACAGTCTGATGTATAGCATTCAAACATCAGACTTGTATGCAGACATGAAGAAGGACCTACACGTTTTTGACACATCGGATTACCCTACGTCTCATCCTTGTTATAGCCTTAAGAACAAAAAGGTTGTCGGCCTGTTCAAGGATGAAACGTGTGGTCGTCCTATTAGAGAATTCGTGGGTCTCCGTGCGAAATGTTATTCGTTCCTTGTGGCCCACGAAGATCCCACCCAAGAGTGTCAAAAACGTGTATGTAAAGGTGTGCCTCGAGTTGCAATTAAGAGGAGTCTGCGACACGATATGTATCGCAAGTGTCTCACTGATCATTGTCAGTTTTCTACCAGTGCGCTTTGTTTACGTAGCGATCATCATACGCTGTACACGATGCGTGTAAATAAGCAAGCGTTGTCACCGTATGATGATAAGCGTTATATATTAGACAATGGTCATGATACACTTGCATACGGTCATTATCGGATACGACAACGCATCAACATGGAGAACGACGACACCTCCCCACCTACTAAAAAAATTCGTCTCCATGTATAGTAACCCTCCTCAACACTTGTTTCTTTCGTCAGTTGATGTCGTCTGTAAACGTAAGTTCACATATTAATATCGCAACGATATTTGTATGTTTAAACATAATATATATAGAGTTTGTAATGTGTGTGGTTTCTTTGTCTTACAGTATTATGGATAACACTGTGGTTATAATCGACTTCCAGTGCTTTTTCGACGACAACGGAAAATATATTGTGAAGGAACTGTCAATCATGGACGTTCTGCGATTTGCTGGTAGACATTGGATTTTGACACCGCCTGCTACATCCGTTGCGAATCCCAAATACGTTAGGACAAACCACTGGTTAACGTCAAATTATCATAGACTTAGATGGAGCGAAGGAGAGACACCATACGACAATCTTGTTTCATTGTTAACATCACATACACGTATATATAAATATGTGTTTGTGAAGGGTTTTGAGAAAAAACGTTTTTTGCAATCAAAGATAATACACAATAGTATCATCAGTCTCGATGACTTTGGTTGTCCTAAAAACATACCGTATATAATTCATGGAACAGAATGTCTTAGACATTTCAATTCTTCTGACCGTTGTGCCAACTATAAGGTGCATGCTATTCGGGAATGGATGATTCATGATTTTTGCTTTAAACAAACATTTTTAATGTAACAAATTTAGAAAGTAGGTCACCGCGAATGATGACATTTATATCTCTCTCTCATTCTGTTGTGGACATGTACATACATGCATAGCTGTAAGCAGTGACTATTTTCTTATGAAAATGGACTTTCCTAATGACATTGTTATATTTTTGGTGTCTCTAATTTCGTCTGTGGGACATGTTCATGCATGCAAATGAAAGTGGGACACCGACGTTACCACCACCACTATCACATTCTACTGTCCTTTTGTGACGAATATTCTGTCATTGTTTGGTTCTCTCTGGTTTGATACAGACGTGTTCACTAGTGTCTTCTAATAATGTCGTTTCTTGTAAAGTTTAATGCTGTAAGTGCTATCGAGTACAAACGATGTTCAGAATTGACAGTGAATAAAAAATATCCCATCATGGTCTTAACAAATGTGGACACAAAATATGGGAACTCTGTGCTTGCTACGTTGGAGGATGGCGACCGTCACTATCGTGTCTATCTTCCCAAGAGGTATGCAGGTGTCTTCACGAATGAGGAGCTCAGACATATCAAACCTAAAGAACTACATTTAGTGTATCGAGGGACGAGAAATCAAACAACACAAGTAGAGATTGAGTCCTAACGTCGTAAGTAGCAATCGTGTTAACAAACAATTTATTGATGTGTGTGTGTGTGTGTAGTTTCAACTCACTGTACTTAACACTTTAATAATTGAATTTGTATGTACATGATAAATGTATCATTGATTCTATTTAGTTTCGTTGAATAATAATTGGTTCGATTAGAAATTATTTGAAAGTACATTACCTTTATGCGATAAATGTATCATTGATTCTAAGTAGTATTTACAAATTTCCAGTGAATAATATTTGGTTTGGTTTGATTAGAAATTATTTGAAAGTACATTAACTTATGAAAAATGACATATACTTGAAAAAGTTTACTTACTTAACACATTTGATTCTTTCCACTAACTGTAGTTTCAACTCACTGTACTTAACACTTTAATAATTGAATTTGTATGTACATGATAAATGTATCATTGATTCTATTTAGTTTCGTTGAATAATAATTGGTTCGATTAGAAATTATTTGAAAGTACATTACCTTTATGCAATAAATGTATCATTGAATCTAAGTAGTATTTACAAATTTCCAGTGAATAATATTTGGTTTGGTTTGATTAGAAATTATTTGAAAGTACATTAACTTATGAAAAATGACATATACTTGAAAAAGTTTACTTACTTAACACATTTGATTCTTTCCACTAACTGTGTGTGTGTGTGTGCATGTGATAATTGAATTTTATCGTATCAGTGATTCTAATATCGACTGTATTGTTATGTTACAGATAAACTTCCTTGTGAACTGTATCTACAGCCGTGAAATTATTATTTTAAAATCTTACAATGTCAAAAATTATTATTAATATTTATTTTATATAACAATGTTTGTTTGTGATATATGTATATTTAATCAATGTAAAATGTATTTTGAATAATTGTATTATAACGGTTTGTAAACTATATTTTAAGTTTGTGTACAGTGCTGTAATATATATATTTAATCAATGTAAAATGTATTTTTTGAATAATTGTATTATAGCGGTTTGTAAACTATATATTTTATGTTTGTGTACAGTGTTGTAAATATATATATTTAATTATTTAAAACAAATTATGGTTTATTTTAATTTATTTCGTTATAAACCTTCGAATATGCATCCAATTATTTGTATAGTAATCAGAAATGTGTGAGAGAGACATTTTAATAATTTGCAGGTTGTATCTTACAATTACGAAAATTATTATACAATGTGTGTGTACACAAAACTTTTGAAAATACCTTATTTCAAGGAGATTTTTTTATGCGTAACACTTTACAACACACACACAGACTTGGCAGTATATTAATTTCTAAATCGTAGTCAATGACTGTCATGTGTCAAAAAAAGGACGCCACGAGGTAGGTGATAAATATATATTTCCTGGTGATTACATTTTAGTATCGCTAATTACAATAATCCATAAGTAGCACGACGCTTATGTAAAACTGATGACATAAAGAGAGAGAGAGTTTATATCGTGATCGACAACTGTGTCTAGAGACAAAGAGAGAGGAGGGGAGAGAGAGTTGATATCGAAGTCGTCGTCAACAATTTACTATAATATAGTTTGAATTTCCCACCGAAGAAAAATGTTGGCAGATCTGTTCTATACACACAAACAATAATGCAGGATTGGTAACCCTGATCATATATTTTAATATACACTATAATACACACACATATCAAGTTTGAACCCATACATAGGTTGGTAAACCTGATCATATAGATTTAATATACATTATAACACACAACAAATTTGAACTCATGCAAGGTTGGTAACCCTAATCATATATTTAATATATACACTATAATGCATCAAGTCGGAACCCCCCACCATAGGTTGGTAAACCTGATCATATAGATTTAATATACATTATAACAAATTTGAACTCATGCAAGGTTGGTACTCCCCGATCATATATTTAATATATACACTATAATGCATCAAGTGATAGAAAGTGAAAGTGATCTAAGCTCGCGAAAGGCGGCATATAAAAAAATAAAAAATTATATTCGCGGATGCTGTGGTCCAGATACGCGAAAAAGTCGCGGATCTTGACACAGATCAGCGAAAAAGTCGCGGATGCTGTGGTCCAGTAGAAAGTGAAAGTGATCTAGGCTCGCGAAAGGCGGCATATAAAAAATTATATTCGCGGAAATTAGAAAGTGAAAGTGATTTAGGCTCGCGAAAGGCTGCATATAAAAAATTATATTCGCGAAAATTCGCGGTCCAGGGTGGTGGGGAGAGCGTGGGAAAAAATCTTGGACCGCTGGAACGGCGGCATCTCTTTGATCTTGTTTTTTATCGTTTTTTATGTTTTTTAAGAAAGGCGGCATTCCTTTGTGAGTCAGAACCCTTATTTTCCCCCTACTTATCATTATAATAAAAAGAGTATCATTGTATTAAATAAAGAAAAAAACATTTTAATGCAATCATCATGTTGGAAAAGGGTCAATAAATGTATTAAATCACTAATTGACCATCATTTCTGCAAATTTTGGTCAGCTAACTACCTGTTACCTTGCAGTATATATTCAAACATTCAAATATTAAATATTATATATATGTATATATATATTACAACGATACATATCATATATAATTTATTTTGTGGAGCCCCTTCGTTCGTGGGGTGCAACAATTGTACTACGTTACAACTTTATGTGTTATATAACGATACCTTTTATGCATGCAGGTTGTATAGCAATACCAGGTGTAACTATAATAAGCGTAGTAGATTTATGAGTAGTTAAAATTTCATGTTTATTGCTTTAACAAGCATTATAAATAATAAACTTTGTTAATAATCTCCGATCGAGATATCACTCATTATTAAGTGTTTATCTCTTAAGCTATACGGTTTTACACACATTTAAAACACTCTTACAACTAGACATGTTAATAAACTTAATCTAGACATTTATACAATGTGCTTTACTAGAACAAAATAAAATTTAAATATAATTTTAATTTATTATTTACTCAGATCTGACCTCAGCTTGCTCAGTCTATACCAATGTTTTTTAAAAATTAAATTCAAAATTAAATTATTTACTCTTAGACTGGCATTTGTTTCATATTAAAAATTTAAATTATTCTTTTCTACAAAATGCAAATATCAAATCATTTCAATTATTTTACTTTGATAAAAAAATATACTATCTCAAAATTAAACTCTCTTTTTTTCTACATTTCTCTATATGCGATCGCTCATTCTTACGACTAAAACATTTACCTAAGACTCTATTACATTACTTCTAATTATAAAATTTTTTTGTTTTAATTCATTGTCTCTTTATATAGTGTTTATGAGGTCTTTTAAAAGAATAATTTATAAATCCATTATGCATGTCACCTCGAGTTTTGATGACCTTACGACTTATTGACGGGGTCCAACGTTGTCCCGAGTTGGGTTTCCGTTACTCCTGGCTTGGGGTGGTCCTGGATATGTCCAGAGTCCAGCGTCGTTCTCCAGTAGTGTGTGGTCCGTCTCAGAGAATTACTATCTGCTGCGAGGTGGATCTCGTACGGCTGTTAGGCGTTTCAAAAACATCTCCTAACGTCTAGCATCTCGTGTCGCTCTTGTAGCTTCTCTGTTGATACTTTTGCTGACTTAAACGGTCCCGGTACTCTACGTTTCCCGTAATATTGTAAACATAATTACTGAACGTCTTTATTCGTTCATAGATGAGACTTATAACAAAATAAACTGTTCTGCCGACGGACACCGTGCAACTGTGTTTTGAAAAGAAGGGAAGGGTTTCCAGTCGCACCCTTAATTTATACCCTCTCGAGATTCCGCACCTGTTGGTTCCGAAATTATCCTGTCGAGACCTGCAGATCACATTCTAGCCCCCACTCTCGAACCTTTTTATATATTTGCAATTTTTTGCAAATGGCAATGTTTTGTACGGAATCGAGATAGCACAAATCATAGCTAATTTGATTAACCACTCACTGTATTAATTTGAGCGTCTTAATGTAATTTGCGTATTTTTGGCACATTTATGTCGCACTGACTTCGCGTAGCGTGTCCTATTAACGTAATTCTCTTACTGTGGATAACTATAAAATTTACACACACTTTGGTGCCTTTTGTTTGTTTATACACTAATTAGTTTTCAAACAGTGAATTAAAATAATTATTTTAGTAATTAATTGGGGAGGGTAGCTGAGATTCCTGTCTGTACATGCATCACTAACACACACAAGATACACGCGTAACACACATACAATCGAGCAGGTGTTCTTTGCCTGTTGGAACAGGTTAATTTCTCCCCTAGTATAACAATGGAACATTTTTACAAACCTGTCCATTTACCCCAAACAAACTTATAATAATTTTACAAATTTTATATTTATTTAAATCAATGATTAAAACAGCATATTAACACCTCCGGTAGGGCTCCTGCTTAGTGATCCTGTCCAGACAGAATATTAATTAATTATTTAGAGGCCGCTACAACGACATGCTCGTACTAGGTCGACTAGTACAGTATTTGTCGAGGCCGTATCCAAGAATCACCTGGAAGTGTTGCCAAGGCCAGCTAGGCGAGGGTTTGTCTGGGTCCTCGCAGCTCGGACGTAACATTTACGTGCAAGTCGCCTTGCGGTGTCTTCCAAGGAGCGGACACCGAGTCCTCTTCTCAAAAGTAGAGAAGAAAACCGATAGGGGACTTTGGCCGCTAGCCGAAGACCCCTATCGAGAACGCTTTGCAACTTTCTTTTATGAACAGTTGCGAGGTAACCCCAGACGGGAATAGCGTAGGTAATGATGGGCAACAGATACGCGTTGACGATCAGCTTACCCAGCTTGCGGGTCATAGCCTTGTGACGGTCTCTTTCGCAACGCCTCACCGTGGGCACGCGCGCCTAAAAATTCTAGCGGTGCTCTTTTTATGCCCTGACCGGGATCGCTGATTGGCTCACTCCAAACACGTCAGGTGTCACGTCTCGGCTACTTATCTAGTAGAGTACTTATTTCAGTAATGTTTATATGTATATTCTTGTTGAAAATTTGTTTTCTTTTAAGAAGTAGATTAAACAAGTTACTCAGTATGTAAAAAAAAAAAAAAAAATACATATTATTAACTTTTAAAATTACACAGGCAAGGAATAAATAGCCAACACATTCATTTTATAGAAATATATGTTAAACGTTGTTCCTTCGTTTGAAACGTTTTTTTATTGGCATAGATAGACGTTATACGAAGTACGTGTTTACGTCAGACGAAGCAGAGAAAACCACTAATATTTTACCGGCCTCGTCAGTCGGACGTTTGAGATACGTGCACTAATAACACACTTTTCTGCTGCTTTATGTACGCTTCTGTAAAATGTTCATTGACAGCCACAATAAAAACACATTAATAAATTTTGTCTCCTCTGACAGTTAAAAGCTTCATTTTATTACAGAACTGAAAATACCTATTAACTACAATCTCAAAACATTTAACAATAAAATTCAAGTAATACAACTGTGTAATATTGTGATATTATATCTGAAGTATGGCATAAGCTGCACTTAAGCGACATCATAACTTTCATGGCTGCCGTGCCAGTAGCACTAATACCAACGTCACCCCCCAGCACCATTGCCGTTACAACCACCAACACAATTAAGATGATGCTAGAACCCTCGTTTTACCTCTTACCGAACCTAGATGTATGGAGACCTTAGCATTAGTAATTCAATTTTGTTTGCCTAAAATTGTTGAAGCCGTGCTCGTATGACACACGTTACCTCTGATTAGTCACCAAAGGCGATGTGGCAATGATATCAACATCCAGTTATACTTACCTATTATGTTAATTATGATTCAAATGTTTTTCACTCATACACCCTCTTACCAATCACAAAGATTAATCAGGGAAATTCGGGTGAGACGCCTCACTGGTACAGATACTACAGTACCTCCAGTTCAGTTACGCGGCATGTAAATGCCCCACTATACAGTTCTTATGTTCAGCTAGAGTCAGCTTGTTGTGTAGAGAACGTTTCGTCTCTCCAGGTTGGCAAGTAACTGTTCATTTCTACACAAGAAAGATAGTTTGGATTTTTCCATACTTCTGATCTAATTTATTTCAGTATATATTGTTGGATAAAATCAATTTGTATGTTAAACTTAGTTTAATTTTGTTTGAAAATTTGTGAAATACATAGAAGCTATACGTTCATTTAACACTTGTCAACTCTTGTTATTTCTCGTATTCTACTCAGTTACCGACTGTGTTGTGTCATCCAGGCAAACGAGACAGACGGCGGGAGAGATGCTTCACACATATCGTTCATTGTAACGTACCCCATAGGTAATTATATTTTAATTTAGACAATTTTAAAATGTAAAAGCATAAAATAACTATTTATGAAAATAAACATTAACATTAATTAAAAGTAATAAAACTAAAGCTATTAATTTGTCAGTTAATTCAAGTAAACTAATTGTGTTCCAAATCTAGCTTAACATGGTTATGAAAATTTTCTTGACTATATAAAAGTGTGACAGTATTTTCTTAACTAGGCACAATGTTTATGTTTCCTTGTTTATTAGGCTTAGTGTTTATAATTGTATGTTTGTTAGTTTATTGTATACACTACACATATCCTTTTTATATGTAAGAACTATATACAAATAAATGTTATTTTTTGATCTTTTAAAACAGAAGAAATTGCCAGCAGTTGTTTGGTTTGTCAAGTAAGTGAATATGTTGTACTGAATTTAACATTTATGGCTTATAAAATTACTCTATATTTTTTAGAATGCCGACACTGTAAATAAAAGCCTAGATCTACAGAGGGCAGTGGACTGAAGGAAACCTAAGGGAGGCGATCCAAAGGATAGAGGCTGGAGAAATAGGAACCAACGAAGAAGAGCTTCGCCGAAACGTATCAAGTAACTTCAATACATCTCTAGATCCGCAAGGACTACTTGAAGACTTCGCAAATGGAAGAAAGCTTTTCCGTACACTGTTTCAAAACGCAGTGTAGACATGTTTGCATCTGACAAAACAGCTGTTAGCCGTGTAGATTTTAAATTCGATGAGTAATTAACACGAAAAAGCAATTC
Organism: Magicicada septendecula; assembly: GCA_034769895.1. Lineage (NCBI taxonomy): Eukaryota > Metazoa > Arthropoda > Insecta > Hemiptera > Cicadidae > Magicicada > Magicicada septendecula. The sequence goes on from CM068368.1 coordinate 273,264,219, forward strand.
GATCAAGAGTCAAGAATGGCTGGTTATGACTAGTTAAATCCTGTCTTAAGTAGGAATAAAGTGTTCTAGTTATTCAAGAGTTCCAAGGTTTCTTTGAATAGTCTGAATACACAATAGACCGAAACTTGTCTCTTACTTGAGTTTTAAATTGAATACGTTAGAAGAAAACAGGGCTTTCTAATATTTTAAGTACCATTTAGGACCATTATGCATTTTACACGAATTCTAAACATGCATTTAACATGAACGAGACAGGATGTCATTTAAATAATTACCTTGACAACTAAAGAAATCAGGAAATTTCATTCTCTCACTTGTTAGGAAAAAGGAAAGAATATCTCAGTAATAGCCTGCTGCAATGCAAACGGTACGTTCCTTCCTCCTGTTGCTATTCACAGGGGAGTGAGAATAGCTTGTTTCTAACTTTTTCAAAAGGGTTGCCTGCAGATTCGCAGATATACAAATCCTAAATCGTTTTATATTTTCTGAAGTTGTTTGTAAGTGCCGGAAGAACATTTTAGATCATAAATCCGTAAAAACTATTTGGACGGATGAGACTGGTAATGGGCATTGACACCCCTTAGTTCTGTAGAAATGTTACAGTTTGCAAAAAAGAATTCTTTTGTATTTAACTAGCTACACTACTCAAGTTCTAAACTGTTCACTCTTCAGCAAATCGAGCGTAAATCTAGATTAAACCTTTGTAAATTAAGAATTTTGCTAACATTTTATCAAATAATAAAATATTGTAATCAGTTGTAGGAATTAGTTTTGTATTTAAGGCCATACATTCAGTTTTAAGCCTAAAAGTTATTTACATTAAAAGTTAGACATTGTCTGTTATATTTTTTTATTTTCTACATTTACTTTCTGAACATAAAGTATGCAATGATAATGTGATGTATTTTATACTTACACTTATTGTTTTTTATTAATGGTACCTATAATTCAATTTTTATTTTTTGTATTCTTTTATATAGCCTAAAGGTACCATATAACGTTATTATTTATATTCTTAAAGCGATCGATTTCGGTCACAGACCGTCGTCAGATTATATAGCACATTTGTTATAGAGTGTTTTATAATATTTTGAACACAAATGTGCTATATAACCTGACGATGGTCTGTGACCGAAATCGATCGCTTTAAGAATATAAATAATAACATTGTATGGTACCTTTAGGCTATATAAAAAGAATACAAAAAATAAAAAATTAAAATAAAGTATGCAGTTTTGATAACGCTATGTTTACCGATATAGAATTCTAATGCTTTTTGTTAAAAGTGTTAAAAGCATATAAATATTACCTTTCTGTCAATTTATTTTGATATTAACACAACGTGATTCTTCAGTTTATGTTATTAAACAATTATGTTTTAATTTTTATAGATAAGGAAGCGGAGGGTTACTAAAATCTTACCAAACGTAGTGCGGTAAGTGATCACAGTGGAAAGCTCTACGTCGCTTGGCCGCAAAACTTTGTACATAATAACTTTCAACAAAAGTTAGGGCTTCTTCATCGCTTACTTAACAAACCCAACATGAATTGTTAATAGAGAGTATGTTTTATGTTTTATACGTTATATTTTACCATAGGCTTGTGCAGATGCGGCTAACACATCATTAATATATAATACGCGTAAACTGATAAAAATCTACAATCCTAGTGTTTTGTTTTTGCTTCTGTTTCTGGCAGAACAATACAATGACATACGTAAACCAAAGAATACAATATTTAACAGGATTTACCTTATGTATTAAATGAGGCGCACACTACTTCATTCAAATCTTAGGTCTATTGTGTTCCATCGTAGGTGTATTAGGAAAGGGGTTTTTGAGTGATTGATTCGCGAATGGCAAACAATACAAACCGCTCGCTCGTAACCAAACAATACTCACTGTGATAAGTAAGTTACAGCTTATGGCTGTTGAATTTGTATTGTGTGTTTAACTGAACTGTAATGCGTAACTGAATAACAAAATCAAAACAAGTCATAATAAGCAAATTATACCATTATATTCATTACCTTAATAAAACTTCACTAAAATTAATATAATAATTGCCAGTTAAATAATCTGAGTAAAGAAACAAACACATTTGTTTTAACAAATGCATGATGATAAGAGTTTAATAGTAAAGTCAATTTCAATTAGAAACTGGAGTAGACGTAGTTCAGAATTTCTAAATGAACGTAACTCAGCAAATCGTTAACGTTCTGTATAATAAATATAGTATTAAGGAAAAGTTGAGTAGAAATATTTTATGTACGTAATAAATTATCAGCTATAGTGCTTTTAATAACACAAAATTTTACAAATTTTATTCAGTTTTAAAATAGTATGCACTGTGAATAAAACACACCTTGCAAAACGATAAACTAGAGTCAGGAATATGTAAACTATTGCTTCTTTAGAATACACATGTATTGTCTGTACCGACAATGTTTTCAATAGAGGAGTTTAAATGAATAGGAAGGCAAGTGAATTATTTGCACAAATATTACTATTCGTATGTTTATACCTTGCCTTGTTTTGGTCGCTGAGGTTTCAGTAGGCAGACCGTGCTTCCATTGTTACATCATACCTCTCATATAATATAAAAAAATCAATCTTACGCTGTTACATGCAACGTATTTTTTGTTAATATCACGGCGTTCTGTGATTAAAATGTAATTTACCCCTTTAGACATTTTAAGATTTTATCGTAGATTTTCTTGTACACTTTTCTACGCTAAAGATCTAACACTCAAATGTCACAACTTGCACAAATTTTTAACTTATATAGTAATTATCCTCACGTTTTCTAATTGACTTTCTAATTGCATATGAAATGTAGCAAAAACAATGTTGCCATATACTAGCATGTAAAAAGTTATATGAATACGTAGACGTTGCAGATTTGAACATTGTAAATTAGTTGATAAGGAACATTGTGAAAAGGTCTTTTTAGATATATAAAGCAACTTTGAGTGCAGGAATATTGTGCGTAAGGATACTTAGCCGCGTGTGCAGTGTGCGTGTGCGAGGGTATGTAATTATTTTTTGGAATAGTCTTTAAAAAACGCTTTAATTTGAATAACTCTTAAAATATAGGAAATTTTAAGATGAGATTTATATAAAAACACTCGTAATAAAAGGACCTTCCTGATGACAGTATTTGTCTTGAAAATTCTTATGAGTTTTTCAAGTATAGGCCTAAAGGCTTTTTATCCCATAAAATCGGTAGTAAAATATTTAACGTTTTTTGAACGTAAATTGTTCTGTTCCGAAACTTTTTATTTTATGTATCTTTAAGAGTATTACGAGGAGGGATTACCGAAGAACCATACAAATTACAAAAAATCAGTTTATGGCTCCTAACACACTGGCCACTCTGTGGCGCGACTCAGGCTCGCTCGTGTGTCATCCATACTTTTAAATTGTACCCTTTCAGACGAGCGTTAGTGGCAAGCAGCTGTGTCAAGCAGAAGCCGATCCCCGCCACTAGTGGCGACGCTTTGTGACGTTGGAGCATTCACGCGGACCAATTTCAGTCGCGCCACAGAGTAACACTTTCAGTTTTCACAGTAATATTGTCAACGTTGTGTGAGTGAACTGCTATTTCTTTACTATACCTGCTATAGTTAAGTTTTATTTTTTATTTCATGAAGTCGAATTTTGATTCTGACCGATTTATAAGAGAAGTAGAGCAAAGATCGGCAATTTAGGACCCAAGGTGCTCTGGTTACTCAAGCATTTGTTCTGATTACTTTTAAATTCTATTTTTAATTTTAACAGACTTTTAAACATTGTATATAAAGTTCAGTGCTTATATATGTATGAATAAAAAATATTATGAGTAATTTTTAGTATCATACAAACCTTTTAACCAATAAATTAATTAATTGATATTTTACACCTTGTAATACAAATTTCAATGTTTTGGCAGTTTTTACAGCTTTTATTTGTGTGGTAACAACATAGGTTAATAACTTCTTTCGCGCCCACACACAGTGAGTCGTAAGGATTACGTTCCGGAAACTTCTGCATAAGTTGGTTGTGGTGGAGTTTCAAGGAACTTCAACTTATTAACTGACATATCATTATCTCTCTCTTGGTTGGCACATTATCAATAATTTAAGCCATAACATACGTAAAGAAAACTACATAAGAAACCCCGCTTAAACATGGCATTTCGCTTTGAGTTGATGTGTATTTTTTTTAATGACAACATCTATTAATTAAATTTTTTTGTTTTTCCTTAAAACTCGCACTTACGTATGACGGAGTTGGATTGTGTGTGTGTGTGTGTGTGTGTGTGTGTGTGTGTGTGTGTGTGTGTGTGTGTGTGTGTGTGTGTGTGTGTGTGTGTGTGTGTGTGTGTGTGTGAATTAATATTATGACTCACGTCAGTGATTTCAGACCTTTCTTCAGGGAGCACATGTTTGTGTTCTTCTTCTGGATATGAAATTCCAGTAAATTAAGAATCAGACTGAACCTGTTTTGTAAAATTCTAACACAGTCAAGAAACTTCTCATTGTCCGCCTTCAGATCACCGATTAGTCTATACAACTGTCCCACTACCAATCGTTCACACGTCATCTGATGCATCGAGAATGGACGTTGTTTACGACGGCGGCGTCTTCGTACGGAAGAACAAGGACAACTTCTTCGTCAGAGTCAATGATTAAACTGATGTAAAAAGTAAATAAAAACAGTCTTTTGAATAAATCTGTTTTCCATCACTGAGCAAATGGACAGTGGTGCGTCACTGTAGCGAACTCATTCACACGAGCCACTGAGCGGTGCCACTGCGAGTACAAGCGACTGAGTCGTGTCACAGAGTGGTGCCACAGAGTACCCCGTGTGTAAGGAGCCTAAGAAAAAGACTGAGAAGTGTGAGTCAGTCTCTCATCGGAAGCTATAACAAGTAACCGCTGTGCTTATACATTACGTATCGTCTGCCAGTTGTACGAACGCAAGTTAGAAAACTCCTGTAGATTTATACTAACTAACCTGTTGTATTATAATAACTGACTCGTAATAGTTATTATAATTGTGTGGTATCTACGAAGTGCAATATTCGTCGTGTAGGGGGTTATATACACTTCATACTAACTGAGAAGGTGTGAGCCTAATATACCAGTTGAGCAGTAAAAGTATCGGTTCGTGATGTGAAATTGTATGTAACCGTGCATAGCGAGAAATGTCTACACGCCTAGAAGAGTCCCTGAGGCCCAACATAGTAAATTGACGTGTTCATCCAGAAAATATCAACACGTCGTCTGAAGGATCTGCAGTCGAAATTACACTTATCACAACTTATTTATAAGAAATACTTTAACACATGTTACATCAATTAAAACTTTATAGTTTAGACAATACAAAAAAAAGCTTTCAAATATCAATTTATTTCATTGTAGAGAAATTAAATGTTTAGTTTGTGTTACGGAGGTCAACAGAGAGAAAATAAGTATTTTTTGTGAACTGTATTAAAGGCACAGTAGATTGGAGAATTACCGACTGCTTATTCTATGCTTACCGACCCCTATACATCGCAATATATTTTTACAGTTTTCATTTAGTAAACGAAAATTAATTTATAGATGGTAGAGCAAACTTAATTTAAATTAAATAATTATAATTTATAAGTTGTGTTGATTCTAAAATAATATAATAAACGTTTGTTAACCGTAAAATTTAATTAAAAGCACAATTCTTTTCTGAATCTCTTTTAACCTATTTTAAATATAACAATAAACATTACCTATTTATTGAAAATTCAAATAAGTGAATAGCATGTATTTAATGTTACTTTTCAAACTGTTCAAAAAACGTATTCCCTGTAACGCAGATCTCGAGTGAGCATTTATCTGCGTCACTTCAAGTGGAATTAAAAGACGGCAATCAATGAAGACAACGTTGCTTTCAATGTCTGTCACGTCCTCATAACAAAATCTGTTTGAGACTGGAAACATCTTTCAGCAAGCTCAATGAAGACTCAATAAAGAAATAAGTTTTACTTTTATACGTGACCTGTCTTGAAGTGCTGCGATGTAAATTTTATCTGTATGCCAGTCCGGAATTAACTGATTTCATATTTTTAAAAATTTGATTTATCAATTATATAAATTATATTGCTTGTAGCTTACGAATGTATTTCGTCATACTCATACGTATTGTAAAACACTAGAAAGTTAGATGAGCTATTCAAAACGAAACATGAGATGTCGTTTGGTTACATTCTGTTTTAATCCAACAACAAGAATAAATCAAAAAATTCCTGACTATTTACCATTCTGCTAAGAGAACACCGAGGTTACACAAGACAATTATTATTCCTATCTCCTACGTTTTAAACAATGCCTTGCAGACTGGAGATTTGAAAATGGCGACAAACTTAAACAGCGATAGTAGATGAAAAAGTGAAACACACACACACACACACACACACACACACACACACACACACACACACACACACACACACACACAGGTTTTTTAAATCTATATAACTTTTAAGTAAAATATTTTTACTTTAACTATAAAACGTATCTTATTAAGAAAAAAGTACTTCGTATATATTGTGAACGGCCTAGTAGCTGTTAAGATTTGATCCAAAAAATGCACTTTTGGAATCGACAGAACCTTTGCTTAAAAAATTTGTCTTATAACGCCCGACTAAAGGTGGCTGTTGGCTCGTTTATTTAAAGTAAATAATATCGGATTTAACTTATACAAATTCATTTAACCTTACTAATAAAGATTCGTGATTCCTGGCATAATAATCTTTATTCCAATATAATTTTGGTAACAATTTAAATATTTAATTTCTCACAAATAGATACAACAGACTGGTACAACTCGCCAGACATCCATATTAAAACTGTTATTTCAGCCAACATAACTACACACTGCAAACCGATCCGCCTAGAAAATGTTTACACGTTTGTCTTCAACTTCTCAAGCTAGACATAACTTTAGGCAGGTTACCTCTAAACCGCCAATCATGTAGTTGGTACATGATGTTAAATTTCCACGTTTTGTTGAACGCTTTCTCCGAATCGAAGAATGCAGCCATGTATAAAGGCCTTCGATTAAACTGTTCTGAACTGCGTTTTCCAGATAAACCAGGTGATCAGTAGTAGAATGATGTCTCCGGTACCGATACTGATGTGCGGTCAGAAGGCACTTGGTGAGCCGGGAGCCGGCTATTTGCCACCCTCTCCAATAACTTTCCTAGACAGCACGTCAAAGAAAAGGTCTTTTCTGAGTGCTTATAACGCTTTTTGGCGTTCGCGTTGTTATCAGCGCAGGAAAGTCTGGGAGCACTCCCCAATACATACGTGGAAGAAGACTCAGGCTACAGATCGGAAGGGTGAGTTCCAACGTTGAAAAGTGTGCTCGCGTCTGAGTTTAAAAATGCAAGTGCGTTGTTACGGAATACGTCTTCACTTCTTAATTCAGCGCTCTTTGTCTTAAGATAAGCTCAAGTGGCATTATAGGCGCTGAAGTCCCCAACGAGGAGCAATGGAGATGAAGACCCACTGCAAGCAAAAGGCGATGTTGATGGCGGTTATGGAAACCATCATACTGTATGGTTGCGAAATCTGGATCGATGTATTAAGATGGAGAAACACAGGAAATGAGAATCAGGTGCAGAAAAGGGGAGCTTTCAGAGTAGCTTCATCTCATTGAACAGTGCCAGAGTCAATAGTCCTGATCATAGAGGGAGTGGTTTCCATACATCCTTTGGCTCATATCTCTTGATTAGATGCTACACATTTTCTGCTCGCCACTCAGAATTTGGTAGGTATAAGTAGCAAATCGTCATCTTCAGTTGCTGTAATTAACTGATTGATACTCCTTGTAAAGGCGTAACGAGCGGAATCCGTCAAGCGGGATATGTGTTGCTAAGAAACATTCCAACGGTTCCCGTAGCTCTGATGTTTGGAATCACATCACAGCAGAAGGACTCACATCCCCTCATATTAAATAGTTCTTGCGGCCTCAAATATGTTTCTTGTAGTCATTCGGACATCAGTGTATGCCTAGCGAGTAACATTTTTAGTTCTCAATAATGCTCCTGAAGGATGATCTCCATGCTAGATGTTGAATAATCGATCGCCATGGACCGTGCTTATTATCTTGGCTTCTCTTTCGGCCAGCATTCCTTTTCTTTTGCAGGTTGCTAAGTTCACCAGGTTACCAAGGTCGGTGATATCTCTGGTGTCAGCAATCGACCTCATCTCCGGACCGGAGCTGATCTCCTAGTCATCGGGGACAGATCCTGTACCCGGTTTTGGATTTAAGAAGTCCTCCCGGTATATTTGGGAGGAAGGGGCGATGGACGGCAGTGTCCTCTCGCCGTTTCGCCGGAGTCGCAACCACAACGTTTGGTTCCGCTCTTCTTGGCGGCCTTCTCCTAATAGACCCACTCTTAATTTTTGAATGTCCGATACCTGTTACTACTGTACTTGCTTGTGCTGTTGGCTGCATTTCGGCTAGATAATGCTTGATGATGCGCGTCACTACTGGGATTATTTCTTTCGCTTTATTTGTTGTCGTCGCTGCCAAAGTAGACTTGACAGCCTGTGAATAGCCTACTTTGCCCTGGTTTTGGGGCAAACACATTTTTTAGCTACGAGGCAGCTGATTTTATTGAAATTTTTCACTTCTTGAATAGTGACCTCACGTTTATACACAGGGCATTTCAGTGACCTTGAGGACTGCTGACTACCGCAGTTAACGCGCTTCATCGGCTCGGCACAATGTCCTTCCCACAAAAACAAGTTTTGTCTCTGGCACATCTAGATGCTGTGTGCCCAAAACGTAGACATTGAAATCACTGCATGGCCTAAGGAATAAAAGGTCTCATGCTCAGCCGACGGATACATGCTCTTTTTTCTCCGGCAGGGTTGTTTTGTTAAAAAGTCAAGACGTGGGAGGGGAAAGAAAATTTTGTTCCTTACTGCGTACGGTCTGCCACCGACGTGCTATAACTTCTTGAGGTACTAATTCAATTGTAATCTCCTCCTCAGTGCAGTTTAACATGCCACGGAACACCACCACTCAGCGTGACGTGGGGCTCACTTCAATCTCTACCTCGTTGATGTTTTTGAACATGAGCAGTCTTCCTCTTACTGGTCGCTTTGGGTCACGAACAACAGACCCCCGGCCGTTTACCTGATGTTTCTAACAGAAGATCCAGCACAAATAATAATGCATTTTTCTACTGAAAAGGGATCTGACTTTCATGAATTCCCCCTCGTTTCTTTTGACAATCAGAGTACCGCAGGCGTACTGGCGGGTAGGGATAAAAACTTTTCGCACTACAGTAGTTTAGTGCGCCTCCTTCTCCCCCCCCCCCCCATTGAAGAGGGCTTTCTTCTAGACGAGGGTTTTTGAAATCCCTCAACTCCAGAATTAATCTGAGAACCTGAAAATGTGGTCCTACGAGTACCGGGGAAGTGACAGACCTCCGCGGCAGAGCCCTGAAGTACCAAATAGGTCTAAATAAAACAGGGTGCGTTCTGGTGTCCTGAGGGCTTACTAACCTACCTATTGGAACTATCGGTTCCATCGTAGATTACAGTGTGTTTTAGCACAGCTTACAACCTTGTTACAAACTTGTGTAAGTCACCTACAAGTGACCTGTTATCCATCTAAAAAGTAACAGCTATTGTACTAACGGTAACACACTAGACTGTAAAAAAACCAAGAGCTGAATTGTTGAAAAATTAGTTCTCGGAACTTGTAATGTTAGATCAATAGCTGGTAAGGAGAATGAATTGGCTAGCGTTTTGAAAACAGCTAAAGTTGATGGAGCTTTTATCTCAGAACCAAAAAAGATGCTTCAGAGTAGCAAGTATGTGGAGGACTACGTGATGTTTTACAATGTTGTTTCCCACCAACAAAGAGCTTGCAAAGGTATAGCAATTTTCATTACGAAGAACTTAGAAGAAAGCATTAAGAATTATAAGTATAATTCAGATAGAATTAAGTTTATACGTTTGAGACATTAAAGAGAAAATCTTTCTCTAATTTGTGTTTACCCACCAGAAGGAGGTAAATTCGAGGAATCAGATAAAGTTTTATAAAGCATTGCAAAAGGTTGTTGATAAATTTGGGAACACTGATCAGATAGTTATAGTTTCTAATGCAAAAATGAGGAATAGAAGTATTTCTCAATGGAGAGGTCACTATGAACGGTACTGTACAAATGTTAAAATATTTTGTAAGCTTTAATGAACTTAAGGTACAGAAACCTTTTTTAAGAAACGAGATATTCATAAGTATACGTGCGCTGCAAAAGGACGTAGATCTGAAATTGATTACATAATCACAAATAGGAAATTAGCTGGCCAGATTATTGATGTCAGGGTGTGTAGAGGTTATGATATAGGCTCGAATCATTACCTGATTCGTTGCAAGATTGAGATATTTGCCAGATAGAAAAATCAAGGTATGAAGGGAGAAGATGTTTATAAAGCCTACATGTTACAAGAGGAGTTATACAGCTTCTATTTCAACAGCGGTTACATCAGTAATTTCAACAGAGAGAGGCAAAAATTGATACAAAGGAGGAGTGGAGTTGTATTGAGAGAGCTGTGCACAAGGTATCTAGTGAAGTTCTGGGAAGGAAGAGAAGATATAGAAGAAGGAAAGGGTTGAGAATCTGGACGAAAGAAATCGAACGGGCTGTGGAAGAAAAGAAAGTAGCATACAGAAAATGGCTAAATCATCCAGTTGAGGATAATAAGAAAATATATAGAATTAAAAGAAATCTAGCAAAGAACCTGGTGAAGAGGAGTCATGGGATATGTTAATTCCTAATACTAAAGTTGATCTTCATAGTCGACAGTCCTTCTCTTATAAGCCATTGAAAGCATTATGTCGAGATCAAAGGGATGTAGTTTAAATGTTATTGATGATGAGGCCTGGAGAACATACTACAAACATTTTTGGTATGAGGATAACACCTCAGGTAGGGAAAGGTTTACAGTTGAGGATTGGATGACATCTCTTTTGAAGAGGTTGTAGATGCGGTTGAAGCCTTAAGGACTAGAAAAGCAACAGAGATGCACAGACTTAATGCGGAATGCTGGAAATATAGGTGAAGTCTTTTGCATCTTAGACTCAAGTTTTGTTTAACATGTGTTGGAAACAAGGAAAAATCCCTGAAAACTGGTTTAAAGCAAAAGGCATCAGACTTTTTAAGAAGTGTGAGAGAAGTAACTGTGATAATTACAGGGGTATTAGCCTGTTAGATAATTCATATAAGATATATTTTCGGATAATCAATAATAGACTCAGGATTATAGCAGAGATCATTATTGGTGAAGAACAGATGGGCTTTAGGAAGGGTTCCTCTACAATCGATGCCATTTTTGTATTGAAGCTGCTGATTGAGAAGAGACGGGAATTTAGAAACTCATATGGCCTTTATTGATTTTCAGAAGGCAATTGATAGTCTGGATACGGATGTCTTGTAGAAGGTTATAATCAGAAGAGGTTTTTCTTTGTATGTTGCATGTTTGGGTGATTAGAAGTCTGTATTAGAATAACTCTGCTGTCAGTGATATGGAAAAAACGATTGACAGTGCCCGTTGAGACAAATAAAGTAGTTAGACAAGATTGTTGCATCTCCCAGATACTTTTTAATTTTTTTTTGGACGATATAATTAAAAGATGGAAGGAAAATTTTAAATGTGGAATTAAGCTTTCCCCGCAGTGTACACTTATCATTATTTTATATACAATAAGACGATGTTTTTATTATATAACAGACAGTAAATGACTTGCAGAGGGGAGTATTCATCTTGAGGAATTTAGCAGAGATGCCTTGGTGCTATCTCCACATAAAACTAAATTAGTGGCTTTTAGAGGGAAGTATCCAGTAAGCACAGTAAAGACAAAGATAAAGGTAAATGGAATCATCTTAGAGCAGGTATCCAGTTTTAATTATCCTCGTTGTGAAATATCTTCTGCAGTTGACTGTGTTGTCGAAAATACACTTAATACATTTAAAAATATGTGGGGGACAATCAATAGAATTTTAAAATACAAAACTAGGAAAGACACTAAGCTTAAGTTTTATAAGACTATGTCTGTATCGGTGGTAGCGTTGTATGGGAGCGATACATGGGTACTTTCACAGAAGATAGGTTACATCACCATAAATGAAATTTCTCAGGTTGGTCAAAGTGTGCACGTTACGAAACAGACTAAGTAATACACATATAAGGCAAGAATTACACATTTTTAAATTACATGATAGAATTCCGGAATATAAGGCCAACAGATGTAAGCATTTGGGAAGAATGCAGGAAGATCGCTTTCCTAAACTTGTCTTGAATTATAAACCTACAGGGTATCATAGTGTGTGACGTCCAAGGATAAGATGGTTTCCGGAACAGGCAGTTCAGCCTATCCGTGAAGTGGGAGTGATGATGATGATGATGTTGTTATTATTTTTATTATTAATATTATTATTCCCTTGTCAACGAAAGTTGAAACAGGAGAACAATCCGAGGTGTCAAATAAGCGGGGGACTGATTGTCATTCACGTGTCCAGAGAAAGAGGAAACAACAAAGCTCTGTTGATTGAGCCTTCATTAGACAAGTTGGAGTGCTCGGCCTTATCTGGATCAAGACAAATCCGTAATATTCTTAGGTCTAAGTCAAACAGATGAGAGACAGACTAGTCCCAGAAATTCCTTTCAGAGCTGGGCGAGGATTCGGTGACACTCTAAATAATATCTTGTAGGAAAATGCCATTGTCCGGAAGCTGGAGCAAAAGGGTAATCTCGAAATAGGAGATCTCGATAGCCTTACTACCCTAGAAGAAGTGACAGAAGCAATGCAGAAAGAGGTTGGAGAGCTTGTAGGGTGTAGGGAACCGGAAGGTAACAATCAAAGGTGCTAACAGAAGGTAACAAAACATAGCAATCGTGGAAATGAACACAAATGGCACAGAAGAGCTGCTGAAGTCTCAGCGCATCAAAACTGGCTGCGTGAATTGAATAGTTCGGCGTAGGGTAAGGGTCCTACCCTGTTATATATGCTTTGGCTACGGTCAACGACAGGTGAAATGAAAGGAAACAGACAAAAGGCAGTTGGGGTCGTGTATAGAGTGCGGTGAACTAGGCCACAAGAAAGCGACTGCAGAAACAGAAAAAAGTGCTTCCTGCATATTGAAAATAATATAGTACCAGACCTGAGAGGCCATGTCCCAGAGACAAGCAATTTTATTGTATTCACGAAAATATTGAACCAGACAAAAGAGAATCAAATAATATGAAGTTTCTGCAGGGCAACCTACATAGAAGCGGGGACGTGGATGAACTCAGCGGATGACCATCTGAGCTTTCCAACTCAGTTGAAAAGTAGATTACACTGACAGTGACCACCAGTACATCCACCAGTAGGGTCTTTAGGAAGAAAATGATAGGGTGGTGATGACATTTGGATGAGACCTAAGTGGGATGTTAGCAGACTAGTAAGACCTTGGGTCAGAAGTATAGAGGGGAGAAGTCCTGGAGACGTCAAGACCCGCTGAGTCTGTAATCAAGACAACAGTGAAGCTGATACGCTAGACCTGCGACGTTTCAATGCCTCGGCGAAGAATGTCACCAGGAAGAAGAAAGGCGGTTTACTAGTAGGACAGAAAAGAATTTCGATATAGCAAAACAAGAAACAGCAGAATAGAAAGCACCAAGACGAAACTTTAAATTGTAGTTATCAGCAACAAATGTTGAGGGCGTCTTTCCCAAACGGTGGAAAGTGCAGAGGCTGGTACTTTTCAGAAAAGGCAAGGGTGACACGGGAATGTCATCAGCGTACAGGCCTTTGTACATCAGTTGGAATGTGTCTGGAATTTTTGCTGACGTCACGTCTGTTAGCTGCCATTCAAAGCGCAGGAAGCCTTTCCGACAGACGATAAAGGTCACAGAAATCCTGATAAACTGTTGGGGTAGTGGAAGAAGTAGTCAGAACTTTCCGTGTGGCACAACAAAGAAATCACTGTTTAAGAAGAATAATCCTGTTTGCAACACTGGATATTAAGAACGCTTTTAAATCTGACTGTTGGAGTGACATGCTTAAGGCTCTGGGACACTTTTCGGGATCCCACAGTACCCCTCCTCTAAATGACAGAATGCTACCTGAATGATGGCTAGCCACCGAAGAGACAGAAATTCTGTTGCTTAACCGACAACGGATTCCCACAATCACAAACGTGCAGATGGGAGCTGAGGCTATACGGACAAAGAAGGAAGTTGAACACCTAGGGGCGAGGCTAGATTCGAAGCTCTCCTACTCGGAGAATCAAGTATGCAGCTGATAAGGCAGCACACATCACGACACAGCTGAGTTGGCTTGTCACCAATGTAGGACGATCTACTGCAAGCAAAAGACAATGTTTATGGCGGTCATGGAAACCGTCATATATCGTTGATGTATGCTGTATGGTTGCGAAATCCGGGCTGATGTATAAAAATGGAGAAATACGGGAAACGAGAATCAGGGTGGCATCGGTGCAGAGAAGCCCCCAGAGTAAGTTCCTCTTATTGGACAGTGCCAGAGCCATTACTCTGGTGATAGAGGGAACACTTTTGGCATACATTTTTTGGCTCAACACCGGAAGCATCTTTTCTAAGAAGAGATGCAATTGACAGAGATGCAGCAAAAAATTGAGCCACGGAACTCACTCTCCGCACTGGAAAGGTCGTTGAAATGGGGAGGACATAAGAAAATGAACCGCTAGGCGTATACCTAACTTGAGGGAATTGATTGACCGCCAGCACGGTAAGGTTAACGACCATTTGACACAGTTGCTCAGTTGTCATCGCAATTTTTAACGCGTCCCTCTACAGAATGGTAAATTTGGAAAACCCAGCATGAGAATGGAGACTCTCCCCATGAAGATGCCTTGCACACCTTTTTCAAGTACAGCAGATTATTCATACTAGACAGGACGTCATTAGAGATGGAGCTCGGTGAGGTCACGCCCGAGGGCTTAATTGAGATCATGCATCGTGGCAAGGAGGAATGGGACCGCATTTGAAGTCGGTCTTACAAGAAATAGAGACAGGCTCAACTTGCACCCAATGAACAGTAGCAGATAAGTAACTATTAGAAGGGACTCAATAAAGGCGCAATATGCTCCGTCTTGAAGTGGTTCCAGGATGGATATCAATGACTGAATTAGAGGTGGGATTTTTTTAGTGGGTGAGTGTCCCACACACCATATGCCACACTGTTTACTCTGACGGTGCATAAAGCATTTTCCCCTTCTTTAAGTAAAAAAATTGTATTCCTTCTTTCCCTTTTTACCGTATCAGCTATTTATGCGTTGCTTTCTTCAATAACTTTCTTAAATTTCTGTAGTTCATCCTCTTTCACCTGTATTCCTTCACTCTCTGATTCTTCCAGAAACACCCTTTTGGTTCTCCATGATTTCTCTTTGGAAAAATTCTTCGCCTCTACAGATTTCTTCCTGAACACTTCTGTTTCCTACGTCTTCATTCTACATCTTCACTCTAGCTCGGGAGCCGGCTATTTACCACCCTCTCCAATAACTTTCCTAGACAGCACGTCAAAGAAAAGATCTTTTCTGAGTGCTTATAACGCTTTTTGGCGTTCGCGTTGTTATCAGCACAGGAAAGTCTGGGAGCTTCTCCCGTGGAAGAAGACTCAGGCTACAGATCGGAAGGATGAGTTCCAACGTTGAAAAGTGTGCTCGCGTCTGAGTTTAAAAATGCAAGTGCGTTGTTACGGAATACGTCTTCACTTCTTAATTCAGCGCTCTTTGTCTTAAGATAAGCTCAAGTGGCATTATAGGCGCTGAAGTCCCCAACGAGGAGCAATGGAGATGAAGACCCACTGCAAGCAAAAGGCGATGTTGATGGCGGTTATGGAAACCATCATACTGTATGGTTGCGAAATCTGGATCGATGTATTAAGATGGAGAAACACAGGAAATGAGAATCAGGTGCACAAAAGGGGAGCTCTCAGAGTAGCTTCCTCTTATTGAACAGTGCCAGAGTCAATAGTCCTGATCATAGAGGGATTGGTTTCCATACATCTTTTGGCTCATATCTCTTGATCAGATGCTACAGATTTTCTACTCGCCACTCAGAATTTGGTAGGTATAAGTAGCAAATCGTGTTTATAAGTAGGTGTAAGTATCTTCAGTGGCTGTAATTAACTAATTGATACTCCTTGTAAAGGCGTAACGAGCGGAATCCGTCAAGCGGGATATGTGTTGCTAAGAAACATTCCAACGGTTCCCGTAGTTCTGATGTTTGGAGTCACATCACAGCAGAAGGACTCACATCCCCTCATATTAAATAGTTCTTGCGGCCTCAAATATGTTTCTTGTAGTCATTCGGACATCGGTGTATGCCTAGCGAGTAACATTTTTAGTTCACAATTATGCTCCTGAAGGATGATCTCCATGCTAGATGTTGAATAATCGATCGCCATGGACTGTGCTCATTATCTTGGCTTCCCTTTCGGCCAGCCGTACAATAAATAATTAATTAATTGTGACATTACGATCGTTCTTACAGTAATGGCAGGGAGAATCAGTGCAAAGATGAGGCTGCAGAGTGATCACGGAGGAATTGTGTGTTTTTTAATGATAATAAAAAAACAAACGTCACGTGTACTCGGAAGATTAATCTATAGTATTTTGCTTATAGTACAATCGATCCCGTAACAATACAAAATAGAGATTAAGGGCGAGATCTGGGGATTCTTATAAACTCGAATGTGGTCTTCTCTCAGCAGATTAACAGCACTTTCTCAAAGGATTGGTAGAAACCTCAAGAGGATTGTATCCTGTATCACTCTTTATATTACAAATCACTGGTAACCGGTCACATATAATATGCTCCATTACCAATAACAGGAACAGGAATACACTAGTAAATCGATTGATGGATCTCAGAGGAGTTTCTTGTCGTGGATAGTCGACAAGTTTAGATTAGTGGATCATGCAATAAATAATATTGTGAATGCTTTTGGTCTTGATACACTTTCAACACTGTCTTACTTGTTTTATACTGTCCTTCAGGGACATATCGAATTACCGATAACATTGGTTTGGCTAGCTACGCAACACATTCAAAACCTAGATTTATAGACAGGGTCATGTAGCCCGATTGATGTGTCTACATGTTGACAGCCTTGACTGCTTTACCGACAAAAGACAATACTCATAGGCCTACTGTAGTTAAAATTGAAATTCTCTGATTTGTATTACTTTAACTTGATGCAACATTTCGCGCAGTAAATTGGAATTCGTGTCCAGATTTTCGTGTCACAGACTCTTCAGTAATTGACTCTAAAATCGCTTAGAGACAGCATTTCTAACAGGTGAAATATTCCGCCGTTGGAGATCAACCGCTCTATCACACTTGTTCCATTATGCCTCTACTGGGTCTCTTCTGTTTGGGAGTGTCTCTTTATTTGGTGGATCTACAGAGTGAGTGGGAGCCCTGCGCAAAGAACTTTATTTAATATCTTCTTTCCGTTTTTTTCTTTTTGAATTTATTAAATACAGTACTGTTTGTAGGTCTTTGCTGCTCTGCACATTGTTCCTATCTTTCGACTGTTTCTTTTCAATATTGTACTGTAGATTCCTGCGTATATCGGTATTGTATTTAAATATTTGGCGGTTAAAGATGCATTTTAATATAATTACGTATGATCACAGTCTTTGTGTTTTACGTTGTCCGTTGGGTTTAATTAAATTTCTAAACCGTTATAATCAACATCTCTTTGCTCCTCCGTACTCCCGTGTTATTTTTTAAATGTTAAATTGTAATTAAGATTGGTTTGTTCAATGATGAACACCGATTGAGTAAATAGTGTATCAGTTGTTCGTGATTTATTTATGTTGTGTTTTTGTAACGTGATTTCATATAAAAATTTTATGAAATGAATTATTCTGTCTTGTTTTAATAATCAGAATTATTATTATTTCAATTCAGCAGTTAAAACTTCAAAATTAATTCGAATGTATCGGTCGAGTCGTCCCAAACAATTCTCAATGTTCACCTTCGATATTAGGCTTAACCCTATTCGTTAAGGTTAATCTTGGTTTTGTAGTTTATGTGATTCCAACGACTCCTCGACGTCTTCTTGGTCTTTGTAATTATAAAATAAATGTTGATTATATCTTATAAATTTTATATTTTAATAAATAGTTTAATGGGAGTTTTATTTTAGGTTAATGATTATTTTAAATTTTCAATTCATTGATGGTGACATAGCAATTATTTTCGTGGATTCAGTTAATATTTTTCAGGTGGCCTTGTTGAGAGGGTATACTTCTTTAGTTAACCATTTAAAAGGGGAATTATAAATCACTGTTGTTTTTTTGTTATTTTTATTATATGAGATAGAATAATAAAATGGGATTGTTAATTATTTAATTCTTGAGTTTTTATTGCAAGTCCCGTCTTACTGGATCCAGCGCAATTTTTAGCTTCTCTAGGCCTTAGCCTAGTTTTAATTAACTTGTAACCCCTCTTTACAAAAAGAAATATTCTTTTTGTTTTAACTACTCAAAATGAAGTAGGGGTTTCATTTGGTAGCAGAGCGCGCTTACGATAAGGGTCCTGTGGGTGTGACGGGGCTTGCAAACTTAGGAAATATTTTGGAATTTTCACAATGTTTAGTTCTTAAATAGAACTTAGAGAAATTTTAAAGGCCCTATATCCCAAGGTTGAAAATATTTTGTTAGTTTTAAGGTTTGAAACATAAGTATATGTACTTGCCCGCCTTGCATAGTGAATAGTGCCACGTGGTAGGAAATTTTAGAAGGGGAAATCCCTGGGCAAGACTTATCGCAGTCGGTGCTTGGTTAGTTTGAGTTTACCTTACCCATGTTTGGGGAGGTGTTGCGGTTGTTTTTATAATTAGGCGGTATGGCCCGATCGGCAGTCGGTTTCTGCCGATAAATGGTAGCCGGAGGTAACCTAAGAAATGGTTAAAATAAATTTTCGTTGGTCGGTATTTTGTTTTTCGTGTTGTGTGTGTGTCGCGTTCCTTTTGTCTGGTGTAATCGAGTGTGAGCTGTTCAGGTAGTGGGCTAGTTCTCGCATCGGTAGGTGGACCCGCAGTCTACTCTTTGGAAGAACAGTACTTGGGTTTTTCAGATTCTGGTTATTTAGAATAAGTTTTAAAGTTTTTGTTAAGTGTGCCGACCGCGAAGTGAGGATGACTTCGATAAATCCTGAGTTGTTTTTAAGGGAGGAAATTGAGTTCGAGCTCCGGGCCCGGGGTAAAGAAACCCAAGGCAATGTCCAAACCTTACGGCGGCTGCTCCGTGAAGCGCTGACCGCGGGAGATGCGCTCTCCAGGGTCACTATCACTGACCCCGAGAGTGAGTGGGAACGGTGTACGGAAAAGTGGGGTGAGCTGCAGGAGTTGGCTCAATCCGTCGAAAGTTTGGAGGAGGGACCGGGATGCTCTCTCGTTGTCCGGCGGATCCGGCAACGTATGCAGCACTTGATTCATCGGCTGCAGAATTTACTGGCACAAGTCAGTGAACCGCCACCATATAATATAAAAGAGATTATACAGGAGATTACCTCGACCCTCCAAGGGTCACCACCGGTAAGAGCATCCACCCCAATTCCGGTTGTTGAGGAGTCCGTGATCTCAGCGCTGAACACTTCTTCATACAAAGAAGTAGAGCCTGTACGGACTGGTTCGGGGGCGGCAACGTACAACCACCTGCCCAACCCACTTGCCGATATTATTAAACAACTGCCAGTCGTGGACGGACTGGAAGCAGATAAACTACTCCCTTTTTTCAAGATAGTCTTTGAATTGAAGGACTATCCGGGTATGCTGGAGCGAACGGTGCTCGAACTCATCTTCCCCTACTGTCGCGGTACCATGGCTGACAGGGTGGCGGAGGTAATGCGACGCAAGGAAGGTGTGGATGAGTTCCACCGGGTGGTGCTGAGGGCGTTCGTACCCAGTAGAATGATGGAGCAATTGCGCCATCGGCATTTTTATAAAGTACAGGCACGGGGCGAAACATTGGCCCAGTATGTGCTGCGAATGCGCCAGGTAGCGCGTATTCTGGGAATGGGCATGTCGGAGGAAGAGGTAGTCCAACACATCCTCGACGGCGTCTCTGCCGACGACCGTCTGCGACTAGTTTTTGCACAGCGGCCGCAGTGGTTTACCGACCTGGAGCGACTCTGCGTTATGACGGAGACCATGCAGATGACCGACCAGGCGAGCGGAAACAGTAGACGAGCCGAACCAAGACCTCAGACATCGGAAGGGGCCAGAGAGCCTACCTTCCCCCGACAGGCCCAGCCAGCTCGAAATCGTCAGCAAACAAATTCAAAGACTGTGATTTGTTATAATTGTAACCGCCCGGGACACGTGGCGAGAAATTGTATGCGAGGGCGCGCGCGACCAGCACCACCTAGGTCTAGACCACCGCCAAAAAACTAAGTAGACAGGGGAAGATATTTCGGAGGATGCCTTCCCCCCGCTTCAATTCTGTTCAACTTCCGTCGACCTCCAGGCAGTCGTTAAAAGCCCAATCTTCAAATATCAAGGTCCAGTCCGCTACCTCGCAACAACTTACTGTATGCCCCTTTCTGTCGCTTGAGGTAAAGGGGGGTCAGCTCAGAGCCTTAGTTGACTCCGGTTCAGCCCGATCCATCATTTCATCTCGGGTACATGCGGACCTTGAACGACAGGGTTTAATTAAAAGGTCAGAAAAGTCATCTGCTATATGCTGGACAGCATCCCGTGAAATCTTGCCTATCTCCCGGGTTACTTCCTTTAAGATCAAAATTGATGGGTTTTCTTGGGTGTGGTCTTTTCTGGTTTCTCCTGCTCTGGAAGTGGATTGTATCATTGGTGCCGATTTTATCGCAAAAAGTGGTCTCGTGCTGGACATCCAAGCGCACCAATGTTTTTTTAAATTTAATCGGGAGGTTTTAATTCCGTTCCTTGGGTACCAGGGCGCTAAGCCGGGTATCCAAGAAGTAGCTTGTCCCGATTCTGCACGAGACCATCTCACTCCATCCCAGCAGACGGCCTTAGATCATTTGTGTGAAGAATTTCCCGAGGTGTTAACTCCTACTTTGGGACTCACACACCTGCTGGAATATAAAATTAGTCTTACAGATACGAAAATAGTGAGGTCACACCCTTACAAGTTTGCCCCTCCTAAGATGACCATTCTGCGAGAGAAGGTTCAAGAATTATTGGACAAGGGGTGATTGAACCTTCTCATTCCAGCTATGCCAGTCCAGCATTTTTAGTGCCAAAACCTGGTGGCAAACAAGGAATGGTTATAGATTACAGGAAGTTGAACGCCAATATCGAGGTGGATTCTGTTCCCCTCCCGGATTTACATTCGGCCTTTGATTGGTTCAGTGGGGCCAGATTTTATACCATTATCGATCTGAACGCGGCCTATCATCAGATACCTCTTGCCAAAGAAAGTAAACCATACACAGCTTTTTGTGTACCCTGGAATTTGTACCAGTACACAAGGGTTCCCATGGGTTTGGCTGTGGGGGCCCAGACACTTACTCGCCTTCTTGACACTGTCTTTCACGACGTCAAATTCCGTTTCGTCTATAATTATCTTGACGATCTGTTGGTGTATAGTGAGACTTTCGAGGATCATCTGCGGCATTTAAGAGAGGTGTTGGGTCGTTTAAGAGAGGCTGGCCTCACTGTCAATCCCGAAAAGGTTCGTTTCGCCCAAGAGAGTATTTCTTTCTTGGGCCATTTAATTTCATACAAGGGCGTGACGGTAGACCCAGAGAGGACACAAGGCATCCGTGACTTTCCTCCGCCAAGGGACGCGAAAGGCATAGCGAGATTCGTCGGTATGATAAATTTTTATCGGCGTTTCATACCGAATATCGCTGAAATTGCCGCTCCCTTGAATGAACTGAGGAAGAAGGGGGCAAAGTTTGCATGGGGGGAAAACCAACAGAAGGCTTTTGATACCTTGAAGGAAGCCATCATTTCCCCACCGGTGTTGCGGATGCCCGACTTTTCAAAGCCGTTCATTTTGCAGACGGACGCGAGTTCGGTTGCGCTCGGAGCGGTCCTTTCCCAGGTTATTGACGACGCTAGGCAGCCTGTGGCTTTTATCTCACGCACGTTGACCCAGCAAGAACGTAAATCATCCGTTTATGAGCTAGAGTGTTTAGCTGTTGTATACGCTCTAGATAAGTTCAGGCGTTTCCTGGAACATGCTGAGTTCCTGCTCGAGACCGACAATCAGGCTCTCTCATGGCTTCTAGCTCATCCCCGGCAACTGGGTAAAATTGGTAGATGGGTGGTGAAAATCTCATCCTTTAAGTTCACCGTGCAACACATCAGGGGATCCCAGAATGTGGTTGCAGATGCCTTATCCCGTATGTTTTCCCAACCCAGTGATGCCCAAGCTGAGCAACCCTGTTCCGTTCTTCTCGATTTTCCATTAGCCTTCACTGATGTGTTACCCCATCAGTTAAACGACAAAGTGCTGGGTCAAGTCATCCAAAATATTAAGCAGGGTAACGTACAGGCCCCTTATTTCTTGTCCAAGGGAGTCCTTTGTTGTCGAGAAAGAAAAGGACGAGCACCTAAAATCGTGCTTCCTAGCAAATTAGTGCCCATGGTCTTCAGTTATTACCATGATTCCCCAATCGGAGGCCACAAGGGAATTTCGAAGACCATTTCCAGTATTAGGAAACATTTTATCTGGAAGGGCATGGATAGAGACATCGCGACGAGAGTAAAAAACTGTCATCTGTGTGGCTTGAGCAAGCCTGCCCAGAACACCAAACTAGGGTTGTTATCTTCTGAGGTGGCGAGCAGACCAATGGAAAAGTTATTTATTGACTAAGTGGGGCCGTTCCCCCGTAGCAAGTCAGGTAATGCTTACCTGCTTGTTTGTGTAGATGCTTTTTCAAAGTTTGCCTGGCTACTGCCCTTACGGCAGGCAACCGCTCGTTTGACCATCAACGCTTTACAGAACCACGTTTTTCAGCATTTCGGTCTTCCGACCATCATTGTCTCGGACAATGGCCCGCAATTTATTTCAAACGAATTTAGGCGTATGTGTTTCGCCAGTGGCATCAAACACGTAACCACTTCCCCTTATTACCCACAACCGTCCCATGCGGAGAGATTCAATCGGAATCTCCGGTCCGCCTTGATTGCTTATCACGCTGAGCAACAAACCACCTGGGATCACAATCTGAAGTGGTTACAATTAGCCTTCAACACGGCCAGACACGACAGTCATCAGGCCGTGCCCTTTGAAATTTTGTTTGGATTCTCGCCCGCACTCCCGTTGACCAACCTATGGGATATTGAAGATCTTCTGCCGCGGGAGCCCAATAATAAAACTGCGGAAAGATGGAAAATGGCTCGGAAGAATTTGCTGCGAGCGCACGAGCGGGTCCGTCGGCGTTATAATCAGGGGCGTATTCCAAACCCCTTCCGGATTGGCGACTGGGTCTATTGCCAAACCCACCCACTCAGCTCTGCCGCCGACAAACGTGCTGCGAAGCTATGCTACCGTTGGTCGGGGCCATACCGAATCATAGGATTTACGTCACCGGTGACGGCCCGGCTGGGCGTACCGGGAGACAAACAAAAGTTGATGACAAGCCACATTTCCAAACTTAAACGTTGTCGGGGGCTATCCAAAACGTTCGAAGGGGGATAGTCCCCGTAAAGATAGGACGGAGGTCCATGTTAAATGTGGAAGTCGTGTTCAGGCGAATGGGGCGAGCCTCAGGAGGTCGGAAGATCCATACGTATGAATCTTTCTTTTGTCTTTTCCTGTCTCTCTCTCTCTTGTGCTGTATGCGGACTCTGATCAGGTCAGCATGCAGCACCAGCACACTTACATAATACATATCTTCTTTCGTCTTTTTCATTTTCCCTTTTTGATTTCTGTTCTCCTGAGAGCAAGCTCAGCTGAGCCAACCCAACCACGACGTCCACCGGTATCTTTTGGGGAGAGGTACACTGCAGGGTACCCTCCTGGCCTTTAACGTTGGGGCAACTATGTTGCCCTTTTGGGGTGAGGGTGTGCTGAGTCAAAAGATTCAGCGCGAGTTCAGTAATTTTATTGGCATTTTTGACGGTAAGGACAGTACAAAAGTTAAAGTAATAAGGAGTGCTGCTCTCTACCCGCGGATGGGAGAGGCTGCCGTTTTCGATTTTTCACTGTTTGATCGGTGTTTCCATCTGCTGAGTTTTTGCAGCAGTTTTAAACAGTGCTGCAGCCTGGTGAGATTTTCGTTACCCAAACGAGTACGGCGTTCCTTTTTTTTTGTCTCAACATGGAAGCCTAACTCATGGGCTCGTGGAAAATTTCTTCGGTGGAGAGAAGTGTGAAAATCTAGCATCTACATCTTATAGCTATGAGATAAGTTTCTTAACGACTGCGGTGAGTTTTGATTTCATTACACTAATTATATACTAAATTTTTAAAGGAGAAAACGTTTTTTTAGTAAGCTTGAGTAAGCGTGCCCACTTGTTGAATCATGCATGGTGAGAGACGTAATTGTTCGTAAAATTTTTATAAACCAATAAAACTTGATTATTGGAGTGTCAGAATCTCGGCTTTAATACCTAAAGTACAATAACCACAATATATTTAATTTTGCACTTTCATTAACACCGATGTAACGAGATTCGGTTGAGCACTTAACCTGTTACACAATGTGTCGTCATTAAGTGGTATAAAGTTTTGCTACAATGACAGTAAAACTTTATACATATATAATTGGGAACTTACTCAGGCACGTTTTAAACGTAAATCATGTCTCATTCAAAGTAGTAGTATTCTCAGATTCTATGGAGTAAAAAACTATGTGTTTTAAATAAATTCTTCGCCACGTGGTAACCTCAATTTCACTCAAAGTAATAAGTTCATAAGATGTTACAGAGCCAAGATAAATTATTGTATTGCAAAAGCAACTCACATTCAGTGAGGTTCAAGTTATAAAGCGTTATAAAGAATCATTGTTAGAGAACTTTTTAAGTAAGGCATGTTGGCCAAAATAATGTTACCAAGTTTTATTATGTACAACATAACTAGGTGTTGTTTTTATTTATGATTTTGGAGGGTGTCCAAACAGTGGGGGCATTTGTGTGTGGTCTCTCACTAAAAATGTAATGTGTGAACAGGGTTCACCGAATAGAGACAAGTCCTACTACATACTGAAAGAATGACATCCTAAAAGCTCCACACTCGGCACCGAAGAGAATAAGACCACAACAACATGCCAATCATGAGACCGCCACGCTACAAATAAGAGATCATCCTTCTGGGCACATATAAGCAGGTGAAAAATATCCATTTATTATTCACACGTAGAATCAACATGGCACCAGTTATACATAATCATCAGTTTTACCGTTCAAGTATACATTCATTTGGATCCCCAACTGATGGGACAGTTTAGTGTGAACACTAAGAATTAATTGTAAAATTTCAATACATGTATAGTAAATTGTCAGTTCAGAGACTGACATGTCTACAACACAGCATCCAACTTAGATTTCCACTCATTTCTTTATAGAGCTTTCGCTACAGATTTAAAGTCAGTTTTGTTATTAGTAATTTTCTCAAGTTTAATTTACTATGGATAAAAACATATATTTTCTCTTATTTTTAAAATCAGGTTAGGTCATTTGTATAAAAAGATTACTGGGGAGGTAGGTGTTATTTTAAATTAGTTTCAACCAAGCTGTGCCTGTCGAAACACTTTTCAACTTGTTTGTCGAAACAAGGTTGTTGAAACAAGGTTGTTGAAACAAGGTTGTTGAGACTGGTTATAAGTTGGAGAAACATGTCCGTCTCTGACACACAATGTATTTTTTTATATAAGGTGCTAATATGGTGCAATTTTTCTCTTTTCATTAATTGGCCCTATTTTAGTCTATATAAATTCTTTATATTAATCATGGTAACTGGGGGCGTTAATTATTTTAAACAATTTTATTTCTCACCTTAATTAAGTATTTTAGCACTTAGCCACTTAGGCACTTGGTTTTATATTTTAATGTCCTGGGGACATTTGTATGCAATAGTTTATGATACACATGACGTGCAATTAACCCACACCATGGGGGTACATTTATGGAAATAAATCTGTAATCCTAATTGGGATTCCTATAAAGAAGAAGTTTAGAATTTATATACACCAGAAGGGTAATATAAAAGAGGGCGTGGCAAGAGACCTTTATGTATTTGTATACTATTGTATATGTAATTTGTCTTGTGGAACATGTTATGTCTGTATATTTCTGTGTACATTTTGGGGGATATATATATATATATATATATAAATATTATGCATTGCTGTACTTTTGGTGGGATATAGGGATTTATTATTAGAATTTATATACACCAGTAGACGAGTATTCTATCTCAATAATCGTGGCTGATCATTTCTTTATGAAAATTAATTATTTTATTTAACACGTATAGGAAGTGTCACCTTTAAAGTTCATTTAATTGGTAGAGTAATTATTTTAACTATTAATAGTAACTGTGAATGAAATCATTTACCTTCATCAATTTATATACTGCATTTTAAAAGAAACATATGATATAAATTTTATATTTTAATAAATAGTTTAATGGGAGTTTTGTTTTAGGTTAATGATTATTTTAAATTTTCAATTCATTGATGGTGACATAGCAATTATTTTCGTGGATTCAGTTAATATTTTTCAGGTGGCCTTGTTGAGAGGGTATACTTCTTTAGTTAACCATTTAAAAGGGGAATTATAAATCACTGTTGTTTTTTTGTTATTTTTATTATATGAGATAGAATAATAAAATGGGATTGTTAATTATTTAATTCTTGAGTTTTTATTGCAAGTCCCGTCTTACTGGATCCAGCGCAATTTTTAGCTTCTCTAGGCCTTAGCCTAGTTTTAATTAACTTGTAACCCCTCTTTACAAAAAGAAATATTCTTTTTGTTTTAACTACTCAAAATGAAGTAGGGGTTTCATTTGCAGAGCGTGGTTGATCCTAATTTAAAATAACACCTACCTCCCCAGTAATCTTTTTATACAAATGACCTAACCTGATTTTAAAAATAAGAGAAAATATATGTTTTTATGCATAGTAAATTAAACTTGAGAAAATTACTAATAACAAAACTGACTTTAAATCTGTAGCGAAAGCTCTATAAAGAAATGAGTGGAAATCTAAGTTGGATGCTGTGTTGCAGACATGTCAGTCTCTGAACTGACAATTTACTATACATGTATTGAAATTTTACAATTAATTCTTAGTGTTCACACTAAACTGTCCCATCAGTTGGG
Organism: Magicicada septendecula; assembly: GCA_034769895.1. Classification (NCBI taxonomy): domain Eukaryota; kingdom Metazoa; phylum Arthropoda; class Insecta; order Hemiptera; family Cicadidae; genus Magicicada; species Magicicada septendecula. Next base: position 273,291,546 of record CM068368.1, read on the forward strand.
GATCCAAATGAATGTATACTTGAACGGTAAAACTGATGATTATGTATAACTGGTGCCATGTTGATTCTACGTGTGAATAATAAATGGATATTTTTCACCTGCTTATATGTGCCCAGAAGGATGATCTCTTATTTGTAGCGTGGCGGTCTCATGATTGGCATGTTGTTGTGGTCTTATTCTCTTCGGTGCCGAGTGTGGAGCTTTTAGGATGTCATTCTTTCAGTATGTAGTAGGACTTGTCTCTATTCGGTGAACCCTGTTCACACATTACATTTTTAGTGAGAGACCACACACAAATGCCCCCACTGTTTGGACACCCTCCAAAATCATAAATAAAAACAACACCTAGTTATGTTGTACATAATAAAACTTGGTAACATTATTTTGGCCAACATGCCTTACTTAAAAAGTTCTCTAACAATGATTCTTTATAACGCTTTATAACTTGAACCTCACTGAATGTGAGTTGCTTTTGCAATACAATAATTTATCTTGGCTCTGTAACATCTTATGAACTTATTACTTTGAGTGAAATTGAGGTTACCACGTGGCGAAGAATTTATTTAAAACACATAGTTTTTTACTCCATAGAATCTGAGAATACTACTACTTTGAATGAGACATGATTTACGTTTAAAACGTGCCTGAGTAAGTTCCCAATTATATATGTATAAAGTTTTACTGTCATTGTAGCAAAACTTTATACCACTTAATGACGACACATTGTGTAACAGGTTAAGTGCTCAACCGAATCTCGTTACATCGGTGTTAATGAAAGTGCAAAATTAAATATATTGTGGTTATTGTACTTTAGGTATTAAAGCCGAGATTCTGACACTCCAATAATCAAGTTTTATTGGTTTATAAAAATTTTACGAACAATTACGTCTCTCACCATGCATGATTCAACAAGTGGGCACGCTTACTCAAGCTTACTAAAAAAACGTTTTCTCCTTTAAAAATTTAGTATATAATTAATATAATGAAATCAAAACTCACCGCAGTCGTTAAGAAACTTATCTCATAGCTATAAGATGTAGATGCTAGATTTTCACACTTCTCTCCACCGAAGAAATTTTCCACGAGCCCATGAGTTAGGCTTCCATGTTGAGACAAAAAAAAGGAACGCCGTACTCGTTTGGGTAACGAAAATCTCACCAGGCTGCAGCACTGTTTAAAACTGCTGCAAAAACTCAGCAGATGGAAACACCGATCAAACAGTGAAAAATCGAAAACGGCAGCCTCTCCCATCCGCGGGTAGAGAGCAGCACTCCTTATTACTTTAACTTTTGTACTGTCCTTACCGTCAAAAATGCCAATAAAATTACTGAACTCGCGCTGAATCTTTTGACTCAGCACAATCTTATTTTCATGAAATAATAACGCATGAATATGATTTATTAACATTATCGTTTAATCTTTGCAATTGTAATTCAAATTGATGGAAATTTTCATTCGATACACACTTTAGTAACAATCGATAGTTATCTCAGGAGTGAATAATAAAAATAGGTTAAACATATTTCGTGGGAATTCTTGTGGCTGCTACGAAAAGTTCCATTACATAATAGACAACAATATAGAGTACATTACAAATCTTTCTAGTACTTATAATCTAAAAAGACAGTTACAAAAATTATTAAGAAAAAACATACAATGTCTGATGATATTGAGTACGCCTCGTACAGAGCATGCCGGTTAGTGTGACGTCATCATCATGGCTGCCTTCGTCCGTTCCAGATAATAACTGAAGTTTTACTAATGTGTTTAAATAAGTGTGTTCCTTGTAACCACTGATTCTTATATATTAATGTTTTTCACTTATTGAAATGTTCACTAGTGATTAGTGGTAGTGTGAATTGTAGTGTTGTCTAGTGGTTGTTCGTTTTGGATTAATAATATTGTCAGTTATAAAGTCGAATTTTACATTACACTTCTAGGCGATATTCGCTGTACGTCTCCTTGTTTTTGCTTGATATTTTTTCTTTATGGTGTTTGTTCCCGGTTAGTGATATGATTGAAGTTAAGAAATTTTGTATCTTCAGTGGTGGTCATACAATTTTCTTCCACAAACGGTTTCTGAGTTTAGATTTTCTTTTTAATAATATCTCAGCGAGCACTTTTAAACTGTTCTCAATCACAATTAACAATAAAGTGTCATTTCTTCTTTTTTAGTCACCGAACTGACCAAAACTTCTTAAATTCTGATTGGCCCCTTATGTACAGTTTAAGTGTTATATGACCAATACCCCTTAACTACTTTAAATTTTACAAATTACTTTTAACATATAATTTTATCATTATATCCTAATGATTCATACAATGTTTATATGATTATTAATTATACAATTACAGACAATTTGGTAGTAAACATGTTTTGGTTTATACCTGTAAAACCTTAGTACTTAGTGAATTTTTCTGATATATGATGAAACAATTTATAATGGTTGATGGTAAGTTATACCTTGACTCCATGAGATACATATATTTAAATTAACTAACTAATAACATGAACTCTTATAATGTATCACAAAACTCTTAATAATAATACTTGGTTTGACAGTTTTAATTTATTCATACTGTTGAACTATTGTCTGTATGATAAATCATTTTTACCTTCTGTTAATAACAACAAAACACTTTTTATAAAAAATAAATAGTACACTGTTTAACTGTAGTTTGTGTCACTATTATTATGCCACTTTTCAGTGTTTATTACCACCTTTATCACTGTAAGGGGTGGTGCCCCTTATTCTCTCTTTTTATGTACACAATTTTGTTTAACACCATTTTTATAATAAAGTTAATACAATTATCACAATTTATTTTAGTTGATACAATTTTATTTTTTAATTTGTACTCTTTATCGGGTTTGTTTATTCATGGTAAGTTATTTACGCTTATTAGGTTTCTTTATTTAAATTTAGTTTGTTTACTGCCCTATTCTACTGGGTAAATACTGGCTGGGTCTTGATGATATTAAATAAGTCAAAGGTTGATGTTGTTTAGTCATATTTGGTTCCTTACTGATTTTTCAAAACTTGATATTTTCTTTTAATTGGCTATTGATTACGATTTCGTGTTCCCTCTCTGGATAGGGTTTCATTATTATATTTATAATTCTTTTTACAACACTTTGTTTCGTTACACCGTAAAATGCCGTAATTTCTCTATACAATAAGGTCTTAAAAGACTATATGGTTGTTATTATCTAATATTTTATTCAATTTTAAATAATTAAAGTGTATTTGATTTAATTACGAGTCTATTTTTAGCATCTACAGAAGCAAGATTGGAAAAGGATGGCTAAAAATATTTTAATTGAATACTGAATTTAATGTTGAAAACCATAGTGTGATAATCAAGAAAACTATTAACATTGAACATTAAAATTATACTGAAGTATATATAAAAGAAGATAACAAATAGTTCTCAATACCTAAGTAGACCCTTGGTGAGATGTATCCTTGTATTTGTGTATGCTTTTATGTGTTATACTGACATTTCTTGAATTATTAAAAGTAAAATACAACAAAGCTCACACAAAACATAATACGTATTCTTATGTCAGCAACGACACGTGTTGTTAACTGCATCCTATGACACCCTATGAATTGATTCAGCGTGAATATCAATGGCGGGGTACACAACACACACGTCACTTTGACTTCAAGCTCACCGATAACAATATGTACAAGAAACCATAAACGAAAAGTGATCTCTGCAGTTTCGTAATTCTTTATGGAATCTGAATACTGAGCCACAAGCACAAAGTGACTTTCCATACATAAATGCAATATATTTTTAGTCCTTCATCTTTAAGCTAGGTTTGTTGAGAAAAATCTGACAGGGTGGTTGACTGAGACTGAGTTGCCAGAGCAATGGAAAGTAAACCTCAGCACGCACACCAAATATAAGGACTCAAAATATTCGACCGTGTAGACGTGTAAAATAACCTCTTCTACGTTTGACTTTCACTATGTTTGCTGTAAATTTTCCGTACTTTCAATAACCTAATAAACATTATGCCACAGTGTTTTAATTTTTTGAACATATAACAAAATATATAACAAGATAACAAGATAACAACAACAACAAGATAACAATAACAGAAGATATAACAACAAGACATTGTTTGTATTCATTATCTAACATAAGAGTTTATTAATGTGTCTATGTATGTATATAATAGTATTATTTTACAAAGTGTTTATCACTAACTGATTACCTTGATCCTCACGTTGTTTCGCCAATTTTTGCAATATATATTTTTAAAAAATTACTAAATTTAATTATTTTGATTCTTATGTTTTTTTATTATAATGGTTTTAATTTCTTTTCTAATTAATTAAATGTTTGAACAATTATAAATTTCTATTTACATTTACTTGTAGTAAATAAATTTAAAAAATTTGAATTTTTTTCACCATATTAAAAAAATTGAAAGGCTTCATTTAATTTAAAATAACAAAACATTGAATAAATTATTGTGAGTTAACAATTTCGCCACCAACAGCGCTGCGTCGAGGTTACTATCTCCATCGCACCCATTTAGTGTCCATAAGTTCTCTCTCACACTCATTGGTCAAATGCACGTAGTAATCGAGGACGGTCGCCATCTTGGTTTAACCCACACATTGTATATTAGATATTTTCAATAAAAAATACAGTTTTTTCACTCTGTCTTATATAAGTTTATGTTCATTAACAATTAGTAGATTATTGTGTTTGTGTAGTGTTGTTTTACTGTGTTAGTATTTCTATAGATTGTAATCACCAAGAGTCAGTATACGCTTAACCTACTTTTAGAGAAGCATAAATCTGGATACGTCTCACCAAGGGTCCACTTAGGTATTGAGAACTATTTGTTATCTTCTTTTATATATACTTCAGTATAATTTTAATGTTCAATGTTAATAGATTTCTTGATTATCACACTACGGTTTTCAACATTAAATTCAGTATTCAATTAAACTTTTTTAGCCATCCTTGTCCAATCATGCTTCTGTAGCTGCTAACAATACACTCCTCTCTTATTTTTATTATATTTAGTTATACATATCTAAATTGACAAAACTCTTGACCCCAAAATGTGTCTTAATGGGTCACAGATGATGTACCACAAACTTATAATTAACACAATTTTCTAAAATTATAAATTTCCTTATAAAGGATTGTTACGACATAACAGAACAATCTATGTTGTTTATCCATGTATGTGTTTATCGAACGTTCCAGAGGGATCCGGAATGTAATGCGTGTGGCGTACGTGACTCTCGACGCATTCGCTAGACTTTTCTAGAAGCCGTCAGCCGCGCGTACTGTGTCAAGGCCGCAAATAATTACGTCGTACACACTGGCGCTAACGCGCATTTTGGAATATTCTGGTCTGTGAGCATTGTATAAATACAAGGCGTCAACCGCCTTAGTTTTCCAGTTAAAGTTGCGATATATTACGTGCGGTTCGACTTTATTATCGGGCGATATTACTGTGTGCGTTCAAGTGGTTATTAGTAAAGTATGTGTTTTATAATCGGGCGGTATATTGTAATACAATTGTGTTTTAATATTAGTTGACATTTTATTGCGTGCGAACAATTTCTATTTGATTTGCTGTAGGAGAATGTGTTGTTAATTACGAACTGTTAATTTATGTTAAAGCTGGTGATTAGTGACTTAATTGGTGTCTTGTATTTTGTTTTCCACTGTACAGAGTTCTATGGACTGTTCCCATTAATTTAGGATATCATAAGCACTGGTTAAGTCTGTTAGATTGTTTAAATTATCATTTTATATATTTTTATGTGGTTCACTTTATACCCCATAAAAAATCTCTTTTCCTTTATAAATCTATACATAAATACTGTTTTATTTCTATATTGTTTTTAAAACTTTTCACAATTATCTTTTATCTTTCAATAACCCATCAAACATTTAATAATTGGTATAGGGCTTGTGACTCTTTTGTCTGATTTTTTTCATTATACTGTACATTATAAATCCCACATATTTATACTTCTCCCATCACGTAAAATATAGTCTATTTAACTTCATAATCCAAACATTAATTTATTCTATTTCATTATTTAACAATCTTAATTTATTAGGTTCTATATTTATTGTTATGTTTCCTAATAACATCATTACTTTCTCCTCTCTCACATTATGTATGCTTATTGTATTAATATTATCTTAACTATTTCTATGAAAATAATAATTTCCTAACAGTTACAAAGTTTGTCCTAAATTTGTACACATTAGTACACTTCTTTTACGTGAAAACACTATCAGTTATTTTATAACTTAATTCTTAATATATTAACACTTATACTCTACATTTACCTACTTACATGTTCCTATATTTACATATTAATATCACATGATCTTCCTCTGGGTGTAGTCAAGTCTTAGTCATTAAAGGTTGGGTCTTCGTGAATTGTTAATGTAGTTATTATATTTTATATCATTTTCTTTACATTTAAGTAACGGAGTATTTATTCCTCTGTATACATGACTAATTGAAATATTATCTTTTAATGGTTATTATGTTAGTGTCTTTTTTCCTGATTCTTTAATTTAAACTATGCTTCTTTGCATACAATATAAAAAAAAATTGCACACGGGCATACCACAGTGGATTTTGAGGATTGCTATATACTTTCTTATGTAATGAAATTGTAATGTTACTACACACACACACACATACACACACACACACACACACACACACACACACACATGAATATTGTATTTTTGATATTAGTCGTGAAATATATGTCACATAGTTATGAATTTTTATAAAAAGTATATACTATACAAAAATTAAAAAGTAAACAAAAATTTTTAATTATTTCTAAATTTTAAAATAAATTATGCACACCTATTTTTTCCATACATGATAATGAATTTCTAATTGTATAATTTCATTAGACATAATAAACGAAGATACAGAGAGAACGTGAAAGAGAAAAATCGCCATGTTTAGTCAGAACATTGCCGCCTATCCCAATATTTAATTTAAAATTCTTAATCATTAAATATTGAGAAGTTTATATATAACAAACTGAGCAATTCCATTACAAAATACCACTTTATCAGGTTCGGTTTCGCCGATAAAGAAGAAAGGGAAACTATAGGCCTACTATAAAAATACCATATACTATAATAATCGCTTAGCTAAAAATGACTTTACCTTACTGTATATTTCTACTTAAATTTTTGGTGCAAAATTGTATATCTTTCCCTGAAATGTGAAAGTATAAATAAATAACAAAAAGCATAAAGCGAAATTTGACAGCATACGTATACAAGTAACATATTGCATCCAATATACACTTATACACCCCGAGTTTTTAGAAATGTGGTTAAGTTTTGCTAGCAATTTATAATGATAAAGCATTTTCAGGCAAAAGTATGACCACTTTTTTTTAATTCACAGGTTTAGAAACGTAAATACCTCTGTTTCGAATGCGTAATAATTATGATTATGCGTATTATTGTGTATCACATATAGCATGATTCCGTATAGTGTATTCTAATAAGCGTAGTATAAATTTTCACGATATTAATTAATGACTCGTTGGGCACTTGGTGAAACAATTAATACAAGGGTTTTTAAAAAATATATATAAACACTTGGTACGTTTCAAAGTTTTTATTGAACTCTGACAGCTGTTTCACCTTGTTAAGCTATTGTCAAAGAGACCGGTGGTAAAACTGAGTATTGTCACTGATCTCTTTAACAATAGCTTAATAACCGAAAGAGCTGTCAGAATTAAATAAAAACTGTGAAACGTACCAAGTGGTTACATATTTTTTTTTTAACCTTTGTATAGTATAATTTAGCAAAATAAATTAAATTTTATTAAAATGAGTAGAATAATTTAGTAGTCATCTTATCGTGCAATTTAGATTTGGAAAGATAAAACAGTCGAAATGTCATCATAAGTACAATATTTAATTTAAAATGAAATCCAGTAAAATATAATTGCTTCATAATCTTAAATACATAATCCACCTTTTAGTAGACTGCGTTTGTTATTTACGTCTTCCAGATAGTAGCTGCTGTGAAGGCTGTTGAGAAGAGAAAAGTTTACTACGGTACTTACTATCCTTCAATAAATCATATATTTTTTGACATTCATTAGACAAAGACGTTGAGCAAGCTAGTCAATATATTTTGAGAAGTAATTTACACAATTATTAAGTTGATGCCACTGCTTTACTTTTAAGGGAGACCGTCACTCAGTACGCCGAGCTTCACTCATTGTGTCTGATTATTTCCAGTCACGTATCCTGTCTGTATAATTTTATGCCCGGTACAATACTTTTGAAAATTAGCGGTAAACTTAACTCGTCAATTTATTTTTCTATTCAGCTGTGAAATCTGCTAAAGTTCGTAAACTCCAGTTCACATCTTGAAAGTCGCGAAGACGATGGAAACTTATTTCTAAAGTGTATAATTTGTACATTTCGTTTTCACGATATTGTAAAGTTATTCCCACACAGCATATAAACTTTTACTCACGTATATAGGCCTACTCATATCCTCTCTTACTCATTTATATCTACTTATACGGTTGTGTCGAGTTGAAATTCGTTGCCTATAAAGTACAGTCTTCACTGGTGTCTTCAAATTATTTGTTGACGTTTCTACTTGATAGATGCTAAATGATCTATAGTAAGTCCCCCCCCTACACACACAAAACACAGTCAAAACATATCTCAACCTTCACAGTATTTGTGCGTGTGTGAGAGAGAGAGCGCTCAATATCATTGTCTGCTGATAAATACAATTGTTTCAGTGTTTTATCTCTCTTTTACTGTGTATTTTTATTCCTGTTCTGGTACTTTGTAAATAATATACAATATTGTGTATTGAACATTTATGTTAGGAACAATGATAGTTTAGTTATGTTATATTGTGTAATTTCATGAACTGAGTAATATTACACGCTTTCTTGTAATTTACTTGGTTAGAGGTGAAATTGTGTTTATTATTTTTTACTTTCATACTAGTCGTTACACTTCATTTATGCTTTGCGTATAGAGATGTCGGAAAAATGGTATGATATAAATACATGCTATTTACTGTTAAATACAGAACAATATATAATAACATTCGCTGAAATTTGAACTCATCGAGCGAGGTTAAAGTAAACATATCTCAGAAAGAGATAGAGAACAGTTGGGACATGCCCTATGAGGCATAGCACGTCCCTACGGCTATGAACATTGAACATTGACTATGTACGCTAAGTCTGTTTCTATTTATAGGATTCTAAACGATATCTACGTATATTGTTAGCAGTCTTTGAGTTCAGGACGTTTTCTTATCTAAGGTTTCGGGCTTTACTGCCTCTCGGATCCTGTTCTCATATATATAGTGTGATAAACGTAACACGTACTAACTTAGACAGAGGTTTCCTTGACGCTACTATTTTGTAATTCAGTTTGAAGTTTGAATGTACAGCCCTTGATGTTCAACAACGCACATTGTATTTCATATTCATAAAAATTCTGTAGCTATCAAAGAATGATAATAACTGATCATTGCAATCAATAAACACCCATAAAAGTAAAGGCGTTTGATCTTGAACACCAAATCCTGAAGGTACAACTATCGCATAACTTACCTGAAGGTAAGATTTGGAAACGCAAATTGAATATAATTTAGTTTATACTCTACGCAGTACATTTCATACGCAGACACCGTTAACCGTTTCGAAACGCGACTTTTCGTTATCTACACAATTTGTTAGGTTATGTTATTTGCTTATAGTAATGTACACATGATGTTGTAAACAGATAATTGAATATAGCCAAATATAAGTTAAATCTTAAAAGTAAGTGTATCTTAAACATGTTGATTAGAGTATTTCTCACTTAAATTAAACTGTTGAAGGTAGACACAGTTAAATGAGTCAAAAATAAGCATTAAGTGCACATAAATTTTCCATTGTCCTAAACTTTTTTAATTTTAACATTTCTGCGTCATATTTTATGCCTATAATTTGTCAATTACGTTTTCAGTTCTTACAAAATTGCAATAATTTTTTTTTCAGTTCCGTAAAGTAATTGCCAGGATGTTGGTAGTAATTTTAGGTTTTCATCTTGTCTAAAAACCAAGACAACACGTTTTATTCCTCACGTTTTCTCAAGTTATTTATAACAATCTAGAGTAATAAAAAGCAAATCAAAAGGCCCTTATGTTTTGAACAATTAAATAATTTGATGAGTCATCTAGTAATGTTTTCATTGAAGAATATAATTTTGTTTATTTCCATCACACGAAATAAACATTTATAACTACATTTTGTTTTCTTTATAGTTTTTAAAGTATTGTTATCAAGAAACTTAAAATTGTATTAACATTACTGAAATTATTTTTATATAAAATTTAGAATAATTAATAGATTAAAACACAATAAAGTGCGTTTCAGTTTTCGTCTCTATAACTAATTGATGATTTTATGTATTTAAAGAAATGACTTCATTATTGTCCGTCTTTATTATTAATATAAGGAAATCATAATTTGATAGAGGTACTTTACAATTGTTTGTCCTGTGTAAGTGTCGTTCTTTAATTATGTAAAATGAAGGAAACATAATTTTACACACAAAATAAAGTTGAAATCATAGGTTTTCTGTTAGTGATTATGTAAATTATGATAATTTTATAAGCTGCAATGCAAGTTTGTATAGTCTATATTGTACGCACTTTGTATAACAGTACGCTTCTATTACAGTCGTTACAATTTTTGAAACTATAATCTATGTTAATTGGAATTCAACAGAAACTATAAAGCAGATTTTCCAGTAGCTACAGCAAAACTAGTTAATAATAATAGTTAATATGATTAGGAATTATAATTTTTGATATGTGTTTCTCATCTTTTTAAAATTACTGCGCTCAAAGTAGGCGATTCTTTTTACTAGTATTTCTCTGATTATTTTACTGACATAACATTAAATTTAAAACACTGTAAGTCTTTAAACTTTTATACACTTATAAAAGATAAACTTTATACACGTGTATACAGTCTATACACGTAGAGTTTATAGATAACTAGAACAACTTTTAAACAAATTGTTTTATTGATTGCGTAATATCCAGGGTTGCATACCTGCATAATTCCAGTGCAACGCGTAATGGGAGCCAAATAACAGATCCCAATATCATTTCAACAACCGACTTTAGACTTCAGGGGTCCAGTAGAGACTGGTGGTGCGTATACTGTGCGTTACAGGATACCTCGCTATCTCATGTATGAACACAAAATCGACTTAACAAGTTGTTTTATTGAGATACAGTAATGCTTAATCAGTACGAGGTGACATTATGTGATTCGTAATTGTGTGTCTGTTAAAAATAAATGGAAATGTAGTAATCAGTGTTTAATGGTAATTTGAACGTGCATAGTTAATACATTTTTAAATTACGGACGTCATTCTATAACAGTTTAACGTTACTCTGTGAGTCTTTAAACCGACGTGCAGAAATAGGACTATGACATTACACATTTTTTTGGAAACCGAGGGTTAATGTTTTCCTTATAATGTGTTTTTTATCCATTATTTGCGTGTTTTTTCATAATTATGTTTTACGGACGTGACATTTATGTATTTTATTACATGTTCTTCCACATTTAAAAATAGACGAATATTTTCACATAAACAACGCTGGAGTCTAAACATTACTTAGACATCATTTGTAGTTGCATTACAAATACTGACTCCTTGACATGAACTATTTGTGGTAACTATTCTCGGAAAGATTTAGTAAAAAGTACATAGCGTCTTCTTATTAAAATTAGTTGTATGTTTTATCTGGATTACTAATTAACGTTTCATGGTTAATTCAAGTTTTCTTTTATATTTAATATTAGCAAATATTTCTGTAGCAACGTTTCCAAGAATTACGAAGTAGCAACATTATAGACATGCAGAGTGCATATTGTTGACAGGAAGTCTATGAACACTGGGAGCCACTGCCTCCCTTCACTTAGTAATATATTATATCAATGGCAGCTGAACTAGACATATAATATTGAACCATGGAATTACGGAAATAAGGTATACATATTGTTGACCTGTCTATGGCAATACATTTTCACATTGGTGTATTGAATAACGATTGAGACAGTAAACTCCATTCTGTGCGTAACAATAACACCTAACCTGTCTGTTTACAGTAGGAATACATTGTATTAAACGTTTATCACAGTAGCTCAACGAGTCCTAATAGCTTATCGTTATAAGAATTCTCATGTAGTCTTTGTAGTTCCCAGACATCTCCAGGAAAACGAAATGTTCCACAAATAATGTCAGTGCACAGTGAATTACTAAAGACGTATACGTTTCCAACGAAATTTACTTTCTGAAAAAATGCGTCGCTATACATAAGTAAATAAATATGAACATACAGAGGCCTATATATATATATATATATATATATTAAATATTTTCAATTTAGATTACTGTTGCAATTTGTTAATATTATTAGATAATAATCCTATCTATATACAAGGATAATTATTTAATAATATCAACAACTTGCAGCAGTAATATACGATGTGTTTCTTATGATGTTCCTCTTCGTTTCCTGATTAGTGTCGACAGATGTTCCTGTCAGGTAGATGTCAGGATACCGCCGCTTCTCCTGTGGTTCTTCTCAGGATCTGCTCCTGTTTTTAAGCTCACAGGGTCGTTTTACGGGTTGGGTACTTCTATGAACAAAGTTGAATAAATTAATTATTTTTTAAATATATAACTCCGACAACTTGATGTGTTCATAAATGCCTAAACGGACGATCTTGAACTATTACCGAATTAGCACTCGATTATTCAGTCGCGCACTTTACTACTCGTGTGCGTAACTACTGACAGGCCTAACGTACTGAATCAAAGTTAACGATTACACGTTATAGAGATCAATGATACTGCTTCTTCTGAGTTCTAAAGTAGAGTGATTTCACGGATCAAATCAGCTGATATATTAGAGCCAATCACATTTTTCAAAACGTTTCCTCCCTTTACGGCTCTAGTCCAGATAACATTCTACTTGTTAGAAATTGCATATGGACAACGTAAAACGTGCAAATAAAATCGGTATAATTTTATTGCTTTTTTTGTGGGTGATAAAACTTTTTTATGAAAAAACTCTTATGTTTTGTTCTTTATTTTATTAACAAATATTACTACCAGAATCGTCTTATTTTTACGCACATTCTAGTGTAAGTCTTATGTCGGCCATTTGATTTACATAAAAGTTATTTAATTTAATTCGTTTTTTATTGTTATTTCGTAACAGGGTTATTCACACGCGCACTCGCCATATGCCGTTGCATATGTTCGTACTACTTCACAACACACACATTTTTTATACAGTCAAAAATCAACTTAATCTAACAATTTTGACATGATTCTTATTGTCTACATTACAGTGTTCCAACACGCAACTTTTACTTTGACCAATCTTACTGAAACATGCTATCATATGTTAAGAGTGAAATCCTTATTTTACAAGGATATGTAAACCTTACCTATTGCAATATAGTGTATATATTGTCACCGGACAAAAGGCTTGTCGCATGACAAATGGCGCCAATCGTACACTCTAGTTATTTTGGTGGCCCTAAAAAGGACCGAGTGGCGAGAAAGCTGATGTTGGTCGTGCCGCGCTGAGATGTTCGGCGGCTGCGCCCGCTGATCGTGGCGTACTGCAGTCCTCCTCTTCTTCCGGCACCGGTTGTAGAGTCGGCTGCCGGCCCAGCGAAATCCATCGCTGGCGCGGAACGGGAGTGCGAAGACGCAAGAACGGCGGCGGTTCTATTCTTCGGCTGTTCCTTCCGGCTGACTCCGCCCCGATGTCGTCCGAGAGAGGAGAGGAGATGAAGTGCGTTCGATGGCGTGGCGATGAAGAGTGCGTAAAATTTTCTGCCGGCCCGGGTTTTATTAACTAACCGGCATCGCTGATTGGCTAGCTCCGAACACGAAGTTGGTCACGTCTCGGCGGCTGCTGATGCCGGATTGGCTCGCTCCGAGCACGTAGTTGGTCACGTCTCGGCCGCTGGTAACGGAGAGCAGATGTTCGCATATCGCTACCGTCACAACTCCCCCGGGTCTTGAATGCTCTCCGGTACCCAGCCTACTGCTCCTCTCCGGATGTTGTAGAGGTGTCTGTTGGGCGCCATGTTGATTGGTGTGCCGGCTGGTAGCTCGCTGGCGTGGCTGGATCTTGCATCCGCAAGATGATCGTCGCCCCACGTTGGGCGCCACTTGTCACCGGACAAAAGGCTTGCCGCATGACAAATGGCGCCAATCGTACACTCTAGTTATTTTGGTGGCTCTAAAAAGGACCGAGTGGCGAGAAAGCTGATGTTGGTCGTGCCGCGCTGAGATGTTCGGCGGCTGCGCCCGCTGATCGTGGCGTACTGCAGTCCTCCTCTTCTTCCGGCACCGGTTGTAGAGTCGGCTGCCGGCCCAGCGAAATCCATCGCTGGCGCGGAACGGGAGTGCGAAGACGCAAGAACGGCGGCGGTTCTATTCTTCGGCTGTTCCTTCCGGCTGACTCCGCCCCGATGTCGTCCGAGAGAGGAGAGGAGATGAAGTGCGTTCGATGGCGTGGCGATGAAGAGTGCGTAAAATTTTCTGCCGGCCCGGGTTTTATTAACTAACCGGCATCGCTGATTGGCTAGCTCCGAACACGAAGTTGGTCACGTCTCGGCGGCTGCTGATGCCGGATTGGCTCGCTCCGAGCACGTAGTTGGTCACGTCTCGGCCGCTGGTAACGGAGAGCAGATGTTCGCATATCGCTACCGTCACAATATATATATATATATATATATATATATATATTGCGACGATATATAACACAAGTCCTTATCCATCACTAAATACAAAACTTATATAGCTAATTGACAAAATCTGCATAAATCAATCTAAAACATGCTAATGTCCGTCATTCATGCTCTGATATTCTTATTATAGATCATCATCCTGTGTTTTTTTGCAATATATTGCGACAGTACAGATAAGTGCTGTACTGAGCATTGAATATAAAAATTTAAATATACATAACAATTTGTAAAATAATTAATAATGTATTAGAAGTAAGCATGTCAGTGATTGCAAGCTTGGCTCAGACAAAAATATGGGCAGGTGTTTCGACCTGAATCGACTTGTCCACACACACACACACACACACACACACACACACACACACACACACACACACACACACACACAGATATAACTGAGAGTGTGTACAATAGTATTTTGAATGTGTGTGCGGCTGCGCTGGACAAGAGGAACGTTACTGAAGGCTAGAAGCGACGCTTGACAAGAGAAGCGACGCTGGACAAGAGGAATTGATGCTGGAGGTTGAGACGAGGACGATTACAGATGGATCGATTGCGATTGAGTATTGACAACAATAAAATGATAAACAACTTATTTATCTCTTAGTCGAACAATAAACTCAAAGACAATTAAAGACATTCTTGTTTTACTTTAAAGTTAAGAGCCAATCTTTTTTGTAAATATAGAGTTAAAATGGTAAATATTATTGAAGTAAGGTTAACGTAAACAAGAGCTCAAATTAGTATTAAAATGAAAAGAATGCAAAGCATTTAAGTAAAAATTAGAGTTTTATAAATCAGTACTGAAAAAGAAAGGTAAATTCAGTAGCTATTAATATTTTGAATTTCGTTACAATATCCAAAAAGATATTTAAGCAATGATATTTAGAAGCACACTAATTGACTGAGTAGTCAGGAAATGATATTTTTAATAAAGTAATTATTAGAATAGAATATTTAGTCAGTAAGGATGTATACAGCGTAAGCCTTACGGCAAAGTAACAAAGCAATAATGAATGTTTTTAAGTCGAATCAAGTGCCATGCGCACAATTTCATTATTACTAAATAAATTTGAAATACCGTTACAAGTTACATAGAGTTATTATTACAGATACAACTGATATCCCCTTTAAACTGTGTCACATTAGTTGTTGCAGATAAGTTATGCTACAAAGTGTCGGTCATCCCAATTTAGCAATACATAAAAATTTAGCAAAACTAATCTGTCGCAATATATATATTATGCAACGTTACGATTATTTCATAAATTCACACAAATGCAGAATCATGTACTCAACGCAACTATTAAGTGTAGTACACCGGCCAGGTCGCAAGATTTTTGTTTCTCGTTGCGTCAGAAATATGTAGTTGCACAATAATTAAATAAATTTTAAAGAGGAGTGAGATATTGTTGACATGCAATAATTATTTAAAACTATTTAAAAATAATCATCCTAAGGTTTATTCATTAATAGAAAAATATTCCAATATTAAAAAATTCAAACAGATAGATCACATATCCATTTTTATTAGTTTCACACATATTAGGCTGTTCATAACATCTAAAAACTAAACAATCATATACTTTTATTCACTAAACAGACATGTTAAATAATTCATCTAAATTCTTTCATTTTGTGTGTGTCTGACTTTGATTCAATCTTCAAATGCTAATAGCAGCTCATTTAAAAGGAAACAAAAATAATATTAAACTTAAGCATAAAATTACTAGTTGCTATAGACAAAATAAACTACATTTACTTTCAAATTATTATTTAACTCTATTGACACACCCAAATTTTTAACGTATAACAAAAGATTTAGTAACTTTCAAATTTTCTTATAAAATTAAATTATTGACTTTAACTATTATTTACATTTAAAATTTTTAAGTCTTACTGTTCATGTAAAATTGTCTTTCTGAAAGTTCTTTTCACAACAAAATTATAAATATTTAGTCATCACCTGCATACTGCTTCCGTTACCGTTGTGTGTGTGCGCGCGCGCGCGGTGTGTGTGTGCGTCCTAAATCCTGAGAATTTTATGATGATGATGATGATGCTGTGTTCTCTGTCTCCATGGGTTGTTGTTGTTGTTGTTGCTCCTGAGTTCCTCCATACGTCTTGTGTGAGTGTGGTAGTGTGTGTGTGTGTGTGAGTGTGTGTGTGTGTGTCCATGTCGATCCGCAACGGGCAGCGTAACGTCGTCTGTAGATTTCATGAGTCTGAGAATGCCCCAAAATTGTCGGACTCAATCTGACATGTCCAGGATTGCTCTTGACATGTTAGAAATTTTAACTTTCATGCAAAGCGTCCTTTTAATTACGAATCACTTTTTGGTTCATTTTAGCGATTTCGTAAACACACTTGTAGCATGCGCGATATTATTGTTTCCGTAATTATTTTCTGTTCATGCACATATAACACACATGTTAATTACTCTTTAATTACACCTGTAGTTAACATTAATTACTTAGCGTCTTTAATATTGCAAATTTATGCAATATTTTTATGTCACTGCATTAATTAAAAATTCCTTAATGCACTGGGGTTTTTATAATTGGCGTACGTCTTTGCTTACAGGTTTAACACAAGTAATTAATTTATTATAATCCTGTTAAGACATGATTACAGACAAAACAATAAGTCGTTCGCATCACCCCATAGTTTCATGTCGTAAACACACACACAAACACACACACGCTGTAACTTACGCTACCACAGCAGGGTCCCTCCCGACAGGTTAGATATTGTCAATTCCTGCACAAAATTGTATAAAACTGTTCCTTATTCTATTTATACTAATTACAATATAAAACATACCGCCCTGGGCAAATATGCAAATATATGTATTGTTGCAATATATTATAACAACAAATTCAATGTAATTTACTTTGGGAAGCCCCACGCTTTTGGAGCGCCAAATTATATAACA
This sequence comes from Magicicada septendecula, assembly GCA_034769895.1. Lineage (NCBI taxonomy): Eukaryota > Metazoa > Arthropoda > Insecta > Hemiptera > Cicadidae > Magicicada > Magicicada septendecula. The sequence continues at coordinate 273,309,342 of CM068368.1, forward strand.
ACACAAATTTGATTTCATGGGTGGAATCGTAATAAGAAGATCATGCGATATATAAGTTTAAAAATTTTTCCATTATATATATTTTTTATTAAACTAAATTCTTTCATTTCGCATATTGAAATAATACTCATTATTAATCGTTTGTATGAACCATTCGCACATGACTTATGGCTAACAAATTATATATAACATGGTATGCATAAACCTTATCATCTAATCTTAATTAATTAAATATTTTGCTCTCGGCTTACTCATTGTGTGGTTATCTTTGCAATCTCATATTATTTTCAGTAATTCTGAATTTACTGTTATTTTTAATTTATTTAATCTTATTGACTTTCATTATTTACTGTTGCAAATGCATTTTACTTTATCAAACAAAGACTTTATCAATTACTCTCATTTCTTTTTATTTAAAATCATATCAAACAAACCTTTCTCAATACTTTAATTTATTTTAATTTAAACTCAAATATTTCTCTCTTAACATTTATGTTTGATTCAACTACTAATTCCTATACATGAATTATTATTCTATATTACAATCTGCTTTTACATTTATGTACATTACTTTATGATTGATTAACTGTTCGAATGTTTTTTCATTCTATGTTAATTAGAGTCTTTCAATTGTCTGTAATTAACAAAAATGGTTTTTCATCACCTCATTTGATGCGATATTATCAGTGTGTCCTCCTCGGGTCCTCGGTCTGTGTCCTTCTCGTTCTTCTGGTCCTCTGGTCCTATTCCAAGATTCCACTGCTAGTGCTGTTTACTAGTTGTCTCGTATCCTCTCATGGATTGTACATGAGTCCACCGAACCTCTTCGTAGGTGCTCTGCTGTTCTGGTTAGAATTCCAACTCGTCCCGTGACTCTCACTGTAGATTTAAAATAGCGTCGTCGACTGACATAGCGTCCTGTGGAAACGGTTGAAAGTAGAAGAAGGAACTTTATTAGCGCGACCTGGTATTTATAGCCAGGTCGTGTAATACCTCAGGTCTAAACAATTTTCATCTTGTCAGAGTTTGTCGAAGCGTCTTTACCCCCACTCTGGTTCAATTCATTAATTTCGCCTATCTTCGCGAAGTCTGTTTCACACTACTCGATGCTCAATCGATCGCTAATGTTTACTATACGTAAATTACACTTCTTTATTGTAATTACAAAAAGAGCTATTCACTTTTTACTTATAGTAATTGCACTTTTCGCCACTTTGGCACGGTCTTTTAACCCTTTGTTCACCTTTATTTTCTACACCCTCTGGTGTCTTTCGTTTTACCATATCGTACATAATTTTCTTATAATTAAAATAAAACATAAAGTCTATCAATACTTGAAAAGGGTTGGTTACAGTTCAGGAACGGACAGGCTTGACACACACAAACAAAATACACGTGAACACAACGCTAGTAACAGGTGGGCCAGATATGCGTGTCCATGCAAGAATTCTGCGTTCCCTTTTTAAATACGATCCAGCTTGCAATCTGAACCATGTTTATTAATCAATATTTATTTCTTTCTATTATTTATTTAAATTGTTTTGGCAATGCACAATACCGTAAATGGTTGTACTGTTGCTATATATATATATATATATATATATATATATATATATATTGTAACCTGTCGTTGTTTAAAACATTCTTCGTGTTCAATAAATTTATTAGTGTTTGTTACAAAAAAAAAATATTATTAAAAATTATTATTATTATTATTTTTTTTTGAAAGTATACGTTGAAGTCTAGACGATGCCTGTCAAACGCGGTAAAATTCTAATTTGAATAATTATTAAGTAATTTTGCGTTCTATTGTGGAATCGATTCACCCAATGGTAGACTAACTGTGAGTCACCTTCTTCAATAAGTTATTTCAATTCTTACTATGTCTTCTTCCTGTTATTAAATGCTGAAATTCAGTAAATTATATTTATCGAATAAATAAAACTCTTTTGCTGCATTAACTCTTGGGTTTTTATTTAATTATTTGTTTTTAAATTTGAAATGTTACTTACCACATCGACTTTGTCTCTAGGGTCGAGAACTACAATCGTTAGTTGTGTTGAAATTTTTTACAACACTTATTCTAAGGTTCTTTGAACTATTAAAAAAGTCAGAAATGCCGTAGCGAAGTACAATACTTACAATTTGAATAGTTTGGCCAATTTTTTCTAATTTCTGATTAGCTAATTTGACTGAATTTTGGGGTCACATGACCTGATACTTCTTACAATACATGATTTTTTACACCCTAGTACATATTACTCTCTATTTGTTAAATAGTTTATCTTAATTTAATTTACAGCATGTTATTCTTTGTTTTATTACAATTAAAATGATACCAAATATGGCCTGTGTGTTTGTGTCATAATAAATGTTCTGTGTTTTTACAAAATGATGCTGTTTATCCCATTTGGGTCTTTTGACCATCACAAAATCATATTGTACTTTTGGAATTAGTCATTACCTTTGATTTGTTATGGAAAACAATCTAAAAGTGGCAATTTTATGGTTTATCTATATTAATTCCTAGTGTTTTACACTTTTGGTTAATTTATTTATTTTTTTAATAAGTTAATTTCTATGTTTAGGTGATTCATTGCTTGTCTATGTTTTGTTGTTTGTGTATTGCTCCTGATTATATTATTTGTTTTTTAGTTAATTTAAAAATCTTACAATTAAATACAACATTCCTCTGAAAATTACAAATTACTCTCCTCCTTCTACATTAACATTTTTTAACAAACCATTTAGTCCTATCCCATCCTTCCATGGCTAACATTTTTTAACAAATTTCTTCTAACATCCACATAGATTTTATAACATAGTTAAACATATAACATAACATAAGAACTGATTATTAATATTTAAATTATTTCTGTCATATCATCTGATATGTTGCTTAACTACTAGTTCCATTCAATTTGACTAGTTATTTACTATAGTAATTAGTTAATAAGCCTTAGGTATTATTTTGTTTTTATATAGTATCCAAGTCACTTTTTCACAATAATTTATTACCTTTTTATCCGTCAGTGACTTCGTTCAGCGTTTTTTATTTAGACGCGTTTCGTGACATGTGTCACATCTTCAGTAGTCCTCGTCAAAAGTTAAAATTCACGTAAAACACATAAAAACACATTTGCACATATTTACAAAATTACAATGACGACACACACATAACACAATGTAACTACGGCTTCGCTGGACCGGTCCGACCGCGCGTGCAGTTGCCGAGCCACTAATTGAACTAAGTCAATCCTTATCACCAGTCATTACCGTCATGCGCGATTATATTTAGGGCTGTATCATATAGTGAATGAGATTGAAACCTTAATTGTTCGTTTAGTATACTGTTATTGTTGATATTCTTGTCTTTAAATGATTTATAAATCTCAAACTCCTCGAGAGCGTCCATTAACCTACCCTTACCGCATACATGGATTGCTTTGAAATTGGTATTGAAATCTGTGTAATTATGGTTATGCAATATTAGATGGCGTGCATAATTAGATTTGGTCTTGTCTAAATCATTCCTTGGTAGATGTTCTTTGTATCTTTTCAAGAAAGACCTGCCAGTTTGACCCAGATAGAAACAATCACAATCATCACATGACATCCTGTAAACACTTGTTTTCTCTTCTAACGGGAATGGTTGTTTTATGCGTAACAAATTAGATATATCATTATTTGTTTTAAACGCGACTTTTATATTGAATTTAGAGAACACATTGGATATAATGTTAGGTAAAAGGCTACCGGACACTGTCGTTATATACTTTTTATTATTATTTTTATTATTGTTAACTTTATTATCATCGATGGTATTATGGTGGGATCTAGTTTTATATAGGTGTCGCTTAAGAAGTCTATCTATCATCGAACTCTTGTACCCATTCGCTACTGCTATGTGCCTTATTATATCCAATTCGTCCTGAAAGTCCTTTTGGTTAAGTGGAATCGTTAATGACTGGTGATAAGGATTGACTTAGTTCAATTAGTGGCTCGGCAACTGCACGCGCGGTCGGACCGGTCCAGCGAAGCCGTAGTTACATTGTGTTATGTGTGTGTCGTCATTGTAATTTTGTAAATATGTGCAAATGTGTTTTTATGTGTTTTACGTGAATTTTAACTTTTGACGAGGACTACTGAAGATGTGACACATGTCACGAAACGCGTCTAAATAAAAAACGCTGAACGAAGTCACTGACGGATAAAAAGGTAATAAATTACTTAGGTACTAGTGTTCCCTAAAAGAAATAACATTGTTTATCACCAAAATAATTGGGATTCAATTATTTACCTGGCTTATAACTTATGACAACTATGGTCATCAACAAGATTGATTATTACGATAACAAAATTATTCTGAAAAATAAAAAACAATAATAAGCTTAATGCTTCATGTATGAATAGGTAAGTACCCTTGGTTATTAAACATTATTAACCTTCGAAAAATGTTTGTACTCATTTTATATTTCTCACTTTTGTGTTTCTTCACTCTCTTTTTTTTCCTCTACACTTCACTTTTACATTTGAAACTTCACTTTTTTTTTATTGTAGTTTACACTGGTATCACTTTTCCTTATTTAATAAAGTTCAAAATACTGTTTCCTTATAAGGTAATTTACATAAAGTTTTCTTATTAACTAATGTATTGTACTTCTTAGTTATGTTGGTTTCTTTATTTCTTTTAATTTTTTAAGTTTATTATTACTTTTTATTATTATTATCATCTTTTTTCCGATTGGGTTTGTCTTACGTTTACTCCTATGGGCTCATCTGTTTCTGTCACGTTACAATATATAGTAGTTCAATAAGTTTCTACCAGTATTATTAAATAATATTATATATATTATCAAATATAATTACTTCTGCAAGTAGTTGGGTTTTATATATATATATATATATATATATATATTACAACGATACAAGTTGCATATATCTATATGTAATTTAATTTGTATAGCCCCACGTTCTTTGGGAGCCAAATGTAACAAGTTATATATCCTGTGCAATTTAATTGGTACATTAATTGAACTCATACACTTTATATAACATTACTAACAACTTGTATGTGTATTTAAGGTTCAGGTGTAAATATAATAAGAGTATTTTTATTATCATTATTAAAAACTCATATTTATTATTTATTCATCATTTAAAATTGTTCATAAACATCATTAACTTGTCGGTCACGATATTGCTCATTATTTAATGTTCATATTTTACGATATGCAACATTACACATATTTAAAAAATTCTTATATCTAAACATGTTAAATAATTTTTATTAATTTATTATAAAATTAAAATATTCTTATATTGAAATAAATTATCTTATCTCAGATCTGACCTCTACTCGTTCAGTCTATACCAATGTTTTGACTCCAATTTAACTTTATATTAATTTCTTGTAGACTGGCTTTTGTTTTAATATTCAACTTTAAATTAATCTTTCTATACTTCAAATATCTAGTCACTTTACTATTTATTTTGATCATAAACTCTACTCTCTTTACTTTAAATTCTCTTTCATTTATTACTGCTTTTATATTTATTATGCGATCGCTCATTCTTACGACTAAACATTTATTTATATTTTAACATATTATTACTAAATATAAACTTTCTTTGTTTCAATTTACTGTCTTTTGAAATCGTATTTATGAGCTCTTTTGTTTTTATAAATCATTTAAAATGTATTAAGCATGTCACCTCGATTTCTGATGATCTTACGACTGTTGTCCGGGGTCCAGCGTTGTCTAGAGTTAATCTTCCATTCCTCTTATCCTGGCGTGGTCCTGGATACGTCTAGGGTCCATCGTCGATCTACGGCATGTGTTCCTGGATACGTCTAGAGTCCAGCGTCGATCTACGGCAGCTTTCCTGGATACGTCTAGAGTCCAGCGTCGATCTACGGCAGCTTGTGTTCCTGGATACGTCTAGAGTCCAGCGTCGATCCACAGCATATTTCCTGGATATACTCTTGGTAGACTAACTATTGCTGTATTTACTTTTCCCGTAATATTGTTGTGACTTTAACAAACGTTATTTCGTTTGTTACTGCGACTTCTAATAGAATAATAAAAATATAAACTGTTTTGCCGACGGACAGCATGTCCGGCTGCAACTGAGTCTTGAAATGAAGAGTAGGGTTTTTGGTCGAACCCTTAATTTATACCCTCTCGAGATTCCGCGCTAGTCGGCTCTAAAATCGTCCTGTCGATACCTGCGTATCTCGTGACAGCCCCCACTACCGAACCTTTTCATCTATTTGCAATTATTAGCAAGTAGCACTGTTTTGCACAGAATCGAGATAGCACAAATCGTAGCTACTTCGATTAATCACTCACTATATTAATTTGAGCGTCTTAGGGTAATTTGCGTATTTTTTAGCACGTTTATTTTGCACTGTCTTCACATAACGTGTTCTATTAACGTCATCTTTTCACTGGGGATAACTATAACTTTTACCCACACTTTGGTGCCTTTGGTTTGATCATACATTAATTACAGTGAATTAAAACAATTATTTTATTAATTACTTGGGGCAGGTTGCTGAGTTTCTTGTCTATGCCTGCTTCACTCACGCACACAAGATACACGTGTAACACACATACAATTGAGCAGGTGTTCACTGCGTGTCTGCACAGGTTACTTGCTTCCCTAATCTAACAACGAAACACTTCTGCAATCTCAGACCTGTCCATTTACCCGTAACTTATACAAATTATACAAAATTTACATTTATTTAAATAAATGCCTAATACAGCTATGGCTGTATCGTTGCATTATATATATATATACATATTTTATATATATAGTATACTTTATACTATGAGTTCTACTTGTCAACTCCTGTTTCAATTTGTCTACATTTGCCTTCATACACTACATTTTTTATTATCTTGTCTTTGTATATTTAATTCATTATGATTCTAATGTCAATTCTGACACACTGTATTCGTCAATTATTTTTTCATTATCAATTCTATTAGCCGTATCGTGTTTTAATTTTTCTGTGTTTGTATTCATGTCATCATATTTGTTTTACTTTGTATTTGTCTATCTAATTAGCTATCTGTCTGATTAATTCTATTAATTAATTTTTTTATGTTATCAACTCTATTAGTCAAATCATTTTTCAATTCACCTGAAACTGTCTTCATCTAATTATGTCTTCATATATTTACTTCAATAATTGGTTGGTTAATGTTACAAGTGAATGCTTCTTTTTGTCTCTTTTTGTTATATGGCATTTCTTGACATCCTCCCTTCGTCTACCTAAATTATCGTCTGTTTGATTAATAGTATGAGTGAGCTCCTCTTTTTGTTTTTCAATACTACGTGTCAATTTGGTAAATTTCTCATTTTGTGCCTCTCTGCTATGTTTCATCTCCTCTCTGATATGCTTCATTTCATCTTTCACCCCCTTTTTTGACAATTTTTAATTTAACAATTAAATTTGACACAGGTTAATCTGTATTAAGTGGTTTCCATTTTCTGCTCGCTTTCTGCACATGTGCTCACTTTACCTGCTTTTAGGAACAATTTCCTATCACAAGATCAAGAACGTGATCGTCATCTCAACCTGGTGAAACCTCTCAGAGAGGGACAATTTAGTCTCTGGGTCACCAGAAAATCTTTTGTGTTAAAGGAATCCCCAATAGTAACCGTATTTGCATTCGAATGGGTCATTTCTTTCCTCAAATCCTAAATCGCAGAACAAAGTAAATGTTATTAACAATTTAATATATTTTATCGTTATTTTAAATTGCTTTGTCATTGTGATTATATAGGCGGCTTCATAGTTGGTTATGGAAATGATAGTCCACATCATAGAGACTTTAGTATTGTTCACTGTATGCACTTTAAAAGTCAACGTTACAAAATTCTTAATAAATTTACTTACAATAAATATGTAAATAACATTTTAAAATTGTGTATGTGTAGATCGTTTGTTAAAGTATTGATTTACAGAAAAACTGAACTTATTGTTTTTAGAATCCGTATTCAGCGTAGTTGTTTTATCGTCTATAATGTAATAATGACGTTTGAAACAGAATTGAAAGTTATTAATAATGCGATTGATTAAAAACTTTAATATTTACTAATAGAATGCAAGTGTTAATGCTTAAGTGATATAGCTAACATAAAGTAATACTAGTCAATTTCACAATTTAAATTCAGGCAAAATTACTTCCTGGTAAGTAAATAAATAGGCCTAAAAAATATTACCAAAGTATTTATTTTAGAAGTAAATACTGTACACTATTTCAATAATAGTGATTGGGTATGTTGTTGTTGATAAATAAGAGCAACTAAGAACATGTTGTGATGTAGGCATTTTAAAATACATTCAATTATAAAGGTTGAGGTGGCCCGGGAATTCGATGAGGAAGACGGAGGTTGAAATAAACCTGGATGAGGAAGTTTTGAGAATAAAGCTGGATGAAAGAAGAAAGAGAGGCAGGTAAAAACGTCAATGGATTGATGATGTAAGGAATGATCCCAAACTATTTGGACTGAGGAGACCATTGGAGAAGGCTTCTGCAGGAGGTCAATACTCATGAATGAGTTGTAGCACCAGGAATAATGATAAAACTACATACTGGGGATTAAATGTAGTTAAATTATTTGATTTAAATCTATTAACGATGTACATAATAACATAAATAAGTATGAGTAAATAACATAATTTAATATTCATGGATTAAACTTTTGTGTATTATTTGTTGTGTAGTATCTAGTTTTCGCTAGGCTGAAAATTGTGTAGGCTTGTAGCTACACAATTCAGCACGTTCACTACATTTGGTGGTGACAACACTGGTTTTTGATTTAAAAAATTACAAAAAAATTCTTAGCACAAAAAATATATCTAGTGTAATAGAACTAAGTATCTCCAGAGTTTCGACTGGTATCAATTTTTTCTGCTATCTTGGACCAGGATGAGAGAGCTAAGTCTCGGACTGTTCTGGAAATATACCGTTTCACCCCTGTGGTTAATGAATTTGGGGAAACCTAGCTCAGTGAGGACGGAGCAAAGGGCAACGGCGTTCCGGGGAGGGGATGATAGTTTGCGAGTGCAAAATATATTGTATGTTGTACGCGTACTTGTGTTTTGCTTCTTGCTTCTATGGACTCTGGTTAACACCTGTCCCCGCGTTAGTCCATGAACATATCAAGACAACCAAACGTGAACTTGTAGCTGACAGGAATTGGCATATTTCCTCTTGTCGAAGATAACACTGGTCTAACGTCCTAATCTGTTTGAATGTAGTGCCATACCTTCTACTTTTTCTAAATCCTACTGTCGTTATTATTAGTCTGACGTGCATATTTCTGTTGACTAATAGTGTCGGGTACCTACTTTAGTCTCAATGTGCACCGCCTCGAATATCTGCCTGTCTACGGGAGATTCGGTACTGGTTTTGTATTTCTTTCGTAAAAGCTAACCTCATTTTCACCATGCTATATCCATTGCTTCCACCACTTCCTTCCATGTCTATTACTGCGTTCTGTATTCTAGTAGTTTTCGCCGAAACGTGTATCGCAGTGTTCGAGACTCGTTCATTTTGGGCCGAATGTTGGTGTGACTTAATAGTTAGTTATCAATTTGAGTGGATCGGTCTTCTAAAAAGATAGGAAGCAACCTATCTATATCCACGATCTCTATGGGACTTATCTACCACTGCGGATGGTCTATGGTGAAGAGGATGTTCTGATCTGTTGTGCTCTGTTCCCTTTTATCCATGTGTTTAGATAACACGCGTTTAGAAAAAGGTCTAAATTGACAAAATGGGAAGAACGTGATTATGAAATCATTTATCAGTGTCAGCTAGCACATTTCAATCAACAGTAATACTGCTAATTTATCAGAAGAAACAAAACAGGGTTTAACTACCTGTATTTGTATTGTATTTCGAATTAACAATAAAATCATGTAAACTGTAATTCAGTCTAATGTTCCTTCTATCAGGAAAGCTGAAAATCTTTGTGTGTCTTATTTCTGTAAAAGTACTAACCGGACACAATATTTATTAAAATTATTATTAAGTGTGATTATTATAAATAATATTTATTCCAGGAAAATGTCTCATTTAATTATCTCTAGTGGCACGATTGCTGATCAGGCAAACGAGGCAGTAGTTAAACGTATTAGCAGAGGGCAATTAACAGTAACTTTACTTAAACTTAAAGTCACGAGTAACAAAAATTTTTAGGGCGTCACATTAATGAATTCAAGTCACGCAACATCTAGTTCACTTGATCAGTGTACATAAGTTGAATGAACACTAGTTTAAAGTCATCTTTTATTTTTGACAGCTGTATAGTCAATCACAAACGTGAAACTACGAACAAGTAGTTTATAGTAAGACATTAACACTCTAAAAGGAAATCTGATGGCATCACGAAATATATAATAATTATGTGTTATACAAATAAATTTGTCGGATGTGTCAACTTGGAGAAGAATTGAGACTGAAAACCTGCTATAGCTATGTGGCTTTTAAGCCATAGGTAATAATAAAACAATATCATTTTGCGATTTTTAAAATTATGGACTCAAGCAAGTACACGTTTAGAGTTTAGTTCAGTTAGAGTTTTGTAGAGTTTTGTGAATTAAAGTTAATTATTTTCAAGTGAATTAGGCAGTAGAGCGGAGGATCATAGTTTCGACTCATGATGAGGTATAGACCACGGATAACAGGAAACAAATATAAATATTTCTAGGTGGCCGGAAGAATAGTGTTCCATAAAATTTATAACCAGGCCGAAGAAAAACAAAGATAAAGAATTTTAGGGTAGATATGTAGAGTATACTACTTGCTTACGTGACTTAATAACGGGACTGATTATCAGGAAAACTAGAAATAATTCTAGATAAAAGCACTATCAAATATCTCTGGAAAAGTAGGATTATACAAATCTGATGTAAAAGGCATAAATATAAAGAATTTTTAATATTAAATACTTTTATATAAAAGTTTGTACTTTAAATAAAGTAAAATCTTTCCGGAAGCTGAAAGTTTGTTTACACCAGAGAAAACTGGATACATTGGATACGACTCTATATGGTGTTGGGCTAAGCGAAGAATTCAGGACAAAATGAGTAACACTGGTCGTGTGGTTTAAAATGAAAGTGAGTTTAGTGGAACGGAGTTGCCATTCCGGAGTTTGCGGAAGACAAGGTACGTTAAATACATGCTGAGTTTTATATATTGCACATTCCACTGAGATCACCAGGACAAGCAAAGAATATTTATTTATTATCGATTTTCAATAGATAACAGATTATGGGAAGTAGATCGTACGGCGGAAGAGAATTTCATTCCATAAATTTGTGCACATTACAGAAAAATAATGCAATTAATTCAAATTAAAACAAAGACATTTTAAAATATTATACTGTATTAATGTCTTAGAAATTGCTGAAAGTAAAGTTGAAGAGCAAGTGACAAATTAGAAAACAAGCGAATAAATCAGGTAGTTCACGAGCCTGCTAGTATTATTATTTGCCAAAGGTGAATAATAAGATGTAAAATATTATATGATACTACAGTTGTTATGGCTGCTGTATCAACACAGACATGTGGCAATGAGTCTCTGCATCCTGTTAGAAAGGGAATATTAGATGCAATTTAAGTTTCAGTTTAAAGAGAAAGTGGTTTTGCTTCCAACTTTAAAACTATCAACTACGAATTACTAAAGTAATTCCCCTTATTGTGTTTGTGTTAAAAGTCGTGGATTTAACGGGAGTTGTAGAAGCAAGTTCACTTGCTTTTAACCTATTTATCCATGGAATTCTTTCCAGTAATTTGGAAACAAAAAAAGAGCAGTTCATTCCTACGTTTTCATTTCTGTGCAAACGATTTCAAAAAACTGATTAACTCAGAAATTAATGAAAACAAGGAATTTTGTCATCATATTTAAACGTACTGTAGCGGTGCCACCTTTAGCTGGCCTGAAATCGATTTTTCAGCGTCGGGGCTTAAAAATGACGCTAAGTATCAATGCCACATTTGAAATCGTAATTTTTAAATCCTAGTGGAAAAACTAATAACAAATCTTCAAATGATTTTGAACAATTACTGAAACCTTTAAAATGTTATTGAAATATGAAAATCTAAAAGTATTTGTAAATGCATGATAATGGTACGTCACAACAACAACAATAATAATAATAATAATAATAATAATAATAATAATAATAATAATAATAATAATAAGAAGAAGAAGAAGAAGAAGAAGAAGAAGAAGAAGAAGAAGAAGAAGAAGAAGAAGAAGAAGAAGATTATCGAATTCTATTTGAACAATAGTAGAGTAGATAGAAAATTTTTGGTATTTAATTATTTGGAAAACGATGATTCAATAGGATCGCAACCAGCTTTTCTTCAGGAAGGGGGGGAGAGGCGTTAGCAGGTTCAGTGGGGATTAAAATATTTGTGACTATAACTTCAAAAACTAAAAGAAAGGTAACTCGTTATTTGCTACTTGTTTTGTTGAAATCAAAAGGTAAGTGTAAAAACATAAGGCATTCATTATTAGATATTAAACATTTTTAATAGTCATGAAACAATAAAGACGATAGCTTAAATTACAACATAAGTAAGCGATAAGCGAAACCAGATACTTTTTATATCTTCTGCAGACAGTGATAGCGTTACATGTTTTCTGTATTTTTTTTTAACTTTGCCCTAGTGAGTAGATATCTGTAGATATCTCCATCAAATGGAATTAAATCGATACTCTGGGATTGCACAGAAACCAATTAGAGTCTCATAAATTGGGCAATAAAAATCCCCAAAAACAAACACTTGAAAATCGCGTTACGAGGACTCAAGTACGTTGTTGGGCATAAATTTTTTTGAAGTTTCCATATACGTTAATTTACCAGTAGTCTTTGTATACTGTGCGGCGCGTAGCGTTCTGTCTTAGATTTACGTATTGTTACGCAATTACAGAACGTTCTCGAACAATAGAGAGTGTCGTCGTTCCACATGTTTCTCGGCTATTTCAGCATAGCTCAGCTGTAATGTTTGTATGCGTATATACTGCTGCTTTGAAAAACAATTACGTGACACTTATCATGCGTCAACAATCAAGACTATTACACACCGCACCGGTCGGTGCACTGTGTTCAAGGCCAGATATTGCCACTGTTTCTAGTGGATTGGAGATGGTCTGGAATAAGCACTTGTTTAAGACGTCATCCAAAAAGTGACAGATTATTCTGGCGTCTCAGTGGGGCATAAATATAAGCACGCAGCGGCGATCAGTTCAGTTTATGTCGGGCGATTTACTGAGTGCGTCACAAGTGGTTATTAGTGAAAAGTGATTATTGTGCGGGACTCTATTAGTTGGCATTATTATTGCGTGTGGACAAATTTTATTTGAATCGTACGAGTATAATCTTGTTGAATAACTTGTTGATTACAAACCCTTACTTGTGATTAATTAAAACTGGCAATCAGTGACTTAATTGTTGTCTCTATTTTGTTTTCTAACGTTACCATATAACGATCAGTGGTAACAATATTTACAGGAGAACGCATAGGTTTCAACTTTTTATTAATCATGTTGTTTTATAAATTTTAAAAATAAACCACTGCATTAAGAATATGATAAATTATTAAATTGAGAAACGTATGTACAAGAATAGGCTTACCTGTGTGGTTTTGAATAGGAACAATAAACTTTTCTATATATAATTTTCTAGATGTGGATACTCTGAAGATAGAATAAACATTCGAAAAGACGTAATTCCTGATTATCGCTTGTTAAGAGGACTTAATTTAAACAACTGGGATACAAAGTTTAACCATTCTTAAACAGCTAGACAATTGGCAATGTTTACAGGAAGCAATATCATACTGCCAAGACGGTTATAGCGTACCATTACTTAAGACGTCCGTACTCACGGAATTAGTCAATCCGACTTACAAGATTACGTTTTTTCGGCACATTTCTTTCAATTTTGGTCATTGCATTTTGTCTTCATACTTCTGGAAAGAGGTAACCCTTACCCCCCCCCTGTAACAACAATTATTATTATTATTATTATCAACATACAATTATTTATAATATTTAATAATTATTATTTTATTCTCAAATAATTTTTTGACAGCCTGAAAACATTTACTTATGCAAAGTTAAAATTTTACTTTAGTGTCGTTCTTATGACCAAACAAAACGCTTGTTGTTCAATACACACTGGAATTTCGGAATCGATCACTCTAGGTCTCACATAGATGACGATAGATGTAGTGCCAGTCGAAAACATGTACAAAAGAAAAACAATGAACATGGATATTAAACGTGAGCTTCCAAACATTATGGATCGGAAGTTGTGTAAATTAAACAAGCATGGAAGATAAGAAACGTTCATCTGTAGTAATTTATAACTAAACGCACCCCTTCACTGTGTTTTGTTTAGTACGACACGACAGATAGTTGCGGTAATGCAGCCTAGTACGCTTACAGGTTTAATCAGTGGCGTTATTGCTTGCTGTTTAAACACTGTATCGCTCTCTTCAACGCATCTCGCTTTCATTAGTTATACGTTCCCTTTCTTGAAAATATGTTTAAAATTCAAAAGTACTTAATTTACCCATTTTCCCAAAACCAATTTTAAACGAGTACACTTGTATGAGACTAACTCCCTTCTACAACTTTGCCACACTTAAAATTTAATTGTAAAGTAGTTTATAAATCTTTAGTAATTTTTAAAATTCAATTATCAAGTAGTTGGTGTATAATGTTACTCCAAAGGTGAATGGTATGTTGGCGCTTCATCGGTATAACTAATGCCCAGAGCTGGGGGCAAGACACGTAGTCTATATTTTACCCGTACTTGCATAAAACTTACGTTAATCCTATTTTGTAATCACGTTATTACTATTATTAACCCTGCAACTGTGGTAACGAATTACTTCATTGTGCGTTCTGACTTTAATAAATACACTGATTGTTTATTAACAAAAATGATAGTTACATTATGCAGTTAGTCTACGTTAGATTAAATTTGATTTCCTTGTAATCATATCTATCAAAATGTATAAATCATTATAAACATTTTGCTTTATGTGTGGTATACCAGACTTACATAAATGGCATTTAATTATTTTATACGATTCTTTTAGTTTTCCCTGAAATATCAAATTGTCTCATCGCTACTAAATATGTTTCTTTGACAATTCTCGTGCGACGTTTAAATTCCACAAATCTCACTTT
The DNA here is from genome assembly GCA_034769895.1 of Magicicada septendecula. Classification (NCBI taxonomy): domain Eukaryota; kingdom Metazoa; phylum Arthropoda; class Insecta; order Hemiptera; family Cicadidae; genus Magicicada; species Magicicada septendecula. The sequence goes on from CM068368.1 coordinate 273,324,576, forward strand.
AAGCGTAGCTTTGATTATTTGAAGTCTATTAATATGAAAATAATATAATAAAAACTGAAGATTTAGGGTTATCTACAAGGATATATTCCGAATTTACTGATGAGTTTTTCATGTACTATTAATTGCGCTGTGCCTCTTCTACACAATAAACGAAAAATAATTTGGCATACATCTGATTTTTCTTTCTTATCTTCTTAAAATGTTATTTAAATTTGAATTTGTCGTTTAAAATATACCAGTCGTCTTCCGTATTATACACGTAAGCCTAAGTGTATTCAACGAGCGTGGAAGTATTCAAATGGTATAAATTCCAATACCAAAGATCATTATCCATATTCAGATAAGTAAAGAGTTACGGTATTTCAATTATTTTATAACAAAACTCGTAAATTTCATGTTTTTGTAAAAATAGTGCTTTTATTATCATTAATAGTAATAATGTTATTGTGACATTGCATATATGTTTGTGTGTGTGTGTGTGGGTGTGTGTGTGTGTGTATTGCAATGGACATTTTAATTGCATATAGAATGAATCAGAGAATAAAGCATATATATATATTGCGACGATACAAATAAATATTTCGCATAGGATAGTTTTGTGTGTATAAATTAGGCACAAGTCTATATTGGAGGTGTAGAAAAATTATTTATTGATCACACAAGTAAATAATTGTTTATATGATATATTTAAATTAACAAAATGTCATGTATAGTATTTTATTAGTTATCAAAGCGTTTATATAGTTCAGTTTTGGTAAATTTTACTTGAACGTAGAATTCCTTTACACTAGGCGTGACGTCACTCGCTCCGCCGCTCGCTCCTCTCTCTGCAATAACCGCCGCTCTCCGCTCTCACGCTCTCTCTGTCCGCGCTGGAGTTCGCCGAACAACTGATAACACTGATACTGCTTTTACGCACAAATTTTCACTTTCCGAATCGTTAGTTTTCTCGCTCAAAATTGGTTATTATTAATTATTGATTGTTATTAATTATTGATTCTCGGGTGATAATCAGTGATAATTTTAAAAGCGGTGTATAATGCTTACACCTTCCGGCTATTCTTGAAGTGTTCCGCGTTAATAAGGATTTACAACGGTACATAAATCTCCGGAAGCGGAAAATCTTCCACTAACACGTAATAACACTTAATATAATATAATTGGTAGTTCACCCGCTTTGTTCTAGTCGACAAACTCGAAAACACACGTTCACTATGCAACGGCTTCCGATGAACTGCCTCGAAGTACACATGACAAGCGACAGATCTGACTGAATTTAGGGGCTTCTGATTGGTCAATCAACTGTCTACGTGGTAGACTGGACAAAAGATAGAAGCGTTGCAGGCGAATCTTTGTACAAGTCTGCGAGAGCCTGCATAGATTTTATCTAGACATTTTATTACTCTTCAATTGATAAGCGTGAAAAGTTGAGTTTTCAATTACTAAAAAACCACATTTAAGAAATAGCTGAGAACAACTGAGTATAGAGAAAATGTAGCTATTTTCATAAGTAATTCACTGTCCAAGTCTCATACCGATCGGTTAACTAACGCGGAAGACATAACAACGAAGGTTCACCACACGCGAACGTGCGCACATATTCACAAACAAAGTACATGACATTATAGAGCAAAAATTTACAAAGAACTTGGTATAACATAAGTCCGTTGTTAGTGACTGAATGTATGTGTTTTTAAGTAAACATGTTTTATTGCCCATAAAATCGATCCTAAAATATTTCAAGTTTATTTCAACACGAATTGCTCTATTTCTGAGCGTTCTTGTACAGGTAAATCTCAAAAATTTACCTAAATCTCTACTTATTCATACAGCGCCTGTATATGCTGTCATATGTTTCATTATCTGTTACATTCCATACAATTAAAATGTATATTACATATACATCTCGACTGGGTCAAAATAAAGTTTTTCAAAATAAAAACTACTCTTTAACTCAAATTTAACCATTCAAAAACTAAACGTGCGGAAATAGCATAAATAAACAACCTTTCCATCTGTCAAAATCAAAACCTCCCGCACACATGATGATAAGTAAAGTATGCGTGCACCTTATTGCTTAAGAGGTTTTTTAATATATTGTTTACATCCTTCATTTATTTAATTAGTACATTTATATTATAATACGTATTTTTAGATTTAGGTATAATTCTTTATTAAGATTATTTATTATTAATTTGTGTATTTTAGTGCTGATAATATTTCCAAAGAAAGTATGCCTGAAACTTACCTATAATTTTATTTCTTCGTTAATCCGCTATAATAAATGTGTTCTACTTACTTACTGGGGTAAGGTAAATGTTCCATTACAGAGTCGCACACGCGCACTGCAATCGCGGCTATGTATCATTACGCACCATTTCACTGCACTTAAAGTCTAAAAATACTGAAAACTAACATTTTTCATAACGTTGTTTATCCACTACTTTACAATATTCAAACCTGCAACCTCTAATTATTCATATAGCTTTCTTATATTCTATCATAAGACACTATTGTTTTCTACATTTCATATATAATGAGAATGTCTATTATTTTATATATATATATATATATATATATATATATATATATATATATATATATAACGAGAGAGAGAGAGAGAGAGAGAGAGAGAGAGAGAGAGAGAAATTTTGTACACTATTCGTGAGAGCATAGTGTTGAAATCGGGAGTCGAAACAGAAATAAATATACTACGATACGTGTGTTTTTTGCTTTTCAAATATGTTCTTCCGACTCGTCGTTTGTGAACGAGAATCCTGGTATCCCTTCATCCCTGGTGTTTGCATACCAGTCACGTACATGTTTCACCAAACACTGATAAAATTTACGTTCATGACTGTGTCATTGTCTCTTATTATCTATTAACTTTATGAAACAATCTGTTGCATCAGGGCGAAAATCATCCATAGAAACGTCGGTTTCAAGTCGCACATGTTACTACAAATTATTGATGTTTACGAAAGACCAAATCTCATTTCTATTACTTTTAGATATACTGCATCTCACTTCATGTTTCTTGCCCCAAAATTTCTGAATTACGAATAAAAATTAAAACGTTCCTGAGAAATTGAATTAAGATACCATACACTGATTACTTAAAAGTCTAATATAGGCTACATGGTAATTAATAAACTAACATAGAAACAACTAACACATTAACATACTAAACGAAGACAACATTACGACTACTAGTTTTAATTATTTAGTATAATTACTATAATCTTTTAGTATAATTGTATTAGTATAATTTCTAACCTATCAGAAAGAGATTATCTAAACCAGAAACTTGCTGAGATTGAAAACTGGAATCTAGTATGTTCTAGAAAGATCGAGCAGAATGTTTTGTTCGTACCTTTTGTTTGTTTGTACGTGACCTTTATGTGTCTAGTATGTGAAAAGGTTGAGTAATATACTGTGTTGTGTGCACGTTTTTGTGTTAGCGCGAGTTGTATGTGAATTACAGTGGCAAACGCTGAAGAACAAGGTGATTCCACGTCAACAATTCAATCGATAAACGAGCATCCATGCCCTTCAACTTCAACAAACAAAAAACCGGCTGCGGAGAGCATGGGGGAATATCGAGTTAGCAAAAGAGCTGCTCTATATTGTCATTTAGGCTCCCGCAGCGGTGTCATTTCTGTTTGTGAAGTCTTCATCCAGTATGGATCGCGTCAAAAGTGTCTTGTACGACAACGTTTCACTCATACTTAATACGTATCCTTAGGTATATCCTCCAATAGATCTGAGGATCTCATTGTAATATAAGTGAAACGTCGTACAAGCGATTTTCGACGCGGATCATACCAAAAGAAACTGCAAAAATTAAAGAAGAATTGCTCCGCCAAGGTAAATATACATATAAATATGTGCTTTTTCAAACTTTTCAAACGCGAAAAAATAAAAAAAAAACTGAAAAAACTTATTTGAATCCTAATTCTTTATAGCAAAATCTCTCTTACTCCAACTCCATAGAAGCAACATTTACACGTTGAATCAGTTCACTCGCCACTAGACCCTGAAGTTCTCACTTCTGATGTGTCCCATGTCACACCCATTTTGTTTTCTGTAATTTTGTAGATGCCGCTGTGTTCGTTCTGGAAAATAACACAAGTGCGTTTTTTAGTTTCTTCTTTGAGAGAATCTTATCATGTGTCATTTATAATCCGATAGAGTGACCGTATATATTATGGTGCGTACATAACCCCTTAGATGCTATACTAGAATGACCGTCTTTGTGCTTTGTCACTTGACAAAAATTATGTATCGTGATTTACGAAGGCAACTGTTTGTTGGCAAGTACATAACAGCAGTTAGTAAGCCCAGAAACAATATTCTGTATAACATGAGTTGTGGTTTATGTTTATATATATATTATCATTACGCACTATATTACTTTTTTATCCCATAAGTAAATTGTTTTATATGTTGTTAGTAAACTTGATCAATGTTCAAAATATGAAATGGATTGGCGTGTTCAGACCGGGTACACTAATGTCAAATTGTATGATTTTTCTGTAATTTTATAAATATCGTGTCCTTAGATTTTTATTTTAAATTAGCATTAACTAAAATATCTTAAAATTTAATATCTTATTGCTTTTCTTCTTATTTTTCTCTCACCTGTCATCAGTTTAGGGCAGTTGGAATTCGTAGAGACTAATTTAAATATTGAGCGGTTATAGGTTTGTCCAAATCTGTAAATCAAGTAAGTTTATGAAGAATATTTCTTTCATTGTAAGTTCATTTCCAATACCTATGGTAACATGTGTACGTGATACGTTTGTTAAATAAGATCTTCAGTTCAAGTTATGTATCACAATTTGTTTAAATGAAAAATACATGTTTGTGCCAATCATATAAGGAAAGAATTAATTTAATTACTTGTGCTTAAAATACTCTTGTAATGTGAAAAATTATATTATATTTTCCGTACCTGGAATATATTTTACATACCGGTAGTAGAAACGTTATTCAATTTTTAACGGAACGCTGGAAGAATATTTTATAGTGATTGGTTGAAAAAGGGTTTATTAAGTAACAAAAATCCTCCCCTTCTGTATTATCTATATTGTATATATATGCCCCTCTTTGTGTATACACAAGGAACGATGAGCCTCGCCCTTTACAATTCTGCGTCATTATTAAATTTCTGTAATATGCTTTCAGCGTCTCTTGTTATAGACGTAATGTTGTTCGATTCAAATGTTGCTGCCGTATACATCTTCACCTCGAGAAATATAAACAAATAATCGGAAGCCGCGCTTATGTTACAACAGTATTATACGCTCCTGTGTTCATAAATTATAACCAACTCCCGCAATAACTTTTCAGTCTTACATGTTTGTCATCCAATATAAGTTAAATACATCACAGGTGTTTATGTTTTGCGTGATTATTCTGCTTCGTTAGTATCAATTCTGTATATATATAACTGTGTTTAGAACTTTCTCTTCTGCTAAGTCTGTAAAAAGAAAACCTGTACGCCTCTATACTTTAAGTATAAAAGAAAGTGAATATTAAATGAGTCATATTGCTGTAAATCTAATATTATTTCTTAGAGGGACTTGTATACAATTATTTCATTCTTTACCATTGACAATGTAGCAGACACAATACAATTTAATGAATGTATTTGTAAATTGACAGTATTTGCGGATAATAAATAGAGAAGGTAAATTGTTTGTAGAAGTAGTTACGTTGCTTTTTTACAAAAATATACTGTAAAATATACTGTACAAGGCTACAAGAGTTTTATTAAAAATTCGAAATATTTTATTGGAATAATCCGGGTTATAAGTTTGTTAGCATTTTAAGTTAGGTTGTATGTTGTGGAGACTATAGCATGTACTGTGGATAAAATGTGTGTCTGACCTTGTTTTGAGGTTATTACTACTGAACAAAGGGCAATTCTTAAATTTTTGAGATCTTTTGATTTTGGGATTTTACAGTTGCCAATATGCATAGTGAACAATCGTACTAAACACGAGCAGGAGTACTGCAGATTGCATAAATTCAAGACACATTTTACATCTTATACAAAGAAAAATACCTTACACATTTTACCTACCTTAAAATAAGATTTTCACATTTTGCTTAACTAAAAATTTCAGTGATTTTTATCTTAAACAAAGGAGCAGTACCATACTTGAAATTCGTAAAGGGCATTTTCTCTCAACAGGCCTTACATTTGAAATAGCTAATATTAGGAAAGTCAAAATTTTAAGTCAGTGCCTGTGGGAATCAAAATTAACTAATACTGATATTGTCCTTGTCGAAGGGGGGAGAGGAGCAAGCGTACACAGGATGCTGTGTAATTAATAGAACAGAACATAACATAAGAAAAGTCCCCCATTTTTTAAAGTACAAATTTTTTTTATTACATACTTTTTGTTATAATTAGGTAAAATATGCATAAGAGACTTGTTTTCAATGACTTTTAACAGTTAAAATTGTAGAAAATATTTCCAACGCCTGCAAGTGCAAATGCATAACAAACTTGCTCGCGCATCCCTGGAGGACGACAAAATATATTAGATTTTACCATTTTATCCTGTCTTTTAAGAATATGAGTATTGATGCAACTGTTTATATCTCGATTTATTTACATTAATACTTTAATCACCAATTCACCAACGTCCAAATCTTTTATTTTCTATTATTCATAGTAATTAAATATTATAGTAAATATTTAGTTATGTTATTTATGACCATGAGACCTTGTGCAGATGTTTATTGCAACTGAGAAGTAATTATTTTTTTCTGATTATGACAGGTTCTAATTATGGAATTTTGTAAAATTCGTCTTACTTCGTCTGGCTACTTATTATAACAACATACTTATTTTCCTTTTTTATAATCCTATATTCTGTTTAATTATGTATGTAATAGAGTAAGCATAATAAGCATTATGGGAGGAAAATTGAAGTATTTTAACTTAGCTCTTTTGTAAATATATTACAACAACTTTTAAGTTAGTTGACAAGAATTTCTCTCCATATACGGTAGTTAAGTGACAAACGTTAGCTAGCAGTGTTGCCAGATTTATTATTATTTAAATGCTGCATAATTACGAACTCGTATTTCTAGTAAAAAAAATAAATTTTCTCCTACACTTGAGTTTCTAACTACTTGTCAACTCCAGGTACTTAGTCTAAAGGACTGAGAGGTCTAAAGTTTAGAAAATTTTAGTTAGTCTTCTCATTTGAATAACTATTCAGTCGCGTGTTGACTTCATGATAATTTTATAGAACATAGTAGCCTAGTTTACCCCCGTGCAATAAATTAAAGTCGCCAAACTGTAATAGTTGTCTCTACACCACAATAATCCCTGCAGTGTGTTATAAAATGGTTACCAGTGCCGCATAAGTTATTCAGTCAGTAGTGTTAAAGTTAACTGTATTCGTCATAGTCTACCGACAGTTGCAACACAATAATTATGATTATGGATCTTTATAATGAATGTGAAACCAACAGATAATTTATGGAAACAATTTTTTCTGGTTACCAAGTGATTTGATTTCAAATACATAGTTGCTTCAAGAGCTCTCTGAATTTACAAGACATTTTCAAATATTTTAGAAGTTGTAATTACCGATGTGACTGTTTCACAGATTTTGCATACGATGACATTAAATAATTTTAAAATATGGTGGTATGACAAATAATACTTGTAGTTTCGTTAATTTTTTCATAAACGTAAATAATAATTCAATTCGTTTATACCGTCGGTATCCTATTAGCGTAGTAAACGTTTTCCATAATAGATTTTATATCCTATATAATTTAAAAATACAAATTAAACAATTGAAACCCTGAAGATAATTAGATTTCGTTTTTATCAGATTAGAAACATTTGCGCCTATAAAATGAGTATACCTGAAGTTCTGTTTAACACTTGCAGCTGGCTACTAATCTGGATGTCCCGAGTTGAAATTCCTTGTAGCATCGCACAATCAATATGCATTTTCCAGTGCCCAGATCGACTCGCCTGTGGAAGCCAGTACCTAGGATACCATCGTGGCGTCGTGGCATCGTGAAGCGTAATGCCGGTCACATTGTCTTCCTTACATTCCGTACGGCTTAGTCTGTGGATATACTCTGTCTGGAACTACGAAAAACTTTGGAAGTACGGTAAGAAACCGCCATTACTAATGTCAATGAAATTAAAAATGTATTTTAAAGCAATATCCACGAATAGTGTGTTAACCACTTATGAGCAGTTACAAAATCAGGAGATATTTTATAATTAATTTAGTTTAGCGTTTATATGCCTTCTTGTAGCTGAATGGCAGGTTACTTCCAAACATATGTTTGTAGAGCAATTTTTACAGTCGCACTGAGCTTTCACTCAGCCCTAAAGGCCGATTGACTTATCGGCTGGGAATTAAACGTACTTAAAATGCCATCCACATTGCTCCAGTTGTTTACACTGAAACAATTAAACGAAATCTACAATAACCTAAAACGTATCAACTGTTCCAAACATTTGAAATTTTATTATCTGTTTGCAGTATATATGACAGCCTCACGTTGACAAGACAACTCTAGACACCGTAAACACAAAGCACGTCATATAGTATGGCCGCGTGGAAGAGATGCCTGATAGTCGCTGGTCTGAAAAGTTGATAGACTGGGTTCGACCTAGAGAGGTATAGACTCAGGAAATCACTGAACGAAGGCATACTCGCTGGGAAAATATGCTTGTAACGTGGTAATTGATACAACAAGAGCCTCTTGTGTTGAGGATATGAGAGACGACAGTAGCTGTAGATGACTCGTAATAGCAATTCTCTCCCAACGCATTTATTTTTTAAGTTGCTCATTAACTGTCAGCTTGTGTATTCAATCGTTCCTTAGAGAATTAATGCCATAGTATGTTTACGACAATTACGTCACGTCTACAGCCATCTATATTTTAGTTTAAAGTATCACAGAGAACAGCGATAATAATTTTAACAAGCAGATAATTTTGTAGATTTCTGTTAAATATATTTTCACTAATTTCCACTAACATAAAATGTGGAACAAATAAAAATCACATTCGCTATTTACTGATCATCAGTGAGAAAGCTGAGACAATCTTAAAAAATTATTTTCCATACAATAACTGTATTTCTGTAGCTTTTATTTATTGAAATGTTGCATAACTTTTTAAGGCATTGCTCTCCTACAATTTTGCTTTAGTATATGTGTCATATAAAGCTTCAGGTAAAAATTATAATAAAACTAGTCTCGTAATAGCGTTTAAAGGTATCGTCAAGTTTCGTATTATCATTGTACCTTATGCCTCTGTTACACTTTATGTCTTTATTACGAATGAGCAGACGTGTGTGAATTACGTGTCTGTAGGTAATGTTATTACATCGCAAAATGTCGGCATGTTAAATCTACATTCAGTACTCAAACCGGCTCCTAATAGGCATATATGCGTTATTTCTAATACAGATAAATTGTCCGTTTATCATAGAGTTTAGAAAAATATTACCGCCTGCTGTATCAGGTACACAATTTTGTGTACAATGTTATCTTAAAACGCTTTTGCGTTGTTCACTTCACGTTACAGGCTACATAGACCAGCAAGAGCTTGAAAAAGCATATACGCAGACAAAACAGCATGTAGACTGGTCTTTTCTTCACCGAGCTCTAACTACTAATGAACGAATTAACTTTCCAAAGGTACAGTTTTTAAACGTTTCTTCAAGTAAACCAATGACGCACTGATGTTTAATGCATTCTTTCTTATTTTCTCATGTAGCCCTATGTCATTCCAATACAGCAAGTCATAAGACCCATCTTTCACAATAGATTTTAAAATGTAAAACTTATATACTTTATTCATTTACGTACAAAATTATTGAGATTTTGGCTTCAAAAGTGTATTTTCGGATAATAATATAGGCCTACTCATAATGTTATTATTAAAATAAATACCAAAAAACTGTTGGCATTTTGCATACATACATATTTTAACATTATAATTCCATTACATATGAAAGTATATAGAATTCCTCAAAATCCACCGTGATATGCCCGTGTGCAATTTTTTTTATTGTATGCAAAGAAGCATAGTAGAAATTAATGAATTAGGAGAAGACACTAACATAATAACCATTAAAAGATAATATTTTAATTAGTCATATATACAGAGGAATATATTCTGCTAGTAAAATGTAAAAAACATGAGATAAAATATAATAACTATATTACCAATTGACAATGAGCTAACCTTTAATGACTAAGACTTGACTATACCCAGAGGAAGATCATGTGATATTAGTATGTAAATATAGGAACATGTAAATAGATTTAATGTATAGTAAAGTGTTAATATATTAGGAATTTAGTTATAAAATACTTGATAGTGTTTTAATGTAAAAGAAGTGTACTAATGTGTACAAACCTAGAACAACATTGAACTGTTAGGAAAATATTATTATTCTCATAGAGACAGTTAAGATAAGATTAATATAATAAACATATATAATGTGAGAGAGGACAAGGTAATGATGTTATTAAGAAAATGTAGATTTATAAAGGAAAAGAAACATTTTATGAAGCCTAAATTGAATAACACAAAAGATATATAAAATGACAATTTAAACAATTTAACAGACTTAAGCAGTGCTTATGATATACTAAATTAATGGGCATAGTCCATAGAACTCTGTAATATAAATAGTTAATAAGGAAATTTATAATTGTAGAAAATTGTATTAATTATAATTTTGTGGAACTGCTCTGTGACCTATTAGGGCTCATTTTGAGGTCAAGAGTTTTTTCCAATTTAGATATGTATAACTAAATATAAAAGGATGCAAGGAGTCTATTGTTAGCAGCTACAGAAGCAAGATTGCAGATGTCTGGTAAAAAAAAAAAAATTGAATATTGAATTTAATGTTGAAAACCATAGTGTGATAATCAAGAAAACTATTAACATAAACATTGTAATTATACTGAAGTATATATATAAGGAAGATAACAAGTCAAGATGGCGACCGTCCTCGATTACTACGTACATTTGACCAATGAGTGTGCGAGAGAACTCATGGACACTGAATGAGAGTACGAGAGAGATAGCAAGCTCGACACAGCGCTCATGGTGGCGAAGTTGTGGAATTATAATTTCAAACTTTTTTTAATAATATTATTCAATAGTATTATTATAATAATATTCAATGTTTTGTTATTGCTATGTTAAATTAAGCTTTTCAATTTTTTGTATATGGACAATCTTGAACTGTACCGTACTAGCATTCGAGATTATTTCAGTCGCAAACTTTATTACATGTCCTCGTCACTCTTGATAGACCTATCGCCTAATCAGAGGAAACGATCACACGTTATTAAGTTCAACGAGACTGCGATCTAGCTAGACTAGATTGCACTTCATCCCGTCACGAATCAAATCAACTAATGCATTAGCCATTTTCATTGGTCAAAACGTTCCCTCACCCTTACGGATTTAGTCCAGATTACGTCCTTTAAATACAATATTGTCTATGGACAATGTAAAACGTGCAAATAAAACCGGTAAAATTTAATTGCTTTACTTTTGGATCATAACACATTTTTTATGAAAAAACATATTTCGTTCTTTATATTATTAACAAATATTACTACCAGATAGGTCTATATTTTATACACATTCTGGTGTAAGTCTTATGTCGGACATTTGATTTACACAAAAAAGTTATTTAATTTAACCTGTTTTTATTGTTATTTCGTAACACAGTTATTCACACGCGCACTCGCCATATACCTATGCATATGTTCGCACTACTTTACAACACACATTGTTTTTTATACAGTCAAAATTCACCTTAATCTAACAATATTGACATGAATCTTACTGTCTATTTGACAATATCTTAACGTACAATCTTTACTTAAACCAATTCTCACTGTAACATGCTCTCATATGTCAAAAATGAAATTATTATTTTATATGCAAATCTCACCTATTCCTCTCTCTCTCTCTCTCTCTCTCTCTACACCCCCCCACACACACACACATACATATATATAATTTAATAATGTAGAATAATTAAATGTATGATATGTAGGCCCATGCGTTCACTTCTCTTTAATTAAATTTAATGTAATGTTAATGTAAATCGCAAAGATTGTAACGAACCATGATGTCAAGAAACGGAAATTTTATGTAGGCCTATACTGAAAACTTATCAGAAAACAAATTAGCTATTAATGACTTTCGGTTACATATGGCAGAATAAGGTATGTTAAAGAAGTTAATATTGGATAGCATTAAGAAAGATAAATATTACAATTAATATAATATAACTTCCAATAAAACAAGTCATAAGCTCTATCTTTCACAATAGATTTTAAAATGTATAAACCTATACACTTTATTCATTTACGTACAAAATTATTGAGATTAGCATTGTTATTGTCAATCATAAAAAATAAAAGTAAATCTTGTTAGGATATATAATTTTCTTTTGAAATGCTAACGTTTTAATGTGTTGTGGCATAAAAAATAATTATTTCTTACAGTGAATAAATAATATATTAATTAATAGAAAAAATATAAACGGGTCAACGTATAGTAATATTCTGGGGAGCTTATTTTTTACACAATTTTGATACCAAATTTGATGCCGCGTGTAATATAAGTAAGAAATTGAGGAACTAGCAGATCAGAGAATCAGAAGGGAGAGAAAAGTGGGAGAAGGTCTCTTTCACATAATAGAGAACAACAGATTACCCAAAGTTGTCTACTACTATGAACCAAGAAGGATAAGACCTAGAAAGCGCTTATAGTAACGACTGTCCTATATACAGGCTACAATCTGAGATTAAAGAGTAGTACGGTACTAGGACTATATAATATCATGCCAAAGAGGAATTAAAGAAGAAACCTAGTAACTTAGAACTTATAACGACATTCCCTAAGTATACGAGTATTAGATGTAAAAAATAAACAGCCTTTCTGTTTGCAAAATACAGACATTGTAACTTGTAAAGTAGCATTGGGAAATTATGTAGATTTACTAAACGTATGTAATAATTTTAACAAAAATTTGTATGTTGCCGACCGGAAGCTGCTACTATTGGTATCAGCTCTACAAACGGAATGAGAAATACAACTACAATGCCAGCGACAAAAACGTTTCCCTAACAGAATATATAATACGTTAGTTCGTTGTGTCACAGGATGTTTCATGTGTTACTGAAGCAGACATACACGACAATATTATCACAATGTTTACCAATAAAACTGTTTTTCAGAGTTATCACTGTCCTATTACAATAACTTTTTAACTATGACTATTACTACGTTGAACTAAAATCTAATGAAAGAGCTTACGTGACTCTTGGCACCGCGGTGCGCCAACGGTTCCAGTCGTTTGGAGATCATTCTGCCCGGCAGACTTGCGTAAGTTCTAGGTCATCCGAGAGGCCCTTTCCAGACATTACTCGACTACACAAAATGGGTTTGAGTTACGCTTGATGATTTTACGATTGCGGATCGAAGGGATTGTTGCGATTTAGTGGGAAGTGATCATTGTGTTAGTTAATGCAAAATAGTAATAGGTGGAATTTATTGTTGTGTGCTGGACAAATTTAACTTTAACTGTTGTGTAAGAATGCCTTGGTTGTTTGGGTCTAATTAAAGTTTGTAATTAGTGACTTCATTGGTGTCAGTTATTCAGTTATTTTGTTTTCATTGTACAACACGAAAATCCGCGTTACTCACCGTCAGAGGCTTAATTCTTATACTTGCGATGTTATATTAGACTCTACATGTTTCGGGACAGCTTGTCCCATCTTCAGGAGTAAAACACATACTCTTCAAACTTCAATAGAGGATGAATCGTCGAACATTATAAAATATCAAAATCCAAAACACACATTGAATAAATTAATGAAAACCACAACATTAAGCGTACGTGTAGGCTCCAAGGTGCACACCTCACGCCAGCTGAACGCGCACTAAGTAAAACCACTCATCGCTCGGAAGATGTCGCAGTGCAGTATCATATAAAGCATTCGACTTAAAGTTTAGTTGATCGTTCAAAACAAATGGCCTGGTGTCACTATTATTATAAGCTTTGTAAATCTCGAATTCTTCGAGAGCGTTCATATACTGTCCCTTATTGCACATATGGAGGGGGACTAAGTTAGTCTTAAAATCAGTATATCCGTGATTTTCATCGACAAGATGTTTAGCAAATCTAGAATTCATGTTTTCAAGGGCACGATAACTGGTGGGTGGCCATGTTCAACGAACCTTTTTAAAAAACCACGGCCGGTCTGTCCCACATAAAACGCGTCGCAATCATCGCACATCAATTTGTATACCCCCGTTTTCTTCTCGAGGGCTGTAGGTTCATGAATGCGCAAGATATTTAAAATGTTAGTAGTCGTTCTATAGGCAGCGATAAGATTGCCATTATTTTTCAGAATAGGTGCTACAATCTTGGGCATAAGGTCTGTGTAAGAAGTCAGGATATATTTGTGCGTTCCCTCCCTAGGTGTTCTACGTGTGTTAGTATCCTTACGTTTCTTGCGTTTTCTGAGGATGCTGTCTATCAGTGATTCCTTGTAACCGTTAGAGGACGCAATGTGTTTAATGATGCTCAACTCATTAAGACCGTTAGTCAACTTCACCACTGCACCGGGATACTAAACGGCCAAAATACTAGTAAGTGTGCTTAAACAAAATTTGAACCTGACCAATAATCGTAGCGTTGTTAACAACACAGATTTCATTAATAAAATAAAAGATTTAACAATTGAGCCTCACTACAATTTGGCTTCGTTTGACATCGTCAACCTATACACTAATGTTCCAGTTATTGACACCCTCAGGGTCCTTAGGGATAACCTTGTTAACGCGAAAAAATTAAGCGCTAAATGTATTATGGAGTTGATGGACCTTTTAGACTTACTTCTCAATCAGAATTACTTTACACATAACAAGGAATTCTACAGCCAACTCGATGGTTTGGCAATGGGATCACCATTATCAGGCCTTTTGGCCGACGTCTACTTAAATTATTTTGAAAATTCTTTTATATTTTCTAACAATAGATTTGAATCTAACGTAGTGTTTTATGGACGTTACGTTGACGATACTTTTATGATTTACAATGGCACACACCGTCAGATTGACATTTTACACAATTATTTGAATAGCATCAATGACAATATGAAGTTTACACTAGAAGTCGAAGATAACGGTAAATTAAACTACTTGGATCTTACTGTCAGTAGGCATGGAAATAAGATTCAGTTTGGTATATACAGGAAGCCTACTGCTACTGATATCGTTATTCATGTTACATCCCATCATCCGGTGACTCATAAGATGGCCGCCTTTCATAGTATGATCAGCCGTCTCTTGTCAGTACCCCTTAGCTTGGATGATTACTATAACGAGTTGAGCATCATTAAACACATTGCGTCGTCTAACGGTTACAAGGAATCATTGATAGACAGCATCCTCAGAAAACGCAAGAAACGTAAGGATGCTGACACACGTAGAACACCTAGGGAGGGAACGCATAAATATATCCTGACTCCTTACACAGACCTTATGCCCAAGATTGTAGCACCTATTCTGAAAAATAATGGCAATCTTATCGCTGCTATAGAACGACTACTAACATTTTAAATATCTTGCGCATTCATGAACCTACAGCCCTCGAGAAGAAAACGGGGGTATACATATTGATGTGCGATGATTGCGACGCGTTTTATGTGGGACAGACCGGCCGTGGTTTTTTAAAAAGGTTCGTTGAACATGGCCACCCACCAGTTATCGTGCCCTTGAAAACATGAAATCTAGATTTGCTAAACATCTTGTCGATGAAAATCACGGATATACTGAATTTAAGACTAACTTAGTCCCCCTCCATATGTGCAATAAGGGACAGTATATGAACGCTCTCGAAGAATTCGAGATTTACAAAGCTTATAATAATAGTGACACCAGGCCATTTGTTTTGAACGATCAACTAAACTTTAAGTCGAATGCTTTATATGATACTGCCCTGCGACATCTTCCGAGCGATGAGTGGTTTTACTTAGTGCGCGTTCAGCTGGCGTGAGGTGTGCACCTTGGAGCCTACACGCGCGCTTAATGTTGTGGTTTTCATTAATTTATTCAATGTATGTTTTGGATTTTGATATTTTATAATGTTCGACGATTCATCCTCTATTGAAGTTTGAAGAGTATGCGTTTTAATCCTGAAGATGGGACAAGCTGTCTCGAAACATGTTGAGTCTATTATAACAACGCAAGTATAAGAATTAAGCCTCTGCCGGTGAGTAACGTTGTTTATTTGATTATATAAAGGGCGCGCGAGCGTGTGTGTGTTTGTCTGCGTATTTCCATAATATTTCAATAACAATGAGAGCCAATCATAAGTGCTACCATATTTATAAAAGTGTATTTGGTTTGTATCTTCATAAGACTGTTTCTATACAAAGGCAGCTTTTAAAGGATTACGTTTTCCCCGTGCCAAAAGACGTTGACAAGCGGCCTCGTACATCCGGCGTTTGACATGTGTATACAGACAACATACATTACTGCTATCTGAGTTGTGTTCTCTAGGCCAGTCACGTTCAACTGATAGCCTTCTCTTGACTCAGCATTTATTCGACTCGGCCACTGCAACTATATAAAAAAAAAACTTAAAAACATTCTCACAAATAATTATTATAATTTATTACAAACTTAGAGCTAAAATGTAGGAATTTTGAGTCAAAGTGTACCGTATAGTGGTACTAGTATATACAGTGCAATACAATATACCACAAACAATAACATATACAGTAAATTTTGTGTTACTGTGTATTGATGTACATCTAGGTCATTGTCGACGTTGGAGCTGTCTCGTCATCTTCATCATCGTTGTCGTGAAACTTGGAAGCAAATTGAAACAAAATTATAAGATGGCTTCACTTTTGTAGCATCAAAATAGCTAAATATTTCCATGTAGGAACATCTCAATAAGAATGCAAGGAATAAGGAACTTACGAGATTCTGTGTTATATTGAAAGGAATGCAGCGAACGAACTCAACGCGACATGAATGCTAAACGTCATAACAAGTATATACTTTTTAAATAACAACAAGATTATTATTTAATACTGTTAAATAATGTTCAGATCGTCTACAGAATCACTCAATAATAGTAGGCCCTATAGGGGAATATTTTACACATTAGTTGCCGTTGCTCCCATCCCGACTTCCATTACTTGCGGTCTTGCAAATCATTCTCTTCTAAGCGTTTTTTCACATTTATTCGGCAACAATCTCATTCCAGATTGCCCTCTTTTGTTTCTTACTTTAGGTCATTTCCATTACTTTAATGGTAGCGTTTATCCTCTGTCGTACATAAATATTCGTATCACAATAACCTTTTTTGCCCGTCTGCGAATTTCTTTTCTGCATTATTCTCTTTATAGTATTTTAGTTTCTTACCGTACCTGCTCTAGTGACTTCATAGCTTGCTTGTTCACCAGTTTCTATTTCTGCTATTCCAAATTCCTATCCACTGTTTTCCAGTGTGTAAAGTGTGGTCGTTTTGTAATTCTTTTTGTTTTTGCAACCTGGCTTAAAATACCCTTATTGTCCATTCCATTACCACTACACCTAGTGACGCCTTATGCTACTCTTTATTAATCGGTTCCTGCGCCGCCTATTGCTGTATACGTTGTCTTTTCCATATGTAATTACTAATGTTTATACGCTATAGCTCATTCTATTTTCATACCATGTAGTATGCATCATATTTTCTTATATGAGATCTTCACCTTTTACTGACTGACCGTTTTCAAATAAGGTTGTGTTGATTGGACAGTCATTGCCTATTATTACCATAGTTTTACATCACTTTGTCCAATCGTATAAGGTCTCTTTAATATATACATTAAGTTTCAACGATGAAGGTTTAGCGAGGATCGGTCAGTAAGTATAACACAAGTTTTACATTATTTGTATAGACGTTTCAAGAATATTTATTGTCATAATCAGACCAATTATCAGACAACAAAGATATTTTAGTGCTTCAGGCAGATAAGTCCAACAAAACGATTATAACGTATAAAACAGATTATTTAAACAAAATGATTTTATTGATAGGGGATTGTAATATTAATCTTAATGGAGATCCTACGACTTCTTTAAGTAACTACACCGTGTCACTTCTTAAGGTGGCTCTTAAAAAGGGGCATATTGAGAACAATACGTATAGACGGTTAGACACGCATGCCCTAACTCCACCGAAAGTAATACGGTTTAGTAAAAGCTCACAAACCCAACAACTATGAACTCTGGCAGATATGTGCATTTTAATTCAAATCATCCCATCCATTTAAAACCAACCTAATCCAGCCGGGATATAAAAGATCCAAGTGACCCATTATTTCACCAAAAACACTGAGATAGTATTAATGATTTTTAAGACAAATTGTTCCCTTGGCCGCATAATCAATCAGGTAATTAAACATCACATAAATCAGCTCATCCCCAACGTTACATCTACTCATTCCAATACTCCCAATCCTAATGCTGTCTCGTACTTCTCTGCAACTTATGTTAAAAAGCTGTCGGGAAAACTCAAAACTTTCAACTAAAAATTCAAAAAAACCTTAGCTTTTAAAACCAAAACACAGTCTGATCCCTTTTCTCGAGCGTCAAAGACCCGAAACCCTTAGATAAACAATCTAATGTTGTTTACATTGTTCAATGTGTTGCAGTTGTCCGGCACTATCGCCGAATAGCTGCAACAACCGCCTATAACGCTTTGAATACCGAAAGTTTTAATAGTCGCGCGACGGATCCCGTTAATTGGTCAGAGTTCCTCTGACGTCACGGCACGTTTTTCTTACTAACGCAACCCTTGTTTCGGTCGGATCATGTCAGTCGCACGCCAGACCACTTGGTGAGCAGAGCCGCCCGTTCAGAACCTTTAACCTGGAAGCCTCAATGACCAAGGTAATTATAATTATTGGGTTATCATAAATCAATACTGGTAACGAATTATTTTAGTTTACTACCTTTTGTAAAAAAAAGGGAAAACTTGTATATTCTGTAAAAAACTGTTAACCAACCATGATGTATCTTGTTGTAATAATTAGCCTTGAGCAAAAGAAAAACTAAAATTCAGTCAGTCGATTTAAAGAGAAAAGCAAAGACATGTAAGATTCAATGTCAGTACATATTATGTATGATTTGAAGTTGTAATTTTGTATGTATTAAGACTGTATTGTGACTGTAATTTTGTACTTATGAATGAATGTGCGCGTGCTAGCTAACTAGCTAAACAATGTGGTTACCTAAAGCATACTAAAAGGTGTGCAACTTTCAGTTCATAGCTTGGTCCAACCAACGGGAGTAACAAATAATGACATCAACCCGTTTGCAGCATTTTCTTTCAAGATCTTCTAAAATGGACAGAACAACAGTCCCTGACATGAACTGAGAAACACATGGACGTCGTGACCAGCTGCGGCAGGGCATGAACGAACCACTTGCAAATTAGCAAGTAACCCTTAATAATTAGCGACTTTCAGCAAGAGTTAGCGTGCGAATAACTAGTAAAAAGGAAAAGTGAATCAGATTGCTTACTTTTAGTGGCATGAACTAATATCTTTTACTCAAGTACCCTGTGGTAAAAGACAGTACAGAAAGTTTCATGAACAATTTATAGCTTGTATGTTATATGTTGCCTTCAGCAAACAATTTGTTCAGTATATAATCTTTTCGTAATTAAATTAAATAAAGTTTTAATTAATTCAGTTATTAATCTCTCACTGACTGATTCACGATAATGAATATTCCGAGGCTCACCTTAGACTCAAATAAACGGGGCGAGGCCCTCTCTGCTCACTGATTGGTGGTGTTAAGATTTATTTAATTTACTCACACCCCTCCCTTTAGCATTTAGCTAGATATTATGGCTGTTCTAGGTACATTTTGTAGTAAGTAGGGAGACGTTAGTAGTAATAGTATTTTAATTATTTCTAGTGTATTTTGTGTGTTAGGTTTTTGGAGGCTCAGCAGTATAACGTGGCACAAATGCAATGTCTGCCCAGTCGCTTACACGGCTATTACGTCCCAAAATCTACACAAGAGAATTTATCAGCATCGTTATGATTGCCCACAATGATAATCTCAGCGCTTTAGTGTTACACCATATGAACACCGGCCATGAATATTTCCGGTTATAATTTATTTATAATTCATAACATAGTATACAATAATTCTTATGTATTCCTTGTTATTCAAAATTGCAACTTTTTTCACTTTTTGTAGAGTGGCTTACAGAATGCTGTGGTGGTCATTTTTGTCAGCTTAGTACGGTGTCAAACATTAATTGATGTTACTCCCTCTTGCAGTTTCAAATCACACCCTAACTGCCTTCTAAACACGTGTTCCTTGTAATTCCTTCACAACTCAAACAAATGCTGTATAATTCTCATCTGGTTGTGTTTATAAATAAGCAAGTTGTTTTTTGCACTTTACAGTTCTGTGTTTGGTGACGTAAAAACTCAACAACAATTGTCCTTATTATGACAACAAATATTGTCAAAACGCCGACACAGATAATGCAAAATTTATGTTATACTTATTGATAGATCATCGTTAAACCTTACATTGTTAAAATTTATTGATCGACTGTCACTACTAAATTAAGGATTCATATGCATTAAGCTTGGTAAGAGAAAAACAATATCCTTGTTTTAAACTCTTGTTTAATCTAAAGGTTTGCGAAAAATGTTTGCTAGTTGATACTGTGATGAAGTTACCTTTGCGTATATGAGACATTTTTTTATATACTTCCTTTTTCTACGCAATTTTATGAAATAATACTAATAAATTCTTCTTCTTCTTCTTCTTCTTCTTCTTCTTCTTCTTCTTCTTCTTCTTCTTCTTCTTCTTCTTCTTCTTCTTCTTCTTCTTCTTCTTCTTCTTCTTCTTCTTCTTCTTCTTCTTCTTCTTCTTCAAGTATTAGGTTATATAAACCTGTTTCGGCACTCATCTCATCCCCGGACGACCCACTGTAACCCCTCTTTCCTTTTTATGCTTTTTATCTATAGAAACCCAACTCCCACTTTTATTTTTTTTTAAATTTATTTCTATTTATATTTATTTTTGTTTTTGAAAGAGGGGCCACAAGTTATTTAGAACTAGGCTAGAGCCTAGAGAAGCCAAAATTGTGCTGGGTCCAGTATGATGGGACTTGCAAATGAAACACTGATCTTAAGATAACAATAACATTATTTATTGTGCTCTGTTTTATACAACATATGCGCCCTTAATTGTTGTTATAATTCCATCAATATATGCATTGCCAAAAAGTTGAACAATAAATAATAAATTATTTACATCAACAAGTATTGAATAATTAATAAATATCTGAATAATCATTGAATAGTAAATCGTTGAATGTCACATAAATGATAATAATAATATAATTGTAAAATGGCACACAATCTCGACCTGCAAGTAATTACACATTTCCTAACATGATATAAACATATAGAAATATACAAATGCATAATCAAATATAACGATGTAACAATCATATAAGCCACAACACACACATATAATTGACATAGAGAAACATTTACAGATAAGTAACACATCACAAGTTCACCCCGGTTAGCAGCGTATATTAGTTTCTTTTTCTTTTTCTTTTTTTTTACACAACCTTAACCCCCTTATTCTGACCAAGTATCCGGCCCACCTCAATTTTTACTTAACAATTAACTACACCCCAAAAACCTCAATATATCCCAAGGAGTGGAGCAGACATGCCCAAATATTTTAATTAGATACGTAGTAATCTAAATGTTCTATGTAAGCATTGCAGCCTGCGCCCAAATACCACGCAGATGTTTAATTATCAATTCCGGACCTCGTCAATGATAATGATGAAGAGTGCCATCACAAGGTTAACATGGATGCCCGGTTGCTTAACTGCATCTCGTATTTCTCTTTTTATTTTCATGCCAGAAATTGTAAAAATAGTGGAACGTGCCCACCCATGAATATTGATAACTGATACTGATTAATCTTGTATTCTTTAATGGTTAATTAATTGGTATAGTGAGCAATAAAAAGTTAACCGTTACAAAATTTACTATGGTAAATACAAACTGTGACAATATTTAACTGGCTATGGAAAAATTTAAGTGTACAAATTAGCTGAACAGTGGAACAGAATTTTTGCAAAACGGAAT
This sequence comes from Magicicada septendecula, assembly GCA_034769895.1. Classification (NCBI taxonomy): domain Eukaryota; kingdom Metazoa; phylum Arthropoda; class Insecta; order Hemiptera; family Cicadidae; genus Magicicada; species Magicicada septendecula. The sequence goes on from CM068368.1 coordinate 273,346,818, forward strand.
CTATGTCATGAAGGTACTAAAACCAGCTTACAGTGTTCATAAAAAACTTGCCTACCGACCGGGTCAGGCGTCCGGGCGAGATCCAGCAAAATCTGACATATACAGACCTGCAGTGGACGGCCCCTACGGGAGTCGCCCACATGTTAAAACATCTCCCAGATCTTTAATTAATAATAAAATACATGAGCCCTCATTAACCAAAAGATTAATTAAACATAAATTTCCCAACGTGGACAGATACATCCGTCCAGGCATGCTTAAGACAGAAACAAATTTAGATCCGACCCTATTTACCGAAACTCCCCTCGACCCGGGTGGTGCGTGACCCTGGCCGAGTTTACACTCTCAGAACGAGACAGACATAATATTGATAGAGGAGGCGTAAGCCTTACAAATTACAAAATAACATATGACACCCATCGTCCGTAAATAATTGTCCAAACTGGAGAGTCTACACGAGAGTCTCAAAGAGTTTCTCGGCCACAAGATTCAGGTTTAATAAGGTTAAATTTCACCTGGTTAGTAGGGTGGAGTTAGAGGGTTCCGTTGGGTGTATCCAGTCCATCCTTCCGGCCGACATAGCTGACGAAGGTGTTTGAAACTACAGCATCTGAGGCAGTTGTTCGGCCGTCCTTCCGGAGCGGGGCAGATTTCCGTCTACATCAGAAACCCTGCACAATTATATCTGGGATTACTTACAAGTTGATAAAACACACTACCACATTCACCAGCTGACATAGCATGGCCTGCCCAGTTTATAAACTCCGAAAATTCCCTAAGTATAGGACACCACTGAATCTAATAAATCGCTTCAAAATAACCCTTTTAAATATTTTAATAAATAAAATGTTCAAATATAATCATTCCATAATAATAATCGTTTCAATTAATAGTTATGCAAAGGTTTTCATGTAACACTTACTCACCCTTACAGGAATTAGCAACTTTTAACAAGTCCGTGATGTACACGGATTTCAGAAAATAACTGACTTACGCCCCATCTTGGTTTAATAAAATGAGTATGATTATTACTACGTCACTATAACACATAATTCTGTTATTACTGCTAATATCGGTTAACCAGCATTAAAATTAAAACATACATAAAACAAATTTTAACCCAGTGGCCGCCACGTGGTGATGAATCACTGCAATATATATCGCAATGCATCCGTGCTAATATCAAATAAATACCAATTGTTTTAATGAATAACTAATTTATATATGTTAATGGACTTACCGGAGGTCACGTAGGCTTCTACCTATCCATAGAAGTAGTTGGAAGACGAAAAACTTTTACATCTACTCTGTCAGCCGGAGGCCAGATGATAATACGCCGAGAGCCAAAGTTTAACTGCCCCAAGCCGGTGATTGAAAGAACAGTACGGACTATCTAGCCTAGAGCGCGCACGCGTCGGCAGCGGGGAGAGAACACATAACACAAAGTTCAACCGTACGTAATTGTTACGTACACTTCGCGCAGTCCAATACGTAAATTTTACTCATTCCGTCATATAGAGGTACACCGCCGCGTTTTTCCCAAAACACGGCACACCCCCACCCCAAAAAGGCAACTTGGTTGCCTCACAGTTAAACGCCGGAAGGGTACCCTGCAGTGTACCCCACTTCCCAAAACAAGCTCGTGGACTTCGTGGTTATGGTGGCCCAGCAGCACTTGCTCTCAGGAGAACAGACATCCCCATGCGACCCTCTCCGCTATGCCAACCCCACGGGACCGCCCCATCACGTCACCCTCTCCTGTGACCATCACCTCCTTCCACCGGTCCCACTCACATACTCGTCCTAGGACCAAACAAGGTATCTCCTTCCTTGATATATGAGCGACCGTACTACTCCTCGTCCATCTCTTGGACCGACCAGCCACATGCACCCACAAGGCATCTCCATCCTTGCCATATGGCTGGCCCCCTTCCCTACACAAGGGCGGACGGCCCCGCTTAGCCAGACAGAGAGGACCGCACCAAGGGCACGCGAACATTAATCTTATCTCACCTCTTACTTCAAAAAGGCCATAACTATATGGGGGGGTTTTCTTCACCACAGCACCGTCGATACACCATATATAAATATATATATATATATATATATATATATATATATACACACAACCCTCTATCTCAACAAAAACACTCGGGAAACAACCGGAGAATGCGGCATGGCTCGACCCTACAACGATCAACAAACAAATTCAACACTATGTACAAGGAAACAACAGCACACTATCACTCTCCATCTTACTTTTAAAACAGGGGAAACTGACGACCACGACAATCTAAGGGCACTCTCCAACTCTCTATCTCCATGATAACCTTCCACATCCAAATGATAATCCAGGACCACAATCTAAATGTGCACTCTCGGCAACTCTCTAACTCCTTTTGATAGATATTTTTTTTTTTTAAGGGGAGGGGTAGGAAAATCGGGAAGATGAAACGGGGCAAGCATCATTAAAGGGTAAATATCTAGGACTAAGGGTAAGGACATGGTTCCCTCCGAAAAGGAGAATGACTGGAGAAAACCAAGGCTCGCGTGGGCAGGGGCGCAACCCTGAAATAGATGAACACCACTGGGAGTGTGGGGAACATCTACCCGCTACCCGTTAACCTCTTCTTCTTACCTTTCTATGACGGACTTTGGGTATTCGTTGCCTTCGCACACCACTCTCAGAGAAATTATTTCGTGTTGAGCTGTACGGATTTGTCTCTTCTGAATCAGAATCAAGGCAACTTACCTCACTACTCTGACTCCGCTTTGGATTATGCTCATCATCTAACTCCTCTACTTGTCTTTCTTACAATCCTTCCTTCTCTTCCTGCTCTTCTACAATTTCCCATTTTTCATCCCCATAATCCAAATCAACCTCCTGACACTGCAGCTCCTCACCATCTTCCAGTTGCTCCTCTTCAACAGCGTCTTCGCTCAGCTCCTCACCAATTTCTTCATCACCTTGGTCACCAGCCGCTTCACAAGCTTCTTCACTAACCTCTTCTCCAATCTCATTTTCCTCAACACGTTCATCATCAACATCATCGCCATCACGTCCACTACCACCATCAGAACACTGCACATCTTCATCCTCTAGTTGCTCACCTGGTCCGCATGAAACTTCTCTCCGTTCCTCGGAATCCTCAACACTACTTACAGAAGGCGTCTGCACATCCTCACACACTAAATCATTATCACTCACAAACTCTACAACGCTGCCACCAAATTTCTCCTCAACTTCTACCTCATCTACTTCTACCACACTTGCGGCATGAACATCCCCTTGTACATCCATAGCCTGAGAAACACTTGCAGCCCGGACATCCCTGTGTCCATCTGCAATTTCTGACTCTACAGTCTCCCTAACACCTACAACTATACCTTCCTGTGCAGCATCCGCAGACCGCTCTTCTGACTCTTCTGTCGATTCCACGCCTTCACCACTCTCAGCAACTACCACGTCCTCAACATTTTCCACCCTGGACTCCAGCTGTCCAGGTTCATGTGCAAAAACTAAATTAATTTCTACTGGCGATGGTAAAGCTACACCATCAAGTGACTTCTCATATCCCGGCGTAGGCGATGATGATGTTACAGGCTCTGGATCCCTCACGAACCGAGATGGAGATACCGGAACAAATTCTGCGGCCTCTGGATTCAACCATTACGTCATCTTCGAGTCCTGTAATTCAATATCCACAGACGTTTTCTTGTCGTGCTGTATCGATCCACGGAAGTTATTCCGCTTTTCTTCTTCTGCTTCACCGTCTTCATCTACTACTCTCTTAGGCACTGGTACTTCCTCTGGAACCTTTAAAGTTTCCTTCTTCTCCGAATAGGAATAACGCCTTGGTACAGGCTCCCTACTTGCCGATGTTTGTTCCCTAACATAATTTCTTCTTCCCCTGTTAATTTCATATTTCTTTGTTTTCTGTGCTGTAGCTGTAGTTACCGTCTTCACACTGGCCACCCCCTTGTAGCCTCCACTACTTCCGAAATATTCCGTTTTACTGACTGTCTCTTGTGTTCTCCACCGACCGCCATGTTGGTCCTTTTTGGCTCTTCCTGATGAACCACTGGAGTATTGGACATCTGCGGCATCTCTTCCCCGGGACTCGTCAACCTCCTGGACCGTTCTTGAAACCACACACAGCCGTTCAAGGTCGGCAAAACAACGTGGACGGTCCGCGAATACCAAACGAGATCTCTCTTGGGGCGTCAGTCCTTCCAGAATCGCTTGTATAACTTCTGTCTCGGGCAAGCCCAACCTTAACACCCGGGCAGCTTTCCGTATATCGTGCACGAAGTCCCCTAACGCCTCTCCATTGGCCTGTATGCGATAGAATTTTTCCAACTTAAGCTGGGCACGTCGTCGAATGGGTAGGAAGAAGTTCAAGACCTCCCCATGGAAAGCATCAACACTGTCATCCCGACGCAGAGTTTTGGTGACCAGCTCAGCCAACGTACCCCGGCAATACGGGGACCAGGTCCAAGAAAACCAGCAGCTGGTCCTCATCAAATCCATTCACCACCGGAAATTTCTGGAGAACGCCTGAAAGAGGGTGGGGCAATTTCTGATAGCATACCGCCGCCAGAATTGCACAATTCAAAACAAACAATAACAAACATAAATTCCTACGAACAACCTAACACAAAACATGACTTACAAAAACATATTCACAAGAATCAGAAAAACCCAAGTACTGTCCTTCCTTTGAGTGGACCCCCGGGTTTCCTGGCGCTGCGAAAACCTGACCCGCTCCAGAACTAACTCTCCGTCAGTCGCCAGACTCAAAGAAGAAATGACATCAGACACTAACACCAACATACAATCCACACCACCAACACTAACCACAACATACAACATTTCTACTAAAACATGATCACCATTGTAGTCGGACGGTACCGACTTCCAGTCGGGCCATACCGCATCCCGCTAACCGCACGCGCTATTACTTTCATAGAATAAATAAGGGAACCCTCCCCACGCGATCTCCGGCAAGGTCCACTCTCAAAACCACAAAACCCAACTACCACCACATGCCCGTGGCGGCATCAGGTTTACAATGCAAAACACCTAACAATAATTCCTACACAGTAGGCCTACATATATACACCTACATGTTAGGTCGACTATCATAGTGCTACATTATTCAACTAGCAAGTGTCATTATACTTGCCAAACTATTTCCGAGTTTGCAAGCCCCATCACACCAAAGGACCCAAGGGTTCAACCCTAGAATGAACCACGCTCTCCGCTACCATTTGTAACCCCTCTTTCCTTTTTATGCTTTTTATCTATAGAAACCCAACTCCCACTTTTATTTTTTTTTAAATTTATTTCTATTTATATTTATTTTTGTTTTTGAAAGAGGGGCCACAAGTTATTTAGAACTAGGCTAGAGCCTAGAGAAGCCAAAATTGTGCTGGGTCCAGTATGATGGGACTTGCAAATGAAACACTGATCTTAAGATAACAATAACATTATTTATTGTGCTCTGTTTTATACAACATATGCGCCCTTAATTGTTGTTATAATTCCATCAATATATGCATTGCCAAAAAGTTGAACAATAAATAATAAATTATTTACATCAACAAGTATTGAATAATTAATAAATATCTGAATAATCATTGAATAGTAAATCGTTGAATGTCACATAAATGATAATAATAATATAATTGTAAAATGGCACACAATCTCGACCTGCAAGTAATTACACATTTCCTAACATGATATAAACATATAGAAATATACAAATGCATAATCAAATATAACGATGTAACAATCATATAAGCCACAACACACACATATAATTGACATAGAAAAACATTTACAGATAAGTAACACATCACATGTTCACCCCGGTTAGCAGCGTATATTAGTTTCTTTTTTTTTTTTTTTTTTTTTTTTTTACACAACCTTAACCCCCTTATTCTGACCAAGTATCCGGCCCACCTCAATTTTCACTTAACAATTAACTACACCCCAAAAACCTCTATATATCCCAAGGAGTGGAGCAGACATGCCCAAATATTTTAATTAGATACGTAGTAATCTAAATGTTCTATGTAAGCATTGCAGCCTGCGCCCAAATACCACGCAGATGTTTAATTATCAATTCCGGACCTCGTCAATGATAATGATGAAGAGTGCCATCACAAGGTTAACATGGATGCCCGGTTGCTTAACTGCATTTCGTATTTCTCTTTTTATTTTCTTGCCAGAAATTGTAAAAATAGTGGAACGTGCCCACCCATGAATATTGATAACTGATACTGATTAATCTTGTATTCTTTAATGGTTAATTAATTGGTATAGTGAGCACTAAAAAGTTAACCATTACAAAATTTACTATGGTAAATACAAACTGTGACAATATTTAACTGGCTATGGCAAAATTTAAAGTGTACAAATTAGCTGAACAGTGGAACAGAATTTTTGCAAAACGGAATCTATGTCATGAAGGTACTAAAACCAGCTTACAAAGTTCATAAAAAACTTGCCTACCCACCGGGTCAGGCGTCCTGGCGAGATCCAGCAAAATCTGACATATACAGACCTGCAGTGAACCTACGGGAGTCGCCCACATGTTAAAACATCTCCCAGATCTTTAATTAATAATAAAATACATGAGCCCTCATTAACCAAAAGATTAATTAAACATAAATTTCCCAACGTGGACAGATACATCCGTCCAGGCATGCTTAAGACAGAAACAAATTTAGATCCGACCCTATTTACCGAAACTCCCCTCGACCCGGGTGGTGCGTGACCCTGGCCGAGTTTACACTCTCAGAACGAGACACACATAATATTGATAGAGGAGGCGTAAGCCTTACAAATTACAAAATAACATATGACACCCATCGTCCGTAAATAATTGTCCAAACTGGAGAGTCTACACGAGAGTCTCAAAGAGTTTCTCGGCCACAAGATTCAGGTTTAATAAGGTTAAATTTCACCTGGTTAGTAGGGTGGAGTTAGAGGGTTCCGTTGGGTGTATCCAGTCCATCCTTCCGGCCGACATAGCTGACGAAGGTGTTTGAAACTACAGCATCTGAGGCAATTGTTCGGCCGTCCTTCCGGAGCGGGGCAGATTTCCGTCTACATCAGAAACCCTGCACAATTATATCTGGGATTACTTACAAGTTGATAAAACACACTACCAGATTCACCAGCTGACATAGCATGGCCTGCCCAGTTTATAAACTCCGAAAATTCCCTAAGTATAGGACACCACTGAATCTAATAAATCGCTTCAAAATAACCCTTTTAAATATTTTAATAAATAAAATGTTCAAATATAATCATTCCATAATAATAATCGTTTCAATTAATAGTTATGCATGCGGCATGGTTCGACCCTACAACGATCAACAAACAAATTAAACACTATGTACAAGGAAACAACAGCACACTATCACTCTCCATCTTACTTTTAAAACAGGGGAAACTGACGACCACGACAATCTAAGGGCACTCTCCAACTCTCTATCTCCATGATAACCTTCCACATCCAAATGATAATCCAGGACCACAATCTAAATGTGCACTCTCGGCAACTCTCTAACTCCTTTTGATAGATATTTTTTTTTTAAGGGGAGGGGTAGGAAAATCGGGAAGATGAAACGGGGCAAGCATCATTAAAGGGTAAATATCTAGGACTAAGGGTAAGGACATGGTTCCCTCCGAAAAGGAGAATGACTGGAGAAAACCAAGGCTCGCGTGGGCAGGGGCGCAACCCTGAAATAGATGAACACCACTGGGAGTGTGGGGAACATCTACCCGCTACCCGTTAACCTCTTCTTCTTACCTTTCTATGACGGACTTTGGGTATTCGTTGCCTTCGCACACCACTCTCAGAGAAATTATTTCGTGTTGAGCTGTACGGATTTGTCTCTTCTGAATCAGAATCAAGGCAACTTACCTCACTACTCTGACTCCGCTTTGGATTATGCTCATCATCTAACTCCTCTACTTGTCTTTCTTACAATCCTTCCTTCTCTTCCTGCTCTTCTACAATTTCCCCTTTTTCATCCCCATAATCCAAATCAACCTCCTGACACTGCAGCTCCTCACCATCTTCCAGTTGCTCCTCTTCAACAGCGTCTTCGCTCAGCTCCTCACCAATTTCTTCATCACCTTGGTCACCAGCCGCTTCACAAGCTTCTTCACTAACCTCTTCTCCAATCTCATTTTCCTCAACACGTTCATCATCAACATCATCGCCATCACGTCCACTACCACCATCAGAACACTGCACATCTTCATCCTCTAGTTGCTCACCTGGTCCGCATGAAACTTCTCTCCGTTCCTCGGAATCCTCAACACTACTTACAGAAGGCGTCTGCACATCCTCACACACTACATCATTATCACTCACAATCTACAACGCTGCCACCAAATTTCTCCTCAACTTCTACCTCATCTACTTCTACCACACTTGCGGCATGAACATCCCCTTGTCCATCTATAACCTCAGAAAAACTTGCAGCCCGGACATCCCTGTGTCCATCTGCAACTTCTGACTCTACAGTCTCCCTAACACCTACAACTATACCTTCCTGTGCAGCATCCTCAGACCGCTCTTCTGACTCTTCTGTCGATTCCACGCCTTCACCACTCTCAGCAACTACCACGTCCTCAACATTTTCCACCCTGGACTCCAGCTGTCCAGGTTCATGTGCAATAACTAAATTAATTTCTACTGGCGATGGTAAAGCTACACCATCAAGTGACTTCTCATATCCCGGCGTAGGCGATGATGATGTTACAGGCTCTGGATCCCTCACGAACCGAGATGGAGATACCGGAACAAATTCTGCGGCCTCTGGATTCAACCATTACGTCATCTTCGAGTCCTGTAATTCAATATCCACAGACGTTTTCTTGTCGTGCTGTATCGATCCACGGAAGTTATTCCGCTTTTCTTCTTCTGCTTCACCGTCTTCATCTACTACTCTCTTAGGCACTGGTACTTCCTCTGGAACCTTTAAAGTTTCCTTCTTCTCCGAATAGGAATAACGCCTTGGTACAGGCTCCCTACTTGCCGATGTTTGTTCCCTAACATAATTTCTTCTTCCCCTGATAATTTCATATTTCTTTGTTTTCTGTGCTGTAGCTGTAGTTACCGTCTTCACACTGGCCACCCCCTTGTAGCCTCCACTACTTCCGAAATATTCCGTTTTTCTGACTGTCTCTTGTGTTCTCCACCGACCGCCATGTTGGTCCTTTTTGGCTCTTCCTGATGAACCACTGGAGTATTGGACATCTGCGGCATCTCTTCCCCGGGACTCGTCAAACTCCTGGACCGTTCTTGAAACCACACACAGCCGTTCAAGGTCGGCAAAACAACGTGGACGGTCCGCGAATACCAAACGAGATCTCTCTTGGGGCGTCAGTCCTTCCAGAATCGCTTGTATAACTTCTGTCTCGGGCAAGCCCAACCTTAACACCCGGGCAGCTTTCCGTATATCGTGCACGAAGTCCCCTAACGCCTCTCCATTGGCCTGTAGGCGATAGAATTTTTCCAACTTAAGCTGGGCACGTCGTCGATTGGGTAGGAAGAAGTTCAAGACCTCCCCATGGAAAGCATCAACACTGTCATCCCGACGCAGAGTTTTGGTGACCAGCTCAGCCAACGTACCCCGGCAATACGGGTATATAAGAGACAAGACCTCCCCATCGGACACCCCCGGGAAATCTGCCACCTGCAGGACCAGGTCCAAGAAAAACAGCAGCTGGTCCTCATCAAATCCATTCACCACCGGAAATTTCTGGAGAACGCCTGAAAGAGGGTGGGGCAATTTCTGATAGCATACCGCCGCCAGAATTGCACAATTCAAAACAAACAATAACAAACATAAATTCCTACGAACAACCTAACACAAAACATGACTTACAAAAACATATTCACAAGAATCAGAAAAACCCAAGTACTGTCCTTCCTTTGAGTGGACCCCCGGGTTTCCTGGCGCTGCGAAAACCTGACCCGCTCCAGAACTAACTCTCCGTCAGTCGCCAGACTCAAAGAAGAAATGACATCAGACACTAACACCAACATACAATCCACACCACCAACACTAACCACAACATACAACATTTCTACTAAAACATGATCACCATTGCAGTCGGACGGTACCGACTTCCAGTCGGGCCATACCGCATCCCGCTAACCGCACGCGCTATTACTTTCATAGAATAAATAAGGGAACCCTCCCCACGCGATCTCCGGCAAGGTCCACTCTCAAAACCACAAAACCCAACTACCACCACATGCCCGTGGCGGCATCAGGTTTACAATGCAAAACACCTAACAATAATTCCTACACAGTAGGCCTACATATATACACCTACATGTTAGGTCGACTATCATAGTGCTACATTATTCAACTAGCAAGTGTCATTATACTTGCCAAACTATTTCCGAGTTTGCAAGCCCCATCACACCAAAGGACCCAAGGGTTCAACCCTAGAATGAACCACGCTCTCCGCTACCATTTGTAACCCCTCTTTCCTTTTTATGCTTTTTATCTATAGAAACCCAACTCCCACTTTTATTCTTTTTTTTTAATTTATTTCTATTTATATTTATTTTTGTTTTTGAAAGAGGGGCCACAAGTTATTTAGAACTAGGCTAGAGCCTAGAGAAGCCAAAATTGTGCTGGGTCCAGTATGATGGGACTTGCAAATGAAACACTGATCTTAAGATAACAATAACATTATTTATTGTGCTCTGTTTTATACAACATATGCGCCCTTAATTGTTGTTATAATTCCATCAATATGTGCATTGCCAAAAAGTTGAACAATAAATAATAAATTATTAACATCAACAAGTATTGAATAAATTATAAATATCTGAATAATCATTGAATAGTAAATAGTTGAATGTCACGTAAATGATAATAATAATACAATTGTAAAATGGCACACAATCTCGACCTGCAAGTAATTACACATTTCCTAACATGATACAAACATATAGAAATATACACATGCATAATCAAATATAACGATGTAACAATCATATAAGCCACAACACACACATATAATTGACATAGAGAAACATTTACAGATAAGTAACACATCACAAGTTCACCCCGGTTAGCAGCGTATATTAGTTTCTTTTTCTTTTTCTTTTTTTTTACACAACCTTAACCCCCTTATTCTGACCAAGTATCCGGCCCACCTCAATTTTCACTTAACAATTAACTACACCCCAAAAACCTCAATATATCCCAAGGAGTGGAGCAGACATGCCCAAATATTTTAATTAGATACGTAGTAATCTAAATGTTCTATGTAAGCATTGCAGCCTGCGCCCAAATACCACGCAGATGTTTAATTATCAATTCCGGACCTCGTCAATGATAATGATGAAGAATGCCATCACAAGGTTAACATGGATGCCCGGTTGCTTAACTGCATTTCGTATTTCTCTTTTTATTTTCTTGCCAGAAATTGTAAAAATAGTGGAACGTGCCCACCCATGAATATTGATAACTGATACTGATTAATCTTGTATTCTTTAATGGTTAATTAATTGGTATAGTGAGCAATAAAAAGTTAACCGTTACAAAATTTACTATGGTAAATACAAACTGTGACAATATTTAACTGGCTATGGCAAAATTTAAAGTGTACAAATTAGCTGAACAGTGGAACAGAATTTTTGCAAAACGGAATCTATGTCACGAAGGTACTAAAACCAGCTTACAGTGTTCATAAAAAACTTGCCTACCGACCGGGTCAGGCGTCCGGGCGAGATCCAGCAAAATCTGACATATAGAGACCTGCAGTGAACCTACGGGAGTCGCCCACATGTTAAAACATCTCCCAGATCTTTAATTAATAATAAAATACATGAGCCCTCATTAACCAAAAGATTAATTAAACATAAATTTCCCAACGTGGACAGATACATCCGTCCAGGCATGCTTAAGACAGAAACAAATTTAGATCCGACCCTATTTACCGAAACTCCCCTCGACCCGGGTGGTGCGTGACCCTGGCCGAGTTTACACTCTCAGAACGAGACAGACATAATATTGATAGAGGAGGCGTAAGCCTTACAAATTACAAAATAACATGTGACACCCATCGTCCGTAAATAATTGTCCAAACTGGAGAGTCTACACGAGAGTCTCAAAGAGTTTCTCGGCCACAAGATTCAGGTTTAATAAGGTTAAATTTCACCTGGTTAGTAGGGTGGAGTTAGAGGGTTCCGTTGGGTGTATCCAGTCCATCCTTCCGGCCGACATAGCTGACGAAGGTGTTTGAAACTACAGCATCTGAGGCAGTTGTTCGGCCGTCCTTCCGGAGCGGGGCAGATATCCGTCTACATCAGAAACCCTGCACAATTATATCTGGGATTACTTACAAGTTGATAAAACACACTACCACATTCACCAGCTGACATAGCATGGCCTGCCCAGTTTATAAACTCCGAAAATTCCCTAAGTATAGGACACCACTGAATCTAATAAATCGCTTCAAAATAACCCTTTTAAATATTTTAATAAATAAAATGTTCAAATATAATCATTCCATAATAATAATCGTTTCAATTAATAGTTATGCAAAGGTTTTCATGTAACACTTACTCACCCTTACAGGAATTAGCAACTTTTAACAAGTCCGTGATGTACACGGATTTCAGAAAATAACTGACTTACGCCCCATCTTGGTTTAATAAAATGAGTATGATTATTACTACGTCACTATAACACATAATTCTGTTATTACTGCTAATATCGGTTAACCAGCATTAAAATTAAAACATACATAAAACAAATTTTAACCCAGTGGCCGCCACGTGGTGATGAATCACTGCAATATATATCGCAATGCATCCGTGCTAATATCAAATAAATACCAATTGTTTTAATGAATAACTAATTTATATATGTTAATGGACTTACCGGAGGTCACGTAGGCTTCTACCTATCCATAGAAGTAGTTGGAAGACGAAAAACTTTTACATCTACTCTGTCAGCCGGAGGCCAGATGATAATACGCCGAGAGCCAAAGTTTAACTGCCCCAAGCCGGTGATTGAAAGAACAGTACGGACTATCTAGCCTAGAGCGCGCACGCGTCGGCAGCGGGGAGAGAACACATAACACAAAGTTCAACCGTACGTAATTGTTACGTACAATTCGCGCAGTCCAATACGTAAATTTTACTCATTCCGCGATATAGAGGTACACCGCCGCGTTTTTCCCAAAACACGGCACACCACGTATCATCTACCAGTGGCTTTGTAGTTCAGTGCCGCTTTCGGTAATCAATCCTCTGTCATCCTTTGCAGATGATCCCAACATTGTCTTCTGTAAATGAAAATAATTTAATTTATGTCCCTTAATTTGAGTTCGGCTCTGATATTCTCATTTCTTATTCTATCTTGCAACGTATAATTTAAAATATTTTGAAGAAACTGCATTTCAGCACTTTGAATCTTGCCGCATTCCTTTTTTGCCATGACCCACGCCTCACTCGCGTATGTCATTGTGGGTACTGCAATTATCTTATAAAATTTAATCCGTGTGCTGTGTCTTGTTTTATTTCTAAGATTTCTATGAATTGTACTACAAATATTCCTAAATTTATTTGTAAATTTATTTTTAAATATTTTGTAGTATGGAATCTTACGTTATCTTTAAATTAAAGAAAATTACATGGAATTCTCTCAAACTTGCTACATTCTTTCCCATTAATCGCTTTAGACGGAAAACATTGTCAATGCAAGACAGACTCGGAGAAATCAGTTCTTCTCTTCTGTATTATTTATTTCTTCTTCCAGATTGACGTGTGCTCGCGTGTGTAAAGCAATTTGTAAACTCGTATTACAATTGTTTTACTTTTGAAATTTTTCCAATATACTGTAGTTTACTGAACTACAATAGCTGTACAAAAATAAACAACTAAAACTTGTCAGATGCACTGAATACCATTAACCAGCGTCACACTGATTAAACACTGGAGTACTCGCAATCTCACCGCTGATATATTCTGCCGAAACTCCCAAAAGTCAACTGACGCAATTGTCGGCGTAAGCTGTTTATATAACTGGCTATATCCCTTTTGCCTAGCATTGGTTACTTGGAGGTCCCAGTTGTAAAGAGCACAATCGAATAAAGTTTCAAAAGAGTAGTAGCTATATGCTCCAAATGTAGCTAGAATGTTCCAAATGGTCGCTCAGCGAACATCGGAGTTAGCGATACTAGCGTAGCTCTTTAAATGGTGTCTAATCATAATGGCGTAGTACTACATATTACAAATTTCTTTACTGACAATGATATCTGTATAGGCTATATTCCAGCTGTCCTTACTTTAAGGATTATGATAAATTATAAGCAATTTATGGACCAGTGTGCGACGGAGAGATCTGGAGGATAAGAAAGAATCGTGAGCTGAGATACCTGTATGGTGAAGCGGACATAGTTGCGGCAGTGAAGGCGCAAATGTTGAGTTGGTTGGGGGACGTGGTGAGAACGAGAAGTGACCGAGGCCCAAAAAAGAGCATTGGAAAGGAACCCGAGGGAGTAAGGAGGAGAGGACGTCCGAGAAGAAGATGGTATGAAGATGTGGAAGGGGATTTGAGGGAGATACAAGTGGGAGATTGGGGGAGTAAGGTTCTGGACACAGAATAATGGGGAAAAATTATTGAGCAGGTCACATTTCTACAGGGACCGTAGTGCCAGAAGAAGAAGGATAAGAAGAAGAAGAAAAATTATAAGCATTACAAAGTACTTTATGCATGAATGTTAAAATTAAACATAATAACAAGCTCCACAGTATATAGTTTGTTGTAAAATACGTCAATACTTCACTAATGAACTCACGGTAATTTCTTTTTATATGACAGACTTTTCACGCAAGTAGATTACTCAGCTATATTACTACATAAATGTTGAATAACTGCGAAGCCGTATTGTCGTTCCTGCACTGTAGAGTCTAACTGCTGCGCAATTTACGTATTTATTCATACACATTAGTGATGTAAATTTTAGTATACGTTCTTATCGGGTCTTTTCCTCATTTGAATAAAGTTTTCTAACGTAGGTTGACTTCCCAGTGCTAATGTATACTGTTGGAGGAGTATGGCTGCTTTAATATTTATGCTTCTAAATTCTAGATACATATACAAAACTACACCTCCACTGTTACAGACAGACTTGTGACGGTACAACAGTTGGTAAACGTAGTCAGTAGAGTGGATTATCAAGTAACTTTTTGCCCTGAGAGAAGACTATTATTGCTAAAAGTTGGATATTCTATTGTACCTTTTAATGAAGATTACAGTCCTTACAAAATATCTATCCTGCCTGAGAGTAATGGTAAACGGTACTTCTTAATGATCTTTTTTATTGTACACTTCTGCCTGACCCGGCTTTACCACCTATTCTTCATCCTTCCCAGGCTTCTGCTTATCGTTTCACATTTTATGAAGGATATGATTATAAAGGAAAGCAAGAAAATGTACACGAAAATGCAAAGGGAACGAAACAACTTGGAAGGAAGAAAACGAGGTACCAGCATATGTAGAAAAGAGTAATTTCTACGAAAAACCAGAACAAAGGGACAGCTTTTATTTACCTTAAAAGAAACTTGGATGAAGCAAGAAAAGTGAGGATCTTCAATCATAATTAGCGTTATAAGTGCAATCTATATATAATTAAACAGAAGAGACAGGAATTTTTCAATGATTAACTGATTTAGCTGCTACTTAACTGGGAGTTGCAGACATCGTTTCTGAGCTCCGCATTTGCATTTACAAAACCTACGAATAAAGAGAATGTAGGAAATAATAAAGCTGTTAGTTGTCAGTTTCAACATAGAGTTTGCAGAAAGTTTATTTTTTGCTAACACTAGATCTCTCTAATAAACGGATTGACAATGTTACTGAATAGAAAATCAATCTACAACAGGGACTGAGGAAAAACAATTATCCTCTAGGGATAATCGTATAATAAATCTCCTGGAAAAAAACTTCCTGAAGAGCAAGTAATACTGTAAGATCACACAAGGAAACTTCAAAGTACACAAGTCTATATTCGCAGCGATATGCGCCTAATAAGTAGTATTTAGCCCCATACTTAATACTATAAAGCTGTACAGCTATACACAGAATTTGGAGAAGAAAAGCAGGCCAATCGTGTCTTAGAAAGTTTATACCTGAATGTTTTCAACACAAACCAGAACGTTATAATTTAACCTTTAAGAAGCCTTAAATAGACACATGTACCGGTAACATGTATGACAGGCTGCAGAACACTATTGACTATGGCCTTAATGGTAAGAAAAAGATAGATCTCATTCAAAAAGAACTCCATTTTTGGAAAGCAGAAAATGCTCAATCACAGGTAGCTAAAGCTAACAAAGTAATTCCAAAAGACCCTGAGCACTTGGTAATATTTTTTTTTATCTTCAAAAATATTTCCCATTCCGGTACTGATATGTTCAAAAGTATATTACTCCAGAAAACTGTGGACTTACAACTTTTAAATCCACAATATCTTTAGCATACAGGAAGTGCTAGTATATTTATGAGGCATGAGCGGAAGGCCTGAAACGGTGCCAAGAGACAATGTCCTGTTCATGCAAATTTATTAATAGTATTCCACCTAAGGTACCGCACCTGACTGCATTCAGAGATTATCCAAGAGGACAAAATATGAGTCACTACATTCTCAAGTTCAGGCTATACGTTGTTAGGAATACTTATATTAATATTGTTTTTACTCTTTGGCCACTCTACAATGCTTGCGACAAAAACTTTGCAGTTGTAGAATTTGAGAAGTAATAAACGGAAAATAGTGCTTTGTTCCTCAAGACTGTATAAATATTGCAGCAAAGGCCTCTAAGAATTTTATAGTTGTCCCAATGATTGATGATTTTATTACATTAAGCGCAGTTGAACATATTTAGTCATCAAAGCCATTACAGTTACTAAAACGATATATTGGCTGCACTTAGAAAAGTAAGCCTGGGACATTTTCTCACAAGAACACTTTTAATAAAAACATGGATTTATTAAAATACAATATCAACAATAAAAAAAAAAAAATCGAAAGGAAGACACTATATTCAAACGTTGCCTACACTTTAACCAAAAATAAAATTAAGAAAGTTAAACTATTTACAAGACCCATTCTCTTATATCCCCTCATTAATAATAACTTCTACCATTCCCTTAATCCATAGACAGATATGGCACAGAACAGAAGTCAAGGTAGAAAGAACTCACTAAGAAGAAAAACTACAGAAAACTTCATCTGGCCCTTAGGAAGTTGATGATGATTATGTTGGAGATGAAAATATTTTCGATTCGTATTCTGATTAAAATACCTACATTAAAATCTCTAATAGTTGTTATTTTTCATAATTTTTCTCTTTAAACATTGTCACAATTATAATAATATACAAGATAGCTTTGTAATCTTAGCTGTAAGGAAGCGAAGGGGTGCAAGTAATACATGTTATCAAGACTAGAGTGATAACAAGTGACTGGTAATTATCAAAATATATGGTCAGTATCTTACAAAGAAAACAACACTCAAAAAATAAACAAAACTAATATTAATTTTTCTACGTCTACTTTAGATTTAATTTTAGCATTTTAACTTGAAATTCATTTTTCTCAAAATATTAAAACTGTCACTTACACTCCTTGGCTTCACAGCTTCTACAAGTGTAGGCTATGTAGGAGGGTAATTAGTTCAGGTTTGTGATACTGTATTAAACCACTGGTGTTCCACATGCCGGTTTTTATTTTCTTAAATACCCATTATCTTATTTCCTTGTTAATAAGAGTGGAGAAGAGGTTTATTATCATAGCTTTGACTGTGGTAGCATTTCCATAAATTTCTAAGAAGGGTGGTTATTTGATCTACCCTTGTTTTCTGGTGAGGTATCTGTTGGTTGCTGGTCGAACACCGCAGTAGGTAAGCTTCATTCACCGGAATAGGTAATGCTGATATTCTTATCTCGCTTTACTCGAGATATTAATCTTGTGTTGCAGTTTGTGTGTATTCCTATTATGTTTTTCTTTAATTTACCAACTATACATACCGTTCATGCTCGAAATTTCGTACGTGACATTTTCAACAGAATTTGGTAGATAGCTTAGGTGATTTTTGCATGTCGCGGAGTCATTATTTATCATTTGCTTAATCCATTTGTAAGGGTTAGAACAATACGATTTGGTGTAACCATATATCATTTTGTCATTTGCATTGCATGATTATGATCGTTATTTGTAGTTGCTTGATACATGATAATTATGTGTTTAATTGTCAAAACGATGTTATTATTTGATTGCGATTGTAGGTCTACGTAGAATAACATAAACGGATTTTTGTAATTCTGTGCCTGAAGTTTATAATTTCTGACCTTGTAGCCTTTCTACCGTTCATTCTTCCTTCATCTCTTCTATGGGTATGGAATAGTAGAGATCGTGGGCGAAAATCCTTTGTTGTAATAGGTAAGTATAATCCATAGTCTTTTCGTTGTGAAACTAGCCGATCAGTTTCCTATTATACGTTCTGTACAAAGAGTGTTTACCTTGACTGTTAAATCAGAAACTGTTTTGCAGTTATATTTTTCAATATGAACAGTTTGCGATAGGTTATTAGTTGTTTGTGGTCTGCAGTAGTACAGATAGATAGGGATGGGAGCTAAAGTGTTTTTGTCAATCAAATATACTGGAACTTACCGTCTGCGGCTTTCCAGAACAGCGTCTTTATAAATTTACATGTTTCGGGACCCTTGTCCCATCATCAGAATTTAAAAGTAATTGTGTATCATTTAAATATGATACACTTGTCAAACACTTAAAATATTAAAATCTAATATAAAATAACTTAATATAACATATTATAATATTTACAACGAGTTATTTTATAATATAAGTTATTACATAATATTATAATATAAGTTATTTTATATTAGATTTTAATATTTTAAGTGTTTGACAAGTGTATCATATTTAAATGATACACAATTACTTTTAAATTCTGATGATGGGACAAGGGTCCCGAAACATGTAAATTTATAAAGACGCTGTTTCTGGAAAGCCGCAGACGGTAAGTTCCAGTATATTTGATTGAACAACACGTGGCTTGGTACTAAACATTTGGGATTTATTCCTTTTAAACATGTTTTTGTCAGCTTGTCGTATGCTTTGGTGCTGCTATTTTCAGGATCGTTTTAGAAAGATTCAAATTTGGTAGTAAAAGTAATTCCTTTTTCTGTGGAGTTTGCCTTTATTTTAGGTTTTTTTTAGTCTCTTGAATGGATTTCATACATTAGTAGTAATGCGTTTCGAGTGTATGCTTTCGTCATATAGTCGTCGTCAAACTACGTTTCCATTGAATGCGCTAAGATAACTTCAGTTTCGATGATAAAATTATTGTTCCATGACTGCATTTTGATCGATGCAAAATAGCCGATTAAATTTAACTGGCTGCAGTGTTGCTGGCTGATAAGAGTTATGTAACTGTCGGAATATTAATTTTGTTGGAAGTTAAGTGGTTGATGGTTAGTAACTTGTCGCTTCGCATTGTGTCACTGTTGACAACGGAAAATATTCTGGATATGATGAAAGTTTGAGTTCTAGTACCTTCCTTGCTCATACATATTTGCTGGTAAATTTGCTAATTTTTCTATTCTCAGGCCTGAAGTAAGAGCATAACACTGACGAAAGGTATACTGACCCACTGACCGACTAAAGTAATCTAAGACAAACCAAAAGCTTACAAATCAGTTCATGATTTCAAAATTGTATTAAAATTAGAATCAGAAACGAAACCAAAGACGCAGATATCACAAGAATAAATTAATCATTTCAACGCACTCCCATCGGGACTGTGTTTCCTTTTCCTTGAATCCATAAAATACATTTATAAGGTCGATTCAGTGTAATTTAATGGGTAGTAACCATTCCAACATTTATTAATGGCTCACGTAGTCTATTTCTTCAAACATTGTGAAAGCGAAGCAGTAAAACGAAGTAAATTTCCCTGACATGAGATGCCATTACTAGTTGTATACTCATGGGTTATTAGCGTACTTTAAGCTGCACTCAGATCACTTCTTTTCACCGTCTATATGTAATTACAACAGCTGCGTCTACGTGCGGAGTGTGGTTTGCGAGATTTTTGTAAAGGGATCAGTTTACGTTAAATAGCTTTCACAGCTGACAAATCCATTTAATTCTGACAATAACTCAGCTCAGTATTAGAGGGAGTGGTTATTAAAGAAAACAGTATAGGTCTATATCCTACTAGCTTAATGTAAAATTCCTCAAGAGCCAATCATATGGCCACTGAAGTTTGTGTTTTACATAAATTATTTATTTGCTTTTATGGAACGTTTCATTGGTATTCTATATGCCGACAACACAAATGTTCTCATGACTGCTCCAAATGTAGAACGATTAGGACCGACTGTGACTTTCAAATGACATAGTAGTTTACTTGTAATAAGCTGATTTTCAAATTTTGAAAAACGAGAAGCATCTTATTTATTAATAGCAACATGTAACACAGAAGATCCCACCAATCAGCTTAATTTTATGCAATAGTGAAAGTTTTGATGAATTAGTATTGAGAGGGTTTGAACTGGAAGTAACGTCTTTTTATGAAGCTCAGTTCGACCTGTTCCGCAATACAGAATATTAGGGAAGTTTTAAATGGAGTAAAACTTTTACTATTTTATTTTGGTTATTTTCAACCACTGTTAAATTTTAAAAGTCTACAATATAAAAACTCAGTTCTCAGTTGAAGGTGTTATAATGCAAAAATGCATTAAAGGTTTTATAAACGTGGATCGACGAACAAAACGGAGAACTTTGTTTATAGAACTTGGAAATTTGCTATTACCGTCACTGTACATATTCAAATGCCTTAAAATTTATGAAATATTTTTCTTATTTTCAGGTCTAGAAACTCAATAGTTCTCATGATATTTAAATACTAGACACAAGGCTATTTTTTAATTTTTCAAACATTTTTGAGAGGTGGTGTACTTCCTGTTAAAATATGTACGTAGGTAATACAGAAATAGTAAAGAAAAACGTAGCCTAACTAATATATACAACATGTTTCCAAAATAATTGCCAGCGGAAGCATAATGATTATTTAGTGGAATCTACAATAAAATTGTGTCCAGAAGAGGAATAATAGAGGAATAAGCACATGGATGAATTCTTGGTTCCCCTGTTTCTAAGTTTAAACCTTGTCTTGTTTAATCGCGAAGATTTAATCATGCTATTTTACACTATGCAACAGACCTTGCTTCCATTGTTACAACATACCTTGGAGGTAATATAAAAATCCTGCTTCCACTATTAATTTTACACGACAGCGCGTGTTTCGTTAATATCGTGGTGTCCTGTGATTAAAATGTAATTCCAACTATAGTCATTAAGCAATTTTGCTGTAACGGGTGTTATCACGTAAAGCTTTATTGGCACTACCTTCCATATATTACCGAAGTGATAGAAAAATTGTAGTATTTCACATCTTTCATTATTTTCCAGTAAAAATTAATTTACTCTAATAAATCTATTTCTGTATTGTGTCTATTATTATTATTATTACTATTAACTTTTATCACTGTCATTAAAATTATTATTTACAGCATAGTTCACTTTGCATTTACTCTTTGAAATACATGTTAAAAAATATATATGTATTAATAAGTAATATTTTCACAAAAACTGGTAGGAAGAAAATAATATTTAATTTTAGTTCAATTTTACAACTACTCCTGATTAAAGTAACTACGAGGAACATTAAAAAGTATCGTAACTTTTTCTTGTACACGTTCTTGTATTCTTCAATAACGTATCCAACATTAATATGTCACATGACGAATAATTACTTAGTTTATATGGTAAATTATTCTTAGCGCCAGTGTCATATTTATATTACTGTACTCTGCATTTTCCATTCAATAAATCAAAAGGTCCAAAATCCAAAATTATAAAATTGTCTATTTAAAATTTCTCGTAATTGTATTATTGCGTTTGTACATACATTTTACAAAAATATCTCTGAATATTTTGACGATTGTTTAACAAGTTTAACCAAGTACGCGGTAACAAGTTTATTATTATACACAGTATTTTAGAAGGTTTATAGATTAAACAAAATAAAAGCCGTTTACAGCTGAAACTAAAGTAGGCTACTGTACGATACTTTAGTTGATATATCTACGTGTATGTCTTTCTAAACAAATCAAGAGTTTATTAGGATACTTTCAATATTCAAGCGGATTTACGTATATGTTTGGATGAAATAATACTGCATATAATTTTTTTTTCTTGGGGAAACCAACATTAGCTAGAAAGAAGATAACGAGAGCTCCTCGCCCGAGAAGGGTGATTAGTTGATGGTTTAGGAGAGGTTCGAAACACTTGGTCAGACATTAATCCCGTATATGAGGGCATCAATGAAAAGAAACGCGGCTCCGTGGAGAATACCTCAGCGCACAGCTTTGAAAGGAAAATCAATTGATCCGATTAAATTCAGAAGTGTTTACAAAATGTGGCCAGGTAAACATCGATAACGTGAAATTCAGTGTGGCCACTCATATTAGGGAAAATAAACGGCATTGTCTAATATCGACCTACATAACAAAGGCTCTTCGGTTTTATTATCATATTTTTTTTGTGAAAGTCGGCTTAATACATTCAACTAGACTATCAGCGGCGAATGTTTCATCTTATAATGAAAACCTCATCTGCACTTTTCATAAAGCCAAATGAATCTTTAAATATTAAAGAATTTCTACATTGAAAAACAAAACGAATTAGTCCATAAAAATTATTAAAGCTGCCAACAAACTGTAAAATCTTATATTTTTTTCTTCATATTTTCAGTCTTGTGCTGAAACTAAACTATTTCTACAGAAATAGTAATCTAATAATAGTTTAACCAGAGTTAAAATTTAAAAAATAATTTATATTGCAACGAGAATTGTATCGAACCCCGTAGAACAGCCGAGAGCTTCCTCCACTCGTCCCCCCTTAATAGTAGACAGTCTTTGCCTCAGTCAAGGCCTCGTTAAAGTTTGTTCTAGATTCTTCAAGAAGCCACGTGAAATACGCATTAGCGTCAGCATTAAGTGACGTGCACATTGAGGATGGAGGCGTGCGCTTTTTATAAAAAGCCATAGCAGCCGGCTTGTCAGTTCAGTGGTGTCGAGCAATTTCTTTACTGCAAATCGAGTGTTTGTACGTAGAAGTATTGTAGAGAAGTGTTGTTGTGTTATAATTAGTGTGGAATTCTTTATAGTTGACATTATTATTGCGTGTGGACAGTTTTTACTTGAATTGCTGTAAGAGACTGTCTTGTTGATTACAAATTGTTAATTATGATAATGAAAGCCGGTTGTTTGTGATAGCATTGGTGTCTTGTATTTTGTTTTCCACTGTACCATGCGACGATCGGTTACACCGTTGTAACAATATTATGACAGGTCGGGAAATGATTTATTTTTTAGTTAAGCCACCTAACTGTAATCTGCATTCCTGTTCCGAAAGAATAAAAATCGGTATGGAGAACTATACATGACTTCCATGTTCTAAGATTTATATTTAAAATCATTTTCGAAATGAAATATTTCCACAGAAACTACTTCTTTCTACTTCTTGCTTCAGCCTTAGCCACAGTACTGTGGTCACTAACGTATACCACCTCACGTTAGCGCACTCGATTTTCACTGATGATGGTAGTCGATGGTGCTGCCGAAACGTCTGTTTTTGCAGGAAACATTAGATCACGGCTAAAATATTAGACCAAACATGAATAAAATACCCCTCCCCCTTAACCCATTTTTACTAAAATCAAAAGACCTTGAGTCCTCTACAACGCAGGCACATAAATGCAAAAAATTATTTGATTCTGTTTGAGTTTGCGAGAGTTATTGTTCGCCATAGAGAACAAGATATGACAGGTGTAGAATTTTACTTTTGTGTCTATAATATAAATTTGACAAGAAGCAGAGCTAGATATGCTGACAAAACATCAAATAAGTGGATGCTTGAGTTCTGAAGAAATGAAGTATCAGTTAAAATGGTACCCCCATGTCAGGTGGGTTAAGACTATCCTCAACCTTCGTGAGGAAGGACTGTACTTTTGGATAAAATGTTTGTAAGTCGAACGAAGATCTGGCGAAAGGGAGCTGTGATCTGATTCCTGTACTGAAATTGGACTCTCGATGCGAGTTATCGGCTGAGGCTGAATGGTGTCTATATTGTTATCAATGTCTTTCCTGTCAATACTATACTAGTCATTTTTTTCTTTTTAAAAATCGAGCCTTTCTTTCTTTCTATTCGTCTTCTAATTTCCTGCACGACGATTCTGTTCACCCGTATAATTATAAATTACTCAGAAAAATATTTCTTCCTTAATACATTTGTGTCTTCTGTTTAACACCCACCATAATGCTATATTCCACACAGGCTAGTAAATAAATAGCCATCAGGGAGGTCTAAATATTTTCCAGGAGGGGCAATTTTGCAGAGGAGAAAAATATTTATCTATTTTTCATACATACACTCATGCACATAATAGTTTGTAATTCTTATATCATAATAGAAGTAAGTACACAGATTGAATTAATTTATTAAAACATTTATTGCGTCAAAATATACATAAAATTATACCATACATGACTTCCATGTTCTAAGATTTATATTTTAAAATAATTTTCGAAATGAAATATTTCCATAGAAACTACTTCTTGCTTCAGCCTTAACCACAGTACTGTGGTCACTAATGTATATCACCTCACGTTAGCGCACTCGATTTTCACTGATGATGGTTGTCGATGACACTGTCGAAACGTTGGTTTTGCAGAAAACATTGGACCACGGCCAAACAGGCCGGGAAGGAATTTTAACGAAAAACTACTTCTTTGTTGCCGATAAAGAAGTACACGTGACATATTAATAAAAATTATCCCCTCCCCTTTCAACTATCATTTTCATTTATATAAAATTACCCCCAATCCCTTCAAATAGCCTTATTATTTATAGATATTTCATCTACGTTTCTACAGTGGACTATTTTGACCTTCTTTTCAGGATACTTTTTTCATCAAAATTAAGTACTTTATTCTTGTTAAAACATAAAACTTTGCAGGTAAACTACCCTTTCCCCTTAACTAATCTTCACCAAAATCAATAGGCCGTGAGGCCTCTACAATTTAGAGATGTATCCAAAATATTACTTGATTCTGTTTGAATTTGCGGCAGTTATCGTTCGTCATAAAAAAAATTACTCCTGGTAAAACATAACACGGTTCCGGTAAACTACCCCTTCCCCTTAACTGATCTTTACCAAAATCAAAAGGCCTTGAGCCCTTTATATTTCAGGGACGTATGGAAAATATTATTTGATTCTGTTTGAATTTGCGGCAGTTATCGTTTACCATAGAAAAAATTCTACACACAGACACATAGACACTTTACGAAAAATAACTTTTCTTCATCTTTTGAGGGTAGTACAATCAGAATCCGCCCTTATCACGAACACGATTTTTTTTCGCCAAACCATTCTTCCATTTGCTTATGGAACATGGAAGTAATAATGTAATAGGCAGACCAATTATGGGTCAAATTAAAAACCAAACCATCGTTTATTCGGTCTTCCTACATTACAACTATACAGTGGAGCATTAAAAATATGCTGCCTTTGGCTTAGAATCGTTTTCTATACAAAAAACATATTTCCTAACCACTACATATATTCTTGTACTCATACACTTTTTCAAACAACGCGGAAACCCTAAGCTTACTTCGTATATATAAAAGTTGCAAAACATTTTTACAAAACATTTAAGTATCAGTGGACATATTTGTTCTCTAAAAATTGTAGATATCTTTACCGTGTAGTGTAATGTTTTAATATGAAAAGGCCAATTACCTGACTATCCATAGTTACAAAATTGATTGAAAATCTGTGTTGAAACGTATAATCGAAAGTAGGATGTTGAATATAATCTGTAATTTAATCCGTGTTTGTAGAATTTAATTTTGAATAAATTATGTTTATTTTACACTTAAATTTTAATTTAATTTGTGTTTAGGAGAAATAAAATTAGATTTCAATATTGTCTTAAAAAATACCTTAGTTATTAATTCATGGCTACTAGTCTGATGCAGATTAAGTGTACACAGATTTTACAAAGGTAATGACTACAGTGTAAATTACTACCTGTTAAAATTAATTATAGATACTCAAAAACTGTTATGTTGATACTAAAATATTCCAAAAAACTTGCTGTAACAAAAATTATTTATAAACACAATTTTTAACAAAACATTTTATCATATTTCAAATTTATCTGGAATTTATCATAAACTTTTTTGATAAAAATTCAAATACATGATAGCAATTACTTAATGGTAAGTTTAAAACTGTTCGAATAATGTATTCCCTGCTATATAGATCTAGAGTGAACATTTATCTGCGTCACTTCAAGTGGTATTAAAAGACGGCAATCAATGAAGACAGCGTTGCTTTCCATGTCTGGCACGTACCGTGTCTTCCTCACAACAGAATCTGTTTGAGATTGGAAACGTCTCTCAACAAATACACTGTAAGACTCAATAAAGAAATAAATTTTACTTGTACGTGACCTGTTTAGAGATGAGGTGATGTAAATTTTATTTGTATGCCAGTCCAAAACAAACTGATTCCTTAATTAAGCTCAAACGAAATTTAGTTCCTTTCATTATACACATTATATTGCCTGTAAATTGGAAATGTATTTCGTCATGTTAAACGTATTGTACATCACTAAGAAGTTAGACCAGCTATTAAAAAAAACGAAATTCTGTCTGGCGTGATTCTGTTTTGATGCAACAACAAGCAGAAATCGAACAATTCTGAAACATCCTACACTATTAAACGATAGTAATTTGTATGTTTTTTTTTACCGCTCTAACGATTTTCATAAGACTTTGTCTTTAGGGGTCTTTAGGTATGACTAATCCATTGGGTTAGGTCTCACTTTTGAAAGAATTCGTCTTAAGGCAGAATTCGGGGGGGGGGGGCTTAATTGTTTTTAGTTAACATATTTGGTTAGATTTACAAAATTTTATTTACTTAAGTTTAAGTTAGTTGGTGAGTTAAAACACGTTAAAGTAACTTGAGACATGTAAGTATAAAATGTTGTCTTTACAAATAAGTGACAAAAAATTATTTTAATATTATTAAAGGTTTTGCGTTATTTTTTTTAAATGCTGCAGGCTTTTTATTTGATTACGTGTGAAGAGGATAAAGATAAATTAAAGCGAAACGTTAGTAAAGTTTTATTGGTGAACTAAGATTAATAATTTTAAAGTTTTTATTTGAAATTTTTTAGGTAAAATAGGTGTTACGTCATTTTTTGAAACTGATAAATTTATCTTCTTTGTGAATACAAAAACAGAAAGATAAGTTTTATGTACAGTAAAAATGCTGTGGTTAGTGTTTGTTTTATGTAGTGTGTGTGTGTGTGTGTACATATTGCAACGAAACAAATTAAGGATGGATAGATGTGAATTTAGAACTAATAATAGGCCTGTATAACAGAGTCTCTTATCTGGAGATAGGAGATAGGATTAAACTAAAACAAACTTAAATCTTGTCTGTAAATTCTTTACATAAATTATTTATTAATTATATATCGTCTTTAAATTCAAATGAATGTTTATTTGAACAATCATTTATGTTACTTGATTGAAGAATTCCTTCTTGGAGTCCGGAGAGAAAGCCGCTGCGTTAACGTCGACCTCTGGTCTCGCTGCTGAAGTCACACGCGATTCAACATGGACGCCATTTATCTGCGATATGGTTTTATTTTGTTTACGAATCTCAGGTTCGATAAGTGGGTTAGTGGTTATTATTTAAAATGCGGTGTATTTAGCTTACAGCTTCCGGCTATCTTGAAGTGTCCACGCGTACATACAAGTGTATTCCGAATTGAATGCAACTCCCCTAAGCGGAAAATCTTGACTAACGCGAGTTAGGAGTAATATATCATCAAATACTTTATTCTACGTTCTAATAACCTATCAATTTAGCTTACGGGTAACTTGTAGCTAAAATCTAGGACGGTTGTCACTCATATAGCAATCGTGTATTGACGCGAAAAACTCGCACAGAGATTACGTCTGATTAGGACGAGTTGTAGACGAGAACTGTACGAAATTTCCTTTACCAGCGCACATCGCAAATGAAAATTGAAACTCCTGATTGGTAAAAATTTAGAACACGTGATAGATTTCTACCCTAATAGCAAGAAATCTTGTATGACAATGCCAGAGTCTGCAAAATCTTGTATAGATTTTATCTAAAAGTTTTATGACTTTTCTGCAAATAAGGCTTCCATTGAAAAGTAAATTCAGTTAAAAAATACATATTAAAATTATACGTTTTGTGTTTATGACAAACGAAAAATATAGCGCTATTTATGACGCATACGCTGTCCAAGTATCATTTCGATACGTTAATTATTATAGGAGTTACTCAGGAAAATACAAATAACACGCGCACACGCGCTCAAAATTTGCACTTGACATAACAGAGAATACATTTATGGGCATTTTGACATATAACCCGTAACTACTAATCTCTTATTTAAAAATTTACAGCTATTTTACAAAATTTGAACAAAATTAATTTACAACATGTCTATAAAGTCATAAAGTGTGTAATAGCGTCTTCGCTTATTTAAAATGATTCTTACTGCTTTGTTCTATTGTTATATGTGTGTGTGTTCTATTGTGTGGGTGAATTTTAAGCGCGCGTGTTTTGTACACACGTACTGAATAGATTTTGTTAAGTATCTACTGATGCTTTTTAATGAGAACCTGCAAATATTAAGGACAAAATTAAATTACCAGAGAATGTTGTCCTCTCCGGTGGCAGTCTCAGTGAAAAACGTTTTGGAAATTGTGTAGCAATTATATGGGTTGAAAGGACAGAGCTATACTTGTCCCATTGAACAAACAAATATAATCCCTAGTCCCTTAAAAATAGAATAGTATGTAATATATACTAGTCTCTTAAGAAATATAATAAGTCCTAACCTTAACAAATGTAACTGGGGAACATTCAGTCCTAGAAGTTCACATTCCTAGTTATTTGGGATGTACAATGCAACGTTGTCGATTCCCTGTATGACCAGCTTTCGCTGCGAGTTTGCACAAGGAGCAAGCAAACATTCGAATATGTCGGCGTCCACTTGCGAACATCCTCTTCATGAATGGAATGCTATATGTAGCTGTTACCATAGACAAACACTGTTAAAAGGTTCTCTTGCCACCGGAAAATCCACGCCGCACTCCTCATGTCGTACGGAATAAAATTCTGAACACCGTAGATCTTAAAATTCTAATGTTACGGTGATGGATGTCGATAATGAAACTGATAACCGGATCACATGCAGTACTTTAATGCTAGAAATTAATACTTTTAAGAAAACCAGAGTTTTCTTTTATTTGAGGTTTACAATATGTTAATTTTTTTCTTTCCATATATTATATTTTGTTTGTGTAATATTACATTATCTACTTTGTTATCTGACGAATTAACAATTTGTTTAAAGACAGTCCGAACGCCATTAAACGTAATGTTAACTAGATGTCTGATGTCTCAAAATCTATAAAACCTCTAACCCAACAGTTTCTTTTATTCTAAAAGAAACTCTTTTTTTAGTTCCGTAGATAAGCTTTTTTATTTTAGAGCAAAATACGAGTAAAAGAATGCATAACTTTTTTTTGTTATAGCAATAGCAACAAAAATTAAAAAAAAAACTTGCTATTTGGTCTGTAATACAAATTATTGAGCCCAATATGAAATAACAATATTGGGATACACTAACATTTGGTAAGTGTATATTTTGAAGCACCAATTAAGTACGCTACAAAATATACTTGAGCTCCAAAATACAACCATATTTGTATGAATTCACTATTCCATAGTATAATTCACAACGTTCATAATAAAATTCATTGCTCATTGTAAATTACTGAACTATAAAAATGTCTTTGAAATTATGTAGCTATTTAACAAATTTTTAGCATAGTTAAATTTTACATACACACTTTTATATAACATTAAAAATGTTTACCAAAACATTTGACAAAAATTTAAAAAAATTACAAATTAAAATGGTTCAACATTAAAAAAATTTAACAGTATTTTTGCAATTATGAAAGAATTAATAACTATTTACGAGATATAGGCCTATTACAACCAGCGAAGCTGGGTAACCCGATATTTTACTATTGCTATAAGCCTACTACAGTAGGAGAACGTCGAGTTTACACCAAATAATAATTACAAATTTCTACATTTTAAACAATGACTTATATCGCACAGATATAAAAATGATGTAGAAATAAAATCGCCTTTACTAGATGGAAAAATAAAACGCACGGGTGCACGCGCGGGCGCACAGACACACACACAAAGGTTATATTTTAAACGACGAAAGTTTGTTTACATGTCATACCAAAAATACGCATTTCGTTTATACAGGCTACTTTGAGTGGCCTAGTACCATTCAGATTTGACTTCTACTTATTACTCTAACAACTTAGTCTCAGAGACGACAGAATATTTGATTAATAAATTTGTCTTGTAAAGCCTTGCTGAGGCTGGATTCTGACTGGTTGCATTAAAGTAGAGCAAAATCAGATTTTTTTCTTTAAAAAATTTAATTTATTGTTATTTTAAATATTTGTGGTTTGTGGTTGAATTACAAATTTTGTCTTCAATGAAAATTTTTTGAAAAGTTAGGGGTTCAATTTAAATGTCTAGCTTCTACAAACATATATATTTGTTATTAATAAGGGTGAATCAATACGATTTTCCTACTGCACAGTCCGCAGTTTGTAACCATGATTAATTCAAAGGCTGTACTTTAAGCTGTCATTATTTGCGTTGTAACGTGATGTTTCCCGCTACTTAAAGACTATACCCTAACCTAAATAATTATCTTATCCTAATAATGAAGAACAGAATAATAATTAAGTAAGGAACCTGTATAATGTAAAATATGTGTTAAATAGTAAATTTAAGATAAATATGAAATAAATTAATAAGACCAAAATACCAAATATGATTATCTGGAACTTAATAATAAATCACTCTATTAAACTGTTTGTAATGTTGTAAAAAATAGGTGAAAACCTATACATAAAAACTTAAATGGTTTACCAATCAGGAAGGTTTCTGAACTACAGTAGATCAAATTTGATGTAAAAGAACTATAAAGTCAGAGAATAGTCATATCTGACTGTGAATAAAGTTAAAGTCACTAACACAATTCATTGAATAATCAGTATAAAAGAAGTGAATAATAACAGTTTTAATTGTATATAAAAGTGTTATGATGTAAGTTAGGTTAGGCACTATATTTAAATGTTAAAGCAAGACAAAGAAAAAAAAGGATTATAAGGTAAATAATTTCATGATAGAAAGTATGAACAATGAACTGAATAATGAATAAGAGAATTATAATTAACTATTGGTGTTTAGAAACTAAATAATAATGTAATTAGTAAGAACTGATGAGACAAAAGCCTACATGTACTGAGTACGAAACATTATAACAATTTATGTAAATAAAACATATTATATCATATAGTATACATTATAAAATAATGTATGTTAGTAGAGTAAGAAGGTAATAATAAGAAATGTCAAGAAGTGACCAGACATAATGTAAATAATAAGTTGTCAACTTTGACAAACACTTCATATAGCTAATGTTGAAATTTATAATGGACAGTACAAGGAAAAAAAGCTTGTAGTGAAGAATAAAATGTATTGTAAAAGTTCAAGTAGATCATAAGTGATAATTAAGATTGTTACTTTATAATAGAATTAAGTAATTTTAATTTGAGAAAGGAATTAAAGTCCCAATGAGCATACACTTGATTAGGCCTAGATGGCAATACTAGGTTTTTATAATAAATTGAAGTTAAAAATTATTATTAATATCACTATTGTTAAACCATATAATGTTAAAGTAAAACCAATTGTACAACTAAGAATTAAGTGATGGAACAGAAAAATCAATATTTTATACAGGATTCTAGACTAAGTCAATTTGTAAAAATTGTTATTTTTATTATTACTGAACCAAACCATGCCTAATGAGGTCTCAAAATTATCAGCGTAAAAAATGCAGTTAAATGTCTTTGTTGTATTCAGTAGCATAAGGAAGATATGTCGATTTTAAGAATTTTTAATATATTTGATCAAAAAAGGGACGCTTAACTTGGCGTCTGTTGGTGAGGATCAACAGAAAACGGAATTTTTGTGATTAAAAACGAAAATGTTTAATAATTACACCAATCAGAAGCCTTCACCTGTCAGGTAAATTCACCCATAATGCAACGTTAACGCATCAGCCTTTCGCCTCCTCTGTGACACAAAAGTGTAAATAGTCTTGTCCCCAAAGTCTCGATTCTGATTGAGGTTATGTGCAGTGTAAACAAACGACATCTAACCTTCGAACGTGAACGTAACCTTACAGTGAATCGCAAGTGTTGTGTATTGTGTTTTAATAATTAAAGGACAATAGAGTGAATATAATTAAAGTGAATGATAAAAAGAATATAAAGAAAAGGAAAGTATAGTGTTTATTTTGAGAATTTATAAAAAAACTTAATAATTAAGGATACGATCTCGTAGGAACTAGTAATAGAAACTTGTGAAATTATGTTTATATTATCACTGTATATAACACAAACACTATTAATATTATTTCATGTTTGACAATTGTATTTCGTTTTTGTATTCAGAGTTTAACTAAATAACTTAGACAAACTAGGTTAACGCCAACAACGAACACTGTTCGAAATACGAACTGTTCGTCACATTATATTTTAAGTTATTGTTTTATAATATCATATTTAATTTTGTATTGTAATGATTTGTTCTTCAAAAAAGACATTCTTGGTTAATTGTTGTAGTCAAAAGAATCCCAAAAGGTTATATTATTGTAACTAAAGTATTTAATCTGATTTTCTGAGATGAAGAAACTCATGCTACCAACTGTTGAGCTATAATTGTAACAAGCCTGGTTAACTAATTTGTATTACGAGAAATATTATTTCATTTTCATATCAAAAGAAAAGAATTGAATCCAAATTAAGAAAATACAAGAATATGGAAGAAAATTACTAGTGTACGAATCATCATTTTATAATTAACAATATTTTTGCGCACTACACAATTATTAGAGTTTACTTCAACTCAAGAAGGTTAAGTTGGCAATACTTATTTTGGAACAAACCGTTCTATTTAAATAATCCAACTAGGTAAGTGAACTCTAATAAAGTAAAGAGAAATAAAAAATAAAAAATTAAAAATTACTAAAAACAATTAACCCAAACCAATTATACCAAATAATAAATATTATTTGTAATCATTTGATACTACAAATTGGCGCCCAATTATTGAACTGTTCTAGCGAAAAAATGTCAGCTTAATAACCCACGATAGTAAAATTATATTACATCTAGATACAGTTAACAACAACATATTTTAAAATCAGACAGTAACAGTTCGTAATTAATTGGCGCTTACAACGTGAGGCAACATTAATGATTTTTCATCATAGCAATAATAACATAAAGACAAAAAATGGGAGTTTTCAGCGTGTGTAGCAAACTGATAGCTACTGCCTGTAGACGGATAGTGAATGAGATACGTCTGGCAGGATATATGTGATGCTGAGAAATATTACAACTCCCCTAGCTCTGATGTTTGTTGTAAGAGCAAAGCGGAAGAACTCATATAACCTCATATTAAAGTGTTATTTCTCTTCAGTTTTGTTTCCTGCAGATAAACGCACACACATATCGCTGTACATCTGACTAGTAAAATATTCAGTTTGCAGTACAGCAATAATGTCCCACTGAAGGGTGCTCTCCGTGCTAGATGTTGAAGTAGTAGTTACGGATCGTATATACGCCCCGTGACTTTGCATTGGCTAGCCTTTCTTCTTCTTTTCCAAGTTATCGACCTCTGCCAGGTCGCCAAGTTCGGTGAGATCACTGGTACTGGCAATGGATCTGGACTCTGATCTTGAGCTTATCTCCTGGCCGCCGGGGACATTTCCTGTCTCCGTGTTCACTTTTAACAAGTCCTTACTGGTGCATGTTGCAGGACGCAGTACCCCCTTGCCATATCGCTCTCAACGAAAGTTGCCGCACAGATACGAGGTTTGTGCCTGGCCTTCATAACGGGCGAATTGTAGGTCGTCCAACAGACCGGTAGTGTCCACCTGCATAGCCGCACCGGTAGTTTCCAACAGCTGCACGGATTTCACTCTAGATTATTTTTAGGCTTTTTTAAAGTATTTCTAATGACTTGTATCACCGCATGCATATTTATTTTAAAATAAGATGGGCGGTAATATTGTACATTTTACGGCTTTTGCGAAGCTGATTTTGCAGTGGTTTACTGGACAGACAAGTTTCTCCGCATTGAAATACTAATTTATCTCAGGGTAGGTACTTCCCAAGTAGCTGTAAATGAGACTAGCGTGATCTAGATGAATGCTGTTTACCATAATTGACACGTTTTATGGGCTCATCACAGAGATAGTCACAATGAGCCGTCTCCACGCAGAAGCATGACCTCATCCAGGCACATTTTGCTATTGTGTGCCCAAACCACAAAAACAAGAGACACTGTAATGGCTGAGGAATAAAGGATCTCGCCCTCAGCCTATTATTTTTCCTGCTGTGGTATTCTGGGGCAGAGCTGCTTTGTTGAAAATTAAGATCTGGCCACAGAAGGAAGCGTATGTAAAAACCTTTGCATCGTTGGTCTCCGACATGCTATACTTCCTTGAGGAGCAAACTCCGCCTCAATTTCTTCATCCCTGCAATTATTGAAGTCTACCCACCACACTACCATTTCGTTTATAGTGTTCGTAGTGATACGAGGTACCATGTCTACAACAATATCTCTTGTCTTCTATAACTACTGGCTTGACGCTGTTCTATTTAAAGCTTTGCGTTCGTACGCCAAATATACAATTATTTAAATTTATGTTATAGTTATTAAATATAGAATGCTGGGCGCCAGAGATAATTAGGAATCTCAGGGTTTTTTGTTAATAACAACTCTTATGTTCAGATGCTAAATAAACAATACTATATTTATCACTTGTATACATTTAAATAATATAACATATAACATCATTATCATTACAAATTGACAGATTAAATAACTTCTCAATTGCTACTAAAATTCTTTATCCCTTTCTAATCGTCACAAGAGATTCACGAACACATTGAATATCATTTATCATTGATAAGGAATTAATTTACACATTCAATATCATCTATCACTTATGAGAGCTTAATTAGTCCATT
The DNA here is from genome assembly GCA_034769895.1 of Magicicada septendecula. Taxonomy (NCBI): domain Eukaryota; kingdom Metazoa; phylum Arthropoda; class Insecta; order Hemiptera; family Cicadidae; genus Magicicada; species Magicicada septendecula. The sequence goes on from CM068368.1 coordinate 273,382,227, forward strand.
GACTATTCTCTATGATTTACGAGATTAATTAACACATTGAATATTATTTATAATTTATAAGAGATTAATTAACACATTGAATAGTATTTATAACATTGCTAAGTTACTCTTGGAACTTATTCTCATTTAAGTTACTCCCCTTCATTGTCATCATAAATTAACTTTGATCAACGACATGACTTACGATCTAACATATCATAAATATCGAACTATCATTCAAATTTATATTAAATATTTAAACTTTGTACACTGATTCTATGTCGTAAAATATAAAATACACTTCAACATCTGAACACTTGATGGGTTCTTTTAGAATGAAACGGGTTAAACGTAGGTAGACTACATGAAATTATTTGATTACAACATTTTAATTTGATACGATTACTTGAGTTTGATTATCCATTACTCCGTCCTGCTCGTTCCACAGTTTACACCTCACAACACAATTGACCTTACTCTGCTTTTTATTCACACGCTATCGTGATAACCATTCATCTCCACGCCCTCCGAAACTTTGACTTTCTCATACGGCCGCGCACATGATAAATAATACTGTTTCGCTCTTCATACCGCGCACAGGATAAATAATACTGCTTGACTTATTAATGACCGCTTGTTCTTTTCTTCACTTCCTTCTAACTACTTACTTTACTTCTTCATGACGATAACTAACTGGTTTGTCAAATGACCGAATACTGATTGACTGAATGAATATGTTACAGACTGTCTTAGGTTGCTTAGTGATTGTTTAAGACATAACGTCTAACTCTCTCTAACAACAACTAGCAAAAACTGCCACTAACAAACTTCCACGGACTGACTGCTTGCTAACTGGTAACTGACAGACCGATTCACCTCTAACTTCCTTCACGAGTTACTTTTATAGTTTCACGTAGACTTCCCATACTGCCGCTACTCTTAAGATTACCATCATTGGCCAAAATTCAAATGTGTTGCCGGTAAGTTTGAAATTATCCAGTTAACAATCGAAATAACTTCGCGCGCAGAGGTGACGCTATCCCTGATTGGAGAATTGTTATAGACGCGCACTTCTTTCCGCCAGACCGTTATCTCGTTAAAAAGAGAAATTTGTTTTCTAAACCCACCCCCGTTATGACGTATCACTCTTTGTATTTTAAAGACCGAACACACCCTATTTCTAACGGTACTTCATATTTTTTGCTGTTTTGTGCAAACAAAGCGTTTTATATCTTTACGACTAAGAAAGTTGTACATACAATACAATTTTACACTTGCTCGGCGCCAACGTGTCGCCTCGCTAGTACACACCTCTTAATTATATAACAAATACTTGGTACAACTCTCATCTGTATGTCTACATACTAACATTACATCTATTAATATTAATAGTCTACATCAGAATATACTATTGATATAAATGTGTTTTACCACACAACTTGCGGTAACCGGTAGTGTTACTTTACACTTCTGGAACCTGAGGTACTTTGAACCCTGTTGATCGTTGAGAGTAAACCAGTTGCGGCTTTTCTTGTGTCCTTTACGACTGGTCCAGCGCAAGTGGTAACAGCTATAAAAAAATGGACTCACTTTTATGAAGTTATCTTCCTTCCGTTTGACAACTAAATATCTTAGCAGACGATGTCAGAAATCTCACTTCATCAAATATCGAGAAATGCCTCCTTCTCTTCAACTTCCGAAGAGGGTTTTTTCTAGACGAGTATTTTTAAAGGAGCACTCAATCCCAGAATTAGTTTATGAAACAGATATTTCGGTCCGACGAGGAGCGGAGAAATGAACGTACAACTACAGTAAGACTCTCGAGTACTGCAGTTAGCACTGAATAGGTTGTGTGCTGGTGAACTAAGGCCATCGTTCTCGACTCACAAACTAAATGGGTGAGACGCGGTGACAGTGGGTGGCACGATCGGTTCCGTCGTGAGTTAGGGTGTGTTTTTCATCGGTTCACATATCCTTGTCAAAACTCAATTACCATTGCCCTTTAAACGAATGAAAGCTGTACCCCTCGCCCAAGAAACAAAAATGCATGTTGTGGCGGAGAGTTGGTTGCCTGAGGGATATTATAATAATTATTTTTTATGTTTTGGGAGCTAGGCAACTAAGGCTTTTACCCTAACGACGTCTACAAGGAGCGTTGCTCCAAGTGGTGTTTGTTTTCACTTACATTTTATTTGACTTAACGAGAGCAAAACTCGTACACACTAAGACACACAACATTTTCAACGCCTATACAATAATCTTGTTACTTTTAGAAACGACAGCGTTCTGTTGCTAAATGTTTGATTCCGAGGACTTATTTTTTATGCGGTACTTACAGCCAAGTCAAACTCACTTACCAAAGCCCTGTTAGCCAGCTAAAGAGTACCAGCTTTTACCCCCCCTGGCCAATATATAGGGTTGGATTTCTGCGGGGCATTATTGTTATTACTACTACTACTGCTACTGCTACTACTACTACTACTACTACTACTACTACTACAACTACTACTACTACTACTACTACTACTACTACTACTACTACTACTTCTACTTCTACTTCTACTACTACTACTACTACTCGAACTATTTCCATAGAAACTACTTCTTTCTACTTACTGCTTCAGCCTTAACCACAGTACTGTGGTCACTAACGTATACCACCTGACGTTAGCTCACTCGATTTTCACTGATAATGGCAATCGATGGCACTGCGAAACGTCTGGTTTTGCAGAAAACATTGAACCACGGCCAAACACCCCGGGAAGGAATTTTAATGACAAACTACTTCTTTGTTGCCGATAAAGTAGTACACATATAAATATTGGTATGGAGAACCATACATGACTTCCATGTTCTAAGATTTATATTTAAAATCATTTTCGAAATGAAATATTTCCATAGAAACTACTTCCTTCTACTTACTGCTTCAGCCTTAACCACAGTACCGTGGTCACTAACATATACCACCTCACGTTATCGCACTCGATTTTCACTGATGATGGAAGTCGATGGCACTGCCAAAACGTCTGGTTTTGCAGAAAATATTGGCCTACGTCCAAACAGCCCGGGAAGGAATTTTAACAAAAAAAAATACTTAGCGTCAGCGCTTCGGACTGTCAGAGTCGTAGGTATATGGGCCCGACAATCGTTACTGGGCCTTCTGAATTATTAATTAAAAAGCTATAAGAAATTTAAAGTTTAGTTGCAACTAGTTATCCAACATAAACCCAATTTACTGTGTAATTAAAATATTATAAAGAGCACGTGATATAATAAATAAAAAATATATTTTGCAAAATAAATGTTAAACTAAAACTAAACAATTTTGTTTGACTCTAGACGATCGATGTGAATAATTTACTGAGGTTTTGATTATCCTATTCCTACAAGCCTTTTTGAAAAGAAATGGGAAATTAATATTAAAAATAAACATTTAATTACAAATGTTAAATAAAAATAAAAATTGAATCAAATACTTAAAACTTTGAAATGTCACAATATGAATTTTTTATAAGACTGAAATAATGAGTTACTTAATAATGAGTGTTCTAAAATCATGGCAGCGAACTAAAAATGACTTTACCATGCAATAGTACAAAAATACACATTAGACACGCACGTCAGATGTCGTCTTTCTGTAATTAGGTCCATTCCACTATTCACTGACAATTTAAAGCCTAGAATAAAATGCATTTAGCACATAACATATAAAAAATCGTTCAAGTTTATAAACTTGTCAAATTACATACTAATAATTACATAATTACATAATAATTTAAGGTCAAATTACATACTAATAAGTTGATAGTTATGATGTTTCCGAAAAGATTAATTTCAATTATTTTATGCTGTGTTCTGGAAACTCTGAGATGGCGGTTATAATCCTTTTGAAGAGGATTATTACAATAACATAATATTGTCCTTTAAAGCTTCTAAAAAATTACAAATGTGACTCTGTGTGAATGAAGAAAGGAATATATATTTGAAATTAATTCTCAGTTTTAAAATAATTGATACGTACTCATCCTCTGTACATGGTGGCAATACATCGTCTGTAGCTCAGATAATACGTTTATAACTGTATCAGTTTTATCAGGTAGAATAACAGAAAAAAGAAAGAACGTAAAAGAGAGAGGCCATGCTTACTCAGAACACTTAGTTAATTAATTACTTAGTTAATTTTAAATTCTGTATTATTAAAGATTACGATTTTTTATTAATTAAAAATCAACTCCCCCCCCCCACCTACCAATTACCTTTCTAATATTACCAATGTCTCTATTTTTTTGTTGCGTGGATAAAGAGGAAAAGAGACCTGTACTATAAAAGTAACATATATGGTTCCGATTGTTTAACTATCAAAACAATTATTTTTTACCCTAAATTACTACTTAAATTGCTGGGCGCTGCAAAATGTTATCTTTTCCGCTGGGGAGTAGAAGTAAAACTTAAAAAGTGAAAAGTAAAAAAGCGAAATACCATAACAAAGTTATAAACAGTTCTTCAAATATTAACTATTTCTGTAAGTAAAATTATGTTTTATTATCATCTTACGCACGTTTCACTTATTAAATCATTATTAAATTAAATTGTTTGTTTATTCATTTATAAACCTCTAATGATACTGATTTAATAAATGAAACGTGCGTAAGGTGATACAATGTAATTTTACTTACAGAAATAGTTAATATTTGAAGTACTGTTCATAATAAAACCTCCAAGAAATACTTACCAGTTACTTACAAAATAAACATAAGAAAGTTATACATATTTTTCATATACATATAATTTCGTTTTATATTTCCATACGGTTTATGTTTAAAATGTGATTTTACTTTTCTGCACAATATTATGATAATGTGTTATTAAGCTTTCACGTTTGTAAGCCAATTTATTTAATACACACATTTAGAAACATATGGACACATCTGTTTTCAATGAGTGATAATGATGGTTCTGTGTAGTACTGAGTTCCACGTAAAGACATATTATTTCATCGTGATCGTCTTCACAACACGGCCTAGGCAACTTGCTGCCTGTTCCGTCACAAAGATCCTCCAGGCATCTCTTGGTGGGTCTACCCACCCACTTGTGTCCTATAGGTTTGTATTTCCAGACTTGTTTGGCGAGTCTGGGATCTGACATTATTTTTAAGTGTTATTTCCACCGTTATATATTGTGTAATGTATTACATAATGTATGCAATGTATTATGTATTATGGACATACTATTTGTTAGAGCGTATACTAAATAGCGTAGAAAAATTTAGCAAACTAAAACGTAATTTATTAAAGTATAATTCATATACCAACTTAATCTTGTAGTTTAGTACTGGAAAGAGGTACAGTGGAAGTGTCAGCATAAGTAAAATATTTATAATTATAAAAATGTATAATAATTAAATATCGATAATATTGATGATAATATTAAAAATAAATAGAATATGATTGCTTCCTTATCTGGGCTATGTAATTCAGTTCCGGTAGACTTCATTTACGTAATATTTCAGTTTTCCAGATAGTAGCTGCGGGAGCTGGTGAGAAGATAAAAATATACTACTTACCATCCTTCAATAAAACATATATATTTTTTTGACATTCATTAGACAAAGACGTTGAGCAAGCTAGTCAATATATTTTTAGAAATTATTTACACAATTAAGTTGATCCTACTTCTTTATTTTTAAGGGAAAACGTCACTCAGTACGCCGTGCTTCACTCGTTGCGTCTAATTAATTCCAGTCACGTATCCTGTCTGCTTTCTTATTTCATAATTTTATGGTCGGGACAACATTTTTTAAAACAAACGGCTACATCATCCCGTCAATTTATCTTTCTATTTGCTAACTTCTTTCTATTTGCGGGTAACGCTGAAGTTAATCAACGTCTAGCTCGAATGTTACAAATCGAAATGGTGGAAAATTTATTTCTAAAATATTTAATTTCGACAAATCGTCTACGACAATGTTCTAAAATTATTTTTAACGCATATACACAATTATAGGTAAATACTTACCCATTTCAACTACTTACACAATTTTTATTAGATTGAATTCTCGGGCATATAAAAAAAAAATTCACTGGCGTCTTCCAGTTATTTGCTGTCGCGTCTACTCAGTAAATGGCCATCTTACACACACACACACACACACACACACACACAAACGATATATAAGTGTGTGTATGTTTGTGGAGAGGTTGGGTAGTTGGTTTGTAAGTGTGCGATATTGTATTGCTGCTGATAACTATATACTTACAACATTTTAAATATGATTGAATGTTTTCATCACTCTTTACTGTGAATTTTTATTGCATTCTGCTAAATTTTAATTAGTGTCTATAGTTTTAATACATAACGCATTATATTGTGTTTTTAGTGTTTATGTTAAGAACAATGGTAGTATAGTTACGTTATTTTCTGCCATTTCTTGAACCTAATAACTTTTTCGATGTTTTATAGTCCCCCGTATATTTCTCTGTCACATTTTTACTTTCGCAACAGTCGTTACACTTTTTTTTTTTTCTTGTAGAGATGACACCAAGTTAGTAAAAAATAAAAATTGGTTTTTAAGTACAGAACAATGTCATAACATGATAAGAAAATTGGAACGTTTGGTAAAATCTGGCAAGTTTTACCATCACTTTGATTTCTTAGAGTAAACGGCAGCTCCGAAAGTTCGGACACGCTACTATACTTAAGTGTCGTTCCAAAAGTCAATTCTCAAATACTTCAGCTGTTCCACCGATTATAGAGTGGTATAAATCTAAAACACTATCGGTGGCTTGCACTTTTATTTCAACCTTTGGTTTATACTGAAATATCAGTATGTACAATATATTTTTGTTAACAAACTTATTTTTCTTCGTATTGTTTAAATTAGCAGCCATTCTTACTGTTACTTTTATGAAATTGCTAACTGCTATAATTTTTATTGTTTAGACAAAGCTTTTCGTCATCACTGACATCATCAGGTCTAAAACAACAGGTTGTCAACCTGAAAACCTAAAAACAACAGGTTGTTTTGGACCTGATGATGTCAGTGATGACGAAAAGCTTTGTCTAAACAATAAAAAATTATAGCAGTTAGCAATTTCATAAAAACTTATTTTTATATTATTGTACTATACAATACTTTTTTTTCTTATTGTATAAGACAGTGTTATTGTACTTTTGTATTATTGAATTAATTTTAAAAACTTATGTATATTAGTTATTGTTATTGTTTATACAGGCTTTCAGTTAACGTCTTGAGGAATACGTAGCTCTACCACGATGTTGTCAGATTTTAGATGCCCTTTCGGTACACTCACTGTTACAATAAATTCTCTTATTAACCAGTTGAGTGTGAATGTCTTAATTTTTATTTTGGTTCTTTGTTAACTTGTTACATCTATAGACTCAGAAAATTCTGTGTGTTAAATTTTCGTTGAAAACTTTTAAAGACACTATTTGAATTAATATTTGCAAATTACTTTATCATATATTTTATTTTGTACTTTACCGACGACTTTTGTACAGTATCCTATATTAACAGCTATATTTTGAATTCGTACATTTCCTTATATAACAACAGCAGCAGCAGCAGCAGCAGCAGCAGCAACAACAGTAAGAGGTGACAGCCCTCGGAAATCCAATCATACGCCCGAGTCTAGCCTCGTGGGGGCGAGCAATAGACGCCACTCTATCGTTGGGTAACTGGATAATAGTAACTGAGTTATAGGCCTACCAGGATTGTGATCCGCATGAAAACACACACAGTGGAACTGGTTATATCAATAAGTGAATGGATCTGCGTTAGTGAGCGGCAAACCATGGCTTCGGTTACACACTGTAATATTTATTTCTAACTGCGGAACACGAAGGCTCTGTTGCAGCGGTTTGTTTATTTTCTCGGTATTCAATGGAATTTCATGTCTTGAAACGAAAGGAAGATGACTAGACGACAGTGAGTCACTTTTTGATAGGAAAATCTGTCACCGCTTGAGGTGTTCTAGTTGTTCAAAACATCAGAAAAACTGCAGGTCGTTTACTGATAAAGACACTGACCAACCAACAGGGTACGAAGCTGTTATCATCATCATCGTCATCATCATTATCATTGTCACCTTGATGTCACGGCATAGGCAAGGTGCTACCTGTTCCGTCTTCAAATATCCTCTAGCCATCTCTTCCATTGTCTACCTACATGCCTGTGTCCTATAGGTTATAACAAAAAGAAAAAGTGTTGTAATAGTGTGTTGTTCGTGTTGTATACTGTCGGGCGTTACCTCCGCGCACTTTTTGTTACTTACTGTTGACTGGATCCTCTGCGGTGATGTAGTCCTGTAACACAACTTAATACTATGTTTTTGTGGGCGCCACTTGGAATCGTTTGTTCCAAGAATAAAATGTGATTATTAAAGAAATTAAAATTTTTAAATCTTACTTCTATGAAAAAATATAAACAAGTCAGTTTAGCTTGAAAAAAAATCAGGTAAGTTTAATGATTCTTCAAAAAACAAACAAATCGTCTGAAGGACTAACATTCATATAAAAATTATAAAATTGCAGACTTACTAAAGAAAAAAAATTTCACAAGTTATTATTATTATTATTATTATTGACAATTTTATATATCCAATCAAGTATCGGCTAGTGTTTTCAATTTTTTACTCAGTTGAAAAGAATGAGTTTAATACGTGAAAAAATCTTTACTCTCAGGACGTGACTCCTTTGAACTACCAAGACATATCAATAAGGCGCTTTACAAGAAAAATTAAGTGATTTGAAGGTTTGTGTGGCATGTGTAGTACAACTGTGTGATAAATGTAACCATGTAAAAAAATGACTTTAATTTTGTTAACTCACGTTCCAATGATTAATTAATCTCGCACAGGACACTCCTCTCGGGTAGTTTTTTCAATCTCGCCTCTTCATGTGTGCACTGAATCTATTTTAAGTCAAAATTGCGATCATTTACTATTTCCGCACTTTTTGTGACAACGTTTGGCAGTAGATTATCGTTCAAACAGGCTTTGTGTGTGTATGTTTACGTTAAGGGAATTATTGTCAAGTTAGTCAGTCTATGCGAACACAGCAGAATTCGTTCTCTATTTAAAGTTTTGGTCCCTCCTGGGCCGTTGACGTTCTGGCTGCGTGATTTCTATTAAAATTTGCCGTGCTGCTGCTCTATTTCAGCAACACATTGGCGTAGATTCTTGTAGAGGTTATGTCAGTCTGTTTGTCTATGTACGGGAAAAGCCTTTCTTCGGGTCTTGTCGATTTATCGCCTCTCGGTTTCGCCTTAGCTGCGTTGATCAGTGTCGTGGGTGATGCATCTGTTCTGGAGTTCAAGTTTCAAGTGTTTTTGGGTCGAATTTGGTCTCTCTTTTATACTAATTCAGGCTGATTGTTTTCATCGACTTCCGGTATATTTGTGTAAAAATTCTTTCTTGATTGTTCGAGAATAAACGAAATGGAACATTATGGAACAAAACTCATTTCCGTCGAAGCTTTTAGAACAAATTTCTTATTCTTCATACTAAGGATATTTCAAAAATTACTCTGGTATTTATCAAACAGTTTTACATTAGTACTCACAATTTGTATGCCATTATTACATTTAGATTCTCTGTTTTCAACTGAATCTAGTGATACTAATTATGATTGGTTTTTAATTAAATTAAGTCTAATAAGTAACACAATATACAACTCTCACCTTGGGTTGTTGTCATTAAAATTCAATTTTTTTAGAACAAAAATTGTTGTGGAACTATTATGTCTCTTCCACAATCTGAACATACAACATTACTATCTTCCTATAACAAAACAAACAAATTTTAACATATGTAACACCTAGATAATTACAATTTTACCTGGCCTCTGTCCATGACCTAGATTTTTGTCAATGTTATAACACAATGATTAGTCTCTTTCTTTAACATATGTAGTATTTCACTAGTGTACACTCAGAGTTTATTATATTGTCTGTCTTTTGTGATACCTGGTTACTCTTTACATATATTATCATTATCACAGGATGACATAGCATCAATGATTGGTCTTGAGATGCCCTTTTTCATGGTGTGACAAATCTCACTCTTATAAGTTAAATTCTTTTATAATTGATCTTATTTTCAACTGAGTTTGTTCGTTTTTAAGGTATACTGAAGTATTGTACCATTCTATTTTATTTTTGTTAGCATTTTGTAAATATTTAGCCAGATATGATTATTTTTGTACTGGTTGATTGGCTCCGGCCATACATGGTATAGGTAAATATTTTACTAACTTGACTATTACAACGTTAAAGTTAGTCAGATATATTAGTATAGTCGCTTTATATCATATTTCAACTTTCTAATGCATTTTGGTTGCATTTTGGCAACATTAAATCCATAAATTATACAATATTATATGCCTACTACATGTTTATAGTCAATACAGTTTTTGGCTATTTTGACTAATTTTTATTCATTTGACAGCTTTCTTTATTTAAGATAAATTGTTCACTTTTGTCTGCTCGACAATTGCATATAGCTTTTATTTCAATCTGATAATAATTAATTTTTCATGAAATCTGGGTGTTTGGTCTCAAATCCAACACATTAGTATTTTTTTTGTCATAACAAATATATATTTTTTATTTTAACCTAAACTCTTTTTAGTAATGTATTTAAATCATTTAATACATTTATTTTATTTACGTTACATAATATAATAATGGATCATGTCCATTCATTCACAAAAAATAGTTCTTAATGCTCTATTGAGAGTTATAAAACTTAATAATTAATGACTTCGTTTTGGTTGAATCTGACATTATTCGTCTCTCTTATAGTGTCTTATGGTTTTTTCACTGTTATTCACTTTAATAATATATATGGGGTTTGTGTCTTAGTCATAGTTTGGTCGTTTTTTCATGTTAGTAGTAATGATTATTAGACAATATTACACAAATTTTTTAGGACTACTTGGGTTTGATACTGTTCACCTCACTTTGCTCTTATGATAATTGCTATGTAAATGGTTTCCTTTATGGAACGTTCTGTGACGTTACATATGCATCTTCGTTAAAGTTGATAATTTTTGAAAAACATATCTTTGGTTTTGATGAAATTATCATCTCTATATTAACCCTTTATTAGCTTCTTTATATTTCATTCTTTTATCTTATAATTAAATTCCTGTACTACTCCTTTAATATATTAATCCAACTCAATATTCCTATTTCGTTCTTTGTCGTATCACCTATTCCTTTCCTTTTTACCTTGATGTTATTTAATTAATCTTTGATATAATTCCCTATCAATTCCCTAACTTTCATAGAGGGTTGGGGGTCAGAGTGGCTCGCTATGGCATACATTCTCTGCCCTTCCCTATCTATAACTACTGAAATCAGAGGCAACACATCCTTGTCCAGAAAATAATAATTGCACCTTTGCAACAAATAATAATAATAATAAAAAAAAATACAATATTCAAAGATCATAGGCTCCTACACATAAATTCCCTTTCTTAAACTCTTCTGCTTAATTCGCAATTATATTAATATATTGTTCTCCGCAGGTAAAATTATCGTTTAAAATCATTCAATGTTAATTAGCTATATTCGTATTCATAATTATCTCCTTATGTAACACACTGTTCTTCCTTTTTTTTTTTTTTATTTATCATTTCCATTTAGTATCAAATATATGACAGTATTTCTCCTTTTTTCTCCTTTACTATGTGTCCATCTCGTAATATTTATTAATAATAATCTCTCTCCTTCTCTAAGTACGGGTAAGCTGGTAAATATACGTTGACATGGCTATTGGAAATAAATCTTGCCTATAGTGGAATGTGTCCATCTCGTAATATTTATTAATAATAATCATTATACAATAATATTTATATTTATTTAATAATCTCTACCTCCTTTCTAATTCTGGGTAAGTTAAAAGATTCACGTTAACATGTTTAGTCAAGGTACCTGATGGATGGATGGATGGATGCACGGGCGTCTTGCGCCCTTTAGAGGGGAGACCCATCAACTGGACCGAGACGGTGAAGTACCTAGGTGTTCGGCTTGATCGGCACTTAAACTTCAACGCCCACGTGACCTCAACCCTCAACTTGGCTCGTGGCGTCAGAGCCAAACTATCACCTATGCTTTCGCGGAACAGCTGCCTGGCTGTCCGTACCAAACTTACATTGTATCTACTGTTCCTCCGAACAGTACTCACTTATGCGGCACCCGCCTGGTGGCTTCTCCTGTCGGCCACCAACAGGCATAGGCTGACTACATTTCAGAATTGGACCCTACGCTCCCTCACGGGGTCCCCGTGGTATGTGCGAAATACCGCCATACATCGGGGTCTCCGTGTTCCCACCTTAGAGGTCTTCGTCTGGTCCCTGGCAACGAATTTGTTCGCCAAGGCAGGCGAGTCCTCTTACCCGCACCTCCGAAGGCTTAACAGCATGGAGAATGCTCCGCCTCCTCGCCGCGTCAGGCGCCCTAGGGCGCTGCTAGACGACCCCCCTAAGTTCATCACATGAACCCCCCAGAAACGAATCCCCCCAACCTTCTGGAAATCTGCACCGATCACCATCAATCACCACCTGCGCCTGCCGAAACTGTAGTCAATCATGCTGCGGCGGATTGAATGGATAGATTTATTGCCAGCATCGGCTTTGCCGATTCGGCAGGGCCTTGATCCAGTAGGGACATGGGATCTCGCGAGGTTGTGCAAATGCCTTCCTTGCGAAAGCCGACTGCCCCGGTGATGAGTTCTGTCGGCTCGGCCGCTGCCTGTAGCATGTAGCATTGTAGTAGCGGGGCGTCTTTGCACCCGGTGCATGACTGCAGCATCTGAGTCGAGCTCAATGGCTGCCTGTGGATATACATAGGTCTGGTTCTTCGACTGGTGCCTAAAATCAGGAATGGACAACCGCCAACCAGTTAACTGAGAAGGCGGGGGAGAAAGGTTTTAATTTTTATTTATTTTAAAATATTTGCAATCAGTGGGCACTGCCGCATGAACGGGTTCAGATGACAGATGTCACCCGTTCCCAGTCCCGCGTGCAGACGCCGTGAGGCGTCGGTCGCTCCCCGCGAGGCAGAGAGCCTCCGTGCCAGTGATAGCGCGTAGCAGCAGCATTCAGCGTGGTCGGCATACTAGGAAGGGAGGAAGGAAACAGCTTAGCAGGTAAATTCTGGGGCATGGGCAGATGGTGAATATTCAAATTGAGGTTTAAGCAGGTTACTTAAACTTATGGCGGGTCGTCGAGAATCGCCCGAGGGCGTTTGACCCGGACAGGGGGAGGTGGTTGCGTGGTGCTGATGGTTCTGAGGTAAGGGAAGGAAGAGGTCTCAGCTGCGGCAAAGAGAGTCGCAGCTAATGACCAGACAAAGGCTGAGAGAGCAGGAACTCGTAGACCTCCTCGAATTACACTGTTTCTAACAAACCAAGGAGATCCCGACAAGGAACGGAGGGTTCTGGATTGGAAACTTTCCAGCCTACGCCTGTTGGTGGCGGAGGCAAGTGACCACCATACAGGTGCCGCATAGGTCAATACAGACCGGAGAAACAACAGATAGAGGGTAACTTTCGTGCGCAGCGCCAGGGGGCTGCGGCACGCGAGGTATGGGTAAAGTTTGGCTCGGACGCCGCGAGCCTTGGCAAGGGTGTCCGTCACGTGGGTGTTGAAGCAAAGGCGACGATCTAGCCGAACGCCTAGATACTTCACCGACTCTTTGTAGGCGATAGGCCTCCCTTCAAGGGAGAGGGGCTGGCATCGGGAGATGGACTTACGAGTGAAACAGATCGCCTCGGATTTCTCCGTGTTGATCGTCACCCGCCATTTCCGTAGCCAGTCCGGAAGCTGGTCCAACTGACGCTGCAACTGTGTACTCGCAAAACGCGGGGACACAGAGCTGTAATGATACATTGCATCGTCAGCGAACAAAGACAACGTGACTCCGGGCAAAACAGGCAGGTCGTTCGTGTACACGAGGTACAGAACGGGGCCGAGGACAGATCCCTGGGGTACGCCAGCGGCGACAGGACGAACTGCAGAGCAGGTTCCGTCGACGCTCACCCTGAAGGTTCGGTCGCTGAGATACGACCGGAGGAAAAACACTATGGACGATGGTAAGGGGGAGTTGGCGAGTTTGAAGAGAAGACCTTCGTGCCAGACTTTGTCGAAGGCCTTGCTCACGTCCAGCAGTGCGGCGGCCGTAGCCGCTCGCCTGTTGGTGGCGTCAGAGAGTTGCGTTACCACGCGGACTAGTTGAAGCGTGGTCGAGTGCTCTCTGCGAAACCCGAACTGTTCGTTGCGGATAAAATTATCCAACAACGGCGAGATGCGGGCCAGCAGGAGCCGCTCGAACACCTTCGAGATAACTGGCAAGAGAGATATTGGCCGATAGCTTTCAGGAAGCATGCGCGGCTTGCGGGGTTTAGGAATCATAACGATGTTGGCATTTTTCCACAGGCGGGGAAAGTACTGTAGCCGGAGACAAGAGTTGAACAGCTCGAGAACGAGGTCAACGCCTGAGGCCGGGAGATATTGTAATGCAGCGGCCCCGATCCGGTCAGGACCGGGGGCGCGACGGCGGTTTAGTCGACAGACAGACGAAACGAGTTCGTCTCTGTCGAACGGGAGGTCTGGGCCAGCGGGAGGGCGAGAAAAATAACCAGATAGGAAGTCCCGGACGTCTGCCGAGTGGGCAGGGTCCGAAACGCCTCGATGAACGGTAAATTGCGACTCCATGCAGTCGGCGAAGACCTCAGCCTTGCCTTCTGATGAAGACACAATCCCGTTCGGGGTTTCCAGCGGGTTGCGAGTTCTCTTCTCGCGGGTCAGTCTACTCACCGCTCTCCAGACGGAGGCGTGGTCGACTTCAAGAGACTCAAGGTATGAGTCCCATCGATCAGAGTTTACGTCCCGCAGTAGCTGCTGAACGTAAAGGGACTGTTGTTGAAATCGTCGCTTAACGACTGGGTCTCGGGTTCTTTGCCATCTGCGGCGGAGCTGGCGCCGTAGCCAGATGGCGTGGAGTACTTCCGCAGGTAAGGCCGATTTACGATGATTCACCTCGAGTGCGTAGGTGTGTCGATCCATGACACCTTGGACCAATTCCTGAAGATTTGTGGCGCGGAGATCCAGATCGTCACGAGTGACGATTGGGTCCGCCGGGAGAGATGGTAACCTTCGAGAGAGCTCGTCATGATAGGATCGCCAGTTGACTCTCCTAACAATCTGAGCGGGGAGTCGGGGTGACGCCGACAGCTCTCGAACAGTTATAAAAAGGGGATTGTGATCGGACGAAAGGTCCGACACAGACGAGACCTCGATGTTGCGGGCAACGTTCTTGACAACTACTATGTCAAGAACGTCCGGCCGATGGCCGTGAAAGGGGAAGTAGGTAGGGTCTTCAGGGCCGATGACATTAAGTGCCGGGTCGCCAGAGACGAACCGGAACAGAGAATTTCCATAGGCGTTGACAACGCGGCTGTTCCATGAAGGGTGTTTGGCGTTTAAGTCGCCGGCTACAATGGTTGAGAGGGGGTGGTCGAGGAGGGCGTCCCACTCCTCGGGCGGTGGCGGAGTTCGCCGGCCAGGCCGGAGGTACGCAGAAACAACGCGCAGCTCCGATCCGCCAGCGTCCACCGCCACCGCGCAGCCTTCAATAATAGATGTATCTAGAGGAGGCAAAAGCCTGTGGGATATCCGCCTGTGGACTAAAACAGCTGTGCCCCCCGAGGGGGGACAGCGAGGCCGTAGGGGACGATCCTGACGATAACAGGCATAGGCAGGAAGGGAAAATGAGTGGTAATGAGCCAGATGAGTCTCGGAAAGAAGTATGATATCAACATCATACTCCGTTACGAAAGTCATCAGTTCAGATCGCCTGGGGAGTAGCCCGAAGGCGTTCCACGCAACGATCCTCAGGCTATTAGCCATTTAGGGGGAGTAGAGGAAAGAGGGCAGCTAATGATTGGGACACCAGGGCAAGCACAGTGGTAGTGTCGCGAGCAGTCCTGATGGATGCAACAAGATTATCTGCCCAGGCAGTCAGGGGATCCGCCGAAGCCCGGGAAGATTCCCGGGATTCAGGAAAACAAGCCTGACTGGCCTCGACAGGGGTAGCAGATGGCGCTGGGCTGGTGGTCTGAGTAGTAGACTGCTCGCTGGAAGGTTGAGGACGATGGCTGGGGGCGGGGCGAGCCCGCGGAGAGGGTACAGGTGGAACCTGTGATGATGTAGGTCGGCCGGCGGAGTTCCGGCGACGACGAGAGCGCTTTGATTTGCCCGATCGGGCTGGAAGCGGGGCTGATTTAGCGGCCATGGCCGCGTAGGAAGGTGCGGGCGCTCCGGTAGGCGCCGGGATTGAGGCCGCTGCAGGCGGCGCCGAAGCGATGACTGCAGGCGAGACAGCGGCACCGGAAGCAACCGGAGTTGCTGCCGGGACCTGGGCAGATGAACCGGTGAGAGGCGGGAAAGCCGCTCGCCGGTTAGGGCCAGGACCAGCTACACGGCCTGCCTGCGCGCCAGGGCGCACAGGAGGTCGCTGCGGTTTCATGGCGGCGATAAAGTTAGGGCAGCCTCGGTAATTAGCCGGATGGGCTCCTTGACAGTTGCAGCATTTAGCTGTGTACCCCGTCGTAGGCTTATCACAGCCACGATGAGGTTCAGCACAACGCACGCAACGCGGGGGCTGATGACAGAAAAGACTGCTGTGGCCGAACCTCTGGCAGTTGAAACACTGCGAGGGGCCGGGCCGCGGGTCAAATGTTCTGACTTGCACCCGTAGGTGCAGAAGATTCTGGAGAGTGTAAATCTCCTCGAAGGGGCCTACTTTCAGTAATTTACAAAGAAAGCTGTTGACAGGACGGCGGTCATCACCTTTGCCAACATGCAGGACGCTTACCGCGGTCGGCGCATAGCCGAGCGCAACAAGTTCCTGCCTGATGGCATCAGGGTCGGTAAAGGATGGAATTCCCGACAGAACGACCTTGATTTCACGCTCTGACGGGAGGGCAAATGTATGAAAAGATATCTTACGCTCTGTCAGGAATGACTGAACAGAGCGGAAGTCCGGGATCGTAGCGGTCGCCAGCTTTAGCGAGGGGCCTTGTCACCTCGCCTCGACCTTGACCGAAGGGAGAGCTCGGGATAAGGAACGTAACAGTTCAGAATAATTCCTATTATCCGGAATTACAATAGGAGGAATGCGAGGAGGAGACACAGTTTGGGTGGTAGCTGGATACTCACGTTGCACGCGCTGAGTGCCGCTGTTACCATGATTAGATGGCAGATCTGCAGCTGAGGCGGGCGGCGGAGTTTGGGCCAGTTTTCGCTTGCGTTTGGCAGATTTGCCCTCCACAAGCGAGAACTGTCCGTCCCCCGACCCAACACTGCACATTTCTACCGCACTATGATCACTTTCACTATCACTGTCACTGTCGTGAGGAAGTGGAGTGGTACGGAAGCCGGTTGAGCATGTTTCCATTAAGGAAACAAGCGGCGCCGGCAGAGGATTCGGTGGCGTATTCGACGCCATTTCGGACAAGCCGAAATGAACGTCTACGCAGGTCTAGGATTGAGGGATCACCAGACACTGAAAACTATCCACAGGCACAATTGAACACTACACAGACCGCACAGCACACGGATACAAAAACTCCCGCACAAGCTAAATAAAAACTGATTTGCACTGAACTGCTGAAGAATCTTGTAGAGTAGATGATGCTGAATGTGATGATGGTGATAAAAATGATGTAAACTGAATATTTCCGCTAAATTCCACGAAATATTGCAGAGCAAAATTGGACACAGCCTACCCGGGCAAATGCTCTAGGTAGACTCCGCTCCCGGGCCGCTGCCTTCGGGCGGACGAGCCTCTTGTATTCGCCGGTGCGTCTCTGAGTTTCCGTGGGCTATGTCTCGGCGACCAATGAGACGCGACCAGGCGTTGCGATTGGCTGAAGCCTTGATCACGACTAAGTTCCACGTCAGCACCTGCTTTGTTGATTTGGTAAGGTAATGACCTGAAACATGAGCTCCCGCGAGGTTGTGCAAGTGCCTTCCTTGCGAAAGCTGGCTGTCTCGGTGACATTACCCACCAAATCGGCCGACGCCCTAGGGCGCTCGAGCTTCTTGTCCTCGCCAGTGTGTCACCACGTTCCCAAAGGTTAGCCTGAGGGGACCATGGTGTCGCGCCTTGGCCGGACAATTGGCTGAAGCTAAAGCACTAGCTTGCCACCGTGGTGGCCATGTTAATTTATCATGGACCCGCGGACTGCACCATAACATCCTTGAGCAGAGCAAACGACCGCGCTGAACTGTTGGCACCTGGCGTTCATCAGGCTTAGGCCTGGACAACGCGCACAAATTAGGGCGCAAGACGCCCGTGCATCCATCCATCCATCATCTTGCGCCCTAATTTGTGCGCGTCGTCCAGGCCTAAGCCTGATGAACGCCAGGTGCCAACAGTTCAGCGCCGTCGTTTGCTCTGCTCAAGGATGTTATGGTGCAGTCCGCGGGTCCATGATAAATTAACATGGCCAACACCGTGGCAAGCTAGTGCTTTAGCTTCAGCCAATTGTCCGGCCAAGGCGCGACACCATGGTCCCCTCAGGCTAACCTTTGGGAACGTGGTGACACACTGGCGAGGACAAGAAGCTCGAGCGCCCTAGGGCGTCGGCCGAAATGGTGGGTAATGTCACCGAGACAGCCAGCTTTCGCAAGGAAGGCACTTGCACAACCTTGCGGGAGCTCATGTCTCAGGTCATTACCTTACCAAATCAACAAAGCAGGTGCTGACGGGGAACTTAGTCGTGATCAAGGCTTCAGCCAATCGCAACGCCTGGTCGCATCTCATTGGTCGCCGGGACATAGCCCACGGAAACTCAGAAACGCGCCGGCGAATACAAGAGGCTCGTCCGCCCGAAGGCAGCGGCCGAGTCGACGGAACTTATCACCGGGGCAGTCGGCTTTCGCAAGGAGGCATTTGCACAACCTCGCGAGATCCCATGTCCCGGATCGAGGCCCTGCCGAATCGGCAAAGCCGATGCTGGCAATAAATCTATCCATTCAATCTGCCGCAGCATGATTGACTACAGTTTCGGCAGGCGCAGGTAGTGATTGATGGTGATCGGTGCAGATTTCCAGAAGGTTGGGGGATTCGTTTCTGAGGGGTTCATGTGATGAACTTACGGGGGGTCGTCTAGCAGCGCCCTAGGGCGCCTGACGCGGCGAGGGGGCGGGGCATTCTCCATGCTGTTAAGCCTTCGGAGGTGCGGGTAAGAGGACTCACCTGCCTTGGCGAACAAATTCGTTGCCAGGGACCAGACGAAGACCTCTAAGGTGGGAACACGGAGACCCCGATGTATGGCGGTATTTCGCACATACCACGGGGACCCCGTGAGGGAGCGTAGGGTCCAGTTCTGAAATGTAGTCAGCCTATGCCTGTTGGTGGCCGACAGGAGAGGCCACCAGGCGGGTGCCGCATAAGTGAGTACTGTTCGGAGGAACAGTAGATACAATGTAAGTTTGGTACGGACAGCCAGGCAGCTGTTCCGCGAAAGCATAGGAGATAGTTTGGCTCTGACGCCACGAGCCAAGTTGAGGGTTGAGGTCACGTGGGCGTTGAAGTTTAAGTGCCGATCAAGCCGAACACCTAGGTACTTCACCGTCTCGGTCCAGTTGATGGGTCTCCCCTCTAAGGAGAGGGATTGGCATCGGGAAATGGACTTATGCGTAAAGCAGATCGCCTCGGATTTCTCCGTATTGATCGCTACCCGCCATTTCCTTAGCCAATCCGGAAGCATATCCAACTGGCGTTGTAACATTACGCTCGTCCGCCAAGGCGAAAGCGAGCTAAAATGAAACATCGCGTCGTCGGCAAATAGAGATAGCGTGACCCCGGGATAAACAGGCAGATCGTTCGTGTACAGTACATACAGAACGGGGCCGAGGACAGATCCTTGTGGGACGCCGGCGGAGACAGGGCGAACCCGAGAGAACGCCCCATCTACGCTGATCCTGAAGGTGCGATCCGTCAGATAGGATCGGAGCAAGTGGACGATAGATGTCGGGATTGGCGAATGCGCCAGTTTGTAGAGCAGGCCTTCGTGCCAGACTTTATCGAAGGCTTTGCTCACATCCAACAGGACAGCGCCTGTTGCCTGATGATTGTTGGCAGCGTCGGCTAGATAGGTGACAACCCGTACTAGCTGAAGAGTAGTCGAGTGCCTCGGCCTAAACCCAAACTGCTCCTCGCGGATGAAACCATCCACCAGGGGCCGAATACGGGCCAGGAGAAGACGCTCGAATACCTTCGAGATTACTGGCAATAGTGATATTGGGCGGTAGCTTCCAGGTAGCGTGGGCGGCTTTTAAGATTTCTGGATCATGATGACGTTGGCAGTTTTCCACAGGCGAGGGAAGTAACTCAGCCGGAGACAGGAGTTGAACAGCTCAAGAAGAACGTCAACTGCCGAAGGCGGGAGATTCTGCAACGCAGCGGCGCCGATGCGATCGGGGCCAGGGGCCTTTCTCTTTTTCAGTCGGCTTAGGACAGACGCAAGGTCATCCTCGTCGACCGAAATAGGAGGATCAATGGGGGGAGCAGAAAAGTATTCAGATAGGAAATCCCTGACGACGGCCAAATGAGCCGGGTCAGAGATGCCCCTATGGACGGTGAACTGGTCCTCAATACAGTCGGCGAAGACCTCCGCCTTGCCTTCTGCAGAGTATACAGTGCCGTCCGGGGTATTCAAGGGATGGCGAGTCCTCTTTTCGCCTTTTAGTCTACCAGCGGCTCTCCATACGGAGGCGTGGTCAACTTCCAAGGACTCCAAATAGGAGTCCCATCGATTCGCGTTTACGTCAAGCAGAAGCTGCGAGACGTGTTCCGACTGGGCTCGAAAGCGCCGTCTAGCGGCAGGGTCACGGGTATGGTGCCATCTGCGGCGGAGCTGGCGCCGTAATCGGATGGCTTGGAGAACTTCCGCAGGAAGGTCGGAGCGTTTATTACTCACCGGAACAGTATAGGTGTTTTTATCCATTGCAGACTGGACAAGGTCCTGGAGCTGATGTACCCGGAGATCCACGTCGTCACAAGAGACGAGTGGGTCCGGAGGGACAGATGGCAACTGCCTGGCCAGATCATCGTGGTAGGATCGCCAATTGACTCTCCTAACAGGATGATCGGGAAGTCGGGGTGAGACCGACGGCAGCAAGACAGTTACAAGTAGGGGGTCGTGATCGGACGATAGGTCCGACACCGCGCTGACTTGTAGATGAAAGGGGATGGCCTTGACAATTACGATATCAAGGACATCCGGCGGATAACCCGCAGTGGGAAAGTGTGTCGGTTCGGACGGGCCGATGATGAGGACGCTGGGATCATCTTCGACAGCCCTACGGAGAGAATTGCCGTAGGGGTTTGACGTTCTGCTGTTCCAAGAGGGATGCTTGGCATTATGGTCTCCGGCTACGATGGTTGGGAGATCGCTGTCCAGGAGGGCGTCCCACTCCTCATGCGGTGGAGCTCGATGGCCGGGCGGGTGGTACGCAGAAACAAAGCGCACCTCCAGGCCGGCTACATCCAGCGCCACAGCACACGCTTCGATGAGGGTAGTTTCAGGGGCAGGGAGTTCTCTATGAGAGTGTCGCCTGTGGACTAAGATCGCCACTCCGCCAGATGCTCGGTGGCGATCGGGACCATTCCTGTCTTTCCTGTAGCAAGCATAGGCTGGCAGGGAAAATCACCGGTTAGGGGCAAGATGAGTTTCGGAGAGGAGTACGACATCTGCGTCGTACTCGACAAGGAAAGCTGCCAGTTCGGCCCGACGCGCCGGAATGCCATCTGCATTCCACGCGACGAACCGGAACTGTCTAGCCATGGTTAGATGAGGGGACGATCAGGGCGATCAGCGATGTTAGGATCGCCATGAGTATTGTCGGGACATCCCGAGCAGCAAGAATTTTCGGAACAATGCCGCTGACCCAGGCCATCAGCTGAGCCTCAGTGACCAGTGGTGAACCACCGGCCACAGGGGCCTGACTAGCCGGCGCTGGGGCCGCGGAAGGTGCAGATGCCGCCTCCAGGGGAGGGTGGGCAATTGGAGCTGGCTGCTCGGGGGCTGGCGAGATTTCCATGGAAATCGCAGGGGCCTGGGAAACAGGAGCAGGCTCCTGGCCGGGTAGTTGCTGGGCAGCCGGAGGGGCGTTGTTAGCCTCCGGGTAGAGTTGTTTTGCCACAAGTGGCTTTCGATTCTTGCGCTTAGCGCGCCGTTTCTTAGGCGGCTGGGTCTGTGAGGGGGGTACTGCGGGCGTTGCCGCTTGAGGAGAAGGCACTCCGGCAGGTGCTGAGGTTCTGGGGGCCACAGTGGGCGCCGTAGCGACCGCTGCAGCGTATGTTATGGTTCCTCCAGCGGCAGGAGCCGCAGGAAGAGCCGTAGATGCTGAGGCGGGTGGTTGGACTGCCGCCCGCTTCGAGGGTCTAGGAGCTGGGCGAGGAGGTTCAACCTGACGGTTTTGCTTCCGCTGCTGTTTCTTTAGGGCCTTCTTAAAATGGATACAACCCCTAAAGTTAGCCGGGTGGCTACCTCCGCAGTTGCAGCACGTCGCGGGTTGAGGCTTCACAACGGGACAATTCTCGTTGTGGGCCTCCCCGCAGCGTACACAACGCGACGGCATCTTACAAAAGGCCGATGAGTGGCCGAATCGCTGGCATTGGAAGCACTGGGAAGGCCCAGGCTTACTACTAAATGCCCTAACCTGTACCCGGAGGCACAGAATGGTTTCCAGGTTATACACTTCTGCGAAGGAACCAACCTTCTGGATCCTGATGTAAAAGGAATTACTTTTCCTTTTCCGATCACCGGATAGGAGAGGGACAACGGAGGTAGGGAAGAAACCCTTCTCCGCCAGATCCTCCCAGATCCACAAGATCGGTGTGTCGTGGGGAATCCCGGACACCACAATCTTGAGTTCCCTCTCCTCAGGGAGGGGGAAGGTGTGAAAAGCGCGACCGGAGTCGGCCAGGAATTTCTGGCAAGCCCGAAAGTCCTGGATCGACTTCGGAAGCAGTCGAATGGACGAGCCTTGGCTTTTGGCCTCAACTCGCCCAGACGGCACTACTAAATTCAGCTCCCGTAGGAGGGTATGCCAATCGGTGCACTGAGGCACGACAATCGGCGGAATCTTGGGTTGCTTAGGTGGCGTTTCTGGTTCCGGTACTATGTTACCAGGGGAAGGTGACTTGCGACCTGCCGACTCTGCAGCCACGCCTCGCTTCGCCGGGACAGTCCGTTTTGGGGAAGTCGGCCTGCTTCCACCGCTACCTCGCCGTTTCCGGCTACGCACGGGCTGGAAGCCGTCCTCCGTCTCCATCTCGGAGTCCGACGACAACGTAGCGCCGAGGGCTGCGGCATAGGCAATGGATAGTGGGTCCTGGGAAGGACCAACACAAGGCTGGTCCCTCACGGGAGGGACAGATGTTTCGTGTTCCTTAGCAGAAACAGCAGAAGGCTGGGCCTGCGAAGGAACAGAGGATTGGCGACCCTTAGAAGGACCAGCACAAGGCTGATCCCCCGCGGGATGGTCTGATGCTTTATGGCTCTCTGCAGGATCGGAATTATGCCGGGCCTGCAAAGTAGCTGGAGTTGGTTGGTGGTCCTTAGCAGGACCAACTGAAGGTTGGTCCCGCGAAGAATCACCAGATGCTCGGCGGGTCTTGGAAGGACCTTCGCCGCGGACAGGGTCATTATTTGGAGCAGGAGCAGCAGAAGGCTGAACCCGCGAAACTTCATTAGATGCTGGGTCTTGGAAGGGACTATCGCCGCGGACTGCAGGGATTCTTACCATTGGGCCATCTGTGGAGCTTAGCATTACGCTTCGCAGCACAGATGGCTTCAGCAAGGGGGCTACCCTGCCCTCGGATTTATTATGGCCCTTATTAGGACCACAACTCTCCGCGGACAGGGGCTCCCCTTGGTCTCGTCCCGACATCGCCGTCGCCAACGGGTGTCGGGTACGCTCTTGGGCGGGGGAGAGAGCAAACTCCCGTTCCGAACTGCACTGCACTTTGTCACTGGCACTCACCACACTCCGGCACAGAACACCGCGCACAAAGTAGGAACAATAGCCCGCACACGAGACTTCTCGCGAACTGGCCGAAATTCTGGCCCACTCGAACTAATCCGATTTTTAGCCAAATGGCTAGGTCAGGAGAGGTGTTTTGAGGTTATGTTTATTGTTCTGCTTCCTTTCAATCGCTGGAGTAGAATCGAAGGTACCTGCTTGTAGCTTGTAGCTCTGTGGTAGCGGGGCGTCTTTGCACCCGGTGCATGACTGCAGCATCTGGGTCGAGCCCAATGGCTGCCTGTGGATACACTTAGTCCTGGTTCATTCGACTGGTGCCTAAAAACAGGAATGGACAACCGCCAACCAGTTAACTGAGAAGGCGGGGGAGAAAGGTTTTCAATTTTTATTTATTTAAAAATTACAGCAATCAGTGGGCACTGCCGCAAGGACGGGTTCAGGTGACAGATGTCGCCCGTTCCCAGTCCCGCGTGCAGACGCCGTGAGGCGTCGGTCGCTCCCCGCGAGGCAGAGAGCCTCCGTGCCAGTGATAGCGCGTAGCAGCAGCATTCAGCGCGGTCGGCATACTAGGAAGGGAGGAAGGAAACAGCTTTACAGGTAAATTCTGGGGCATGGGCAGATAGTGAATATACAAGTTAAGTGAGGTTTAAGTTTACTTAAACTTATGGCGGGTCATCGAGAATAGCCCGAGGGCGTTTGACCCGGACAGGGGGAGGTGGTTGCGTGGTGCTGATGGTTCTGAGGTAAGGGAAGGAAGAGGTCTCAGCTGCGGCAAAGAGAGTCGCAGCTAATGACCAGACAAAGGCTGAGAGAGCAGGAACTCGTAGACCTCCTCGAATTACACTGTTTCTAACAAACCAAGGAGATCCCGACAAGGAACGGAGGGTTCTGGATTGGAAACTTTCCAGCCTACGCCTGTTGGTGGCGGAGGCAAGTGACCACCATACAGGTGCCGCATAGGTCAATACAGACCGGAGAAACAACAGATAGAGGGTAACTTTCGTGCGCAGCGCCAGGGGGCTGCGGCACGCGAGGTATGGGTAAAGTTTGGCTCGGACGCCGCGAGCCTTGGCAAGGGTGTCCGTCACGTGGGCGTTGAAGCAAAGGCGACGATCTAGCCGAACGCCTAGATACTTCACCGACTCTTTGTAGGCGATAGGCCTCCCTTCCAGGGAGAGGGGCTGGCATCGGGAGATGGACTTACGAGTGAAACAGATCGCCTCGGATTTCTCCGTGTTGATCGTCACCCGCCATTTCCGTAGCCAATCCGGAAGCTGGTCCAACTGACGCTGCAACTGTGTACTCGCAAAACGCGGGGACACAGAGCTGTAATGACACATTGCATCGTCAGCGAACAAAGACAACGTGACTCCGGGCAAAACAGGCAGGTCGTTCGTGTACACGAGGTACAGAACGGGGCCGAGGACAGATCCCTGGGGTACGCCAGCGGCGACAGGACGAACTGCAGAGCAGGTTCCGTCGACGCTCACCCTGAAGGTTCGGTCGCTGAGATACGACCGGAGGAAAAACACTATGGACGATGGTAAGGGGGAGTTAGCGAGTTTGAAGAGAAGACCTTCGTGCCAGACTTTGTCGAAGGCCTTGCTCACGTCCAGCAGTGCGGCGGCCGTAGCCGCTCGCCTGTTGGTGGCGTCAGAGAGTTGCGTTACCACGCGGACTAGTTGAAGCGTGGTCGAGTGCTCTCTGCGAAACCCGAACTGTTCGTTGCGGATAAAATTATCCAACAACGGCGAGATGCGGGCCAGCAGGAGCCGCTCGAACACCTTCGAGATAACTGGCAAGAGAGATATTGGCCGATAGCTTTCAGGAAGCATGCGCGGCTTGCGGGGTTTAGGAACCATAACGATGTTGGCATTTTTCCACAGGCGGGGGAAGTACTGTAGCCGGAGACAAGAGTTGAACAGCTCGAGAACGAGGTCAACGCCTGAGGCCGGGAGATATTGTAATGCAGCGGCCCCGATCCGGTCAGGACCGGGGGCGCGACGGCGGTTTAGTCGACAGACAGACGAAACGAGTTCGTCTCTGTCGAACGGGAGGTCTGGGCCATCGGGGGGGCGAGAAAAATAACCAGATAGGAAGTCCCGGACTTCTGCCGAGTGAGCAGGGTCCGAAACGCCTCGATGAACGGTAAATTGCGACTCCATGCAGTCGGCGAAGACCTCAGCCTTGCCTTCTGATGAAGACACAACCCCGTTCGGGGTTTCCAGCGGGTTGCGAGTTCTCTTCTCGCGGGTCAGTCTACTCACCGCTCTCCAGACGGAGGCGTGGTCGACTTCAAGAGACTCAAGGTATGAGTCCCATCGATCAGAGTTTACGTCCCGCAGTAGCTGCTGAACGTAAAGGGACTGTTGTTGAAATCGTCGCTTAACGACTGGGTCTCGGGTTCTTTGCCATCTGCGGCGGAGCTGGCGCCGTAGCCAGATGGCGTGGAGTACTTCCGCAGGTAAGGCCGATTTACGATGATTCACCTCGAGTGCGTAGGTGTGTCGATCCATGACACCTTGGACCAATTCCTGAAGATTTGTGGCGCGGAGATCCAGATCGTCACGAGTGACGATTGGGTCCGCCGGGAGAGATGGTAACCTTCGAGAGAGCTCGTCATGATAGGATCGCCAGTTGACTCTCCTAACAATCTGAGCGGGAAGTCGGGGTGACGCCGACAGCTCTCGAACAGTTATAACAAGGGGATTGTGATCGGACGAAAGGTCCGACACAGACGAGACCTCGATGTTGCGGGCAACGTTCTTGACAACTACTATGTCAAGAACGTCCGGCCGATGGCCGTGAAAGGGGAAGTAGGTAGGGTCTTCAGGGCCGATGACATTAAGTGCCGGGTCGCCAGAGACGAACCGGAACAGAGAATTTCCATAGGCGTTGACAACGCGGCTGTTCCATGAAGGGTGTTTGGCGTTTAAGTCGCCGGCTACAATGGTTGAGAGGGGGTGGTCGAGGAGGGCGTCCCACTCCTCGGGCGGTGGCGGAGTTCGCCGGCCAGGCCGGAGGTACGCAGAAACAACGCGCAGCTCCGAACCGCCGGCGTCCACCGCCACCGCGCAGCCTTCAATAATAGATGTATCTAGAGGAGGCAAAAGCCTGTGGGATATCCGCCTGTGGACTAAAACAGCTGTGCCCCCCGAGGGGGGACAGCGAGGCCGTAGGGGACGATCCTGACGATAACAGGCATAGGCAGGAAGGGAAAACGAGTGGTAATGAGCCAGATGAGTCTCGGAAAGAAGTATGATATCAACATCATACTCCGTTACGAAAGTCATCAGTTCAGATCGCCTGGGGAGTAGCCCGAAGGCGTTCCACGCAACGATCCTCAGGCTATTAGCCATTTAGGGGAAGTAGAGGAAAGAGGGCAGCTAATGATTGGAACACCAGGGCAAGCACAGTGGTAGTGTCGCGAGCAGTCCTGATGGATGCAACAAGATTATCTGCCCAGGCAGTCAGGGGATCCGCCGAAGCCCGGGAAGATTCCCGGGACTCAGGAGGACAAGCCTGACTGGCCTCGACAGGGGTAGCAGATGGCGCTGGGCTGGTGGTCTGAGTAGTAGACTGCTCGCTGGAAGGTTGAGGACGATGGCTGGGGGCGGGTCGAGCCCGCGGAGAGGGTACAGGTGGAACCTGTGATGATGTAGGTCGGCCGGCGGAGTGCCGGCGACGACGAGAGCGCTTTGATTTGGCCGATCGGGCTGGAGGCGGGGCTGATTTAGCGGCCATGGCCGCGTAGGAAGGTGCGGGCGTTCCGGTAGGCGCCGGGATTGAGGCCGCTGCAGGCGGCGCCGAAGCGACGACTGCAGGCGAGACAGC
Organism: Magicicada septendecula; assembly: GCA_034769895.1. Classification (NCBI taxonomy): domain Eukaryota; kingdom Metazoa; phylum Arthropoda; class Insecta; order Hemiptera; family Cicadidae; genus Magicicada; species Magicicada septendecula. Next base: position 273,410,121 of record CM068368.1, read on the forward strand.
GGCACCAGAGTTACTTCCGGGACCTGGGCAGATGAACCGGTGAGAGGCGGGAAAGCCGCTCGCCGGTTTGGGCCAGGACCAGCTACACGGCCTGCCTGCGCGCCAGGGCGCACAGGAGGTCGCTGCGGTTTCATGGCGGCGATAAAGTTAGGGCAGCCTCGGTAATTAGCCGGATGGGCTCCTTTGCAATTGCAGCATTTAGCTGTGTACCCCGTCGTAGGCTTATCACAGCCACGATGAGGCTCAGCACAACGCACGCAACGCGGGGGCTGATGACAGAAAAGACTGCTGTGGCCGAACCTCTGGCAGTTGAAACACTGCGAGGGGCCGGGCCGCGGGTCAAATGTTCTGACTTGCACCCGTAGGTGCAGAAGATTCTGGAGAGTGTAAATCTCCTCGAAGGGGCCTACTTTCAGTAATTTACAAAGAAAGCTGTTGACAGGTCGGCGGTCGTCTCCTTTGCCAACATGCAGGACGCTTACCGCGGTCGGCGCATAGCCGAGCGCAACAAGTTCCTGCCTGATGGCATCAGGGTCGGTAAAGGATGGAATTCCCGACAGAACGACCTTGATTTCTCGCTTTGACGGGAGGGCAAATGTATGAAAAGAAATCTTACGCTCTGTCAGAAATGACTGAACAGAGCGGAAGTCTGGGATCGTAGCGGTCGCCAGCTTTAGCGAGGCGCCTTGGCACCTCGCCTCGACCTTGACCGAAGGGAGAGCTCGGGATAAGGAACGTAAAAGTTCAGAATAATTCCTATTATCAGGAATTACAATAGGTGGAATTCGTGGGGAAGACACAGACTGGGTACCAGTTGAATACTCACGCTCGCGCTGAGTGCCGCTGTTACCGTGACTAGACGATTGATCTGCAGCTGAGGCGGGCGGCGGAGTTTGGGCCAGTTTTCGCTTGCGTTTGGCAGACTTGCCCTCCACAAGCGAGAACTGTCCGTCCCCCGACCCAACACTGCACATATCGACCGCACTTATATCACTTTCACAATCACTTTCACTGTCGTGAGGAAGTGGAGTTGAACGGAAGCCGGTTGAGCAGGTTTCCATTAAGGAAACAAGCGGCGCCGGCAGAGGATTCAGGGGCGTATTCGACGCCATTTCGGACAAGCCGAAATGAACGTCTACGCAGGTCTAGGATTGAGGGATCACCAGACACTGAAAACTATCCACAGGCACAATTGAACACGACACAGACCGCACAGCACACGGAAACAAAAACACTCCCGCACTGATTAAATAAGACTGATTAGCACTGAACTGCTGATGAATCTTGTAGAGTAGATGATGCTGAATGTGATGATGGTGATAAAAATGATGAAAACTGAATATTTCCGCTAATTTAGACGAAATATTGCAGAGCAAAATTGGACACAGCCTACCCGGGCAAATGCTCTAGGTAGACACTCGAAGGTACCTGATGGATGGATGGATGCACGGGCGTCTTGCGCCCTAATTTGTGCGCGTTGTCCAGGCCTAAGCCTGATGAACGCCAGGTGCCAACAGTTCAGCGCGGTCGTTTGCTCTGCTCAAGGATGTTATGGTGCAGTCCGCGGGTCCATGATAAATTAACATGGCCACCACGGTGGCAAGCTAGTGCTTTAGCTTCAGCCAATTGTCCGGCCAAGGCGCGACACCATGGTCCCCTCAGGCGAACCTTTGGGAACGTGGTGACACACTGGCGAGGACAAGAAGCTCGAGCGCCCTAGGGCGTCGGCCGAAATGGTGGGTAATGTCACCGAGACAGCCAGCTTTCGCAAGGAAGGCACTTGCACAACCTCGCGGGAGCTCATGTCTCAGGTCATTACCTTACCAAATCAACAAAGCAGGTGCTGACGGGGAACTTAGTCGTGATCAAGGCTTCAGCCAATCGCAACGCCTGGTCGCGTCTCATTGGTCGCCGGGACATAACCCACGGAAACTCAGAAACGCGCCGGCGAATACAAGAGGCTCGTCCGCCCGAAGGCAGCGGCCGAGTCGACGGAACTTATCACCGGGGCAGTCGGCTTTCGCAAGGAGGCATTTGCACAACCTCGCGAGAGCCCATTAGAAGGTACCTGGATGGATGGATGGATGCACGGGCGTCTTGCGCCCTAATTTGTGCGCGTTGTCCAGGCCTAAGCCTGATGAACGCCAGGTGCCAACAGTTCAGCGCGGTCGTTTGCTCTGCTCAAGGATGTTATGGTGCAGTCCGCGGGTCCATGATAAATTAACATGGCCACCACGGTGGCAAGCTAGTGCTTTAGCTTCAGCCAATTGTCCGGCCAAGGCGCGACACCATGGTCCCCTCAGGCTAACCTTTGGGAACGTGGTGACACACTGGCGAGGACAAGAAGCTCGAGCGCCCTAGGGCGTCGGCCGATTTGGTGGGTAATGTCACCGAGACAGCCAACTTTCGCAAGGAAGGCACTTGCACAACCTCGCGGGAGCTCATGTTTCAGGTCATTACCTTACCAAATCAACAAAGCAGGTGCTGACGGGGAACTTAGTCGTGATCAAGGCTTCAGCCAATCGCAACGCCTGGTCGCGTCTCAATGGTCGCCGGGACATAGCCCACGGAAACTCAGAAAAGCGCCGGCGAATACAAGAGGCTCGTCCGCCCGAAGGCAGCGGCCGAGTCGACGGAGCTTATCACCGGGGCAGTCGGCTTTCGCAAGGAAGGCATTTGCACAACCTCGCGAGATCCCATGTCCCGGATCAAGGCCCTGCCGAATCGGCAAAGCCGATGCTGGCAATAAATCTATCCATTCAATCCGCCGCAGCATGATTGACTACAGTTTCGGCAGGCGCAGGTGGTGATTGATGGTGATCGGTGCAGATTTCAAGAAGGTTGGGGGGATTCGTTTCTGGGGGGGTTCATGTGATGAACTTAGGGGGGGTCGTCTAGCAGCGCCCTAGGGCGCCTGACGCGGCGAGGAGGCGGAGCATTCTCCATGCTGTTAAGCCTTCGGAGGTGCGAGTAAGAGGACTCGCCTGCCTTGGCGAACAAATTCGTTGCCAGGGACCAGACGAAGACCTCTAAGGTGGGAACACGGAGACCCCGATGTATGGCGGTATTTCGCACATACCACGGGGACCCCGTGAGGGAGCGTAGGGTCCAATTCTGAAATGTAGTCAGCCTATGCCTGTTGGTGGCCGACAGGAGAGGCCACCAGGCGGGTGCCGCATAAGTGAGTACTGTTCGGAGGAACAGTAGATACAATGTAAGTTTGGTACGGACAGCCAGGCAGCTGTTCCGCGAAAGCATAGGTGATAGTTTGGCTCTGACGCCACGAGCCAAGTTGAGGGTTGAGGTCACGTGGGCGTTGAAGTTTAAGTGCCGATCAAGACGAACACCTAGGTACTTCACCGTTTCGGTCCAGTTGATGGGTCTCCCCTCTAAGGAGAGGGATTGGCATCGGGAAATGGACTTATGCGTAAAGCAGATCGCCTCGGATTTTTCCGTATTGATCGCTACCCGCCATTTCCTTAGCCAGTCCGGAAGCATAGCCAACTGGCGTTGTAACATTACGCTCGTCCGCCAAGGCGAAAGCGAGCTAAAATGAAACATCGCGTCGTCGGCAAATAGAGATAACGTGACCCCGGGATAAACAGGCAGATCGTTCGTGTACAGTACATACAGAACGGGGCCGAGGACAGATCCTTGTGGGACGCCGGCGGAGACAGGGCGAACACGAGAGAACGCCCCATCTACGCTGATCCTGAAGGTGCGACCCGTCAGATAGGATCGGAACAAGTGGACGATAGATGTCGGGATTGGCGAATGCGCCAGTTTATAGAGCAGGCCTTCGTGCCAGACTTTATCGAAGGCTTTGCTCACATCCAACAGGACAGCGCCTGTTGCCTAATGATTGTTGGCAGCGTCGGCTAGATAGGTGACAACCCGTACTAGCTGAAGAGTAGACGAGTGCCTCGGCCTAAACCCAAGCTGCTCCTCGCGGATGAAACCATCCACCAGGGGCCGAATACGGGCCAGGAGAAGACGCTCGAATACCTTCGAGATTACTGGCAATAGTGATATTGGGCGGTAGCTTCCAGGTAGCGTGGGCGGCTTTTTAGATTTCTGGATCATGATGACGTTGGCAGTTTTCCACAGGCGAGGGAAGTAACTCAGCCGGAGACAGGAGTTGAACAGCTCAAGAAGAACGTCAACTGCCGAAGGCGGGAGATTCTGCAACGCAGCGGCGCCGATGCGATCGGGGCCAGGGGCCTTTCTCTTCTTCAGTCGGCTTAGGACAGACGCAAGGTCATCCTCGTCGACCGAAATAGGAGGATCAATGGGGGGAGCAGAAAAGTATCCAGATAGGAAATCCCTGACGACGGCCACATGAGCCGGGTCAGAGATGCCTCTATGGACGGTGAACTGGTCCTCAATACAGTCGGCGGATACCTCCGCCTTGCCTTCTGCAGAGTATACAGTGCCGTCCGGGGTATTCAAGGGATGGCGAGTCCTATTTTCGCCTTTTAGTCTACCAGCGGCTCTCCATACGGAGGCGTGGTCGACTTCCAAGGACTCCAAATAGGAGTCCCATCGATTCGCGTTTACGTCAAGCAGAAGCTGCGAGACGTGTTCCGACTGGGCTCGAAAGCGCCGTCTAGCGGCAGGGTCACGGGTATGGTGCCATCTGCGGCGGAGCTGGCGCCGAAATCGGATGGCTTGGAGAACTTCCGCAGGAAGGTCGGAGCGTTTATTACTCACCGGAACAGTATAGGTGTTTTTATCCATTGCAGACTGGACAAGGTCCTGCAGCTGATGTACCCGGAGATCCACGTCGTCACAAGAGACGAGTGGGTCCACAGGGACAGATGGCAACTGCCTGGCCAGATCATCGTGGTAGGATCGCCAATTGACTCTCCTAACAGGATGATCGGGAAGTCGGGGTGAGACCGACGGCAGCAAGACAGTTACAAGTAGGGGGTCGTGATCGGACGATAGGTCCGACACCGCGCTGACTTGTAGATGAAAGGGGATGGCCTTGACAATTACGATATCGAGGACATCCGGCGGATAACCCGCAGTGGGAAAGTGTGTCGGTTCGGACGGGCCGATGATGAGGACGCTGGGATCATCTTCGACAGCCCTACGGAGAGAATTGCCGTAGGGGTTTGACGTTCTGCTGTTCCAAGAGGGATGCTTGGCATTAAGGTCTCCGGCTACGATGGTTGGGAGATCGCTGTCTAGGAGGGCGTCCCACTCCTCATGCGGTGGAGCTCGATGGCCGGGCGGGTGGTACGCAGAAACAAAGCGCACCTCCAGGCCGGCTACATCCAGCGCCACAGCACATGCTTCGATGAGGGTAGTTTCAGGGGCAGGGAGTTCTCTATGAGAGTGTCGCCTGTGGACTAAGATCGCCACTCCGCCAGATGCTCGGTGGCGATCGGGACCATTCCTGTCTTTCCTGTAGCAAGCATAGGCTGGCAGGGAAAATCGCCGGTTAGGGGCAAGATGAGTTTCAGAGAGGAGTACGACATCTGCGTCGTACTCGACAAGGAAAGCTGCCAGTTCGGCCCGACGCGCCGGAATGCCATCTGCATTCCACGCGACGAACCGGAACTGTCTAGCCATGGTTAGATGAGGGGACGATCAGGGCGATCAGCGATGTTAGGATCGCCATGAGTATTGTCGGGACATCCCGAGCAGCAAGAATTTTCGGAACAATGCCGCTGACCCAGGCCATCAGCTGAGCCTCAGTGACCAGTGGTGAACCACCGGCCACAGGGGCCTGACTAGCCGGCGCTGGGGCCGCGGAAGGTGCAGATGCCGCCTCCAGGGGAGGGTGGGCAATTGGAGCTGGCTGCTCGGGGGCTGGCGAGATTTCCATGGAAATCGCAGGGGCCTGGGCAACAGGAGCAGGCTCCTGGCCGGATAGTTGCTGGGCAGCCGGAGGGGCGTTATTAGCCTCCGGGTAGAGTTGTTTTGCCACAAGTGGCTTTCGATTAGTAGGGGGAAAATGAGAGTTGTACCCCGGAAGTGACGTCACACGGCGGGAAATTCAAAAATTGTGGTGGTGGGGGTAACCATGCGGCAGTAGTCTGTCGGCCATGTTGTCGTCGTCGCCGCCTAAAGTGGGGTAATGTGTGCGTTGATTGGCGGAGGCGTGGCTATGTTCGCCGTTCGCCGTTCGCCGTTGACGTCGTCGTTGACGTCGTCATCGTCGCTGGGCGGCGGCCTGGTGGTGGCTTGATGGCCGCCCGCCGTTGTGGGTCGCCGGCGGCCATGTTGGAAAAGGTGCGATGTTGTCGATTGGTGTAAGAGTGTAGTGGTTAAGGTACGGCCTGGTTGCCGATTCGTGCGTGTGTTATAGTGTATGGTTATGTATATGTAAGGGGGTTTTCCGGAAGTTCGGCCATGTTGGAAAAGCGTCGGTGTTGCCAACTGTTGTCGGTTCGGTGTTATAGTGTACGGGTTGAATGTATGTTTCGCCATTGTTGCCAACTCGGTGTTATAGTGTACTGGTTTCGTGTATATTTACCCTGCCGTGCCGATATCGTCGTTGTTGTGTATAAACATGGTTATTCCCACCACCACAATTTTTGAATTTCTCGCCGTGTGACGGTCCAGGCTAGAACTCTCATTTTCCCTGTAAGAAATACACATGATATTCAGTGTTCGATTCACTTATCTGAACGATTGCATTGTTGACAACTGTGTGTCTATGTGTTAAGTAAATTGTAGTATGCGAAAAGGATAGTTGAAAATAAACACTTATACAATGAAAAAAATATGTACAAGTTTATTACAAATATAAACATAAAAGAAAAAATAACTACTTTACAATTAATATTTACAAATATATAAACATAAAAATATATACAAATTTATACATTTCACAATCAGGTATTTTTTTTTACAAGTCTCCATCCGGGTGGTTAATTTCCTACAACTAATATTTACAAATATATAAACATAAAAAATATTATACAATAAAAAAAATATATACAAATTTAAACATTTCACAATCAGGTTTTTTTTTTTAAAAAGTCTTCATCCGGTGGTTAATTTCCATCTGTAACAAAAAAGTAAGAGTATTAGTGACATGTGGTTGTTACAAGTAGGATGGATTACTAAAACCTTTATTAACACTGTAATATACCTTAAATATGCATACGCCCATAAAACGTACGATTCGACTTTCCGAATACGTACATCCTGCATTGTGGGCATGCGGGTGGTGTCCCCTCCATCGCTACCGCCTGGAACCAGTTGAGGACGCATCGGTAATGGTATGTATGGCCACATACCAAACCGAGGAGCCTCTGCCCGTCATTGTATGATTCTATGCATATACTGCATGTATTGTGTGGAGGAATCATACCTTGAACAGGACAGGGCTCACCGCGACGCCAACACCATGTCGGTAGACTCCTTCTAAGAAGGAGTCTCAATGTTGTTGGGTCATCGTGCGTCCTCGGTTCGGTTGCGTGTAGCACTTCAAAGAAGACGGGTAGCGCGTCTTCTGGAGGGGTCCACAAACGGGGATCTCTCCGCAATAGTTGCTGCTGCTGTTGCTGATAAATGGGCTGTGGGCGTGGTTGAGGTTGCATCTGCGGTGGCGGCGGTGGTGACGGTGGTGGTGATTGCGGTGGCGTAATCGGATGTGGTTGTGGAGGTGGCGGCGGTGCTGGTATCGGGCGAATGTCACTAAAAAAAAAAAGACAACATAGAAATTATGTATAATCGCAAATAAAACAAAGCAGTATGTACGCATAAGAAGATGACTTACATATTTATGTCGAGGACTTCTACATCATCATCATCACTGTCACTATCATCATTACCGTTCGGATTTAATTCAAGCGTATCAGCATCGCTTTGATTGTCCTCCACCTCCATAACTTCACCTTCTTCTGTGGACTCGACATTACTGAAACAAAAAAAAAGGAACAATTTTAATACCAGATTTAAACGTAAGAGAACAAATGAATGTTAATTAAAAACAAACGTACCGACTCGTACCGGGTCGAGGGTGAAATACCGCCACTCCTGCAGCTAGAGCATCACTGAAAAAAAAAGTATAAATTGAACACATGAGGTAAACGCAATAGTATAAGACTTTGTTGTTAATGAAAACTGACTTACCGCAACACACTAGCCTGTAATCGAAATAACGCGCGTTTAAAACATTGCAGGCTGTTTGGAGATAAGGGACGACGACAATCTGCAGCAGCAGCAACAGCACCAGTCAGAGCGTTAGCATCACTTAAAAAAAAAACATGTATGAAATGAACACTGGAGGTAAAACGTAAGAGCACAGGAGTTTATTAATGAAAATTGTCTTACCGACTCGTGCCAGGTTGCGGAGATTGGGGACGAATTACAGCAACAGTGGGAGCAGCAGCATCATTGCTGAAAAAAAAATAAATTGAACACCGGAGGGAAAAAAAAAAAAAAAAAAAAAAAGTACAAAAGTTTATTAAAATGACAATTGTCTTACCGACTCGAATCGGGTTCTGGAGATACGGGAGAATCAGCGGTGACAGGTGCCTCGTCTGTATCACTGAAATAAAAAAAAATATATATAATTGAACACCGGAGGTAAACGCATTAGGACAAGAGTTTATTAATGAAAACGGTCTTACCGACTCGAGCCGGGTCCTGTCAAAGCACGACGTAACCGTTGTGAACTATAAAAAAAAAACACACATCAATCGAATGGAATATTCTTTTTGTGCATTATAAATAAAGAAAAAATATTATATTTACCATCGTACTCGACGTTGCTCTGCTGTCCTATTTTTCACAATTTTCTTGTTGTTCATTCTGTAAAACGTATCAAAAGTTGTAAAATAAGTAAATAAAGAACATAAAGTTAATGTGTGCGTGTGTGTGTGTGTGTGTGTGTGTGTGTGTGTGTGTGTGTGTGTGTAATGCTGAACATCATCTTTACCGTTAGTTATCGGTCCGTGTACTTTCTCTTTTTTGCCTTAGGACCAGCAGCGTCGTTGGTTATTGCTGCTATCATGTAATGCCCGTACGCGAGTGTACTTACACCGTCGTCCAGTACATACCTCTTATCATCATAAGGAGACAGGGAAAGTTTTGTTATACGTTGCGTGTACAGCTTATGATGATTGCTTCGTATACAGGCAGCAGAGGTGAATACGGTACGACTGTCAAAAAGACACTCGCTGTACAATTGATGTCGTAACCTTTTTTTTATTGCCGTCCTTGGCACACCTTTCGCCACCTTTTTGTCGGTGCGGTCGGACAACAAGAGCGAGTAACACTTCGCCCTGAGTCCGACAAATTCCCTGATGGGTTTTCCATTGGTCTCATCCTTGAACTTCCCCACGACTTTTTTATTGTCGTCGCAATGACAAGGATGATCCGCGGGATAGTCCGATGTGTCAAAAAGGTGGAGATCCTCTTTCATATCTGAGTACAAATCGTTAGTCTGAATGCTGTAAAGCAAACTGTCTGTGTCAGTCATTAGTAAGGTCAATCGTTGTCCGTACTTGGCGACAGCGTACCGATAATGAAAATTGTACATTATCAATTTGCTGACATCGAGTACTGTGAAGCCGACGTACACCGGACGGGAAAGGAATATCGTCCTATTTCGTAAGGCCAGTCCGACCAAGTTATCGGTGTAGCGGATCATACGCTTTAGCCGAGGATTGGAAACAATTTTCTGCAGCCGTTGTTCGTTAGAGACTAGTTGGAAGTCTATTCGTTTCCTCACGTTCTCCAGCGATTTGCCATAGACGGCGTTGACCATCAGTTTGAAAAAATCCTTTTCGAAACTGTTGGTGGCTGCTGCTCTCTTTTGCGTGTTGAAATCGATAAACGGTTTCATCCACGCTCTCTGTTTAAAACTCAACACCCTATGTATCGCTTTCAATTCTAAACCGAGACTCAGATACAATTTTAAATTTCGAAAATGAAGAACGTAATTTTGCTTGTCGTCTAAAGTCGTCAGCAACTTGGGAACGGACGACGAAGGCGTTTCCGATCCGCTATACCCTTTTGTATAGTGCAGTCGTGTGTGGAGTCGTCGAGAGTACGGTGAAAGTACGTCAGGATGGACACAGGAACGGACGGGTGCCAATGGATAATCGGAATGGAGGTCATGAAGTTCAGGTGGATAGTGTAAGTCGACCTCGAGTATGTAGCCCACGTCACCGTCATCGCACAGAGTACGCACGTCCAGTGAGTTGATCTCGTTACGATCTAACCATCTGAAGGCGGCGTAAGGGAGCGGTTGTGACATGGCTGCACCGTAAAGGTTGTTGCAGTCCGTGTACAATATGAAAGAGGTTGGCTTTGAAGCATCGTACTGATCGACAATTAGTGGGTTGTTGGCCTTGGCGTGGCGGTTGGGTACCATGCTAACGCCACCACGAACAGCCGATTCTATAAAGAGATGCTGATCTATATCCGTCAACAGCTCCAGTCGCATACGGGTCATCTTTAACATCGCATGCCAAGCGACACCAGGAAGCGAGTAAAGATGAGCCGGATCGATCTGGTAGTACCGCATGGCCATCTCACGGAACGCCTCGAAGACGTCGGCCAGTAGCAGCACGTCTGTTTTAAGATACAGATCGTGATATTCGCCCAGTGTACTGATTCCAAAAGTACGCCACACGTTGTGCGCGTGAGCGTAATCTTCGTCAGATATTGGCGATTCACTCAACCTGTTGAAAAAGTGTTCGCGTGCGGGCAGACGTGTTTCGTTGAATTTCTCGCTACTTGTCATGTAATCGTAAGGGTACACGCCCTTACGTAAGAGTAGCTCGAAGTGTTCTTCGAAACATTGCTTCGTTAAATCGAAATCCGCTCCGCTCGCGTGCAAGTTTCCAACAAGTGTGTCCAAGGACGTGTTCAGAAATTGAAGCGTGTCTACGAAACGCAGACGACCCAACGAGACTGATACGAAGCGTTCGCTAGTGGTAGCGATACAAGCGAGATCGTCGTATTTACCCAACCCTTGTACTAGGTGATGTGCATCGTAACCTCGTAAGTTGTGAAAAAATACAGGTATGTGTCGTGGAGTCTTGAAATTAAGGTTACAGATGTTGTGAGCTGCGCCTAGGTATCGTCCTGTCAGATGACAATGGTTGCGCACTTTGTCGATTTCGTTCAGTGGTTCTTCACAGAGATGACACACGAGGGCATTTGCGAAAGATAACAAATCACGGTCACTCATAGTCATAGGGACAATGGATCGGATGATTCTGAAAAGTTCTCGCTCTTCAGCGACCAGTCTATTGAGAAAAACCTCTACCACGTTCTCACCGCGATAAACGACCTGGGGTTTGAAAATGTTACGCTCGTAGTCGACTATGAGGTAGGAGAAACCTGAAGGAAGATGTAACGACTCCGTTGTGGTGGACGATGTGTGCGGAGGAGCGTCGCAGCGATGGCAAGGGACGATAAATGATTCAAAATCTGCGTATATCGCAAAAGGGACCTTATGGCAGTATGTATAATTTCTGAAATACATCACATTCTCCTCCTCCGCTGTCGTGGGTAAACGAATTTTCTGTTCACCATATGGTGAACAGTGGGGGATATGTTCGGTAAGGAGTCGTTCTTCGCAGAATCTATGCAGACAGTAATTGCAATAGAAAGAACGCCCGTTGTGGTTGCTTAGTGAAGAGAATAAGCGACTTGTATTTTTGATTAAACAGTAATGTTTTCGGTCGTCAGCGGTAAAAAGTAATAGATTAACGTGATGTTGTCTGCCGCTGGAAGGAGTTATTCTTAAAGGGTAAATTTCATATTCTTCGTAACCGAAAACATTTATAGAAACGTTAGGATTGTCACGTTCGAACTTCACAATGTCGGATAGACGGGTGGGGTAAGTTATACCAGAAGTATTGATACTGCAGATATGCGGCTTGTATTTGGATACACGATCGTTGTGTGAGTGTTGTGGAAACAGAGCGGCCAACACTGACCATACGAAACACATTTGATCGCCTGTATTGTTCACGTTGATGATGGATTTAGTACGAGACAATTCAGGAGGTGTACGAATGAAACTGGAGGCGGTTAGCGGTTGGTATCGTGAGAGAACGAGTTCTAAGGAGATTATGCGGTCTAACACCCAACCGCTACCCTCGCGTGTGAATTTATCAATCGATTCAATGATCTTTTCGTATGAAGCTTCTAAACGATCGGGCAATACATCTTGGTCAGCGATCAGTGTCGTATGACATCGTCCGTGAAAATAAGCTTCAGTCGTCACTTCTTCGTCCTGGTCCGTGTCAGCGTTTACGATGTACTTGACAAATCTCGCTTTAACCGTTATATGCCACTTTATAGAAAGCAAACGTGTCAGTTCGTTTAGAATGTCCGTACGTAACGTATCGTGCATTTCATCAAAAAAGGTTATGACATCGTTGACACATTCTTCGTCATCTGTGATAGGCGTGTAAACGCGCAATACCAACGCGCCGCGTAACGAATATTTACATTCAACAGCAAATGACTGCATTATCAACAACAATGAAAACACGAAACTTTAACAATTACTTGCCCGCTTGAAGAACAATTGAATACTGATACGAAATTAGAAAATAAGCACTATTTTATATGCGACACGTGAAAGTTACACTGCGCGAGACTTGAAGGTGAACGCTGGCAGTGATCGTCGCTCTACTTATACTATCTATGACAGTAGCGCGCGCAGCTATCCGCTCCCACTACCGAACTATTACCGCTGACGATCCCCCACTACCAACTGCGCGCGCAGCTATCTGCTCCCACCACCGTGCTTTATTTCATAGCGACCAATTGACGACAGCCATCCCCACTACGGATGCGCGCGCAGCTATCGCTGAGGAGGTGAAATGCAACGCGACAAACCAACATTCTTGCTTCAGATATGGATGTGTCCACATATTCTTTTGCAAGCCGCTTAAAAAGCTTTTACAACATCAGTCGTCGTGGTAACATTAAATTTTTCGTTCATAAATTTCCGAATGCGAACGTAAAAATTTTTGACCTAGCCAAAGCTGGGTTTATTTACGAAGACGATGGTGATGTTGTAAGATGCTGCAAGTGTAAAATACGAATTATGGATTGGGCAGTGGGTGATGATCCCGCCCAAGTCCATAAGGCGTCAATGCCCGCATGCGATTTCGTTCGTGAACACTTGTAGAAGTCGACGCACGCAAAAACGGCTCTTTTCAGAGCCAACATAAACTCATGTACAAACATGCCCGTTTGGGTAGTACTAGTAGTACTAGGTGTTACTACTACTACTACTACCGAACGACAGTATTCACTCCAAAAGTGTGAGTGAAGACACATAAAAAAAGTTACTCAAACAATATGCGTATACACTATAAATATCATGATCACGATTAATAGCGTATCACTCACATCGCAGATCATCGAGACGATGGACGTCTATCGATATGATGATGGGAAACATTTCACAATAACCAAAGCTTCACGAAGCGCGATACGGTCCAACTTATGTTCCATGTATTTTGTGAAGAAAAGACGATTTTGTGGCAACTACTGTACACGTTACAAATTCGGCGTTGACAAATATCACGCACGTTGTTGGCGTCACATAAAAAAACACCGCAGTGATTTGCCACCGATCGTGCTGTTGATGATAGTATCCGATCGTATACACAACAAATCACGGTGGCTTCAATTTATCGTAGAGTGCGAACAAAATAACGTACCGATAGAACTTGTGGTTTACGAAAAGAATATGTTCAAGTGTACCGTACGTCACGGATGGAATTTTCTTTCACGTTTCCGTCCGATTCCTGAACTCTATAACGCTGTTCAGCGTGTGCACGGCTTACACGATTCACACGGACAGATGAACTACACTACTGTATACACGGACATGCTCGCTTACGGAAGTTCGATACCACACGCTTCTTGTTGCATCGTCCTTACGGAGCGCACTATTCCGATACGCACACCGATGGAAATATACAGAAGCGTGATGATGATAGTGCCAAAGTGCGCACTGGATCCTAGCTACAACGTAAGCTTTGACCTGCACTGCCCACCGTCCTCGTTACCGACACTAGCGAGAGGGAAACAGTTCGCGTTGGTGAACAACAAGGCGCAGGGATTATTTTCGGTAGCCTTTCTGAAGGAGGCATTGCCTACACTCCGCAAGTATTGCGAATACTTTGGTCTGCGGTATTCGCACGAACAAGGGTACACGGTGAAAGACCAGCGTTTGTACGAACAGTGGCAGCATTGCACGGGCTCTATGGCGGACGAATTTTGGTTGTTGAACTCGTATCTGATACACCTGCATACGAAATCGAGAAGTCAACGCCCAATCGCTGAACTCAAAGCTAAACACATGTGCGAGTGGCTACCTGAGAACGATAACGTCATAGTCGCGGAAATGCACGAGTACCGCGACAACGTTATACGTAGCGTCATGTTCAAAGACATGAATTCTGTTAAGACTGTAAGAGCGTTGGACTCGAAACAACACGCGCTCCCGAGATACTACATCGGTATGAGCCTCGTGCGTAATGGGCGTATGAAAATCAGTTTAGCTCATGTTTTAACGTACTTGCGCAATCGAAAAAAGAACGCGATGTTCTTCCGTTCGGTCGAGATGATATAAGCGGGTGTGGAGCGGTGGCGGTGTGACAGTCGCGTGATGGAAGGTGGACGTGCCAGAACGGCATCGATGAGAATTACCTTCAGCACCGAGCCGACAGTTTACTACATTCCAGCGTATTGCGAATCACGGTTCGCACGACGACACGAAAATGAAACGAGCTGTGAAGAATATACACCAGAGCGTTCGCAAGACTATCGCGACGGAGTTGCACAGACCGGTAAGAAGGAATTTTCCGACACGTGCGGTCGAGTTGAAGGGACTTCACGACTTGTACCAAGCAGACCTGGTAGAGATGATACCGCACGCAAAGGTGAACAAGGGATTCAAGTACCTTATGACGATGATTAACGCGTTTAGCAAGTACGCGTACGCCGTTCCATTGAAAACGAAGACGGGTGTAGAGGTCGCACGAGCTCTGGAACCGATTCTGCGTGCTAATAAAATGAAATATCTGCAGACGGACAACGGGAAAGAGTACTACAACAGTACCGTAGAAAAATTGTTGAGCAGATATGGTGTCACACTCTATTCCACGTACAGTGAGAAAAAGGCTTCCATTGTGGAACGCTTCAACCGTACGTTGAAAACGCACATGTATCGCGCGTTCAGCGAACAAGGTCATTACCGTTGGTTGGATATGTTACCGGAACTAGTCAGCACGTATAACAACACCGTGCACAGAACGATTGGAATGAAACCACAACAGGTGAACGAATCCAACGAACGTACAGTGTTACGCAGGATTCGTGTGAACACGGCGAGGAGCATCGATTATAAACGACCGAAGTTCAAAGTAGGCGATCGTGTGCGTATAAGCAAACACAAAATGACGTTCGCTAAAGGATGCACACCGAATTGGACAAACGAGATATTCTTCGTTCACACAGTGCGTACCGGCAGCGTACCCGTCACTTATTCGCTAAAGGATCATACAGGAGAAGTGTTGAAAGGTGGTTTTTATGAACACGAAATCAGTAAATCGAACGTTGGTGACGTGTACTTGGTAGAAAAGATCGTACAACGTAAAGGCGATCGTGTGAAAGTCAGATGGTTAGGATTCGATGGTAAACACGATTCGTGGATACACAAGAAGAACTTGGTATAACAACGATTCGACTCGAGGAAATAGAACTAGTATGCGTCGATGCGTTACGATGACAACATGCGCGCTGTGTACAGTGTAAAAGGCATTGTGTCACATCCTGGTTACGATGAGTACATCGTGAACACGACCGCAAACGAGGTTGAACGCATGCGCAGGATCTTGACGGTGTACGAGTGCTGGCAACGGGTTACCAATCGCGTGACGAGGTTCCGACTCAGCGAAATAGTACCAACCGGCACCGGATTCGATCACTACAAAGAATGTGTTTGGTCGGATCCGAACTGTGAAACGGGTCCGGACACATGTGTATGCAGTTACATATCTACCGACTGCTACGATATAGTGCGACTATTAAATAGACTGTGCGTAGAACGACAACATAAAAATATTGCAACAAGCGCACAGACTAAAAATACAGGACGTGGACTATTCGAAATTGTGCGACGATGGTGGGAGTGGCAGAAAAAAACGTAAACACGGACGTCTTCTGCCCGATACCGTTCGTTCGATTATCTGCGGACCTTCCGCGTGCGGAAAGACAAACGTCATGTTCAACCTGTTGTTCGATGTAAACGGATTGAGATTCGTGAACTTATACGTGTTTTCTAAATCACTATTTCAACCCAAATATCAGATGCTGGAGACCCTGATGACACGACTTTCCGACGAAGGAATGGGTTATCACGCCTACAACGATAACGAAGAGGTACCACCTCCCGACGAGGTCGATCCCAATTCTATTATGGTGTTCGATGACGTGTCTTGCGAAAGGCAACACAACATACGCAAGTATTTCTCTATGGGACGACACAGCGGTGTGGACGCGTTTTACCTTTGTCAGACGTACAGTCAAGTGCCAAAACAGTTGGTTCGTGACAATGCCAATCTAATAGTGTTGTTCAAACAGGACGATCGCAACTTGAAACATGCGTACAACGATCACGTCAACACGGACATGAAATATGACACGTTTAAGAATATGTGCGCTGAGGCGTGGAAAGATCGTTACGGCTTTCTCGTTGTGGACAAGGATTCTTCTATCGACGCTGGCAGGTATAGAGTCGGTTTTGACCGTTTCATAGTAGTCGCGCCTAACGATTAAACAAAAAAAAGTCACACGTTCAGCTAAATACACATGACCTGCTGTCAACGACTTTAGTTGATGTTCTGCCGTTTATCGAGATGGACGACAAGAAGAAACGACTAGCACGTGATATCGACACGATTAGTGATGATATACGGAAGAAATACCGTGCGTTAAAACATGGGATTCGTGAAGAAGAAGCATCGTTATCCAAAAGTTACAAACCGATTCTAGAACCGTTACAAAATATTTCGCAAGCGTTGCTTGAAAAGAAACGTAAATCAACAAATGAAAAGCCTTCAAGAGTGAAAAAGATGAAACGTGAAGAGGATGAGGAAGAGGAGAAGGAAGAGGATCCGACAGGTGCAATTAGTAAAATCGATGCGGGAACACCATCTCGTTCCCGAACGAAGCCACCGCGTTTCCTGAAAACGCCCGTGATAGCCGAAACATTAGACGATGATGATGATGATGATGAGGACGATCCCAGTCTCAACATTGAAAAAATGCTAGACACACCGGAAGGAAGACGTGAAGCGCGTAGATATTTTCAGGACAAATATGACAGTGAATCATTAGCGAACAAGTACATGCGTATGATCGTTTCGTCCGAACGCGATCGTCTGATGGACTATACGTACGGTGTAAGACATGAAAACGGAAAATGGATGATCGGTGATTCACAGTTCGAAATCGATACGGACGATTCGATTCTTATCAACGGTAAACGATACAAAGGTACACCAGGACTCTACGAACTAGTGTTCATGAAGCATCCTAATGAAAATATTTACAAGGAATCAGATCTGAAAGCGTACAAAGATATACTGCGTAACACCAACGCGCATAAGCAGTATTACTTAGCGAACGCACAGGTGAACGCGAACAGAGGTGTAAAGTATAAACGAATAATATCGCAACTGTTTCCGCCGAAACGTACAGGACAGGGGCATAATAATATTGATACATCGTATATGACGTTAACGAGAAAAAAAGACAAAATCGATTACGTGCACTGGGACGATCCGAACGAACTGGTGGACAGATTGCGACTGTTAATGGCATCACAACGTGTTGGAAACAGTGGGCACACGAACGAAATCGTCTCCATAGTGGAAGAACTACGTGAAGCAGGCATAATCGTATAATAAGAGCGGTTCGATTCTGAAAGCCGATAAAGTGTATAAATAATACTGTCGTACATGCGCCGGGGACATTCCACGTTTGGTTGTGACAACATGGATATCGTGCTACTGTTTATTATCGTGTGCACAAGTGCCGTTGTCGCATCGAGCGTTAACGCTAATGATGTTGATTTCGCTATAGATTACTTGGTGCGATACGGTTACGTACCCGACGATAGTTTACGACTCACGGACAACGCCACCATCGATATGAACGCCTACCTTCGCACGTTTCAAGTGAATTACAATTTAACCGTAAATGGAGAATTGAACAACGAAACGATGAATCTGATGCGTGCGCGGAGATGCGGTAACGAAGATTTCGTGTCGTACACCTTACGAACACCGTGGGCCAAGAGACGTTTGTCGTGGCGGTTCTTTCACGGTAGCGCCAGCGCTATAGAAGCGTCGCGACAAGCGTTCGCTGTATGGCAGAAACATTCGAACCTGGAATTCGAATATCGACCCAACGACATAAACGCCGACATGGTCATTGCTATGAAATATTTTAAACACAGGTGTCTGACTTCCAGGTGCACGATCTGCGGGTACGATTTGGACGGACGAGGAGGTATACTCGCTCACGCTTATTACCCGCCCGATTTACCGTATAACACTACCGAAATACACATGGACTACTACGAATCGTGGAATTATACGAACGCAACCGAAATACCGGACGATCAGACCAGTTTCCTTCAGGTGTTAACGCACGAAATCGGACACGTGTTAGGACTGTCTCATTCCCTCGAGAAGGATTCGATCATGTACCCGTTCTACGTACCACGCTCGAACGGTGCGTTCGACCTGAGAGACGACGATATAAAAGGCATTCAACGCTTGTACGGGAAGCCGCCGCCGCCGCCGCCACCAGCTACGACGACGACGTCAACGACGACGTCAACGACGACGGCGACGACAACGAACGACACCGTTCGGACGACGGATTTATGTCGGCTAAAGAACGTTAATCAATTTTTAATAATCAACAGACATCTGTATATTGTGCACGATAACTTTTTGTGGACATTGGATCTCGAGTCGAAGCGATCGAGTCCGTCGTCACCGCTTCTGTTGACGGATTGGTTGACTTTCTTACCGTTGACGTTCACCAACGTTTCAGCGATGTACCAGAGACCGCGAACCGAAGAAGTGGTGCTATTCATAGACAACTACGTATACATGTTCGATATACACAGTCTGCAACCGCTGAACGGGTATCCGCGTTCGATCACAACGCTCGGTGTTCGCACGATGACGAAAATAAACGCTGCGATACACACGTACACGGGTCGAACTCTTCTGTTGTACAACGATATGTATTACGGCGAAATAGACGAGTGCACGTTCACGATCAAGAAACACGGATACGTTAAAGATCGTTTTGTCGGCTTACCAGAAGCCGTCGACAGTGCGTTCCGATACATCGACGGAAAGATTTATTTCTTCAAAGACGCACGCGTATACGTGTACGATGAATTTCTAAATACGATCGTAAAAGGAAAATATAGCGACGGACTCTCCGTTGTCGGAATAAAATGCATAGACAGTACGATCGTATCAAAACTAATCGATTTATTACGCGAGTACGTATAAATGCCGTGAACAACGGACGAGACGCATCATTCACAAGATGAGTGTTGACAAGTTCGGCAGACACCAGAGCGCCGTCAGAGCGCGAAGGGAGACGCGTCGCAGTCTACGGGAGGATATTGGTATCTCGATGACCGAGGACGGGCACTTCGACGTAGCGGGGAAAAAAATACACAACTTGGGCGAACCGCAAGACGGTAACGATGCCGTTCCACTGCGCTTCGTGCGTGACCACTGTCTGTTTGCCGACGATCCGTCGTCGACGACGACAACGCAAGGAATAGACGCGAAAGGTCGTAAGCTCGTCAACGTCGGCGCTCCCGTCGATCTCGGGGACGCTGTCAACAAGCAGTACGTAGACTACTCGTGCTTACGTTTCACACAGCTGGTACCGAACAAGAAGAACGGAGCTGTCGTCGACGCGCGGGATCATCGCATACAGTCTCTGAGGGAACCGATTCGTGCGAGAGACGCTGCGACCAAAGTATACGTGGACTCGAAAATCATACCGAAGGATACGAACTCTAACCTAATGGTCGGCAACGTGCGGATAACACAGTTAGCGCCACCAGTCAACAACAAGGACGCGGTGAATTTGGAATTTTTGAACCGACACACGATCACCGCGGTAAACGACGCTTATTTCAACGCACAAGGAAAGACTATTCTAAACGTCGGCGACGGTGGCGCACGGGCTACGGACGCGGTGAACGCACGTCAATTGGAGGAGGCGAAGCGGTACGCGAAGAGCGAAACGTACAAACTCGCAAAAGTGTTCCAACATCATTGGGAGAAAGTGGTATCGTATATCTATAAATTGCATAAGCACGCAGCGCGTACTTCACTTGGTGCCGAAGAGGCGGACTTACTACTTACGAACAAGTCGGAAACGAACGAGTTGATTAGTGATCTGGACAAATCTAAGGACCAGCACGATTGGAGATCCCTTTATCGAGAGCAAGCGAAACAGTAGTCATGTACGAACTACGTAGCCGAAAAAAAAAGGGAGGGCGTGGTCTTATCGGAAAAATAGTTAAAAGCGCGGTACCATTCGTTGCGAAGTCAGTACCTACACTGATCAATCGAGCGGTGGACGTATTACCGGTGGAACTACATCTGCCCGGCTACAGGTTCTGTGGACCCGGAACGAAACTAGAGCAGAGATTGGCTCGTGGTGATCAACGAGTTGGACGAAGCTTGTCGTGAACACGATATCGCTTACAGCAAGTACAAGGACAACGAACGACGACGTGTAGCGGATCGTGTGCTAGCCGGTAAAGCGTGGGAACGAGTGAAAGCTTTGAATTCCGGCATCAGTGAAAGAGCGTACGCGGCAGCCGTAGCAGCAGCGATGAAGGCGAAATCAGCGTTAGGCAGCGGGCTATGCTGCGGTGGCGGTGTGCGTAAACGTCGCACCAGACGACGCAAGCCGGTTCGACGCACGACAATCAGGAAGAGGAGGAGGAGGAGGACAACGACAACTGGGGCAGGACGTCGACGAAGACGGGCCGATGGTAAAAAGGCTTCAGGACTATACCTTCGACCGTACCGAAAAAACTAATCAAAATACCCGTGCGTCCGTTGTCCGATCGAGATCTTTATGAGTACACGAAACTATTGCGTATACCTTATTTCAGAGGCGTGTACATGCGCGACACACTTCCTAGTACATCACCGTGGGAGAACGAAAGCGCAATCGTGAATCTGGACGACGCTACCGGACCGGGCACGCACTGGGTATGCTACAAGAAGCGAGGCGACAGAGTCTGGTACTTTGATGGATTCGGCAATCTGCGCCCTCCTGTCGAGCTAATACGGTACTTTGGATCGAACGTGACCGACATTCATTACAATTACGCACAGAAACAGCCATCGAACACGGTCATCTGCGGACATTTATGTTTAGAGTTTTTGATATCGAACGATCAGTAAACGCCAAGATGTCTTCGCTTACGGTCACTGTCACAGGAACGGATCCAAGCGCACTGGTTTGTAACTTTTTTCCACCGCTTGAACTGACGAACGGTGAATGGTACGCGGGACTGCTGGACTTTACCACGTACAACTCTATACCGAACGTGGAAAGCGGAAGAAATAACATCTTTCCCGTACTAAAGGGAGCACGTAAAAAGTTAGAACTCGTCAATATACCGACCGGAGTGTACGAAATCAGTGATATCGAAACATACCTGAAGAAAGAACTAGCAGACCCGAAATTTTCTCTACGACCCAACAACAACACGTTGAAATGTGAAATTTATTGTTCATACGATATCGATTTCGGATGTACGGAACACACGATCGGTACCATGTTGGGTTTTTCCAAGAACAGAAAGTTAGAAGCGTATATATTACACACGTCGGACGTGCCTGTAAACATTAACAAAGTGAACGTTTTGGAGATAAGGTGTAACGCTGTACAAGGCTCGTACAAGACGGGACGAAACGAGCATATACTGCACTCGTTCTATCCAACGGTTGAGCCAGGATTCAAGATAGTAGAAACGCCTAGAAACGTCATTTATTTTCCACTTAACGTACTACACTTGCGTAACGTTACACTGTCCGTACACGATCAGGACGGTGATATTGTGAAATTTCAAGGCGAAGTCACCACCGCACGTATACATTTGAAACGTGTGTAGTAATCATGGGAATTTATTTCACCGATACCCCCGTGATGAAGAGCGGTGGCGGCGGCGGCTCGCACCACGAGATAAAAGAGGTCAACACTTTTGGAAAAGGTATCAGTAGACGTTCGTCGTTGACACGGTTAACAGCAACTAACCGACGCTACCTGATTTCATTAGGATTCAAAGTCAAGAAAAACAAGTAATATGGCGGACAGCGGTATCGTCTTATCGGTTGAACGTCGACCATTCTTCGAAGACAACATCACACATTACGAATATCATCCTCATGCACCGTACGCGTCAGCGTCACGATACGGAAATAACGATGAGATACGCATACCTATACTGCAACAGGAAGTCTTCACTTTACCGATGGAAAGTTTCCTGTACGTTGAAGGCAAATTGAGCAAAAAGACCGACAGCACCGGTAGTGTGAACGTGAAAATGATCAACAACGCGATCGCGTTTCTCTTCGAAGAAATCCGTTACGAACTGGCCGGTGTGGAAGTGGATCGTACCAAGAGCGTCGGCATCACGTCCACTATTAAAACCATGCTATCTGCCGGCAAGCAGGACATTGTTTCGATGCAAAACGCCGGTTGGGTTGCTCCTACAGCTAACGAGATAACACCGACCGGCCAACACGAGGAATTCAACTTTTGCATACCGTTGAGGATGCTGATGGGATTCGCTGAGGATTTCACGCATGTTATTTTAAACATGAAACAGGAACTTATACTGTTGCGCACTTCCAGCAACGTTAACGCTTTGTTCTCGCCTACGGATGCGCCCGCTAACGCCGATATAGAACTGACCAAAATCTCTTGGATGATTCCGTTCGTGTACGTGAACAACGAAGTACGGATACGATTGTTGGATATCATACGCAAGGACCTACCGCTATTCTTACCGTTTCGTAGTTGGGAACTGCACGAGTATCCGGCTTTACCGACGACTGACAGACAGACTTGGACAGTGAAAACAACTACACAACTGGAGGAACCACGGTACGTGATACTCACCTTTCAGACCGCCAGAAAAAACAATCTGAAAAAACACGCAGGTGAATTCGATCACTGCAATGTGACAAACGCGAGACTCTTTCTGAACGACAAATACTACCCGTACGATAACCTGAACCTGGATATCGATAACGGACGTTACGCATTGCTGTACGACATGTATACACGATTTCAAAAATCGTACTACCACAGAAGTCAACCCAACGTACTTCTAACACCTACAGAGTTCATAGCAAAAGCACCGTTATTCGTCTTCGATTGTAGCAGACAGGACGAATCGCTCAAGTCATCACCAGTCGACGTCAGATTGGAATTCGAGTCATCGACCAATTTCCCCGCTCAGACAGCGGCCTACTGCTTGATACTGCATGATTCAATAAATGTGTACACTCCGTTATCCAACACGGTGCGCAGACACAATTAAACGTTTACTATATATTAATGTTTTTTTTTACTGTAAATAGAAATTTGCTTTTTTAGAATGTAATTTTTAATTTAAAAAAAATGTAATCAATTTTCATGTATTTTTATTTTATTGTAAATAGAATGTAATGTAATCAATTTTCGTGTATTTTATTTTTGTGGAGGGGAAAACGATTCTCCTCTTCTCCCTATTCTTCGTTCAGTGTTTCATCAGCACGAGTCGCGAGTGGACGTACAAGATGCTTTCACACGATATCTATGTTGACGATATCAATCACAACAGCAACAACCGCTATTTCACACAATGCGGTGAAGCGGCAACGACTACATCAATCAAGTCTTTATCACCGGACGATAAAGAAGTACAGGTCATCTTAATTCAAAAAATCACATCTCCGTACCCACGTTACAGAAACTTGGAAAACCGTTTAAAGAGTTTTAAAGAATGGCCTGTATCGTTAACGATAACACCTAAAGAATTATCAGAAGCGGGTTTCTTTTACACCGGATGCAACGATAGAGTGATTTGTTTTTGCTGTGGAGGCGGATTAAACAAATGGGAACGTGGAGAATATGCTTGGATGGAACACGCACGACATTTCCCTGCGTGCTCTTACGTAATGTTAATGAAAGATAAAAATTTTATCCTCAAGGCACTGGGTATTGTTACCGAGGCGCAAGCACCAACAGCTGTAGCAGTGACAGCAAAGAACGAACAACGCACCGACACGATCAAGGAGAATATAAAAAACGTAGAAGAAAGCTCGAATCGTGATACGATGTGCAAAGTCTGTTACACACATAACGTGGAAGTTGTACTTATTCCCTGTCGACATTTTATTACATGTGTGAATTGTGCCATAACCCTACATAATTGTCCCTTATGTAGAACCGCATACACTGCTTACATGAGAGCGTATTTCTAGTTCGTTTTCACGCGTCTATTGAACACCCGGTTTGAAAATATATATATATATGCTGCTGTGACAAAAGTGTTTTATACAACCTCCGCTAATATCGCATACCTCAGTGTTTGAACAGCACGCGTTGAAGACGGACGCATGGAGCTGCTATCTCCGTACGAGTACATACGCTGCAGTGACTTAAAGCATACAGTACTGTACCCTATAGAAATTTTTGTATACAACGTTCTGACATGTAAATTTGTTGCACTGATCCGTGACGAAAATATAAAGTACAAAATAAACGTTCCGAACAAATTCTTTACGAGCGTTTCACAATATACAACGTGTCTGTTCCGTAAGACGGACGGATCTGCAACGTTCCTAGTAAAACCAAACACGTTGTATATAACGAAAAAAGGATGTGCGAGGATAAACTAGCAGTCATAGTTGACTTTCACTGTTTTATCGACAACGATGGAAACGAACTCGTTAAGGAACTAGCCGTTATGGACGTCACTGCATTTGCCAGCTGGCATTGGATATTTACACATCCAGTAGAGACGATTGTTTCGAATCACAAGCATGTGAGGACAAACAGATGGTTAACAGACCATTATCATGGACTAACGTGGACGGACGGGGACACATCGTAAGAACATCTTGTACCGATATTAGAAAAGTATACGTTTCCTTTTAACTTCGTGTTCGTAAAAGGATTGCAAAAAAAAAGATTTCTACAGAAGCGTATCGTGCATTTTAATATTATAAATTTAGAAGATTTCGGATGTCCTAAACTCGATCAATTACAATCAATACACGGAACAGCCTGTCTCACGCACCGCTTATGTCCGGAAATATGTACAAATAGTAGAGTACACGCTTTACGCGAGTGGGTTGTGTCAGATTTTAGAATAGTCAATACGTTTCTGATAAATTACTAAAATTATTGTTTAGCGCTTACATAAAAAAAAAAAACAGTCGTCGTCTTTCTATCGATTACATCATCTGTCTAAAAATAAATTAGTGTGTTCAAACAAGCGCGACCGCTGTCTAGACGTATAAAAAAAAATAACCGACACCCCTCTTCCCCACCTACCCATCGAACCGTGAGAAATCAAGTTGCATCCTGTTCACACAGTTAAAAATAAAATAAAAACAGTCGTCGTCTTTCTATCGATTACATCATCTGTCTAAAAATAAATTAGTGTGTTCAAACAAGCGCGACCGCAGTCTAGACGTATAAAAAAAAATAACCGACACCCCTCTTCCCCACCTACCCATCGAACCGTGAGAAATCAAGTTGCATCCTGTTCACACAGTTAAAAATAAATTAACGTCGGCGACATGTTCGAACAAGCACAAGTGCTGTCTAGACGTATAAAAAAATAACCGACTCCCCTCTTCCCCACCTACCCATCGAGCCGTGAGAAATCAACTCGTGACCTGCTCACACGGTTAAAAATAAACGCTTACTGTGCGTTGAGTGGTTTCCCCCCTCCCCGGTTTCCACCTCCACAACTACCTCCCTATATATTCCACTGCGCGCAAGCGTTATTCGTTCATTCGTTGAGAGACGTGCCGCAAATTATTATAAGTTCTTTATTTTAAAATGGCATCATTCACTGAAAAGTTTGCTACTATTAGCGCAATCGAGTATAAAAAAATAAAGGAATTGATAATCGGTGTAAAATATCCGATAGAAGAAATGCAAAATATAGACGCAAAATACGGTAAAACTATACTCGTCACTCTTCAAGATTACAAAGACCCTAGACTAAAATATCGTGTATATCTACCAAAGAGATACGCAGGTGTTTTTGAAGATGAGGAATTAAAAAATTTATTACCGTGCTCGCTGCAACTAATTTATCGCGGAGAAAAGGATAGAGCTTACATAGTAGAAATTGTACAGTAGTATCTAATGGACATCTTCATTTGTCACGTACGATTACATATATATATATATATATATATATATATATATATATATATTAACATGTACTTAGTTCTATTTCATTTAATTATAAATAATATATGTGATTACACATATTTCATTTGATTATGCCTAGATAATAAAACAAGGCTTACATGTTGTACACTTTAGACATCTTCAGAATTAACAAATATATTTGTACATAATTGTCATTGCACACGTTTACCAATAATATTTAAAATAATGTGCTTACACATAATTCATTTGATATAATTGTATACAATTGTATTTTTTTTAATTGTTACTACTGTGTGTGTTTATTTCATTTTTTGTACAGATTTGTCATGTCATAGTGCACTGTAATTTTCACTACTGTGTACGTTTACATATTATGTATTTTAAATTGTAATATATTTTGATTACTTTCACTACTGTGTGCGTTTACATATTATGTATTTTAAATTGTAATATATTTTGATTACATGTATTTTAATTATTTGTAATTAAACAGTATTGCTTTAACCTTTTTATTGTTTTTTTTTTAATTTCAAAATTCCTTGGAACATTAATACTATTCTAAAAAAAATCAATTTTATTAAACAACAAGTGTATGATTATAATATAATTTAGAAATTAAAGAATATTTAAAAATCAAACTGACCTTATACAAGTTCCAGTTGAGTCTCGCGACGAACTATGTGTCTTGGAGAGCAGTTCGTACAGGCTTATATATAGTATTTCAAGGATGTACACGAAAGAGATGGTAACAACAAAAAAAGCTCCCACACACAAAGTCATGAACACGCACTTAGCTCGGTCTGCGTTCTAATTCCCACACGCTGTGATAACAGATGGTGTCACACATCCTGTTCTGTTATTAAAAAAAACTTTATGTACGACCACGTTCGCACGCTGCGATAAACAGATGGCCATACAGACGGACCGATTACATCATCAACAAAAAAAAAAGTAACGACTGCCACGCATATTTATCTTGACTTGTTCACACAATAATTTATGTACGCCTTTAAATTCGTTCACACCCAACATTAACATATGTTCAGACAGACAGCGACAATTAATTATACGCTCAGACAGACGGCGACAACTAACAGATGGTGGCAATTAATTCTACGCTCAGACAGCCGGATGCAATTAATTTAGCGACTCGCTAAACAGATGTCTAGACAGCTGCAAATGCACGTGGGAGTCAACTGCTACATTCCCCCCCAAAAAAAAAAAAAAAGCGTGTGGGAGCCAACTACTGCTTGTCCCTATTATACTACATACACACCAGTAATAACGTGTGGTCTGTCAGCATTCTGTTGTAAAAAATAACTCCACATGTGAAAAGCATGGATTTTTTTTTATCGTATAATATTTTTATGTTTATTTTCAACTATCCTTTTTGCATACTACAATTTACTTAACACATAGACACACAGTTGTCAACAATGCAATCGTTCAGATAAGTGAATCGAACACTGAATATCATGTGTATTTCTTACAGGGAAAATGAGAGTTCTAGCCTGGACCGTCACACGGCGAGAAATTCAAAAATTGTGGTGGTGGGAATAACCATGTTTATACACAACATCGACGATATCGGCACGGCAGGGTAAATATACACGAAACCAGTACACTATAACACCGAGTTGGCAACAATGGCGAAACATACATTCAACCCGTACACTATAACACCGAACCGACAACAGTTGGCAACACCGACGCTTTTCCAACATGGCCGAACTTCCGGAAAAACCCCTTACATATACATAACCATACACTATAACACACGCACGAATCGGCAACCAGGCCGTACCTTAACCACTACACTCTTACACCAATCGACAACATCGCACCTTTTCCAACATGGCCGCCGGCGACCCACCACGGCGGGCGGCCATCAAGCCACCACCAGGCCGCCGCCCAGCGACGATGACGACGTCAACGGCGAACGGCGAACGGCGAACGGCGAACATAGCCACGCCTCCGCCAATCAACGCACACATTACCCCACTTTAGGCGGCGACGACGACAACATGGCCGACAGACTACTGCCGCATGGTTACCCCCACCACCACAATTTTTGAATTTCCCGCCGTGTGACGTCACTTCCGGGGTAGAACTCTCATTTTCCCCCTACTTCGATCCTTGCGCTTAGCGCGCCGTTTCTTAGGCGGCTGGGTCTGGGAGGGGGGTACTGCGGGCGTTGCCGCTTGAGGAGAAGGCACTCCGGCAGGTGCTGAGGTTCTGGGGGCTACAGAGGGCGCCGTAGCGACCGCTGCAGCGTACGTTATGGTTCCTCCAGCGGCAGGAGCCGCAGGAAGAGCCGTAGATGCTGAGGCGGGTGGTTGGACTGCCGCCCGCTTCGAGGGTCTAGGAGCTGGGCGAGGAGGTTCAACCTGACGGTTTTGCTCCCGCTGCTGTTTCTTTAGGGCCTTCTTAAAATGGTTACAACCCCTAAAGTTAGCCGGGTGGCTACCTCCGCAGTTGCAGCACGTCGCGGGTTGAGGCTTCACAACGGGACAATTCTCGTTGTGGGCCTCTCCGCAGCGTACACAACGCGGCGGCATCTTACAAAAGGCCGATGAGTGGCCGAATCGCTGGCATTGGAAGCACTGGGAAGGCCCAGGCTTACTACTAAATGCCCTAACCTGTACCCGGAGGCACAGAATGGTTTCCAGGTTATACACTTCTGCGAAGGAACCAACCTTCTGGATCCTGATGTAAAAGGAATTACTTTTCCTTTTCCGATCACCGGATAGGAGAGGGACAACGGAGGTAGGGAAGAAACCCTTCTCCGCCAGATCCTCCCAGATCCACAAGATCGGTGTGTCGTGGGGAATCCCGGACACCACAATCTTGAGTTCCCTCTCCTCAGGGAGGGGGAAGGTGTGAAAAGCGCGACCGGAGTCGGCCAGGAATTTCTGGCAAGCCCGAAAGTCCTGGATCGACTTCGGAAGCAGTCGAATGGACGAGCCTTGGCTTTTGGCCTCAACTCGCCCAGACGGCACTACTAAATTCAGCTCCCGTAGGAGGGTATGCCAATCGGTGCACTGAGGCATGACAATCGGCGGAATCTTGGGTTGCTTAGGTGGCGTTTCTGGTTCCGGTACTATGTTACCAGGGGAAGGTGACTTGCGACCTGCCGACTCTGCAGCCACGCCTCGCTTCGCCGGGACAGTCCGTTTTGGGGAAGTCGGCCTGCTTCCACCGCTACCTCGCCGTTTCCGGCTACGCACGGGCTGGAAGCCGTCCTCCGTCTCCATCTTGGAGTCCGACGACAACGTAGCGCCGAGGGCTGCGGCATAGGCAATGGATAGTGGGTCCTGGGAAGGACCAACACAAGGCTGGTCCCTCACGGGAGGGACAGATGTTTCGTGCTCCTTAGCAGAAACAGCAGAAGGCTGGGCCTGCGAAGGAACAGAGGATTGGCGACCCTTAGAAGGACCAGCACAAGGCTGATCCCCCGCGGGATGGTCTGATGCTTTATGGCTCTCTGCAGGATCGGAATTATGCCGGGCCTGCAAAGTAGCTGGAGTTTGTTGGTGGTCCTTAGCAGGACCACCAACTGAAGGTTGGTCCCGCGAAGAATCACCAGATGCTCGGCGGGCCTTAGAGGGACCTTCGCCGCGGACAGGTTCAGAATTTTGAGCAGGACCAGCAGAAGGCTGAACCCGCGAAACTTCGTTAGATGCTGGGTCTTCGATGGGACTATCACCGCGGACTGCAGGGATTCTTACCATTGGGCCATCTGTGGAGCTTAGCATTACGCTTCGCAGCACAGATGGCTTTAGCAAGGGGGCTACCCTGCCCTCGGATTTATTATGGCCCTTATTAGGACCACAACTCTCCGCGGACAGGGGCTCCCCTTGGTCTCGTCCCGACATCGCCGTCGCCAACGGGTGTCGGGTACGCTCTTGGGCGGGGGAGAGAGCAAACTCCCGTTCCGAACAGCACTGCACTTTGTCACTGGCACTCACCACACTCCGGCACAGAAAACCGCGCACAAAGTAGGAACAATAGCCCGCACACGAGACTTCTCGCGAACTGGCCGAAATTCTGGCCCACTCGAACTAATCCGATTTTTAGCCAAAAGGCTAGGTCAGGAGAGGATTTTGAGGTTAGGAATTCTGTTCTTGTCGTTTCAATCGCAGGAAGTAGAATGAGAAGGTACCTGGATGGATGGATGCACGGGCGTCTTGCGCCCTAATTTGTTTGCGTTGTCCAGGCCTAAGCCTGATGAACGCCAGGTGCCAACAGTTCAGCGCGGTCGTTTGCTCTGCTCAAGGATGTTATGATGCAGTCCGCGGGTCCATGATAAATTAACATGGCCACCACGGTGGCAAGCTAGTGCTTTAGCTTCAGCCAATTGTCCGGCCAAGGCGCGACACCATGGCCCCCTCAGGCTAACCTTTGGGAACGTGGTGACACACTGGCGAGGACAAGAAGCTCGAGCGCCCTAGGGCGTCGGCCGATTTGGTGGGTAATGTCACCGAGACAGCCAGCTTTCGCAAGGAAGGCACTTGCACAACCTCGCGGGAGCTCATGTTTCAGGTCATTACCTTACCAAATCAACAAAGCAGGTGCTGACGGGGAACTTAGTCGTGATCAAGGCTTCAGCCAATCGCAACGCCTGGTCGCGTCTCATTGGTCGCCGGGACATAGCCCACGGAAACTCAGAAACGCGCCGGCGAATACAAGAGGAATTGAGAAAATCCTCGGTAGATGCTACGTATACATGCCATTTTTTCTGCTCGTTATGGCAGTATGTTCTCAGTAACCGTCCTACCTCCCTTAACACTCTCTCGGCTGGGTTACTATTCGGGTGATATACAGACGTCTTGTACGTTTGTATTCCGTGTTCTCCCAGGTTTTCCTTCCAAAGTTTTCCCCTAAACTGGGTACCGTGGTCCGTAATTATAGAATACGGTCGGCCTACCTCCATTATATATCGCTCTATAATGATGTCTATTATCTTCCTGGTCGTTGCCCTAGTTATTGGGTATAGCTTGGTATATTTGCTAAAATGGTCGAAGATGATTACGATAAACTTATATCGGTGTCTCCCACCGCTGCATGGAAATGGTCCGCAGATATCGAGAAATACCTTTTCCAATTTTTCGGTGGATGATATGGGTATCATGACCCCTTCTTTTCTCTCGTTATCACACTTTACTTTTTGACAAATATCGCACGACCGTATCGCCAGTGCACCTTCTTATTCATCCCTTTGATGTATGTTTGCTCTTCCAATGCCTTCCTTACTTTAAGGGCACCTATGTGTCCGTACCTATCGTGATAGTCGATTATTAGCGGTCTCTCCATCGCTGGTGGAATTACTAATTTCCAATTCTCCTGGTGCGGGGTATTCCTTATAAACAAAGTGTCGTTGTGTATACAGTAATATCTATTTATGACCTCATCGCCTTCCTGTACCCTTTTCCTGATATCTCCTAATTTTGGATCGGCCTCTTGTTGTGACTTTATATCGTTTAAAATATTTTTTAAATATTCCCTGCTCTTAATAATGTGGTTAACTTTTGCTAATTGTTCCTTTTCGCCGTAGAAGGTTTGGTCTGGCATATTGACGCGAGATAGGACGTCGGCTGCTACGTTCTGTTTGCCGGGTATATATTCCCATGTGATATTATATTCTTGCAAGGCCAAAACCCATCTCGTCAGCCTTCCGTGGTTCAGCTTACAATGCTTTAAAAATGATATAGATTTGTGGTCGCTTCTAACTGTTATGGGGTACCCTAATATATATGTCCTAAATTTACCGCATGCGAAAACTACACTCAACAATTCTTTTTCGGTAGTATTGTAGTTTCGTTCGCAACTGTTCAGCACGCGGCTAGCAAAGCTAATTACTAAATGGTTACCATCCTGATCTTCCTGATATAGGGCTGCACCTAAACTCACGTTACTGGCATCGCAGTTTAGAAAAAATGGTTTTGTAAAGTCGGGATGATGCAACATTACTGTTTCTAAAAACTTTTCCTTTATGATATTGAGCACTCCATCTTGCTCTGGTCCCCAAGTCCATTTGTCTTTAGCTGATAACTGCTTTAGGAACCTGGCAGTTAGTTCTGAGTAATTGGACCGAAACTTTCTGTAATAGTTACAGATTCCTAAAAATGACTGCAGCTGTTTCCTGTTCTTTGGGGTGGGGAACTTCTGTATGGCCTCTACCTTCTCTTTGGATGGAGTAATCCCTTGTTCTGTTAAATTAAAGCCTAAAAATTTCACCTCATTTGCAATGAATTGGGACTTGTCTAATTTGAGGGTGATATTATTCTCTGATAATTTCTCTAACACCTGTTCAACCCTATTACAATGGTCGTCCCAATTCGCTGAAGTTACCAGTAGGTCGTCGACGTATACTGTCGTAAACTTCAGTACTTCCTGCCCCAATATTCTGTCCATTATCTTTACAAACACCGCCACAGAATTTATTAAGCCAAAAGGTAACCGCTTAAACTGATAGTTTCTGCCCTCGAATATGAATGCCATATATTTCCTACTATCAGGGTGGAGTTCTACCTGCCAGTAACCGCATACCGTATCCCATGAGCTTATATACTTGATTCCGTGAAACTTTTTCAATATCTCCTCTATCTCCCCAGGTGATGTGCGGTCGTTAACAATCATCTTGTTAATCTCCCTAGCATCGAGACATATACGTACCTTTCCGTTCTTTTTCGGCACAGCTATGATTGGGCTGGTAAAGGGCGAATGACTATACTCGATTATGTCGTCCTCTATCATCCTGTTTAATTCTTCCCTGACTTCGTTCTTTAGCGAGTATGCGATCGGGTACGATTTCCTGTTAAATTCCACCGGAGTTTTGAATTTTATGGTGCATTGATAATCTCTGGCTTTACATGGAGCGTTTGAGAATATGTGTTTATATTTGTTGTATACCTTGATTAATTGTTCCGCCTGTGTTTCGCTGATCAGGCCCCTTGCTTTCGTCTTTTGGAAATCCCGTATTTCTTCTAATTTTTCTAACTACAACTCTGGGTTTTCCTCCTGATATAATGGCATGTTGATTGGACGATCGGCACAATAATAGTGGTTCACTATCGCTTGATAAGGTGTGTTGTCTGTACCATTTCCTTGGACATCGATTAAATTATTGGTCCAAATTCCCTTGTTAGTTTTTAAAGTTATCACCTTACCTTCCAAATCTATTACTGCATTATATGGCCTAAGTATATCGCAGCCTATTAGGATACTCATGGGTAAATTATTCGCCACTAATAACCCTATTGGTATTGTTACCCCCTTACTAGTCATCTGTAATGACACCTGTTTCTTTATCGACTTATTTTGCCTCCCCGTTGCTCCGACTAAAATGATGTTATTTATAGGCAGGGTGGGTATTGGTAAATTACTATTTTGTTTGATCCTCTCTAACTCAACACTAACACTATCGATAAGCGATACATGTGACCCCGTGTCAATGAGTAATATTGCTTCTATGCCATTGATATTTGCTTTGATCTGCACGATACTATTATTCCCTTGGTTACTATTTTTAACGATATTGTCACCCTCTTCTAATAACTCCTCTCTAATATCCTTAAGATAATTATTTATTCTTAATGTTATAGTCCCGTCTTTGTTCTGTCTATGTTCGTAACTAGTCACCCCATAATATTGGTTCAGTGAAGGGCGGTTTTCCTTTTCCACTGCCGCGTTTAGTTTAAATGAGCCACGGTCTCATTGGCCCGGTCTCCCGGAACATTGGGTTGCTGACCCGTCTGTGTTTCCTGCCTGACCTCGGGATTACCATTAATAGGTTGGCTATTCGTCGTGTTACCCTGGCTACCTGGCGCCTGTTGTGGGTAAAACATGTAAGTGGGTACATTGGGTGGATATGGCCGTCGGTTATTGGCCATTGTATAGTTTACCTGGGGCCTATATTCATTTTGGTTTCTCCTATCGCCTCCTCCTTGGTCTCCCCCGTTACGATAACCATTACGTTGACCATAATTATTTCCCCTATAGTTATTCCCGCGATAACTGTTTCCCTGATGGTAGTTTCTACCGTAATTATTCCCGGTGTAATTACCTCTGTTTGGTCCCGGATAGTTGCGGTTATTTGGACCCTGAGTGTTATCACTTCGGCCATTTGGTGGGGTATTATTGTTCTGATTATTTGTGTTTAGGTTATTACCGTTTCCACCTCCATTCCGGTTTGGTCCGTTATTGTTGTTATTGTATTCTACCTTACGATTGGGGGGTTGGTAATCCTGGAACCTTCCAGTGGATTCACAATTTTCTAGTAATTTGGCTAGATCGGCTATTTTACTGAGCTGTTGGTATAATTGGGCATCTTTGATACCATAACTGTAATGTCCAGCTAATTGCCTTACCAAACATTCTTCTTTGATCGGCGGTATCAACTTCCGTGCTAAACATACCTTTCCTAGGAAATAAGACGTCGGGGACTGTCCATTGGACGAGTCGTATTTGCCATAGAAAATGTCCATTCTTACCCTGTTTTGTGCGGTCTCCGACCAATACTTTTCCTTAAACTGGCGTTTAAACTCGGTAAATTCGTGATTTCGGGTCGTACCGCTATCCACCAGTTATCCCTAGTGTTTTTAAACGTCTCGTCAAGCATCTCCCTTATCCTGTCCCACCTTGTTTCTCTATTTCTCCCAATAAACTCCTCCATTCTTTCTAAAAATTCCATTGGGTTTCGTCGATAGTTTTGGAAGTTGATTACTTCCCTGATTTCACCATGACACGTATGAGTATTTAATATAGGTGTGTCTCTCAGCGCCTCTAATCTTTCCTGCAGGTTTGTCTCTCTCTGGTCTATTTCCAGTATGCTATTTTTGTTAGTTTTTATTTGTTCGTCCAGCCTGTTAGCGATGTCATATGTTCTCTGCATCCTCTCGCTAACGTCTTTCTGGACTTCTCCCACCTCCTGCATGATGGCGTCTTGGTTCTGCCTTACTATGTTTTCGAGATTTCTAACATCTTGTTTGGTCTCTACTGTTTGTTCCTCTAGATTTTCGAAACGTGTATTGTTTCCCTCCTGTAAGCTTTCCAACTGTTTCTCCATGTTTTCGACCTTCCTGTCACTATCGATTTTATTATCATTGATCGTTTTGTTTACTGTTTCGTACTTTATGCTAATTTCTTTTTTCAGGGACTCTATACATTTTTCATTCGCCTCCTGAAATAGCTCTAGCTTTTTCCCATTGTCATTTATTTTCTCGGTGATATCCTCCCTTAAAGATTCTATGTTTTTGTCTAATTTCTCCTTATCTTCCAGTCTATTTTTATTATTCTCCTCCTTCAGGGATTCTGTATTTTTGTTCATATCCTCCTTCAGGGATTTTATTATTTCCTCCTTATCTTCCTTCACTCTTTGGAGCATCATCATTATTATATTCGCGTCAACACTCCCTGTTATTTTTTCTGGTTCGGGTTTCTCTGTTTGTTCTACCATTTGTATGGGTTCTTCTCCCGTTTGCTCCTCTAATTCGTCAGCCGTTTGTATCGGTCTTACCATTTCTAGAGTGGGCGGTTCTAATTCCGTTTCCTCGACCTGTACTGTCTCTCCGTCTTCCACACTTAACTCGGGTTCCACATTCTTCTTCACCTTTTTTCCCTTTGGTTGTGGCATTTTGATCTGTTGGTAGTTGCCGGGCTTGTTCCGTTTTTTTCAAGCCTCACTAGTTGGGCTGCCAATTTATAACAAAAAGAAAAAGTGTTGTAATAGTGTGTTGTTCGTGTTGTATACTGTCGGGCGTTACCTCCGCGCACTTTTTGTTACTTACTGTTGACTGGATCCTCTGCGGTGATGTAGTCCTGTAACACAACTTAATACTATGTTTTTTGTGGGCGCCACTTGGAATCGTTTGTTCCAAGAATAAAATGTGATTATTAAAGAAATTAAAATTTTTAAATCTTACTTCTATGAAAAAATATAAACAAGTCAGTTTAGCTTGAAAAAAATCAGGTAAGTTTAATGATTCTTCAAAAAACAAACAAATCGTCTGAAGGACTAACATTCATATAAAAATTATAAAATTGCAGAGTTACTAAAGAAAAAAAATTTCACAAGTTATTATTATTATTATTATTATTATTATTGACAATTTTATATATCCAATCAAGTACCGGCTAGTGTTTTCAATTTTTTACTCAGTTGAAAACCATGAGTTTAATACGTGAAAAAATCTTTACTCTCAGGACGTGACTCCTTTGAACTACCAAGACATATCAATAAGGCGCTTTACAAGAAAAATTAAGTGATTTGAAGGTGCGTGTGGCATGTGTAGTAAAACTGTGTGATAAATGTAACCAGGTAAAAAAATGACTTTAATTTTGTTAACTCACGTTCCAATGATTAATTAATCTCGCACAGGACACTCCTCTCGGGTAGTTTTTTCAATCTCGCCTCTTCATGTGTGCACTGAATCTATTTTAAGTCAAAATTGCGATCATTTACTATTTCCGCACTTTTTGTGACAACGTTTGGCAGTAGATTATCGTTCAAACCCAGCCAATACTCATCAGCTGCTCCGCGTTGATTCAAAATTTGGCCGCCGTAGCGCTGATTCCCATGCAGTGTCGAGAAAGGCTTTGTGTGTGTATGTTTACGTTAAGGGAATTATTGTCAAGTTAGTCAGTCTATGCGAACACAGCAGAATTCGTTCTCTATTTAAAGTTTTGGTCCCTCCTGGGCCGTTGACGTTCTGGCTGCGTGATTTCTATTAAAATTTGCCGTGCTGCTGCTCTATTTCAGCAACACATTGGCGTAGATTCTTGTAGAGGTTATGTCAGTCTGTTTGTCTATGTACGGGAAAAGCCTTTCTTCGGGTCTTGTCGATTTCTCGCCTCTCGGTTTCGCCTTAGCTGCGTTGATCAGTGTCGTGGGTGATGCATCTGTTCTGGAGTTGATGTTTCAAGTGTTTTTGGGTCGAATTTGGTCTCTCTTTTATACTAATTCAGGCTGGTTGTTTTCATCGACTTCCGGTATATTTGTGTAAATATTCTTTCTAGATTGTTCGAGAATAAACGAAATGGAACATTATGGAACAAAACTCATTTCCGTCGAAGCTTTTAGAACAAATTTCTTATTCTTCATACTAAGGATATTTCAAAAATTACTCTGGTATTTATCAAACTGTTTTACATTAGTACTCACAATTTGTATGCCATTATTACATTTAGATTCTCAGTTTTCAACTGATTCTAGTGATACTAATTATGATTGGTTTTTAATTAAATTAAGTCTAATAAGTAACACAATATACAACTCTCACCTTGGGTTGTTGTCATTAAAATTCAATTTTTTTAGAACAAAAATTGTTGTGGAACTATTATGTCTCTTCCACAATCTGAACATACAACATTACTATCTTCCTATAACAAAACAAACAAATTTTAACATATATAACACCTAGATAATTACAATTTTACCTGGCCTCTGTCCATGGCCTAGATTTTTGTCAATGTTAGAACACAATGATTAGTCTCTTTCTTTAACATATGTAGTATTTCACTAGTGTACACTCAGAGTTTATTATATTGTCTGTCTTTTGTGATACCTGGTTACTCTTTACATATATTATCTTTATCACAGGATGACATAGCATCATTGATTGGTCTTGAGATGCCCTTTTTCATGGTGTGACAAATCTCACTCTTATAAGTTAAATTCTTTTATAATTGATCTTATTTTCAACTGAGTTTGTTCGTTTTTAAGGTATACTGAAGTATTGTACCATTCTATTTTATTTTTGTTAGCATTTTGTAAATATTTAGCCAGATATGATTATTTTTGTACTGGTAGATTGGCTCCGGCCATACATGGTATAGGTAAATATTTTGCTAACTTGACTATTACAACGTTAAAGTTAGTCAGATATATTAGTATAGTCGCTTTATATCATATTTCAACTTTCTAATGCATTTTGGTTGCATTTTGGCAACATTAAATCCATAAATTATACAATATTATATGCCTACTACATGTTTATAGTCAATACTGTTTTTGGCTATTTTGACTGATTTTTATTCATTTGACAGCTTTCTTTATTTAAGATAAATTGTTCACTTTTGTCTGCTTGACAATTGCATATAGTTCTTATTTCAATCTGATAATAATTAATTTTTCATGAAATCTGGGTGTTTGGTCTCAAATCAAACACATTAGTATTTTTTTTGTCATAACAAATATATAGTTTTTATTTTAACTTAAACTCTTTTTAGTAATGTATTTAAATCATTTATTACATTTATTTTATTTACATTACATAATATAATAATGGATCATGTCCATTCATTCACAAAAAATAGTTCTTAATACTCTATTCAGACTTATAAAACTTAATAATTAATGACTTCGTTTTGGTTGAATCTGACATTATTCGTCTCTCTTATAGTGTCTTATGGTTTTTTCACTGTTATTCACTTTAATAATATATATGGGGTTTGTGTCTTAGTCATAGTTTGGTTGTTTTTTCATGTTAGTAGTAATGATTATTAGACAATATTACACAAATTTTTTAGGACTACTTGGGTTTGATACTGTTCACCTCACTTTGCTCTTATGATAATTGCTATGTAAATGGTTTCCTTTATGGAACGTTCTGTGACGTTACATATGCATCTTCGTTAAAGTTGATAATTTTTGAAAAACATATCTTTGGTTTTGATGAAATTATCATCTCTATATTAACCCTTTATTAGCTTCTTTATATTTCATTCTTTTATCTTATAACTAAATTCCAGTACTACTCCTTTAATATATTAATCCCACTCAATATTCCTATTTCGTTCTTTGTCGTATCACCTATTCCTTTCCTTTTTACCTTGATGTTATTTAATTAATCTTTGATATAATTCCCTATCAATTCCCTAACTTTCATAGAGGGTTGGGGGTCAGAGTGGCTCGCTATGGCATACATTCTCTGCCCTTCCCTATCTGTAACTACTGAAATCAGAGGCAACATATCCCTGTCCAGAAAATAATAATTGCACCTTTGCAACAAATAATAATAATAATAAAAAAAAATACAATATTCAAAGATCATAGGCTCCTACACATAAATTCCCTTTCTTAAACTCTTCTGCTTAATTCGCAATTATATTAATATATCGTTCTCCGCAGGTAAAATTATCGTTTAAAATCATTCAATGTTAATTAGCTATATTCGTATTCATCATTATCTCCTTATGTAACATACTGTTCTTCCTTTTTTTTTTTTAATTTATCATTTCCATTTAGTATCAAATATATGACAGTATTTCTCCTTTTTTCTCCTTTACTATGTGTCCATCCCGTAATATTTATTAATAATAATCTCTCTCCTTCTCTAAGTACGGGTAAGCTGGTAAATATACGTTGACATGGCTATTGGAAATAAATCTTGCCTATAGTGGAATGTGTCCATCTCGTAACATTTATTAATAATAATCATTATACAATAATATTTATATTTATTTAATAATCTCTACCTCCTTTCTAATTCTGGGTAAGTTAAAAGATTCACGTTAACATGTTTAGTCAAGGTACCTTCTCAATGATGCTGTATTTGACTTTGGTTTTTGGTCATGGTACTTGGTCACTGATTGAGTATTTGACTTGTGATTTTTTAATCATGGTACTTTTTCAATGATGCTTGGTTATACGTACCTTTTACTTTGTTACTAACCGTGTCAGTTACCTCGTAGTTATTGTTTTTATTGTCTCTGGTGATCGTGAAAGGTCCTGTATATAAGAGTAGCAATTTCCTCGTTATGCCTTGTATAGCACTGGGCAATTCTCTATTTTTAACTAACACCTTTTCTCCTACCTCATATTTAATTGCCTTGGGCTGTGAGTTGACATATTTTTTCCGCTGCTGTTCCGTTTTTTCTAACACCTTGTTATAAAATTTGGTTCTTTCAAATTGGTATGCGGGTTCGTCGGGAAAACTAATAATTTCTTTTATCTCTCGTGGGGGGGTCTTTCGAACATAACTGTGTATGGCGACACCTCGATGGTATTGTGATGTGAGAAATTGAGAAAATCCTCGGTAGATGCTACGTATTCATGCCATTTTTTCTGCTCGTTATGGCAGTATGTTCTCAGTAACCGTCCTACCTCCCTTAACACTCTCTCGGCTGGGTTACTATTCGGGTGATATACAGACGTCTTGTACGTTTTTATTCCGTATTCTCCCAGGTTTTCCTTCCAAAGTTTTCCCCTAAACTGGGTACCGTGGTCCGTAATTATAGAATACGGTCGGCCTACCTCCATTATATATCGCTCTATAATGATGTCTATTATCTTCCTGGTCGTTGCCCTAGTTATTGGGTATAG
Source organism: Magicicada septendecula (assembly GCA_034769895.1). Taxonomy (NCBI): domain Eukaryota; kingdom Metazoa; phylum Arthropoda; class Insecta; order Hemiptera; family Cicadidae; genus Magicicada; species Magicicada septendecula. Next base: position 273,450,919 of record CM068368.1, read on the forward strand.
CTTGGTATATTTGCTAAAATGGTCGAAGATGATTACGATAAACTTATATCGGTGTCTCCCACCGCTGCATGGAAATGGTCCGCAGATATCGAGAAATACCTTTTCCAATTTTTCGGTGGATGATATGGGTATCATGACCCCTTCTTTTCTCTCGTTATCACACTTTACTTTTTGACAAATATCGCACGACCGTATCGCCAGTGCACCTTCTTATTCATCCCTTTGATGTATGTTTGCTCTTCCAATGCCTTCCTTACTTTAAGGGCACCCATGTGTCCGTAACTATCGTGATAGTCGATTATTAGCGGTCTCTCCATCGCTGGTGGAATTACTAATTTCCAATTCTCCTGGTGCGGGGTATTCCTTATAAACAAAGTGTCGTTGTGTATACAGTAATATCTATTTATGACCTCATCGCCTTCCTGTACCCTTTTCCTGATATCTCCTAATTTTGGATCGGCCTCTTGTTGTGACTTTATATCGTTTAAAATATTTTTTAAATCTTCCCTGCTCTTAATAATGTGGTAAACTTTTGCTAATTGTTCCTTTTCGCCCGAGAAGGTTTGGTCTGGTATATTGACGCGAGATAGGACGTCGGCTGCTACGTTCTGTTTGCCGGGTATATATTCCCATGTGATGTTATATTCTTGCAAGGCCAAAACCCATCTCGTCAGCCTTCCGTGGTTCAGCTTACAATGCTTTAAAAATGATATAGATTTGTGGTCGCTTCTAACTGTTATGGGGTACCCTAATATATATGTCCTAAATTTACCGCATGCGAAAACTACACTCAACAATTCTTTTTCGGTAGTATTGTAGTTTCGTTCGCAACTGTTCAGCACGCGGCTAGCAAAGCTAATTACTAAATGGTTACCATCCTGATCTTCCTGATATAGGGCTGCACCTAAACTCACGTTACTGGCATCGCAGTTTAGAAAAAATGGTTTTGTAAAGTCGGGATGATGCAACATTACTGTTTCTAAAACTTTTCCTTTATGATATTGAGCACTCCATCTTGCTCTGGTCCCCAAGTCCATTTGTCTTTAGCTGATAACTGCTTTAGGAACCTGGCAGTTAGTTCTGAGTAATTGGACCGAAACTTTCTGTAATAGTTACAGATTCCTAAAAATGACTGCAGCTGTTTCCTGAATGCAGTAGGTTTCCTTTAATTTGCTAGCAATTATTATTTCTTGGTTCCTCTCTGGATCGGATTTCTCTATTATTTACTATTCTTTTGTAACATTTTGTTTCGTTACAAATTGCTTCCCTTCAGAAGTAATTATTTCTGAACACTTCATTAGGTGTGAGGACATAATTACTTATGTTATTTTACCTTTTCTTCCTCATGATATTTTTTCATGGATTGTTGATTATAATTGCCCTTGATCTTCTTTGAAATAGGGTCGGTTAATTCGTACGTGTTGTTGTTGTGGTTTTTTGTTATGGTGTAGGGTCCAACGTATAGTAATAATAATTTCTTTGATATTCCTTCTAGAGTGCTAGGCAATTCCCTGTTCTGTAACAAAACTTTCTCTCCTACTTCATATTTAATTATTGTACCCTTTATTTTCTGGTATTTATTTCTGCGTTTTTCCAGATTTTCCTTCACCTGATTATAGAATTTTAATTTATTAAATTGGTACGGTGGAGACTTAGGAAATTTAATCAATTCTTGGATCTCTCTGGGTGGTTGTTTTTCATACATGGCAGTGTATGGAGTGCAATTTATAGATGGATGATAAGCCAATTTTAAAAAATCTTCTGTGGCTGATAAGTAATCAGGCCACTTCCTTTGTTGTTGATGACAATAGGTTCTTAAGATTCCACCAACCTCTCTCAGTATTCTTTATGATGGATTGCTACTGGGGTGGTATACGGAGGTCTTATAGCTTTTGATGTTCAGTTTTAACAATGTGTTCTTCCATTTTCTGCCTCGAAACTGTGTACCATGGTCTGTAACTATTGAAACAGGTATTCCTATTTTTGGAATGTATTGAGTAGTTATTACTTCAAGTATTTTCTGTGAAGTTGCTCGACTGATTGGACACAATTTGGTGAATTTGGTGAAGTGGTCCATAATGATTATAATGTATTTATACCGGCTTCTACCTTCACTCCTAGGAAATGGTCCACATATGTCAATGAAATTTTTTCCAATTTTTGTTCTGACGATATAGGTATCATTACACCTTCCCTTCGTTCATTATTAGTTTTGACCAATTGGCAGATATGACAGGGTTTTATATAATTTTGTACCTTCCTGTGTATGTTCTTAATGTAACAATTCTCCTCCAATGCTTTCACTACCTTTACTGCACCCATATGTCCGTATCTTAATTCCAACACTAGTTCTTTCTCCATGAGTCTGGGAATGATTACTTTCCAGTCTTCTTGATTCAATGTATTTTTTATAAATAAAATTCCTTCTTGTTCACAATAGAATTGGTTTATTTGAGGGTTTTGGTTCGCCATACGTTCCTTGATTTTTATTAATTTTGGGTCTAATAACTGATTAGCTTTGATATTTTGTAATAATGCCTCCAAATCAGATCTACTTTTGAGAATGTTGTACACCTTGATAATCCTTTCTTTCTCACCCTCAAATGTCTGGGTGTTCAGGTTTATTCGAGATAACACGTCTGCTATCACGTTTTGACTCCCTGGAATATATTCCCATTTGATATTATACTCCTGCAAGGCGAGTATCCACCTTGTAAGCCATCCGTGACTCAGCTTACAACTTCTTAAAAATGAGATGGACTTATGATCTGTTCTGACAGTTACAGGATATCCCAAAATGTACGTTCGGAATTTACTACAAGCAAAGACTATGCTTAATAGTTCCTTTTCAGTAACATTATACCTTCTCTCACAGTGGTTTAACACACGACTGGCAAAACTGATGACTAAATGGTTTCCTTCTGTGTCTTCTTGGTACAATACCGTCCCAAGACTGACATCACTTGCGTCACAGTTCAAAAAGAATGGGTGATCAAAATTTGGATGATGAAGGATTACTGTCTCTAAGAATTTATCCTTTATCTGTTGTAGTATAGCATCCTGTTCATGTCCCCATGTCCATTTGTTTTTGGAAGACATCTGTTCCTGAAATTTAGATGTCAATGCGGAATAATTGCGTTGGAACTTCCGGTAGTAATTACACAGTCCTAAGAAGGATTGGAGTTGCCTCTTATTCTTTGGTTGTGGGAACTTCTGGATTGCAGTAACCTTTTCTTGTGATGGGGAAATACCTTGTTCAGTCAAATTGAAACCTAAAAATTGAACCTCCTTCGCTATTAATTGGGATTTTTCGAGTTTTAGTGTTATGTTGTTCTCTGCTAACTTACTCAATACATATTTCACCCTGTGACAATGTTCCTCCCAGTTGGATGAGGTAATCAACAGGTCGTCTACATAAACTGTGGTGAATTGTAGCGCTTCCTGACGCAATACCTGGTCCATACATCGTACAAAAATTGCTACCGAATTGACTAATCCAAATGGCAATCTCTTAAACTGGTAGTTTCTACCCTCGAAAATAAAAGCCATATATTTTCGACTCATCGGGTGCAACTCCACCTGCCAGTAACCACAAACTGTGTCCCAGGTACTGATAAATTTTGTAACATGAAATTCCTTTATAATTTCTTCTATTTCTCCAGGTGACGTGCGATCATTTACTATATGTTTATTTATTTCTCGGGCATCCAAGCAAAGTCGAACCTGCCCGTTCTTCTTCTGAATTGCTACTATTGGGCTAGTATATGGTGATTGGCTATGCTCAATTATATCATTTAACAACATTTTATTAATTTCAGCTCTAACCGCCTCCTTCAATGAATATGGTATAGGATAGGATTTTCTGTGGAATTCTGCTGGTTCTTTAAATTGTATTCTACACTGATAGTTTTTTACTTTTCCTGGTTTTTCTGAAAATACATGTTTATACTTCTTATATATTATAATGAGATCTTCTACTTGTTTTGTTTTACTGTCAAATTATTTGTGCCTTGGTGTCTAAACTCTCTTATCTCCTGCAATTTACTGTTCCACAAGTCTTCATTTGTCATATTATAGATTATTTTTCTGCATTGGGTGTCACTCTTTAAAAAATTCAATTCCCTAACTTGGTGATGGGTACGGTTCAGACGGGCACCATCGCTTCCTATAACTCTGCCGTCCACATAACACCTTCTGAGTTCAAGGACACCTTCTCCTTGCTCAAATCAATAATGGCTGAATATTTCCTCAGCATATCGCATCCGATTAATAATTCGAATGGTAGGCCGATTGCGACCAAACATATAAGATTAATTGTAACACCTTTGCTTTCTATTTCCAATGACACTTGTTTTCTCACTGTTTTATTTTGACGCCCAGTGACACCTATTAAATAACATTATTGACAGGTAAGGTAGGTATTATATTTTTACTTTGTTTTTGTATTCTCTCCAGTTCAGCGCCGTTAATAAGTGATACATTTGCACCAGTATCTATCATTATTCGTGTAGGAATTCCTTCAATTTGAGCGGTTATGTATAAAATTTCATTATGCTGGTTGATTCTACTTGTCACCGTTTCCTCCAACAGTTCTTCTCGAACATTTTTCAAATAATAATTGTAAATAATAGTAAGATTTTGACTATCCGTCCTTAAACTTTGGTTATTTTTATACTTCAAAATTCTTTTATTTTCCATAATTAGTGTTTCATAATTAGTTGGTAGTAATTTGTTATTACTATGTTTTTGAATTTGGTGGTTTTTGTACTTCAAAATTCTTTTATTTTCCATAATAAGTTTTTCATAATTAGTTGGTAGTAATTTGTTATTACTATGTTTTTTGAATTTGGTGGTTTTTGTACCCAGTAGTTAGTAGCAGTAAGGGGTCGCGAGGGTTTATTACTGCCTCACTCCGTTTAAATTAAGGCTATCATGATTATTTTCCGGGCATGACTGTTGATTTGCCTGGAATGGTGTGCTGGTTCCTGGTTGTTCAACCTCTCGGTTGTCTAATTGTTCACTTCCCCTTGATTCTCGGAAGTCCTCCTGGCTTCTACTTCTTACTCGGTTATAATGGTGACTCATCCCTCTGGGATTTCCTCTTTGATCATAACTGTTATTAAAACTGTTCCTCCGAGGTTGATGGTATCTCCAGTAATCCCCTTCTTCTGCACTAATATAATTTATTCTTGGCCTGTACGGACGATTATTATTATAATTACCCTGGTTATTATTATTGGTATTAACTCCTGAGTTACTCCTAAAATTATTATAATTTTGGTTTGTCCGGTAGTTATTATAATTATTATTATTAATTCTATTACCCGGATGGTAATTTTGATTGGGCCTGTTGTTACTATTATTGTTAATTGGGTTTCGATTGAAGTTTGCTTGTTGGTTATTATTTGGAGTAAAATTTTGGTTGGAACTACGATCGTTGCCATTAAAGTTATAACTATTCCGGTTATTCATGTTATTATAGTGATCAGGATTCATACCATGGTTATTATTTCTTGAACCGCACTGATCAGTCCGTTGTCTGCTTCTTTTGTAGTAACCCTCGTGTTCATAATTGTCTAATAAGTCAGCCATTGCGTGCACCGTTTTAATCTGGCTTCCCAGGTGTGCTCTGGCAATTCCTGTGTCATAATGATATGCCATTTTAGTTACTAGGGATTCTTCTGGTATTCTTGGCTCTAGGTGTCTCGCCAAACACACCTTTCCCCAGAAGTAAGTAGTTGGAGATGTACCTCTATTTCCATCATATCTTCCCTGACAAATATTGTCCCTTATAATATTTTGTATAGCTTCGGGCCAATATTTTTCCTTAAACAGTTTTTTAAATTGAGCGTAGTCCACTATCTCATTCCTGGTTGCTGTCCACTAGTTGTCCGTAATCTCCCTAAAATGCTCATCCAACATCTCTCTAATCGAGCTCCAGATAGTTATTCGGTGTTTATTAAAATGTTCCTCGATTCTGGCCAGGAATTCCATGGGATTTCTCCGATAATTTTTGAAATTAATCCCTTCTCTGGTTTCATTTGTGGAAACATGAGTAATATTATTTGGTCTGGTTCTAATTAATTCAATTTCTTCTTGATTTTGGCGTACTTGACCAGTTAAATTATTCACCGTAGTGTTAATATTGTTACACCTTTCACCGGTTTGTTTCTGTAAATTTATTAAATTTTCTTGTTCCTTTTGTATTCCTTCTATTTGAATACGACTATTTTCTTGGACCTGGTCTATTCTGGTATTTATCACTGCTTTATTTTGTGTAATGGTTTCGTTAGCTTTTCTCAATCTCTCATTAGTGTCAGCTATTTCTTGCTTCCTTTCCTCATCGATTTTGTCCATCTTCTGGTTAATTGTATCATTGACCTGTTCAATTCTACCACTAATTCTTCTTAAATTTTCTTCATTGATTTGCCTGAATTCTTCCTTCATTTGGTTATTATTTTCACTTATAGTTTGTCTTAAGGTTTCATTAGTACTTTCTTTAATAATGTCAATTTTTTCATTGGTTTGTCTATTGCTTTCCTTAATGCTGTCTATTTTGTCATTCATTATTTTATTATTCTCTTCGAATTTGTCATTAATTTGCCTCAAGTTCTCATTCATTTGTCTATTGTTTTCATCTGTATTCCTGTTAATACTGTCTATTTTCTCGTTAATCTCTTCCTTCATACCGTCTGTTTTCTCGTTTGTTTGTCTGTGATCTTCCTTGATGCTCTTCAAACCTTCCTTCGTTTGCTTGTTTTGTTCCTCCATTTGTTTTAATAAGTTTTGACTAAAAATTTCATTTTGTTTCCTTGAGTTTTCAGTGAATTCTTCCTTCTGCTTCTTAGAGTCTTCTTTAATTAATTCCCATAGTTGTTGTAAATCCAGGCCTCCTCTGGCTTCCTCTCTTACTACCGTTTCCACATCCTCCACCGATGTTACTTCTTTCTCTTCCATCCTGACTTCTTTCTCTGCCTCCTTCGTCCGTCTCAGTGATGACGCCCTTTTATGCATCTTTATTATTTTTTGGAACATATAGCAGTCGCCAGCTAAAAATTAGGAAATTAATTTCCTTGTTTCAATTTCTTCACCTAATATTCCCTAATTTCAGCCTCACTAATTGGTGCGCCAATTTATAATACTCCTCGCGTACCCGTAGTATCTTAATGGTATAATATTTGCCCGTGTTATTCCTTGTATATGTTAATTTGTAATAAATAGTTGTAAATAGTGTATCAGCTGATCGTGGAATATTTATGTTGTGTGTTTACGAATGTGATTTAAATATATAAGTAAAAGAATTGAATTATTCTGCCTTGGTTTCTGAATCAAAATTATAATTATTCCAATTCAGTAGTTAGAACTCCAAAATCAATTCAAAAAATAGCGGTCGAGTCATCCCAAAATTTTCAAGTCACCTTCGATATTAGGCTTTAACCTATTATTTGAGGTTAATCTTGGTTTTGCGGTTTGCGTACTTCCAATGACTCCCCGAATTCTTCTTATCCTTGTTAATTATAAAATAAATGCTGAGAATATATTACGTTCCTGAAATAATAACGCATGGATATGATTTAATAACATAATGTTTTAATCTCTGTAATATAAATTCAAATTATTAGAAAATTCCATTCGATACATACGGTTGTCACAATCGATATTTAACTCAGGATTTAATAATTAAATAATTTTAATATATTTCGTGGGAATTCTTGTGGCTGCTACGAAAAGTTCCTTTACATGATAATTAATAATAGATAGTACCTTTACAAACAATATATTACTTATAATCTAAAAAATTACAAAAATTATATATTAAGTAACATACAAAGTTTGACGATATTCAATACGCTTCGTAAAAGCATGTAGGTTAGAGTGACGTTAACATCATGGCTACTATTGTCCGTCTCACAGAATAATGAAGTTTATTAATGTGTACAATAAAGGTTTTCCTTGTAATCACTGTTCGTTTAGATATTGAATTTGTTTTCACTTAAAAATGTTTACTAGTGATTAGTGTTAGTGTAAATTGTTATATTGTCTAGAGGTTGTTCCTTGTTGGATAAAAATATTGTCAAATTATACTTTACACATCTAGACGATATTGCTGAAGGTTTTCTGGTTTATTCTGAATAATTTCTTGATTGTGTGTATTACTGGTTCATGAAAATTGTAGTGGAGGGATTAATTATCTTCGATGGTGGTCATTCAGATCTTCTTTCACAAACGGGTTATATATTTTTGTATATTTTTTTTAATTACATCTCGACACGCACTATTAAACTGTTCTTCATCACAATTAACAATTAAGTGTTATTTCTTCTTTTTTAGTCACCGAACTTATACAAACTTCTTAAATTTTGATTGGCCATTTATGTACAGGTTAAGTGTTATAGGATCAACACCCATTAATTACTTTACATTTTTCTAAATTACCTTTAATAGATAATTTTATTATTATACTCTAATGATACATGCAATGTTTACATGATGATTAATTATATAATTATAAACAATTTGATACTAAACATGCCTCAGTTTATAACTGTAAAACCTTATTAATTTGAATTTCTATGATATGTGGTGGAACAATTTGTTATGGTTGATTGTAATTTCTACTTTGACTGCCTGAGATAAATATATTTACATAAATTAACTGGTAACATAAACTATTATAACATATAACAAAAACTCTTAATAATAATACTTGTTTTTAACAACTTTCATTATTTCATACTTTTAAACTATTGTCTGTATGATAATAATAAAAACATTTTTTATAAATAATAAATACCACTGTTTAACGGTAGTCTGTGTCACTATTTATATTATATCACTCATCACTGTAAAGGTTTGTGTCCCCTTTTTCTATTCTTATTATAGGCCTATATGATTTTATTTAATACAATTTTTATTTTGTAAATAGGTACTCTTCATTGTTTGGTTGTTATTCAGGGTAAGTTGATTAGGCCTACTAGGTTTATTTATGTAACTTTTTTCTGTTTACTGCCCTATTCTACTGGGTTATTTCTGGGTTTCTTGATAATATTAAATAAGTCAAACCAACTAGGTTTCCTTTTATTTGCTAGCAATTATTATTTCTTGGTTCCTCTCTGGATCGGATTTCACTATTAATTACTAATCTTTTGTAATATTTTGTTTCGTTACAATACTAATTAAGCAATAATTAAGTGTTTAATTAAGTAAGCAGTAATATGCGTGGTTTGATGACGTTAAGTAGTAGGCTGTTTTACCTTAACTATTACTAATTCTATTCCAACATTCGATTAAGGGATGCTTTAATTGCATATAAAGGTTTTTAATATTTCTTAGTTTCTGTTTAAACTTACAAATTTTTTACACTAATGTCTTTAAACATGATACATTATTATCACGGGAAGTTCATGGCTGTAATCAACGTTGTTCACGTAATTTTTGTTGCCGTTTACTGTCATTGTAGTCGTTTAATGTCACTGGTTTTGACGCGAAAAGGAAGTTACTCAACTCTCTCTTCTTTTTATACTGTTCTAGTAATCGACATGTGTCTCTTTTCAAATTCCTCTTTAACTGTACAATATTTAATACCTGCCTTTTCAGAAATATTTTTTGGCTTATTCTTGTTTGTAGATTTTACTGCTTGACACAGGTTTTGTAGCAGTTCATTTAACTATTAGATTTCTTAATTCATACCAATTTGATAACATTGAGATATCTGTCCACGCAGTGTAAAGTATTTGCTGATTTTGCGATGGTACATAAATTTTAAAAATCAATTATTGTTTTATGGATCTAGATTACTTGTCTAGGTGTACCAGTTCCTTGTACTGTATGTGTATTATCTTCTATTACTAAACAATTATATATTTTTTCTTTGATATAGCTAGTATATGGTGTATATTTGTAGTACTTCTTTGTTAACTGCCAAAGAATAATTTCTTGCTATTGTCAGTGATCCTGCAATTTTTGTTTCCCTAGAAACAAATTTTTGTTGTCTCTTTGCGTTCATACACGTTGCATTAGTCAGCATATGACCGAGGATCTAGATTACTTGATTGTTGACAAGATTTGGGAGTCCACTATCTCATTTCTCTTTTGTTCTGTTTTGAAGTTCCGTGTTTGAATGCTATATAAATATTCAATATCATCCTCCGTGGGGTCCGAAAGGGGGTGTGATACGAACATATGCTTTCATTGAAGAGAAATACACTAGTCTCTAAACCCCAACTTCATTCTCGCCTTAACGTTAGTGGGCACTGTTACGCCGAGCAATCCACTCCAAGGTTGTGGTAGCCAATCCCTTCGGCAGAGTGGATCGGTAACCAAACGAGAGATGAGGGTTTTGTCAGGGTAGCCTGGGGGTATCCTCGGTCCTGGGCTGACAGGATGGTGCACATCGCCAGCAGGGTGTACATCTAGTCTGGAGGCGGAGGAGCCTACAGTAGACCAACGGTTGCACACATGGGCTAAGTTAATTAGTCTACTGCGATCGGGTAGAGAGAGCTTGTCAGCTGAGTAAAAGCAAATCTCTAGGGAGAGGGGTACTTTCTAGAGCAGCCCGAAATTAATGTTCCTGGTCCCTCAGGTTGAGGGTTTTACAGCAGGCCAGTAACCTGCTCAAGTAAAAATATATGTACTTACAGAACTCATACGAGCCTTTGATGACCACGGAAGGAGATGGTGTGAACACTTGAATCGCATACCTGATCTCCGTCTACCTGTGGCTGCCTTGGGTTATCACCCTAATGGGAAGAGAGATGTCGGTAGACCGATGTGGAGATGAGTTCCGGAACAGGTCTAAGGCCTAGCCCTTTGAGTGGTGATGATGATCATCATACTCCGTCATTTATCGTATTAAAATTTCTTTAAGGTTTTGTATTTGGAAACTGAATGTATTTAATATCGAACGGTTAATCTATACTACGTGGTTTCTGGTTTCTCTTTGCCGACTTCTTCCTATACCTATGATTAACCTACTGAGAACAACCTACCTATGAGAACAACTTCCTACAACAAGATCAAGACTACGCTCTTCACATTTGCCTACTGAAACCTGTCAGAGAGTGACAAGCTCGGTAGCCAGAAAATTGTTTGCATTATCGGAATGCCCTACTTGTAACAGCGGTTGACATTTGATGAGCAAAACTATCGGGTTTCAGGTTATCCCTTGCCATACACTCTAAATATTAGAAAAAAGTAAATGCTGTTAAGAAAATTTCAATTTTTAATATTTATTGTAATGTTTCTCACAGTTTTGTGAAGTATGGTGTTTCATAGTTGGTTACTAAAATCATAGTCCGCATTATAACGACTCTGACAAAGATTTTAAAGTATTGTATACTATTATAGTATCTTTAGAGGCAAATGTTTCAATATGCTTAATTCTATACTAATGGAAATACGTTTTATAATCTCATATGTGTAGAGTGTTCCTAAATTAATTTCTTTGCACAAAAGAACCTATTTGTTGTATACAGCGTAGTTGCTTTTGTTTCACTATAGAATAATCACGTTTGAACAGAATTGAAAGTTACTAAATACTACGATTAATTCAGAATTTAAGCACCTACGAATAGCATGCAAGTGTTAATGTTTATTGTGTAGTAATCGTGTTTACTTTTGTTGATAATGGTACTGTATTCTAATGGTCTAGGTTTTGTATCGTTATATACCTGCTCTAATAAAATGAGGTGAGTTCTCCCGTAAATTCCTTGTCATTAGTACTTTCACTGGCGTTCATTAAACTAAGCTCGCAGCGTGTTCTTTTCAAAGTCTACATTACAACTACAACAGCTGTGTCTACGTTTGCAGTATTCTTGAATAGTGATTACTTTAAAAGTGCTCAGTATATATAAACAGTACTGTAAATTGACACTAATTACCCAGGAAAATACTGTAAACGTTACGAAATTACAAAATGTTAATGCAGTAGAATATAAGGAAAATCTATTTAGTGAATTTTTATTTAATTCTATGAAATGTATTAGTTCCTTGATATCGGTAGCTACATATTGATAGTCTCATTATAAAGTAATGTTATTTTATTATTTACAAATTATGTAAATGTGCTCCTTTATAAGTAAAAACATCGTAAATTAAAAAGTGTTTAAATTAAATTTTACACAAATTTAGTAAACGGCACTGGTAGCCATATTTTGATAAGTAAGAGGAGCTAGAAGATGTGTGTCAGATTAAGAATATTAAGTTAAGAGTACTTAAATTTGGTAATGGTGTGTAGAGTAAGGTACTAAAGTATGAGAGTTCTTAGGCTAAAATAATTTTTTTTTACTATGGACGACAAATCAGGTTTTGAGTACAACATAGATTTAAAATTGTTATAGCACCAAATGTTTCTCCTATAATACGATGGGCACCCTCAAAATCACGACAGTAAAAAACGTTTTCCTTCTTTTTGGGACTAGGTCAAGGAAGACAAGTCCCAGATTCTTCAGAGAAACGTACGTATAAATTGTTGTGAGTATTTCTAATGCATGTTTTACGTTGTATAGTGTACGTAGGAGTCTGGTCAACCTCTGTCTTCGTGTTTCGTCTATGAACGTATTACCACAACAACACGGGAACTTTTAGATTCCAAGAATTGGCATCTTTCCATTTACTGTTCCAGCTTCCTACTCGGATTGAATATTGGCTATACGTACTACTTTCCAAAATCCGGCCATCCCACGGTGGCTCCTAACCTCCAAACCCTAGTCAAAAGTCTAAAATGAAGTTTCATCATAAGAGGTTTAGGCTATTGTATCCAGTACAAATAAGACTTAATCGTCATGAATTAGACTCAGAAGGGGAGATTCTGTTACTCCTGATTGTATAAGAAATCATGCTAGTCCAAAAGCGACGTTTGACTGAGTAATATTTGGCCCACGCAGAGGGAAAGGATCAATGTGTTTAAAAGTATATTAAAACTATTACCTATCTTTTACCAGTTTCAATTTTGTAAAACGGATCTTTAAAATGATATTGAATAGTAAAAGAACACATGTTTCAAATACCATAATAATAACAAACTGTCTTTCACCTAATGTACTTCAATCTCTGTTATAGATGTAGATTGTAAATTTGCGAATTGTCAATTAAACAAAAAATAATAACAACAAACAAAGGTTGGAAAAATTTTATGATGATCTATTGAAAATTAAGAGAAAAATTTATAATTTCTGTAGAGTTTTGTGTAAAGGGTGAGAAAACAATGCAACCTTGTGGTCGGCAAGAAGTACGGAAGTCTGTAGTGGCAAAGAAAGGTATCATAATATTAAAAAAAATAAGACCAATTAGAAACACAAAAACGATTGCTGTCATGTAGATTTGTAAAACTCAATGCACGGTTTTCTTGATATCTTGTTTTTATTATCTAGTTATGATTAATACGTGACTAGAATACTTTACAAATATTTCCGGTATTAAAATTTTAAGCATTAGAGTATTGTAAAAGTAGTCACAACAGAAAACAGCATTAGAATTGGTATGGTTGGAATGTTTAGTATTAGTTAAAATTCAAGAAAACACTTTAATAGGTTTTACAGAATTATTGAACTGAACCTCTCTGGTACAGACTTGTGCTCAATGAGTATCAGAAGCATAATCAAGTTTCACTCTTCAATTTAAAACACAAAATTTTAATTATTTTAAATACGATAAATAAATCTAATAAGCAAAAATGACAATATTGTTTAATCAATAATTCCTCGCCTTGGGTGATAAATTGACGCCAGTAAAAGAGAAACACAACTTTTATTAAACACTTCTTTAATCTTATACTTGATCCGTCACTACTTCTTTACAAATGCAATAATTATTTTTGACGATTCATAAAAAACTGTAATAAGCATTACAGTTTTGAGACTAATTTACAAAACTTGATTTTGTTCTATGACGCCCAAAATAGTGCAAACACGCACAACGTAATTATTAATCACATCAATACGACTTCTTAAGCTCCTGTTTATTTATTTTAATTTGTGTCGATCACAATCAAGATTACTGATCAAATATAAAACTTGATCTTGTGTTTCTAAAACAATTTGATCTGTAGTAGAACATTCAAGAATGTCCTATTTACACCTTTTCACGCTTAGATAGTTTGTGAATTTAGTAGTTGGTTTCAGAAACGTAATGTTATCGCAACTACATTATACAAATGTAACAGGATGTTTCAAAAACCGTTTTAAGATATCCTTCTAGATTCCGTTGTGTTCCAAAATTAATACTTACTTACAATCAGAACACGTAATCCTATACAACGTAAACCTCGATTGTAAGAATCAAAATTATTAAAAAATATAACAAAAAAACCAACTTATTAAAATAAATAAAATAATACAGTAGAACTCCATTTATCCGAACTCCAGTTATCCAAATCGCCAGTTATCCGAATCGTTAGCAGGAAATAAAAAAAATACAATTTCTAAAACAAAGTTTATTCAAATTGCCGTACTAAAAAAACCATCGTAAGCAAATGAAATACATATAAAACTGTGATAGCTATCCATCATAGTTTACGTACTAATCAGTACAAAGATTTCTGGCCTACTGCTCGCCTAAAATTATAATATTATGTGTGAATATTATTTTTAAATTTGTTAATTTTTTGCAGTAAAAGTGAACATTTTGCAAAACACGTGTGACCTGGTTTAGATCGATAGGAAATTTTGCGGTGAATACGCTGGTATTTTTATTTTTCTGATTTGGTGAAGTTACTACTGGAAAAATTGAGGAAAACTTTAGTGACTCGCGCTCCGCTGTTTGCCGGAAGGGAAAAGTAGGGGAAAATCGGGGAAATGGGAGGTGCGAAGTCTGGAACTTAGATAAACTTTTAGGTAAACACTAAACCTATCGTTTAAAAAAAAATCAACTCAAAAATCCTGTTTCTGGAAATTTGCTATTTTTAAATTAGTCTTACTCGGGTATTTACTGATTTTTTTAAAAATTATTGTATTGATTTTCTTTTGTCCTTAAAGCCTAGCCAAAATGTTTTGCAAAACTGCGTTTGTTGTTGCTTATTTTTTCTCTTTACTTTCATTTTTTTAACCTTAACAGCTTCTGCATATAATTGCCTAAGTCACCTGATTAAACATGGTTTTTTTTTGTAAAGCAATTTTCTCATTTTTTGCTTCCTCCACTTGCATATTTGCTTTGTTTCATACTTACATACTTGCACTGGTTTCATTTACAAATGAGCGTTTGGTTTACCTATCTCTGATCTTTTTGTAGTTTCTTAGCCGCAGAGCATCCCTGGTATCTGGATGGATTGATTTTTCTACAGTTGACACACTTTGGTGTTTTATTTCTTTTTTGTTGTTGTAATTATTTTTAATTGCTTTCCATTTGACCCACTTTTCTGTATATTACAGTATTTAGTGAATGTTCCCGTACATTTGACAATGTTTACATTGTAAAATTCAGGTAGATCTCTTCTGCAGTGGTTCAGTTATTACTTTTAACCCTAAAATATTACCAACTTCATAAATTTTTTCTGTGTTTTCCCTTCTAACAAAATTCAGCATGAATAAAGGAGAATTTGTTTAATAATTTACCCATAGTTTTTATATTTTTGTATATTTGTAATATCTTCAATTTTAAATTTTCCTGCCCTCAAAATTTTAACAATTTCTTAAATGCCAACATTTTGGATAGATTTTTCTTGCAATTACCTTAATAGAGCTTACATTATTGTATTCGTAGGTGAAGTATTCCCATCCATCCTCTGTTATTTGGTGTCTAAGGCGTCTATATTCTTTACGAATTTCTACATTGATATTATAGATCTCTCCTCCCATAACGTCTCTGTAGATTTAACATTCATCTTATTTCATCTCTTTGTTATGTCATTGTATGTCTGTTCATTTTTTCCGTTAATATATTTATTGGTGATGGAGGAAGAATTTTATTACATTCTGATTTTTTGTCTATTCCTTCTGAACCTCGATGCTGCTGATTTGGTTACAACTGAAGAGGTGGAGATGCTACAGAGACATAGCAGACATTTTGTTTTCTTTCCTCTTCTAAAATCTATTTTGTCTTTATTCCTATTTCTTTTCTATATTTGTGAAATATTTTTGGTTTTCCTCAGTTACATTTCAGATACTTCTTGTGTTTCTTTACTTGTCACTAGACTAACTTATGAATCATGGTTTTAAGATTGTTGCATTCAGTTTGTTTGTGGTTTTTACTGAGATAACGCTACTACGATTCTCTCACAGCCATCTCTAACAGAACCAGCTCTTGTTCTTGTCTTCATTGTTTCACTAAGACCTGGCAATATAGTCTTTTTGATAATATGCTGGTTGGTACACTATGACACAGTTGGTTGTTCATCAATGAAATACAAATTTTAATTAGACACAAACAGTAGTTATACACCTACAAAGCACTCTTATAAAATAACTCAAGTTAAACTTTGTTCAGCAATAAATGTGACCTTATTACAGTTTTGCACTAATTAACACAATAATCACTTCTCAATAAACCGCAACAATCACTGTGAACAGCTCTGTAAAATCGCCAGGTGTAACTGAACAGGGCGATTCAGTTACATACCCAGTATAAATCCAGTAGAGTAGTCGAGTAAAGTCGGTTTGTGGCACGGACAGTCTCGAAGTATCCAGAACGTTACGCTACTCTGCCACGCAGAATGATCTCCAAACGACTGCAACAACCTCGCATTGCCCCGGCGTGTAAAACTTAAACAAAATTAGTCATACATTAATTTATACAAAACATTTGATGGTACAGATTGATACTATTAAACATGCGTCAGGTAAAAATACCAAGGTAATATATAAACAAAATATAGGCCTATTTGCAGAAGTACTTACTATTTGAAAACACATTAAATATGCAAATTAAATACATCATAGTGTTGGAAGTAGACTGACTAAACACCAGGTGTGACGATTTCATTAATTAAAAATATAGTAATTAATAAATAGGTAATGTAAAGGCTGAGAAATTTTAAATTTTAATAAAATCGCACATTTAAACTAAATTTTATCGCTATCTTAAAATTATAATAATATTTAATAAAGAGTTTTATTAATAAAATAAAAATGAATACGAGTGTACATATAGGGTAAACCTTGTTAATTAACCCTGCATAGACATGCGCTAACCGGAATTAACTTGAATTCCGACCCCTAAACAAACTAATAATACTTGTAAATTTGACATTATTTAAATAATTAAACAAGACCACAGTAGTGTACTTTAATAACGTTTGTAATTAAGAATATCTCTGAATAATTAAAAAGTCAAACTTTAACCATTTAAATAAAGGAGAAATGTGGAACTATTTCGCTGCGACGCGTAACCTCCGCGCGATTAACTGACCCTTCCTACATAGTTAGACAGCAGAGACGATGCGACGTTCAACCAGTAAGCAGCTCAAAGCAGAGCGCTGTAAAAATATGTATTTTTTGTTAAATGTGGTTATTAGTTTCAAATAACCGTGTGAAGAGTTATACAACGAGAATGTAGTGTGTAACAGAGAAAAAGTAATGTTAAAAATTAAGTGCGTAAGGTGACATCTCCCAGTAACAAATATAGTTAAAGTTATTTTAGAGTTGTATATGTAAATTCAGATACAACCGTACTATTACCAAATGTGATGTGCATAACTGTAAAATGTGAAGACGAAGACCTCAACTGTATTTACAATACCACCGAGAAACAGGACGACTTCATGACACCGTAACATCCGAATCAACATTAGTTGAGTCCGAGGACCTTCACCAGAAAGACTACCACGATGACAACCCACTACAGAGAGAGGACCGAAGAATCATGCGTGGAGGACAAGGACTAAAACCCTTAACTAAGAGGTGACGAGGAGGCTTGTCTTCCGTGGATATGTATCTTTTGAAATAGAAGTAATTGTAAACTAAAAGACTTTAAAATGACAATCTCTAAAGTTTAAGAATAAATGTTGTAACAAGTAATTTCCGCAACCTTAAGGCAAGGCGCAAATTGAGACACGTATAGCACGTGTGAGGTGACACAGCACAGCACGTGTTTTTGTATCCTGTTGAAACCATTGTATCAGCGCAAATTGACCAGTGACGTGACTAGACGTGTGACGTTGTGACCACCCACCCATGTGACGTTGTGGTTGAGACACAGTTTTTCGCATCCCACGTGCCACTTGTGTGAATCGCCGTTGTCTGTTTTATCCTTCGTTCAGATCATCGTCGTCGTTTTATCATCGCCGTTGTCTGTTTTGTCCTTCGTTCAGATCATCGTCGTCGTTTTATCATCGAAAGATGTCAGAAGAGAAGATAATAGAGGCGGTAAGAAAAAACCCGGAGCTTTACGACACAAAACATGCCAACTACATGAAAACAAAGTTGAAAACCCGGATTTGGCAGGATATTGCGACAGATCTAAATTTAGAAGGTAAGTTAAAATACATTCATTATAGTTTTAAATTACATTTTTATAGAAAATACATAACCTAAAGTGATAAGCACTATATTGTCAATACTTTCCAAGCATAACGGATTGATGTTGCCAAGGAAGTGCCCCACAATTGTTAAAATATTCCGTAAAACTATCCCTGACTCTAAATGCAGCTAATGAAGTTCTCGCCCTGTTTCCTTGAACATGTAACAGTTGAGTTTGTGGCAGCTGTTCGATATCATTTACATCTTCTACCAGGGCTGAGGGTCGTAAGTAGTTGTGCAAAACACAAGCGGCTTTTACTACATCTCTCACAGTGTCCACTTTACTTTCAAATGGTCTTCGGAATACGCGAAACCGCGAAGACAGTATACCGAAGGCACATTCCACTGTTTGCCGAGCTCGAGAAAGTCGTGCATTGAAAACTTGGTGTTGATAATTTCCAGTTACTTGCCTTCTTGGATATGGTCTCATTAGATTTTCCGATAAAGGAAAAGCCTCGTCTCCAACAAAAACATACGGCAGAGGCTCGGCAATCGTAGGTATTTGTTCAGGATTGGGAAGTAGTATAGTGTGTTTGATCATTTTCTTGCCCAATCCACTACTTGCAAATACATTTCCATCGCTAAATCTTCCCATCGCTCCAATATCTATTGTGATAAATTTATAATCCGCGTCCACTGTTGCCATTAAAATAATAGAGAATGTATGTTTATAGTTAAAGTATGATGATCCACTTTTGCCTGGTTTTTTAATAACAATATGTTTTCCGTCGACAGCACCGACGCAGTGTGGAAATTGCCATCTATCCTCAAACCGTAAAGCTATAGATTTCCATGTTTCTGTTTTGGGTTCGGCTAAATAGACTGGTTGCATATTATTCCATATAGCGGTAGCTACTTCTTGGACAATATTAGACACTGTTCGATCTCCCAACAGGTAGTTATAAGCAATACTTTTGTAGCTGTCTCCAGAAGCCAAATATCTGAAAGGAAACAAAATTATTAAAATTGATTATCGTACATTATATATGTATTATGTAATATTAACGTGAATTACCATAAAGAAAGAACATAAAAGAAAAAAGTTGTACCTACCCCCGAGGTGGGGATTGAACTTACGTCTACTGGATTACTAGTCCAAAGCTCTAGCAACTAACCTACAAGAGCGACATTGGGAAAACCTTGTGTTGTAGTTAACAATTTTTTTTCTTTTATTTTCTTCCTTCATTTTTATTTGTCATAATATGGTATTTACAGTTTATTTATTCCTATGCTGTGCTTTAATTATCTTCTTTTTTTTCTTTCTTTGGCTTATGGTTTACCAGCACTTTTTAATTTGTGTAAAGCATTTTTAAAAAGTGCTGGTAAACCATAAGCCAAAGAAAGAAAAAAAAAAAGGTATTTACAATATCTATTAAAATTAATTTGTTTGCAAAAAAGGTATTTACAATATCTATTAAAATTAATTTGTTTGCATATATGTCATAGTTGATGTATGTAATGTAATAGATGTGGATCCATAATAAGTATTTGTTTCAGGTGAAGCAGCGAAAACGATGTGGCTCAAGTTGAGAAATTCTTATCGAGACGCACGACGGCGACAAATGAAATCTCTTAAAAGTGGTGCTGCTCCTGAAAACATTAGACCTTGGCGGTTTCAGAAGCAAATGACGTTTTTGGAAAGTTTTATGTCTGCTGGACCCCGTGAAGGAAACGTTAACGACAGCGATGACGATTCACAACATTCATCGGCACTACCCCTAAGCAATGAAATTTTGGACTCCGAAAATGTAGAAGGGGAGCATTGTTCCTCGAATCATGAACAATCCAACAATGCAGATGTTGAAGAAGACAAAGTTGAAGAATCCAGCACAAAAACGACGGGTACATTAGAGCAAACTTCAGTAGCCAACACCAAAAAACAAAAAATCAGAAAGCAGGACGATGTGCATTGTTTGCTGAAGAGGTCTCTGCAGAAGCGAGAGGAGAGATCTAAACAACGGGAGGAAGAAAGGAGAAAATTGGAATCTAGGGATAATCCTTCAGACGACCCTCTATACAATTTTTTCCTTTCAATGTACCAGCTAACAAAAAATTTGCCCCCCCAATACCAGCATAGGGTGAGGGGCCAACTTTTTCAGGCTGTGTCAAAAGCAGAAGAGGACGTTATGAACCTACAAAGTTCGTCATCGTTAACTTCGTATAATTACTCGGTTGCAAGCTCTCCCAGCACTCATGCTTGGTCTGATTCCCATCAGACACACTTCCAAATATCCCAACAACTACAAGATCGAGACCAGCAAGATCAGACACACATCCCATTACCCCAACAACCACATGGTGGAGACCTCCAAGATCAACCTGATATTTCCGCTTTGGCTAACTATGTACAGACATTTGATTCTCATAACAGATTGTAAAAAAAAATAAAATAAATAGCTTTAACCTGAATTTAGAAATATTTATTACTTACCTCAAGAAAACTGCAAGTTTTTCCTCTGTTGATATCGGCTTTTGAGCATTACATCCATTTGAGTCAATGTCTTGTTGAATCATCCCATGAACATCAAAAAACTGGTTGCGATTCATGCGGAAGTAATTGGTAAAATCAGCATCACTCATCATAGTAGTAATTTTAAACTGTCCACGCCTATTTCTCTCTGATAAAATGTACTTATTTGGTAATTTTTTTTTTTTTTTTTTTAATAAGAAAGAGAACAAAATATCTTCTTCAGCATCATCGGATTCTGATTCAGAATTCAAGTTTAACAATAATAAATGTTTGGTTCTTGCATCCGACATTTTCAAATATTGGATTGGTTGCGAGATCCCACAAACTGCACCTTAAAATATTTAGATCACCGCACAACCGATACGTGGGGTGTCTTGATTTCAACTGCGCCTCAATTTGCGGATCCCCACGCAGCACGTGTGGCACGCACGTGTCGTGTCCCTCGTGTCAGGCCACCTCACACGTGCTATACGTGTCTCAATTTGCGCCTTGCCTAAGTTGTAAAGTAACACGTGTCATGTAGCGTTGGAACATTGCACTACTAAATGAAACCATTCCTCAAATGGTATAAAGAGTAATAAAGTAATTCATTAATGGAGAAGAGTAAACTTTAAATTCCTAAGTAATACATATTGTAATAATACGTTGAAGTCCTGGTTTCTTCAACTTCTGCGATGGATGTATTTTTGTAATAATACTGTGAGTGGTGTCTATAATAAATGATAAATAATATTTCTGTCGTGTTATTCTGTCCCACGTTGGATACGTCAATTTGTAATAATACAAGGTGTTCTGTAACAAAATATTTTATGTACGTATGTGTGTAGTTTTCTGACGTTCCGCTCCGGAAACGTCAATTTGGTAATGTTCCTAGTCTTCGTAGTTACAAATAAAATCTGTGTATATTGCTGTTGTAGCAATTTGAAAAATAAAAATAAAATTTAAAATTTTATAAAAAAAAATTTTAATTTTCTGGAAAATGTTCTTTGGGTAACTTGTTCTTAAAATTTAGGAACAAATCGAGTTAGTCGGTTGAAATTATAAATGAAATGGTATCGTGGTTATTCTAGTAACAGTGTCATTTTCAGTAATTTTGTTGAAAAGATAATCTTGTTAACTCCCAGTTTGAATGAAAGACGGCTCTCTTCTTCTTCTTTTTGAAACGTTGTTGTTTCGTGTATACCGCCCTTCAGTTAGTTGGGTTTCTTCATTAATTACTTGTTAAGTCTTTTTTATAATAAAGAATCAACTCCAATTTACCGAAATAGAATGTTTATTAACAAAAATAATGAAATTGTTTGATTAAAATTGATATCACAATACAGTATCGACTCGCTCAGGGCCGGTCGATATAAACAATTTATATTGGTATTATAAAATAGGGTTCTTTAAACGGTTATTAAAATATATAGCCAGAGAAGGTTGTGGGAAGGAAAGTATAACACTTACACTTATTAAGTGTCTTAAAATTTAACAATACAATAATAATTAAAAATATTAAAAGTTTATATATGATTTGATTTCGAACCAATAGTCGCCATGTCGTTCCTTTATACTGCAGCGGACCGGACCGAAATGGTTGACTGACGCATGCGCAAGGAAGCCTCCAGCGTTGACAAAGTTTTTGTTGTAATAAAGGTGTCCTTTCTTCGAGTAAATGCTCTCAGCAGTTGTATACGATCGTCATGGATATATTTAAATGTCACTGGTGTATGATGTGGAATTGTTCACTGGGTGTAAAATGTTGTCCCTGGATATATCTCGTTGTGTTTATGTGTGTCGTTTTTAACCTCTAAATTTCGGTCTGTATTTGGTGTAATATCCGTGTTATTCTGCTTATCTAGTTATGTGTGGTTCAATTTATTAGTGTTACTGTGTTCATTGGTCACTTTCACCACTTCACAATCTATAAAATAGTTTAAAATAATTATCTTCAAAATTTTCACCGAGATACGGTTTATAACATAAACGTCATTAAAGGTTATTTCTGGCGAAAGGTTACTTTAAGTGCACTCGTCAACGCATAATAATGAACTGTCTGTATTTCCTTCGTCTCATGAAAATCTTAGCCTATATAATATATTTCAGACATTGTTTAAAATTGCCATAATTTCGTTACACTTTAAAAATGTACATTATGTTCATAAATTAAATTCGTTATTAGTTAACTGTTTGAAATATAAAATACATATTCGTTTTCACTATTCTATTCTACTTATTTTGATAGTAATTAAGTTAGTATTACAAAGTTTTATCTGAAAATTATATTTCTTATAATTTTTTGGGAGGTAGGCCTAAAATTATACTTCCCTGTCTTCTATGTAAATAATAGCCATTTTAACTAATATAATTATTATTCTATGAAATCTGAAATTTGTATAATTATCAATTCTCACTTATTTTATTGCAATTTAGTATACTAATGATGGTTTTTTAATATAATTCAATTGTATATGACTTCCCCTAGGATAGTGTTAGTTAATCTATTTCAGTTTTAATGGTATTTTATTAGACAATTAAATAATTTTACTCATATAATGACCATATCTTTAGAAAGCCTTATTTACATAGTATTTGATATGTTGAGTTTATTTTGCCTGAATATTGTCATTTTATATGGTTTATAAGACTAGGTTTGTTAATTATTCTGCAGTTTAAATTTATTCTTTGGCCTAGATCTGATGTGTGGCTAATTTCCAAATGTTTTATTAATGTAGCTATTTTATATCCTTCTCTGACTGGTATAACATAAATTATTGATTATATAATTAACATATAATATCTCTCTATATCACAACTAGTGTTCTGAATAACATTGCTTAGTATATTATCTAATAACATAATAAAGAGTATTTCTACAACATTGGAATGATATCTATTTTTAGACAGTGCATTCCTAAATTAAACTGAACAATAAAATAACAGTTATAATACTAATATCTCTTATGACTAATCCTTATTTATCTAAATGTTATATGTAATAGGAACCTAACATCCTGGTTCCATATATAATTGTTAACACCTTCTATAAACTTCATCATAAACAGTTTGTTCTGTAGTTCCCCATTTATAAAATTTATACCCCCTCTTAAAGTATACCCCTAGCTACCTAAGTTATATTCCATTCTATGGAATGTTCATATCGCTTTAGTAGCTTTTATTTAGTAATATTACTACTTCATTATCAAAGTAGGCACTGTTCACAAAACTTAAAGTTTGTTACTATGCACTGCAACTCATGTACCCTTTTAAAGTTTATTATTTATAATTTGGTCACTTGCACTTGTCTATGGTGAATTATCAATATATTTACTAGTCTTTTTCTAGCTTTTAATATGAAATATTCAATCATGGGGGAACTGTGAAGACTTGTCTATACAAACTAAATAATAACTTTTTGAATGCACTAATATTTAATACTACTAACACTTTTAGTTTTTGTCAGTTTTACAGTGATATGGTTTTTTAGGGTGTTATACTTTCTCTTTGGGCATTCATTGATTTTGGGGTTTTTTGGGGGTTCTTTCCCTATGGGGTTTTTGTTTTATATGGATCGTCTTAATTATTCTTCTTTCTTCCTTCTTCAGTAGCTTTGATTGTTCTTCTTTCTTCTGTCTTCAGTAGTTTTAATTAGTTCTTCTTTCTTCCTTTTCAGTAGTTTTAATTAGTCTTCTTTCTTTTTTCTTCAGTAGCTTTGATTGTTCTTCTTTCTTCCGTCTTCAGTAGTTTTAACTAGTTCTTCTTTCTACCTTCTTCAGTAGTTTTAATTAGTCTTCTTTCTTCTTTCTTCAGTAGTAGTAGTTTTAATTAGTTCTTCTTTCTTCTCTAGATTTAATTATTCTTCCTTCTTCTGTCTTCTGTATCTTTGATTGTTCTTCTTTCTTCATTAGATTTAGTTTGTTCTTCTTTCTTCTTTCTTCAGTAGCTTTGATTGTTCTTCTTTCTTCATTAGATTTAGTTTGTTCTTCTTTCTTCTTTCTTCAGTAGCTTTGATTGTTCTTCTTTCTTCCTTCTTCAGTATTGGTAGTTTTAATTAGTCTTCTTTCTTCTCTAGTTTTAATTATTCTTCTTTCTTCTTTCTTCTGTCTTCAGTAGCTTTGATTGTTCTTCTTTCTTTATTAGATTTAGTTTGTTCTTCTTTCTTCTTTCTTCAGTAGTGGTAGTTTTGGTTATTCTTCTTTCTTCTCTAGTTTTAATTATTCTTCTTTCTTCTGTCTTCAGTAGCTTTGATTGTTCTTCTTTCTTCCTTCTTCAGTAGTAGTAGTTTTAATTAGTTCTTCTTTCTTCATTCTTTAGTATTAGTAGTTTTAATTATTCTTCTTTCTTCTTTGAGTTTTGATTAGTTTTGTTTCTTCTGTCTTCAGTAGTTTTAATTAGTCTTCTTTCTTCTGTAGTAGTAGTTTTAATTATTCTTCTTTCTTCTGTCTTCAGTTGCTTTGATTGTTCTTCTTTCTTCATTCTTCAGTAGTAGTAGTTTTAATTAGTCTTCTTTCTTCTCTGAGTTTTGATTAGTTTTGTTTCTTCTGTCTTCAGTAGTTTTAATTAGTCTTCTTTCTTCTTTCTTCAGTAATAGTAGTTTTAATTATTCTTCCTTCTTCTTTCTTCAGTGGCTTTGTTTTTTCTGGTCTGGTTTCTTTGACGGGGTATATTAATTGCCTGCTTCTATCTTACCTGGGTAATTTTGTTATTATTATTTTTAGTCTTCTGGGTTTTTAAATTTGTATTATATTATATTATTTGCAGAAATTTTCTTTATTCAACCTTTCTTGTGAATATATTATTAAACAGTGCATTTTAATTAATTCTCATCTGGATATTCCATATATTAGAGCTTTATTAATGATCATTGAGTAATGTATTTGTGTGGATTATCTGTCATGGTACAGATTGCTCTCTTCCAGAAGTGATTAGTTCAGATCATACTTAGTTTGTCTGAAGTAATTGCTTATGACATTATATTATAAATTATATTTCTTTACTTCCTTCACATTTCTAATTTTTTCTCCTATATTTTTGAGCTTATTTATATCTCATTATTAACTGGATTCTTACTGATAGTAATAGTCATCTGAGGTTCGTTATTTTTTATTTTTCCATTTTCTTCTTAACTCGTTTCTTTATCCTTGGGATATTTATTCCCTAAAATTCCCTAATACGTTAGCTGGGGCAGTGTCCAGAGGGGCTCTGTAGGCATCTCACTCTGCTGGCCATACTACGTCAATTATTGATTACAGAGGTAAATCATCTCTGACCAATACATAATAATACTGCTGGACTTATCTCAGACAGTCATTAATAAAATTATATAAGAATAGTCCACCTTATGACTATATAAAAAAAAAATTAAATATCTTTGGATATTTCACTTCGTATACGAACAGATCTATTTATATTTCTATCTTAGTGAATCTCTATCTCAGTTATTTTTCTCAATGGTTAGCTCTGTTGGCATTTTATTTCTCCTTGTGGTTGGAAGCTGGTATAATATAATCATCACTTATTATTCAGTGTAAAGTTTTTAATTCTCTGTCATTTTTTGACTGTTATCACAATCTCCTTCTGGTCATTGGTAGCATATATTTTGTATTATATTTTTGTTCCTTTCTTAATTCTTGTGAATCGTTCCACTAGTATTATGTTTTTTCAATTACTCTTTTAATTGTCTTTCTAATAACTGACATTTATTGTATGATCATCTTTTTCATATAGATTTATTTATATATAGTTTTTCCTTTCTTTTTTCAAAATTTTATTTTGCTCTTGCTTTTTATCCAAATGCACTCTTTAATTATTAATGCCATATGTTTAATATCTCTGTTTATTTGACATAAAATTCTCATTAATTTTACTTCACAATAAGTTTATTCATTTAATTGTATCAGTGGTTTTTACTGCCATTTCTTTATTCTTGAAAGTTTTTCAGAATTGGTTCCATATATTATTGTTTGTAATGTGTTATCCAAATTTTTTTTTCTTCTTGTTCATTTCTAAAAGTTGTTTTTAAGATAAGGTAGTAAGTTGTTCTTACTTGGGTTTCTGAATTTTGTGGTTTAATTCAAAATTCATTTTCTTTTTGATTCATAAATTGTTTTCTAAATAATAGGTAGTAAGTAGTCATTACTTCATTTTTGAATTTTTACTTTTACTCAAAATTCATTTTCTTCTTGATTCATAAATGGTTTTCTAAATAATAGGTAGTAAGTAGTCATTACTTCATTTTTGAATTTTTACTTTTATATTATTTCTTCCATACATTCAATTACTCATAATATTTTTTCATAAATATGGTTAACATATCATATTATTACCCTAAATATGGTATTAGCTCTCTTCTTTTCTTTACTTCAAATGTACTTCTTATAATTGTTTTTCTTTTATATACCCAGGTTGAAGATTTTTATTAGGTTGGACCATTGCTCATAATTTCTTTTTCTTTGACATAGTTTTTTGCCGTTGCCGGTTATCATAACATCAGTCCCTTTTTGTGGAGGTGTATGGTATTAGACTTAACCGTAGTCTGTCACTTCATTTGCTCTCGTTGTCCGGATGACCATAGTCTTCATCATCGTTCCGGTACTAGTGACATCTCTGGCCTTTGTTTTGTATTTCATTTTCCTAGCTGCTATTCCCTTGTTGGCTGCTAAGCTTATTCGGCTCCCTCTATCATAGTGTTTTATACACCAGTACGTCTCCGGTCCATCAATGATCAATGATACCATTGACAATCTACCATATATCTCCATCCCTGTTGTATTCCATTTACCTCTGCTCACTTCCCCGTGGTAAACTACTGTCTGCTGGTAAACCATCTCTGAGATTACCCTTAATCTACTTCCATTATTCCTGGAACTCAAGATTTCTTCATGGTTGGTAATAGGGATATTATCATCATCAAATAAACCATGGTTCATCATTTCCATTGCTTCCTTTGTTTTCATTAATTTCTTTGGATGCCTTCTTTTCATTCCCTTTTGTTTCACTTCCATATCCTTAGTATTTTCTTTCTTCCCATTCGTTTTCTTTTCAGGTAACACTATCACTGGCTCCATTGTTTTATTGTTTGGTATTTCCTTTCGTTCTGGTTTGCTGTTGTCCAGTGTCTTATCCAATTCTTCATCCAAGGATGTGATGTTTTTATCTATTTCACTCAAACCTTCCTTCAAGATTTGTCTGTATTCCTTTCTATCCCTTCTTTCCTTTTCCCTGTCTCCTTTCATTTCCTTACGCCATCGTCGGTTATCCTCCCTTATTTCTTCTCTTAACCGTTGGTAGTCCTCCCTTAACTCTTCCAACCTCTCCCCCATCTTCTCTTCCATTTTCTTGTTATTCTCCTCAAATTTTTCTTCCATCTTTTTGCTGGTTTCCTCCAGTTTCTGGTTAGTTTCATCAATTTTCCGGCTTAAAGATCGGTTGTCTTTCTTCACTTCCTTGTTGGTTTCTTCCATCTTGTCTTCCAAATTCTTCTTATTTTCTTCCATTTTCTTTTCCACCTTCTTACTGGTTTCCTCAATTCTCTTATGGGTGTCTTCAATCTTTTTACTTAATTCTTCTTTTGTCGCTTGGTTGTCCTTCCTTAAGTTTTCTTCCATCTTCTTGCTGTTTTCTTCCATGTCTTTTTTCAACTCTTCCTTTGTTGCTTGGTTGTCCTTCCTTATTTGCATGAACATTTCCATTAATTTGCCATTTTACTTTCTTCTGTTGTTTTGGATTTCTCCTGGTCTTGGACATGGACGTCCCCTGTTTGAGTGGGTTTTTCGGGTTGTTTCTCTGGTGGTGCTGGTTGTTGATGTTCTACCCGTTCTAGTATCTTTTCCACGTCCTCCACTGGGGTCGCCTCCTTATCCTCCATCTCGAGTTCTTTCTCGGCCTCCGCCGCTCTCTTCTTTGATGTGGCACGACGCATTATTTTCCCTGATTCCCTGGCTGGGTAACCGCTGCCAAGCTGAATTAGGAATTGGGTAAGTAATTACCGCCTTTCAACCCCTAATTACAGCCCTTTAGTTGGACGCCAATTTTGTAATAATACGTTGAAGTCCTGGTTTCTTCAACTTCTGCGATGGATGTATTTTTGTAATAATACTGTGAGTGGTGTCTATAATAAATGATAAATAATATTTCTGTCGTGTTATTCTGTCCCACGTTGGATACGTCAATTTGTAATAATACAAGGTGTTCTGTAACAAAATATTTTATGTACGTATGTGTGTAGTTTTCTGACGTTCCGCTCCGGAAACGTCAATTTGGTAATGTTCCTAGTCTTCGTAGTTACAAATAAAATCTGTGTATATTGCTGTTGTAGCAATTTGAAAAATAAAAATAAAATTTAAAATTTTATAAAAAAAAATTTTAATTTTCTGGAAAATGTTCTTTGGGTAACTTGTTCTTAAAATTTAGGAACAAATCGAGTTAGTCGGTTGAAATTATAAATGAAATGGTATCGTGGTTATTCTAGTAACAGTGTCATTTTCAGTAATTTTGTTGAAAAGATAATCTTGTTAACTCCCAGTTTGAATGAAAGACGGCTCTCTTCTTCTTCTTTTTGAAACGTTGTTGTTTCGTGTATACCGCCCTTCAGTTAGTTGGGTTTCTTCATTAATTACTTGTTAAGTCTTTTTTATAATAAAGAATCAACTCCAATTTACCGAAATAGAATGTTTATTAACAAAAATAATGAAATTGTTTGATTAAAATTGATATCACAATACAGTATCGACTCGCTCAGGGCCGGTCGATATAAACAATTTATATTGGTATTATAAAATAGGGTTCTTTAAACGGTTATTAAAATATATAGCCAGAGAAGGTTGTGGGAAGGAAAGTATAACACTTACACTTATTAAGTGTCTTAAAATTTAACAATACAATAATAATTAAAAATATTAAAAGTTTATATATGATTTGATTTCGAACCAATAGTCGCCATGTCGTTTCTTTATACTGCAGCGGACCGGACCGAAATGGTTGACTGACGCATGCGCAAGGAAGCCTCCAGCGTTGACAAAGTTTTTGTTGTAATAAAGGTGTCCTTTCTTCGAGTAAATGCTCTCAGCAGTTGTATACGATCGTCATGGATATATTTAAATGTCACTGGTGTATGATGTGGAATTGTTCACTGGGTGTAAAATGTTGTCCCTGGATATATCTCGTTGTGTTTATGTGTGTCGTTTTTAACCTCTAAATTTCGGTCTGTATTTGGTGTAATATCCGTGTTATTCTGCTTATCTAGTTATGTGTGGTTCAATTTATTAGTGTTACTGTGTTCATTGGTCACTTTCACCACTTCACAATCTATAAAATAGTTTAAAATAATTATCTTCAAAATTTTCACCGAGATACGGTTTATAACATAAACGTCATTAAAGGTTATTTCTGGCGAAAGGTTACTTTAAGTGCACTCGTCAACGCATAATAATGAACTGTCTGTATTTCCTTCGTCTCATGAAAATCTTAGCCTATATAATATATTTCAGACATTGTTTAAAATTGCCATAATTTCGTTACACTTTAAAAATGTACATTATGTTCATAAATTAAATTCGTTATTAGTTAACTGTTTGAAATATAAAATACATATTCGTTTTCACTATTCTATTCTACTTATTTTGATAGTAATTAAGTTAGTATTACAAAGTTTTATCTGAAAATTATATTTTTTATAATTTTTTGGGAGGTAGGCCTAAAATTATACTTCCCTGTCTTCTATGTAAATAATAGCCATTTTAACTAATATAATTATTATTCTATGAAATCTGAAATTTGTATAATTATCAATTCTCACTTATTTTATTGCAATTTAGTATACTAATGATGGTTTTTTAATATAATTCAATTGTATATGACTTCCCCTAGGATAGTGTTAGTTAATCTATTTCAGTTTTAATGGTATTTTATTAGACAATTAAATAATTTTACTCATATAATGACCATATCTTTAGAAAGCCTTATTTACATAGTATTTGATATGTTGAGTTTATTTTGCCTGAATATTGTCATTTTATATGGTTTATAAGACTAGGTTTGTTAATTATTCTGCAGTATAAATTTATTCTTTGGCCTAGATCTGATGTGTGGCTAATTTCCAAATGTTTTATTAATGTAGCTATTTTATATCCTTCTCTGACTGGTATAACATAAATTATTGATTATATAATTAACATATAACATCTCTCTATATCACAACTAGTGTTCTGAATAACATTGCTTAGTATATTATCTAATAACATAATAAAGAGTATTTCTACAACATTGGAATGATATCTATTTTTAGACAGTGCATTCCTAAATTAAACTGAACAATAAAATAACAGTTATAATACTAATATCTCTTATGACTAATCCTTATTTATCTAAATGTTATATGTAATAGGAACCTAACATCCTGGGTCCATATATAATTGTTAACACCTTCTATAAACTTCATCATAAACAGTTTGTTCTGTAGTTCCCCATTTATAAAATTTATACCCCCTCTTAAAGTATACCCCTAGCTACCTAAGTTATATTCCATTCTATGGAATGTTCATATCGCTTTAGTAGCTTTTATTTAGTAATATTACTACTTCATTATCAAAGTAGGCACTGTTCACAAAACTTAAAGTTTGTTACTATGCACTGCAACTCATGTACCCTTTTAAAGTTTATTATTTATAATTTGATCACTTGCACTTGTCTATGGTGAATTATCAATATATTTACTAGTCTTTTTCTAGCTTTTAATATGAAATATTCAATCATGGGGGAACTGTGAAGACTTGTCTATACAAACTAAATAATAACTTTTTGAATGCACTAATATTTAATACTACTAACACTTTTAGTTTTTGTCAGTTTTACAGTGATATGGTTTTTTAGGGTGTTATACTTTCTCTTTGGGCATTCATTGATTTTGGGGTTTTTTGGGGGTTCTTTCCCTATGGGGTTTTTGTTTTATATGGATCGTCTTAATTATTCTTCTTTCTTCCTTCTTCAGTAGCTTTGATTGTTCTTCTTTCTTCTGTCTTCAGTAGTTTTAATTAGTTCTTCTTTCTTCCTTCTTCAGTAGTTTTAATTAGTCTTCTTTCTTTTTTCTTCAGTAGCTTTGATTGTTCTTCTTTCTTCCGTCTTCAGTAGTTTTAACTAGTTCTTCTTTCTTCCTTCTTCAGTAGTTTTAATTAGTCTTCTTTCTTCTTTCTTCAGTAGTAGTAGTTTTAATTAGTTCGTCTTTCTTCTCTAGATTTAATTATTCTTCCTTCTTCTGTCTTCTGTATCTTTGATTGTTCTTCTTTCTTCATTAGATTTAGTTTGTTCTTCTTTCTTCTTTCTTCAGTAGCTTTGATTGTTCTTCTTTCTTCATTAGATTTAGTTTGTTCTTCTTTCTTCTTTCTTCAGTAGCTTTGATTGTTC
This sequence comes from Magicicada septendecula, assembly GCA_034769895.1. Classification (NCBI taxonomy): domain Eukaryota; kingdom Metazoa; phylum Arthropoda; class Insecta; order Hemiptera; family Cicadidae; genus Magicicada; species Magicicada septendecula. The sequence goes on from CM068368.1 coordinate 273,483,220, forward strand.
TTCTTTCTTCCTTCTTCAGTATTGGTAGTTTTAATTATTCTTCTTTCTTCTCTAGTTTTAATTATTCTTCTTTCTTCTTTCTTCTGTCTTCAGTAGCTTTGATTGTTCTTCTTTCTTTATTAGATTTAGTTTGTTCTTCTTTCTTCAGTAGTGGTAGTTTTGGTTATTCTTCTTTCTTCTCTAGTTTTAATTATTCTTCTTTCTTCTGTCTTCAGTAGCTTTGATTGTTCTTCTTTCTTCCTTCTTCAGTAGTAGTAGTTTTAATTAGTTCTTCTTTCTTCATTCTTTAGTATTAGTAGTTTTAATTATTCTTCTTTCTTCTTTGAGTTTTGATTAGTTTTGTTTCTTCTGTCTTCAGTAGTTTTAATTAGTCTTCTTTCTTCTTTCTTCTGTAGTAGTAGTTTTAATTATTCTTCTTTCTTCTGTCTTCAGTTGCTTTGATTGTTCTTCTTTCTTCATTCTTCAGTAGTAGTAGTTTTAATTAGTCTTCTTTCTTCTCTGAGTTTTGATTAGTTTTGTTTCTTCTGTCTTCAGTAGTTTTAATTAGTCTTCTTTCTTCTTTCTTCAGTAATAGTAGTTTTAATTATTCTTCCTTCTTCTTTCTTCAGTAGCTTTGTTTTTTCTGGTCTGGTTTCTTTGACGGGGTATATTAATTGCCTGCTTCTATCTTACCTGGGTAATTTTGTTATTATTATTTTTAGTCTTCTGGGTTTTTAAATTTGTATTATATTATATTATTTGCAGAAATTTTCTTTATTCAACCTTTCTTGTGAATATATTATTAAACAGTGCATTTTAATTAATTCTCATCTGGATATTCCATATATTAGAGCTTTATTAATGATCATTGAGTAATGTATTTGTGTGGATTATCTGTCATGGTACAGATTGCTCTCTTCCAGAAGTGATTAGTTCAGATCATACTTAGTTTGTCTGAAGTAATTGCTTATGACATTATATTATAAATTATATTTCTTTACTTCCTTCACATTTCTAAAATTTTTTCTCCTATATTTTTGAGCTTATTTATATCTCATTATTAACTGGATTCTTACTGATAGTAATAGTCATCTGAGGTTCGTTATTTTTTATTTTTCCATTTTCTTCTTAACTCGTTTCTTTATCCTTGGGATATTTATTCCCTAAAATTCCCTAATACGTTAGCTGGGGCAGTGTCCAGAGGGGCTCTGTAGGCATCTCACTCTGCTGGCCATACTACGTCATTTATTGATTACAGAGGTAAATCATCTCTTACCAATACATAATAATACTGCTGGACTTATCTCAGACAGTCATTAATAAAATTATATAAGAATAGTCCACCTTATGACTATATAAAAAAAAATTAAATATCTTTGGATATTTCACTTCGTATACGAACAGATCTATTTATATTTCTATCTTAGTGAATCTCTATCTCAGTTATTTTTCTCAATGGTTAGCTCTGTTGGCATTTTATTTCTCCTTGTGGTTGGAAGCTGGTATAATATAATCATCACTTATTATTCAGTGTAAAGTTTTTAATTCTCTGTCATTTTTTGACTGTTATCACAATCTCCTTCTGGTCATTGGTAGCATATATTTTGTATTATATTTTTGTTCCTTTCTTAATTCTTGTGAATCGTTCCACTAGTATTATGTTTTTTCAATTACTCTTTTAATTGTCTTTCTAATAACTGACATTTATTGTATGATCATCTTTTTCATATGGATTTATTTATATATAGTTTTTCCTTTCTTTTTTCAAAATTTTATTTTGCTCTTGCTTTTTATCCAAATGCACTCTTTAATTATTAATGCCATATGTTTAATATCTCTGTTTATTTGACATAAAATTCTCATTAATTTTACTTCACAATAAGTTTATTCATTTAATTGTATCAGAGGTTTTTACTGCCATTTCTTTATTCTTGAAAGTTTTTCAGAATTGGTTCCATATATTATTGTTTGTAATGTGTTATCCAAATTTTTTTTTCTTCTTGTTCATTTCTAAAAGTTGTTTTTAAGATAAGGTAGTAAGTTGTTCTTACTTGGGTTTCTGAATTTTGTGGTTTAATTCAAAATTCATTTTCTTTTTGATTCATAAATTGTTTTCTAAATAATAGGTAGTAAGTAGTCATTACTTCATTTTTGAATTTTTACTTTTACTCAAAATTCATTTTCTTCTTGATTCATAAATGGTTTTCTAAATAATAGGTAGTAAGTAGTCATTACTTCATTTTTGAATTTTTACTTTTATATTATTTCTTCCATACATTCAATTACTCATAATATTTTTTCATAAATATGGTTAACATATCATATTATTACCCTAAATATGGTATTAGCTCTCTTCTTTTCTTTACTTCAAATGTACTTCTTATAATTGTTTTTCTTTTATATACCCAGGTTGAAGATTTTTATTAGGTTGGACCATTGCTCATAATTTCTTTTTCTTTGACATAGTTTTTTGCCGTTGCCGGTTATCATAACATCAGTCCCTTTTTGTGGAGGTGTATGGTATTAGACTTAACCGTAGTCTGTCACTTCATTTGCTCTCGTTGTCCGGATGACCATAGTCTTCATCATCGTTCCGGTACTAGTGACATCTCTGGCCTTTGTTTTGTATTTCATTTTCCTAGCTGCTATTCCCTTGTTGGCTGCTAAGCTTATTCGGCTCCCTCTATCATAGTGTTTTATACACCAGTACGTCTCCGGTCCATCAATGATCAATGATACCATTGACAATCTACCATATATCTCCATCCCTGTTGTATTCCATTTACCTCTGCTCACTTCCCCGTGGTAAACTACTGTCTGCTGGTAAACCATCTCTGAGATTACCCTTAATCTACTTCCATTATTCCTGGAACTCAAGATTTCTTCATGGTTGGTAATAGGGATATTATCATCATCAAATAAACCATGGTTCATCATTTCCATTGCTTCCTTTGTTTTCATTAATTTCTTTGGATGCCTTCTTTTCATTCCCTTTTGTTTCACTTCCATATCCTTAGTATTTTCTTTCTTCCCATTCGTTTTCTTTTCAGGTAACACTATCACTGGCTCCATTGTTTTATTGTTTGGTATTTCCTTTCGTTCTGGTTTGCTGTTGTCCAGTGTCTTATCCAATTCTTCATCCAAGGATGTGATGTTTTTATCTATTTCACTCAAACCTTCCTTCAAGATTTGTCTGTATTCCTTTCTATCCCTTCTTTCCTTTTCCCTGTCTCCTTTCATTTCCTTACGCCATCGTCGGTTATCCTCCCTTATTTCTTCTCTTAACCGTTGGTAGTCCTCCCTTAACTCTTCCAACCTCTCCCCCATCTTCTCTTCCATTTTCTTGTTATTCTCCTCAAATTTTTCTTCCATCTTTTTGCTGGTTTCCTCCAGTTTCTGGTTAGTTTCATCAATTTTCCGGCTTAAAGATCGGTTGTCTTTCTTCATTTCCTTGTTGGTTTCTTCCATCTTGTCTTCCAAATTCTTCTTATTTTCTTCCATTTTCTTTTCCACCTTCTTACTGGTTTCCTCAATTCTCTTATGGGTGTCTTCAATCTTTTTACTTAATTCTTCTTTTGTCGCTTGGTTGTCCTTCCTTAAGTTTTCTTCCATCTTCTTGCTGTTTCTTCCATGTCTTTTTTCAACTCTTCCTTTGTTGCTTGGTTGTCCTTCCTTATTTGCATGAACATTTCCATTAATTTGTCCATTTTACTTTCTTCTGTTGTTTTGGATTTCTCCTGGTCTTGGACATGGACGTCCCCTGTTTGAGTGGGTTTTTCGGGTTGTTTCTCTGGTGGTGCTGGTTGTTGATGTTCTACCCGTTCTAGTATCTTTTCCACGTCCTCCACTGGGGTCGCCTCCTTATCCTCCATCTCGAGTTCTTTCTCGGCCTCCGCCGCTCTCTTCTTTGATGTGGCACGACGCATTATTTTCCCTGATTCCCTGGCTGGGTAACCGCTGCCAAGCTGAATTAGGAATTGGGTAAGTAATTACCGCCTTTCAACCCCTAATTACAGCCCTTTAGTTGGACGCCAATTTTGTAATAATACGTTGAAGTCCTGGTTTCTTCAACTTCTGCGATGGATGTATTTTTGTAATAATACTGTGAGTGGTGTCTATAATAAATGATAAATAATATTTCTGTCGTGTTATTCTGTCCCACGTTGGATACGTCAATTTGTAATAATACAAGGTGTTCTGTAACAAAATATTTTATGTACGTATGTGTGTAGTTTTCTGACGTTCCGCTCCGGAAACGTCAATTTGGTAATGTTCCTAGTCTTCGTAGTTACAAATAAAATCTGTGTATATTGCTGTTGTAGCAATTTGAAAAATAAAAATAAAATTTAAAATTTTATAAAAAAAAATTTTAATTTTCTGGAAAATGTTCTTTGGGTAACTTGTTCTTAAAATTTAGGAACAAATCGAGTTAGTCGGTTGAAATTATAAATGAAATGGTATCGTGGTTATTCTAGTAACAGTGTCATTTTCAGTAATTTTGTTGAAAAGATAATCTTGTTAACTCCCAGTTTGAATGAAAGACGGCTCTCTTCTTCTTCTTTTTGAAACGTTGTTGTTTCGTGTATACCGCCCTTCAGTTAGTTGGGTTTCTTCATTAATTACTTGTTAAGTCCTTTTTATAATAAAGAATCAACTCCAATTTACCGAAATAGAATGTTTATTAACAAAAATAATGAAATTGTTTGATTAAAATTGATATCACAATACAGTATCGACTCGCTCAGGGCCGGTCTATATAAACAATTTATATTGGTATTATAAAATAGGGTTCTTTAAACGGTTATTAAAATATATAGCCAGAGAAGGTTGTGGGAAGGAAAGTATAACACTTACACTTATTAAGTGTCTTAAAATTTAACAATACAATAATAATTAAAAATATTAAAAGTTTATATATGATTTGATTTCGAACCAATAGTCGCCATGTCGTTTCTTTATACTGCAGCGGACCGGACCGAAATGGTTGACTGACGCATGCGCAAGGAAGCCTCCAGCGTTGACAAAGTTTTTGTTGTAATAAAGGTGTCCTTTCTTCGAGTAAATGCTCTAAGCAGTTGTATACGATCGTCATGGATATATTTAAATGTCACTGGTGTATGATGTGGAATTGTTCACTGGGTGTAAAATGTTGTCCCTGGATATATCTCGTTGTGTTTATGTGTGTCGTTTTTAACCTCTAAATTTCGGTCTGTATTTGGTGTAATATCCGTGTTATTCTGCTTATCTAGTTATGTGTGGTTCAATTTATTAGTGTTACTGTGTTCATTGGTCACTTTCACCACTTCACAATCTATAAAATAGTTTAAAATAATTATCTTCAAAATTTTCACCGAGATACGGTTTATAACATAAACGTCATTAAAGGTTATTTCTGGCGAAAGGTTACTTTAAGTGCACTCGTCAACGCATAATAATGAACTGTCTGTATTTCCTTCGTCTCATGAAAATCTTAGCCTATATAATATATTTCAGACATTGTTTAAAATTGCCATAATTTCGTTACACTTTAAAAATGTACATTATGTTCATAAATTAAATTCGTTATTAGTTAACTGTTTGAAATATAAAATACATATTCGTTTTCACTATTCTATTCTACTTATTTTGATAGTAATTAAGTTAGTATTACAAAGTTTTATCTGAAAATTATATTTTTTATAATTTTTTGGGAGGTAGGCCTAAAATTATACTCCCCTGTCTTCTATGTAAATAATAGCCATTTTAACTAATATAATTATTATTCTATGAAATCTGAAATTTGTATAATTATCAATTCTCACTTATTTTATTGCAATTTAGTATACTAATGATGGTTTTTTAATATAATTCAATTGTATATGACTTCCCCTAGGATAGTGTTAGTTAATCTATTTCAGTTTTAATGGTATTTTATTAGACAATTAAATAATTTTACTCATATAATGACCATATCTTTAGAAAGCCTTATTTACATAGTATTTGATATGTTGAGTTTATTTTGCCTGAATATTGTCATTTTATATGGTTTATAAGACTAGGTTTGTTAATTATTCTGCAGTTGAAATGTATTCTTTGGCCTAGATCTGATGTGTGGCTAATTTCCAAATGTTTTATTAATGTAGCTATTTTATATCCTTCTCTGACTGGTATAACATAAATTATTGATTATATAATTAACATATAACATCTCTCTATATCACAACTAGTGTTCTGAATAACATTGCTTAGTATATTATCTAATAACATAATAAAGAGTATTTCTACAACATTGGAATGATATCTATTTTTAGACAGTGCATTCCTAAATTAAACTGAACAATAAAATAACAGTTATAATACTAATATCTCTTATGACTAATCTTTATTTATCTAAATGTTATATGTAATAGGAACCTAACATCCTGGTTCCATATATAATTGTTAACACCTTCTATAAACTTCATCATAAACAGTTTGTTCTGTAGTTCCCCATTTATAAAATTTATACCCCCTCTTAAAGTATACCCCTAGCTACCTAAGTTATATTCCATTCTATGGAATGTTCATATCGCTTTAGTAGCTTTTATTTAGTAATATTACTACTTCATTATCAAAGTAGGCACTGTTCACAAAACTTAAAGTTTGTTACTATGCACTGCAACTCATGTACCCTTTTAAAGTTTATTATTTATAATTTGATCACTTGCACTTGTCTATGGTGAATTATCAATATATTTACTAGTCTTTTTCTAGCTTTTAATATGAAATATTCAATCATGGGGGAACTGTGAAGACTTGTCTATACAAACTAAATAATAACTTTTTGAATGCACTAATATTTAATACTACTAACACTTTTAGTTTTTGTCAGTTTTACAGTGATATGGTTTTTTAGGGTGTTATACTTTCTCTTTGGGCATTCATTGATTTTGGGGTTTTTTGGGGGTTCTTTCCCTATGGGGTTTTTGTTTTATATGGATCGTCTTAATTATTCTTCTTTCTTCCTTCTTCAGTAGCTTTGATTGTTCTTCTTTCTTCTGTCTTCAGTAGTTTTAATTAGATCTTCTTTCTTCCTTCTTCAGTAGTTTTAATTAGTCTTCTTTCTTTTTTCTTCAGTAGCTTTGATTGTTCTTCTTTCTTCCGTCTTCAGTAGTTTTAACTAGTTCTTCTTTCTTCCTTCTTCAGTAGTTTTAATTAGTCTTCTTTCTTCTTTCTTCAGTAGTAGTAGTTTTAATTAGTTCTTCTTTCTTCTCTAGATTTAATTATTCTTCCTTCTTCTGTCTTCTGTATCTTTGATTGTTCTTCTTTCTTCATTAGATTTAGTTTGTTCTTCTTTCTTCTTTCTTCAGTAGCTTTGATTGTTCTTCTTTCTTCATTAGATTTAGTTTGTTCTTCTTTCTTCTTTCTTCAGTAGCTTTGATTGTTCTTCTTTCTTCCTTCTTCAGTATTGGTAGTTTTAATTATTCTTCTTTCTTCTCTAGTTTTAATTATTCTTCTTTCTTCTTTCTTCTGTCTTCAGTAGCTTTGATTGTTCTTCTTTCTTTATTAGATTTAGTTTGTTCTTCTTTCTTCAGTAGTGGTAGTTTTGGTTATTCTTCTTTCTTCTCTAGTTTTAATTATTCTTCTTTCTTCTGTCTTCAGTAGCTTTGATTGTTCTTCTTTCTTCCTTCTTCAGTAGTAGTAGTTTTAATTAGTTCTTCTTTCTTCATTCTTTAGTATTAGTAGTTTTAATTATTCTTCTTTCTTCTTTGAGTTTTGATTAGTTTTGTTTCTTCTGTCTTCAGTAGTTTTAATTAGTCTTCTTTCTTCTTTCTTCTGTAGTAGTAGTTTTAATTATTCTTCTTTCTTCTGTCTTCAGTTGCTTTGATTGTTCTTCTTTCTTCATTCTTCAGTAGTAGTAGTTTTAATTAGTCTTCTTTCTTCTCTGAGTTTTGATTAGTTTTGTTTCTTCTGTCTTCAGTAGTTTTAATTAGTCTTCTTTCTTCTTTCTTCAGTAATAGTAGTTTTAATTATTCTTCCTTCTTCTTTCTTCAGTAGCTTTGTTTTTTCTGGTCTGGTTTCTTTGACGGGGTATATTAATTGCCTGCTTCTATCTTACCTGGGTAATTTTGTTATTATTATTTTTAGTCTTCTGGGTTTTTAAATTTGTATTATATTATATTATTTGCAGAAATTTTCTTTATTCAACCTTTCTTGTGAATATATTATTAAACAGTGCATTTTAATTAATTCTCATCTGGATATTCCATATATTAGAGCTTTATTAATGATCATTGAGTAATGTATTTGTGTGGATTATCTGTCATGGTACAGATTGCTCTCTTCCAGAAGTGATTAGTTCAGATCATACTTAGTTTGTCTGAAGTAATTGCTTATGACATTATATTATAAATTATATTTCTTTACTTCCTTCACATTTCTAAAATTTTTTCTCCTATATTTTTGAGCTTATTTATATCTCATTATTAACTGGATTCTTACTGATAGTAATAGTCATCTGAGGTTCGTTATTTTTTATTTTTCCATTTTCTTCTTAACTCGTTTCTTTATCCTTGGGATATTTATTCCCTAAAATTCCCTAATACGTTAGCTGGGGCAGTGTCCAGAGGGGCTCTGTAGGCATCTCACTCTGCTGGCCATACTACGTCATTTATTGATTACAGAGGTAAATCATCTCTTACCAATACATAATAATACTGCTGGACTTATCTCAGACAGTCATTAATAAAATTATATAAGAATAGTCCACCTTATGACTATATAAAAAAAAATTAAATATCTTTGGATATTTCACTTCGTATACGAACAGATCTATTTATATTTCTATCTTAGTGAATCTCTATCTCAGTTATTTTTCTCAATGGTTAGCTCTGTTGGCATTTTATTTCTCCTTGTGGTTGGAAGCTGGTATAATATAATCATCACTTATTATTCAGTGTAAAGTTTTTAATTCTCTGTCATTTTTTGACTGTTATCACAATCTCCTTCTGGTCATTGGTAGCATATATTTTGTATTATATTTTTGTTCCTTTCTTAATTCTTGTGAATCGTTCCACTAGTATTATGTTTTTTCAATTACTCTTTTAATTGTCTTTCTAATAACTGACATTTATTGTATGATCATCTTTTTCATATGGATTTATTTATATATAGTTTTTCCTTTCTTTTTTCAAAATTTTATTTTGCTCTTGCTTTTTATCCAAATGCACTCTTTAATTATTAATGCCATATGTTTAATATCTCTGTTTATTTGACATAAAATTCTCATTAATTTTACTTCACAATAAGTTTATTCATTTAATTGTATCAGTGGTTTTTACTGCCATTTCTTTATTCTTGAAAGTTTTTCAGAATTGGTTCCATATATTATTGTTTGTAATGTGTTATCCAAATTTTTTTTTCTTCTTGTTCATTTCTAAAAGTTGTTTTTAAGATAAGGTAGTAAGTTGTTCTTACTTGGGTTTCTGAATTTTGTGGTTTAATTCAAAATTCATTTTCTTTTTGATTCATAAATTGTTTTCTAAATAATAGGTAGTAAGTAGTCATTACTTCATTTTTGAATTTTTACTTTTACTCAAAATTCATTTTCTTCTTGATTCATAAATGGTTTTCTAAATAATAGGTAGTAAGTAGTCATTACTTCATTTTTGAATTTTTACTTTTATATTATTTCTTCCATACATTCAATTACTCATAATATTTTTTCATAAATATGGTTAACATATCATATTATTACCCTAAATATGGTATTAGCTCTCTTCTTTTCTTTACTTCAAATGTACTTCTTATAATTGTTTTTCTTTTATATACCCAGGTTGAAGATTTTTATTAGGTTGGACCATTGCTCATAATTTCTTTTTCTTTGACATAGTTTTTTGCCGTTGCCGGTTATCATAACATCAGTCCCTTTTTGTGGAGGTGTATGGTATTAGACTTAACCGTAGTCTGTCACTTCATTTGCTCTCGTTGTCCGGATGACCATAGTCTTCATCATCGTTCCGGTACTAGTGACATCTCTGGCCTTTGTTTTGTATTTCATTTTCCTAGCTGCTATTCCCTTGTTGGCTGCTAAGCTTATTCGGCTCCCTCTATCATAGTGTTTTATACACCAGTACGTCTCCGGTCCATCAATGATCAATGATACCATTGACAATCTACCATATATCTCCATCCCTGTTGTATTCCATTTACCTCTGCTCACTTCCCCGTGGTAAACTACTGTCTGCTGGTAAACCATCTCTGAGATTACCCTTAATCTACTTCCATTATTCCTGGAACTCAAGATTTCTTCATGGTTGGTAATAGGGATATTATCATCATCAAATAAACCATGGTTCATCATTTCCATTGCTTCCTTTGTTTTCATTAATTTCTTTGGATGCCTTCTTTTCATTCCCTTTTGTTTCACTTCCATATCCTTAGTATTTTCTTTCTTCCCATTCGTTTTCTTTTCAGGTAACACTATCACTGGCTCCATTGTTTTATTGTTTGGTATTTCCTTTCGTTCTGGTTTGCTGTTGTCCAGTGTCTTATCCAATTCTTCATCCAAGGATGTGATGTTTTTATCTATTTCACTCAAACCTTCCTTCAAGATTTGTCTGTATTCCTTTCTATCCCTTCTTTCCTTTTCCCTGTCTCCTTTCATTTCCTTACGCCATCGTCGGTTATCCTCCCTTATTTCTTCTCTTAACCGTTGGTAGTCCTCCCTTAACTCTTCCAACCTCTCCCCCATCTTCTCTTCCATTTTCTTGTTATTCTCCTCAAATTTTTCTTCCATCTTTTTGCTGGTTTCCTCCAGTTTCTGGTTAGTTTCATCAATTTTCCGGCTTAAAGATCGGTTGTCTTTCTTCATTTCCTTGTTGGTTTCTTCCATCTTGTCTTCCAAATTCTTCTTATTTTCTTCCATTTTCTTTTCCACCTTCTTACTGGTTTCCTCAATTCTCTTATGGGTGTCTTCAATCTTTTTACTTAACCCTTAATTGCCCGGGCGGTTTGGCGATACAATTTTGCCCGGGCGGCGTACTGAGTACGCCAGTCCATTTGTTGGTCTGTCCCACCAAATTATCATCAACTGCTTGTAATTTTTTAACACGTTGACTGTGAATGACACACCGTGTGTCATTTTGATAACAATTCCAAGTAATTCAGCTCCAGTAAATAAAACAATTATTTTTCTCTGCTCTAGAACATTTTTCGTTTCATAATATTATTTCTTTGTCCTTCAACGTAATTATCTTTGTTATAAACAAAATTGTAATTATCGTTTGTAAACAAACGAGCTAAGCCGTTGAGATAAGCCGCAACAAACAGAACACTACCAAGGGAACATGTTTTTTATTGCACAACGAAGTGAACGTGATAACATTGAAAAAGCGAAATAATAAAAAAAAAAACATGCGGGTAATTATATGCGTTTATTGAAACGAAATATGAAAGAGGAAATGGCTGTCCTACATATATATATTTTTTTTTCTTACAAAAAGTTTCAAACAACATTTCGAAAATAAAAATAAAAGCACAAACAACGTTTTCAGTAATTATTGTCAAAAACTTAATCTTCGTCATCCAGTTCATTTTTATTAGCACATGTTCCGCAGAGATAAACTGTTTTCGCCAAATGAGTTTTGCATGTAAAAGCAGAACATTCTGAGCAACTAATCGTAGTGTAGTTGTTTTTTGCTCTTCCGCATGAAGTGCATCGTCCTTTTCCCTTTTTTGCGGGTGGTTGTATTTCCTGCTCCTCGTTTATTCCGTCCGAAGAAAGCACTCTACGAATTATTGCTTTTGAATGCACAGGTAGGCTTCGTACGTTTGCACGATCTTGAAGGTGTGGATTATGAGACACACGCGATATCGACAGGCGCGAGATAGACGCAAGTTTGGGTATTTTATGTGTTTTTTATGTTTATATTATATTTATTGCTATGTGTAAACTTGTATATACAGTGTTTTTAATATTTTAACGATCGACGAACTTCAACAAGGGATGATCCTGATGATGGGGCATATGTCCCGAAACGCGTTGAATTAAATATAGAAAAAAAGGCCACCAGACGGACAAGAAAAAGGTAAACTATTTTACTAATTATATACTATAAGTGGCCTGGATACCAAAAAACATGGATCCTTGGAAGTGGTTGAGGAAGATCACCATCTATTTCGGAATCACTATTGTGGTCACTCTGTTCGATAATCTCACGTTCGTCAATATCAGATGATTGAATGTCAGTGTCAACGCCTGAATTTTGTTTCTCTTCATCCGACAGTTCACGTAAAACGCGTTCGAAATCTTCGGGCCGCACAATTTCATTCCGCGACATAGTTGGAGGGGCGGCGTACAGAGTACGCCAAACCGACCGGCAAGTAAAAGACGTCACTACTTCGGCTTGCGATAACAGACTGGTGAAATTCAAAAGGATCATTGTGCTCGGAGGGAGTTGGTAGGAGGGTACTGAGGGGGCTGTGCCTCGATGATTGGTAGGTTTTCATTTACAGCAAAACTTGCGTGGCTGGCGTACTCTATACGCCTACCCGGGCAATTAAGGGTTAATTCTTCTTTTGTCGCTTGGTTGTCCTTCCTTAAGTTTTCTTCCATTTTCTTGCTGTTTTCTTCCATGTCTTTTTTCAACTCTTCCTTTGTTGCTTGGTTGTCCTTCCTTATTTGCATGAACATTTCCATTAATTTGTCCATTTTACTTTCTTCTGTTGTTTTGGATTTCTCCTGGTCTTGGACATGGACGTCCCCTGTTTGAGTGGGTTTTTCGGGTTGTTTCTCTGGTGGTGCTGGTTGTTGATGTTCTACCCGTTCTAGTATCTTTTCCACGTCCTCCACTGGGGTCGCCTCCTTATCCTCCATCTCGAGTTCTTTCTCGGCCTCCGCCGCTCTCTTCTTTGATGTGGCACGACGCATTATTTTCCCTGATTCCCTGGCTGGGTAACCGCTGCCAAGCTGAATTAGGAATTGGGTAAGTAATTACCGCCTTTCAACCCCTAATTACAGCCCTTTAGTTGGACGCCAATTTTGTAATAATACGTTGAAGTCCTGGTTTCTTCAACTTCTGCGATGGATGTATTTTTGTAATAATACTGTGAGTGGTGTCTATAATAAATGATAAATAATATTTCTGTCGTGTTATTCTGTCCCACGTTGGATACGTCAATTTGTAATAATACAAGGTGTTCTGTAACAAAATATTTTATGTACGTATGTGTGTAGTTTTCTGACGTTCCGCTCCGGAAACGTCAATTTGGTAATGTTCCTAGTCTTCGTAGTTACAAATAAAATCTGTGTATATTGCTGTTGTAGCAATTTGAAAAATAAAAATAAAATTTAAAATTTTATAAAAAAAAATTTTAATTTTCTGGAAAATGTTCTTTGGGTAACTTGTTCTTAAAATTTAGGAACAAATCGAGTTAGTCGGTTGAAATTATAAATGAAATGGTATCGTGGTTATTCTAGTAACAGTGTCATTTTCAGTAATTTTGTTGAAAAGATAATCTTGTTAACTCCCAGTTTGAATGAAAGACGGCTCTCTTCTTCTTCTTTTTGAAACGTTGTTGTTTCGTGTATACCGCCCTTCAGTTAGTTGGGTTTCTTCATTAATTACTTGTTAAGTCTTTTTTATAATAAAGAATCAACTCCAATTTACCGAAATAGAATGTTTATTAACAAAAATAATGAAATTGTTTGATTAAAATTGATATCACAATACAGTATCGACTCGCTCAGGGCCGGTCGATATAAACAATTTATATTGGTATTATAAAATAGGGTTCTTTAAACGGTTATTAAAATATATAGCCAGAGAAGGTTGTGGGAAGGAAAGTATAACACTTACACTTATTAAGTGTCTTAAAATTTAACAATACAATAATAATTAAAAATATTAAAAGTTTATATATGATTTGATTTCGAACCAATAGTCGCCATGTCGTTTCTTTATACTGCAGCGGACCGGACCGAAATGGTTGACTGACGCATGCGCAAGGAAGCCTCCAGCGTTGACAAAGTTTTTGTTGTAATAAAGGTGTCCTTTCTTCGAGTAAATGCTCTCAGCAGTTGTATACGATCGTCATGGATATATTTAAATGTCACTGGTGTATGATGTGGAATTGTTCACTGGGTGTAAAATGTTGTCCCTGGATATATCTCGTTGTGTTTATGTGTGTCGTTTTTAACCTCTAAATTTCGGTCTGTATTTGGTGTAATATCCGTGTTATTCTGCTTATCTAGTTATGTGTGGTTCAATTTATTAGTGTTACTGTGTTCATTGGTCACTTTCACCACTTCACAATCTATAAAATAGTTTAAAATAATTATCTTCAAAATTTTCACCGAGATACGGTTTATAACATAAACGTCATTAAAGGTTATTTCTGGCGAAAGGTTACTTTAAGTGCACTCGTCAACGCATAATAATGAACTGTCTGTATTTCCTTCGTCTCATGAAAATCTTAGCCTATACAATATATTTCAGACATTGTTTAAAATTGCCATAATTTCGTTACACATTAAAAATGTACATTATGTTCATAAATTAAATTCGTTATTAGTTAACTGTTTGAAATATAAAATACATATTCGTTTTCACTATTCTATTCTACTTATTTTGATAGTAATTAAGTTAGTATTACAAAGTTTTATCTGAAAATTATATTTCTTATAATTTTTTGGGAGGTAGGCCTAAAATTATACTTCCCTGTCTTCTATGTAAATAATAGCCATTTTAACTAATATAATTATTATTCTATGAAATCTGAAATTTGTATAATTATCAATTCTCACTTATTTTATTGCAATTTAGTATACTAATGATGGTTTTTTAATATAATTCAATTGTATATGACTTCCCCTAGGATAGTGTTAGTTAATCTATTTCAGTTTTAATGGTATTTTATTAGACAATTAAATAATTTTACTCATATAATGACCATATCTTTAGAAAGCCTTATTTACATAGTATTTGATATGTTGAGTTTATTTTGCCTGAATATTGTCATTTTATATGGTTTATAAGACTAGGTTTGTTAATTATTCTGCAGTTTAAATTTATTCTTTGGCCTAGATCTGATGTGTGGCTAATTTCCAAATGTTTTATTAATGTAGCTATTTTATATCCTTCTCTGACTGGTATAACATAAATTATTGATTATATAATTAACATATAACATCTCTCTATATCACAACTAGTGTTCTGAATAACATTGCTTAGTATATTATCTAATAACATAATAAAGAGTATTTCTACAACATTGGAATGATATCTATTTTTAGACAGTGCATTCCTAAATTAAACTGAACAATAAAATAACAGTTATAATACTAATATCTCTTATGACTAATCCTTATTTATCTAAATGTTATATGTAATAGGAACCTAACATCCTGGTTCCATATATAATTGTTAACACCTTCTATAAACTTCATCATAAACAGTTTGTTCTGTAGTTCCCCATTTATAAAATTTATACCCCCTCTTAAAGTATACCCCTAGCTACCTAAGTTATATTCCATTCTATGGAATGTTCATATCGCTTTAGTAGCTTTTATTTAGTAATATTACTACTTCATTATCAAAGTTGGCACTGTTCACAAAACTTAAAGTTTGTTACTATGCACTGCAACTCATGTACCCTTTTAAAGTTTATTATTTATAATTTGATCACTTGCACTTGTCTATGGTGAATTATCAATATATTTACTAGTCTTTTTCTAGCTTTTAATATGAAATATTCAATCATGGGGGAACTGTGAAGACTTGTCTATACAAACTAAATAATAACTTTTTGAATGCACTAATATTTAATACTACTAACACTTTTAGTTTTTGTCAGTTTTACAGTGATATGGTTTTTTAGGGTGTTATACTTTCTCTTTGGGCATTCATTGATTTTGGGGTTTTTTGGGGGTTCTTTCCCTATGGGGTTTTTGTTTTATATGGATCGTCTTAATTATTCTTCTTTCTTCCTTCTTCAGTAGCTTTGATTGTTCTTCTTTCTTCTGTCTTCAGTAGTTTTAATTAGTTCTTCTTTCTTCCTTCTTCAGTAGTTTTAATTAGTCTTCTTTCTTTTTTCTTCAGTAGCTTTGATTGTTCTTCTTTCTTCCGTCTTCAGTAGTTTTAACTAGTTCTTCTTTCTTCCTTCTTCAGTAGTTTTAATTAGTCTTCTTTCTTCTTTCTTCAGTAGTAGTAGTTTTAATTAGTTCTTCTTTCTTCTCTAGATTTAATTATTCTTCCTTCTTCTGTCTTCTGTATCTTTGATTGTTCTTCTTTCTTCATTAGATTTAGTTTGTTCTTCTTTCTTCTTTCTTCAGTAGCTTTGATTGTTCTTCTTTCTTCATTAGATTTAGTTTGTTCTTCTTTCTTCTTTCTTCAGTAGCTTTGATTGTTCTTCTTTCTTCCTTCTTCAGTATTGGTAGTTTTAATTATTCTTCTTTCTTCTCTAGTTTTAATTATTCTTCTTTCTTCTCTAGTTTTAATTATTCTTCTTTCTTCTTTCTTCTGTCTTCAGTAGCTTTGATTGTTCTTCTTTCTTTATTAGATTTAGTTTGTTCTTCTTTCTTCTTTCTTCAGTAGTGGTAGTTTTGGTTATTCTTCTTTCTTCTCTAGTTTTAATTATTCTTCTTTCTTCTGTCTTCAGTAGCTTTGATTGTTCTTCTTTCTTCCTTCTTCAGTAGTAGTAGTTTTAATTAGTTCTTCTTTCTTCATTCTTTAGTAGTAGTAGTTTTAATTATTCTTCTTTCTTCTTTGAGTTTTGATTAGTTTTGTTTCTTCTGTCTTCAGTAGTTTTAATTAGTCTTCTTTCTTCTTTCTTCTGTAGTAGTAGTTTTAATTATTCTTCTTTCTTCTGTCTTCAGTTGCTTTGATTGTTCTTCTTTCTTCATTCTTCAGTAGTAGTAGTTTTAATTAGTCTTCTTTCTTCTCTGAGTTTTGATTAGTTTTGTTTCTTCTGTCTTCAGTAGTTTTAATTAGTCTTCTTTCTTCTTTCTTCAGTAATAGTAGTTTTAAATATTCTTCCTTCTTCTTTCTTCAGTGGCTTTGTTTTTTCGGGTCTGGTTTCTTTGACGGGGTATATTAATTGCCTGCTTCTATCTTACCTGGGTAATTTTGTTATTATTATTTTTAGTCTTCTGGGTTTTTAAGTTTGTATTATATTATATTATTTGCAGAAATTTTCTTTATTCAACCTTTCTTGTGAATATATTATTAAACAGTGCATTTTAATTAATTCTCATCTGGATATTCCATATATTAGAGCTTTATTAATGATCATTGAGTAATGTATTTGTGTGGATTATCTGTCATGCTACAATATAAACTCGGATCCGAGATAAAATGCGCTAACTGTATTAAAAATCTTAATGTAGAACACCCATTACAATTTCCACTGTAAGTTAAAAGTTGATATGTTATGTGTAATCAAATAGACATAAATAAAGAGATGTCATCTTTAGTACAAGACTAAATTGAGTGCATAAATCAGCAGACTTCCCCCCCCCCCCAAGTTCCTTATATATTAATTGTTTTAGTGATTTGATTAATTTTCAGCTTGTTACAACGAAGGCAGCCTGTATAATTGGCAGAACCAATTAATGCGGGTTCCCTATGTTATAACGCAAGTAAAGATGTTATACAGGCTATTGCCCCGTGGCCCACTCCTGTTGTTACTAAGGGACGTTTTGACCTCTTCTCTAGAGGCTATCTTCAGCGTACAATAACGATTCGCCCACTGACATGGTCTTGGTCAGTAAATAAATCACAGTACTGTGGCAATAAATCCAGTGGAGTGGTCGAGTAAACGTCTGCAAGGGGCACGGACAATCTCGAAGTATCCAGAACGTCAGTAGACTGACTAAACTCCCGACTATTGCCCCTTGGCCCACTCCTGTTGTTACTAAGGGACCTTTTGACCTCTCCTCTAGAGGCTATCTTCAGCGTACAATAACGATTCGCCCACTGACATGGTCTTCGTCAGTAAATAAATCACAGTACTGTGGCAATAAATCCAGTAGAGTGGTCGAGTAAACATCTGCAAGGGGCTTAAATTTAGTAACATCTTCTTTTCATAAAGATCCCATGTCCTGATGTAACTTATCTCTGTTCTTAAGTTATCGGAACCTTTTATCAGTCCCAGACTTCACACGTCCCAGATGAACCTTCAATTTTAAGTCAAGGCATCTTTTTTATATATGGGATTTTACGTGATCCTCCAAGCCAAGTTAGTTAGCTTGGTCTGCGTGTTCATTATTACGGAGGCACAGTTTCTCCCCTGTTAGCCAATTTCACGTCTAGGCCTATTGATTTTTGTACACTGGTCTTCATCCGCCACGTTCCTACCACGACTGCATTTGGTCTGAACTTGTTTTTAACTTCCGTGTGGTAAGAAATCCAATTGTGCGCATCTAGTACAACAATGGGTCGAATGCTTTCCCTTATAACACATTATGCAACACAGTTACAGTTACCGTGCCCCTAATCTTTACTTATAACTCTAAAGATCGCAGAGTCTTTAACTTGGAACCTTACAGGCAGCATCATTATTTACATGGGCACTCAAAACATCAAACAACCGCAGTAGAAGTCGTAGTATATTAATATTTTGTCTACATTTTTTTTTATCATTCTATTTCAGTTTTCAAGACCGTCAGATTATTTTCTGTCTTTTAGTGGCGAAAAAACAGTGACTGCGAAAAGCAGTTTTTTGTTCATTTTGTCGACAAAGCGCGGTTGCAATAACAGAAGTCGGCATAAGGCCGCGGACCAGGAACATTACACACTCCACCGCATCCAGTCACAGCCGCGTCGTGTTCACTGACTCGACTGTACGATTATCGTCCTGTACCTGTATACACACCCGCGCGCTCATACACGGACTGAACTGACTACACAGGCGTACAATATGTTTTGTTTGTCATTTTCCAATGTGAACAAAAACACCTTGTGGGCAGTGCATTAGGAGGGGGGTATAAGGGTGAAAACTGGCAAAAGGGACGCTACGTAATGCACGAACTCAAAACTACGGTCGGACTCTCACGAGCGGAGAACATGATCAAGTTTTACCAGTACGTGGATAACCGCGAACGGTCTACAAGGCTTACGTTACGCGTTGCCTGCTAAACGCTTAAGGAAATCCTGTAAAGGAAAACAAAAGTCGCTTCTTCTTCGTCTTCTGTACCTTGGAGCTTAAGAAAAATGCCTATCGTGTCTCCAAAATTTTCAAATCTCAATTTGTCCAAATACCAGTTTCATAGTACTAACCATTTCTTCTTTTCTTGGGTTATATCAGATAATTAATCTGTTTTCTTGGGTGTTGGTGTCTTTGATAATCTGTTTTCTGGCATTCTTTCTGTGCGGACTCGTTCCTAATAATTTTGTATTTTGTTATTCAAGCTGCGTATTTTTAATCTTACATTATCTCTTTATTTTTTATTGTCTCTATTCTTGCACATACTCTTGTCCTTCTTAAACATTCCATCTCCGAGGCCTCAACTTTGCTGTTGTAATTTACTGTGACAGTACACGTTTCACTTTCATACACTAAAGTGGGTATAGCTTTATCGTAGGATTATTACTTTGTTTCCTTCCTAACTTTCGTCTTCAGTCTCCTGGTTTATTGTTCCACACGTATCTCAGAATTTACTGAGCTTATTTCTTATGTCCTTTTCGTACTTACCCAAATAATTAAAGCGACTGACTTGCTGTGTTGTTTGATTGTTGATTACAATTTTCGATTTAACGAATTCTGATACGCTAAACACTATGACATTAGTTTTAAAAAGGCTTTACAGACTAAATGTCGAAGTATCCAGAACGTTACGTCACTCTACTGCACAGTACGGTCTTTCTTTTGCCACAGTACTGTAGTTAACTAACGATGACCGTGTCAGTTGTGAATAGTTATTGTACACTGAAGGTGGTCTCAGAGGAGAGGCCGATACGACTGTTAGTAACAACAAGAGTGACCACGGCCAAATAGCCCGGAGTTTAGTCTGTCTGTTTCCGGCTCTGATGATGAAAGCCTTAGGTACAAAATACAGTATAGTTCTATGAGTACTTTTGTTAACGTCAATGTTTTGATGAGAAAACTATCAAATGATACTATTCATCTGGAGGTTAGTGTCTGCAGTTCTGGGCCATAGTCTTTCCAAACGTTTTGCATTCACTGCGTGGATGAGGTTCAAGCTAGATCATTGATATGGCTCTCAAGTCATTCAAAATTAATGTATTTATTTTCCTATATTTTGAAATAAAAATGTAGGGTCTCACGGGATACAAACCATTGAGCGCCAGCTAATAATCTGAATGTCTTTGATTGAAAGTTTTAAATGATACTGTCTATGAATTGTGTAAATTAACAACCCAAATGATCTAGCAGTTGTATCAAATTTATCACAAAAAATTATTGATGTCTGTGTTAAGGGAACGGATACTTTTACTTAATCCTGGTCGCATTTTTCATAAACGGTAATGAACGTCAACAATTTTTAATGAATATTTCTTTTGCTGGGAAACATATTCTAATAATAATCCAGATAAAGAATGTTCAGGAATAAAAATTGAAGGGATAGATGTGAATAAAAGTTTTACTAGCAATGTGTTGGGAGACGAACGTGACTGGAATACGAATGACGGTGCATGGATTATAGAAATATAACAATCAGGGATTGTCAAGAATAATATATGCGAAGAAAACAGCACGTGTAAATAAAACATATTTGAAGTAAATAAAACTTCGCGAATTTTTGAATAACGTTGTTTAACCAACCTGATTTGTTCAATACTTGAAATATTGTCACGTAAAATATAGTGCTGAAGAAGGAAGCAAGAGGCAAAAATATTTTTGTAGTAGTCATATAAATTGGTTTTAACCCGTGTAGATAAGTCCAAAAACTGAGGTTAGGATTGGTAGCCTTTGGTTCTGAATAATGAATTATTGCAGACAAACAGGTGTGATTATAAAAATCTTTGAAAAAACATGAAGCCGTTTAGTCAGCAATCAGTCACTTTAAGGTATCAGCATACGAAAGAAACCCTATACACAGACGACAGAGATAGTAGTACCAAATTGGTGCACGGATAGGAACATTGAAACATGGGGAAACTGCCATGTGAAGTATCACACTGAATCCGATTCTTGATCTGTCAGTATCAATTTTGATCTTTCATACCAAAATAATTACGAAATACAACAAAGATTTCAGTCACTACGAGTCACTACACCGTAGAACGTAGAATTTTAAAATAAAATGACCATGATTCACAATCTTGCTACACAGTGAATCAGCAAAATGATAAATTCAAGTATATTATTATTCACGTAATTAATTGGTAGCGACATGTAGTAATACGTTTACATAACACACTACTTGTTCTACTTTTTAATTTTTAAACATATTTAATAGCATTGAATGTACGCTTTAAATTGCAATAACCATAAATTATATTAATTATAAAATAATTTTTTACAGTGTATCTCTATCTCCTAATGTAGTTAGATATAGTGGTTTAGTTTTCTTCAACTTTTTGCTATATAATTACAGTACAAACAAACACAAACGACTAGAGCGCGTGTGATGATTAAGCGAAGGTGTAACGTAGATAGGTTTACATTTATTCAGGTTACGGATTTTTCTCGGCATGCACCCTTTATTTGTGTTCGCAAAGCTATTTCCATGTTTCTCATCTTCCTGGGCAAGTCTTTTTAAACATTGAAGCACATGGTTTATGTTTTACGTTATCTAGCACGTTTCGTCATAAAACATCATAGAGATACCCTAAGTTGACATAATAAGTTTCAACGGAGCAAGGACAGCGTTTAAATATGCAGCAATATATGGTAAACATACGAGTACACAGCTGTATTGCTCGTTGTCTTATTTAATTCCCTGCAATAATAATTTTTTTTTCAATTTACGGTACCGTAGTACAGGTTGCAAGTGACAACTGGATATTCAGAAAAGTCTTGATTTGATTTGTAATATCATTCATGTGAGTATTTTCCAAATTGAGCTGCTTGCTACCTTTTAGATTCAACATGATGTCTAGAACTAATTTCGTTGGGAAATTTTGTGTTACATGTTTGCGACAATTTGGAACTACCAATTAAGTGAGTAACTTGTTAGTAATTTGACTACACTAGGGAAACGATTTTGTTTTACCTTACCTTTTCGGTAAGGTACTCCAAAAGTTACTTCTCTTTTCGTATTGGTTCATCAGTTTAAAAGTTTATATTTCATTTGCATTACGTGATACACAACACTGTATCCAGTAAATATAAAATTTCATTTTTTAGTGCGTTTAGCATGTTGTCCGTCTAGTCCAACGTTTACAAGTCGGTCTGATAAATTCATAAGAAAATGTCATATTCAATTTTAGAGTCGACTAGATATTAAAAGTTATTAAAGAATTAACATTAAATAATTTAATGTCAGTAACTAAACTGAATCGTGTTTCCAAAACTTTTTAATAATGAGAAATTATTTCTCTTCTCCTTGTATGTATTCATAACAAACTAGTATTTACTTAAACTTAGCATAATAAATTCTTTTATATATAATATTTTCTTTAACACTACGGATATTGCAGTAATCTGGTATAACAATGCAAATAAGCGTGTTTCTGACATCTCATTTAGAGGTAAATTATTCCTCTGTATAAATTATTTTGCGCCAAGCTAAAATTAAGATTTAAGTGGACAATTATCAGCTTCCAGCTACTGCGTTCACTGTTATTGGCACAAGAAACCCATTTTGATACAGACTTTCTCTTCAAAAGAAATCTCTACCAGCAAAGTAATGTATTAATTGGATTCACAAAAAGTAGGCCTACTTGTGCTGCCTGTAGTTAATTAACTTAATCCGATTTTGGTCACGGTATTTTAATATCTTCTATTTCCTAGCCTTTTAAAAGTTTAGTCAAGTTTGTTTTAAAACTTCTTCGTGTCAAACTAATTAGTTTATTGAAATCAACTCTTCTGCAATATAGAGATGTAAATTGTTTTAGCGTTTTAGAAATAAAAATTTCAAAAATCTTTATTTATTTTTTTTAACACTATTACTTCTTGACTACAACCTGTTGACTCTCAGCGGTTTCAAAATGTTGAATTTTTCTAAACAGTCATTTTCTTGTCATTAAAGCCTTTACAAAAGACGAGTTACAATATATAATTACTACATATTTCATCAATGATACTAAATTAATCACATTATTATCTATAGGAAATTAATGAACGGGTATATCGGAAACCCTAAATATTGATACACTCATCATGTGTTTTCTGCCCAAGGGCAGATTTTGCAAGACATGCTCCCTCCATGTTTTCCTATACTGGGCTAGTCTTTTGATTTCGTTACATCAAATCGGTATATCATCTGTTATCTGGTCTCTCTTCCTTCCTCTATTCCGTTTTCAATTTACCAGTGCCTCCATTTTGCCGCATACACTAGTCTAACCAAATTCTCTTAATTCCTTTTATGACAGCCAACTAACCAAATTCTCTTAATTCCTTTGATGATAGCCAACACTCTCTTTTTCCCTCCCACGCTACCAAACACATTCGTCACGCTGTCTTTCCAGGAAGTCCCTTCTGTCCTACTCCATATTCACATCTAAAATGCTGTAACGCCCTGCCCTCTTTGGTCCAGTGTAGGAGTATGCTCCAAACAAAACACTTCACCATCCTCTTTCTCAGCGTGATAACTAGTAGTCCAAACACTAATATTTTTTTTCTATTAAGGGGAATTGCCATTTTCCTCAGCTATGGCAATTCTGTATTTCACCTATCGTGTATACACATAACGCACGTTGTCTCTAACTAAACATTCCAGATATTAATAACCTCCACCTGTTCATTTTCCTCATTCGCTATTTTATTCTGTGTAGTCCTGCTCATACGCCAAGACCGTAGTGCGTGGTGAAGTGCACATCATACAAAAGGTGATCCTATTGATGCAGAACAGTACGGATCTAGACGGGAAGGTCGATATTCCTGGTGGAGGGCAGCAGTGCCACCAGTACCAAGTTATGGTTTAAGGGAAATGATCCTCGACCAGCTTATCTTTGGAGTATTACAGGCGTGAATCTACTTGGATCCGGCTGTAATACTACTTTCTATTGTTATGAAATATTACTGAGAAATTCTATGAAAGATTACAGAAACAAATTTATAAGTGAAACAGATCAGACTACCTCATTGTAAGTGGGGATTTTATTGCTCGAGTTGGAAATAATGCAGTGTCAGGGGTAGCAGGATTATTTGGAGAACAATACAAAAACAGTAATGGAGACTCCCTCATAAGATTTGCTACTAGCAGTGATCTGAAAATCACTAATACGGGAAAAATATTAATAAGTATACCTGGAGCGCTAAAGGGATTATGAGTATAATTGATTATGTTCTGACAAATAATAAGATTAGCCAGCAAATTCAACATGTCCATGTGCACAGAGGTGTGGACATATATTCAGATCGTTATTTCCTTATAAGACTGTCATGTTTGCTCGATGGAAGAGAAGAAACCTCGTATTTAGTCGAAGGAGGTGGTATTTAAAATATATCTACTGCAGGATGACTTATAAAAACCTTTTATCAAAATCGTTTAAATCAACAGTTTACAGCAAGTGGAAACAGACAGAACATAGAAACCGAATGGAAGAATATAAGAGGTTGTATAGAAGAAGCAGGAAAAGAGGCAATATGTGAAAAGAAGAAGATACGGAGTACAAGGGATTTTAGACTGTGGAACAATGAAGTTGCTAAAGCAATAGAAGAGAAGAAAAGTCATACCACATGTATCTACAACTTAATACAGATGAAGCTAGAGACATCTATAAAGAAACAAGAAACAGAGCTAAGGGTTTGGTGAAACAGGTACATGATGAATCATGGAGTCAGTTTATAGGGAGTGTGAGTATGATGTACATGGAAGAAAACATTTAGCCTATTAAATGCTAAAGGGCACGAATAAAAATAAAAAGATACAGCAGATTCAAACATCATTCCTGAACATAAATGGATAGTTAAAAACATCCATAGTTAGTTAAACTCTGTGGTCTAATGATGATGTTAAAGCAGACTCCCTCCTTTTTTTAATCTGTAATATAGAAACCAGTAACTCTGTTTCCTACGAGGGAGACTTAATAACAATAGAAGGGCTTGAAGAAGCCCTTGGAAGAACTAAAACCAGAAAAGCTACAGGACAGGATGGATTGAACGCAGAATTGTTTACGTATTGGGGGCGTCTTGCTTAAACTTATATTATTACATTTCTAAAATATGTTTTGGAAAAGACAATAGGTCCTATGAGATTGGTTAACTGCTCGGGTGGTGTCTGTTTTTAAGAAAGAAAACGGAATGACTGTAATAACTATTAGGAAATATGTTAGGTTGATACTAGATACAAAAGATATGCAAAGATTACAAATTACAGGTTGCAGACTATTTCCGATTATCTTATTTTGGAAGAACAAAACTGCTTCAGGAATAGATCTTGTACAAAACTGCAGACCTTGTACAGGCGATGTCTTTATTATTACAGAAATCATTAAGAAGCATCGTGGGTTCAATAAGGAAACACGTGTAGCTCTCGTTAGAATAGACAAACTGTGGCAAATATTAGAAGAACAGGGATACCCACAACAATTTATAAGAACTTATACAAAGACTATATAACGGAACAAGAATAGCTGTTCAAAATAATTGTAGAATATCTCAACTAATATCTATCAGTTAAGATGTTAGACAAGGGTATGGTAAATCACATACTCTTTTTAACATTTATATTGACGATATGGTAAGGAAATGGAAACATCTAGTAAACCCTGGTATCAAGTGATTACGAGACAGATATCTGAATGTACTGTTGTTTGCTAACGACCTGTTTGTACTTCAAAACATAATATCTGATTTGCAAAAATCTTCAAGCTTCTCAGATTGGGAGGCACCCTCAAACACAAACGCACTACCCCTACCCACTCTCGTCTCCGTTATCGAGACATCAGTGTACACAGTGGTACGATATTCAAGTATTCCTCTACGACTGACCAGTACTACGAGTCTACGGGTGACCTCTCCTCTAAAAAGTAGATTCAGTACAATTGTGTTGCCTAAATTTTGAATTCTACTAGCACCATTCAGCCGGCAATGTGGTTTCTGGGGTGGGACCTTGAATAGGACCATCGGTGAATGGGCTTTTTCGAGTGCACGGATGCCGGCTGGTAGCGTAACGGCGGTTGGTGCAAGTCTGTGTTTCACAATCTACACGTGTTACAAGTGCACCGGTAGCGATAAAAGTTTAGCCACATATTTCAGTAATTGACGTCTGAGATGTAAAACTGCCACCTGCTTCACAATGACTTTCCATTTTCATTATTCAGATTGTATTTCACCGCATAATGGTCGCCCTCCCATAATGGTCGCACCCTACTTTTGAAAGATAAAATTTGTTTTTCTTTTCCCAAGAAAAATATTTCTTAGAAAAAGAAGGAATACATGTCGGGAAATTTACACTATAGGTAGTTAGTAGAGATGTATTTCTTTATCTTTCGTGCGATACTTTGGTAGGTGGTAGAACATGTTCACATAACCGGTATTTTCAGTTCTCCCTCACCCTTAAACAATTAAAGTAAGGCTACTTCACAAACACGCTGCATGATTTATGCTGAGTCATTGTTTCACTGTTGAGCTGTGAACGTCTGCCGCGTCTTCCTGCTTGTGCATTTCCGTGTCGTGAACAGGTTAACCATCCAGTAATGGGAAAATATAACAGTTACACCACTGGCTTCAAGCTAAAAGTTATTGTGTTTGCCTAACAACACGGTAACAGAGCAGCGGAACGTAAATTTTCAGTAAGTGAAAGGTTAATGCGTGCTTGGAAAAAATAAACGACAAGTTAAAAAACACTAATGTTTTAAGGCGTGCTTTTAGAGGAGCTAAAACTGGTAAGTTTTAAAAGTTAATAATGACGTAAATTAAAGTGAGTTGAAGAACGAAGAAACAATGGTTGTTGTGTTACGTTTGATATGATTCAAACTAAAGCTCGTGAAATAGCAAACAATAAAACTTTGGGAATCAGTTTAAGGGTAGTCGTGGTTGGGCGTATAGATTCATACGGCATTACAATTTATCTCTTAGAAGGAGAACAATAATTTGTCAAAAACGTCCAGCTGATTATAACGAAAAAATAGTACAAGTTCATCGTTATGTTATAAGTGAAGGGAAAGTAGATGCTATTTACTTTCACAAATTGGCAATGCAGATCAAACTGCCGTCTGTTTTGATATGCCGCAAAGTACCACCATTTAAAATAAGGGTGCATCAACTGTAACTGTTAGAACAACTGGTAACGAAAAATTGCTTTGCACGGTAATGCAGACGGCAATAAACTGCCGCCTTTCGTTATTTTGAAAAGAAAGGCGATGCCTAAGGGATAATTAAATTACCGCAAGGAATTCATGATCGGGTGCAATCGAAAGGTTGGATGGACTTGGAACTAATGACAGACTGGGTGAAATCTGTCTGGAACAAAAGACCAGGCGCGTTATTGAAGCTGTCAGCCCTTCTCGTTATGCACAGTTTCCGGGGTCACATTGTACGGAAAGTGAAAGAACTTTTGGAAGAAGGCAATACTGGGCAAATAGTTATCCCTGGTCCCTTATATCAATTCTACAACCACTAGACGTAAGCATTAATAAGCAATTCAAGGATAATTTACGCCGTTTCTATTCAGACTGGATGTGCAAACGGTGACCATCAGTTGACTCCAAGCGGAAAAATTAAGCGTCCATCAATCGAAGTATTGTGTGCATGGGTGATTAATAGCTGGAATTTGATAAAAGCTGAGGTCATAGTGAAAAGCTTCAAGAAAACAGGCATATCAATATCGCTAGATGGTACTGAAGATGATGTTTTGTGGGAGAACGATTCTTGCGTCAGCGACTACGAAATTGTATCACCAGAGTTAGGCGACACCAACGAAGAGAAATGAGAATCTTCAGACACCGACGAGCGATTGCGGTAAGTCAACATAACTTTGAATTGCTAAAAAAAGTACACGAATTATTACACAGCAGTGTTCCTAACATTTTAAAAATATCGGTATGGAGAAGCATACATGACTTCCATGTTCTAAGATTTACATTTAAAAACATATTTGAAATGAAATATTTCCATAGAAACTACGTCTTTCTACTTATTGCTTCAGCATTAACTACAGTACTGTGCTCACTAACGTATACCACCACCACCTCACGTTTTCGCACTCGATTTTCACCGATGATGGGAGTCGATGGCACTGCCGAAAAGTCTGGTTTTGCAGAAAACATAGGACTAGGGCTAAAGAGCCCGGGAAGCAATTTTAACAAAAAACTACTTCTTTGTTGCCGATAACGTAGTACACATATAAAAAATTCTCCCCTACACCTTCAACTATAATTTTTAATAATAGAAAATTACCCCCACCCCGTTCTCCTAACTTCTTCATGTATAGATATTTCATCTACGTTTCTACAGTGGATTACTATGAGCTTCTTATCAGGATACTTTATTTATAAAAATAAAGTACATTACTCTTGTTAAAACATAAAATGTTTCCGGTAAACTACCCTACCCTTTCTCTTAACCGATCTTCTCCAAAATCAACAGACCTTCCGTCCTCTACAATTCAGGGAAGCATGCAAAAAAATATTTGATTCTGTTTGAATGTGCGGCAGTTATCGTTCGTCATGGAAACATTTCTCTTGTTACAACATAAAATGTTGCAGGTAAACTACCCCTTTCCCTTAACCGATCTTCACCAAAATCAATAGACCTTGAGCTCTCTGCAACTCAGGGGGTGCAAAAAATTATTTGATTCTCATTGAATTTTCGGCAGTTATCGTTCGTCATAAAAAAATTACCGTTTTTAAAACATAAAACGTTGCTGATAAACTACCCCTTCCCTTAACCGATCTTCAACAAAATCAACAGACCTTGTGTTCTCTTTAGTTCAAAAAGGTATGCAAAAACCTAGTTGATTCTGCTTGAATTTACGGTAGTTATCGTTCGTCATATAAAAAATTACCCTTGTTAAAACATAAAACGTTGCTGGTAAACTACCCTATTCCATTAACCGATCTTCACCAAAAACAATAGGTCTTGAGAACTCTACAATTCAGGGCTGTATGCTAAACATTAGTTGATTCTCTTTGAATTTACGGCAGTTATCGTTCGTCATAGAAAAAATACCCTTGTTAAAACATAAAACGTTGCAGGTAAACTACCCCTTTCCCTTAACCGATCTTCAACAAAACCAACAGGTCTTGAGAACTGTACATTTTACGGCTGTATGCAAAATATTATATGATTCTGTTTGAATTTGCGGCTGTTATCATTTGCCATATAAAATACCCTTGATAAAACAAAAAACGTGTCGGGTAAACTACCCGTTTCCCTTAACCGATCTTCAACAAAAACAATAGGTCTTTAGTACTCATCAAAACAGGGCTGTGTGCAAAAACGTATTTGATTCTGTTTGAATTTGCGGCTCTTATCGTTTGCCATAGAAAATACCCTTATAAAACATAAAACGTTGCAGGTAAACTACCCCATTCTCTTAACCGATCTTCACCAACAACAATAGGTATTGAGAACTCTACAATACAGGGCTGTATGCAAAACATCATTTGATTCTGTTTGAATTTGTGGCTGTTATCGTTTACCATAGAAAAATATCGGTATGGAGAACCATACATGACTTCCATATTCTAAGATTTATATTTAAAATCATTTTCAGCCAAACAGCCAGGGAAGGAATTTTAACAAAAAAATACTTCTTTGTTGCCAATAACGTAGTACACATATAAAAAAAAATTATCCCCTCCCCCTTCAACTATAATTTTGATTTATAGAAAATTACCCCTAGCCCGTTCAACTAGCCTCTACATTTATAGATATTTCATCTATGTTTCTACAGTGGATTATTAAGATCTTATCAGGATACTTTATCAAAATTAAGTACTTTACTCATGTTACAACAAAAAATGTTTCAGGTAAACTGCCCTTTCCCCGTAACCGATCTTCACCAAAATCAACAGACATTGAGTTCTCTATAGCTCAGGCACATATGTAAAAAATTATTTGATTCTGTTTGAATTTACGGCAGTTATGGTTCGTCATATAAAAAATTACCCATGTTAAAACATACAACATGAGATTTATAAAACATATCTAAGATTTATATTTAAAATCATTTTTGAAATAAAATATTTTCATAGAACCTACTAACGCTGGGGAAATCTGAGGAGCCAATCAGAGTTGGGCCTACCTGTCACTCTGCTGAATTTGGTGGAAAGCCCTGTCACTGTCGTCAAAGTATCAGCCTTGACAGGGTCCTCTTTTTCTGCAAAATGGGAAAGGCTTGAGATGGAGAGAGTGACATGGTCCCCACCTCAATGAAGAACCCATTGTTTTATAAAAATATATTTAAATTTTGAAAACTGAAAATTTTTTCTTGTTGTAAATATTTATATTTTATAATCAAAATGACTTTATTTTTGTTACCTGGCAACAAAATTATTTTATTTTAAACAATTACCATTGTTTCAAAAAGTTTAAATAAATTTTCAAGTACTTTACTCTTGTTAAAACGTAAAAGGTTGCCGGTAAACTACCCCTTTCCCTTAACCGATCTTCACCACAATCGAAAGTCCTTGAGATCTCTACAATTCAGGGATGTATGCAAAACATTATTTGATTCTGTTTGAATTTGCGGCAGTTATCGTTTGCCATAGAAAAAAAACGTTGCTGGTAAACTACCCCTTACCCTCAACCGATCTTCACCAAAAACAATAGGTCTCGAGTACTCTACAAATCAGGGCTGTATGCAGAAAATTATTTGATTCTGTTTGAACTTGCGGCTGTTATCGTTTGCCATAGAAAATACACTTGTTAAAAAAACGTTGTAGGTAAACTACCCCATTCCCTTAACCGATCTTCACCAAAAACAATAGGTCTTGAGAACTCTACACTTTAGGGCTGTATGCATATAATCTTTTGATTCTGTTTGAATTTGCGGCTGTTATCGTTTGCCATAGGAAATACTCTTCTTAAAACATAAAACGTTACAGGTAAACTACCCCTTTCCCTCAACCGATCTTCACCAAAAACAATAGGTTTTGAGAGCTCTACAATTCAGGGCTGTATGCGAAACATTATTTGATTCTGTTTGAATTTGCGGCTGTTATCGTTTGCCAAAAAAAAAATTTCCCTTGAAAAAAAAAAACCGTTGCAGGTAAACTACCCCTTTTCCTCAACTGATCTTCACCAAAAACAATAGGTCGCGAGTACTCTACAAATCAGAGCTGTATGCAAAAAATTTTTTGATTCTGTTTGAATTTGCGGCAGTTATCGTTTGCCATAGAAAAAAAACGTTGCTGGTAAACTACCCCTTCCCCTCAACCGATCTTCACCAAAAACAATAGGTCTCGAGTACTCTACAAATCAGGGCTGTATGCAGAAAATTATTTGATTCTGTTTGAACTTGCGGCTGTTATCGTTTGCCATAGAAAATACACTTGTTATAAAAACGTTGTAGGTAAACTACCCCTTTCCCTTAACCGATCTTCACCAAAAACAATAGGTCTTGAGAACTCTACACTTTAGGGCTGTATGCATATAATCTTTTGATTCTGTTTGAATTTGCGGCTGTTATCGTTTGTCATAGGAAATACTCTTCTTAAAACATAAAACGTTACAGGTAAACTACCCCTTTCCCTCAACCGATCTTCACCAAAAACAATAGGTTTTGAGAGCTCTACAATTGAGGGCTGTATGCGAAACATTATTTGATTCTGTTTGAATTTGCGGCTGTTATCGTTTGCCAAAAAAAAAAATTTCCCTTGATAAAAAAAAACCGTTGCTGGTAAACTACCCCTTTCCCTCAACCGATCTTCACCAAAAACAATAGGTCTTGAGTACTCTACAAATCAGGGCTGTATGCAAAAAATTATTTGATTCTGTTTGAATTTGCGGCAGTTATCGTTTGCCATAGAAAAAAAATCTACAGACAGCCACACAGACAGACAGACACACAGACACACACACGGACACTTTTCGGAAAACGACTTTTTTTCATGTTTTGAGTGTAGTAGAATCAGAATCTGCAATAATCTGGAACACGATTTTTTTTGCCATCACCATACTTCCATTCCTTAAGGAATATGGAAGTAAAATATCGGTATGGAGAACCATACATGACTTCCATATTCTAAGATTTATATTTAAAATCATTTTCAGCCAAACAGCCAGGCTGTGTCTTACCTGCCTTTTATTGCTGTATTAAATGAAAAATATTATATTACATTAAAATGAAAAAATTATAATTTTATTGCCTGGCAACAAAATTATTTTATTTTTAACAATTACCATTGTTTCAAAAAGTTTAAATAAATTTTCAAGTACTTTACTCTTGTTAAAACGTAAAAGGTTGCTGGTAAACTACCCCTTCCCCTTAACCGATCTTCACCAAAAACAAAAGGTCTTGAGTACTCTACAAATCAGGGCTGTATGCAAAACATTATTTGATTCTGTTTGAATTTGCGGCTGTTATCGTTTGCCATAGAAAATACCCTTGTTAAAAAAACGTTGCAGGTAAACTACCCCTTTCCCTCAACCGATCTTCACCAAAAACAATAGGTCTTGAGAACTCTGCAATTTAGGGCTGTATGCAAATAATCTTTTGATTCTGTTTGAATTTGCGGCAGTTATCGTTTGCCATAGAAAAAAAATCTACAGACAGACAGACAGACACACAGACAGACAGACACACAGACACACACACAGACACTTTTCGGAAAACGACTTTTTTTCATGTTTTGAGTGTAGTAGAATCAGAATCTGCAATAATCTCGAACACGATTTTTTTTGCGATCACCATACTTCCATTCCTTAAGGAATATGGAAGTAATTACCCTTGATAAAAAACCGTTGCAGGTAAACTACCCCTTTCCCTTAACCGATCTTCACCAAAAACGACAGGTTTTGAGAACTCTACAATTTAGGGTTGTATGCAAAATATTATATGATTTTGTGTGAATTTGCGGCTGTTATCGTTTGCCATAAAAAATACCCTTGATAAAACAAAAAACGTGGCAGGTAAACTACCCCTTTCCCTTAAACGATCTTCACCAAAAACAATAGGTCTTTAGTACTCAAGAAATCAGGGCGGTATGCAAAAACGTATTTGATTCTGTTTGAATTTGCGGCTCTTATCGTTTGCCATAGAAAATACCCTTGAAAACATAAAACATTGCAGGTAAACTACCCCTTTCCCTTAACCGATCTTCACCAAAAACAAAAAGTCTTGAGAACTCTACAATTCAGGGCAGTATGCAAAACATTATTTGATTATGTTTGAATTTGCGGCTGTTATCGTTTGCCATAGAAAATACCCTTGTTAAAACATAAAACGGTACAGGTAAACTACCCCTTTCCCTTAACCGATCTTTACCAAAATCAACAGATCGTGAGAACTCTGCAATTCAGGGCTGTATGCGAAACATTATTTGATTCTGTTTGAATTTGCGGCTGTTATCGTTTGCCAAACAAACAAAATTACCCTTGATAAAAAAAACCGTTGCCGGTAAACTACCCCTCTCCCTCAACCGATCTTCACCAAAAACAATAGGTCGCGAGTACTCTATAAATCAGGGCGGTATGCAAAAAATTATTTGATTCTGTTCGAATTTGCGGCTGTTATCGTTTGCCATAGAAAAAAATCTACAGACAGACACACAGACAGACAGACAGACAGACACACACACACACAGACACTTTTCGGAAAACGACTTTTTTCATGTTTTGAGTGTAGTAGAATCAGAATCTGCAATAATCTCGAACACGATTTTTTTGCCATCACCATACTTCCATTCCTTAAGGAATATGGAAGTAAATATCGGTATGGAGAACCATACATGACTTCCATATTCTAAGATTTATATTTAAAATCATTTTCAGCCAAACAGCCAGGCTGTGTCTTACCTGCCTTTTATTGCTGTATTAAATGAAAAATATTATATTACATTAAAATGAAAAAATTATAATTTTATTGCCTGGCTACAAAATTATTTTATTTTTAACAATTACCATTGTTTCAAAAAGTTTAAATAAATTTTCAAGTACTTTACTCTTGTTAAAACGTAAAAGGTTGCTGGTAAACTACCCCTTTCCCTTAACCGAACTTCACCAAAATAGAAAGTCATTGAGACCTCTACAATTCAGGGACGTATGCAAAAAATTATTTGATTCTGTTTGAATTTGCGGCTGTTATCGTTTGCCATAGAAAATATGCTTGATAAAAAAACGTTGCTGGTAAACTACCCCTTCCCCTTAACCGATCTTCACCAAAAACAACAGGTCTTGAGTACTCTACAAATCAGGGCTGTATGCAAAACATTATTTGATTCTGTTTGAATTTGCGGCTGTTATCGTTTGCCATAGAAAATACCCTTGTTAAAAAAACGTTGCCGGTAAACTACCCCTTTCCCTCAACCGATCTTCACCAAAAACAATAGGTCTTGAGAACTCTGCAATTTAGGGCTGTATGCAAATAATCTTTTGATTCTGTTTGAATTTGCAGCTGTTATCGTTTGCCATAAGAAATACCCTTGTTAAAACATAAAACGTTACAGGTAAACTACCCCTTTCCCTTAACCGATCTTCACCAAAATCAACAGATCTTGAGAACTCTACAATTCAGGGCTGTATGCGAAACATTATTTGATTCTGTTTGAATTTGCGGCTGTTATCGTTTGCCAAACAAACAAAATTACCCTTGCTAAAAAAAAACCGTTACTGGTAAACTACCCCTTTCCCTCAACCGATCTTCACCAAAAACAATAGGTCGCGAGTACTCTACAAATCAGAGCTGTATCCAAAAAATTATTTGATTCTGTTTGAATTTGCGGCAGTTATCGTTTGCCATAGAAAAAAAATCTACAGACAGACAGACAGACACACACACAGACAGACACACAGACACACACACAGACACTTTTCGGAAAACGACTTTTTTCATGTTTTGAGTGTAGTAGAATCAGAATCTGCAATAATCTCGAACACGATTTTTTTTGCGATCACCATACTTCCATTCCTTAAGGAATATGGAAGTAATTACCCTTGATAAAAAACCGTTGCAGGTAAACTACCCCTTTCCCTTAACCGATCTTCACCAAAAACGACAGGTTTTGAGAACTCTGCAATTTAGGGTTGTATGCAAAATATTATATGATTTTGTGTTAATTTGCGGCTGTTATCGTTTGCCATAAAAAATACCCTTGATAAAACAAAAAACGTGGCTGGTAAACTACCCCTTTCCCATACACGATCTTCACCAAAAACAATAGGTCTTTAGTACTCTACAAATCAGGGCTGTATGCAAAAACGTATTTGATTCTGTTTGAATTTGCGGCTCTTATCGTTTACCATAGAAAATACCCTTGAAAACATAAAACGTTGCAGGTAAACTACCCCTTTCCCTTAACCGATCTTCACCAAAAACAAAAAGTCTTGAGAACTCTACAATTCAGGGCAGTATGCAAAACATTATTTGATTATGTTTGAATTTGCGGCTGTTATCGTTTGCCATAGAAAATACCCTTGTTAAAACATAAAACGGTACTGGTAAACTACCCCTTTCCCTTAACCGATCTTTACCAAAATCAACAGATCGTGAGAACTCTACAATTCAGGGCTGTATGTGAAACATTATTTGATTCTGTTTGAATTTGCGGCTGTTATCGTTTGCCAAACAAACAAAATTACCCTTGATAAAAAAAAACCGTTGCAGGTAAACTACCCCTTTCCCTCAACCGATCTTCACCAAAAACAATAGGTCGCGAGTACTCTATAAATCAGGGCTGTATGCAAAAAATTATTTGATTCTGTTCGAATTTGCGGCTGTTATCGTTTGCCATAGAAAAAAATCTACAGACAGACACATAGACAGACAGACAGACAGACACACACACAGACACTTTTCGGAAAACGACTTTTTTTCATGTTTTGAGTGTAGTAGAATCAGAATCTGCAATAATCTCGAACACGATTTTTTTTGCCATCACCATACTTCCATTCCTTAAGGAATATGGAAGTAAAATTACCCTTGATAAAAAACCGTTGCCGGTAAACTACCCCTTTCTCTTAACCGATCTTCACCAAAAACGACAGGTCTTGAGAACTCTACAATTCAGGGACGTATGCAAAAAAATACTTGATTCTGTTTGAATTTGCGGCTGTTATCGTTTGCCATAAAAAATACGCTTGATAAAAAAATGTTGCAGGTAAACTACCCCTTCCCCTTAACCGATCTTCACAAAAACCGAAAGTCTTTGAGTACTCTACAAATCAGGGCTGTATGCAAAAAATTATTTGATTCTGTTTGAACTTGCGGCTGTTATCGTTTGCCATAGAAAATACTCTTGTTAAAAAAACGTTGTTGGTAAACTACCCCTTTCCCTTAACCGATCTTCACCAAAAACAATAGGTCTTGAGAACTCTACACTTTATGGCTGTATGCATATAATCTTTTGATTCTGTTTGAATTTGCGGCTGTTATCGTTTGCCATAAGAAATACCCTTCTTAAAACATAAAACGTTACAGGTAAACTACCCCTTTCCCTTAACCGATCTTCACCAAAAAAAACAGGTTTTGAGGGCTCTATAATTGAGGGCTGTATGCGAAACATTATTTGATTCTGTTTGAATTTGCGGCTGTAATCGTTTGCCAAAAAAAAAATTTCCCTTGATAAAAAAAAACCGTTGCAGGTAAACTACCCCTTTTCCTCAACTGATCTTCACCAAAAACAATAGGTCGCGAGTACTCTACAAATCAGGGCTGTATGCAAAAAATTTTTTGGTTCTGTTTGAATTTGCGGCAGTTATCGTTTGCCATAGAAAATACACTTGTTAAAAAAACGTTTTTGGTAAACTACCCCTTTCCCTTAACCGATCTTCACCAAAAACAATAGGTCTTGAGAACCCTACACTTTAGGGCTGTATGCATATAATCTTTTGATTCTGTTTGAATTTGCGGCTGTTATCGTTTGCCATAAGAAATACTCTTCTTAAAACATAAAACGTTACAGGTAAACTACCCCAGTGCCTCAACCGATCTTCACCAAAAACAATAGGTTTTGAGAGCTCTACAATTGAGGGCTGTATGCGAAACATTATTTGATTCTGTTTGAATTTGCGGCTGTTATCGTTTGCCAAAAAAAAAAATTTCCCTTGGTAAAAAAAAACCGTTGCTGGTAAACTACCCCTTTCCCTCAACCGATCTTCACCAAAAACAATAGGTCTTGAGTACTCTACAAATCAGGGCTGTATGCAAAACATTATTTGATTCTGTTTGAATTTGCGGCTGTTATCGTTTGCCATAGAAAATACCCTTGTTAAAAAAACGTTGCCGTTAAACTACCCCTTTCCCTCAACCGATCTTCACCAAAAACAATAGGTCTTGAGAACTCTGCAATTTAGGGCTGTATGCAAATAATCTTTTGATTCTGTTTGAATTTGCGGCAGTTATCGTTTGCCATAGAAAAAAAATCTACAGACACACAGACAGACAGACACACAGACACACACACAGACACTTTTCGGAAAACGACTTTTTTTCATGTTTTGAGTGTAGTAGAATCAGAATCTGCAATAATCTCGAACACGATTTTTTTTGCGATCACCATACTTCCATTCCTTAAGGAATATGGAAGTAATTACCCTTGATAAAAAACCGTTGCAGGTAAACTACCCCTTTCCCTTAACCGATCTTCACCAAAAACGACAGGTTTTGAGAACTCTACAATTTAGGGTTGTATGCAAAATATTATATGATTTTGTGTGAATTTGCGGCTGTTATCGTTTGCCATAAAAAATACCCTTGATAAAACAAAAAACGTGGCTGGTAAACTACCCCTTTCCCTTAAACGATCTTCACCAAAAACAATAGGTCTTTAGTACTCAAGAAATCAGGGCGGTATGCAAAAACGTATTTGATTCTGTTTGAATTTGCGGCTCTTATCGTTTGCCATAGAAAATACCCTTGAAAACATAAAACATTGCAGGTAAACTACCCCTTTCCCTTAACCGATCTTCACCAAAAACAAAAAGTCTTGAGAACTCTACAATTCAGGGCAGTATGCAAAACATTATTTGATTATGTTTGAATTTGCGGCTGTTATCGTTTGCCATAGAAAATACCCTTGTTAAAACATAAAACGGTACTGGTAAACTACCCCTTTCCCTTAACCGATCTTTACCAAAATCAACAGATCGTGAGGACTCTGCAATTCAGGGCTGTATGCGAAACATTATTTGATTCTGTTTGAATTTGCGGCTGTTATCGTTTGCCAAACAAACAAAATTACCCTTGATAAAAAAAACCGTTGCCGGTAAACTACCCCTCTCCCTCAACCGATCTTCACCAAAAACAATAGGTCGCGAGTACTCTATAAATCAGGGCGGTATGCAAAAAATTATTTGATTCTGTTCGAATTTGCGGCTGTTATCGTTTGCCATAGAAAAAAATCTACAGACAGACACACAGACAGACAGACAGACAGACACACACACACACAGACACTTTTCGGAAAACGACTTTTTTCATGTTTTGAGTGTAGTAGAATCAGAATCTGCAATAATCTCGAACACGATTTTTTTGCCATCACCATACTTCCATTCCTTAAGGAATATGGAAGTAAATATCGGTATGGAGAACCATACATGACTTCCATATTCTAAGATTTATATTTAAAATCATTTTCAGCCAAACAGCCAGGCTGTGTCTTACCTGCCTTTTATTGCTGTATTAAATGAAAAATATTATATTACATTAAAATGAAAAAATTATAATTTTATTGCCTGGCTACAAAATTATTTTATTTTTAACAATTACCATTGTTTCAAAAAGTTTAAATAAATTTTCAAGTACTTTACTCTTGTTAAAACGTAAAAGGTTGCTGGTAAACTACCCCTTTCCCTTAACCGAACTTCACCAAAATCGAAAGTCATTGAGACCTCTACAATTCAGGGACGTATGCAAAAAATTATTTGATTCTGTTTGAATTTGCGGCTGTTATCGTTTTCCATAGAAAATATGCTTGATAAAAAAACGTTGCTGGTAAACTACCCCTTCCCCTTAACCGATCTTCACCAAAAACAACAGGTCTTGAGTACTCTACAAATCAGGGCTGTATGCAAAACATTATTTGATTCTGTTTGAATTTGCGGCTGTTATCGTTTGCCATAGAAAATACCCTTGTTAAAAAAACGTTGCCGGTAAACTACCCCTTTCCCTCAACCGATCTTCACCAAAAACAATAGGTCTTGAGAACTCTGCAATTTAGGGCTGTATGCAAATAATCTTTTGATTCTGTTTGAATTTGCAGCTGTTATCGTTTGCCATAAGAAATACCCTTGTTAAAACATAAAACGTTACAGGTAAACTACCCCTTTCCCTTAACCGATCTTCACCAAAATCAACAGATCTTGAGAACTCTACAATTCAGGGCTGTATGCGAAACATTATTTGATTCTGTTTTGAATTTGCGGCTGTTATCGTTTGCCAAACAAACAAAATTACCCTTGCTAAAAA
This sequence comes from Magicicada septendecula, assembly GCA_034769895.1. Lineage (NCBI taxonomy): Eukaryota > Metazoa > Arthropoda > Insecta > Hemiptera > Cicadidae > Magicicada > Magicicada septendecula. Next base: position 273,522,797 of record CM068368.1, read on the forward strand.
AAAACCGTTGCTGGTAAACTACCCCTTTCCCTCAACCGATCTTCACCAAAAACAATAGGTCGCGAGTACTCTACAAATCAGAGCTGTATCCAAAAAATTATTTGATTCTGTTTGAATTTGCGGCAGTTATCGTTTGCCATAGAAAAAAAATCTACAGACAGACAGACAGACACACACACAGACAGACACACAGACACACACACAGACACTTTTCGGAAAACGACTTTTTTCATGTTTTGAGTGTAGTAGAATCAGAATCTGCAATAATCTCGAACACGATTTTTTTTGCGATCACCATACTTCCATTCCTTAAGGAATATGGAAGTAATTACCCTTGATAAAAAACCGTTGCAGGTAAACTACCCCTTTCCCTTAACCGATCTTCACCAAAAACGACAGGTTTTGAGAACTCTGCAATTTAGGGTTGTATGCAAAATATTATATGATTTTGTGTGAATTTGCGGCTGTTATCGTTTGCCATAAAAAATACCCTTGATAAAACAAAAAACGTGGCTGGTAAACTACCCCTTTCCCTTACACGATCTTCACCAAAAACAATAGGTCTTTAGTACTCTACAAATCAGGGCTGTATGCAAAAACGTATTTGATTCTGTTTGAATTTGCGGCTCTTATCGTTTACCATAGAAAATACCCTTGAAAACATAAAACGTTGCAGGTAAACTAACCCTTTCCCTTAACCGATCTTCACCAAAAACAAAAAGACTTGAGAACTCTACAATTCAGGGCAGTATGCAAAACATTATTTGATTATGTTTGAATTTGCGGCTGTTATCGTTTGCCATAGAAAATACCCTTGTTAAAACATAAAACGGTACTGGTAAACTACCCCTTTCCCTTAACCGATCTTTACCAAAATCAACAGATCGTGAGAACTCTACAATTCAGGGCTGTATGTGAAACATTATTTGATTCTGTTTGAATTTACGGCTGTTATCGTTTGCCAAACAAACAAAATTACCCTTGATAAAAAAAAACCGTTGCAGGTAAACTACCCCTTTCCCTCAACCGATCTTCACCAAAAACAATAGGTCGCGAGTACTCTATAAATCAGGGCTGTATGCAAAAAATTATTTGATTCTGTTCGAATTTGCGGCTGTTATCGTTTGCTAAAAAAAAATCTACAGACAGACACATAGACAGACAGACAGACAGACAGACAGACAGACAGACACACACACAGACACTTTTCGGAAAACGACTTTTTTTCATGTTTTGAGTGTAGTAGAATGAGAATCTGCAATAATCTCGAACACGATTTTTTTTGCCATCACCATACTTCCATTCCTTAAGGAATATGGAAGTAAAATTACCCTTGATAAAAAACCGTTGCAGGTAAACTACCCCTTTCTCTTAACCGATCTTCACCAAAAACGATAGGTCTTGAGAACTCTACAATTCAGGGACGTATGCAAAAAAATACTTGATTCTGTTTGAATTTGCGGCTGTTATCGTTTGCCATAAAAAATACGCTTGATAAAAAAATGTTGCAGGTAAACTACCCCTTCCCCTTAACCGATCTTCACCAAAACCGAAAGTCGTTGAGTACTCTACAAATCAGGGCTGTATGCAAAAAATTATTTGATTCTGTTTGAACTTGCGGCTGTTATCGTTTGCCATAGAAAATACTCTTGTTAAAAAAACGTTGTTGGTAAACTACCCCTTTCCCTTAACCGATCTTCACCAAAAACAATAGGTCTTGAGGACTCTACACTTTAGGGCTGTATGCATATAATCTTTTGATTCTGTTTGAATTTGCGGCTGTTATCGTTTGCCATAGGAAATACCCTTCTTAAAACATAAAACGTTACTGGTAAACTACCCCTTTCCCTTAACCGATCTTCACCAAAAACAACAGGTTTTGAGGGCTCTATAATTCAGGGCTGTATGCGAAACATTATTTGATTCTGTTTGAATTTGCGGCTGTAATCGTTTGCCAAAAAAAAAATTTCCCTTGATAAAAAAAAACCGTTGCAGGTAAACTACCCCTTTTCCTCAACTGATCTTCACCAAAAACAATAGGTCGCGAGTACTCTACAAATCAGAGCTGTATGCAAAAAATTTTTTGATTCTGTTTGAATTTGCGGCAGTTATCGTTTGCCATAGAAAAAAAATCTACAGACAAGACACACAGACAGACACACACACAGACACTTTTCGAAAAATGACTTTTTTTCATGTTTTGAGTGTAGTACAATCATATTCTGCAATAATCTCGAACACGATTTTTTTTGCCATCACCATACTCCATTTCCTTAAGGAACATGGAAGTAAAAATAAGTTATTTATTTTGTCCTTCATTTCATTTCAGATTTCGTCAATCTTTCCGCCTACGACCCTTCCAGATTGTTCAATTAAATAAGTGAATAAATACCGACTCTTTAATTAATGAAAAAAGACATTATAAATAATAACAATTTATAATTAACTTTGTAAATAATTTTATTCGTAAATTGTTCTTTAAAAAAAACAATATTTTTTAAAATCACCTAAAGTCTTAGTTTCACGTAAAGATCGCATCGTGTTTTTCGGGTATATTTCGGGCATAAAAAGTGCGACCATTATGCGGCGGAATACGGTAGGTCTGAAAGACCCATGATACCAATAAATACGCCAGATCGACATCGCTGGGCTAACGGCCTTATCTCCAAGCTTCCAAACATAAATATTGATTATAACAACAACAAGAACAACAACAAAAACAACAACAAGAATAACAATAACAATAATATTTTTTTTCTTATAGAGGGTGAAATGTTTTATGCACCGTCAGAGGAGGCCGTGCTTCCTCTAGTGTGTTGGACTCCTCACCCACTAAAAAACCCACTTCTAATTCAGGCATCATATCCTTTCTGGAACCATTTAGCGTGTTACTTCAGGATGGAGCCTATGTGCCCTTATAGGTTCCTGGTTGTTCCTCATCTTCTACTGCCCGTTGAGCGCAAGTTGAACCTATTTTTTTTTTCTAGTACGACCACTGAATAAATGCATTTATGCGGTCCCATTCCGCTGTATCACGAACGATAAGCCCAACTACGCTCTCGGGTGTGAACTCCCCGAGCTCCATTTCCAGTACCTGCAATCCCCGAGCGAATCTGCAACACTTGAAAAACGTGTGCTTGGCATCGTCATGGGGAGACTCTCCGTATTGGCATGCTGGACTCTGCACTTTTCCATTCTATGGAGATAGGCGTTAAAATTGCCGTGGCCAATGAGCAACTGGGTCAGATGGTAGTTGACCTCACCGTGTTGGCGGTCGACCCATTCCTTCAAGTTTGGTATGAGCCTTGTGGTCCATCTTCCTCTATAATGATAATTATTATTATTCCTCTAGTAATAGTAATAATAATAATAACAATATATTTATGATATTTTGTACTTATAACACAATTTTATATCTTACAATTAATTTTACAATAAGTACAGTGAATAATACATAAAGCGTTAGATGTTTTCTCTGAGTATTTTTCTTCTTACGGATGAATTAATATAATTTCCATTAAATTATTTAAAGCATTAATTATTCATTAAAAATTTAGACTACAAATATGAATCTTTCATTTAAAGAAACATTGTATTTTTTAGACGCCTAATGTTTAATAAATTGAGTATAATTATGTCAGTTAATGTACACAAGGGAAAGATACATAACATGTCCTCTAAGCTACTTCATTAGTCTGTAACAATACATATTACCAGTACATTATCAGTATATACAATTACAATAGAATTTGAGCACTTCCATCAAATTTGAGGATTGAAAAGTACTTAATTTTCAGGTTGCTCTTAGTGTTTTTGCATGTATTTTGCACACACACACACACACACTGAATACCCATAATACGCTATATGTATTTTGATTTACCCAGTAAGTACTATGATAATTTTCTGAGTGACAGAAAACGGTACGTTCCTTTGGTGTTTACGTTGGCCTCTAAGAGTGTTTCTTTAGTTAAATATTATATTTTGTTTTTAATTAAAAAGAAGAAGTTAAATTCTATTTACATCTGAGCAGTATGCAACTTCTAGTAGACTTAAGAGTTAAGACATTTTTCTCAGAGGCCTATGACAAGCTTGTGATATTAACGGTGTACAATGCTGAAGAAGGTTTTTCTTTTTGGTTTGACTAATTTTCATGTCATATTAAAATTTCTGTTTGGATATCTACTGTTTCTACTGTTATGTTGTGTTAGCTTATTTAATTTCTTGTGCAGTCTCAAATATCGCGGTGTGTAGCAAATTACAACGTCAAACGGCTACATGCTAGCCAGTACAAATATTATGAACTATATTTTAAGTTCCCATGGTTTTTAGAATATTGATAACAATATTAACTTTCTTAATATTTACGCAATTGCGGGTGGCCTCCCATGGGACCAAGATCCCACCCAGAAGTGCACTGCTTTCGAGCGCAGGGTGTAACCTGACCTTAGGTGGTGGCATCGATACTGTTGGTTGGGAAATGTGTATGTCCACCACGCGAACGGCGGTCAAGTTTACTAGGATTAAAGGTAATAACTCGTAATCGTATGTAATGAAATGTAACTTACTTAAGTAAATTTGTCCCAGCTGTGTTAACGGGAAACAAACAACTGTTTTGTCTCGTCAACATATACACATCAGTAAGACGCAAGACAAAAAACGATACAAAAACTATAGATAGGTTAAAAATAGTGGTAAACATTAGACTATTTCGTTTAATTTAAAATGTTTTTTAATGTTTCGTTTCACTAATTAACAACGGTGTGAACAGAAACTCTAAGACGACCGTTCTTTAATGTCTCTACTGTTTACGTTATCATAAAATTGTACCCACTAACGTATTCAGTTTTCAGTAACACAAAAACATCCTGTATTTATGTTACACTAATGTTAATATAATGTGACTTCTTTTTCCACAGACAATATGCTCAAGTGACACTTATTAACTTGTACATATGACAACCAGTAACTTTTATATTCTGGTATATGAAAAACTGCTCACACAATTTACATTGTAGACACTATACTTTTAGGTTGTCACCTTTGAATTATCTTCAGATCTCGTATTTTTTATTAATTATCTCGTATCTCACTTCTTACATCACCAGCCACTAATAGTTTTAACAATTACAGGCATTTGCTAAACAAATGTATGCCTCCAGAGAGTTACGAGTTTATGACACTGTTGCGTTAAACTTGGGGTTAACGGCTGTTCACACTTTAAACAACAGGCTGGGTTTAGACAAATGTAAAAACGATAAAAATGGACTGTATAAACGGTTTATTGTAAAAAAGAAGATTAAATCATACTTATGCGCTTCTGTATATTCGCGCGTGCACGTACGACTGCAAATCTGATAATTAAAATAATTGAAATTGAGTTAATTGAATTGTTCACATATTGACGACCATAAATTGAATTTTGTGTAACACACGCGCGAAAAAGGCTCTTGCCTGTAGGATCTCCGTGAACTGACTGCTAGAATGGAAAGGGGGGGGGCGGAATGACCTTAGCTCGTCCGGCGATAAGCGATATGCAGCCGATGTCACAGGCAAATCGTGGTTCGAATACATTTTAAATCTGAACATACTGCCCGTCAAAAATCGAAGATCTCGATTTTTCCCGAGCTTGATGCAGTGAGCAGTTTACTCACCCATGACGCCAAAACGGCTACATAAATTGGTTACACCACGTAATTAAATACAATACATAATTGAATAGACTACATGAATCGCATAAACCACGTAAATTGAATATAATACATAATTGAATAGAATACATGAATCGCATAAACCGCATAAATTGAATACAATACATAATTGAATAGAATACATGAATCGCATAAATCACATAATTTGAGTACAATACATAATTGAATAGAATGCATAATCACATGAATCACATATGTTGAATACAATACATAATTGAATAGAATACATAGATTGAATAATGTACATGAATTTACTACAATAGATAAATTGATAAAATACATGAGTCGTATAAATCCCATAAATATCATGCAATACATAATTTAAATAGAATACATAAATTTAATAAAATACATAAATTGAATAAAATGAATGAATTGCATAAATTGAATAAATTGAACGCAATACATAAATTAAATAGAATACATAGATTGAATAAAGTCTTCTGCACAATGCAACATTACTGAGGACCAGAACAATAACACCCCTAGAGAGAAACCCACACGAGTGACGACAACCCTTATTCGTTGGACACAGGTAAAGCGCACGCCTTATGAATAGGGCGACGCAATAAACCACGGGAAGTGCGGACGTCAACGACGCGCACCATCTGGTCGTCGCCCATGGAAACCTTAGTAGTGACTACACCCAAACTCCAGTGTAATGGAGGGGCGTTATCCTCTATAATTATGACCACATTACCCCCCCGCGAGGTTCCCCTTGGGTGTCTGCCATTTATTACGCTGTTGAACCTCGTGCAGGTAAGTCCTTGTACTACCTGCTCCAGATAGATTGTACAAATTTCTGCAACAATTGCCAGCGTCGCAGTTGGCTACAAGGTCAGCGTCGGGAAGGGCTGTCAAGGCCGAGCCAATTAAGAAGTGTCCGGGTGTAAGGGGCTGCGGATCCCTAGCATCAGATGAGATGGCAGAAAGAGGACGGGAGTTCAAACACGCCTCAATTTGAGTAAGGATCGTGTATAATTCCTCAAAGTCAAGGATGGTGGCGCCAATGGTGCGGCCGCAGATAATGCTTGACGCTTTTTACACCACTCTCCCAAAGGCCGCCGAAGTGCGGTGAGGAGGGTGGAATGAACGACCACTTGAATCCTTGGGCAAGTGAGAATGAGTGAATACTCGTTTTAAATTCCTCAAAGGTGAATAACTTGTATAACTCGCGCAAAGTGGAACTCGCGGCCTTAAAATTAGTGCCGTTGTCAGACATCATTTCCCCGGGAATGCCGCGGTGGGCAATGAATCGTTTAAAGGCGGCAATAAATGCCTCAGCAGTCAGGTCAGACAACAATTCCAAATGAATCGCCTTAGTAGCAACACAGACAAACAAGCATATGTATGCCTTTGAGATAGTCTTGGATCGCTGCCCGCCATGACGGATCACGATAGGGTCGCCGTAATCTACAGCAGACGAAGAAAGGCCTTGGTCAATACCACTCTTGACGAAGGCAACTGACCAAGTTGCTGAGTTTGCTTGTGGGTTCTGAAGCAAAAGCATTTGAAGCACTTACGGACGACAGAACTGACAACAATCTTGCCGTTGACGATCCAATACCTTTGACGAACAGAACTATGCGTTAACTGAATGCCCGCGTGAAGTAGCCTCGAATGCTCACCCTCTATTATTAATCTAGTTAGGTGGACCTTTGGGTGCAGAATAATCTGATACTTAGTATCGTAATGCAAATCGGAATGTTGGAGACGACCTCCAACCCGAAGTAACTCCGAATCGTCGATGAATGGATCAAGAGAGTTAATTTTGCTAGATCTGGATAGACTGCCATTCTTTATCTCAATTATCTCCTTGTGAAAGTACGTCAATTGAGATTGGCTTATAAAGAAATTTAAAGTGTTGTTTAATTCCTCCCTGGACAGTCGCAGGTCATGTCCCGAACCAGGGGAATTCGATCTCAGATTATAGATAAATCTGAAGCAATAGCTGATAACGCGTATCAATCTCTGAAGAGTGGCACTTATATCGGTAGCGACGACGCGAGCCATACATTCAAGAATTGACGATTGTTTTTGTTCAGATCGGCACTCCTGTATGGTGGCCGAATCATTTGTGCTGAATTGGGGGTGGCGAATTGGATCTTGCAAAAGCCATGCCGGACCATGCCACCACAATTGGAAGTTCCGCAATTTGTCTGGATGACAACCACGAGATAGAACATCGGCGGGATTATCCTGGGACTTAACATGATGCCACTCAGCGTTATTGGAACCCTGCTGGATTTCAGCCACACGATTGGCGACGAAGGTCTTCCACCTGGAGGACTCACCGCGTATTCAGTGGTGGGCGACCATGGAGTCGGAGTACAGATGGATCTCATGAGCATGTATGTTCAATGCGCAAATAACCTTTTGAAGCAAACGGACAAGCAGAAGACAACCGCATAGCTCAAGTCTGGGCAGTTTAACTTGTTTTAAGGGGGCTACCCTGGATTTCGAACACAGTAAATTGGATGAGACACGCCCATTATCATATACAATTCTTGCGTATATGCAACAACCATAACCCTCACAGGAATCATCCGCGAACCCGTGAATTTGAAACGATCTCATGTATGGGTTGGACTTTATGCAACGATTCACATTAAACTTATTGATTAGATTTAGTTTACTATACAATTCCCTCCATGTGGGAAGAAGAGAATCCTCATCCAAATTCGTTTTTGATTTCCAAAGCTGCTGCGTGAAACGTTTATATGAAAAACCTACGGGACCAAGTAGACCCAACGGGTCATAAATGCCCGCGATTACTGAAAGAGTAGTTCTTTTGGTAAACGCCTCATGGCAAGGTTAGAGCGTTGTCTTATAAACAAACATATCGGAACCGTTGTTCCATAGTATACCTAAAGTACTCACATTTTCACCCTTGTTTAGGGGTATGGCAGTGCCGCATTGGTTTATGATTTCTTGGCTGTTGGAAGACCATTTGTGCAGGGGAAACCCATAGGGTACTGTCGAAGTAATTCGCTTACATCCGATTTCACGCGTTTGAGCTCATCTATATCATCGCAGCCGGTAATTAAGTCATCGACGTAGAAGTCGTTAGCATGCCAAGGGAAACTGATTGAGATTGTCATTAGCAACCTGGAATAGATACCTTGTAGCAAGAGATGAAGCTCTGGCTGTGCCATAAGTCACAGTCTTGAGCACGAAATGTTTCAACTCGAAGTCGGGGGAATCCCGCCAAAGTATTCTTTGGAGGTTACAATCGCTTGACTCAACCAAAATGTGTCTATACATATTCTCGATGTCGGACGTTAAGCCATAGACGTGGGTCCTAAATCTGAGTATAATAGAAAAAATATCCTGCTGTATTGTCGGCCCTACCAGTAGCGTATCCTTAAGTGAACGGCCTTTAGCGGATTTTGCGGACGCATCAAATACCACGCGGACCTTTGTAGTCAGACTTGAGTTCTTGAAAGTCGCGTGATGGGGTAAGTAGTACACCTTGGAGCGATGAACCAAATTGTCGTTGGGACCGAGAGGTGACTTGTGCCCCAGCAGTTGGTACTCCTTGATGAACTTGGAATAGTCATGCCTCAACCCAGGATTCCTCATGAGATTACGCTCAAGTGTCTGAAAACGCTGTTTAGCATGTGCCAGCGAATCGCTCAGAGCCACATCACCAGCCCTACGGGGCAACCTTACAACAAATCTACCGTCACTATTTCTCCGCGTGTTATGCACAAAGTGTCCCTCACATGACTCGTCGGCAGCTGAGGGCAAATCAACAGGATACTCCTCGATCTGCCAGAATATCTTAACCATAGAAGTGAGCCCCTTATTGTCATTTCTCACAATAAATAACGAAGCACGATAAGGAGATTTGAATTTGAAAGGAAGATTTCCGGACACAATGTAACCCAGTCTAGTTTTCTGAAGAATGGGGAAGTTTCCATCCCTGACAAATCTGCCGGGCTTAGTGAAACTTAAGAAGAATTGAGCGCCCAGCAGAACGTCAATGCTCGAGGACGTGCTGAAATTTTGGTCCGCTCGGAATATACCCTCGGGCAATCCCAACTGCGCAGGGTCAAAAGATTCCGTGGGGAGGTTGTCAGTAAGATTGGGCAGAATTGAGCATTGTACGCTAAAATTTAAATTTTCGTACAGCGATTGTAACGTAATAGTGGTCCTGTGGTGGGACTGACATGACGCATTGTTGATGCCTGTAATTGGCAACTCATTTTTTACAAGGTTCATTTTAAGTTTTTGGCAAAGGCCTGTGTAATGAAATTTGCCTGGCTACCAGAGTCCAGTAAAATTCTGCAAAGGCGGGGTTTACCAGAATTGTCTAGGGCTTTGCATAACGCCGTAGACAAGAGTATGTTCCTATTAGTTTTTAGTTTGAGGGCACAGTAGGTGCCCTGTCCTGTACGATTAAGGAGTGATGCTTCTTGAGCAAGTTTTACAAGTGTGCTTATTTTTACATTCATTTACAGAAAGTCCCACCCGCAAGCAGTTAAAGCAGCATTTATTTTTAATTAAAAACTCAATGGTTTGTCAATGGTTAACCCCTCAAGTTGTTTACATGTATATAAGTGGTGGTTAGCATTGCACATTGCACATTGACTGTTTTTAGAATTAGCATGATAGCTGACCACCTTGCCTTGTTTTGAATTGTTTGCATATCTTATTGGTTGTTTAGGCTTTGCTGAGTTGCCTGCCCGACCATTCTCGGAATCTGCCGCCACGGTTTCCAGCACCGATCTCCTATTGTTTAAAAACTCAATCAACCCTTCAAAATCGGGAAAGTTGTTGTTAGAGAGTGACTGCTTCAAACGTTTGGAAGTATTCGGGTCCAATTTCGACGCTAATAGCTGAGCGACAATAAGCGCATAAATATTTACGGATAACGCCATAACCTTGAGCGCGTTTGTGGTTGCGCTTATTTTATTAAGAAATTTAGATATGCTACCCACCGATTCCCTATCGACAGAATTGATTTTCAGTATATCTTCGACATGGTGGATGGCGATAATTAGCTTATTGTCAAATCTAGTCTTGAGTAACTCTAGGGCTACGCCATAATTCTCACCAGTTATAGGCAGCGATTGTATAACTTGGAGCGCTTCACCCTTCAATGAATTGTGTAAATAATGATTCTTATGTACGTTGGTAAGATCCAAGCGAGAACCTACCAAGTCTTCGAATATGTGTTTGTAGTGTTGCGAGTCCATAACATTTCTGCTAAACTCCGGGATTTTTGTGGGCTCCAGCTGCGTGACATGAGCGAATCTTTCCGCTCTACTGTCATTAGCAATAGTATTAGAATTCTCAACAAGATTAGTCGAGAATTTTTCTATAAGATTGTGCAGTTTGCACTCGATTATACATAAATCATCCTCGACCTGGATTCGATCGCTATCCGCGTCAAAAACAGCGTCCTCAGACAAATCGAGCTCGGACTGAATCGTATCATATTTGCGCTGGAGCTCCGCCAGCGACCTTAATTTAACATGCAACGCGTGAACGTCATTTTTTGATATGTCGAAAGCATCAGGGAAAATATTGATTCTTGTTATTGAGACCTTAACAACGGCCCTTTGACTTATGAGCTGTTTGCTTTCGGCCATATTGAGCGTATTAAAAGGTGAAACGAAAGCAGGACAGGCAACTCAGTTCTCAGCAATATAACTACTTATTAATAGTTAAATAGAATAATTGAATGAGAGTTACAAATAATTGAATAATTGCAAACAAATTACACATAAGAGTAAACAACATAACATAATGAGTACATAATAGTTCAAAATCTACCATGGCGAAAACGTCTTATTTGAACTTCCACTGACTCCAGATAATAGATTACATACAGTTTGTAGAGATAATCAGCTGATGGTCGGATAAGAGTTGACCAGGATGACGTAGTTGTCGCTAAGTAGAACTGGTTGTTATCTGTTCATATCAGTAGGCTCGTGACGTCGGACCTCTGCATGCGGTAAGATAATATGCGTCCGTCTGCCCCCGCGCAGATGCGTCGTACCTGTCGAATTCCATCTGCGCTGAATGTAGTAGATTGTCCGGAAGATACTTACGAAATTATAGCAAATCCCATTTTACGTATTTGATTTCCAGGTTAATGATTTTGCGGTTTACAAGTTAACAGTTTCAATGCCCGAATAATACTCGGGCGCATACAGCTATGATGCACTAATGTCCGAAGACGAGCACACGACGCTTAAAGTCCGTCACTCCGAACTGTTCGTAAGTTTTTTATGCACCTTGAAATCGAAATTAAATTCGGCCCGGAGGACCATATGCTGCGTTGAACTTGCTGTCCCCTTGCGGTTAACCTTGGGGTTAAGGGCTGTTCACACTTTAAACCACAGGCTGGGTTTAGACAAATGTAAAAACGATAAAAGTGGACTGTATAAACGGTTTATTGTAAAAAAGCAGATTAAATCATACTTATGCGCTTCGGTATATTCGCGCATGCGCACGTACGACTGCATATCTGATAATTAAAATAATTGAAATTGAGTTAATTGAATTGTTCACATATTGACGGCCGTAAATTGAATTTTGTGTAACACACGCGCAAAAAAGGCTCTTGCCTGTAGGAGCTCCGTGAACTGACTGCTAGAATGGAAAAGGGTGGGGGGGGGGACTGACCTTAGCTCGTCCGGCGATAAGTGATATGCAGCCGACGTCACAGGCGAATCGTGGTTCGAATACCTTTTAAATCTGAGCAGACACCTTGTACATATTTTCAAACGTAACAAGTAACTTTATAGAAATTTCAAGCTGTGTCTTCTGAATTATTTTTAAGGATACCTCGTAAAGAAGATAAAGAACACTAAACAAATTAATATAAAAGGCTGTGAGTCCCTTGTGACTGTCGAATATTTCTACGGGCATAACGTGTAAACAAATATTCCAATGCTGAACGCTTAACGTGCGTTTTTTTATAAGATCAAAAGGCAATCTAAAAATAAGCTATATATTCAGGAACGAAAATGAATTTTCGTATACAAGGTATGCTTTATGAATTTTGTACAGAACATCAAAACTAAAGAATATAAAAAGAATTACAAAGTGAACAAACAAGGTGAAAAAAACACTTTCCTATAAACAGCATTTCATACAACATACGGTTTAATAAGAACAAAATTTGCTTTTACGTAGGCCTATAAGGAAACAACATTCATAATAGTTAAAACGGTATGGAGCATTAGACTTCCCACCCAGATGTGGTGTTAAATAGTTGAAAAATAAATTTTTTATTCATATCAAACGTAATGTAAATGCCTTTCACGAAGGTTATTTTTGTGTGTTCAGTACGTCATACTGTGCCGAGTTTTGGAAAAACTCGGCTGTTTTCTTGTTAACGATGTGGCGGGCATTGCCGTATCCGTTAATTAATTAGCTTAGCGGTACCTGCTCCGTTATCAATACGCTTACTATGCCGATCCGCGCGCGCTCTGTGGTGAGCGCTACGTAACGTTTTTTCGGTAGCTGCTCTGGGCAGTTCCCGTCTAGCAGCTGGCCTCAACTGACCTTGCATTCTCCCGGCGGCTTTGAGTTTGGATTTTGTATTCTATTATCTACAATGCTTAGATAATCGCTAAGTGACTCTCCGGTAAGTGTGTTTAAGGTACTTTACTTATTATTTGATAAAAAGAATTGTATTTTAACTTATATCAACGCCGATGCAAGGCGATATATATACGTGAAGTTACCACGTGGCAAGCACAGGTTAATTTCTGATTATTCATGTCTTGAACGTTAACACTGGCTGAGATAAAGTATTTACAGTTTTATATGTCTGTATATTTTTTCTAATTATATCAAGAGGGGCGTAAGAAAATGTATTTTGTTATTTTGTTGAAACAAAATGCTTTATGAACCTGTTCAAGTTTGCAACTCATTTCGAAATTGTAATAAGTGATTAATTAGTGGACGAACAGTCTATGAATAACTATTTATTTAATTCTAAGTTCTATACTGAAGGTAATTTCAATGCATACTTAAATTTCAAATTTTTTATTTAAAACGGAGCATGTTGTAGTGTGTGAGTTATGCTGGAGTAAAACGGGTATTGTGAATTACTGAACACTTGAGTAATTACCCATATATATAATTGTCCAGGGTTCCCGATGAAGTCGATCTCCTGATTCACTCCAGCTGGTGGCCGATCATCCGCCACCCATGCCATTAAACTAGTGACTTTCCGTGTTAGCCGCCGGGAGGAGCACATGGACAACACGCTACAATTACCTCAGGTTTTGTGACGGACTATAACCAGGTGACACTTATACCTTTCAGAAATATTTTTGGGCCTCTACAATGTAGAACTTGTGATATAATTCCTGGAACAGCTCCAGTTAAAGGTTGTTTGTGCACAAGTCCAGCGGGACATTTAGTGGTTATAAAATTTTGTCAGATTCATTTTTCAAACGCTTACGCCCCCAGAGTAAGTGTAAACCCAGACGGGGTCATGCGTCTCCTGAATTTGTTGTTAAATTTTTCTCTTATTGCAATAGTGTGCGGAACTGAATGTTACTGATTTGTATGGGTGTTAATTATGCTTGCATGGGTGCCGGCGTACCTTGTTGGGGATTTTCTTGGTTATATTTATATATCTATGTGGGTTTTGTTTTTTAAATTATTTAAAGGTTTGGGGGTGCTTTGACCTGCCACCGTCACCTGTTGGTGCCTTCATCCACAGGTTTCTGACTTGTTAAATTCTGTTGCATCTCGTTCGGGCGCATGGCCCATGTGGTCAACTCAATTCTCTATGAATGTCTCAAATCTGTTTTATTAGGTTTTATATTATAAAATTTTATTTATTAAAATTTTTATTATACGTTTTATAAAATTTATGTTAGCTGTTTAATAATTCAGTAATAAGTAAATTTTCATCATTTCTTTTACTGCCATAGCCAGTGCCTTAATGGTTGAGTTGTTAATATGAGCACACTACCAGTTCTTACTTTTCAATTATAAACTTTATTATACATTTTATAAGACTTATGTTAGCTGTTTAATAATTCAGTAATAAGTAAATTTTCATCATTTCTTTTACTGCCATAGCCAGTGCATTAATTGTTGAGTTGTTAATATGAGCACACTACCGGTTCTTACTTTTCAATTATAAATTTTGTTATACATGTTATAAGACCGTGCAGTCATGTTGACCTTGCGATGGCACATTACTATTTGGGGGAACATTCCTACATTTTGTATACTTGTAATAATTTCATTTGTCGTAACTCTGTTATAATCTGACGAGTTAATGGATTTGTTTTTTTAAATGAAAAGTTTTTAAAGCAGGCTGGGCACTTTACGGCGTTTACGGTAGT
Organism: Magicicada septendecula; assembly: GCA_034769895.1. Taxonomy (NCBI): domain Eukaryota; kingdom Metazoa; phylum Arthropoda; class Insecta; order Hemiptera; family Cicadidae; genus Magicicada; species Magicicada septendecula. The sequence continues at coordinate 273,537,834 of CM068368.1, forward strand.
TTGGGATGGGGGTCTTGGTGACTGATACTGGGGTTATATTATCCTGAGGTATGGTGAAAAATATATATAGGCTGTCCGCCAGGTGAACATGTGTGTGTGGTATATGTATATATATATATATGTGTGTGTTCTATGTGTATTCATGTAGGTATATTGATTGATGTTGTATTTATGTGTATTTATGAGAAATTATTTAACTATGAACTATGATGTTACCTGTGTATATTTTCAGAATATTATAATGTCAGGGAGTGGAGTAAAGTTTTTTTAATGAAATTTTTAAATTCTATCAAAGTTATATTGAATGTCAGGACTTGAAATTGCTAATAAAATTTGTTATTGTTGTTTAACCATCGAGTTTAATTGCAAGCCCCGTCCCACTGGACCCAGGGCATTTTTGGCTTCTCTAGGCCCTCGGCCTAGTTTTAAATAACTAGTGGCCCCTCTTTCCAAAAAAAAAAAAAAATTGTTTTTTTTTATAAAGCATAAAACTAGAAAGAGGGGTTACAATACAACATTTGGTACTTGTTTAAATCAGTTTGGTATTTCACAGTTGGTTGTAACTGCTGCTTTTAAAGAGAGTCTATGCTTTAGATCCAACAGACAATTCGTAAAACGTTTCTACTGCATTCACACTCTAGCTTTTCTAATTAACATAATCCTACATATGTGTTTTTGCGTTAGGGTATTTGGTTGTAATAAAGAAACTATGCGGCCTCAGACTGCATGCAATGAGCAGGAAGACGTGACAGAAGCAGCAAGGAAGCGATGCGTTCCCGTCATATGTCCGATCGTTTTAACTAATACATACAAAGTAAATCAGTCCCAAGGACAGTGATATTTCATTTTTACTTACATTAATTAGAAATAAACTTTAAAAACTTACTTATACACAATGCCAGATCCTCCCATGCCATTGAAGTACAGAGTTTGATATAAAGTTTCAGCGAGTTAATTTCTTATTTAAACAAATTGTGTTGCTATTTTCCATGCCTGTCTTTTAAAATTGGCTTATCAAACTCGTACCGCTTTAGTTGTGTCCTGTTCTGTTACTCAGATTTATTTAGGTTGGCTCTGAGTGTTCTTAGTGCCTTTTGGTGTTTTAACTTTATATCAATCTTGTCATTTCTGTAAACATAGCAATGCCAAACTTAATTGGCTGGAATTTTGTTCGGGCTAAATATCTTCTTTAACTTCATATAACCAGGCAGTTATAATTATAATTTAATTTACAACTATGTAAGTTTTGGAATTCAGAGTTTACTAGAAGATGCACATATATTTTCAGACTTCTAAGGCTCGCCACAGTTGTAAAGAAATTGTTCATTTTAGTGGAAAATTTACCCACTAAGTTAATGTAGTCATTAAAAATAAAGTTGAAAATACGAGGGTCATTCAATAAGTAAATAAACAAACAGCTGTGGAGCAAAAACGTTTTATTCAATCAATACAAATTTTTTTTTACTTTTCAACGTAATCTCCAGCAACGTCTATGCACTTGTCCAATTTCTTTACAAGCTTTTTTATTCCCTCAGCAAAGAATTCTTTACCTTGATGTCGAAGCCAGTTTTGGACTTTTTCCTTCACTTCTTCATTGCTGTTGAACTTGACACCACGCAAAGTCTCCTTGAGTGGGCCAAACAAGAAAAAATCAGATGGGGCAAGGTCAGGGCTATAAGGGGGATGAGGCAGGATCTCCCAACCTACTTTTTTATTGTTTCTAGCGTCAGTTTTGCCGTGTGTGGACGGGAATTATCGTGAAGAAGAATCACACCTTTCCTCTGCCATCCCGGACATTTCTTCTATAATGTAGGCTTAAATTTGTTCACAGTCATATCAGAATAGTACTGACTATTGATGGTACGCTGGTCTTGTAGGTAATCACAGAAAATTGAGCCTTGGGAGCTCCAAAAGATGGTTAACATCACCTTACTAGCCGATGGCTGAGTTTGGAATTTCTTTTTGGCGGGTGAACTGGGCTGCTTCCACTCTATGCTTGTCGCTTTGACTCAGGTTGAAAACAGTGAATCCAAGTTAATGGTTATAGTGGTTTCAAATCCAAAAATTTTATAACAGAACGCTGTTCTTCGAAAGTACTCTCCTCAAGAGGACACGCCATCGTAAATAGAACTGTATTGGTTATGTTTATGCAATATATTATTGAACAGCTGATCAAAACTCACAACGACGTTGCCAGGTAACACTCCTGAAAGTTTCAGTCAGCTGCTACAAATAATTTATTTTCTACAACTGTTTGTCTGTTTACTTATTGAATGACCCTCGTAGCATGTTGCCTGCGTTGTGAAGGTAATTTTAAGCATGAAGCATTACACGAAGCTTCTATTTAAGACAACTAAATTTTCTAGTGACTCCGTTCCCATATACAGATAAAAATTCCGTCTGCATGTTTCTACTTGAATATCCCATAACTTTGAGACCAGAGAAATATTAAATTTTTGGATATTCCAGAATGAATTCAGTTGCGTATATCTAAAGAATTGGCATGCGAAAGAAACGAATCCATAGTAAACTGATAACTAGACAAACGAAACAAAGAAATATTATTTCGCGACAAAATACAGAAGTTTGCCGTGATCAAAGCAGTAAAACAATTTAAGCTACTCACTTACATTGTAGTTACGAACTGTCGTAGAGAATTAACAATGCTTGGGAAAATTAATGCTTGGCATTGCGTTAAACTCAAAGGCCAGAAATTAACTAGTTTTGGAATAGAATCATTAGATACTACGAAGGAAATCTTTATATACACAATGGCCATTGCAAAGTCTCATTCAAGTATATCGCAATATTAAAATATGTCTAATGGTACTACTAATGTACGAAGTTGCTTAAAAGCACTATCTTATTTTTTTTTATTAATGTACACGGTTCTACTGGATTGAAATCTGATTATGTTATGATCGGATCTAATTATTATTCCCCTCGATTACTTATATTATGCATGTACACAAAATCATGCAGTTCAAAATACCAAAACAAGCTGTAGGTTGCAGTACTTGAATATACCAATACTTAACGGGCTGTACTACAATTATGTCAGCAAAATTTAAGTACAAGAAACCATATTAAAAACACTATATAGTGTTATACACTCAGAAACATTTATATTAGCTACTAAACAAATTTTGATTTCTCTTTGAAATTAAACTAACGCACTTGAGAGTAACTATCAACTTCATATAACCAGGCAGTTAAAGCAACGTGGAACCTCTCGAAAGTCAATTGTCATCTGCATGAGTACGGAATCCTGACTGGATGGTTTGGCCTCCGGGCGTCTACACTCTTCAAAGGGTAGAGAAAAGGTGAAAACTAAACACACATACAAACACACACACACACACAATTTTATTCTATGAAATATACTATTAATTTTATACTAATTACATAGTAACAGTGGATAAATGTCTGTTAATAACACCATTAATTATGTGTAACAATCCTGATAATGATAACCGAAGACACTAAACATATTACCATTAATTATATATTTCTTTCTCATGACTTCTCTCACCATGACATTTCAGCCTAAGTACGTACTGAGATAATACAAATGAGTGCTTGAATTTAACTGAATTCTTACTTCTAGTTTATACTCTCGCGCGCGCGTACACACAAGTAACATATATTTTTTAGTCCCTTGAAGTCGGTTTAACTTTTAACAAGAAAGAGATTACATCATACCAACCGTACGTTTATTCAAAGCGTCTGGTAAACGAATTTTTGGACAACAATCAACAGCTCGAATGTTTTTGAAGGCATTGCTCATATACTTGTAGAAATTTAACTCTTGAAAAAATTGTATAAGGATTTAAAATTGCTACTACTAACTAAATAGTAATCATATGTATCGATTAGAACATTAAAATGTTTACAAAATGTATCTCCTTTGTGAGCGTCTGCAAGTATTTTAACACATGTTTCTGTTTCAAAGCGCGTATCCGCCAAAGAATGAACGCCGAACAAGGTCAACAAAACAAATCATTGTGCTACAGAAAAATAATACTTCATAAACACAACTCCCACAATGCAGTTTCAATAATTCGCCTTTTAAATTATTCATGCTCACTCTGTCTGTCTGTCTATCTGTCTGTCTGTCTGTCTCTCTCTCTCTCTCTCTCTCTCTCTCTCTCTCTCTCTCTCTCTCTCTCTCTCTCTCTCTCTCTCTCTCTCTCTCTCTCTCTCTCTATCCATTCTGACGAATCTCTGATTTTGTTATGTTATCGTTTTACTTTTAATTTTTCTGCACTACATTCCAACATTATCTTCATTAGCCTGACTAAGCTAATTAACCGGGTGACTAATTAAGTTGGTTCATGTTTTCTTTGTAGTTTGCAGAAGCTGCACTTCATTCTGATTCATTTCAAATTATAATTTTTGCATAATATTTCTGATATTCTCGTCTTAATATACATAGGACACTAACTATTTGAAAATAGATTGACGAATTACTATGAGCTAATTTAAAATTCTTCTAAGGGTTTGTTACTTTATTCCTCATTGACCTACAATTTCCAGCTTGTAATTTGAATATTAAAGTATTGTAAGCTTTGTAATATAGTAGCCATTTTTTTTTCGTAGCAATTTTAGTAGCGCAACAACTGTTAAGTGAATGCTAAAAATAAATAGCCCAAACGTAGTGTAACACATATATAAACTAGAGAAAGGCAATTAAAATATTTAAAGAATTTGATTTGCATTTATTATTTTAAAGAATGGAAGTAATATGAATGCCAATGCTTTTCTCCTTGAGGATCAGCTGATATCTTATTTTCTCCCAGAAGTATTTCGGATTTGTATTTTATTGTAATGCATATTGTTACATGATATTTTTCCCATCATCTTGTTGTATGATTGCCTAAGTAAAGATATTTACAAACCCTAGGAAAGTACCAGAAACATAAATTAGCCTGCTTAAATGACTACTAATTATAGGTTTTATAATAATGATTAATAATAAATAATGTTTTAATAATTATGTTTTGAACTATTAAAGTTAGTAAGACTAGAAGGACAATGTTTTGTAAATATTACCATGTTAATACTTATCCCAATATGTGTGTGAAAGTTGAGATTGACTCATAAGTTCAATAAGAGTTGTGATATGTTTATAATGGAAGTAGTTAATAGTAAAAAATGTTAGAATAATTATGTTTTGAGATATTAAAGTTAGTAAGTAAGGAGGACAATGTTTTGGTGACTACTTACCATGTGAATACCAATTTTATTATGTTTGTAAAAACTGGAATGGATCTATAAGTTTAATAAGAATTGCAATATGTTTCATAATAGTTGTTAGTAATTAATTGTTTGATGTTGATTGATAATATATACTGTAATATTGTTTAAACAAATGTTAATGTTAATGGAAGGGTACAAAATTTATAATAATAGAGATATTTGTGAAACTAGGTATGTTAGGCCTATATAGTTAAGGAATTTGGAAAAGAGTTTATAGTGAAACTAGAATAATTAATGTCATGTTGAACTATGTTATTACTGATTGTATCTAATAGTTTTAGTAAAATGAAGGGTATAATAAAGAACTAATTATAAATAATTTCTTACAAATATTTAAAAGTGTAAACTAGTAACTCTGGAAATATGGAATGGAAACTATCAAAAGTGATATCAAAACAATCAGTGTTCCATCAGAAATTCAAAGATACTAGTATTTGAAGATCAAAGATCATATAAAAAAGTTATAACAATTTTTAGAAAATTGTATGTAAGATGTTAGAAGTTTGTTTATTTTGAGGCTCATAGCGAACCATAGTAACTCAAGATGATACAGTTTAAACCAATGAAAGCTAAATTATAGGCCTTAGTAACAGACATGTTATAAAAATAATTAAAAAATTCCATTATTAGAACTGAACGAGAAAGGATGATATAAAAAAACGAGAGACCAATCTAAAATATTTCGAGTGTAATAACAGTTAATGCAATTAAGTTAAATCATTTTAAAAGATCGACTGTTTAGAAGAAAGAAGTAAACCATTATTCGGAAGGAGGAAACCGATTAACATATGAAGAAATAAATTCAACGTATCCACGAAGAATACGTTATTTTTGCTAATAACTAAACTGAAGAGGTTACCTTAGTGTCCCAAGTTTACACGTGACAAAGAAACTGTTTACACTTTTTGATTAAAATTATATTTTAACTTTCACTTGGAAAATAATTAATAAACAGTCTTAGTTTCATGGTAAAAACTATTAATGTATGGTAATATGACCATTTAAAATGTATTAAACATTAAAAATACGTAGTTCAACATAACCTAAAGACACTGAACATTGTAAAGTTAGTAATAAACTCTTGTTAAGACACTCTGTATTTAATTCTAAGTCCATGTATTTTGGTACTTTCCCGAAGATAATTGCAGTTTATATCGTAGCCAAAAGGACCTAACGTAAAACAGTTTTAAGTGTACCTTATTTAGCAATTATTGAAACGCAAATATTTTATACCCTGGGAGGTGGGAGTAACTGCTGCCATTCTGAGCAAATTTAAAGAACAGCCGGCAAGACTTTGTTAATAATTATATCTTTCTTTTACCAACATTTAATAAGGAGAATAAAGGATTTGAGTTAAATAACACCATATAAAAGTTTTCTTTTCTTTCCTTAGTTGATAGTTTTATGTATATGATATTATGTATAACATATAATCGAATGTAAATTTTTCATCAACTGGCATAGGTTGGTAACACTCCCGACAAGAAAAGTATGGCACAAGATTTGAATCTGCCTTACTGAGAATTAGTATTCATAGTATTATATTAAATAAAAGATATAAAAAAATAAAAATTAGAAGGAAAGAGAAACCCTTGTGATATATGCATATTAATTACAGATTAACCAATACATTTTATTTGCAACATACGATTGCAAATTTGCGCTCAACAAACATTACCCTGACAACATAATAATCCTTAAAATTACTGAAATTTTATAATAAAAAACTACATTTTCTTAATGTATATGTTACAAATTGACTCAACCAACGCGTTGCTAGTAAACCATTCGATAGAGATCATTATTTAGTACGTTAAAATATGTATTTGTGATTTACACATTAATGTCGGTGAATACGTTTCTATGTATATATAGTTGTAACCTTAATCTATACAAGTAAAGACACTTCGTTCCACGGCGTCTTAACCTATATGAGCGTCCATAAAACGCAGGAGAAACGAGGTTTATCGACATGTATGTGTACTGACCACACATTAAAGGTAATAAAGATTGTATAGTGAATCAATGAATATAAACTACTCGTAACTTTCCTAGCGCAACTATTGACGGTACTTAAAGACTGTAAATACATCGCATGAGAAATTACATCTGACACAATGCAATGCGGTTGTTAATGAATACACATGCTAAAAATGCTACTCACAATGAAATCTGATGGTAGTGACAACCAATACAATAAAATTTGCTAATTAAAGCTGAAACGCTAATATTAATGAAAACAGACAGCCATTAGTTATACGATAATAATAATAATAATAATAATTACTAAGGACAGAACATACGAATAACATAAACAGTCATTGTGTTTACATTTCTAAGTTAACACATACTGTTCTTTTATTTCAATACACACTTTATGAAGATTGTGTGAAAGCTCGTATGCACATATGAAATTGAGCAGCGAGCAGTTACTATTACCGCTAGCTTTGAAATATTCCTGCGAGGAAGTACTCCGCTTTGCAGCTTAACCGCGAAACATTCCTAACGCATTGCATTCGTAATCGTGTCCCTCTGTCTACCCTTTCAAGTATAAGGAGCCCAGCCAACGTGCCGCCGTGCAATCATGTACCCATGATTCTGTATTCATTCATGTAACGCTTGACTTAACCATTCGTTTAGACGTCTCTCTGAATAAATTTAATCAATGCTTACTCTTTTTAGTTATGGAGGGAATATGCTCAATATTGAAAGTAGAATGCGCGTCCTCATTTTATTGTTCTTTTCGTATATGCAGTAATTTGAATGGCCTGAAGTTCACTATTTCGTATGTAATTAAGTTTAAACGTTAAATTAGTAGGTTGTCTCTTAACATTGAAATAACCTATAATTTAACTGCATATATCTACTACTGATCTACTGATAGTCGTATGGTACAGTGGAAAACTAAATACAAGACACCAATTACGTCACTAATCACCAGCTTTAATTATCACAGTTACAGAGTTTGTAATTAGCTCGTACAATATTAAATTTCTCCACACGGAATAACAATGTCTATTAATAGAGTTTCACACAATTATTAACACAATACTACTGCACTTTGACAAACACTCAATCCGTAGTAGCGAAAATCCCTCAAGTTTACACGATTTCACTTGATTTTCCTCCATCTAATAATCGCCTTTATTTGTATAATTTGTGCATGTGTTTAGGATAAATATTTGTTGAAAATTAGTGTTCTTACATTAACAGAATTATCACTGTTGCACACCACTAGAGAAAAATTATTCCGATTAGCGCTTTTAAGTTCCACAGCTCATTGTCAGATCGGAAATAACAATAATAGGACAAACAACTTCTTCATACCCCCACTTGCCCTACCACCCGTACACATTTTCGTAAACAAGTTTAAAGTCAAGTGCCCTTTCTGGCTATTATTAAGTAGCGAGGTCAGTCACCCATGTCTGTACTGTTACATATCTTTCTAATACATTCTATGTATATGTGTGTGTGTGTGTGTGTGTGTGTGTGTGTGTGTGTGTGTGTGCGCGCGTGTGCGTGTGTGCATTCTTTTCAATACCTAACGTTATAAAACCTTTATCATTCACACTTTGAACTGCAAGTTCCTTTTTGGTACAGTTTTACAATGCGTTATATTGTCAGAACCTTCCTTTTTTCTTTTTATATTCAATGCAAACAACAACTAAGGTAAACACCTTTTTTGTTCCTTCTTATCACCGCCTATGGGCGCGGTCACTCACCGTTATATCAAAAATATCCATATATGCTATTTAATTTCTTTCTTCATGTTATCTATCCGCTCTCTACCTTTTATTTCTTAATTATATTATAAAATATTTCTTCATTTTCAAATTTAGTTTTAGTATTCATTAAATTACCTAACTCTTTCTACCTTTCTTTCAATATTTCTAACTCCCCTATAAGCCTTCCTTCAACTATGTTATTCACTACTTTTAAAATGTCTTAGTCTTATAAAGGATTAACAAACTTATGGTACTTTCCTATAAGATGTCTTGCATATATCGAATTTGTTGTTCTATTACCTTCTCCACGTTTGTGGTCAGACAACCTTAATACGAATTTCCGTCCTGTCTCACCTAGGTACACTTTGTTGCATTCTTTTCATTTTAATTTACAAACTCCCTTTCTCTGTAATATTGGGATATTTTCCATATTTTTATTACTTATCTATCAAATACCGTTTCACATTTTTTAATTGCTATATCTACTCCGTATTTTTTAAAACATTTTATAATTTCTCTGGTATGTGGTGATCCTATGTATGTCAGTGACCCTGCATAATTTTTTTTTTTTGTTGCATGTCAATACTTTCCATTACTTTATCCACTATGTTGGTGATAGTTATTGTTCTTTACATGTTCTTTACAATTCCCTTTATTTTTTTATCTCTCTATGTTTTGTTTCTGTTTTTTTTAAGCACTTTTGAGCTCTGTAACAAAATGAATTGATTGCCGCCATTTTATATCTATAAGAGTGGTAAGATTCTTTCGGTATAATTATATCAGAATACGATTCTTTCTTCTTAGAAATGTATTTGCTTCATTTATTCATAAACATGTTTTTATAGAAAGGCGGCTATTAAGGATTAAGTTTTCTCAGTGCCAAACGACGCTGACATGTGGGAGTATGAAGAAGTTGTTTGTCCTATTATTGTTATTTCCGATCTGACGATGAGCTGTAAAGCTTGAAAGCGCTAATCGGAATAACTTTTCTATAGCGTTGCGCAAGAGTGATAATTCTGTTTGTGATTATAACCACTAACACAACTTTCTTAATTAAATTTCTCACATTACTTAAATAATTAGCCACAGAAATAGCAATGTGACGTTGAGTGTTCTTGTGATGAGTCGTCCAAGAGTCAACAATCCCTGTCCAGACTCAGATCACCAACTATAATTTCGTGACACGGTGATTTAAATTATTTTATAACCATTTGTTTCCTATCAAACAACGATCAGATTTGATGTCTCTCAATTCCGACTTATTTTATTCAGTTCATGCAGTGCTTCTCTTTTAGAACAAGATTAATTTTTTACAATGTTATGATTCGAAAATACTTTCTACTACCTACTAATCTGAACCGATCACGTGATTTCATATCCGTAAGCTTATTTAATTTTTTTTATGTTTCTGTTGAAGTACGACACTAAGTTTGATCGCATACTGTTGACGAATCTTATGAGCTCAATTTTCACGACGTGAAAAGAAAAACAATTAAGAGAACAATAACAGTCAGATGTGGTTAGGTTAAGAAGTTTAAAATTATTATAATTTAGAACTTCATAGATGGGCTTTCCGTTAGTAAATTACTAGATTGTTTATCGTCATCTTGCGCGTGAGAATGATTGGGTAAAAATTATTTAGAATTATTTAACACTTGGACTGTTATATTAAGTAGTGATCAGACGTTATTACACTATATATGTATTGCAACAATACCTGTATTTGGATATTTGCCCAGGGCGGCATGTTTGTAAATATTTAGCATAGAAAAATATATGATGAACAGTTTTTAACAATATTATGCAGGCTAAGAATTGTCAGGAAGCGTACACCTGCCCCGCGAGAGAATACAGCGCTCGTGTGTTTGTGTGTGTGAACGCAAGTTACGACAGGCAAAGTTTACGATGGGGTGATGCGTACGAATTATGCGTACGTCTGTAATCAGGTTTAAACCGGATAAAAATAAACTAATTAATACGTTTTAAACCTGTGAACAAAGACTTACCCCAATTATAAAGACACCATTATATTATGGAATTTTTAACGAATATGGTGATAAACAAAATTATTGCAGAAATTGCAATAATAAAGACGCTAATTAATTTAATGTTAATTACTAGTATAATTAAATAGTAATTAATAACTGTGTTATATGTGAATGACCAGAAAAAAATTACGCAAACGATGATACCGCTCGTGCTACGAATATATTTACGAAATCGCGAAAATGAACCAAAAAATTATTTGTAATTAAAAGGACCCTTTGCAGGAAGTGACAATATCTAACTGGTCGAAAACAGTCCTGGACTTGTCAGATCGCCGTCCAGTATAAGTACCACCGGCAATTTTGGGGCGATCTCAGACTCAAGATATCTTCACACAACGTCACGCTGCTGGTCTGCCGATCGATCAAACATCTTTACCACACACACCAAGACTTATGGAGGAACTCTGGACCATCACAAACAACAAACCGTAGAGACAGAGAACACAGCGTCAGCATAATCATCATCATCAAATTCTCAGGATTCAGGATACACACACACACGCAACGGTAACGTCGGCAGTACGCAGGTGATGAATAAACAATTATATTTTTTTGGTTTATGAAAAGAACTCTTAAAAAGAAACTTATATATGAACAGTAAGGACTTAAAGTTTTAAATATAATCACTGTACATAAATTTAAATGGTAGTTAAAGAAATAATTTAATTTAACAAGGAAATTTGAAAATACTAATCTTCTGTTGTATGTTAAAATTTGGGTGTCAGTAGAAATAAATAATAGGTTGGAAGTAAAAGTTATTTTTTTATTTTGTTCATAGCAACAATTAGTTTTATTCTTGAGATTTAATATTATTTTTGTTTGTAAATGAGTTGCTATTATTATTTAAAATTTAAGTCAAAGTCAGACACTGAAATAAAAAGTGTTTAGATAATTTGTTTAACATGTCTGTTTAGCTAGTAAGATTATATGTTTGTTTATTTTTATATGTCATGAACAGCATAGAAGGTTATATTGTATTTTTGTAAACTTATAAAAGAGAATATTTTTAATTTTTATAATTCGAAATTTTAAACATTTGCATATTTTCGATTAACAGACCTATAAATAAATCATAGAATGATTATTTTGAAACGGTTTTAATTAATTATTTCATGTCAAGAACAACTTACTCCTCTTTGAAAATTATTTTGTTATTGTGCAACTACATATACTTGACGCAACGAGAATAAAAAAATCCCGCGACCTGGCCGGTGTAATACATTTCTAGTTGCGTTGAGTACATGGTAATGTATTTGTGTATAATACTTGTAACGTTCCAGTATATATAGTTTTTTGCAGCAGGAGCGGAATGCATAAATAAATGCGTGTGTGTGTGTGTGTGTGTGTGTGTGTGTGTGTGTGTGTGTGTTTTTACCATAAACTTAATTCTACTAGGAGCCAAATGAGAGAAGTAATAAATTTAATAAAATGTATTTGCTTTATTTATTCATAAACGTGTTTTTATAGAAACGCGGCTACTAAAGGATTAAGTTTTCTCAGTGCCAAACGACACTGACAAGTGGGCTCGTACCTACGGCGTATGACTTGTCTATACAGTCATCACCCATTACTGCTCTAGGCTGTTCATGTAGAACTGACAGCTTTCGTTTAAAGCAGTATTTATGTGACTCGCCCTTTGAATATCTACAAAAACACATTAAACACCTTCTCACAAATTTGCAATAACAAAGTGAAAGCTGAATTGTAACTACATCAAGTCACAAGTGTTCCGTATGTTCGTATATAGGAATGCAATAATATACTATACAGAGTAACATGTACAATAATTTTAATGTTAATTTTGTATTATTATAAGAATCACATCTTGAGACCTGTTAACTATTTCAAAGTAGGCCTATAATAATGACTCCCTTTATGTATAAAGGAAGAAGTGAATAAGTTCCTGACAGGGAAGCCTGCCGGGTTCAGCCGTACGGTGTACAATGTAGATAGTCTAGGCGCCCATTGTTACCCCAGATATTCATTTCCACAGGCTGAGTTGCCCTACAGGATGAAAAACCAAACTGACTTTTCCAAGTCCGGGTCCGGTAATTGAACCCGATATCTGTAAGTGTCCACACTCACCGGTCTTCTAAGGTCCGAATTTAAAATCTCTAACAAAATATAATTAAGCAATTCATTGTTGCGGTAATGATAAATCTTTTGTCAGTAGTTCCACAGTATTCAGTTCCACTTATGAGCAACTTCCAGCAATTAAGAAATGGAAGAATTAGTAGACTTGGTCGGAAGAACAGGAAGCACAGTAAATGAAACGTAGTAGCCTATATATGACATGGAAGTCGTCATCTTTGAAACAAACCTATTCCGAAATTAAAATTTATGTACGTGGAAGAACGTCCTCAGGAATATGGAAATCTTAAAGGAACAAAAATTATTGTATAAGGGCGTATTTTTTGTATTGTCGTCGTTATTTGCAATTTTCTTGTCTTCTTTTACTGTTTTCTAATTTAAGTTCTCGTGAGTGTAATTTTTATATTATGCCTAACATAATTATCACTTATGTCAAAATAAGTGACATAAGTGACGCGTAAAAATACGCGTACACAAAGGTATCAGGAACTTACATACGATAAGAACAGATGTTTCGCCGTGATCTTAACCAATGACTATGTAAAGGTAAAGCTGTTTTAGAGATCACAAACAACAAACAGCATGAAACGACTTCCACCTTGATATATTACATATAATAAATTATTAAAAATTTAAATCATCTTTAATAAAACATTTATTTCACGTATTTCTTACTATCTTTTATTTTTAATAAAATTTGAACGTGCCAGAGCTTAAATCAGTAATTCACGTTAATTTATTGTACACCTACCAATAAAAGCATAGAGCGCGGTAAACCAGAATGTATTCAGGTTTCTCATACGTCTTTTTACATGAAAGTAGATGTGAAGTTTGCTAAGAGCTAAAATGTACTATTTCGACGCTACACACAAGAATTTTGTAGACATTTTTTAGACTTTTTATCATACTGTCTATGTTGCTTTACACAGAAAAATAGATAAACAAATTTGAAACCTGGCATTTACAAATTAAATTACTCATAATATAATTATTTCCACATAGGCACGACAGGACGCGGCTTCAAACAAAGGTAGGCTACATTGAGCACATAAAAGCATTACATTTCACCACCGAATCCACCTTTCCAAATCATCTCATTGATGCAGACCACACTTGCACATGGAACATCATCAACAACATGGAAATTCGACACGTACACTCGAAAGCCCAAAAATTAGATACACTCGAACAAGTGGACATATACAAAAACATGGAAACAACATCCTAAACGAACAGACATAATTTAAATCACACATATTTGAACACATCACGAAACACAGTACCAACTTTCGAACTACGGCGCTGTCACCAAAAACAGAACAGGTAGCGCTCCTAGCAGCACTCTCTGATGAAGCTCGCATTGAGCGAAAGCTAGGCCAGGCAATATGGTAAAATTTTATTTTTATGTATATATATATATATATATAATACCAGTGTTCCGCATCGGAATAATATATTTTTTTTAGTTCTTAATAGTACTCGGATACGTCATGGACAACAAAATCCAAGGGAATTTGCTTCTTATACTTAGTTACCAGACGTAATTATGCGGTTCTCAGAGAGGAGGCGCATCGATCACAGTCACCCACTTGACCTCACGATAGTGGGAGTCATTGTACCTCTCGCATTAAACTCCAGACCGACTCGCAGACATCAAGACTGACTCGTAAATTGTAGGCCTATGTAGTAATTGTTAACGTGTAAGTTATTTTATACTTAATTTGTACGTACAAATTTATTAATACTATTTTTACTACTTTAAATTAAGGAAACTAATTTATTAACAATGTTATATGTTTTAAAGGAATTGCGCCCGTTTCTCTGCATGATCGACGGCAGCTCTAAGTGTAAGTCCGTGATACGGTAAGTCAAAGTGTACATGTCGAAGTAGTGAAGTTACTAGTTTCTATGCAGATAGAAATTAAGGCTTATTAATCAGTTACTGTGATTAATTAATGCTA
The DNA here is from genome assembly GCA_034769895.1 of Magicicada septendecula. Classification (NCBI taxonomy): domain Eukaryota; kingdom Metazoa; phylum Arthropoda; class Insecta; order Hemiptera; family Cicadidae; genus Magicicada; species Magicicada septendecula. The sequence continues at coordinate 273,552,918 of CM068368.1, forward strand.
ATTTCTGGATCAGAAAGGAGAAGACATCTACATAATTTATGCTTAGAGGATAATTCATTTGATACTGTTAATAAGTCCAGCCATCTGGCTAACATGATAGATAATGAAGGGTTCAGAAACACGACGATACATGACAGAATACAAATATGAAATGGCATATTATGCTAACAACAGACTACCGAGAAGCACACTGATTACTCTCAACCGACAAATTAAAATATATATAAACACTTAGCAGACCGGATGTTGCTTATGTATATGAGACATAGAAATTAACAAAGAAAGGAACAAGAAAATTGAGAAGGTTTGAAATGAAGATTGTACGACATGTTTGTGGCCCGGTTAAGGAAGATAATGAATGGAGAATAACAAATAACCAGGAGATAAATGAGCTATTGAAGTATGAAGACATTGTAAGATTAGTAAAGGCACAACGAATACAATGGCTAGATCAACAAGAGCGGATTAATGATCAGCGTATGCCAAAGAAAATCTTGAGGGCACGGGTGTGTAAAAGCAGAAAGAGGGGTTCACCTAGGATAAGGTGGTTGGATGGTGTGCTGGAAGATGTCAGAAGAATTGTAGGATTGATGTAAGGGGTTACATTGGAGAAGATTGGTGTTGGAAGCCAGGGTTCACATTGGGCTGTAGTGCTTAAGTAGAGGAAAGAAGAAAGGAATTGCGACCGTTTCGCTGCATGATCGACGGGAGCTGTAAGTGTAAGGTTTGTGTAACGTTACGTCAAAGTACATATATCGAATTACTGAAGTTACTAGTTTATATTCAGACAGAAACTAGGGCGTATTACTCTGTTAATGTGATTAATTATACAAAAGTTACTAGTTTCCATTTTAACACAGACAGGAGCGTGTAAATAATGTTAAAATGACTAATTAATGTATGCACTTTATAAAATATGATATCATAGAAAATTGTGAGCTATATTATTTACTTGTTTCTGAAAACGCTGTCAAGTTAAATATATCTTCAAGCAACTGTGTAACTATGATCGCGTTGATGACGTGTGTGTATGTGTTTATCACCCACAGGCTAGACGAGGTGATGGCAGGTATACATATCATATTTAAACAGATGTGTTAATGCCAGGCTTACCTGTCTTTCGCTCCAGAAGCAAACATGAAATCAAGCTTTAAATTACCTCCCTAAATTTATGCAAACTTTAAATTTTGGGTAATTCGAAGCTTTATTGTGCCCTCCACAATTTCTACGTTTCACTGTATTTCTTACTTCTGTTAATTTGAGACACATTTTTACTCACACCAAAACTGAACTGTCTAAAAGGTTCTCTTTTTTTGTGAAATTCCAAAACAGTATGTGTCTTACTTTTAAGTGACATGACCTAATAGTAGTTTTACTATTTAGACATACTTCTAAAATGGAAAGCAATAAAAGCTTCCTGATCTGCAGAACTCGCTCAGACTTATAAACATTTGGTTATCAATTTTGGCCCGTGGTTCCTCTAAAAACAAATTTTTTCAAAACCAACAGTACATTCGCATTTGGGTTAACATCGTTCCCTTTAGTCTGGTATCCGGCATAAACTTTTACAATTTTTTCATCATCTCCACTTCACGTTTTAGGCACATTTGCCCGTTACGGTCCCATCTTTTTCTCGTTGACGTTTTCTTTATTTCCTTATTTTGATAAATTCTTATTTTTAAATGTAATCTATGGTTTTATTGGTAGATGTACAATAAATTAACGTGAATTACTGATTTAAGCTCTGGCACATTCAAATTTTATTAAAAATAGAAGATAGTAAGAAATACGTGAAATAAATGTTTTATTAAAGCTGTAAAGTTAGACACTCCAAATTCAGTTTCAATTGTTTTTAGAGTGCAGCTTTTGGGAAGCGTAGTTAGAATCTGCATTCTCACACTTTTGTCTGTAGTAGTGTTGAACTTTTGTTTTAATTGATTAATAACGTCATTGTCATTATTTTTTATGGCATCAGAGTCAGAGGTACCTGGACTTAAATTTAGAACTTTTATCGGAATGCTTCAGTCTCTTTTTTGATCTTTTCATCTGGGTATTTTTTTTTCACTTAAACATTTTCTTTTTATTGGCGTTTCATCTATAGCAGCAAGAGTTTTGTTTAAGGCTTCAATTGCCTCTACTTTCTCTGGAGTAGAACATGTGTTTTGAACTTGTACTTCAGGAACATTCAAATCATACTGCGATTCTGAGCTGTCCGAATGCAATTCTTCTTGCTCAGTTGGAATTTCTGGTAGCTTTAAAACAGCTTTACGACAACCACAAAATATCTTGTCGCCTTCACGTAAATTGGCATTACGTTTTAAAACATTTTCATTCACAGGTCTCAAGCTTTTTTTGTAGTAATAATGACCAGCCTTTTTAAACGGATTACAACAATATACTGAAAAATGTTTTGTTTGACTGGGTTCACCCATATTGTTATCACAGGAGAACACTTCTTTCACATCCACTAAAAAAGTAATAACGTATAAAAATCATACTTTTATGCAAAACACTTTTTAAGTGACACTGCCAACAACTAACTGTTCACTCACTGAGATCTTAAAGGAAACTAAGCAAAAAGTGAGCTAGAGTGGGTATGAGTCACACTCCTGTAAGAACATGAATCAGACAAGTCTGTACAGGCTTTCTGTGCTGTGCCAGAACACCTGTAATTGGCAGATATTTTATTCACAATGATCTTAAATAAGTTATGGCTTGATTATTTGTTTGTAGGTTTAGTAAACCTCTATTATAATCCCTATTGTAAATTGGTTACCTTAGAGCAGATGTCCCCAAACGTTTTTGGCCCATAGACCACCTGCCTATTTTTTTCTGTTTTGGGTACACCCCTTGTCACCTTAATATTAAATTTTTACAAATTCATCAACTTTAAATGTGTTTTTGACAGCTGACACAGAGGTACTCACGTTGATAGGGTTTTTAGTTATTGTAGAGTGGCAAAAAAATTAAAGGAAAAATATGTTGAGTCTTATACATTTATTCATTCAAACGACACAAAATGAGAATCTTATAATATTCTTAGTAATTTATAAATACACAGAAAAAATCAACTTAATGGGAGGGATGAGCCTGATGCTTTAATAGTAAATTTTCAATATTGGGCTTTAATTTAGTCAGGTTTAACCTTAAATCTCCTCTGCCAGTGATTTCCAACCTGTTTCGTTTTTTTACAAGAAGATTGGCAACTGCGCTGAAACCCCTTTCTACGAGGTATGAGGTTGGAAAAGCTATCAAGAACTTTCTCGCGCTGGTCCATAGTGCAGGATAAGTCATAAGTATGTCTCTCTGAAGCCAGAATTGCTGATATCCTTTTTTCAACTGCACCTTAAGTTTTTCGTTAGTGCTTATTCCGATCACTTCTTCTTGTAATACGATATCCGTTTCTTCAATGTCACCGTATGGATTAATAATCCACTGTGGTATTTCCATACTCGAAACATCCTGAAACATAGTTTCAAAGTCTGTGACAAGGACATCTAAATGTTGAACATAGGCTGAAACATCATCATCCCGGCAGTTTGTTTGTGACAAATTGGGAAACTGGGCAAATTCACCCCGTCCAATGTTCTGCTTCATTAGTTTCAATCTGGCAAGAAAAGCTGAAATGATGGACTTTGTTTTTATCAAATTTATACCGTCACCTTGTAACTGCAAGTTAACCTCATTAAATTTAGCAAACAAATCTGTTAAATAAGCAATATCTGGTTTCCATTGGATAAGATTTTCTTTTAAATGGTTTCTTTGGCATCCAAAAACTCTGTAATAGTCTCAAATAGTGAAAAAAATCTTGCCAAACATAAGCCTTTTGACAGCCAGCGTACTTCAGTGTGAAGGAGTAATTGATGAAAGTTCTCGTCATTTTCTTCACACAACTGTGCAAATAACCTAGAATTCAACGCGTTGCACCGAATTTTGTTTACTGCGTTTATGACGAATTGAAGAGATTGATGCAATCTACCACTCAGATTTTTAACAACTAAATGCTGTCGATGAATGACGCAATGAATTACAATCACCCCGGGTACCATTTGTTTTAATTGATTTATAAAACCACGATAGCGCCCAAACATGGGCAGGTGCTCCATCTGCAGCCGCTGATATTATATTTGATAAAGGGATCGCTTTTTCCATGAAATAGTCTCTCAAAACATTAAATATTGATTCACCTTTAGTGTATGTCAAAGTTCTCGCGAAGAGCAGTTCTTCATGGGTTTCTTGATCCATAATAAAACGAACATATGCCAATAATAGTGCTTCATTACCAGGTAAAGTTGTCTCGTCCAATTGTATGGAGAAATGGGTCGTTTGCAGATAATTACACAAGAAGCTTTCAATATTATCACTCATTTCATCAATACGTCTTTGAACTGTGTTGTTGCTCAAAGGAATTCTTTTGAGTATATCATATGCAGGTTTGTGTACAACGGTTTTTAAAACCTCTTCAATGGCTGGCAAAATTAGCTGTTCCCCGATAGTATGCGGCTTTCCTGATTTTGCTATAAGTAGCGAGATATTGTAAGACGCCCGCAAACCATCATCGTCTCTTTGTGAAATCGAAGTAAACATACTGTCCACCGTGGGTCTTTTCTGAAGTTTTTCTTTTAATGTTTGAAAGTATTTCAAATCTTTACATGTTTTATCAGGGTGACACCTTCTCAGATGATCCTGCAGCTTGGATGGTTTCATAGCATCATTACTTAAAACTTTGTTGCATAAAAGGCACATGGGCAGGTGTTTGTCCGACAATGATTCAATGAAGCCAAACTTCAAATAATCAACACTGTACTGCCTACATTTCTTCTTAGATTCGGCCATGTTTAGCAGCAGTTAGGCCTATCTGTGGACAAAAATTAAGGTATTTGGATATAGATAACACACAGCAATCAAACTTACGTAAGAGCGATTACTACTTTGACTTTACTTTTAAACTTTGAAGAAATAAAATAAAAAATGTATAAAACCCACGACTACATTACAATACATTTATTTATTATTATTTATTGAATACAATGTAATAAATAGACACGACGATCACATCAAATTAAAAAAAACACTTAACGCAACGGCTCCAAGACAAACACTATAATTTCGTAATTAGAAGATTGAGAGCAGAGCATTGATAGAAATGTAACAAATCTATTATTTTACACTTTTTAAAGATAAATCCATTAATTACATCGTCATAAAGTTGTGGTTTTTAAAATTCAATTGATTATTTTTAGAACCTGCCCTGACGTAATATAAAAACGAATAAATAAATCACATCAAAGTACAACAATGTATACGCAACAAACGTACAAACAAATATCATTAACCCTAGAATACTAACGCGTCGTCATTTTTACGTATGTGCCCAACATCGTGCGATGTGCTGTGTTTTGTGCGATGTTTGAACAATCAGATAATGATAACCTATTATTGTTAAATCCTACCTTTATACATTTTGAGACTACATGCATTATTTAAGTGTATTATATTATTTTAATTTGTAGCATCATACAGTGACAATAAAAAGAATCGTAATTTTTACGAGTGATTAGTATTTATGTAACTCCTAGGTAACGTTAGTATTCTAGTGTTAACCACTCGTTCACACACAAACTGCTTACAGGACCGTTTTACTAAAACGGCCTGTATCCTCAAGTCATGATCGGCCTCTCTACGCAATCAAAGGAAATTTTATATAGCATATAATTTACTTACCTACTTTTCTTCGGCACTCCCAAACAAGATGATATTGATTCACTTTAACTTGTATGTACCTAACTAAGTAGTTAACTAACTATATATATTTTTGCTTAACACGTATCTTCTCAAAATTCGGAACACAAATGAATAGCGTTTGGCTCTGCCTCTGACATTCGTATTTATAATAGCCATACCAAACAGGCAGTGACAGCAAGTCCTTGAAAACCTGTCTGGATAAGTCTACTGCGCAAGTATACGCGCAACACGAGTTACAAGTGCTGCGACCACACAGCCAGGGGGTACAAACTTCGCTCATTGTCGGTTCACAAAATGTTTTAGTTCCGAGGTAGGTCGACAGCAGTAGATGGCACTGAAGTATATCGAAGAACGGCCAATGATAGGCTCTTTCAAATATTAACCCAACCTTACCCAACTGTTGAACGTTAACCAACGTTAACTGCCGTGCCGTCAACTTAACGTAATTTAACGTTTTACAACTAATTTAATATTTATATACATAGACTTGTAATTAATAAATACATAATTTATGAAAATATGTTTTTCCAAGCTAGATTGTGTTGTTAACGCTATTGTTTGCACTATTTACAATATTTTTTGTGTCAAAATAATCAAATTATTTTAATTGGTAAATTTTATATACACAATATTGCGTATTATTGTAGATGAACATTTATTGAACAATACCATGAAATAAATAATTTTTTAAATTCATATAAAATTAATTACAGAAACTTATAGGTTCGGATATAAAAGAAGAATTTATATTTAATTCAAGTAAATTACTAATAAACACCATTCATTCAATAAGGTTATTTAAGTAATAATTTATACACATTAATTTTAATTAATTAAGTATAATTAATTATAGTTCAGTTGCTCCACGTAATTTAATTTACTTGAATTTAATTTTTTCTATATAATTATTGTTTTATTTGTGTAAATGTTTCACAAATATAGGCCTAATAATGACCATTCACATATATGTATTTTATTATATTTATTTAAATATGTAATTGTATATGTAAATAAAAAATTTTTCAATAAATTGTATTTATCTTTTTGTTCTCCTTGTTTTCCTTTTCATATTTAGTTTTTAAATTATTTTTTTTATTAATTTTTTATAAGTCAATTATTATGCTTCTCTATTTCAATTTTAAATTTGGCGCCATTGAAAAATTAGTTCCCTCGTATGTCGACAGCTGCAGAGGGCACTCAAAGCAGGATAAAAAAGTGAACACATTGAGCTTATGGAAGTTTGTACCCCCTGCACATAGCGAATAACCTACTTACACATTTTTGTGAAATAAATTTAATATACAATTAAGTAATATAAATATATCATAGCCTATATGTCTATCATAAGAAAGTATTATCTAATTAAGTACATAGGTGCTATTGTTAGGTGGATTATTACATTTACGGAAAGCCAAGACTTTGGTGACGACCTGCCTAAATGGGATCCACTCTCGTGGAACCCCATTTACATCTCATGCACCCCCATTATTTTCCCCACTGTCATGGACCCCTTGATTGTCGGAATCGACCCCTGGGGGTCGATATAGACCACTTTGGGAATCACTGCCTTAGAGCCTATGTAAATTTTTTACCTTTAAAAAAAATTTAAGATTGACTGCAATCTAGCCCTTACCTTAAAACATTGTCAAATACGTTTTTTGGCATAACTCCTGATCCCATTGAGATCCCCCTTTAAAAGTTTCTGGATCTATAGCTTATAATATTACAAGAAACATATATTTTTTCAAATTTTTTAAAAAACTTTTCAAAAATGTATGTAAATGTTTTTTGGATTAAAAAAAATCACCTAACATAGTCAAGTAGCATATCAAATTAAACCGTGTAAGATTCTCTTTAAAACGAGGGTTCAAGCAAGTCTCTAGGCCATATAGAACTTTTTATTCAAGAATTAAAAAGTTTGTGGAAGCCGAAAAACGGTATTTTAAAAAAATTTTTAAATTAATTACATCAAAACCCAAACAGATAAAAAAAATTTAAAAATATGTTCTCATTTCTATCATACGGGAGAATGATTCCTGAAAGTTTCATTGAAATCTGAAATGGTGAGGTTGAGTGACAGGTTGATTTGGCATGGAATGACCCTACTGCTGATATTTTTTCTGACATTGTTCTATATTTGATACAGATTTTTCGACTGTAGACATTCTTACCTCTTGACCATTCAGATCACTGCGTAATTCACCCAAGTCACCACGTAGAGACCCAACTCTGCGGTAGTATGTTCTTGCAACTGTTTTTGCATAGCTTCAAAAAGAGCTACCGTTTTCTTCCTGCTTACGTTCTTCTTTCTGACGATCTTCCGACTCAAGCAACAGTGCTTTCTGCCGTTGTTCAGCCTCTTCTCTTTCCTGCCTTCGTTTTTCATCCTGTCGTTTTTCTGCTTCTTCCACCTCCTGTCTGTGTTTCTCATCCTGATGTTTCTCTGGTTGTTCTAAGTTTTGTTGTTTCTGTGTCTGCTGCAGCAGCGCTTAGAAAGCTTCCATCGTCTGACTGGCATCCATGTTTACCGATTCATTACAAATTACACTAGTCTTGTACAAGTGTCCACTGTTAACAGTTCGGTCGCACTTCTGACCCACTGTTATAACAGTCTCACTGATTGCCGTATGGTACAGTGGAAAACAAAATACAAGACACCAATCAAGTTACTAATCACCAGCTTTAATTAATGAAATATAGTTTATAATCAATTTGTACAATAATCCAAGCAAAATTTGCCCACATGCAATAATAATGTCAACTAATAGAATCCCGCACAATTATAACACTAACACCTTGCCACAATACTTCAAACCTCACTTGAATAAATCGCCACTTAAACTGAAACTAAGCGGCAGCTGTCGTTGTTTAAATAGTTAGCACAATTGTTCCAGAATAATCCATAATACGCGTCAACACTACTAGAAAACACTAGAGCGTAATTGCTTGCGGCCGGTGGAGTGACACAGTGCGTGTCCAGTGAAGTCAAGAACAGTCTCGCATGTCACGTAATTGTCTTTCTTTTCAAAATAGCAGTACCATACGCACACAAACATTACAGCTGGGATAGCCGAGAAACATGTAGAACGTTCTGTGCTGGTGTAACAATACTTTCCTTTATAGGATGGCTCTCAGCACAATCGCATTTTTTTCTTGTCCTGAAGACTTGCTCAGATTAGTGAAAAGTTTCATTTATTTTCTGTGAGTTTCTATAATAGTATGCTAATGAAACTTCTTTAACAAAAGAGAAGCCCCAGGAATCTTCACAGTGTTTTTTTTTTAGTTTTTGGAGTTGGCTAACATTTCACTGAGTCTTATCAATGTTCATCAATATCTGCCATATTAGTATACCTACTACAATGACTAAGTGGCTTTGTCAAGTTCACATTCAGTTGTGTATCATGAATTTTGGTCACAACTTTTGTCAGAAGTTTTGTAAATGTTATGTAAGAATGCCCAGTAACAATAGTATTTGCAAGTATACCAGGAAGGTCTTCTATGACAGCCTCATATCCATTAATTTTTCTAAAGTACCTGGCACATTAGAGAGTGAAAGTCCCAATGAACAATTTAATATGATTGTAGATGGAAAATCTTTGTTATTAGATTGTAAATTCTTTATATATAGAACACCATTTGTTGCCATCCACAAGTACAGAGACCTCTTGGTAAGTGCTTTCAAGCAGTTTACTTGTCAACTTGTGGATTGAAAGCCACAAGGTGTATTTATGAGGTAAATCACTTTTTGGGAGTCACTAAATAGTGGATAGCAGTAAGTAGTGGCATTTTACATAAATAATGGAAAGTTAAGTTTAAACTGAAACCAGATAGTTTTTTTTATTTCCAGTAACTACAGTAATTGTACAAATTACTTTTTTGCCATTTTAGAGTGTAAGCACTGCTTGTTTGGAAACTACTGCATATACACATTGCACAGATACTAATTTCTGTACTGCAGTTCTAAAGATGGATTTGTTTCAATCCACTTCACAGTTTCAAAATAGTCGTTCCATTCAAATTTGTTTTATATAATTTTTCAATTACAGTGATATTTGAAGATCTCTGATTCCTTCGTTCCTTTCCATATATCTCTGGTTACGTCCTTTAACTTTTCTTAAAAACTTCATACATTTAGCTTGAGCTCTTTCCTCTTGTGTTTTTGTTGTAACCTAGGTTTCACTGCCATACATTCGCATAGGTACTGAATAGTATTGCACATTAGCGTTTTATAAAATTTCAGCATAGTATCTTTCACTGTTTTAATTTTCAGATATCGTCCGGCTGTACCCAATATTTTATTTGAAATTTCTAGGTAATATTGCATCATAAATACTTCATATGACTTATCTGCTCTAATTTTTTGTTGTCTAAGACAATCTTGTTCCTTACGAGATACCTAGTTTCATCATTCCCTCCTTGAGTTGTTTGGTGTATCCGTTCAGACTGGAAAGTCTTAAAATATAGTTAAGATTTTAATCTGGACCGATCCATCCGAACCATATGTCTAAGGAATCTCAGTCTTTTCCTTCGGAAAGCCGTTTCCAGATCTTCCAGATCCCTGTACAAGTATTCTTTCTGTCTTTCTGGGTACGCCTGTACCCAGAGGCGTAGCTAGGGGTGGCAAGGGGGCAGCCGCCCCGGGCGGCATAGCCAGGAGGGCGGCAAAGTGAGCACAGATTTGAAAAAAATCGTTTCCAGATTGTAAAACTACAAACAACTTGTTTCTTTGATATGACTATTACTTTCATAAAAGAAGCATAACCAGCCAACTTGACTGTTGTCATAAACCTTGCATGATAAACAGTATTAGTATATTTATGCTCAAGCATCGTAATTACGGTTCATTATGATTTGTAGTGACTTTGTAATGAGTTGTTATTCTGGAAAGGAGAACTGATAATCATACAGTAGGTTTGTATAGATAATTTTAACTGATATTCATATGCAGACGAATATATTATTTACAAACGTATAAAAAAAACGTTACGTGAGCTACGTATGTGCAATTCTTCCCAGTTCAACGCAGCGAACGTATTGATGAGTATATTGAATGTGCAGTTTGTTTTTGGTATGTGCGTCTTGTGGGTATATCTATAATACTTCACGTGTATTTCATCATAATAATAATATTATTGAAAATCGATTTCTTTTTTTTAATTGTATTTGAAGCTGATATGAAACGAGCAAAACTCGGTGGCGCCCAGATTCGAAAGAGGAGGGAAGAAAGATTAAGAACTACAACAAGTTGCAAAGAGTTTATGAAATCTTTTATAAAGATTTTCAAGGAAAATCGAACCCTGAGTGTCGAAATATTACAATTAACAAGGAATCAACTTGCGATATTAAAATGGATGTTGTTAGTGAAGAGGCCATTGATAAATACAGTAAAGTTAACAACATGTATATTTCCAACTGTGATAGTGTCAAAGTACAGTTACAAGATTCAGTTGGTTCTAGTACCATGGATGATGTTGCATCGTGCAGTCTTGAAAATACAGGCGATTACTAGGAACAATATAAACCGTGTTCCCGGTGCTGGTCTACAAGATATGGGAGCTCATGTAAATGTTCAGTCAGTGACATTTTTGGGACAGTAGAACACTTTTATTCACCTTCTTTTCCTGTTCCACTTACAGACGCAGTGTTCTTAAAGATTTTGTAAATATTACTCTAAAAGGACATTGTGATACCAGATGGGGTTCAAAAGCAGATGCGGTGAAAGCAATATCCACTCAGCTGGATGAAGTGATCGCTGCACTGGAGAAACTGATGGATACACCGACTGAAACAATTGATACGAGGGAAGATGCAGCATTAATAATTAATGCTATAGATAACTTTAATTTTGTGACCTTGCTCTTTTTCTGGACTGATATTCTTTCTTCTATGGACAAAATCAAGAAAATCTTGCAGACCAAAGGAATAAGGTTTATTCAAGCATTGACATTTCTGGAGAAGCTAACGGACAAATTAAACGTTTGGAGGAGTTAGCTGAGTGACAATGTCATTTCCAAGGCACAGCAGGTATGTAATGAATGGTGTGTCAGTATCGCTAAAAGGATAAGAAGGAAGCGCACGATGCAAGGGATTATGCAGACGATTCTGTATTAACCGTTCGGCAAGAAATGCGACATTCTCTAATAGACGTTTTTGACAAACTGTCAGTTTAAATTTCAAGCCGTTTTTCTAACATGAAAGAGTTAGAAAAACGCTCTGGGTTCCTCTGTAATTTTAGGCGTTCATGAGTGATGAGGACATTTGCATTGATGAATGATGGGGAAAATACCTAACATTTTAAGGAACAGCTTCCCAATTCAATATTAAGTGCACAGTGCTTGCAAAACTGTATCCACACGACCTAAACAGTGAAGAATTGTTCAGTGACTTGAAAGACGTCATACTTTTATTAAAAAGAGCAAACGTTAATGGAGAATAAATGGACTTTACAGCTCAGGGACTGCTACAATACATTTCTTCAATGTCTGTGTCTTCGTGTGGAAGATCGTTTAGTAAACCTAAATTGATTAAATCGTACCTACGATCAAAAATATCTCAAGACAGGGTATCAAATCTAGCGATACTTTCAATTGAAAACGACATTGCTGCGTATTTAGATTATAATCATTTAATAACCGACTTTGCAGCAATTAAGACCAGGAAAGTTACATTTTAAAATGCCACGTTTTAAATATATATTAAATATTAAAAATAAATGTTAAGTGTTTATTAATAGAAGATGGAAACAATAACCTGGAATGGTAAGTGATTTGTTTTGTTACTTTTAATGTAGTATTTGTTTAAGTTTATGTTGATTTAGGATATTGTTTTGACGATGCACTTTAGAGATAAAAGGAATTCGGATGTTTATTAGAACATTTTAATCTTATAAATTTTTTGTATTACTATATTTTTTATAGCCTACATTTGTTACTAATACATGTATACAAACTGAATACCGGTAATATTATAATATGTAATTTCTTAATTTTGACTTAACAGATGTTCTTAAGACGTTTACCGGATGTGTTTCCATAAAAAAATGTACACATTTCCATTTATTGAGTACTTTGTTAACTGGATGGGCCTTCATTTTTGCTCTTTTGTCCCCTTTTAATTGTGAAGGCGAGGCGGCCGACGATGTCCTTGCTCCGGGCGCCAAAAACCCTAGCTACGCCACTGCCTGTACCCATCTTCGTGGGACCATAAATTTTCCGAAGAATTCTTCGTTCAATTTTAAGAAGAGATTACAAATTTTGAAAGCACATTGTTCCCACTCCAGGAACACTCCTTTAAGTGTTCACAACCTACATTGTGACATGATCACCGACCTTATCACAATGCTATTATGGCGGACTTTCGCACTTCTGGAAAGGGTTTTCTTTCCGTATAGTTCCCGGGTTAGAGTAAAAGGCCTTTGCTTTGTAAAGTCATAGTTTTGTTTAAATATATTTAATGCTTATTTGTAGTGGCTGATGTAGGTTTTGTTGAAATTCACATTCTGCCTTTCCGATCAGTCAATTTTCCAACGAAAAAAATTAAGTTTATTATGGTGTTATCAATTACAATGTTTGTATATTTTTTAGAATCTAGTGTGACAAAATGTTTTAATTTTTAAGCATAAACACTGTTTTCAGACTGTATTAAAAATAATTTGATACTGTATCTTTTTAATTTGATACTCCATATGCATTTTTTGCAAAATTTTGATACCTACACATTTTGGGACTCGTGCCCAATAATTTTAAAATTTCCAAAACTAAATACTGTGTTCCGATCAAGGTATAAATTATCTTTAATTTTATAACTCAAAGGGATTTTTGCGATATTTTCAATGTTTTTACCCCTCACACCCCATTTTTAGGGGTGCTAAATCTGAAAAACTATAGGGCTCTGTATGAAAGGTCTGGACACGCATGTCGAGTTTTACAAAAATTGTTGGTACATTCAAAAGTGTATCTATACACCCAAAGAAAGAGTAGACAGACAGACAGATAGATATATACGCAGACAGCCAGGCAGACAGACAAACGACAAATGCTCGAGTTAAAACTGAAAAGTCGCTTCACTCATTTAACAAAGGAGAATAAATGTCAAATGCAAATCGTTTCCGTAGAAGATAATATATTCCTTAAATACAATAAATACGTTCGGAATACTACAAAGATATCATCATGTTTATAAAATTAAATCTTATTCCAAATAATTATATATTAATACACACATAGGCCCTAATACTTTATATGTTATGAAAGCTATAACATTGTTGTGGAAGGTATTACTAATGATGTAAGTAATACTTCTCGTAATAACATTTTCAGTAAAAACAACTAACAGTCTTAATATTGTAAAAACACACACACCATCACCACCGTCATGGCACAGGGAACGTTTTGCTTAAATTACGTTACATATTTTATTTTGTTAATGAAATAATATAACTCATGTTTAAATTCTAATACTAATAAAGTATTATGATTGTAAAAGTATAGGTTTTTAATAACAAAAATCATAAACAAAGGATAGAAAGCATAAGAGTACAGACATATCAAGGCTCCACGACACCTTAAGGCGTATCTGTGTTCTTAATGTTGCAAGAAAAGCTTAACTTTCTCCACTCAATACAGCTTAAAAATTGGCTGATATAATAGATAATTTTTATTTATTTTTGAAGTAAAAAAGAACTGTGTTCATGGTCATGTAAAACACTTGTTCGCCTATTAGAGTATACGCTAATGTATAAAACGTAACATCTAAAAGTATAGTTTAATATAATTATGTTATATACTTTTACTCACTTACGTATATTTAGAAAATACAACGAATTCTTTTTATTACACACAATTTTACGCACCTTTGAATTGTGAAAAGCAAAATGTAAGTGTGTCTGTAAATCTATCATTTCTCTTAGTATTGTAACGTTATATATAATTAACCCAATACCAACATAAAACAAATTAATTATAAACAATTCAAAGCAAAATAAACAACAAAATGGGAACATTAAAGAAGAACCTAGAACGAATAGTGACTAATTTAGGGGAATAAAAGAAATTATTATTAACAAATAATGTTTACAGAAGAATTGAAGACACACGACTGAAGACAAGACAACGTTGACCCAAATATCCAATAGATCAGACAGTGAGAAGAAGACAGCAACACCCATAACAAGAGATTTATTAAGGATGACAATAGAATCAGTTCGACTAGGAAAAATATAATGGATTCAACTACAAGAAGAAATAAACAATGACAAGAATAAAATAAATCATGAGAATATAAATTATTGATGATGATGGAGAAAACAGAAGTGATTTAAAAGCTGAATTAAAACCCTATGCTATAACATGACACTGACATCAAACTATTAATAAACTAACTGCAATGACTTGACAATATAACCAGAACTCAAAGGTAAAACAATGAGGGTAGGAAAAATAAAGGGGAGAGTGAATATAAGAATTGTAAATGTATAAATTAAGAATGTATAAAGATAACAACTAAATGATGTCCAAAAGACTAATTCAATATGTAAGGTAGATATAAAATTATAAGAGAAAGCTATTATACACAATAACGTTGAGATAGTTACAAAAAAGAAACATCTAACTAAAAATATTAAAAACTAGCAATAATACGAGTGAAGAATTCAGTACAATATGTAAAAACAAAATCTAAGGTCCAACCATTGTTAGGAATTCAGGTGGCGACACATAACCTAAACTAACCAGAAAGTTTTAATTAGAATTGCCCGAAACAATAACAGGAATGTTCATAGACTAGAGTATATTATAATATAAGCAAACTAGAGACTATAAGGAGCACTCCATTAACAAAAATAATTATATAGAAGGACTTGTGTACATTAGAAGTGTAAAGTAACATGCTCAGAGGTACAGCATAGTGTTGGCACATTGAACAATATAATGTAATACACTTCTAGATAGGCCTTTGTAAAAGAGTTAAATTATTTATTTGCAAATGATGTTAGCCTACGAGCATGTGAGAAATAAGATCACAAACTATCTTGATCAAATATGATATTAATAATTTATATAATAGTTTATTGTACTTATTCCAGTGTACCGACTCTTGATTTTACCTCAGGGCGCCAGTAATAATAAACACAAATTAAAGTATGTTAATCAACTTTTAATGAACAATTTGCATTTATACATTACAAAAATTTCTTTATATGACTTGAATTGTTTATCTTACAAATTGAATATTATTAATTAGCAATGAGTCCTTTATGACAGATTGAGTCACTATATTGAATACAACAGATACATATATCAACAACATGGAATTAAATGT
Organism: Magicicada septendecula; assembly: GCA_034769895.1. Lineage (NCBI taxonomy): Eukaryota > Metazoa > Arthropoda > Insecta > Hemiptera > Cicadidae > Magicicada > Magicicada septendecula. The sequence continues at coordinate 273,568,980 of CM068368.1, forward strand.
TCATTATTTGTTACTTGCGTAAGATTCCTTCCAAAGTGCGTGGTCCTGAAGATGTTGTAGGTCGGTGAGTTGTCAGTAGCCGTCGTCGTGTGTTAATCCTGGTTAAAACTGCACAATTCACTTTACCACAGGTGCACTACACTTGACATATGGATTATATCGATAACTATGTCGTATAATTACACTCTGGACACAAATATTACTGAATTAACCTTGAGTGCATTTAACTCAGTTCACGTCGCGTTTGGCTCGACTAATTCACACCGTCGTAACTTTACTTCGAACTACTTCGCCTTCTTCCGCGATTTACCACTACGTATTGAATTAATAGAACTTCATATGTATTATTACTTCTTATTGTTTATTATAACTCCGATCATCCACTCTTTGACTTATTACGATTTATTGAAACTTTATTTATAACTTTAGTATTAGTAATTAGTGCGTTTCCGTACTTTGTTACTTCTGCGAACTTACTTATTCTTTACCGTACTTATTAAAATATATATAATTGACGCAAAACAACGTACGCGAGTCTCTTCGTATAATTCCGCCGATATAAAGAAGACTGCCTCTATTTCTCTCTAAGTTCATAATATATACTTGCCTCGAGTCTCCCTTACCTACGATCTACAGCAAAACGTTCCTATAGGTTTAAACTACCGCTAAATACAAATTCGCCCAATCTGCTTAACTAAAACCTCCCGCGCAACATATGACGCTTTTTCTGATTCGCCCAACGTTTTTCCGTGTCCACGTGCTTAAAAAACTAGCGTCTATCGTCATCTCTGTCACACAACGCTCTCTCTCGTCTAACGGTAACTATTGTTATATGCACTTAAGTTTACAACGTTTGGCAAACACCCTTACTTTCTGAGCAAATAATAAATTTTATGACAGTGGTGTCCCAAAACGTGACTTAACGTAAAAGTACATTCGTTATTTTCGTCAGCCCCAGCGCCGGCGTTATTAACTTACTGCTTTACTCTACAGACTTTTTACAAGTTAATTTTCTTTCAACTATTGGCGCCTACGGTTCTGGCGTCTCAATACCTCCCCGCTTTCTAAAACACACCCTTCTTTTTGCTTTCAGCATAGTTTATTTAGTAAAATTATCAATTGATCAAATTTTCCGTTATAATAAATAACACAGAAAATGATAATAAAAGAAAAGGGACTAATGTCAGTATGACAACTTAAATGTAATACCACTAATGTAAGGCAACTCAGAAATTATTGCCATGAATTTAATACTAATGACGTAAATTAAATATAACTTACATGTGAACCCAGATGCATGAAGCAGTAGGTATTTACCAACAAATGTCAGAATACCAGAGCAGACCAAAACACTGCCAAACCTTATCATTACTATAATAAACATTATGCAAACTATATGTAATTAAAAGACGAAGATGTAGTGTAGAATAAGAAAAAAATTGTAACACTCAAGGACACTGAAAGATAGACTGATGGAAGTTGTAAATAAATTAAAATAAAAGAATACTAGCTAATACTGAGGTAATCAGAAGTTGTGATGATTAGTTCAGTATAGATAGGTCAGAGCAAATATGGTTTAGAAACCAATACTAACATAAAATGAATAAAAACAATTAGCAATGTCATAGACCAGGTGTCTAACCAAAAGAAATAAAATTATTATGAATAATAATTAGTTAATTATATAAAACACTACTGTGCAAAAATTATAAGATGTCACAGAGAACAAACGTCAACAATAATAATGCATTAGATGTAAGAAATATTATTATAAGAAAAGGATAAAAACATTGTAAAAAATATTGATGTAGGCCTAAACTACCATAGACGATTTTTAACAAATTACCACCTTAAACTTTACTGAGAAGGGGTAATAATTGACAAGTAAGTAGTAATGATAAAATTTTATTAAAATTGAAGAGAATAAATAAGATAAAATGGGAAATAAGATATGTAAATAGATAGTAAAAAATAGTAATAAGTTTATTTTGTTAATCATTATCAAAGTTATATGGTGTGGGTAACCGAAATACTCGTATTAAAAAGACGGAAGCAATGGGAGTAACGAAAAGTTGATTAGAGTACTTATAAGTGAACAATTTGAATTATAAGGAATTAATTATTTACAATTCCTTGGGGTTACATAAGTGAACCGAGTTTTGATAATCTCAAACTCAGCGAGATGACGCCACGAACGCGTCTATTTTGCCGAATAATACCGAATGTACACGGAAATTGCAAAAACTGACCAATCAGGGGTCATTATTGAGCATTAGGAACCAGATTTTGACACAGGTGAGTACACAGTTCATCTCGAGACATCGACGAGGGATCCACGCAGGTCACCGAAGACAGCAATGCAGAATTGATAGCCGACAGCTGATCAAAATCGTCTTAAGCTCGAATAGCGAAATTAAGGTTACGTCGAATTAAAACAAAGTTTAAGTATTTTTATATCAGTGTTCTAATCCGGAGTACGTGCGCATAGGCAGTGAAATAATTAATAATTATGAAATATTATTTAATTAAATAAAGAATTTTAATGGTGACACTACCAGAAACGACATCGAACGCAAGTACCTATAAGTGACAATTACTAAATATTCAGAATAGTAATACATTTTCAATGACGATATTAGCGACACTGATTAACCATATTATATCAATTTAAATCCAACAAACTTGGAACAATATTTAAATTAATAATTCAAATAATTATTATTGAAGAAATTAAGAAACAAAGACAAATGACTTTATGTATTTAATTGATTAAAATATTTTATTAAATGCTAGTAATTGTAAGAGAAGACATTTGGTCATATGGACAATTAATAGGTTTTAAGTGTAACAAGAGCTATTAAGCGAATTCAAAAAAAGAAAAAAGTGAATTAAGTTTAACCAAACCTTATTTTCAGAATTAACTTGATGAACATACCGAGATAGGATGTATCAAATAATTCATGATAAATGATAAAACTTTGATTTATCATATACTGATTATTATGTATCGTGTTTAACTCTAAGATTGTTCCCAAATATTTAATAATATTCAACCGTATTAGCGAGGAATATCCAAATATCTGTATTTTTTGTGTTATCCAATTTGATGAAGCAGATATTGAATCTTTTCACTAAAATGAATTTCTAACCGTATTGTACGGATATTTCAATGTTGTTAAAGAGGTATTAATAATTTAAAGTTGATGGATTAATGTTCCCATGAACTTAGCTTTAACCTCAAAGATCGTCAAAAGTCACATGTTTGTTGTTTATGTTATTCGTTAAGAAATTTTAATAATGTTAGCACTCTCCCACTACTAAATAATGATAGTAGTACATTGCTTTATGTTTTTTGTATCTTGCAGTCTCAAAGAACCTACTTTATTTATAAAATAATTAAACCAAACATTAACGTCCTATGTGGCGAAGACTAAAAAGTCAGTATGGTAAAACCTGAGATAGTATAATTTTAAAGTGTCTACCAGTAAACTTGAACCAAAAGAATGATAAATAATATTATTGTAATTTAACCACAATTCAAAAATAAGTTCGGAGAATAAACATAATTTTTACCCCATTCAAGAGTTTTGACAAATTATTTCGTTAGACTAAGACGTTATAGCTTAGGTGGACAGCATCAATGGTTGGCAGCATTGGTGGCGGTAACAAGTGGGTTTAAATAATTTTAAACTTTCTGACCATCAATGCAAATCATCTTTGCTATTAGAACACCACTACAAGTAAGTACCGGTATAACCGATCACTTCTAATTTTAGTGAGGAGTCACATAAATAGTTTCGTCTTATCAACGAGAGAACGTCGAGAATCAACTACGAACTCATTGAACCCGAACATAAAATAAACTAATTGTTTTATTTAAACAATTACTAAACCAACGATCACAAGCTTCAAGATTTTTAAAATATTCAAAAGCATTAAAAATAATAAAACTTTAAACAGAGGCATAAGTGGTTCTTAACAGTGTTATGAAACATAGTGAAATCCGTCAATTAATTATCGTATCCTATCTGATTTACGATCTGCAAACAGCACACAATATGTGACTCAAACCAGATAGATTAATAAACTAAGTCAGAAGTAGTGGTTTGTCATGTCTGCCTTAACACGAATTTTGAGCAGATAATTGAATGCAAACGGGTGATGGATAGACAGAAGAAACATGGTAGGAGGGAACATTTAATAATATTCTGACTACAAAACTATACTGAGTGTCTGTACTCCGCGCACATACACTCAGGCGTTTACAAACGTGTGGTGAGTTCAGGATGCGCACGTAACTATCCTTAGTACGTGCTTCTACAAAAAAATAATTTTACTTTTATTCAGCATATACTTTGTGCTTTATTCATATATGTAGGATAACTGAATTTAATCTTCCAGAATCCTAACCCATTTGAGATTTGATGTTTGCTTCACATATTAACCTCCTTTACTTCACAGGCAAATTATAAAGATATACGACATAATAAGGTGTACAGAAAAGTACATCCTATGGTATTATGTAAGCAAAAGATTTCAAGCGCAGAAATATGACTAATTATAGTTATAATATTTTACAATAAAAGAATTTTATAGTTTATTTGTAATAAGTAACAAATACTCTTATTTCATATAATCATTTAATAAACACTACACGTCGATGACTATTGTAATGTGCCTTTGTTAGCCAATTTTGCAATATTTATTTAATTTATAATTCTTAAATATAATGTGTATAATGGGTGTATGTAACTGCTATGGTTATACTAACCTTTTAACGCCTTCGATGTCCTACGTCCTTGGGATCCCAATTTATAATATAAAATATACTCTAACAAATGTGTAATTAACTTTCTTTAAATAGGTATTTATATATAATACTACAAATGAGAACACACTTCCTTTGCTGCTCTGAATCATTAAATATTTATTCCTGCTTTTCTTATTATAATAAGTTCCACTTTTTTTTATTAATTAACAAATCATTTTCCCTTTTTTAAGGTTTCAGCTCCATCTAGCTCTCGGACGCATGAAAAAAAATTTTATATCTCAGGGTTTTAACAACATAAAAAATCGTCTTCAGTAATATTATAAATTCACCTAACAAGTATTATACTAATAACATACATGAATAAAAATTTGAACATGTAGTAAATAATTGTTGTTTGTGTATGATGGCTGTATCCGAGTTCTTGTGATTACACAAAAGAGATCAATTATATAATTTTACCACTTAATATTACCCATTACAAATATAACATTAATAAAACCATTAAAATAATTAATTATCTGACATTAGGAATACAATTGACAAAAGAAAATAAATTAAAAATTTAATTGTCTATGCTATATCTCATAGTACATTATTTTTCAACATGGCGCGCTGCTGTACCCCTACTTCACCGTTAGGAAAATGATAGACGCCATATTGCTTTTTAGCCGTATGCATAATATTGAATGTTTAATAAATTTATATGAGTCCTACACTTTTGTTGGTTCAAAATAAGTTTGTGTCACTCACTTTTGATATCATATATTATGTTTAGAAATGTAGTCACACTAAATGTGTTCGTTATTTAGTTATATTGAAGTGTTGTGTAAAATGTTAATACTTTGTCAATATGGTTATAACTTTGGAATGATCTCACCGAATTCAAGATATATGTAATATATCTTACAGTTATATCTATCCAGTTAGGATAGTAATTTCAATTTTTCTTCTCCAGGTGGGTTGAACACAACTTGTACGTTAGTTTACTGATAATTTCTATAACTTTACTCGGCTTTTTTACTACACTCTTCTTATTTAATCTTGATTGGATTGGCAACTATTTCAATTTGTTCCTTTTCATGGGACGCCAACATTAGACAAAGCTTTCTTCCTTGTAACAATCAATTTTAGATTCATCTATAAGATGCCTTGGTTCGTTGGTGTATTTTTCGGTCTCAGGACTGTTTTATCTGCCTCCAGTAAACACAAGTTTTTAATATAACCTTACTTTTCCTGATTCTTTTACCTCATCCCGTTTATGCTTTTATTTCACTTAATTTTATGTTGTCACTTGCACTAATGAAGTTGATTTTATTGTTATTTGTTCACTTCATATAAAATACATTATGCCATTCTCACCTTATGGTCATACTTGGTTCACAACACTTTATATTTTTAGCATTGTTTACACTGTGTCACTTGCACTGTTTCTTTATCATTATTTATCCTTTTTCTATTCGAATAAACACAATTTTAAAAATAATTATCTTGTTTTTACCATGACACTATCTATGAGCTAATTATAAATACAGTCTTAGGTTTAACACCTAGCTTGACTTTGAGGCTGGTTATACAAATGATTTTTCTTAACCCTAAATACATTTCTCACTTACATACTAAAACATTACTATTTACAATATTATCACAAGACATATAAAATCACTGCCCTAATCTGTTGAATAATTTTTGTGTCAAAGACACCGTCCAGTCTAGTCTTTTTTTATGTCTGTTTTGTCAAGTTATTTATTATTTTCGTTTGCAAGGCTAATTCCTATTTTTAATTTATTCATGCATCTGTAACACGTATTCTTTATTTATTATTCGTGGTTTATTGGTTTAGTTATTATAATTCTTCCTTTATATAATTATTTTTGGTTGCTCTCATTTGAACAATCATTCTCTATTGCACTCCTCATTCAGTTACATAGTATTTATCTACTTGAGTAGTTTCCCCATATTTTTGATAATTAAATTGAGTTTCCTGTTTTGTACCACCTCATGATGCTACACTATGAGTATAATATACCTAATATTTATTATTAAAATAATAATATGTAACACACCGCAACAGCACAATGAGCATTATACATTCTAAACGACACACATTGAGGTTTGACGTTCCCAATCACTCCGTCAGAACATAGTACATACGCGTTCACTGTATGCCAAATATTCTGGAGGTAACCCCACGTTCCCATTTCCTCCATGCCACTGACAAGTTTTCGTATTCGGTCCTCACATACAGATAGTGAGAAGCAATTTCTATCACGCCGCCTGTACGCATCCTGTCACTACGATATGTATCGACTGAGATTATGGTACGACTTCGTCTATAAATCACTTAAGGAAGGAAGGCACATATCTCGCCTTTCTTATCGTCTTGTATTTTCTCAGAGTCACATACTTTGTTATTTGATGTTTGTTACATTTTAAAGACACGAACTGACAATAAAAATTTTATTGTCAGTAAGCTTATCGCTAGGCTGCAGAGTCACAGCGAGACTAAGGTCCCACACCGAGTGTTTACCCCGGACTCCAAATAAATGAATCCGTTTTATGGTTTTAAACCTGGTTTTGTCAAAGTCTAAATAATCAAATAAGCTGTCCTGTATGTTTTGTATTAAAACTTTCACTTACATAAATACTGTACATACCATGTATCTATAAAGAGAGAATAAATAATTTAAAAAAGTATACGCACACAAATACACGCGTGCGCGTTTGTGTGTGTGGCTGAAGGGGGCTCCTTGACTGCTTCCAGCCGAGGGCCCCCAGTGTTGACAGCCCGCCCCTGGTGAAGGGAACGTAATTTCGGAATTTGTATCATGATTGTTGTTAGGTATGAACAGAGCAGTTAACAATTTTGCATATGAGCTGTCACTGTTTCGTCTAAGGATATCTGTTTCGACTGCTCATGGATATACTACAGACTGTTACCGGTTCTACTTATGTAGGTCTCTTGCAAGTTCCGGAATTAGCAGAAGCCGTGTAAGTACAGTCTGACGGCGTGGCGTTTGGAATTGCATGGGGTTAGGGTTCGAGCTTGGCTTGTGAAGTTTACTTCTTCTAGAACATCTTTCCTCCTGTGAGTATTAAGCTTATTGTACCTAGAAATTTGCTTTGAACGTGAAACCGCGCAAAAAGTATATAATTGTGATCATTAGTAGCGTGCAGTACCGTACGTATGGTTTGGATATTGTTAACCTTTAGGTGTAGTATGAAGTGTTATGTGCTGCAAACATTTGTTATTTTAACGTTTCCTGCTTGACTAGGCGACGTTTGATAAATTTCTAATATTGATAATAAATGTTGTTTTTAGTGAGTGGAACGGAATTGTGAAGAAGAAAAAGTATGCCATATTGTTGAGCATAATTATTAAATAGTTGTTGAAACCGTTACTATATAATAACTTTAACATTTTATACATTTCTACTAAAACACATGTTATAAAATTTAACAAAAAGGCGAAATGGGATTACTCTCAGTTGCAAAAATAAATAACGAAAGTTATTACCGATACAAGCAATAAAACGTTCAAAAGCAAAGTAGCCTACATTAATTGAATGGAAAGTAAAGTATAGCAAAACTTATTCACACAACTTTAAAAAACAGTGGTAGTACTGTATACGTTTAAATAAGTGTAAAACTTTTACGAATTTATGACTGGTTTTAAATATAAAAAGATGCAGCCGTGCAAACAAGATGAACTTACACCAGATATACAATATTGGATAGGACAATTGTGTACAAATATCTGATGTTTACTGATTACCAAAAAAGGAGGGTTATCAGAACTTTGAAAAGGAGTCTTATTTTAAGAGAAAATAAAAATTCTATAGTCTTGTAAGTTTAAAATTGGAAAACTTCTTTTACAAAAAGACAAGAATCTGCGTAGCAACCGAATGGAAACGTAATATTTACACTTAAAGGAAGGTTGGCTTTCTGAAGAGCAAAACTAACATTTTGTTATTTCCATACCAACTTCCTGGGAGATCTGAGTTAAAATGTTTGTTTTGCAATTTAGGACATAGATTTTAGGTCGAGTTGATGTAGCACTGTAACTGTAATAAACATGAAGCCTTCTAAAACATATTGAATGTAAATGCAATGTTAATCTTAAAATGTCAACTTAAACGAATCTGTAAAATCGGATGGGACAATTTTTTTTACATTTAATACGAACAATAAAATAAACACAGTACAATAGTATTAAAGTTATTATAATAAATGTGGTAAATGCCGGCAGTCCCTGAAAATTTATTTGATAGATATTGACTTTAATATTACTGTGACATGAGCTACATTGATGATCTCCCATTCAATGAAATTATAAAATAAAGTATGTGGAGTATAGCTCGCACGTGTTTATACAAGATGTGGCTGATTTGAAATTTTTGCAAGTATACTTTTGTTAAAAAACTAGATGTATTTTGATAATTTTGGTATTGCTTATAGATTTTATATTAAACAATGTACATTTTTATTAGTTAATATTCTTTGTGTTTTAATTAATACTAAAGCCTCACTTTAAGCTTACAAAGCTTTTTAGGCTTTACGATAGTCTAAAATATTTTGATACAAATTTAAACAAGTAAAAGTAATACTATAGTAGTGTATTTATTGTAAAATATTCTCAGTCCTCTAATTTGAGAAACGTAGAATTCCAGAACGTCTTGGTTGCACCAACCAGACATTAAATATCCTTATCCTACGAATTTAATTCTTTGCAAAGCCCTTGAAGTCGACGGATAGATATAACAAGGCCTGATTGAAGGGGGAGTAAGCGAGACGTATGGACAAACATAAAGTACGAAGTTGACTTAAAGCTTCATCCTACTGCTCTAAATAGGATACATAGGCACTTTTTATCTCATTAGTAGGATAATGTGGTATTCTCTGATTTAACACATTGAATCCACCGATAACAGTTGTAAACGTTTAGTGCATGTCCCTGTCCTGGGAGGAGGCACAAAGAAGCCAGAATTTGGCGATCACCTCCAAAAGTATTTTTACACTTCTACAATGTTGTGTTACATAAAAGTTCTGATAAAAGTTTCCGGTTTGACTGTCCCGTGTCACAAACAAATCCGTGCACCCGAAATCCCGTCGACTCTACGATTTTAATAGCAACATAAAGAAGTTCCTTATCCAGTGCTTTGTCGTAACCGTAATGTATTGGTTGTTTCCACTTGCCAACTAACATTTGTATGTAGTCCTCGAAGTATATCGAACACTGTCGTAGCAGATATCTGATTTGACTTTCATTTCATCAAAGCATAAAATCAGATTTTTCTCAAAGTCTGTAAATAAATTTTTGTGGGTTTTCAAAACAGTGAAACGTAACTCTAAGAGTCTTGGAACAACTAAAAACTAGGCAAGGCGACGACGTTTGATTGTAATTTTATTTGAGACTAGACATTTCAAAATAACACGCACAAAACTCAATACTTTGTTGGATATGCACCTTAAAGCAACCGATTTAGAAACGTCCTCTGACCAAATGAATTGTTGAATTTATTGTTGAATAAAAAAGATTAATTAATTTAAAAAATATATTTTAATATTGTTATTATTGTACTATTTTGTAATTTTTTATATTTTTTTATTATATTATATTGTGTTTATTTAATACAGCTTGCTGGATTTGCGTGTTCAGTTTTAATAATCTTTTTTTGTAAATGAAGAAATGTATTTGATTTGTTTTTGGGAAGCTGGAAACGGTCGTAGTTACTGTCTGCCCGCGACTGAATGATTGAAGCTGCTCTCCCCCTCTCCCCCACCACCCGGCCGTTTGTAAGCGAGGTAGGGTGAAACATAGGTTATGTACTAGCCGTTTGATTTACCCCCACTTAGCCTACCGTAGTGCTTCACCCACCTTACACAATGCTCGATCATCGAATCGTGGCCAGACAGTTTATTTACGTATGTGACGGAAGCCCCACGGTAATTTCGTCACTATATTGTGTTTTTAGCGACAGTGTCGACTTTTGAAGGATCGATGTTGTGTGTGTGGGATGTGATATGTTCGAATAATGCGTGTGATCTGAATTGTGTCTATTACTTTAATATGTTGTTTTTACGTGTTTTTGTGTGTTTGTATATTTACAATTGTCTAGTTTTGTGTGTACCTGTAGAATATCCATGTTATGTCGATGTTTTTGTATGCGTGGTTTGCTTCAACCATAGTGTCCCCGTGTACAAATATATTAACGTCTGTCCTATGTCGTTTACAGTCTGTCCCTGTGAGCAAATTATTACCGTCTGTCCTGTGTCGTTCAGAATGGTACGGGGTTTTATACTCCAAGGCATGACGACAGGTTGAAGATTGTCTAACAGGCCATCTCAAGCATATGCATTTTGGTCAGCGCGTCGGTTTTCACAAATCACTTTTTTCGTATTTTCACGTCATAATTAATCTTCATGTGCAAACTAATAGAATTATGAGATTCGTGAAATTTTTGTCTTTATACAGATATTAATTAATTGCTCGTCACGTATTAATTAACTGAGTAATTTATTAATTTCTTTATACTTTGGTTATACTTTTAACTTTCACTTTCAAATTGTATCTACACATGTGCCATTTTGCACGTCTTAAAAATAAATCATTTACTCTGCTGTATGTATTGTCAGTGTGAGAATTTCTATCAAATAAACATATTTCGCTATTTGCATTTTCTGCCTATCTGAACTAATCTTCACTACCTCACTACCACAAGTTAAATACACTGAACACAGAGACACGATTGTTCCTCCCTCGATTAGGTGATCACACACACACACACACACACACACACACACACACACACACACACACACACACTTCGCCACCCCTCAGTAACCAACTACCTCATTGTTAAAAAGCAGGTGTTCTAGCAAGTCAAGAATTGTCCACATCTTGTCTGTTCCAGTATGCATAATTTTAAAACTATGTACAACTGTTTATGTTTATTTTATACGTACGTATTAACTGCACACGTGTGTGTGTGTGTGTGTGTGTGTGTGTGTGCATTGTAATAGGTAGAATTTGCATATGAATTAGTAATTTAACTCTGAGCGTATGATAGCATATTGCAATGAAAATTGGTCTAATTAAAGGCTGCAGGTTTGGACATTGCATGATAGACAATAAGTTACGTGTTAGATTTGTTAGTTTTAAAGAAATTTTTGACAGATAAAAAACAATTAGTGGTGCAAAACTATGCATAGGCATATGATGAGGGCGAATGTGCGAGAATATGTAACTATGTTACGGAATAATTATAAAAACACATTAAATAAAATAACTTTCGTGAAAATAAAAATTGTGACATAAGACTTACACCAGAATACGCATGAATAAAGAACCTATCGAGTGATAATATTTGTTTGTAAATTAGAGAACTAAATATGCGTTTTTTTATAAGTTTTATAAGAAAGTTTTATGACCCTTAAGAAAAGTAATAACATCAAACAGGTTTCTTTTGCATGCTAAATTTTGGCCGTAGACAATATGTTACAAGAATTAAGTTATCTGAAGTTAAGCCGCAAATAAAGAGAATATAGCAGCTAATGAACGCCCGAGAAATTGGCTAAAATCTCAGTTGATTTTATACTTCGTATCAGTAAATTCAGTCTCTCTCTTAATCTGAAAACGTGTGGGTCGTACTGCTAGTTTAGACGCTTGGTCTACGAAAGCGTACGAACATAAGTGAGAAAGTTCGCGAGTTGATTATTTAATAGAGCTAATCCGGTAAAGTACAAGATTATCCGCGCAGGCCTTAAAAAAGACACTTGAAGTTTGCTGGATCATAGTGTATATTTATTACACAAAATTAGTTACAATTAAAAATTGATTAACTACGATTTGTAGAAGGACCCATCCCGAGAACGACCCTAAACGCCGGACAACAGGAGGAGATCGCAGCGGTAAGGTATCCAGAAGAAATAACCACCATTGTCTTCCGGTCTGTATCATCGTCATCTCATCGTTCACCGTTAAGGGAAGTGAATTGATTTTGTTATAAACTTTATTATAAACACTTATAAACTGGAAGACAAAATAACTCATATAAATAAAATATTTACGTGCTAGAATATTGAAGAAAATAATTATTTTAAAATTGTAAAAAAAGGTCAACAGATACCGTATAATTAGTTTACATTTTTATCACAAACAGTATTAAAGTAACATAGTGCAATTGCCAATATTATTAATAATTCGGAAGCATTCCAATATTCTATTCAACCTACTACTTACTCTATGCGACCCCTGTACATCGCTACACACACACACACACACACACACACACACACACACACACACACACACACACACACACACACACACACACACACACACACACACACACACACACAAATAATATACGATACATAATACATATATATATTATATATATATTGAAACAAAACACAGGATGAAGATCTATAATAAGAATATCAGAGCATGGATGACGGATATTAGCATGTTTTAGATTGATTTATGCAATTTTTGTCAATTAGCTATAAGTTGTATATTTAGTGATGGATAAGGTGTATATAGTGTTATGCCACATTCTTTTTAAATTTTTTCTGCATAATGTCATGTACTTTCTTTGTGAATATGTGCGCACGTTCGCGAGTGGTGAACCTTCGTGTTATATCTTCCGCGTTTGTTATCCGATCAGCATGATACTTGGACATTGAATTATTTATGAAAATAGCTACATTTCCTATATACTCTGTTGTTCTCAGATACTTTTTTAAATGTATTTTTTTAGTAATTAATTGAAAACTCATCTTTTGACTCTTATCACTTGAAGAGTAATAAAAATTCTAGATAAAATCTAAGCAGGCACTCGCAGATTTATACAAAGATTCGCCTGCAACGCGTGTTGTATCTTTTCTCCAATCTACCACGTAGACAGTCTATTGACCAATCAGAAGCCCCTCAATTCAGTCAGATCCGTCGGTTGTCAGGTGTACTTCGTGGCAGTTCATCGGAAGCCGTTGCCTAATGAACGTGTGCTCTTCGTCAAGAATTTTTCTTGTTCGAACCGGTTAATCTAGAGCAACTCTAAGTCTTGGGACTCTTTTCGAGTTTGTCGATTAGAACCAAGCGGGTGAACTACCAGTTATAAAATATTCAAGTGCTATTACGTGTTAGTGAAAGATTTTCCGCTTAGGGAGATTTATCTACCGTGATAAATCCTTATTAACGCGGAACACTTCAAGAATAGCCGGATGGTGTAAGCAATATACACCGCTTTTAAATAATATCAATCATTATCACTCTGAGTAACAAATATTAATAATATCCAATTGCGAGCGAGTAAACAAAGGATTCGGAAAGTGTTTATTCGTGTGTAAAATCTGCATCAGTGTTATCAGCTGTTCGGCGAACCCCAGCGGAGAGAGAGAGAGAGAGAGAGAGAGAGAGAGAGCGAGAGAGAGAGAGAGAGAGAGAGAGAGTGAGAGAGGAGACCGGAGATCATTGCAGAGAGGAGCGTAACAGCGACGGATCGAGTGACCTCACGCCGAATGTAAAGGAATTCTACGTTTCAAGTGAAACCTACCAAACTGAACTATATGAACACGTTGAAAACAAATAAGATACTATACATGATATTTTGTTTAATTTAAATATATCATATAAAAAATTATTTACTTGTGTATAAATAAATAATTTTTCTACACCTCCAATATAGACTTCTGCATAATTTAATACACATAACACACTTAATTATCCTATGCGAAAATATTTATTTGTATTGTCGCAATATATATATATATATATATATATATATATATATATACAGCCATATGCTGTATTGGGCATTGATTTGAATAAATATAAAATTTGTAGAATTATTATAAGTTAGGGTTAAATGGACAGGTCTGAGATTGTAAAAATATTTCATTGTTATATTAGGGGAGAAATTAACCTGTTTCGACAGGTAAAAAACACCTGCTCGATTGTATGCGTGTTACGCGTGTATCTTGTGTGTGTTAGTGATGCATGTATAGACAGGAATCTCAGCTACCCTTCCAAAGTAATTGCTAAAATAATTACTTTAATTATTTGTGTGAATTTCGGAGCTAACAGGTGCGGAATCTCGAGAGGGTATAAATTAAGGGTTCGACTGAAAACCCTTCTCTTCATTTCAAGACACAGTTGCAGTCGGACATGCTGTCCGTCGGCAGAACAGTTTTTATTTCATTACAAGTCTCATTGACGAACGAATAAAGACGTCAGTAATATTATGTTAACACTATTTCGGGAAGCGTAAAGTACCGGGACCGTTTAAGTCTACAAAGAGTATCTACGGAGAAGCTACAAGGGCGACGAGGGATGCTGGACGTTAGGAGATGTTTTTTGACGCCTAACCGACGATTGAGATCCACCTTACAGCAGATAGCAATTCTCTGAGACGGACCACACGCTGCTGGAGAACGACGTTGGACTCTGGACATACCCAGGATCACGCCAAGCCAGGAGTAACGGAAACCACTCTGGACAACGCTGGACCCCGTCAATAAGTCGTAAGATCGTCAAAACTCGAGGTGACAGCATAATGCATTTATAAAGGATTTTTTTTTTAAAGAGCTCATAAAGACTATATAAAAAGACGATAAATTAAAACAAAGAAAAATGTTTATAATTAGAAATAATATATTAGAATCTTAGATAAATGTTTAGTCGTAAGAATGAGCGATCGCATATAAAGAAATAAGAAAAAAAGAGTTTAAATTTGAGATAGTATATTTGTTTATCCAAGTAAACAATTGAAATGATTTGATATTTCCATTGTAGAAAAGAATAATTTAAATTTTGAATATAAAACAAATGCCAGTCTAAGAGAAATTAATATAATTTTAAATTAATTTTTTTCTAACATTGGTATAGACTGAGCAAGCTGAGGTCAGATCTGAGTTAAATAATTCAATTAAAATTACATTAAATTTTATTTTGTTTTAGTAAATCAAATTAAATAAATGTCTAAATTAAGATTGTTAACATGTCAAGATGTAAGAGTGTTTTAAATGTATGTAACACCTTATAGTTTAAGAGATAAACACTTAATAATGAGTGATATCTTGACCGAAGATTATTAACAATGTTTTATTATTTATAATGCTTGATAAAACAATAAATATGAATTTTTAAACACTCATAAATCTAATACTCTTTTTATAGTTACACCTGGAATTGTTATAATTACTTACAACCTGCATATATAATTGTGTTGTATATAATTTTGTCGCCCGTTAACTTGCGGCTCGACACGCTTACATTTAATAGTATGTATCGTTGTATAGAAATGTCACCCATGAACGTGGAGCACGAAACACCTACTATTAATAATTAATGTATGCTCTGTGATTACCAGTGTTTGATAGTTTAACTGTTATAACTAATATTATATTTTAATTATGTTTGTAAGTTAGTTATTTTTAAATTGTTGTGTATTATATTGTAATAACGCAACTGGCGCCCACCCAAAAAACAGGTGTAATTTTAACATGAGTAAATAAAAGTAAATAAATAAGAATAATTAAACAATAAATAAATAAAAGCTTGCATACGGCTCATGAATAATAATTTATAAATAAATATTTAAATATAATATTCAACATGGCAATATCGGGAAGTTTAAGAATGGAAGAAACACTTCAAGCTATGATGCAAGCCATATTTGGCGAAGTAGAGGACAAACAAACAGAAAAAGTAAAATAAAATAATAATAGAACACAAATAGATGAGTTAACAGAATTTTTTTCAAAACAAACAGAAAAATTAAGAGAAGAAAGAAAAGCAAAAGAGAAGTTAGTAGAAAGAATTGACGACTCTAATACGCACATAGCGGTAGTAGAATGTGAACAAACAATTGTAATTGAAAATAAGAGAGAACAGATGTTCGTAATTAATAATGATAATTCAAATACAATAATTAACATTAAAGAAGTGAGCAAAATAAAGATTAAGAATGCATACCTTACTGATCAAAATATCCAGATCACAAGTTACACACACAAGAGTAAGTCACATAAGATAAATACACAATTGAAACAAATCACACGCGACAAGGGTACGCACAGCAATTATCGATTGAACGATGTCATAATGATAATCACAATAATTATAAAAACTATAGAGATTATCATAAACGACTAACAAAAATACGTTCAACTGTTTATATAGGCCGCATACAAACGACAAAAGAATGCGTTCGACGAGAGGGGTGCAGCAGTGAGAATGAGAGAGGAGAATGTAGAAAGAGAGAGAGAGGTTATTTGTGGCTGTCAACTAGAGAAAAATTCTCGCCCTATAGACAGGTAGGTCACGCGGCGAATATGCACAATAACGAGGAAGGAATACGAGACGGAAATAACTGTACACGTCGGCTAATATACCACAACGGCGACTACACGTCGATGTACAATAGATTTCCTGTTGACGACGGACAAGGCAATTGTTATAATGAGGGGTGTAAAATCAAACGACACACCAAACTCAATGCTCTATTGAATGAAAATATTACTGTTAGTTATTAATAATAAGAAATAATATGTGTAAAAAGGTTATAAATTATATGTAAGAAAATATCATAATTGATAACAAAATGTTAAAGAATTAATAATTAAAAAGGAGTGTTATGCTAAATAAAAGGATATTATTTTAAAAGAAAGATAAGAATAAGGAATTAAATAATAAAGAAGGTGATGCTAAATAAAAATAAGAAATAGAAAGAATGTTAGTATTCAAAGTAAAGAATGGTAAGGAATATAATGTGTTAAAAGTATGTTAAGAATTCATTGTAAGGAATGTTATTATCGATGTTGTTATTAATAGGAAGAAAGGATTAGAGATGAGAAATAAATGTTATAATTATCAGAATGGCTGATCAAGCGAAATCGTCATACCTTAGTGGAAATGCAAGGACACAGAAGAAAGCGATAGTGAAAGTCAAGGGCAGAGATTACATAGAGCTCAAATACTACGATTAAAACATTGAGTGGAGCGAAGCACATAAAAGTCTGGATATAGACGTGTTTCTAAGGTAGTCATCTGTAGCCGATAATGCGACTCACTATGAAGCTAAAAAAAGATGTATTTCAGCACATGGTAAGAATGAAGAAAATTATGAGCGATCAGAAAGGTAATGTTAAAGAAATGTAATAAAGGATAATGAAAGTTAATGTATTATATAAGTGATGTATTGTATAAGTAATGTTCATGTTAAGAAAAGAGTTAAGAAACGAATGTAAGAATGTATGAGTAAGGAAATGTAAAATTACAGAGTGAAAGATTGCATAAATACGTGGAAATGCAGAGCATCCAGACAGAAAATAAGGGAAAGCTAATTACAGTGGATTTTTTTATTTTGGACCAATTCCAAGATCAAGTCGTGGAGTGAAACACATACTTGTTTGTATTGATGTATTTTCCAAAGCGTCCATCTGTATACAATTAGGCGATCCACAACTAAAGTTGTTGCAGAAATACAATCCTGCATATGGTAAAATGAAGAAGGTCAACGCACCTCTCAGCTGCTATAATAGAGAAGGTGAGAAGAGAACAATGACACTGAAACGTAAAAGGTCAACGCACCGACCAGCTGTTATAATGGGGGTGAAAAATATGCATTCCACCACCAGCGAGAGTTATACTGACCTACTCATTATTATGTGTTGTTTAACTGATGTAAACTAAAGTTAAGCGAATATAATATTATTTTTATTTGTCTAGAGCAAATAGACAAAAATTTAATAAATAAATATTTATTAATATTTTCTTTCAAGCAGAGGAATAATTGCAACGATACAGCCATATGCTGTATTGGGCATTGATTTGAATAAATATAAAATTTGTAGAATTATTATAAGTTAGGGGTAAATGGACAGGTCTGAGATTGTAAAAATATTTCATTGTTATATTATGGGAGAAATTAACCTGTTTCGACAGGCAAAGAACACCTGCTCGATTGTATGTGTGTTACGCGTGTATCTTGTGTGTGTTAGTGATGCATGTATAGACAGGAATCTCAGCTACCCTCCCCAAGTAATTGCTAAAATAATTACTTTAATTATTTGTGTGAAAACTAATTGGTGTATAAACAAACAAACAAAAGGCACCAAAGTGTGTGTAAATTTTATAGTTATCCCCAGTGAGAAAATGACGTTAATAAGACACACTACGCGAAGTCAGTGCGAAATAAACGTGCCAAAAATACGCAATTGCAATAAGACGCTCAACTTAATACAGTGAGTGCTTAATCAAATTAGCTATGATTTGTGCTATCTCGATTCCGTTCAAAACATTGCCATGTGCAAAAAATAGCAAATATATGAAAAGGTTCGGGAGTGGGGGCTAGCATGTGATCTGCAGGTCTCGACATGATAATTTCGGAGCTAACAGGTGCGGAATCTCGAGAGGGTATAAATTAAGGGTTCGACTGAAAACCCTTCTCTTCATTTCAAGACACAGTTGCAGTCGGACATGCTGTCCGTCGGCAGAACAGTTTTTATTTCATTACAAGTCTCATTGACGAACGAATAAAGACGTCAGTAATATTATGTTAACACTATTTCGGGAAGCGTAAAGTACCGGGACCGTTTAAGTCTACAAAGAGTATCTACGGAGAAGCTACAAGAGCGACGAGGGATGCTGGACGTTAGGAGATGTTTTTTGACGCCTAACCGACGATTGAGATCCACCTTACAGCAGATAGCAATTCTCTGAGACGGACCACACGCTGCTGGAGAACGACGTTCGACTCTGGACATACCCAGGATCACGCCAAGCCAGGAGTAACGGAAACCACTCTGGACAACGCTGGACCCCGTCAATAAGTCGTAAGATCATCAAAACTCGAGGTGACAGCATAATGCATTTATAAAGGATTTTTTTTTAAAGAGCTCATAAAGACTATATAAAAAGACGATAAATTAAAACAAAGAAAAATGTTTATAATTAGAAATAATATATTAGACTCTTAGATAAATGTTTAGTCGTAAGAATGAGCGATCGCATATGAAGAAATAAGAAAAAAAGAGTTTAAATTTGAGATAGTATATTTGTTTATCAAAGTAAACAATTGAAATGATTTGATATTTGCATTGTAGAAAAGAATAATTTAAATTTTGAATATAAAACAAATGCCAGTCTAAGAGAAATTAATATAATTTTAAATTAATTTTTTTCTAACATTGGTATAGACTGAGCAAGCTGAGGTCAGATCTGAGTTAAATAATTCAATTAAAATTACATTAAATTTTATTTTGTTTTAGTAAATCAAATTAAATAAATGTCTAAATTAAGATTGTTAACATGTCAAGATGTAAGAGTGTTTTAAATGTATGTAACACCTTATAGTTTAAGAGATAAACACTTTATAATGAGTGATATCTTGACCGAAGATTATTAACAATGTTTTATTATTTATAATGCTTGATAAAACAATAAATATGAATTTTTAAACACTCATAAATCTAATACTCTTTTTATAGTTACACCTGGAATTGTTATAATTACTTACAACCTGCATATATAATTGTGTTGTATATAATTTTGTCGCCCGTTAACTTGCGGCTCGACACGCTTACATTTAATAGTATGTATCGTTGTATAGAAATGTCACCCATGAACGTGGAGCACGAAACACCTACTATTAATAATTAATGTATGCTCTGTGATTACCAGTGTTTGATAGTTTAACTGTTATAACTAATATTATATTTTAATTATGTTTGTAAGTTAGTTATTTTTAAATTGTTGTGTATTATATTGTAATAACGCAACTGGCGCCCACCCAAAAAACAGGTGTAATTTTAACATGAGTAAATAAAAGTAAATAAATAAGAATAATTAAACAATAAATAAATAAAAGCTTGCATACGGCTCATGAATAATAATTTATAAATAAATATTTAAATATAATATTCAACATGGCAATATCGGGAAGTTTAAGAATGGAAGAAACACTTCAAGCTATGATGCAAGCCATATTTGGCGAAGTAGAGGACAAACAAACAGAAAAAGTAAAATAAAATAATAATAGAACACAAATAGATGAGTTAACAGAATTTTTTTCAAAACAAACAGAAAAATTAAGAGAAGAAAGAAAAGCAAAAGAGAAGTTAGTAGAAAGAATTGACGACTCTAATACGCACATAGCGGTAGTAGAATGTGAACAAACAATTGTAATTGAAAATAAGAGAGAACAGATGTTCGTAATTAATAATGATAATTCAAATACAATAATTAACATTAAAGAAGTGAGCAAAATAAAGATTAAGAATGCATACCTTACTGATCAAAATATCCAGATCACAAGTTACACACACAAGAGTAAGTCACATAAGATAAATACACAATTGAAACAAATCACACGCGACAAGGGTACGCACAGCAATTATCGATTGAACGATGTCATAATGATAATCATAATAATTATAAAAACTATAGAGATTATCATAAACGACTAACAAAAATACGTTCAACTGTTTATATAGGCCGCATACAAACGACAAAAGAATGCGTTCGACGAGAGGGGTGCAGCAGTGAGAATGAGAGAGGAGAATGTAGAAAGAGAGAGAGAGGTTATTTGTGGCTGTCAACTAGAGAAAAATTCTCGCCCTATAGACAGGTAGGTCACGCGGCGAATATGCACAATAACGAGGAAGGAATACGAGACGGAAATAACTGTACACGTCGGCTAATATACCACAACGGCGACTACACGTCGATGTACAATAGATTTCCTGTTGACGACGGACAAGGCAATTGTTATAATGAGGGGTGTAAAATCAAACGACACACCAAACTCAATGCTCTATTGAATGAAAATATTACTGTTAGTTATTAATAATAAGAAATAATATGTGTAAAAAGGTTATAAATTATATGTAAGAAAATATTATAATTGATAACAAAATGTTAAAGAATTAATAATTAAAAAGGAGTGTTATGCTAAATAAAAGGATATTATTTTAAAAGAAAGATAAGAATAAGGAATTAAATAATAAAGAAGGTGATGCTAAATAAAAATAAGAAATAGAAAGAATGTTAGTATTCAAAGTAAAGAATGGTAAGGAATATAATGTGTTAAAAGTATGTTAAGAATTCATTGTAAGGAATGTTATTATCGATGTTGTTATTAATAGGAAGAAAGGATTAGAGATGAGAAATAAATGTTATAATTATCAGAATGGCTGATCAAGCGAAATCGTCATACCTTAGTGGAAATGCAAGGACACAGAAGAAAGCGATAGTGAAAGTCAAGGGCAGAGATTACATAGAGCTCAAATACTACGATTAAAACATTGAGTGGAGCGAAGCACATAAAAGTCTGGATATAGACGTGTTTCTAAGGTAGTCATCTGTAGCCGATAATGCGACTCACTATGAAGCTAAAAAAAGATGTATTTCAGCACATGGTAAGAATGAAGAAAATTATGAGCGATCAGAAAGGTAATGTTAAAGAAATGTAATAAAGGATAATGAAAGTTAATGTATTATATAAGTGATGTATTGTATAAGTAATGTTCATGTTAAGAAAAGAGTTAAGAAACGAATGTAAGAATGTATGAGTAAGGAAATGTAAAATTACAGAGTGAAAGATTGCATAAATAAGTGGAAATGCAGAGCATCCAGACAGAAAATAAGGGAAAGCTAATTGCAGTGGATTTTTTTATTTTGGACCAATTCCAAGATCAAGTCGTGGAGTGAAACACATACTTGTTTGTATTGATGTATTTCCCAAAGCGTCCATCTGTATACAATTAGGCGATCCACAACTAAAGTTGTTGCAGAAATACAATCCTGCATATGGTAAAATGAAGAAGGTCAACGCACCTCTCAGCTGCTATAATAGAGAAGGTGAGAAGAGAACAATGACACTGAAACGTAAAAGGTCAACGCACCGACCAGCTGTTATAATGGTGGTGAAAAATATGCATTCCACCACCAGCGAGAGTTATACTGACCTACTCATTATTATGTGTTGTTTAACTGATGTAAACTAAAGTTAAGCGAGTATAATATTATTTTTATTTGTCTAGAGCAAATAGACAAAAATTTAATAAATAAATATTTATTAATATTTTCTTTCAAGCAGAGGAATAATTGCAACGATACAGCCATATGCTGTATTGGGCATTGATTTGAATAAATATAAAATTTGTAGAATTATTATAAGTTAGGGGTAAATGGACAGGTCTGAGATTGTAAAAATATTTCATTGTTATATTATGGGAGAAATTAACCTGTTTCGACAGGCAAAGAACACCTGCTCGATTGTATGTGTGTTACGCGTGTATCTTGTGTGTGTTAGTGATGCATGTATAGACAGGAATCTCAGCTACCCTCCCCAAGTAATTGCTAAAATAATTACTTTAATTATTTGTGTGAAAACTAATTGGTGTATAAACAAACAGACAAAAGGCACCAAAGTGTGTGTAAATTTTATAGTTATCCCCAGTGAGAAAATGACGTTAATAGGACACCCTACGCGAAGTCAGTGCGAAATAAACGTGCCAAAAATACGCAATTGCAATAAGACGCTCAACTTAATACAGTGAGTGCTTAATCAAATTAGCTATGATTTGTGCTATCTCGATTCCGTTCAAAACATTGCCATGTGCAAAAAATAGCAAATATATGAAAAGGTTCGGGAGTGGGGGCTAGCATGTGATCTGCAGGTCTCGACATGATAATTTCGGAGCTAACAGGTGCGGAATCTCGAGAGGGTATAAATTAAGGGTTCGACTGAAAACCCTTCTCTTCATTTCAAGACACAGTTGCAGTCGGACATGCTGTCCGTCGGCAGAACAGTTTTTATTTCATTACAAGTCTCATTGACGAACGAATAAAGACGTCAGTAATATTATGTTAACACTATTTCGGGAAGCGTAAAGTACCGGGACCGTTTAAGTCTACAAAGAGTATCTACGGAGAAGCTACAAGAGCGACGAGGGATGCTGGACGTTAGGAGATGTTTTTTGACGCCTAACCGACGATTGAGATCCACCTTACAGCAGATAGCAATTCTCTGAGACGGACCACACGCTGCTGGAGAACGATGTTCGACTCTGGACATACCCAGGATCACGCCAAGCCAGGAGTAACGGAAACCACTCTGGACAACGCTGGACCCCGTCAATAAGTCGTAAGATCATCAAAACTCGAGGTGACAGCATAATGCATTTATAAAGGATTTTTTTTTAAAGAGCTCATAATGACTATATAAAAAGACGATAAATTAAAACAAAGAAAAATGTTTATAATTAGAAATAATATATTAGAATCTTAGATAAATGTTTAGTCGTAAGAATGAGCGATCGCATATGAAGAAATAAGAAAAAAAGAGTTTAAATTTGAGATAGTATATTTGTTTATCAAAGTAAACAATTGAAATGATTTGATATTTGCATTGTAGAAAAGAATAATTTAAATTTTGAATATAAAACAAATGCCAGTCTAAGAGAAATTAATATAATTTTAAATTAATTTTTTTCTAACATTGGTATAGACTGAGCAAGCTGAGGTCAGATCTGAGTTAAATAATTCAATTAAAATTACATTAAATTTTATTTTGTTTTAGTAAATCAAATTAAATAAATGTCTAAATTAAGATTGTTAACATGTCAAGATGTAAGAGCGTTTTAAATGTATGTAACACCTTATAGTTTAAGAGGTAAACACTTAATAATGAGTGATATCTTGACCGAAGATTATTAACAATGTTTTATTATTTATAATGCTTGATAAAACAATAAATATGAATTTTTAAACACTCATAAATCTAATACTCTTTTTATAGTTACACCTGGAATTGTTATAATTACTTACAACCTGCATATATAATTGTGTTGTATATAATTTTGTCGCCCGTTAACTTGCGGCTCGACACGCTTACATTTAATAGTATGTATCGTTGTATAGAAATGTCACCCATGAACGTGGAGCACGAAACACCTACTATTAATAATTAATGTATGCTCTGTGATTACCAGTGTTTGATAGTTTAACTGTTATAACTAATATTATATTTTAATTATGTTTGTAAGTTAGTTATTTTTAAATTGTTGTGTATTATATTGTAATAACGCAACTGGCGCCCACCCAAAAAACAGGTGTAATTTTAACATGAGTAAATAAAAGTAAATAAATAAGAATAATTAAACAATAAATAAATAAAAGCTTGCATACGGCTCATGAATAATAATTTATAAATAAATATTTAAATATAATATTCAACATGGCAATATCGGGAAGTTTAAGAATGGAAGAAACACTTCAAGCTATGATGCAAGCCATATTTGGCGAAGTAGAGGACAAACAAACAGAAAAAGTAAAATAAAATAATAATAGAACACAAATAGATGAGTTAACAGAATTTTTTTCAAAACAAACAGAAAAATTAAGAGAAGAAAGAAAAGCAAAAGAGAAGTTAGTAGAAAGAATTGACGACTCTAATACGCACATAGCGGTAGTAGAATGTGAACAAACAATTGTAATTGAAAATAAGAGAGAACAGATGTTCGTAATTAATAATGATAATTCAAATACAATAATTAACATTAAAGAAGTGAGCAAAATAAAGATTAAGAATGCATACCTTACTGATCAAAATATCCAGATCACAAGTTACACACACAAGAGTAAGTCACATAAGATAAATACACAATTGAAACAAATCACACGCGACAAGGGTACGCACAGCAATTATCGATTGAACGATAGTCATAATGATAATCACAATAATTATAAAAACTATAGAGATTATCATAAACGACTAACAAAAATACGTTCAACTGTTTATATAGGCCGCATACAAACGACAAAAGAATGCGTTCGACGAGAGGGGTGCAGCAGTGAGAATGAGAGAGGAGAATGTAGAAAGAGAGAGAGAGGTTATTTGTGGCTGTCAACTAGAGAAAAATTCTCGCCCTATAGACAGGTAGGTCACGCGGCGAATATGCACAATAACGAGGAAGGAATACGAGACGGAAATAACTGTACACGTCGGCTAATATACCACAACGGCGACTACACGTCGATGTACAATAGATTTCCTGTTGACGACGGACAAGGCAATTGTTATAATGAGGGGTGTAAAATCAAACGACACACCAAACTCAATGCTCTATTGAATGAAAATATTACTGTTAGTTATTAATAATAAGAAATAATATGTGTAAAAAGGTTATAAATTATATGTAAGAAAATATTATAATTGATAACAAAATGTTAAAGAATTAATAATTAAAAAGGAGTGTTATGCTAAATAAAAGGATATTATTTTAAAAGAAAGATAAGAATAAGGAATTAAATAATAAAGAAGGTGATGCTAAATAAAAATAAGAAATAGAAAGAATGTTAGTATTCAAAGTAAAGAATGGTAAGGAATATAATGTGTTAAAAGTATGTTAAGAATTCATTGTAAGGAATGTTATTATCGATGTTGTTATTAATAGGAAGAAAGGATTAGAGATGAGAAATAAATGTTATAATTATCAGAATGGCTGATCAAGCGAAATCGTCATACCTTAGTGGAAATGCAAGGACACAGAAGAAAGCGATAGTGAAAGTCAAGGGCAGAGATTACATAGAGCTCAAATACTACGATTAAAACATTGAGTGGAGCGAAGCACATAAAAGTCTGGATATAGACGTGTTTCTAAGGTAGTCATCTGTAGCCGATAATGCGACTCACTATGAAGCTAAAAAAAGATGTATTTCAGCACATGGTAAGAATGAAGAAAATTATGAGCGATCAGAAAGGTAATGTTAAAGAAATGTAATAAAGGATAATGAAAGTTAATGTATTATATAAGTGATGTATTGTATAAGTAATGTTCATGTTAAGAAAAGAGTTAAGAAACGAATGTAAGAATGTATGAGTAAGGAAATGTAAATTACAGAGTGAAAGATTGCATAAATACGTGGAAATGCAGAGCATCCAGACAGAAAATAAGGGAAAGCTAATTGCAGTGGATTTTTTTATTTTGGACCAATTCCAAGATCAAGTCGTGGAGTGAAACACATACTTGTTTGTATTGATGTATTTCCCAAAGCGTCCATCTGTATACAATTAGGCGATCCACAACTAAAGTTGTTGCAGAAATACAATCCTGCATATGGTAAAATGAAGAAGGTCAACGCACCTCTCAGCTGCTATAATAGAGAAGGTGAGAAGAGAACAATGACACTGAAACGTAAAAGGTCAACGCACCGACCAGCTGTTATAATGGTGGTGAAAAATATGCATTCCACCACCAGCGAGAGTTATACTGACCTACTCATTATTATGTGTTGTTTAACTGATGTAAACTAAAGTTAAGCGAATATAATATTATTTTTATTTGTCTAGAGCAAATAGACAAAAATTTAATAAATAAATATTTATTAATATTTTCTTTCAAGCAGAGGAATAATTGCAACGATACAGCCATATGCTGTATTGGGCATTGATTTGAATAAATATAAAATTTGTAGAATTATTATAAGTTAGGGGTAAATGGACAGGTCTGAGATTGTAAAAATATTTCATTGTTATATTATGGGAGAAATTAACCTGTTTCGACAGGCAAAGAACACCTGCTCGATTGTATGTGTGTTACGCGTGTATCTTGTGTGTGTTAGTGATGCATGTATAGACAGGAATCTCAGCTACCCTCCCCAAGTAATTGCTAAAATAATTACTTTAATTATTTGTGTGAAAACTAATTGGTGTATAAACAAACAGACAAAAGGCACCAAAGTGTGTGTAAATTTTATAGTTATCCCCAGTGAGAAAATGACGTTAATAGGACACCCTACGCGAAGTCAGTGCGAAATAAACGTGCCAAAAATACGCAATTGCAATAAGACGCTCAACTTAATACAGTGAGTGCTTAATCAAATTAGCTATGATTTGTGCTATCTCGATTCCGTTCAAAACATTGCCATGTGCAAAAAATAGCAAATATATGAAAAGGTTCGGGAGTGGGGGCTAGCATGTGATCTGCAGGTCTCGACATGATAATTTCGGAGCTAACAGGTGCGGAATCTCGAGAGGGTATAAATTAAGGGTTCGACTGATTTCATTACAAGTCTCATTGACGAACGAATAAAGACGTGAGTAATATTATGTTAACACTATTTCGGGAAGCGTAAAGTACCGGGACCGTTTAAGTCTACAAAGAGTATCTACGGAGAAGATACAAGAGCGACGAGGGATGCTGGACGTTAAGAGATGTTTTTTGACGCCTAACCGACGATTGAGATCCACCTTACAGCAGATAGCAATTCTCTGAGACGGACCACACGCTGCTGGAGAACGACGTTCGACTCTGGACATACCCAGGATCACGCCAAGCCAGGAGTAACGGAAACCACTCTGGACAACGCTGGACCCCGTCAATAAGTCGTAAGATCATCAAAACTCGAGGTGACAGCATAATGCATTTATAAAGGATTTTTTTTTTAAAGAGCTCATAAAGACTATATAAAAAGACGATAAATTAAAACAAAGAAAAATGTTTATAATTAGAAATAATATATTAGAATCTTAGATAAATGTTTAGTCGTAAGAATGAGCGATCGCATATAAAGAAATAAGAAAAAAAGAGTTTAAATTTGAGATAGTATATTTGTTTATCAAAGTAAACAATTTAAATGATTTGATATTTGCATTGTAGAAAAGAATAATTTAAATTTTGAATATAAAACAAATGCCAGTCTAAGAGAAATTAATATAATTTTAAATTAATTTTTTTCTAACATTGGTATAGACTGAGCAAGCTGAGGTCAGATCTGAGTTAAATAATTCAATTAAAATTACATTAAATTTTATTTTGTTTTAGTAAATCAAATTAAATAAATGTCTAAATTAAGATTGTTAACATGTCAAGATGTAAGAGTGTTTTAAATGTATGTAACACCTTATAGTTTAAGAGATAAACACTTTATAATGAGTGATATCTTGACCGAAGATTATTAACAATGTTTTATTATTTATAATGCTTGATAAAACAATAAATATGAATTTTTAAACACTCATAAATCTAATACTCTTTTTATAGTTACACCTGGAATTGTTATAATTACTTACAACCTGCATATATAATTGTGTTGTATATAATTTTGTCGCCCGTTAACTTGCGGCTCGACACGCTTACATTTAATAGTATGTATCGTTGTATAGAAATGTCACCCATGAACGTGGAGCACGAAACACCTACTATTAATAATTAATGTATGCTCTGTGATTACCAGTGTTTGATAGTTTAACTGTTATAACTAATATTATATTTTAATTATGTTTGTAAGTTAGTTATTTTTAAATTGTTGTGTATTATATTGTAATAACGCAACTGGCGCCCACCCAAAAAACAGGTGTAATTTTAACATGAGTAAATAAAAGTAAATAAATAAGAATAATTAAACAATAAATAAATAAAAGCTTGCATACGGCTCATGAATAATAATTTATAAATAAATATTTAAATATAATATTCAACATGGCAATATCGGGAAGTTTAAGAATGGAAGAAACACTTCAAGCTATGATGCAAGCCATATTTGGCGAAGTAGAGGACAAACAAACAGAAAAAGTAAAATAAAATAATAATAGAACACAAATAGATGAGTTAACAGAATTTTTTTCAAAACAAACAGAAAAATTAAGAGAAGAAAGAAAAGCAAAAGAGAAGTTAGTAGAAAGAATTGACGACTCTAATACGCACATAGCGGTAGTAGAATGTGAACAAACAATTGTAATTGAAAATAAGAGAGAACAGATGTTCGTAATTAATAATGATAATTCAAATACAATAATTAACATTAAAGAAGTGAGCAAAATAAAGATTAAGAATGCATACCTTACTGATCAAAATATCCAGATCACAAGTTACACACACAAGAGTAAGTCACATAAGATAAATACACAATTGAAACAAATCACACGCGACAAGGGTACGCACAGCAATTATCGATTGAACGATAGTCATAATGATAATCACAATAATTATAAAAACTATAGAGATTATCATAAACGACTAACAAAAATACGTTCAACTGTTTATATAGGCCGCATACAAACGACAAAAGAATGCGTTCGACGAGAGGGGTGCAGCAGTGAGAATGAGAGAGGAGAATGTAGAAAGAGAGAGAGAGGTTATTTGTGGCTGTCAACTAGAGAAAAATTCTCGCCCTATAGACAGGTAGGTCACGCGGCGAATATGCACAATAACGAGGAAGGAATACGAGACGGAAATAACTGTACACGTCGGCTAATATACCACAACGGCGACTACACGTCGATGTACAATAGATTTCCTGTTGACGACGGACAAGGCAATTGTTATAATGAGGGGTGTAAAATCAAACGACACACCAAACTCAATGCTCTATTGAATGAAAATATTACTGTTAGTTATTAATAATAAGAAATAATATGTGTAAAAAGGTTATAAATTATATGTAAGAAAATATCATAATTGATAACAAAATGTTAAAGAATTAATAATTAAAAAGGAGTGTTATGCTAAATAAAAGGATATTATTTTAAAAGAAAGATAAGAATAAGGAATTAAATAATAAAGAAGGTGATGCTAAATAAAAATAAGAAATAGAAAGAATGTTAGTATTCAAAGTAAAGAATGGTAAGGAATATAATGTGTTAAAAGTATGTTAAGAATTCATTGTAAGGAATGTTATTATCGATGTTGTTATTAATAGGAAGAAAGGATTAGAGATGAGAAATAAATGTTATAATTATCAGAATGGCTGATCAAGCGAAATCGTCATACCTTAGTGGAAATGCAAGGACACAGAAGAAAGCGATAGTGAAAGTCAAGGGCAGAGATTACATAGAGCTCAAATACTACGATTAAAACATTGAGTGGAGCGAAGCACATAAAAGTCTGGATATAGACGTGTTTCTAAGGTAGCCATCTGTAGCCGATAATGCGACTCACTATGAAGCTAAAAAAAGATGTATTTCAGCACATGGTAAGAATGAAGAAAATTATGAGCGATCAGAAAAGTAATGTTAAAGAAATGTAATAAAGGATAATGAAAGTTAATGTATTATATAAGTGATGTATTGTATAAGTAATGTTCATGTTAAGAAAAGAGTTAAGAAACGAATGTAAGAATGTATGAGTAAGGAAATGTAAAATTACAGAGTGAAAGATTGCATAAATACGTGGAAATGCAGAGCATCCAGACAGAAAATAAGGGAAAGCTAATTGCAGTGGATTTTTTTATTTTGGACCAATTCCAAGATCAAGTCGTGGAGTGAAACACATACTTGTTTGTATTGATGTATTTCCCAAAGCGTCCATCTGTATACAATTAGGCGATCCACAACTAAAGTTGTTGCAGAAATACAATCCTGCATATGGTAAAATGAAGAAGGTCAACGCACCTCTCAGCTGCTATAATAGAGAAGGTGAGAAGAGAACAATGACACTGAAACGTAAAAGGTCAACGCACCGACCAGCTGTTATAATGGTGGTGAAAAATATGCATTCCACCACCAGCGAGAGTTATACTGACCTACTCATTATTATGTGTTGTTTAACTGATGTAAACTAAAGTTAAGCGAATATAATATTATTTTTATTTGTCTAGAGCAAATAGACAAAAATTTAATAAATAAATATTTATTAATATTTTCTTTCAAGCAGAGGAATAATTGCAACGATACAGCCATATGCTGTATTGGGCATTGATTTGAATAAATATAAAATTTGTAGAATTATTATAAGTTAGGGGTAAATGGACAGGTCTGAGATTGTAAAAATATTTCATTGTTATATTATGGGAGAAATTAACCTGTTTCGACAGGCAAAGAACACCTGCTCGATTGTATGTGTGTTACGCGTGTATCTTGTGTGTGTTAGTGATGCATGTATAGACAGGAATCTCAGCTACCCTCCCCAAGTAATTGCTAAAATAATTACTTTAATTATTTGTGTGAAAACTAATTGGTGTATAAACAAACAGACAAAAGGCACCAAAGTGTGTGTAAATTTTATAGTTATCCCCAGTGAGAAAATGACGTTAATAGGACACCCTACGCGAAGTCAGTGCGAAATAAACGTGCCAAAAATACGCAATTGCAATAAGACGTTCAACTTAATACAGTGAGTGCTTAATCAAATTAGCTATGATTTGTGCTATCTCGATTCCGTTCAAAACATTGCCATGTGCAAAAAATAGCAAATATATGAAAAGGTTCGGGAGTGGGGGCTAGCATGTGATCTGCAGGTCTCGACATGATAATTTCGGAGCTAACAGGTGCGGAATCTCGAGAGGGTATAAATTAAGGGTTCGACTGAAAACCCTTCTCTTCATTTCAAGACACAGTTGCAGTCGGACATGCTGTCCGTCGGCAGAACAGTTTTTATTTCATTACAAGTCTCATTGACGAACGAATAAAGACGTCAGTAATATTATGTTAACACTATTTCGGGAAGCGTAAAGTACCGGGACCGTTTAAGTCTACAAAGAGTATCTACGGAGAAGCTACAAGAGCGACGAGGGATGCTGGACGTTAGGAGATGTTTTTTGACGCCTAACCGACGATTGAGATCCACCTTACAGCAGATAGCAATTCTCTGAGACGGACCACACGCTGCTGGAGAACGACGTTCGACTCTGGACATACCCAGGATCACGCCAAACCAGGAGTAACGGAAACCACTCTGGACAACGCTGGACCCCGTCAATAAGTCGTAAGATCATCAAAACTCGAGGTGACAGCATAATGCATTTATAAAGGATTTTTTTTTTAAAGAGCTCATAAAGACTATATAAAAAGACGATAAATTAAAACAAAGAAAAATGTTTATAATTAGAAATAATATATTAGAATCTTAGATAAATGTTTAGTCGTAAGAATGAGCGATCGCATATAAAGAAATAAGAAAAAAAGAGTTTAAATTTGAGATAGTATATTTGTTTATCAAAGTAAACAATTGAAATGATTTGATATTTGCATTGTAGAAAAGAATAATTTAAATTTTGAATATAAAACAAATGCCAGTCTAAGAGAAATTAATATAATTTTAAATTAATTTTTTTCTAACATTGGTATAGACTGAGCAAGCTGAGGTCAGATCTGAGTTAAATAATTCAATTAAAATTACATTAAATTTTATTTTGTTTTAGTAAATCAAATTAAATAAATGTCTAAATTAAGATTGTTAACATGTCAAGATGTAAGAGTGTTTTAAATGTATGTAACACCTTATAGTTTAAGAGATAAACACTTTATAATGAGTGATATCTTGACCGAAGATTATTAACAATGTTTTATTATTTATAATGCTTGATAAAACAATAAATATGAATTTTTAAACACTCATAAATCTAATACTCTTTTTATAGTTACACCTGGAATTGTTATAATTACTTACAACCTGCATATATAATTGTGTTGTATATAATTTTGTCGCCCGTTAACTTGCGGCTCGACACGCTTACATTTAATAGTATGTATCGTTGTATAGAAATGTCACCCATGAACGTGGAGCACGAAACACCTACTATTAATAATTAATGTATGCTCTGTGATTACCAGTGTTTGATAGTTTAACTGTTATAACTAATATTATATTTTAATTATGTTTGTAAGTTAGTTATTTTTAAATTGTTGTGTATTATATTGTAATAACGCAACTGGCGCCCACCCAAAAAACAGGTGTAATTTTAACATGAGTAAATAAAAGTAAATAAATAAGAATAATTAAACAATAAATAAATAAAAGCTTGCATACGGCTCATGAATAATAATTTATAAATAAATATTTAAATATAATATTCAACATGGCAATATCGGGAAGTTTAAGAATGGAAGAAACACTTCAAGCTATGATGCAAGCCATATTTGGCGAAGTAGAGGACAAACAAACAGAAAAAGTAAAATAAAATAATAATAGAACACAAATAGATGAGTTAACAGAATTTTTTTCAAAACAAACAGAAAAATTAAGAGAAGAAAGAAAAGCAAAAGAGAAGTTAGTAGAAAGAATTGACGACTCTAATACGCACATAGCGGTAGTAGAATGTGAACAAACAATTGTAATTGAAAATAAGAGAGAACAGATGTTCGTAATTAATAATGATAATTCAAATACAATAATTAACATTAAAGAAGTGAGCAAAATAAAGATTAAGAATGCATACCTTACTGATCAAAATATCCAGATCACAAGTTACACACACAAGAGTAAGTCACATAAGATAAATACACAATTGAAACAAATCACACGCGACAAGGGTACGCACAGCAATTATCGATTGAACGATAGTCATAATGATAATCACAATAATTATAAAAACTATAGAGATTATCATAAACGACTAACAAAAATACGTTCAACTGTTTATATAGGCCGCATACAAACGACAAAAGAATGCGTTCGACGAGAGGGGTGCAGCAGTGAGAATGAGAGAGGAGAATGTAGAAAGAGAGAGAGAGGTTATTTGTGGCTGTCAACTAGAGAAAAATTCTCGCCCTATAGACAGGTAGGTCACGCGGCGAATATGCACAATAACGAGGAAGGAATACGAGACGGAAATAACTGTACACGTCGGCTAATATACCACAACGGCGACTACACGTCGATGTACAATAGATTTCCTGTTGACGACGGACAAGGCAATTGTTATAATGAGGGGTGTAAAATCAAACGACACACCAAACTCAATGCTCTATTGAATGAAAATATTACTGTTAGTTATTAATAATAAGAAATAATATGTGTAAAAAGGTTATAAATTATATGTAAGAAAATATCATAATTGATAACAAAATGTTAAAGAATTAATAATTAAAAAGGAGTGTTATGCTAAATAAAAGGATATTATTTTAAAAGAAAGATAAGAATAAGGAATTAAATAATAAAGAAGGTGATGCTAAATAAAAATAAGAAATAGAAAGAATGTTAGTATTCAAAGTAAAGAATGGTAAGGAATATAATGTGTTAAAAGTATGTTAAGAATTCATTGTAAGGAATGTTATTATCGATGTTGTTATTAATAGGAAGAAAGGATTAGAGATGAGAAATAAATGTTATAATTATCAGAATGGCTGATCAAGCGAAATCGTCATACCTTAGTGGAAATGCAAGGACACAGAAGAAAGCGATAGTGAAAGTCAAGGGCAGAGATTACATAGAGCTCAAATACTACGATTAAAACATTGAGTGGAGCGAAGCACATAAAAGTCTGGATATAGACGTGTTTCTAAGGTAGCCATCTGTAGCCGATAATGCGACTCACTATGAAGCTAAAAAAAGATGTATTTCAGCACATGGTAAGAATGAAGAAAATTATGAGCGATCAGAAAGGTAATGTTAAAGAAATGTAATAAAGGATAATGAAAGTTAATGTATTATATAAGTGATGTATTGTATAAGTAATGTTCATGTTAAGAAAAGAGTTAAGAAACGAATGTAAGAATGTATGAGTAAGGAAATGTAAAATTACAGAGTGAAAGATTGCATAAATACGTGGTAATGCAGAGCATCCAGACAGAAAATAAGGGAAAGCTAATTGCAGTGGATTTTTTTATTTTGGACCAATTCCAAGATCAAGTCGTGGAGTGAAACACATACTTGTTTGTATTGATGTATTTCCCAAAGCGTCCATCTGTATACAATTAGGCGATCCACAACTAAAGTTGTTGCAGAAATACAATCCTGCATATGGTAAAATGAAGAAGGTCAACGCACCTCTCAGCTGCTATAATAGAGAAGGTGAGAAGAGAACAATGACACTGAAACGTAAAAGGTCAACGCACCGACCAGCTGTTATAATGGTGGTGAAAAATATGCATTCCACCACCAGCGAGAGTTATACTGACCTACTCATTATTATGTGTTGTTTAACTGATGTAAACTAAAGTTAAGCGAATATAATATTATTTTTATTTGTCTAGAGCAAATAGACAAAAATTTAATAAATAAATATTTATTAATATTTTCTTTCAAGCAGAGGAATAATTGCAACGATACAGCCATATGCTGTATTGGGCATTGATTTGAATAAATATAAAATTTGTAGAATTATTATAAGTTAGGGGTAAATGGACAGGTCTGAGATTGTAAAAATATTTCATTGTTATATTATGGGAGAAATTAACCTGTTTCGACAGGCAAAGAACACCTGCTCGATTGTATGTGTGTTACGCGTGTATCTTGTGTGTGTTAGTGATGCATGTATAGACAGGAATCTCAGCTACCCTCCCCAAGTAATTGCTAAAATAATTACTTTAATTATTTGTGTGAAAACTAATTGGTGTATAAACAAACAGACAAAAGGCACCAAAGTGTGTGTAAATTTTATAGTTATCCCCAGTGAGAAAATGACGTTAATAGGACACCCTACGCGAAGTCAGTGCGAAATAAACGTGCCAAAAATACGCAATTGCAATAAGACGTTCAACTTAATACAGTGAGTGCTTAATCAAATTAGCTATGATTTGTGCTATCTCGATTCCGTTCAAAACATTGCCATGTGCAAAAAATAGCAAATATATGAAAAGGTTCGGGAGTGGGGGCTAGCATGTGATCTGCAGGTCTCGACATGATAATTTCGGAGCTAACAGGTGCGGAATCTCGAGAGGGTATAAATTAAGGGTTCGACTGAAAACCCTTCTCTTCATTTCAAGACACAGTTGCAGTCGGACATGCTGTCCGTCGGCAGAACAGTTTTTATTTCATTACAAGTCTCATTGACGAACGAATAAAGACGTCAGTAATATTATGTTAACACTATTTCGGGAAGCGTAAAGTACCGGGACCGTTTAAGTCTACAAAGAGTATCTACGGAGAAGCTACAAGAGCGACGAGGGATGCTGGACGTTAGGAGATGTTTTTTGACGCCTAACCGACGATTGAGATCCACCTTACAGCAGATAGCAATTCTCTGAGACGGACCACACGCTGCTGGAGAACGACGTTCGACTCTGGACATACCCAGGATCACGCCAAACCAGGAGTAACGGAAACCACTCTGGACAACGCTGGACCCCGTCAATAAGTCGTAAGATCATCAAAACTCGAGGTGACAGCATAATGCATTTATAAAGGATTTTTTTTTTAAAGAGCTCATAAAGACTATATAAAAAGACGATAAATTAAAACAAAGAAAAATGTTTATAATTAGAAATAATATATTAGAATCTTAGATAAATGTTTAGTCGTAAGAATGAGCGATCGCATATAAAGAAATAAGAAAAAAAGAGTTTAAATTTGAGATAGTATATTTGTTTATCAAAGTAAACAATTTAAATGATTTGATATTTGCATTGTAGAAAAGAATAATTTAAATTTTGAATATAAAACAAATGCCAGTCTAAGAGAAATTAATATAATTTTAAATTAATTTTTTTCTAACATTGGTATAGACTGAGCAAGCTGAGGTCAGATCTGAGTTAAATAATTCAATTAAAATTACATTAAATTTTATTTTGTTTTAGTAAATCAAATTAAATAAATGTCTAAATTAAGATTGTTAACATGTCAAGATGTAAGAGTGTTTTAAATGTATGTAACACCTTATAGTTTAAGAGATAAACACTTTATAATGAGTGATATCTTGACCGAAGATTATTAACAATGTTTTATTATTTATAATGCTTGATAAAACAATAAATATGAATTTTTAAACACTCATAAATCTAATACTCTTTTTATAGTTACACCTGGAATTGTTATAATTACTTACAACCTGCATATATAATTGTGTTGTATATAATTTTGTCGCCCGTTAACTTGCGGCTCGACACGCTTACATTTAATAGTATGTATCGTTGTATAGAAATGTCACCCATGAACGTGGAGCACGAAACACCTACTATTAATAATTAATGTATGCTCTGTGATTACCAGTGTTTGATAGTTTAACTGTTATAACTAATATTATATTTTAATTATGTTTGTAAGTTAGTTATTTTTAAATTGTTGTGTATTATATTGTAATAACGCAACTGGCGCCCACCCAAAAAACAGGTGTAATTTTAACATGAGTAAATAAAAGTAAATAAATAAGAATAATTAAACAATAAATAAATAAAAGCTTGCATACGGCTCATGAATAATAATTTATAAATAAATATTTAAATATAATATTCAACATGGCAATATCGGGAAGTTTAAGAATGGAAGAAACACTTCAAGCTATGATGCAAGCCATATTTGGCGAAGTAGAGGACAAACAAACAGAAAAAGTAAAATAAAATAATAATAGAACACAAATAGATGAGTTAACAGAATTTTTTTCAAAACAAACAGAAAAATTAAGAGAAGAAAGAAAAGCAAAAGAGAAGTTAGTAGAAAGAATTGACGACTCTAATACGCACATAGCGGTAGTAGAATGTGAACAAACAATTGTAATTGAAAATAAGAGAGAACAGATGTTCGTAATTAATAATGATAATTCAAATACAATAATTAACATTAAAGAAGTGAGCAAAATAAAGATTAAGAATGCATACCTTACTGATCAAAATATCCAGATCACAAGTTACACACACAAGAGTAAGTCACATAAGATAAATACACAATTGAAACAAATCACACGCGACAAGGGTACGCACAGCAATTATCGATTGAACGATAGTCATAATGATAATCACAATAATTATAAAAACTATAGAGATTATCATAAACGACTAACAAAAATACGTTCAACTGTTTATATAGGCCGCATACAAACGACAAAAGAATGCGTTCGACGAGAGGGGTGCAGCAGTGAGAATGAGAGAGGAGAATGTAGAAAGAGAGAGAGAGGTTATTTGTGGCTGTCAACTAGAGAAAAATTCTCGCCCTATAGACAGGTAGGTCACGCGGCGAATATGCACAATAACGAGGAAGGAATACGAGACGGAAATAACT
This sequence comes from Magicicada septendecula, assembly GCA_034769895.1. NCBI lineage: Eukaryota > Metazoa > Arthropoda > Insecta > Hemiptera > Cicadidae > Magicicada > Magicicada septendecula. Next base: position 273,607,627 of record CM068368.1, read on the forward strand.
GTACACGTCGGCTAATATACCACAACGGCGACTACACGTCGATGTACAATAGATTTCCTGTTGACGACGGACAAGGCAATTGTTATAATGAGGGGTGTAAAATCAAACGACACACCAAACTCAATGCTCTATTGAATGAAAATATTACTGTTAGTTATTAATAATAAGAAATAATATGTGTAAAAAGGTTATAAATTATATGTAAGAAAATATCATAATTGATAACAAAATGTTAAAGAATTAATAATTAAAAAGGAGTGTTATGCTAAATAAAAGGATATTATTTTAAAAGAAAGATAAGAATAAGGAATTAAATAATAAAGAAGGTGATGCTAAATAAAAATAAGAAATAGAAAGAATGTTAGTATTCAAAGTAAAGAATGGTAAGGAATATAATGTGTTAAAAGTATGTTAAGAATTCATTGTAAGGAATGTTATTATCGATGTTGTTATTAATAGGAAGAAAGGATTAGAGATGAGAAATAAATGTTATAATTATCAGAATGGCTGATCAAGCGAAATCGTCATACCTTAGTGGAAATGCAAGGACACAGAAGAAAGCGATAGTGAAAGTCAAGGGCAGAGATTACATAGAGCTCAAATACTACGATTAAAACATTGAGTGGAGCGAAGCACATAAAAGTCTGGATATAGACGTGTTTCTAAGGTAGCCATCTGTAGCCGATAATGCGACTCACTATGAAGCTAAAAAAAGATGTATTTCAGCACATGGTAAGAATGAAGAAAATTATGAGCGATCAGAAAGGTAATGTTAAAGAAATGTAATAAAGGATAATGAAAGTTAATGTATTATATAAGTGATGTATTGTATAAGTAATGTTCATGTTAAGAAAAGAGTTAAGAAACGAATGTAAGAATGTATGAGTAAGGAAATGTAAAATTACAGAGTGAAAGATTGCATAAATACGTGGAAATGCAGAGCATCCAGACAGAAAATAAGGGAAAGCTAATTGCAGTGGATTTTTTTATTTTGGACCAATTCCAAGATCAAGTCGTGGAGTGAAACACATACTTGTTTGTATTGATGTATTTCCCAAAGCGTCCATCTGTATACAATTAGGCGATCCACAACTAAAGTTGTTGCAGAAATACAATCCTGCATATGGTAAAATGAAGAAGGTCAACGCACCTCTCAGCTGCTATAATAGAGAAGGTGAGAAGAGAACAATGACACTGAAACGTAAAAGGTCAACGCACCGACCAGCTGTTATAATGGTGGTGAAAAATATGCATTCCACCACCAGCGAGAGTTATACTGACCTACTCATTATTATGTGTTGTTTAACTGATGTAAACTAAAGTTAAGCGAATATAATATTATTTTTATTTGTCTAGAGCAAATAGACAAAAATTTAATAAATAAATATTTATTAATATTTTCTTTCAAGCAGAGGAATAATTGCAACGATACAGCCATATGCTGTATTGGGCATTGATTTGAATAAATATAAAATTTGTAGAATTATTATAAGTTAGGGGTAAATGGACAGGTCTGAGATTGTAAAAATATTTCATTGTTATATTATGGGAGAAATTAACCTGTTTCGACAGGCAAAGAACACCTGCTCGATTGTATGTGTGTTACGCGTGTATCTTGTGTGTGTTAGTGATGCATGTATAGACAGGAATCTCAGCTACCCTCCCCAAGTAATTGCTAAAATAATTACTTTAATTATTTGTGTGAAAACTAATTGGTGTATAAACAAACAGACAAAAGGCACCAAAGTGTGTGTAAATTTTATAGTTATCCCCAGTGAGAAAATGACGTTAATAGGACACCCTACGCGAAGTCAGTGCGAAATAAACGTGCCAAAAATACGCAATTGCAATAAGACGTTCAACTTAATACAGTGAGTGCTTAATCAAATTAGCTATGATTTGTGCTATCTCGATTCCGTTCAAAACATTGCCATGTGCAAAAAATAGCAAATATATGAAAAGGTTCGGGAGTGGGGGCTAGCATGTGATCTGCAGGTCTCGACATGATAATTTCGGAGCTAACAGGTGCGGAATCTCGAGAGGGTATAAATTAAGGGTTCGACTGAAAACCCTTCTCTTCATTTCAAGACACAGTTGCAGTCGGACATGCTGTCCGTCGGCAGAGTGTTTTTATTTCATTACAAGTCTCATTGACGAACGAATAAAGACGTCAGTAATATTATGTTAACACTATTTCGGGAAGCGTAAAGTACCGGGACCGTTTAAGTCTACAAAGAGTATCTACGGAGAAGCTACAAGAGCGACGAGGGATGCTGGACGTTAGGAGATGTTTTTTGACGCCTAACCGACGATTGAGATCCACCTCACAGCAGATAGCAATTCTCTGAGACGGACCACACGCTGCTGGAGAACGACGTTCGACTCTGGACATACCCAGGATCACGCCAAACCAGGAGTAACGGAAACCACTCTGGACAACGCTGGACCCCGTCAATAAGTCGTAAGATCATCAAAACTCGAGGTGACAGCATAATGCATTTATAAAGGATTTTTTTTTTAAAGAGCTCATAAAGACTATATAAAAAGACGATAAATTAAAACAAAGAAAAATGTTTATAATTAGAAATAATATATTAGAATCTTAGATAAATGTTTAGTCGTAAGAATGAGCGATCGCATATAAAGAAATAAGAAAAAAAGAGTTTAAATTTGAGATAGTATATTTGTTTATCAAAGTAAACAATTGAAATGATTTGATATTTGCATTGTAGAAAAGAATAATTTAAATTTTGAATATAAAACAAATGCCAGTCTAAGAGAAATTAATATAATTTTAAATTAATTTTTTTCTAACATTGGTATAGACTGAGCAAGCTGAGGTCAGATCTGAGTTAAATAATTCAATTAAAATTACATTAAATTTCATTTTGTTTTAGTAAATCAAATTAAATAAATGTCTAAATTAAGATTGTTAACATGTCAAGATGTAAGAGTGTTTTAAATGTATGTAACACCTTATAGTTTAAGAGATAAACACTTTATAATGAGTGATATCTTGACCGAAGATTATTAACAATGTTTTATTATTTATAATGCTTGATAAAACAATAAATATGAATTTTTAAACACTCATAAATCTAATACTCTTTTTATAGTTACACCTGGAATTGTTATAATTACTTACAACCTGCATATATAATTGTGTTGTATATAATTTTGTCGCCCGTTAACTTGCGGCTCGACACGCTTACATTTAATAGTATGTATCGTTGTATAGAAATGTCACCCATGAACGTGGAGCACGAAACACCTACTATTAATAATTAATGTATGCTCTGTGATTACCAGTGTTTGATAGTTTAACTGTTATAACTAATATTATATTTTAATTATGTTTGTAAGTTAGTTATTTTTAAATTGTTGTGTATTATATTGTAATAACGCAACTGGCGCCCACCCAAAAAACAGGTGTAATTTTAACATGAGTAAATAAAAGTAAATAAATAAGAATAATTAAACAATAAATAAATAAAAGCTTGCATACGGCTCATGAATAATAATTTATAAATAAATATTTAAATATAATATTCAACATGGCAATATCGGGAAGTTTAAGAATGGAAGAAACACTTCAAGCTATGATGCAAGCCATATTTGGCGAAGTAGAGGACAAACAAACAGAAAAAGTAAAATAAAATAATAATAGAACACAAATAGATGAGTTAACAGAATTTTTTTCAAAACAAACAGAAAAATTAAGAGAAGAAAGAAAAGCAAAAGAGAAGTTAGTAGAAAGAATTGACGACTCTAATACGCACATAGCGGTAGTAGAATGTGAACAAACAATTGTAATTGAAAATAAGAGAGAACAGATGTTCGTAATTAATAATGATAATTCAAATACAATAATTAACATTAAAGAAGTGAGCAAAATAAAGATTAAGAATGCATACCTTACTGATCAAAATATCCAGATCACAAGTTACACACACAAGAGTAAGTCACATAAGATAAATACACAATTGAAACAAATCACACGCGACAAGGGTACGCACAGCAATTATCGATTGAACGATAGTCATAATGATAATCACAATAATTATAAAAACTATAGAGATTATCATAAACGACTAACAAAAATACGTTCAACTGTTTATATAGGCCGCATACAAACGACAAAAGAATGCGTTCGACGAGAGGGGTGCAGCAGTGAGAATGAGAGAGGAGAATGTAGAAAGAGAGAGAGAGGTTATTTGTGGCTGTCAACTAGAGAAAAATTCTCGCCCTATAGACAGGTAGGTCACGCGGCGAATATGCACAATAACGAGGAAGGAATACGAGACGGAAATAACTGTACACGTCGGCTAATATACCACAACGGCGACTACACGTCGATGTACAATAGATTTCCTGTTGACGACGGACAAGGCAATTGTTATAATGAGGGGTGTAAAATCAAACGACACACCAAACTCAATGCTCTATTGAATGAAAATATTACTGTTAGTTATTAATAATAAGAAATAATATGTGTAAAAAGGTTATAAATTATATGTAAGAAAATATTATAATTGATAACAAAATGTTAAAGAATTAATAATTAAAAAGGAGTGTTATGCTAAATAAAAGGATATTATTTTAAAAGAAAGATAAGAATAAGGAATTAAATAATAAAGAAGGTGATGCTAAATAAAAATAAGAAATAGAAAGAATGTTAGTATTCAAAGTAAAGAATGGTAAGGAATATAATGTGTTAAAAGTATGTTAAGAATTCATTGTAAGGAATGTTATTATCGATGTTGTTATTAATAGGAAGAAAGGATTAGAGATGAGAAATAAATGTTATAATTATCAGAATGGCTGATCAAGCGAAATCGTCATACCTTAGTGGAAATGCAAGGACACAGAAGAAAGACAAGTCTGCTGTACTATGGGATAGATCCGTGTAACGTGAACTCCGCGCCGGGACTAGCTTGGAACGCTATGATGAAAATGACTGGAATTCAACTCGAACTGTTGAAGGATATCGACATGCATCTGTTCGTAGAAACCGGAGTTCGTGGCGGAATAGCGATGATATCTAATAGGTACGCCAAGGGTAACAATCCTTACGTGTCGGACTACGATCGGGAACGCGAAAATAATTATCTTCTTTACTTGGACTGTACAAATCTGTACGGAACAACGATGGAACAACTGCTACCTCATTCCGGATTCCGTTGGATGGAACGCAAAGAAATTGACGCGTTCGATTTGACTACAGTTAGAGTGGAAGATGAAATCGGATATATTCTTGATGTTGATCTTGGTTATCCTCGTAATTTACATGATATGCATTCGGACTATCCACTGGCACAGGAACGCAGGAAAGTTTTGTTTGGTGTCCAACGAACGCGATCTGATAAAGTTGACTGCGAGCCCAAGATTTGAGCGCGTAAAGGTGTACAACGAAGACTTGGTCGGTGTGATGATGAAAAAGAGAACTGTGTACCTCAACCGTCCGCTGTACGTGGGGTTCACAGTGTTGGACATTAGTAAATATGTGATGTACAGTTTTCATTACGATTACATAATCGCGAAATATGGATCTCGTGTTCGATTGTGTATGACAGATACGGACTCTCTGTTGTATGATATACGGACTGATGACGTTTACGCAGACATTAAGGAAAACCTTCATCTTTTCGATACATCAGAATATCCCGTGACGCAAACGTGTTATAGTGTGCTAAATAAAAAACGGTTGGGTACTTTTAAGGGCGAGACGCATGCAAAACCTATTGTAGAATTCGTCGGGTTGCGCGCAAAATCGTACTCACTCTTAGTGTTACAGGACGACGGGGATAAAAATGAGAAGCGTGTAGCAAAAGGGGTACCGCGGATGGCAATACAAAACCGTTTAAAGCACGCTGATTACAAACGGTGTTTGCTTTCGTCGGCAGAATCAAGTAACCACCAAACATATACGTCAGCGCAGATTATCCGCAGTGAAAATCACCAACTGTACACGCGCAAGATCGTCAAACTCTCGCTATCGCCGTACGACGATAAACGATATATCCTGGAAGACGGTCAGAGAACGCTAGCGTATGGGCATTATAGAATTCGCGAGTCCGAGATGGATGTGGAGGAAGCAGAGAATGTTCAACGTACCAGTGTTACTCGGTTCGCGCGTCGCGAAAGCGTAATTCGGCATACTTCGGAAATAATACCAAACAACCGATCCGTAAACGGACTGCATCAGTAATCAGTAGGTTTGACACAGACTATCCATTGTCGTCGTTAACAAATCGTAAAAGGATTGCAAAAAAATATTTCTACAGAAGCGTATCGTGCATTTTAAGATTATAAATTTAGAAGATTTCGGTTGTTCCAAACTCGAACAATTACAATCAATACATGGAACAGCCTGTCTCGTGCACCGCTAATTTCCGGAAATATGTACAAATACTAGAGTACACGCTTTACGCGAGTGGGTTGTATCTGATTTTAGAATAATCAGTATGTTTCTGATAAATTACTAATTGAAACCATTATTGTTTAGCGCTTACGTAAAAATAACAGTCGTCGCCTTTCAATCGATTACATCATCTGTCTAAAAATAAATTAGCGTCGACGACATGTTCAAACACGCACATGTGCTGCATAGTTGTATAAAAATAACCGACACCCCTCTTCCCCACCTACCCATCGAACCGTGAGAAATCAAGTCGTATCCTGTTCACACAGTTAAATACATCACCTGTCTAAAAATGAATTAGCGTCGACGGCATGTTCGAACAAGCACGAGTGCTGTCTAGACGTATAAAAAAATAACCGACTCCCCTCTTCCCCACCTACCCATCGAACCGTGAGAAATCAGCTCGTATCCTGTTCACACGGTTAAAAATAAACGCTTACTGTGCGTTGAGTGGTTCCCCCTCTCCGGATTTTCCACCTTCACAACTACCTCCCTATTTATTCGCTGTGCACGAGCGTTATTCGTTCATTCGTTGAGACACGCGCGAGAAATTATAAATTATTTATTTTAAAATGGTATCATTCACTGAAAAGTTTGCAACTATTAGCGCAATTGAGTATAAAAAAGTAAAGGAATTGATAATCGACGTAAAATATCCAATAGAAAAAATGCAGAATATAGACGCAAAGTACGGGTAAGCTGTACTCGCCACTCTCCAAGATTACAGAGACCCTAAACTAAAATATCGTGTATATCTACCAAAGAGATTCGCTGGCGTTTTCGAAGATGAGGAATTAAAAAATTTAGTACCGTGTTCGCTGCAACTAATTTATCGTGGAGAAAAGGATAGAGCTTACATAGTAGAAATTGTACAGTAGGACCGAATAGACATCTTCATTTGTCGCGTACGATTACATATATTGTATACATATATATATATATATATATTATAACGGAACCAAATATTAACTATTTGGGGTTATATGTTTACCGCATACTGAAACCATATTTAAATAAAATAGAACAGTCAAAACTCCATTTGAATGTAGCGCATTGAAAATAATGCTGTCTAAAGCAACGCACACGTGGTCGTTATGTAATCAGTTCGCTGTGCAAGGAAGCGACCACACCCAAACTGTTAATTATTAATATCTCGGAAACTAATAAATAAAGGCGAAATCCAATATAGCCAAAATGTTTGCCGAGATATTAATAATGACGTGTGCAAATTTGATGCAATATAATTAACAAATGAAAGAGTTAATTAAAATAATTGAATAACTCCTGTAAAAATAGAGTTACAGTAAATAGATTTTACTATGTTATAAAGATAATAATTTCTGACAGATTGTATATTTCAGATTTCACACAACTTGATTTGCAACCAAGTTATTGCAAAATTAAATAAGTACAGGATATCCTGAGCGACAAATTGGTTCCGCCGGATAATTATGTTAGATAATAATTCTATTCTCCGTCTGTGGGAACCCGACTTCATTCTCACGGACCAAGGGAATTCTAAATTTTATGTAGTAGGGAGAGTGCGTCGACCAATGAAATCATTTCATGCAGCCCCGGCTACTGCGGTGTTTTATGGTTGAAAAATCACTCTTCTGTCAGTACTCACGAAGTTAAGACGTAGTCCTTCGATCGTCTAGTAGCCAAAGCGGTGAAGATCAACAAGAAGACTCTACGTGGTCTACACACACGCAATTACGAACACACTAAGTACAGATCATCTGTATAGCTCGTAATTGTTGCGTAAAGGCGAGATACTCTTCAGGACATCAACCAAGCTTATTGTGTACTACCAGATAGTCATAAGCACGCAAGAGATCCACCAGACTTCAAGACCAGACTTCAAGAATACAGCAGAGAGGCCGTCTAAATCATTGGTTAACAGCTGACGAGCAGAGCGACCACTCGAACGAAGCACACACACACACGCTGACGTGCAACGTGCGAATCGACGGAGAACAGGAAGCAGTTCCAGCAGACAACAGCATACGTTAAAATATTCACAAACAGCAGGGAAGCAGAGTGTTGCCGAATTTTGAACTCCACGACCGAATCCAGCAGTTCAAAGCAGATTACTTTCTCTAACCAAGGACTCGAATCGACGAGGGACAAATCGGAACGACATCCTCTTCAGTAACAGGAAAGCAAAATCCACTTATTTATTTTCAGATAAAATTTTCTATTTTTCAATTAAAACATTGTAATTCAAATAATTCAGGTGCCAAACAAAAAGCAAAGACTCTAGTAATTAAAAAGTAAATTCGTTGTGATAATCTGTATAGCAGTTTAAGGCTTTAGTAAGTTATAGTTAGGAAATAGAAGTAGTATAAAAAGCGCTATACAAATCTTAACTGACTATCTAATCTTAGATCATACTGCAGTAGATCAGAAGTAGAATCACTAGAAATGAAATAACGTGAACTAGACTGTCACGTCTAATTTATTTTAATTAATTATTCTAATTAATTTCAGAGTTTTATATTTTGTTTCATGAACACTTAGATTCAAATTAATTAAATAAATTTAATTAAATTCAAATCAATTAATAAAGTCAAATTTAAATTGCAATTAACTCGCAAAAACGAGTTCAGTTTCTTTCAACTATTAATCAATCGAAAAACATCGATTCATTGTATAGACTATAAGAAAATTCATAAGATTATAACCATTCTATTCTTGTGTGTTGTTGGTGTAATAAACAACGTTTTATTACCCCATATAACAGTGTTTTATTGTTGTACGATAAAGCCTACCAGTCTCACAAAACTCTCCCCCTTTAAAGTAACACATTTTGTGTGTTGTTGTAATAATTTGAGATTACTAGCTTGCGAACTTCAAATCCAAAATCCACACGCCCTAGTCGGAAGAATCTGCAAGATCAGACAGCAGGTGGGTACTCACACACAACAATTACATTACAATAACGCATAGTAGTGTAGTTATAAATGTCGCCCTGTACGTGGGGCCAGAAATTAAATTCAATTTAAATTTAATTTTCACTTTAAAACAAACTTTGCTGTTTTAATTCGTAAAACAGCTGGCGTCCAACTAAACAATCCCCAAAGAGTTTTGTGACTGGTGTTCGTACAGCAGTAAAGTTATTGTGTGTATTTGAAACTGTTCTGTGTATTTTAAATTGTGTATATTTGACATTGTTGTCTATTTAAAATGGATATGGATAAAATACTTAAACAAATACAACAAATGAACGAAAATATGAACGCGAAATTTGAGAAAACAAATGCCGAATTAACCGCTAAAATAGACGCGAAATTTGAACAGAGTGCAGCCAAAGCTGAGCTCAGTATAGCGGAATTAACTTCTAAAATCGAAGCGCAAAAAGTTAGTTTAACCGAAAAATTAGATCAAAGTAACGCTGACATAAACGCCGAGATTAAGCAAAGTAATAAAGAAAGTAGTAAAGAATTAACCGCGAAAATAGACGAAAGCGTACACGAGTTAACCGCTAAAGTCGTTGAAATCGGTGAGAGTAATAAACAATTAACGGAGAATGTTGCAGAAATCGCCGAAAGAGTAAATACGGTCGATACTAAAATCAATGAAAGGTTTAAGGTTTTTGAGACCACTATGCAAAAATCGTTTATTGAACAAGTAACACGTATGGAGGGCCGGTTCAAGGATCACATAAGCCGTTGTGAAAAGCAAACATTAGAGGTTTCCAGGAAGGTGGAATCCCTAGAGGTAAAAATTCACGCGGACGTGACCGAAACGCAACGACGAGTAGATAAATTAGACGCTTCAATGGTAGAGACGCGGTCTAACATTGACTCTGATAAAGAGAGTGTTTTACAAACGTTAAGCGACGAGATTTTGAAAGTACGACAGGAGGTACGAAGGAGGTCTGCTCCAAATATTTTGGTACAAGGTCCTGCCGACGAGAAAAATCGCGTGTATTTTACGGGGGAAAATAACGAAAACCCCATTGAATTTTTATTAGCATGTGAGAGTGAGATGGCTAGAGTAGGTTCCCGACTAGAAGATCAAGACAAAATACAGTGGGTGGTTAACGCGATGCGTGATTCGGCGCGTAAGTGGTATAACATTGTACGCGATAGAGTGTCTACATACGCGGAGTTCAAACAAAAATTTGAAAGCCGGTACTGGAACTCGCATACCCAACGACTTCTGCGCAATGAACTGGAATATGGCCGTTTTGATAAGAAAATGGGTATTACCGCCGAAAATTATATAATCCAGCAGGTCGAACGCGCGAAGCATTTAACCCCAGCATTTGCGGAGATTGACATAGTCACCAAGCTTGCCTATCATTTTAATCATAATATTAGAGTAGCTGTATTCACGCAGGGTATTCGCACGGTAGACGAACTCCTCATTCTAGTGTCCCAAAGTGAGACGGTTTTTGATTTTGGTGGGTGGCGGTATAATCCCGATTTTCGCCGAAATAATGAAGGGCAGAATACGCGAGAACAATACCAGCAATCTGATCAGAGACCGAGTACTAGTTCTACTCCACCCCAAACATCGTCAAAACCCCCAGATAAGACCTTTGAATACAAAGGCAAACAAAATATTGCTAGATCGAAAGGGCAATATAAGGGTAACGACGGGGCCCCGATTAGAGCTATGCAAACGGTTGAGATAGCTAGAACCGATATAATAGAGCAAGACAGCGATACTCCAAGTAATAAAGATCCCAACGAGAGGAGAAAGAATCGTAAGTTTCCAAAAAACTTGGAAACGGGCGCCTCCAGAGGGGAAGCGCCATAAATCATGCCAAAACCTATCGCAATAAAGTAGGTAAAAATAAGAAAAATGCTAAGTTTAAGAAAAGTGATTTTTATACAGAAATTTGTACGCCAGTTGACAAAGTATTTCAACCGGATGGTAAGGAAACGTGGTTGGCCGTTAACACAATGCAACAATGGGCACCGACAAAAGCACGTCCGGCACAACAGGAAAGTGACGACGACGTTCCCACACAGTCAGCGTGGGAAGACGTAGACGAAGAATCCGGTGACGAAAATGACCGATGGTTAACGAAGTACTGTCGAACCGTTCGTAAAAAGGGTTACGAAATATTACGGTTAAAAGATAATGTAATTGTATTATAATAATTAAATTTAAAATAAATAATTTGTGTTTTATAATATTATTAATAATAATTATAGGTAACTTGTGTATTAATAATAATGTTTTCCTAGCGCGATAAATAATAAGCGTATAGAATTGAACGAGCACACGGCAGGAAATAGCTACGTCACGCGATAACGACTAGCTGACCCACATTTGAAACTAGGTCAAGCAATTAGACGCGCGCCCGGCGATAACGGTTTTAAATGCTGTCAGCAAATTCTTTTGTACGTGTGCCACTGTTTATAAACAAAAGGTACTACTCGTTTTAAAAACATTATACGCAATAAGTTGCAAATATAATATTTTAATACATGTATTTAGAGTTAAATTGTATATAATGCAATAACATTAACACTTGTGTACGTGTCTTCAGAATAAGTAATACAATGTATAGTTAATAAGAATAATGATTACAGAATATGTGTGTAATGATTAAGAAAAAAAAATAACTGTAATTATTACATTCATTTTTTTTTTTAAAGCGGGTGTGGGAATATATAACGGAACCAAATATTAACTATTTGGGGTTATATGTTTACCGCATACTGAAACCATATTTAAATAAAATAGAACAGTCAAAACTCCATTTGAATGTAGCGCATTGAAAATAATGCTGTCTAAAGCAACGCACACGTGGTCGTTATGTAATCAGTTCGCTGTGCAAGGAAGCGACCACACCCAAACTGTTAATTATTAATATCTCGGAAACTAATAAATAAAGGCGAAATCCAATATAGCCAAAATGTTTGCCGAGATATTAATAATGACGTGTGCAAATTTGATGCAATATAATTAACAAATGAAAGAGTTAATTAAAATAATTGAATAACTTCTGTAAAAATAGAGTTACAGTAAAGAGATTTTACTATGTTATAAAGATAATAATTTCTGACAGATTGTATATTTCAGATTTCACACAACTTGATTTGCAACCAAGTTATTGCAAAATTAAATAAGTACAGGATATCCTGAGCGACAAATTGGTTCCGCCGGATAATTATGTTAGATAATAATTCTATTCTCCGTCTGTGGGAACCCGACTTCATTCTCACGGACCAAGGGAATTCTAAATTTTATGTAGTAGGGAGAGTGCGTCGACCAATGAAATCATTTCATGCAGCCCCGGTTACTGCGGTGTTTTATGGTTGAAAAATCACTCTTCTGTCAGTACTCACGAAGTTAAGACGTAGTCCTTCGATCGTCTAGTAGCCAAAGCGGTGAAGATCAACAAGAAGACTCTACGTGGTCTACACACACGCAATTACGAACACACTAAGTACAGATCATCTGTATAGCTCGTAATTGTTGCGCAAAAGCGAGATACTCTTCAGGACATCAACCAAGCTTATTGTGTACTACCAGATAGTCATAAGCACGCAAGAGATCCACCAGACTTCAAGACCAGACTTCAAGAATACAGCAGAGAGGCCGTCTAAGTCATTGGTTAACAGCTGACGAGCAGAGCGACCACTCGAACGAAGCACACACACACACGCTGACGTGCAACGTGCGAATCGACGGAGAACAGGAAGCAGTTCCAGCAGACAACAGCATACGTTAAAATATTCACAAACAGCAGGGAAGCAGAGTGTTGCCGAATTTTGAACTCCACGACCGAATCCAGCAGTTCAAAGCAGATTACTTTCTCTAACCAAGGACTCGAATCGACGAGGGACAAATCGGAACGACATCCTCTTCAGTAACAGGAAAGCAAAATCCACTTATTTATTTTCACATCAAATTTTCTATTTTTCAAATAAAACATTGTAATTCAAATAATTCAGGTGCCAAACAAAAAGCAAAGACTCTAGTAATTAAAAAGTAAATTCGTTGTGATAATCTGTATAGCAGTTTAAGGCTTTAGTAAGTTATAGTTAGGAAATAGAAGTAGTATAAAAAGCGCTATACAAATCTTAACTGACTATCTAATCTTAGATCATACTGCAGTAGATCAGAAGTAGAATCACTAGAAATGAAATAACGTGAACTAGACTGTCACGTCTAATTTATTTTAATTAATTATTCTAATTAATTTCAGAGTTTTATATTTTGTTTCATGAACACTTAGATTCAAATTAATTAAATAAATTTAATTAAATTCAAATCAATTAATAAAGTCAAATTTAAATTGCAATTAACTCGCAAAGACGAGTTCAGTTTCTTTCAACTATTAATCAATCGAAAAACATCGATTCATTGTATAGACTATAAGAAAATTCATAAGATTATAACCATTCTATTCTTGTGTGTTGTTGGTGTAATAAACAACGTTTTATTACCCCATATAACAGTGTTTTATTGTTGCACGATAAAGCCTACCAGTCTCACAAAACTCTCCCCCTTTAAAGTAACACATTTTGTGTGTTGTTGTAATAATTTGAGATTACTAGCTTGCGAACTTCAAATCCAAAATCCACACGCCCTAGTCGGAAGAATCTGCAAGATCAGACAGCAGGTGGGTACTCACACACAACAATTACATTACAATAACGCATAGTAGTGTAGTTATAATATATATATATATATATATTAACATGTATTGAGTTGTATTTCATTTAATTATAAATAATATATTTTAACTTATATATTATAATGTGATTTACACATATTTCATTTGATTTTATTGTAATTCTACACAATTGTGTATGCGTTTACATAATGTTATAATATAACGTGCTTACACATAATTCATTTGATATAATGTATACAATTGTATTTTTTTAATTGTCACTACTGTGTGTGTTTATTTCATTTTGTGAGGATTTCATTAATAAAAATATGTTAATTAATTAAATTGTTAATGTATAAGCTGAGAAATTTTAAAATTTTAATAAAATCTCACATTTTAAACTAAATCTTATTGCTATCATTAAATAATAATAATATTTAATAAAGAGTCTAATAATAAAATAAAAGGGAATACAATTGTACAGAAAGGGTAAAGCTTGTTAATTAATCCTGCATATACAGGCACTGACCAGAATTAACTTGTTTCTGATCCCTAAACAAACTAAATATAATTGTAAATTTTGTTATTATTTAAATAATTAAATAAGACCACTGTAATGTACTTTGATAACGTCTGTAACTAAGAATATCTCTATTTAATTATTTAAGCAAACTTTAGTCCTTTAATTAAATTAGAAACATGGAACTACTTTTATGTTGACTAGTAATTGTCGCGAGATTACTACTCTTCCCCTAACTATTTTTGCCCACTTGCAATGGAGCGCTCACGCCGTAAGCTGCGTACAGCGTTGTTTCGCGAAGCGTGTATAATTATGTGAATGGTTGGTTCAATGAATATTTAAATAACTAAATTTGTGCGGCGATGACATCTCTCTCTCAATGAATAAATAACAAACTATGTAATTTATACATTACTACAAACATGAAGGTGATATTCAACTAATCTATAATCATGTGAAGTGTATTACTGTGAAACAAACTTTCTATTTATTTATTATAACTACAAGAATTAAACAGTCGCCTAAGATGAGAGTACTTCACCCCGAATGATATAACAGACTTCAGGAACTTCACCGTCACCGGATACTGAGGCAACGACAGACCTTCAGGAAACGCACGAGGACCGAAGAACCAATTCTGCAGCAAATACTGAAAACCAGGTGACATGGAGGCTTGTCTTCCATGGTTATGAGTTACTAAAATTATTACCCACAAAAGACAATTTAACTCACCACTTTTAAGACTTTAAAAGACAGACAGTATATGTAACATGTAGTCTGTAATCTAATAACACTGGTTATAGCAAAAGAGTAAACGTTTAAACTAAAAGTTTTCTTGTTTTGAAAGATTAATAAAGTCCATTCTTCAAATGGCTCAATTTTCAATATTGTATATGGCAAGGTGACCATTATTAACTTAATATATATTCAATTCCGGATCCGTGGAATAAATTAAATAGATGTACATCATATTTTGAGGGCCTTATGAAAGAGTAATATATATAATTATACTGTAAACTATATATGTTGAGAACTTTAAATAGAGAACTTTATCTCATAATGTAATAAAGAGATGTCATCTGAGTACCGAGTAAACTGAGTGCATAAATCAACAGTCTCCCCTTCCCAATATCCTGATATAAGAATTGTTTTATTTGTTGTGATTAATTTTCAGCTCGTCACAACGAAAGGCAGCCTGTATAATTGGCATAACCAATTTAACGCGGGTTCCCTACGTTATAACACAAGTTAAGATGTTATAATTTTTTGTACATATTTGTCATGTCATGGTGCACTTGTAATTAGTTTTACTTAGTTGTATTTCGTATACAATTGTCATATTGCACATGTTTACATTTTGAAATTTTCACTACTGTACGCGTTTACATATTATGTATTTTAAATTGTAATATATTTTCATTACATGTATTTTAATTATTTGTAATTAAACAGTATTGCTTTTTTTAATTGTCACTACTGTGTGTGTTTATTTAATTTTTTTGTACATATTTGTCATGTCATAGTGCACTTGTAATTAGTTTTACTTAGATGTATTTCGTATACAATTGTCATATTGCACATGTTTACATTTTGTAATTTTCACTACTGTGTGCGTTTACATATTATGTATTTTAATTACATGTATTTTAATTATTTGTAATTAAACAGTATTGCTATAATATTTTTATTGTTTTTAATTTCAAAATTCCTTCGAACATAACTTATATACATATTCATAACTCAGTATACAAGCTAGAACGTGTTACATAGAACTAATTTAAAAAATCAATTTTATTAAACAATAATTGCATGATTATAAGGATGGTCTGTCAGCATTCTGTTGTAAAAAAAAAAATAACTCCACATGTGAAAATCACAGTGGGAGCCGATTACATCATTTGCAACGTCCTATTATTCAGATATTACATAAACAGTAATTATTTTCCATAAATATTGCGTGTGTGTGTGTGTGTTTTATATAAGTGAATTGACATTCAATTATCCACTGCATATCATGTGTGTTTCTTACAACAACAAATGTAGGGGCTGGACATAGCAAACCCTAGACCAACATGTTGGTGCGAGCGTATTTTTACAATCTGTATATATATATTTACTTAACACATAGACACACAGTTGGCAACAATGCAATACACGACATCGACGATATCCGACGGCGGCGGCGTACATATACAAACCCATACACTATAACACACGCACGAGTTGACAACGTCGATAAACCAGCACAAGTTGCCAACGCCGACGACGCTTTTCCAACATAACCGCACTTCCGGAAAAACCCCTTACATATACATACCCATACACTATAACACATGCACGAGGCGGCAACGTGGCCGAACCTTAACCACCACAATCCTTACACAACCCGACAAAATCACCGTTTTTTTTCCAACATGCCCGACCCGCCGCCGACAACATGGACGACGGCCACTCCTGGCGGCCATCAAGCCACGACCAGGCCCCCGCCAGGCCGCCGCCGGACGGCGAACGGCGAACGGCGTTCAAATTTAATACAGTTCACAAGTTGACAACAATGCAATACATGTCACTCAGGCTCTTCGTATCGACGATAGACCGCCCCGACAACATGGATGATACACCGACCAATCTACGTCCAGGCGGTGACCTGGCTGCCGTCGCACGGCGACCAGGCCGCCGCCGGACGGCGAACAGCGAACGGCGGACGGCGGCCGTAGCTACACAAATCAACCTGGGCCAGTGACGTCACGATGACGTCAGAGATAGACGGCCTTGAATCCCCCCAGATGTAGGGGAGGTACTGGGACCTCATGACGTCATGAAGGCCTAGTATCCCCCCTCCCTCGCTACTTATAAAGACAATATAAAATTATGGTCTAGATACGTTGATGATGTATTAGTAATTTGGGAAGGAAGCATAGAAGAAGTGCATGTGTTTATAAAAGAGGTAAATAATGAGGATAAAAACTTACAATTTAAGGAAGAGATAGGAGGTAAGCAAATAAATTACTTAGATTTAAACATAGAAATTAAAGATAATGAGAAACTACAGTTTGGAATATTTAGGAAAGAGTCGTATTCTGATATAATTATACCAAGAGAGTCTTACCACCCATACAGATATAACATGGCGGTAATCAATTCCTTTTGTTACAGAGCTCAGAAGTGTTTAAAACAGACCGAATCAAAAGATAGAGAGTTAAAAACGATAAAGGGAATTGTAAGGAATAATAATTATAGCACCAACATAGTGGATAAAGTTATGAAAAGGGTCAACATACAAAAAGCTAAAATAGAACCAGAACAAAAGAATTATGCAGGGTCATTGTCATACATAGGTTCACATACTAGAAAAATTATAAAATGTTTTAATAAATATGGAGTAGATATAGCTATTAAAAAATGTGCAACGGTATTTGATAAGAAAAGGAATAAGAATATAGAAAAAATTGCAGTATTACAGAAAAGCGGAATTTATAAATTAAAAAGTAAAGACCGCAACAAGGTTTACCTAGGGGAGACAGGACGAAAATTCGTATGCAGGTTGTCTGACCACATACGTGGAGAAGGTAATAGAACAACCAATTCGTTATATGCAAGACATTTCATAAAAGACAACCACAAGTTTGTTAATCCTTTGGAAGAATGGCGAAATTGTAAAAGTAGTAAATAACACAGTTGAAAGGAAGCTTAGAGAGGAGTTAGAAATATTGAAAGAAAGAGAAAAAGGGTTAGACAATTTAATTAATATTAAAATTAAATTTGATAATGAAGAAATATTTTCTAAAATGATTAAGAAGTAAATGAGAGAAGGCAGATAGATAAGATTAGGAATTATATTTCATAGTACTAATTGATTGTTTTAAAATAAGGGTGTGTGACTGACCCACGTGTGTGGAGAGGAAGAGGGTAGTTTAAAAGGATGCACACACACACACACACACACTGAGACACAAGGAATTTACTAGAAAAATATGTAACTGTACAGATGGTGAGACAGAGTTTAGGGGGTGGGGAAGGGTCTTTAATTTTTAGTTTGTTGTGGGTGAGCAGGGTGGGTGAGAGGGGTGAAGAGTTGGGTTTCACATATTTCCTGTCTATTCCCGATCTGACGATGAGCTGTGAGGCTTGAAAGCGCTAATCGGAATAATTTTTATAAATCGACTACAGGTAATGGACAACAACAATGAGGTAATAAACGACAACAATAAGGTAAGTAAAGTTTTTGAATATCTTAAATTAAAAGTTAAATTGAAGAGGGTTTTAAGTAAAATATGGTTTAATAAACAATGTCTGGATAATAAAGTCACCCCAAAATACGCTCAAGTTAAAATTAAAAATAAGAACAGTGTAGCCAAAAAAGTAAAAGAACAAAGCGAGGAGTTGTGGATAAAACTGGAAATAAGGTCACTCTACGGCTTAATCAATAGATATAATAGGGAATTATATGACAGACTCATAGAATTATTAAGAATATACTCGTATGTAGAGTTAGAAGAAATATTAGATAATTTTGGTTTGGGGTACGTAGAAAAGAAATTGGAAAATAAAAATAAAAAAATGGTAGATAAGTTAAATAAATTAATAAGAAAGAACGAATTAAAAAAGAACACCTCTCTAAGAATAACTACGAAAAAAGAGTAATAAACCTTACAGAGGTAAATTTCAATACGGAAGAAAAAGAAATGTTAGCGAAAGGCTTAAAATACGCACCGCTACCAGAATTAAATTCAGAAAAAACGATTATTCAATGAGAAAGCATAATACAAAAACTAGGAAATGAAAATGATAAAAAAAGGATAAGGTGGGAAGTAGGGAATGTAGTAGATAAAATATTTAAGAAAAGTTTGTATAATTCAAAGAATGAACAAAAAATCGAAGCAACTGTAACTAAACTAAAGAATAAAATAAAGAAGAATGATATTATAGTTACGAAGGCGGATAAAGGAAATACAATGGTACTAATGAGAAAGGAAGAATACATAAAGAAAACGAAGAATTTAAAGGAATGACCATACGAGGAAATAAAGTCTGATTATACAAGTAAGTGCCAGTCAAGGATAAAACAAATGATGAAACAGATAACATTTATAGAAGAAAATAAGAAAAAGTATTTATTGGAAAGTAATCCAACAGCACCAACTTTTAAAAGTCAGGTTAAGATACATAAAGAAGGAAAACCAATTAGACCGATTGTTTCTTTTATTAATGCACCTATTTACAAATTATCAAAGGAAGTTAGCAGAGTACTGAAAGAGAAATATGAATTTGGGAAAAAAATACAACATAGAGAATAATGTAAAATTGATAGAAAAATTAGAAAATATTAGCATTAATGTAATTACAAAATTGATATCACTGGATGTTAAGGACATGTTTACTAATATCACAGTAAATAAAGTTATTAAGTTAATAAACGATAATAATATGGGAGAATACAGGTATAAAAAGCAGTTGATGAAAGTAATTAAAGAATGTGTAAATCAGAACTATTTTAGGTTTAATAACAAGTTTTATATACAGAAAAAAGGTTTACCTATGGGGTCTTCATTATCCCCTGTTCTTGCTGAAATATACATGAATGATTTTGAAATGCAATTAATAACTTCCACTAAGTATAAAGACAATATAAAATTATGGTCTAGATACGTTGATGATGTATTAGTAATTTGGGCAGGAAGCATAGAAGAAGTGCATGTGTTTATAAAGGAGGTAAATAATAAGAATAAAAACTTACAATTTAAGGAAGAGATAGGAGGTAAGCAATAAATTACTTAGATTTAAACATAGAAATTAAAGATAATGAGAAACTACAGTTTGGGATATTTAGGAAAGAGTCGTATTCTGATATAATTATACCAAGAGAGTCTTACCACCCATACAGATATAAAATGGCGGCAATCAATTCCTTTTGTTACAGAGCTCAGAAGTGTTTAAAAGAGACCGAATCAAAAGATAGGGAGTTAAAAACGATAAAGGGAATTGTAAGGAATAATAATTATAACACCAATATAGTGGATAAAGTTATGAAAA
Organism: Magicicada septendecula; assembly: GCA_034769895.1. Lineage (NCBI taxonomy): Eukaryota > Metazoa > Arthropoda > Insecta > Hemiptera > Cicadidae > Magicicada > Magicicada septendecula. The sequence goes on from CM068368.1 coordinate 273,628,183, forward strand.
GGGTCAACATACAAAAAGCTAAAATAGAACCAGAACAAAAGAATTATGCAGGGTCATTGACATACATAGGTTCACATACTAGAAAAATTATAAAATGTTTTAATAAATATGGAGTAGATATAGCTATTAACAAGTGTGCAACGGTATTTGATAAGAAAAGGAATAAGAATATAGAAAAAATTCCAGTATTACAGAAAAGCGGAATTTATAAATTAAAATGTAAAGACTGCAACAAAGTGTACCTAGGGGAGACAGGACGAAAATTCGTATGCAGGTTGTCTGACCACAAACGTGGAGAAGGTAATAGAACAACCAATTCGTTATATGCAAGACATTTCATAGAAGACAACCACAAGTTTGTTAATCCTTTGGAAGAATACGAAATTGTAAAAGTAGTAAATAACACAGTTGAAAGAAAGCTTAGAGAGGAGTTAGAAATATTGAAAGAAAGAGAAAAAGGGTTAGACAATTTAATTAATATTAAAATTAAATTAGATAATGAAGAAATAATTTATAACATGATTAAGAAGTAAATGAGAGAGGGCAGATAGATAAGATTAAGAATTATATTTCATAGTACTAATTGGTTGTTTTAAAATAAGGGTGTGTGACTGAGGAAGAGGGTAGTTTAAAAGGATGCACACACACACACACACACACACACTGAAACACAAGGAATTTACTAGAAAATTACGTAACTGTACAGATGGTGAGACAGAGTTTAGGGGGTGGGGAAGGGTCATTAATTTTTAGTTTGTTGTGGGTGAGCAGGGTGGGGAGAGGGGTGAAGGGTTAGGTTTCACATATTTCCTGTCTATTCCCGATCTGACGATGAGCTGTGAAGCTTGAAAGCGCTAATCGGAATAATTTTTATATAGTGGTGTGCAACAGTGATCATTCTGATTGTGATTTCAACCACTAACACAAATTTCTTCATTAAACGTCTGTTAAGATGTGCAATCGCTACAGGTAATGGACAACAACAATGAGGTAATAAACGACAACAATAAGGTAAGTAAAGTTTTTAATATCTTAAGTTAAAAGTTAAATTGAAGAGGTTTTTAAGTAAAATATGGTTAAATAAACAATGTCTGGATAATAATGTCATCCCAAAGTACGCTCAAGTTAAAATTAAAAATAAGAACAGTGTAGCCAAAAAAGTAAAAGAACAAAGCGAGAAGTTGGGGATAAAACTGGAAATAAGGTCACTCTACGGCTTAATCAATAGATATAATAAGGAATTATATGACAGACACATAGAATTATTAAGAATATACTCGTATGTAGAGTTAGAAGAAATATTATATAATTTTGGTTTGGGGTACGAAGAAAAGAAATTGGAAAATAAAAATAAAATAATGGTAGATAAGTTAAATAAATTAATAAGAAAGAACGAAGTAAAAAAGGAACACCTCTCTAAGAATAACTATTAAAAAAAAGTAATAAACCTTACAGAGGTAAATTTCAATACGGAAGAAAGAGAAATGTTAGCGAAAGGCTTAAAATACGCACCGCCACCAGAATTAAATCAAGAAAAAACGATTATTCAATGCGAAGGCATAATACAAAAACTAGGAAATGAAAATGATAAAAAAAGAATAAGGTGGGAAGTAGGGAATGTAGTAGATAAAATATTTAAGATAAGTTTGTATAATTCAAAGAATGAACAAAAAATCAAAGCAACTGTAACTAAACTAAAGAATAAAATAAAGAAGAATGATATTATAGTTACGAAGGCGGATAAAGGAAATACAATGGTACTAATGAGAAAGGAAGAATACATAAAGAAAACGAAGAATTTAAAGGAATGACCATACGAGGAAATAAAGTCTGATTATACAAGTAAGTGCCAGTCAAGGATAAAACAAATGATGAAACAGATAACATTTATAGAAGAAAATAAGAAAAAGTATTTATTGGAAAGTAATCCAACAGCACCAACTTTTAAAAGTCAGGTTAAGATACATAAAGAAGGAAAACCAATTAGACCGATTGTTTCTTTTATTAATGCACCTATTTACAAATTATCAAAGGAAGTTAGCAGAGTACTGAAAGAGAAATATGAATTTGGGAAAAAAATACAACATAGAGAATAATGTAAAATTGATAGAAAAATTAGAAATTATTAGCATTAATGTAAATACAAAATTGATATCACTGGATGTTAAGGACATGTTTACTAATATCACAGTAAATAAAGTTATTAAGTTAATAAACGATAATAATATGGGAGAATACAGGTATAAAAAGCAGTTGATGAAAGTAATTAAAGAATGTGTAAATCAGAACTATTTTAGGTTTAATAACAAGTTTTATATACAGAAAAAAGGTTTACCTATGGGGTCTTCATTATCCCCTATTCTTGCTGAAATATACATGAATGATTTTGAAATGCAATTAATAACTTCCACTAAGTATAAAGACAATATAAAATTATGGTCTAGATACGTTGATGATGTATTAGTAATTTGGGAAGGAAGCATAGAAGAAGTGCATGTGTTTATAAAGGAGGTAAATAATAAGGATAAAAACTTACAATTTAAGGAAGAGATAGGAGGTAAGCAAATAAATTACTTAGATTTAAACATAGAAATTAAAGATAATGAGAAACTACAGTTTGGGATATTTAGGAAAGAGTCGTATTCTGATATAATTATACCAAGAGAGTCTTACACCCATACAGATATAAAATGGCGGCAATCAGTTCCTTTTGTTACAGAGCTCAGAAGTGTTTAAAAGAGACCGAATCAAAAGATAGGGAGTTAAAAACGATAAAGGGAATTGTAAGGAATAATAATTATAGCACCAATCTAGTGGATATAGTTATGAAAAGGGTCAACATACAAAAAGCTAAAATAGAACCAGAACAAAAGAATTATGCAGGGTCATTGACATACATAGGTTCACATACTAGAAAAATTATAAAATGTTTTAATAAATATGGAGTAGATATAGCTATTAACAAATGTGCAACGGTATTTGATAAGAAAAGGAATAAGAATATAGAAAAAATTCCAGTATTACAGAAAAGCGGAATTTATAAATTAAAATGTAAAGACTGCAACAAAGTGTACCTAGGGGAGACAGGACGAAAATTCGTATGCAGGTTGTCTGACCACAAACGTGGAGAAGGTAATAGAACAACCAATTCGTTATATGCAAGACATTTCATAGAAGACAACCACAAGTTTGTTAATCCTTTGGAAGAATACGAAATTGTAAAAGTAGTAAATAACACAGTTGAAAGGAAGCTTAGAGAGTAGTTAGAAATATTGAAAGAAAGAGAAAAAGGGTTAGACAATTTAATTAATATTAAAATTAAATTTGATAATGAAGAAATAATTTATAACATGATTAAGAAGTAAATGAGAGAGGGCAGATAGATAAGATTAGGAATTATATTTCATAGTACTAATTGGTTGTTTTAAAATAAGGGTGTGTGACTGACCCACGTGTGTGGAGAGGAAGAGGGTATTTTAAAAGGATGCACACACACACACACACACACACACACACACACACACACACTGAAACACAAGGAATTTACTAGAAAAATATGTAACTCTACAGATGGTGAGACAGAGTTTAGGGGGTGGGGAAGGGTCATTAATTTTTAGTTTGTTGTGGGTGAGCAGGGTGGGGGAGATAGGTGAAGGGTTGGGTTTCACATGTTTCCTGTCTATTCCCGATCTGACGAAGAGCTGTGAAGCTTGAAAGCGCTAATCGGAATAATTTTTAGATAGTGGTGTTCTACAGTGATCATTCTGATTCTTCATTCTTGACTTATAATTTTTTTTGTAACCTTTTACATTTCGTCATTTTTTAGTGTGTTAATCTTAATATTTTAATTTCTTTTTGTTTATTAATACTCAAGGGGAGGGGCCTAAATTATAAAAGCTTTGTATTTATTATATTTTGAAGACTCGGCAATTAAGACTTTCAACCTTACGACGTCGACCAAGAATCTCGCTCGACTGTATATTTTGTTCTCAACTACAGTACATTGTAGTTAACGAAAGTGGAAATTCGTACACGCTGAGACGAGTTACCGTCATCATGGGTCTTTTAGGAAGGACAGAGTTCTGTGTATCGCCAACCGTTCGTTTCCGTGGATGATACTGCACTTACTTGTCATGTTGACTACATTTATGCTAAACATCGCTTGATGAATTGCATAACTGCCGGCATTATTTCTTTAACTATTTGTCCTGATTTCATTTCCGTAGTAGACTTAACTATCCTCGCTCTGCTTCGTCGGGCAAACAACTTTTTTACCTTCAAGATAGCTGATTTTTAAAAATGTTTTCTCTTCTTGAATTGCTACCTCTTGCTTATATACAAAGCGATGTTTCGAGACCTTGATAAGTGTTGGCCACTACAGTTAATGCACTTCATCGGCTCGGTACAAAGCTCATCGCCATTGGCCGACGTCTCACAAAACCAAGTCTTCACTCGGGCACGTCTGGATACCGTGTGTCCAAAACGTAAGCACTGAAAACACTACACGGGCTGAGCGATAAAAGGTTTCACGCTCAGCCGACGGATACCTGCTCGTTTTTCTCTACCAGTGTTGTCTTGTTAAACGCCAAGACGTGGGAGGCGGAAGGAAGTGTCTGTCCCTCCCTGCGAACGCTCAGCCTCCGACATGCTATGACTCTCTGAGTTCATCATCATCATCTTCACTACAGGGATTAGGCCCTAGTTGGCCTGTTCCGGAACACATCTCCTCCTCGGTCTACCAACTTCCCGCTTTCCACTCAGCTTGTACTTGAGAGCTGCCACTGGCAATCTGGTATCTGGCATTCGGGCCACATGTCCACACCATCTCCTCTTATACTCCTTAATCGTCTCATTTAAAGACTGGATCTTTAAGTCTTGTCTAATGTCTATGTTTCTTCTCCTATCCAGAAGGGAGAATCCTTGGGCACTTCTCAGAAATCTCATTTCGGCAGCCTGAATTTTCTTTTCTCCCCCTTTACCGAGGGTCCATGTCTCACTTGCATAAAGGAATGTCGGAGCAGCTACTGTTTTATAAAATTTCATAAAATTCCTCTTCGTTCCATGATATTACATAATAGTGCTCGCCTAACATTATTAAAAGCCTTCGCTATATCTACAAAAGCAAGATGCGTTTCCCGGTTGAACTCTCTTCTTTTCTCAATTAGCAACTTAAGAGCAAAAATTGCATCTATACACGATCTTCCTTTTCGAAAACCGTTCTGTTCTTCTAACAATAATACCTCTGTAATTGGTTTCAATCTTCCATTTACTATTCTGGCGTAAAGCTTATAGTTGTGTCGAGGATGGATATTCCTCTAAACGTATCTGTCCTTGTTCGATCCCCTCTCTTAAATAATGAGATAACTCTTGCTCTTCACCATTCTTTTGGAAGTGAGTGCTCCTTCCAGCACATATTCAGGAAATGTAACAGACGTAACTGGAATAAAATGCCTCCGTATTTCAAAAGCCCGATTAATGCCATTCAATCCTGGTGAAGTGCGATTCTTAGATTCTCTCAATGCCTGTAGTAATTCCTATAGAGTTATTGCATCAATACTCTCTGCATCACATTCCGTGATCACACCTTCTTCTCATCCTCACTATACCAAAGTTGAGTATAATGTTTCTTCCATAATTCCACTGTAATTGGGATGACAGACACCTCTTCTCTTTCCTTTCCATTCAACATCTTCATTATTTTGTATGCCATAACCTGTCTACCATGAACATCATGTTCAATATTGGAAATTAATCTCTCCCAGGATTGTCTGTGCGCTTGCCTAACAATGGTTTTTGCTCTATTTCTGACTGCCTTATACGTTTCCGCATTCGTAGGAGTTGAGGAATTTAGATATTTAAGATATACTTTTTATTTTTTAACTACTGCTTCTTCAATTTCATCTGTCCATATTTTTAAAACTCTCCTTTTTCTAACCCTTTTCTTTACACCTATTGCTTCAGTGGCTGCTTGCATTATTATCCGTTTCATATTTCTCCACTCTTTTTCTATACTATTGCCTGAAGGTATGCTATTCAAGTGCCTATTTAACCTATCTTGATAAAGTCTTCGAATACTTTCCTGTTCGAGTAAATATACTTTAGAAACCTCTTTATTCTCCTGTCTTGTAGATGTTTTAATTTTCTTCCATTTCGTGTATAACATTATTTCAAGTAGTGATCAGAGAAAACATCATAGCAGACAAAACTCTCTGAGTTGCTACGACAATTGCAATCTCCTCCTCAGTGCAGTTCTTCAAGTCACGGCACTCCACCACTCCCTTTGTGGTATTCAGAGTCGCGTGAGGACTCACTTAAACTTTTATCACGCTGATCGTCTTCAACATACGTAGTCGCACCCATTGCTGGTCGGTTATGGTCTTGATCAACAGAACTAGACAGGACATTGTGTCCCTAATGTCCATCACAAACGATCCAGCACAAGCAGTTCTAGATTTTCAATTTAAAATGGTTCACTTTCGTGAAGTCCCCGTCCTCCTCCTTCTCTTCACCTTTCTAGGAGAGCTTTTCCTAAACGGGGGATTTTAAGGAATCCCTCAACCTCAGAATCTCTTTGGGAACCTATCATATGAGTCCCACGAGTACCGGGGAAATAACCAGACCACCGCTCGAGCACCGCAGTTAGGCCTAAATACAAAGGGTGCATCCTGGTGCCTTGAGGCCAACGTTCGCGACTCACTAACGTAGAGCTATCCACCCATAGGCACGATCGCTCCCACCGTGGGTTATGGTACGTTTTCAAGCGGTACACACAACATTGTTGAACTTACCTACCAGTGTTCTGCCCTGTTAGCTGAAGAATAAAGCTACGCTTACTACAAGGCCAAGATGTAGGCTTGTGCATAAGTTTGGTTTTTTGGGAGGCGTTCTTCTTCTTCTTCTTCTTCTTCTTCTTCTTCTTCTTCTTCTTCTTCTTCTTCTTCTTCTTCTTCTTCTTCTTCTTCTTCTTCTTCTTCTTCTTCTTATTATTGTTATCACTACTACTACTACTACTACTACTACTACTACTACTACTACTACTACTACTACTACTACTACTACTACTACTACTATTATTATTATTAATATTATTATTATTATTATTATTACTTTTACCCTTCCGTTTTTTGTTTTGACTTTGCTAAATAGCGTACATTTTTTAATATGTGTTGCCGTTTGCATTCCTCTTTTCTATTAATTTTATTGTTTTCAGTATTTTATTGTAGCTTCCTTTGCTCATTGTTGTTGTATTTATTTTATAGTGTGGCTGTTAAAAGATGCATTTTTTGTGACTGTGCATGCTTAGAGGTTTGTTTATTACGTTCTCTGTTGTTAGTTTTAGTAAATTTCTAGACGTAGATTGTCTAATTTACTGTGTACAGAAAGATCTTAAAACATAAACTGCTTGTTATATTCCAATATTGTATTCAATTTTAAATTAATGAAACTGTTTTTTATTTCATTATTTTTGTATGCAATTAATTTTTGTACTGACATCTTGGCTTATTAAAGCTTAAAATCTACCAAATCTCGTACATTTTCATGTGCATTATAAGATACATTTTACGTTTTCATATGTGAACAGCGACACATAGGATGTTAATTGCATCCTATAAACTGTTTCGGTGTGACATCATTTTGACTCTGCGTTCTCCGATAAACATTATGCGTATACGTATAAATAAAATGATATGTAATTTCTGCAGTTTTGTAACTACAAAAGAAAGATTGAATTGTTTATATACTTTTAATGCGGACCCAGAAGGCACAAAGTGAATTTCTAAACAGAAATCCAATATTTTTTACCCTTTCCATCTTTTAGGAAGGGTTGTTGAGTCCAAGAATAAATTGTCAGAGTAATGGAAAATAAACCTCAGCCCTCACACAAAATATAAAAAACTACAATATTGGACAGCATGAACGTATAAAACACTTCCATTCTCTGCGTACTTGTAACATCTTTTCCTATAACTTTCTTGTAACTATCCTTATCCTTACCACCCTATGACTTTCAGTAAAATTCTATAACATTATGCCACATTGTCAGACATGTTTGAACATATATACTATGGGTTTACTAGTTGAGTTACGAGTTTGTTAATGAATACCGTATATTGATAAGTATATTTTTTATATTAGTTAAGAAATATGTGTCACATATTTGTGATTAATAAAAGGTAAATGGGAAGTTTACTCAAAAATTAAAAATGAATCTTCAGATACTATATAAATACTAAATAATTGTTACTAATATCAGTATATTAACGTTAGAGGCCTGATACATTAAGTTTTGATTTGATCACATTTTACGTTATGTTTTTTACTTAGTTACTTAGTTTCCCGATGTAAAATGGTGAATGGTGTTAATTTTATTTTGAAAACAGTTAGCCAACATTAACACTGTTAACAAGGTAATTAGACTATTAATAGTTAATGTGAACGCAATACAATAATTATAAATAAAACAACGTTTTGTTCTGAAAACTTTGTGATTAATTAAAATTAAACTTTTTTATAACACTTTAATCCAATAATTAACAAAGGCTTTTATTTATTATTTCTTTACAACACTTTAAAAAATTGTAAGCGGCTATTAGAAATAAAAATAAAAGATTTATCAAGTAGATTAAATCTTAGAATAGTCACAAGAGTGATGAAATCTTTATTTTAATCCAGTTCCCTAAACATTTAAAAAAAATTAATACTTTATAAAACCTCTTTCATATGAAATGCAAAGCCGATAAAGAAATTTTATTACGTCTGTACCATTCTCGTACACCGGGAAGATGCTATCCAAAATGGATTACCGGTGGGCGGTATACTCTTCATCGAGGAAGTCATGCCTAAAAAAGGTATATCCTATGCAAAATGCTGGACTGTGTTATGCCTCAGGGGCCACCCACACTACTTCATAGACAGAATATTTTGAAGCCGTATTGATGTCATTACATCAGACGTCAACTACTGTTGCTGAGAAAAGTGTGTGTTGTCTATGGTTAGTTCTCAGTAAAAATCTAGACTTAGATTGTTGAATTTCTGTGTAACATAAGATCTTGAAAGATTATATTATTGTTACCTCATAATACGGTATTACATATTAATTAATATCTTTTTGTTCGTAATTAATTTTTATAATTATAATTCTTGGCTTATAAGAAAAAATTCAACAAATCTCACATAAGCAGTGTATTTATCCATATTGTACCAATTGAACCCTCTCGAAAAGGCAAGAGCGTTTTCCTAAACGTTTCTCGGCTAGCCGAGTAGGTGCGTTGTTTCTACCAAGGCCGCACTCAAGTACACTCTAGAGTTTACGAGTTGTTGTAAATATGCGTTATGCTGACACGCTACCCTTTCTGGAACAAAGTTTTTCAGGAACACGTGCGCTCCCTATAAAAGGAAGAGCGTCTGGCTTAGTCAGTCAGTTTACAGTAAGCGATTTCTTTAGTGCAGATCTATCATTAGTTAAAACTGATTGTTAACCACCTCGCTAAGTAATAAGTGATGAGTGGGGAACTCCTAATAGTTGACATTATCATTGCATGTGGACAAATTTAACTTGAATTATTGTACGAGTTGATTACAAATTGTTATTTATGATTAATTAAAGCTGGTAATTAGTAACTTAATTTGTATCTGTATTTGTTTCCACTTTACCATACGACGATCAGTGAGACCGTCGTAACAGTGGGTCAGGAGTGCGACAGAAACTTTAATGGTGGAATCAGATGACACTTTGAAAAAGAGTAGTGTACATTGTAATTAAACTGTAAACATGGATACCAGTCAAATGATGGAAGCTTTCCAAGCGTAAGTGAGGCAGACACAGCAACAATAAAAATTAAAACGACGACAAGATGCAGATGAAGCAAAACAACGACAGTATCAGAAAGATGAAGAGAGACAGAAAACCTTCTTGCTGGAAACACAAGGACACTAGACAGCATTACTGCTTGATTCAGAGGAACGACAAGACGAAAAACGTAAGCAGGAGGCAGAGGAACGGAAGCGTGAAGCAGAAGACATCAAAGCGTTAATAAAAGCAGATGCAAGAACAAACCGCAGCAGAGTTAAGTTTGTTATAAGGTGAGACGAATAACAAAATTACTAGAATATCTGATGTAGGAGGATCGTGTCTATAAAAATATCTGTGGTAGAAGAATCCATGTCAAGTAAAATATCTGAAGTAGAGGAGACTGTATCATCTATAAAAGAGTCAGGTGCAAACATGAAAGAGCAAATTAATGAAAATACAGCCATTCGTTTCGAAACAAATGAGCAGACTGTATCAATATTAAAAACAGAAATAGACACAGAAAATAAGACAATAGAGAAAATCACTTTGCACTTAATTGGGGCAGTACATGTCAAGACCCCATGATGGAAGCACACACTAGGCGACGTATCTTCGGCAATTTGAAGGAACTGCTAGGTCAAATGACTGGACGGAGAAAGACAAAGTAACTTCACTCTTTCTCGCTTTAAAAGGAACTGACTCAGAACTACTAGAGAAAGTGCCATCTGACAGCCAGAACACCTATGCAGAATTGATAAAAGCTTTAGAATTACAGTAGGGTGATAAACATTTGCGAGACGTGTACTGCACTCAATTGAGAGCAAGGCGACAGTATTTCGGGGGGAGTCTTCAATAGTTTGAAGCAGGCATCGACAGACGAGAGAATTGCCATGGACATTGCTGGACCTTTCCCAGTTATGATGGAAACCGGTACATCATGATTATACGTGATTATTTTACTAAGTGGGTGGAAGCTTACGTAATTCCAAATCAGAAGGCTGGCACTCTGGCAACGGCGTTAGTTCACAACTTCTGTTGCCGTTATGGACTCCCTATAGAAATCCATACGGGTCAAGGGAGGAATTTCGAGTTAGGAGTGTCTAAAGAATTATGCCATCTACTCTGAATTCTTAAGACCAGGACAACGCCTCTCCATCCTCAGTCGGACGGAATGGTTGAGAGGTTCAATAAGTCAATAAGACACTTAAGCAGTATCTTTCACAGGTTGCTGAAGAGAACCAAACAGGTTAGGGGACCAACGTATACCACTATTCCTCAAGGCGTATTGGTCATCAGTACACGACACAACCGGCATGATTCCACCAAAATTGGTGTTTGGTCGGGAAATTCGTCTTCCTGAGGATTTGATATTCGGATCACCTGAGACTCAGTCCCAAGAGCCACAGAACTATTCCTTGCAATTAGAAAACCAACTGCAAGAAATGAATCGCTTGATAAGAGGACTGCTGAAGATGGCCAGTGATAAAATGAACATTCGGTATGAAATTCACATCAATAGTATGGGTTTCAAAGAAGGAGATTAGTTTGGTTGTACAACCCAGAGCGTCCACCTCAGACCAACCTGGGAAGGAACCTACACTGTGAAAAAGAGAATCAACGATGTTGTCTATCGGATTCAATAGAAAGGACAGCGAAAATTCAAGGTCGTCTACCTAGATCGCCTGGCCAAGCATTACTCCAGAGACGGTTTGCCAGTTCGGGACGAACAGGTTTAAGAAGGGGGCAGTGTACCAATGGAACCCTCTCTTAAAGGCGAGAGCGTCCTCCTACACGTTTCTCATCTAGCCGAGCAAGTGTGTGTTTCTGCCAAGCTAGTTAGTCAGTCAGTTAACAGTGAGCGATTTCGTTAGTGCGGATCGAGTCATTAGTGAAAAGTGATTGTTGTCATATAAGTAGTGCGGAACTCTTAATAGTCGGTATTATTATTGAATGTGAACAAAAACTTGAATTATTGTACGAGTTGAGTACAGATTATCATTTGTGGTTAATTAAAGCTGGTAATTACTGACTTATTGGCGTTTGTATTTGTTTCCACTGTATCTCACTGTTCCATTGTTCAGTGAGACCATTGTAACAATATTATTACAGTCGCTAATTACATCCTATGAATTAATTCCACGTAACTATAAATGGCGGCGTTGACAACACACATTTCAACTTTACGATCATTGCTAACAATATTGGTAACTGCAAAAAAAAGATGTAGAATACAGAATTTAAATGCAGAGTCGCACGTCACAAAGTGACTTTCTAAACAGAAATCCAATATATTTTTAGTTCCCCTTTTTGTAACCAGGGTTGTTGAGAAAAAATTATGGGGTTGCTGAGACGAAGATTGAATTGTCAGAGTAATGAAAAGCAAACCTCAGCACTCACAAAAAATTTAAAAAATTACAATATTCCACAGCGTCAACGAGTAAAATACCCTGATCCTCTACCTTCAACTTAGGTTTAAATTAGGTTTGCTGTAAATTTTGTCTACTTTTAAAATATAATCATTATGGCACACTGTTCTAAATATATATATATAATATAAAATAAATAAATGTAAATAAATGTAATGTAATAAATGTATAATGTATAATGTATGTGTGTGTTTGTGTGTGTGTATAAGTTTATTGGTTAAATTAAGAATTTATTATTGACCAGGGCATGTATTAGTAGATATATTGTCAATAAAAGTTATAAAATATATGTCATATAGTTGTGATTTATAAAATATAAATTACATATATTACAAAAATTAAAAAGTATAAAGTAAAATCTAATATTGAAAATATTAGAAAAATACTATTTTTAGTAAAAATACTATTTGGCTAAATAATTATTACTATTATCGGTATGTATTACTTTTTAAGAACTACACAAATTTTAAATTGGACGTTGATTACAGTTTACATTACACTTGTTTATTATTTTTAACAGATTCCTAAATTATTGTTATTTAAATATGCAGGAAGAATTTAATTTTACTTGGGAAGTGCTAGACAACATTAAGACAACTTACCATGTAAATGAAGTATTAGAAATTAATCGAATGCTCATCAGAAGTCGAGCGTGGTACTATATGATATAGTTGCTTCATAAATCTTTAATACATAATCCAGCCGTGGGGAGCATTTGTTATTTACGCCTTCTAGATAATAGCTGCAAGGGCTGTGGAAATAAACACTCTCTACCAGCCATAAAAAAATATGTATTGCAATGAGACAAACATTCACACGATGTGTAATTATATGGGGGCATAGTGTAACGATGGACCCCTATCAAACAGTCGAGAGCGTCTTATACCCGTCCCTCCACTAGTCGAGTAGGTGTAGCCTCAGTCAAGGGCGCATTTAAGTCCGTTCTAGATTGTTCCGGAAAGTGCTTTAAATATCCTATATTCTGGCAGCTGCAGTAAGAATGGAATGTTTTTCTCGAACACCTGTGCTACTTACAAAAGCAAGAGCACCTGGCTTTATCAGTCATTTCACGTTGAGCAATTTCCTTAGTGCGGATGGAGACTTTGTTGAGGCTTAGTGAAAAGTGTTTACTGTGCTACAATTACTGTGGAACTCTATTACTTGACATTATTGTTATGTGTGGACAAATTTAACTTGAATTATTGTATAAGTATAATCTTGTTAAAAAACGTATTGAATGCAAATTGTTATTTGTGATTAATTAAAGCTGGTGATTAGTGACTTCATTAGTGTCTGTATTTGTTTCTACTGTACTGTAAGACAATCAGTGAGACCTTCGTAACAATAATACAATAGAGTCCTACAATAAGCCTTGGTCGGTGTCCCTTCCAATGGGATGTGAATGTGATAAGCCACTATTGTTTTAGAATAAGTACTGCATGTTAACATAGTTTAAGACAATTATATACAATAAAAAACAGCAGTGCAGTGAAGTGTGAAAGTGAATAAGTGTTGTGCGTGTAACGGATTGTGTGAAGATAACTAACAGTAAGCCAATTAACAGACACACTATAAGTCATTTATATTAGTGTGTAAATAGGAATAACTGTTAATAACTCATTACTTTTAATATTAAGTACATTTTAAAAGGTTGTATTAAACAACAAAGTAATTAGTCATGAAATCACGTGAAGTTGAAAACACGTGGTTTGGAAAGGTCTAGAAACGAGAAGTTAAGGTTCACTAGCCGTGGTCAATTGTTTAGTACAATCTAAAATGTATTAACTTGTAAAAATGAAGTCACTGGGTAGATCTATAAAAGCACGGGTTAGCCGTGTGTTATGCAGTCTCTAATTAGGAGTCTCTCGCAGTTTCTCATAATCCTTAGGAAGTCTTTAGGAGTGTATCGTCGAGGGATCGGCTAAATTTAGTTCCCATGAAGTCAGGCACGGCGTTCGACATCTTCAGCAACCGATGGCTGGCAGCGAGGCTAAATCAGGAATAATTTGGACGGACACAACGCCCGCCAGGAAACCCTGAGATCGACAAGCCACCTTATGAGGACAACGGCCGGTATGGGAGCAGGAGCAAGCCCACGAGATCGATCAGACCAGTGCAACTTAATCCCAGCTAATTCAGGAAAGTGAAATTATAAAACTACTTATAAACTATAAAACAAAACAAGTAAAGACTCTTATTTAATTGCTAACTTTCAAATATATCAAAATGTTATATTTTTCAAACTCAGGATTTTCATATATAAACTGTAGTTAAATGTTTCATAGGCCTATATATAAAAAAGGAGTAACCAATAAATGCATTAATTCATCGACTCAAAATTTATTTCTGCAAGTGCGGTCAGGTTCAAACTTGTTACCTTGCAATACATACATACATAAGCTACATACATACATTATGTGTGTTTGTGAACGCGCGCGCGCGCGCGTGTGAATTAATTAATTAATTTTATTTACCATTCCTAATATAATTACTTTAAACAAGCATGTCAATGTATTTTTAGATGTTATTTACACAACTATCAGGTTAATGCTATTGTTTTGTATTTATGGAAAACGTTACCCAGGTCGCTTTGCTTCACTCGTTTCGTCGAGTAATTCCAGTTGGGTATCCTGTCTAATTTCATATTTCATAAATTTTATAAACGATACGATATTTCTTGAAAATTAACGTTAACGCGTTCCCGTTAATTTAACTTTATATTTGTTGTAGGATCTGCTAATCAAACTAATTATCTAATCAAGTTAGTAACTAAAAAAATTGATTAAGGATTTCCGATATGACGATGAGCTGTGAAGTTTGAAAGCGCTAATCGGAATAATTTTTCTATAGTGGTTTGCAACAGCGATAATTCTGTTAATAACTAAATAAGTTAATAAACTCTTACTCACATCTTCAGTAGTCCAGGAGATGATGCAAAACGTACTCGATGCGTCTCACTTTGTACGAGGAAGACGGTGGAAAACTAATGACTAATGTTCGCCGCAGGAGGGTCCGCACTCCTATGGTGTGTGGAACTCGCACCCACCAAAACAACAAACCTACAAACCCTATTCCCCATGGCATGGATCCACTTTGAGACTCAACTTTCCTAATACTTCAAAGTGGTGCCATTCGTACTTCGTCCTGTGAACGTTCATCTGTTTTAAACCTTCAGCGGGTCCACGTTACATGTTTCCTGATATTCTGTCAGCGGCCCTAGAAAGATCATCTTCGGCTTCCTTCTTTTGCCTTAGTACCTTCTCTATGTAGGCTGCTACCTGCTCCCAGTTGTATTTGCTCTGCAGCATTATTCTGATGACATTATTGATCGATATCTGTTCCACTACATTTTCCAGGGTTCCCCTCTCCTGTTTTCATCTATCACAGGTGATAAACATGTGATACGTATCGTCTAATTCCTGTTTACAGAAAATACAGTCTGGTTTATCTACTTTCCCCATCCTATATAGTTAAGCCTGGAACAGGGCGTGGCCAGTTAGAAACTGCGTTATGAAATAACTAATCTCGCCATTGTGCGATCAGTCCACTCAGCTAACTGTTTTATGAACCTAGCGGTCCATCTTTCCTGCCACTGAGCCATAGTACGGGTCCTGGCCTCTTTGTGAGTTTGTACAGTATCTACTTGGGCCTTCCTCTTTTAAACGAGTTTCCGTTTCTGTGCCAGCACATCGACTGGGATTATCAGCGACAACAAGAACCCCTGACTCCGAAACCATGCGGTAGGAACAAGCCACTCTGAGCGCGCCACTCCACTGCATTGCTGACGTGCGTCGTCTGTATTTCTGGAGTTTGAGTGCATCAGCACATGTCTCCCCACCATACAGTAGTACATTAATAACTTACATTATACCATACACATTGTTTATTTAATATTATTGTTAAATTTACTTTAACATATGCATAATTTATATAATTGTCGTTTCTAATTGAGCTCCTTTACTTATAATTAACACAAATTTTAATGTGCAATAAATAAAAATCACTATCTATTTCATTGTATTCACCTTGCTAATTAACGAGTATTACATAAAATATATTTTTTCACAAGTCAGAATATTTTCTGTACGATGATATGTTGTTTGCTAATTTAGTTAAATTCGTAATTAGCGACCTAGAAAACCTCTCTATACCAAATTTCGAATAAACTAAAAAAATCCTTTAATATTTTAACTTATTTTTTTCTTTTGTATTAGGAACCACTGTGCGGCATCGTCTTAATCACACTTATAACAAGCTCGACTGCTAAGATATGACTGTTGGATATTGATACTAGCATTCCAGTAAGTATTGTTTTTGTCCACTGTGTAATAACTTCTTTGTCAGCGCTAGAGGTTTTCATTCACCTAGAAGTACATACGTACGCGTTAGGTAGGGCATATCTAAAGCTTGTTTGTAGTGTTTAGTTTAAATACCCTTACTTTGCATACATGTAACAATAGCGACCACTTATACACTGTACAAGCTAAATATGAATGTTTAGCTGTCGTATAATTTTTGTGAGCAATTAAGTTAATCATGTAATTAAAAAAAAATTAAATTATGAAACAAGGACCTGAGTCCCAATCTATAAGCATACCTTAACAAAAAATAATTATAGGTAATTAATAATTCTTAATAACAATACACAAATTCAGTAGTGGCGTAATTACTTCTAGAAAAGGCATCAAATGATATAATAAAAACTAATTGAACACTTGTTTCTTTACTAACATTTGTTAAGGTGAGTTCTGAGCATATTCTATTTAACGGCAGTTTAATTAGTACACAATCTCAGTACGCTCAAGAATATTTTCTTAAAAGGGGCTCAGTATCACTAAACGGCACTGGGTCTGTAGTTTCCCAGCAAACGTGTGCAAATGAAATGTTGTTACACACAACTTGCACTCTATAGTGAATGGCAATAATTCTCCCGTTACGCTTTTCGTATTCGTCTTCTATGATCTGGGCATTTCATTTGTTTACTTTTAAATGTCATCCAGCTAGAATTTATAAAGAGGGCGTATTATATGGACACCTCACAGTTGAGTGTTTCGTGTCATAACAACTCATCACAACATTGTCTTGATCATGGCAATAAACATTGGTAAAATGTCGATGCAGATGGTGTAAAGTTTTCTCTACTGACCGGTTCTAGCTAAACCTGACGTCATTTATTTTTAAAGACTTGTTTATCTTAACATGTACTTTTAAAGGCGTGTTTATAATAAGCCTCTCAGGTATAGCAGAAAACCCCGCTGTCCTGTGAACTTTGTAATAACTTTTTGTAATCCATAATGCCATCAGAGTTTTCCTTTATAATGGAACAAAAATTACATGCTACATGTTATACATTCTCCAAACAATAATTGCGTTGTCTTCCCATTTACTAAACTAAAAATCTTCTTCTGAGTTAACACTATGAATCTAATATTCTAATGTAGAAAAAGTAAAATCCTGAAATTAAAGTAAAATTTAGATTTCATTATACTATAATAAATTGGATAACATCTATGATACAACATTACTAATTAGATAAAGTAAGTAACAATGTTAATAAATTGAAACATATGAAATGATTTTTAAAATAACATTTCTGTAACAAGTCGCGTGCTGTTTTTCACCAATTCTTTAACGTGGGAGAGAATCGCAGTATTATTTCTATTAACTATAGAAACTGCAACTACTTCCCACCGTTTCTTCAACACGGTATTGTTTATTTACATCAATAATTTAGTTACCTTTGTTATTCAACTTAGTTTATCCTACCTTCATTATGAATGTTTAATTGACCGCCGATCAATACAAAGATCCTATAATATATCGCTCTTATAGTAGACATGTGAGACAGGTATCTGTGAGATAAAATAATCCAGCAATGTATAACTAAAACGTTGTGAACAGAACTACCATTCCACTCCTGAGCAAGTGGAAATTGACCTTAGTCAAGGAGTGTCCTTAAATATAAATAATTTAACTACCTTCAATAAAAAAAAAAACTGTTGGGACCCTTATGTAAAGAGACAGGAATGTAAAGGCGGTAAGTAGAAAAATGCTACACCTAAAGAAACATCGTAGGCGCCTAATGGGAAAATCGAATCTTGGGCGTCACCTAATTCCCAAAATACCAGAAAAACAAAGGGAAACTTGATTTCTAAGGGATTTATTCAAGAAAACCCTACATCGATTATAGTTGATACGGGCTTCTCAGTCCCCAATCCATATTTTTAACGTAGTGAACAGATTCCAACATAATTAATTGGGGATAATGTATCTTAGGTTTGTAACTCCTAGACATAATGCAGTGTTGATAAATTTACGTGTGGGTTGACTTGACTTTGACCACCGATTGCTGATTGCTGTGATTACTTAAATAACAATTAACATGGCAATAACGATAAGATTAGAGGTCGAAGAGATAACAGTTCTGATTGATGAACCACCTACAGAAGGCGTTTTCAAAAGAAAGATTTACCGTAATTAAACAAAAGTTATAGACAGTAAGAACCGAAATTAGAGGGAGTAAAAACGTTTTGTGATTTTTTAAGAACGAGGCTGTAGCATAATTAAGAGTGAATAGGATGTTACGCAAAGTATTAGAAACATAATTGGAAGCAGACTGCAATCTAGGAAAAAGACAGTTTTGAGAGCTGTCAAATGCAACAGACAGAGAGGTGAAACCGATCTACGCTATACAGTCTTTCTTGTGTTATAGGTTTGACAATTTAGTAAGAAGAGGTGAATCTCAGTGTTTAATAACTTTTTACTGCAATTTATTAAACATAAGTGATTTAGTTCTATTTTTTTTGCGTTTTTGAGGAAGAATTGTTTAATTAAATATGATTTGGTTAAAATCTCCGACCATATTACTGACCCAGAACTGATCTCGTTTTGTTCATAGTACGTTCATCGCAAACTACAAGACACTTAAAATTTAAGTCTTGTAAATTATTTATAAAGCATGTAGTCTTGACGGAATGGTGGAAGAGATCTCAATGATCCAACAGCAGGATGTGCGGAAGAGTCTTTGAGGAGCAGACCTCTTCAAAAACCTGGGTTCATCTGGCTCCGGGTGATAGCACCCAGTAAGGGCCCCTGCCAAGGGTTACAGGTGAAACCCGGTCAACGGTCTCAAAGGCGGATGAGGCACCTCAGTTCCCAACGGCAGAGAGAGCGGAAAAACCTAGTGGAGTAAACCACGAAAAACAGTCATTTCGGACTAACAATCCGATCTTACCTCGGAATTTAATTCCTACTTTTGCACTCTATACAATTTCAATTGCAGTATGGAAAGTCCGGTAAATAAAGGCACTGCCCCAGGTGGTAACTTAAAAGAGAAATCCACCATGGCATCATACCATGCATTGGGACCAAGGATTCTGAGGAGTCCCAACAACTGCAATCAAAGGTTTGAGTCGCAGCAACCTTGGAATCCCTCTAAACTTAAATTTAAGAAGAAATTCTTTTTAGGCACATTAATTGTAAATTCTTTACTCAAGACTGGTAAAAAAAAGAATTGGAAATACTTTAGACAAGAATAAAATTCAAATTTTAACAGTGCAAGAAACCAGATTCTTAGAGGAAATGTAGCAGATACACAGAATTACAGAATCTTTAAGGGTAAACCAGCAATTAAAATTATGAAGGGAATGACATTACTATACACTGATTTTTATGTCCATAAAAGTATAATAGAGAATGTAACAGAATTCAACTCTAGTTCAGAAAGAATATCTCTTCTAACAATTAAATATAAAAACAAAAAGTACACACTTGTTAACTGCCAAGCACCAATAAATGAAGACAACAGGAAGAATCCACAAGAAACAGAAGAATTTTGGGATCTTTTAGAAATTAAAATATCCAGGATCCCCAAATCAAGTGTTATAATACTACTGGGAGATTTCAATGTTCAAGTAGACAGTGAGAAGAAATTTGAGAACATCGTAAGGCAATATCCAGCCCACAAAAGAACTAATAAAAATGGTATGAGACTAGTTAATTTATGTAAAGGTTCTCAATTGAAATTAATGTCTACTTTCTTCAGAAAGGTTCCAAGAAAGGCTAACACGTGGATATCTCCAAACCCGATGTTAGGAGAATTTCAGTTAGATCATGTAGCTATTTCTCGAAAAAATATAAAGGAAATTATGAATGTTAAAGTAATAAGAAATGGCGAATTTGATTCTGATCACTACTTGTCTAAAATTAAACTCAAACTCCTACCTAATAAAGTTCATCGAAAATTACAAAAGCTATTAAAGTATAATACAGGCAGACTTACTTTATTGGGAGAGGCGAAGAAGAAAAACTTTGCACCAACTGTACCAACTAAATAAATAAACATATTGTAACTAAACGTGTTACAAATTCTTAAATCTCTTCTCGTCTTCCTTTGTTTCTTAATTTAATTCTCACTGTTGATCTGTCTAAATTGTAACGAAACCTGTTAATAGTGTTAAAGTTGTATAGGTGTAGTGTTACAAAAATGTTTTAAAAATGTTGTTTGTTGAAGAAATAAAAATTGTGTTTAAAAAAAAAATTTTATAATTAAAAAAAAATTTTTTTTTTCGATTAATTAATTAAAAACCATTAATTAATTGTGTTTCGCAAATTTCCGAAACGTGTCTCACTTGTCTAGGAAATTTTATTAATGTTTTTGTATTTTCAGTAAACTCCAACCACTTATAAGATTGTCTCCAGGTACAATCGATATTTGTTTACTTTTCGTTTTGGAGGTTATCTTCCTTCTGATGTGGTGAAATTCTTGTAGTATATTGTTTAAATTATATTAATTGTAAACTGTTATGTTTAATAAAGAAAGAACTATTTTTATATGAAAAATATAAATGATTTATTGTATAATTGGTTATAAGACTCTTGTCGATTATAAAATCGACTCTCAGGGTATCGAAATGTTACAAGTTTTTTATATAAAATGCAATCAGGTTCTTTTAACAGCTATTCATAATTAAAGTCAGAGAAATCGGGCCAATATTAAAAAAGTATAACGTTACAATTATTTTCTTAATACTAAGTACATATATTTAATTGAAAAAATTGAAAGAAAATAATTTGATGTCGAACCATGTCGCTGACAATACTAGGAGGCGGTGTTCAGTTGAGTGATGACAAAAATTGCAAATGGCCGCCGTCGAGTTAGTCAAATGTCCCTCGTATTTTTGGCGTTCCAATAAAGAGATTTTCTGGCAGTATTCACGTCCTGGTGTCAGCAAATCTTCCTTCTGATGTGTTGTAGTTTCTTGGGTGAAGTTTCTCTGTTGTATTTCCAATAGTGGTGTATGTATAAGTCAGTTCACTTCTGTCGTTCAGGCACTATTTTATGGTTATGATGTATACTGTTTTATGGAGTTTAATAATGTTATTTGACTGTAGTTTAGTGCTGTACAATGTTATTTAGTCTCTTTGAAGTGTTTATGTCACTGTGTCGATGTTACGAAATGTTTTAGTCGCCACTCGCGATTTTCAAAATTGTGTCATACACCGACTCGCCATTACGGTACTATAAATTAGGTTAACTGGATTAAAATACTCTTGTCAAGTGCACCGTACAACGTTCAATAAACAACTCTCTACTTCCTTCACTTTCGACTAAAATCTTAGCCAATGCAATATTATTCCTTTCATTGTTCGAATTTTACTTTGCATCCTGTGCATGTATTAAAGTTACATTATATAACTGCTTAAACTTTGGTTATTATTCAAATTTAATAGCTAGTTGTTACTTAATTTTATCCTTCAGTTCATTCGGCGTATTTTGGTATCGAATAATGCCGTTTTATTATGTTTTTTTATCTAAAATTGGTAATTTTACCTTCATTTTGTATCTGGTAAATTTTCAAAATTAACTTCCTGTCATTATGCAAATTCTGCCATTTTTAAGTTATATTTATGATTATCAATCTCATATTGTAATAAAAGGTTTATATTCCCTTAGTTTCTTGCAATTATTTGAATTGGTTAAATTTTAAAATATTATGTTGGAATATATGACTCCCCTCTCCAAATTTTTGAGTTCTGTCATTTCCATTTTTGTTTATAATCCTGGCTATCATTGTACAAAATCTTTCTAAGTTGTATTTCTAATTACATGGCTTCAATTCTGGTTTATGTTATCTAAATCCCTTTAGTTTAAATGTACTTAAGTGCTTAATTTTTCAGTTCTGATGAGGTTTAGTTTTTCATTATTTTGCCTAGATTTTTAACAAGTTTTTTCATACAAATTTTTATATAAACAATACATACTGTGTTATACCCTCTCTGACTTTTAACAAGGTAATATAAATTAAACATTTTTTCAATTAAACATAACAACAATTAGTATCAGTTTCAACACTATAAACAATAAGAAATATTTTCAAATAATGGTTGTCTTCAACTCATTAGACATTTTTTATAATCAAAACTTACTACTAATATAGAAATATTATTTACAACGAACGTTTTTTCCTAACTAACATCTTATTTACTTATTACTATAAGTACAAGTAATAAATATATTTACAATTAGGATGTTAGTGGTTCCAAACTTAATAAATGTTCTTATCCCTAATACATTTTTAAAATCCTTATTCTATATACACAAAACCTTATTTATATACTCTTATTCTATATTTCTTATCTTAAATTGAATCATGCAGTTTTTAAACTGTTTTTAAATGGTATAGGGTAATTGTACCCTGTCACTTTGTTTAAATCTGTTTTTATTCATTCTTTAAAGAAATGTCATTTTAAACAGATTGACCGCTTGATATTACTACATGTATCACATTCACCTGGTACAAATTATAAGTCACTTAAAGTTGTATATTTCATTATCTACACAGTTTGTGGATGCCAAGGATGAAACATAAGGTTTATTTTTTATAATACACAAACTAGCACTGGTTCACTTTACACTTTTTGATGCTATTTCTAAATGGTTGTTTAGTCTTATTAACATCAATAAATTGGTTTGTGGGTTACAATGAAGATTTGTTCTTTGGGTATTATATTATTGTTTCACCTTGATCCACTGGCAACTCTTACTCTATACACTTTTTTTCCTTAATTTTATTGTACATGTGGTTACTGTTCAAGACTCTTTCGTTATACTTTTTATTATTTGTGGTTTTTATTTAGATTGTGATATGGGGATATGGGTGTTTTTTATAAGAGCATTCCCTCTTCTTCTGGATGCTGCCTTCTTCTTCTTTCTTCAATTATGTCTTCTTTTCTTCTGGCTTCTTGGAATGGTATGTTCTTCATCTTCTTCTGGATGCCATCGGGTTTCTTGGGGTTACTTCATCTTCTTCTGGTTTCTTGAAATACATCACCTTTTATGGTGGATCTTGCCTTATTCAGGGTTTCTTTTTCATTAATTTATCCTCGTTGTGGGTTTAGTAATATTTTGTGTTGCTTCTTCATATACTTCTTACCTTCCTGGGTTATATTTTAAAACCTTGGGTTATTATACTAGTTTTGATGATTCATCACTAGTAACTTGCTTTTATTTGAAATTATAGTTTTACTATCCATGATTGTTCTGCACAGTTGCTCTGAATTAATTCTTTATATTATTTTAATGCTTTCTTCGGATTTAATGTTATAATCTTATATTATTCTAATGATCAATGCCATTCATTATTATGTGTTTATCTGTCACGCTACAGATTGCTCTCCTCCAGAAGTAATTATTTCAGACATGTTTATGGATGAAATAATTTCTTATGATAATTTCATTATTTCTTATATTTCATTTTCCTCTCCATTTCTATATCGACTTTTTATATTTGAGTTTAATTAATGTTATATATATAGTTACTTATTTTACTTTTGATCCTTCTTGGATAGTTAGTGTCTTCTGAGATATATTATTACTATTATTATACATTTTCTTTCTTTATAAACTTCGTGTTGCATCCTTGGGATATTAATTCCCTAACATTCCCTATCACGTGGGCTGGGGCAGTTCAGAGGGGCACTGTAGGCTACACAATCTCTGCTGGCCATACACCACTTCTACAATTTGAGTCCAGAGGCACATTCATCTCTGCTCAAAAAACATAATGCTGCTGGAATTATCTTCAGTCAGTCATCGAATAAATAAATAAAAAGTAGTCTCATTTTCGACTAATAAAAATATCTTTGGATTCTTCACTTCGTAGTTTCTCAGAGTATCTCACATTTTCTATCTTAATAAATCTTCTTAATTATTATTATACTCATTATATATATATTTTTCTGAACTCTTAACTTGCCTGATATATTTATTTTAATTATGGTTGAAAACTTTTCTTAATAATTCTTGTTACTGGTTATAGTGTAACTCTTTTTCTTCTCCATCTGAATTCTCTTTATACTTCCTTCTGGTTAATTACAGTGTTACCATGGTCTTTATATATAGTGTTTTCTTATTCATTATTTGAATGGTCTTATTTTATTATATTTAATTTTTTAAATTTGTATCTTTATATTAGATATTCAGGTTGTTATTTTCATAATTTTTTTTAAACATTTTGTTCTTTCCTTTCTCTTAGAAAGTTATTAATCCGCCTTTGCATTCATTAACATTAATTCATTTATATTATATTTCATGTGGTACTTCTTCTCTTTGCATTTCATATAGGTCTTATTATTATTATTTGTTCAAAATCATCTTCTCTATATGTTTGGTATAAGTTGTTCTTCTTTGCTTCTTCAGAACTGAGTAATATCGTATTCCTTTTCCTTGATTAACTGTTTCCATTATCGTTTCATAAGTAATTAGTAATAGGTTGTTCTCATTAATGTTTTATTGTTTCTCTTTCTTGGATTTTTATAATTTTATTATAATAACAGATTCTTCTCTTTGCTTCCAAATTTTTTGCCTTCTCTTGTATATCACACTCTTTTTTGTTTTTCTTCTCTACTCCTTCAAATGCTAGATATTCACATTTATTCTGGATTAAATTTAATTCTTTTTTCTGAATTAATCATATTATTTTCTTCTAAATTCAATTATAAATGGAACATATTTATTTTTAGAACTTTGTTAGTTTTATGCAAAATTCAAACTCTCCTTTTTACTTAATTCCATAACATTTCTCATAAATCATTGTAATAAGTTGATCTTATTTTGGTTTCAAAGTTTTGACGTTTTATCAAAATTCAAATTCTGTTTAATTCATTTATTCCCAAAATTGTTTCCTTCAAAATTGTTTATAGTAAGATGATCTTACAATTATTTCTGAATTTTTTGGTATTTCTCTAAATTCAAATTCTTCTTAATTATTTACCATAAATTTTTTTCACAAAATTAGTTATAGTAAGTTGGTCTTACTTTATTTTTAAATTTTTTGTATATTAAATTCCAAAATCTTTCTTTTATTTCGCCATAAAGTTGTTTCTTATAAATATTTGGTAGTAAGATGTTCTTACATTTGTTTTCGAATTTTGTTGGTATTTAAAAATTCAAAATACCTTCTTTTATTTTTCCATAAAGTTTTTTCTAAAATATATTTGGTTGTAAGATGTGCTTACATTTATTTTAGAATTTTGATATATTTATAATTCAAAATTCTTTCTTTTTAATTCTCCCAAAAAGTTGTTTCTCATAAATCATTGGTAGTAAGTTGTACTTACATTTGTTTTAGAATTTTCATGTTTATTAAAATTCAAAATTCCTTTCTTTTGTTCAGCCAAAAAGTTGTTTCTCATAAATATTTGGTTGTAAGATGTGCTTACATTTGTTTTAGAATTTTTGTGTTTTAAATTCAAAATTCCTTTTTATTAAATTGCCCTAAAGTTTTTTCTAAAAAATATTTGGTTGTAAAATGTGCTTACAATTATTTTAGAATTTATATGTTTTTTAAATTCTAAACTTATTCTTCATAGTACTTTTTCATAGATGCTTGATTGTACACACCTTTAACTCTTCCGGGAACTACCTCTCTCAGTTCATAAGTATTGTTATGATTATCCTTTACCACAACATATGGGCCTGTATAGAGCAATAATAACTTTTTGGTTATCCCTTCTAGGGTGCTGGGCAGTTCTCGATTTTTTAAGAGAACTTTCTCACCCTCTTTTTATGTTATTATACGCCCTATTGCCTTTTGATATTTGGCTTGCCGTTTCTCTTGGTCTTCAGCCACCTTGTTATAAAATCTCAACTGGTTAAATATG
The DNA here is from genome assembly GCA_034769895.1 of Magicicada septendecula. Classification (NCBI taxonomy): domain Eukaryota; kingdom Metazoa; phylum Arthropoda; class Insecta; order Hemiptera; family Cicadidae; genus Magicicada; species Magicicada septendecula. Next base: position 273,654,565 of record CM068368.1, read on the forward strand.
CGATCATTATTTGGTGGAAATTCGATGATTTCTTCAATTTCTCGGGGAGTTGGCTTCTCATACATAGCAGTGTAAGGGGTAGTTCCTATAGCTGGATGGTGGGCGAAATTTAGGGATTTCTCTGTTGCTGCTAAGTACTCTTGCCACTTTCTTTGTTGGTTGTGACAGTACGTCCCCAAGATCCTACCCACTTCACTCAGTACTCTCTCAGCCGGATTACTACTTGGGTGGTAGACTGACGTCTTATAGGTTTTGATCCCAAGTGATAATAATGTATCTCGCCATCTCCTCCCCTTAAATTGCGTACCATGGTCGGTAATAATGGAAGATGGTCTACCGATCTCTGGCACATACAAATCGATGATTACCGCAGACCTTTCGCTGTTGTTGCCCGATTAACCGGATATAGCTTTATATATTTGGTATAATGGTCTATGATTATTATCAGGTACTTATACCTGTGTCGACCGCCGCTACGGGGAAATGGCCCGCAGATATCCAAGAACACTTTTTCTAGTTTTGTATTTGAGGTAATAGGTATCATTATACCCTCTTTCTTCTCATTGTTTATCTTGACGCATTGGCAGATATTACATGACTTTATATAATTTCTCACCTTTCGGTTGATATTCTTTACTTTGCAGTTTTCTTCTAAAGCCTGTATCACTTTTAGCGCTCCCATGTGGCCATACCTGACATGATAATCTATTATGACTTCCTTTTCGATTTGGTGTGGAATTATCACCTTCCATGTCTCTTCATCCAAAGCCGTTTTTATGAATAATATTCCTTTGTTTAAATGGTAGTATTTGGAAACTGTATCATCATCGGCTTCCAATCGACTCATGATGTTTTTCAGATGCTTCTTCAGAACTGAGTAATATCGTATTCCTTTTCCTTGATTAACTGTTTCCATTATCGTTTCATAAGTAATTAGTCATAGGTTGTTTTCATTATTATTTTATTGTTTTTATTTCTTGGATTTTTTATAATTTTATTATAATAACAGATTCTTTTCTTTGCTTCCAAATTTTTTTGCCTTCTCTTGTATATCACACCCTTTTTGTTTTTCTTCTCTACTCCTTCAAATGCTAGATTTTAACATTAAATTTTAACAATTACTTTTATATTATCTATTTAATGTCCCGCGTGTGGACGCCAATTTAACATTTAAAGATGTCCGACGTTGTGTGCGTCAATTTATCAAAATTTTTAACATTAATTACTGTTTATTCTCTTTTTATCTCAGGGATAAAAAAAAAAATGCTCATTGCTACTGATAACTCTTAAATTTATTCACATTAGTTTGCTATTACTTGTAAATATTAAGATAGCACAAAATTCTACGTACTCATTAGTACTTGTAAATATATAAAATTAACACATTACCAAAATTTAATACTCATGGCTGAATCGTAAATATCAAACAATAATACATTAACAAAATTGAATACTCATTAAATTGTAACTATCAAAATAATACATTAATAAAATTGAATACTCATTAAATTGTAAATATCAAAATAATACATTAATAAAATTAGTTATCCAAACTCAATCTAATGGTTGCATATTAATGATCATTCATCAATTGCGTTTAGTACTTAAGTAACTTATAATGTTTAGCTTCATCTTATACATTCTTAATATGAATATCTCTTAAGTTGTTACTATATTTTGTAATTACGGATTCATTTAGAACTTGGAAATAAACATTACTCCAAACTGATAAACAATGATAATTTTTACTTCTACACAAACTTTAGAATCGATTTCTTTAATTCCTTTACGATTACTTTATTGAATTTTATTGTGTGTGGATTCTTTGAGATGACAGACAGTGGATCTAAATTAATTAAGACATGTTTTACTATACTTGGTATTCGAATATCCAATCACTCGGTAGTTGCGGTGATGATTCCCCCATGTCGATCGTTCTAGGATCGTGCAGATAACTCCTCCAGATGATAGATGGCACTGGATGAATTCCACGATGTCACTCACAGACACTTCACTCACCAACTCCACGCATTCGGATTATAATTTATGAATAAAAGTTAGCGTTGTACACCGACATCGTAAATTATTTCAAATCTGAATTATTATTACGCACCTTTGTTGCGGTATGTCTGGTTATTAAGTGTTCATGAATGTAATTTGTGTTGTTAATCGTTCTTAAAAGTTATTGTTGTAAAGTGTTCGTATACACTGAAATTACATTATTGTCTGGTTACTATTTGTTTCAGTTAATGTTCACCGGTAGGCTAATAGTGTGACTCTACTTCATAGTTCGTTTGCTTGTAATGACTGTATTAATTTTTGTTATAAGTTCGAAAACTACCTTCTCACACTGTGTATCGAATTATTCTAAGTTCGATAAAATGCTAATTTCTCCCGTCACGGACTTCACTCCTCTCGTGTCCGAAATTTCGTTAGAACTCTTTGAGCGCGTTCCTGTCTCCTTCCTATATTTTCCTTACCAAATCTCCCACCAGACTTCTGATTCCAACGACGCCGTGTCCTTATTGGTTTCATATTTTTCCCTCCAAGTCCTAATACTACCCATCTTTTCAAAGGCGTTCTCTGATAGGGCTTCTGGTTCCCCACCAGATTCTTCCCTTGCTTCGTATTTTGAGGTCGTTGTCATTTCCAGCTAACGCAGCAATAAATTGTATCTGTCGTTTTTTCTAAAGTCTTCAGTGACAACTCTGAGTTTCTCTTCCCTTTTCATTGTTTCTCAACTTCGTCGCTCTGCCGTTATTATCTATTGTTGTTCAAGGGCCTCGCCTACCCTTCTTTGAAAGTTGGTTTTTTTCTTTTAATTGCCAGGCAACACCCCATCCTTGAGTTTGGACGTACTCTCTGCGCTTTCGTTTCCAAGTAAGGTCAAAACCCTGTCATCGACCGCTGGAGTCCTTCAAATCAATCCACCCTTCGTCGCTTTCTCCTGACAGCTGGCGTACACATGTATGCTTGACCATTGTTAAGCCTTTTCTCCTTTAATGGCTCTGTACACATTGTATGTAGTTTCCAATGGAATCAATGTGTTTTCACAAAACTGGTGTTCTACGTACCGGGAGCAGTGAACTCTGTTCACAGGGTAGGCGTTGGAGCTGCCTACGAAATTTATGACCTGTCCGTCACTACAGCGTGCTTGCTCGTTCCCCTTTTGTCCCTTACAAAATATGTTTTCCACACATACACCCTTCGTTATTGCTTTCAGCGACATTCCTTACTGCTGATTATAAAATAAAACTTTTCGAAATTTTTTTGTGTTATATTGTCCCCAAATTTTGTCAGTTTGGATGGACTCTGTACATCCAAAATTGATCCAAAATTTTGCGCCCTTTCAGTAAGGTTTAAATGCCAAAAACTGCGTCCCAATATGCGTACTTTGTGTTGCCTTGTAGTGGCTCGTTCTTCATTGGACCTAGTATAGTGTTGTTTACATTTACTCGTTGACCTATATTCTCAGCGTAACAGAAAAAGGTTCGTTACATAATGGTAAACACACCCCAGCCCCTCTAAAGTACTTTCGGTTTCAACATCCTAAATGAATCCGTTTTTCTTTCACTCTAATTAACATGTTATTATATTTACAAATTTATATTTAGTCAAAATCTTAAACTAAAGTTGTAATTCTCCTTAACTATTCTTCATATAATATTTCAATATCTACAAAACTCAATTTCACAAATTATTCGATACTGGTATTAATATTTCTTGCCTTTAGGATTAATTTTCTTTGTATCCTTTAATACATCTAATTTTTATGTCACAACTTACTAAAATATGCATCAATATCTCCAAATTAATTGGCTTTAAAAAAAACTTACCACATATATATAGAATTCTTAGTGACCATCATACTTTCTATCATCACTAAATTATAAACAGCACATTGGTATTAATAATAATAATACGTATTTCTATATCCTAATTCACTATAGTTTTTCTAACCTATTTTATTATTACTGTCTCTGGTTAGTCCATATTTTCTGATATCTCGCTAGCATTTTCACTAAAAAAAAACATTTTTTCTTTTCTATTTACTAACATTTTGGAACACAATTATATTATACAATCTTATACTAAGCTTGTAAGTTGTCCTTACTTAAACATGATCTTAAATACATACAACTTAAATATTTCTCTCACAATTCTATTAATTGTCTTCAAATATATACACCATTTAGACATTTACCCTTCTATCTTTTCACTCTTATTGACATCTTTTATCGTTAATTGTTTTATTCATAATCATTAACATGACATTTATTGACTATGACAACTAATCATTAAAATAATTCATTTTATACATTTGCTTTCCTATTTCTATTTTCTTTTATCTCGTGTTATTACTAAGACATTTCATTAATTGTTCTAGCAAATTATAATAATTCTTTTACATTTTTGATAGGCCCCCCCCTAAGCTTCTGAATGATATTTCTATTTTATACAAGGCAATTGCAAACGATCTACCTACCAGGCATCTGGACATTATTACATAACCCCGTACCCCTTTACTTGCAGTTCCCAGAGATTGGATATCGGTGCTTTGGGTATATTCTTAATAATCCCATTCCAAGCATACCTTAATCACAGCTTCGAGGAAATCCCTTTTTTTTTTTTTTCGGGTTCATCATGTTGTCATGCCCTGGTGGTGATTTTTGTTTCAATCCATATCAATTATTTCCTGGGTATGCATAACTCTCATTTGTTTATCCATTCGTGACCTTCATTCCTTAATGATCAATTTCCTTCTGCTCCTTCGTATAACTCATCTTACTATTTCATTCGCTATTAATTTTCTTCATTAATATTCCGTACTTTCACGGCAATGTTTTTATTTACCTTTTATTTAATTTTTATTCATATTATATTCATATCTATTTATTTTCTTCGGTTTATGTAATCTTACACAACCAATCTTATCTAAGGTATTTTACCCAATATTATCTAACTTATTTATTAAATTTTCGGACATTCTTAAGATTGTTTTCTTTAATCCGTTACATTTAATTACTTTTAATTTTCTATTTGTGGAGGCATAGTTGTACGTTTTGTTAAGTGAGTTCCGTTACAACACATTTTGTTGGTAAATAGTAACACTTACCCTGCAGTCGACCGTTGACATCTAAAGAATTTATGACCTCTCTCTCTCTCTCTCTTTTACGGTGTGTTGAAAGTGGATCTTCCCATCCCGTTCGACAACTTTCCCCGGTCATATTAACATTACTTATGTACGTTCGGGGTTTTTTTTCTCGTTTCTTCGTAAGTTTCTTAATAGCGCGTTCACTAACTGTTTGTGACTCGTTTTTTTTCCTCTAGCTTTCCTTCCCGCGTACTTGTGTAATAATATTTTGAAGTTTTCGAGACTTCTAAGAAATCTCATCTCCATCGCTTGAAATCTTCCTTTCGTTCTCGTACAAATCTTTACAATATTCTTGAATGGTCCAACAACTTTCATCTTTTTTCTCTTTCGTGCTAACGCAGTTCGCCCTTGATACTCATCAGAACGGTTTTTCATCTTCTTAATCTCAGGTTTGGTTTCAAAATTTTTACGTACTTCCCCAGTCCTACTTCTAATTTTTCTATCAGTACTAGTAATATTAATTGTAGTACTCAATTTTTTCTTTGTAGTTCTCTGCTTTTCTTCAGCCTTCGTGTTAGCTGACTCAATTCCCAGGTGGTAACCCTCATACACATTACCATTTGCTTCCAACGCACGATATGCACTATTTTCATCAGTAAAACGTACATATGCATGGATTTTATTCTTTCTTTATTAAACTCTTTCTTAATAACAGTACGTCTTTTGGGAAATCGTGGATCAGATACTGCAGTATATCGCAATCTCGTACTTACAACCGTACCAAACTTCCTGAAATATTTTATTATTTTCTTTTTTGTAGTTGTGTTTGGCAAGTTGCTAACAAACACAGTACAAGTGTCTTTATCATCTTCATATCTACCATTAATAATTGTAGAGCTTTCTTTTGATCTTGAGGCATGATGTGCAGACGACGCTTTATTTGTTGAAGATTGATACTCGGTGTCTTTTTGATCCATAGTATTTCCATCTAATTTGTTTTCTTCCATTTTTTCTGATTGTTTTTGTACATCAGTACCCACCTGGTGGTTTTGTCCTCGTAAATCTCTTCTCATTAGCTCTATTTCTTTGTCTAATTTCTCAGCGAGTGTTTACCTATTTCTTCATTCTGTTTTTTCGTTTCTTCAATTTTTTCGTCTATGTGTTTTCTTGTTTCTTCATGTAATTTTTTCGTTTCTTCTATCTGTCTTATTGTCTCTTCATGTAGTTTTCTTTGTTTTTCATCTCTCTTCCTTTCCGATTCTTCATTTTGCTTCTTCGATTCTTCAAATTGTTGTTTCATCAATGCCATTAACATTTGAAAATTTGCTTCAGATGACTGCGACTGTGATTGCGGTCCCCCGGCCCTAGTTCCTGCACCGGTTGTTGAGCTTTCTTCATTCATTACGTTTCCGTCCTCAGGCTGCTCATAGCCCATCTGGTTATTGACATCAAACTCATTTGAATTCTCTCCACTAGATGCCATTTTAGCTTGACTTCGGGTTATCATTCAGAGACTTAGAGACCGATATACGACAACAATAATATAGCTTAAGCTACTTACATGTACTTATTTTAAACTTATTGCTATCCACTGTCTGTCACTGCCCTAGCTTACTATTTTATCAAGCCGTGCGGTGCGGCGCCAATTTAACATTAAATTTTAACAATTACTTTTATATTATCTATTTAATGTCCCGCGTGTGGACGCCAATTTAACATTTAAAGATGTCCGACGTTGTGTGCGTCAATTTATCAAAATTTTTAACATTAATTACTGTTTATTCTCTGTTTATCTCAGGGTTAAAAAATAATAAATGCTCATTGCTACTGATAACTCTTAAATTTATTCACATTAGTTTGCTATTACTTGTAAATATTAAGATAGCACAAAATTCTACGTACTCATTAGTACTTGTAAATATATAAAATTAACACATTACCAAAATTTAATACTCATGGCTGAATCGTAAATATCAAACAATAATACATTAACAAAATTGAATACTCATTAAATTGTAACTATCAAAATAATACATTAATAAAATTGAATACTCATTAAATTGTAAATATCAAAATAATACATTAATAAAATTAGTTATCCAAACTCAATCTAATGGTTGCATATTAATGATCATTCATCAATTGCGTTTAGTACTTAAGTAACTTATAATGTTTAGCTTCATCTTATACATTCTTAATATGAATATCTCTTAAGTTGTTACTATATTTTGTAATTACGGATTCATTTAGAACTTGGAAATAAACATTACTCCAAACTGATAAACAATGATAATTTTTACTTCTACACAAACTTTAGAATCGATTTCTTTAATTCCTTTACGATTACTTTATTGAATTTTATTGTGTGTGGATTCTTTGAGATGACAGACAGTGGATCTAAATTAATTAAGACATGTTTTACTATACTTGGTATTCGAATATCCAATCACTCGGTAGTTGCGGTGATGATTCCCCCATGTCGATCGTTCTAGGATCGTGCAGATAACTCCTCCAGATGATAGATGGCACTGGATGAATTCCACGATGTCACTCACAGACACTTCACTCACCAACTCCACGCATTCGGATTATAATTTATGAATAAAAGTTAGCGTTGTACACCGACATCGTAAATTATTTCAAATCTGAATTATTATTACGCACCTTTGTTGCGGTATGTCTGGTTATTAAGTGTTCATGAATGTAATTTGTGTTGTTAATCGTTCTTAAAAGTTATTGTTGTAAAGTGTTCGTATACACTGAAATTACATTATTGTCTGGTTACTATTTGTTTCAGTTAATGTTCACCGGTAGGCTAATAGTGTGACTCTACTTCATAGTTCGTTTGCTTGTAATGACTGTATTAATTTTTGTTATAAGTTCGAAAACTACCTTCTCACACTGTGTATCGAATTATTCTAAGTTCGATAAAATGCTAATTTCTCCCGTCACGGACTTCACTCCTCTCGTGTCCGAAATTTCGTTAGAACTCTTTGAGCGCGTTCCTGTCTCCTTCCTATATTTTCCTTACCAAATCTCCCACCAGACTTCTGATTCCAACGACGCCGTGTCCTTATTGGTTTCATATTTTTCCCTCCAAGTCCAAATACTACCCATCTTTTCAAAGGCGTTCTCTGATAGGGCTTCTGGTTCCCCACCAGATTCTTCCCTTGCTTCGTATTTTGAGGTCGTTGTCATTTCCAGCTAACGCAGCAATAAATTGTATCTGTCGTTTTTTCTAAAGTCTTCAGTGACAACTCTGAGTTTCTCTTCCATTTTCATTGTTTCTCAACTTCGTCGCTCTGCCGTTATTATCTATTGTTGTTCAAGGGCCTCGCCTACCCTTCTTTGAAAGTTGGTTTTTTTCTTTTAATTGCCAGGCAACACCCCATCCTTGAGTTTGGACGTACTCTCTGCGCTTTCGTTTCCAAGTAAGGTCAAAACCCTGTCATCGACCGCTGGAGTCCTTCAAATCAATCCACCCTTCGTCGCTTTCTCCTGACAGCTGGCGTACACATGTATGCTTGACCATTGTTAAGCCTTTTCTCCTTTAATGGCTCTGTACACATTGTATGTAGTTTCCAATGGAATCAATGTGTTTTCACAAAACTGGTGTTCTACGTACCGGGAGCAGTGAACTCTGTTCACAGGGCAGGCGTTGGAGCTGCCTACGAAATTTATGACCTGTCCGTCACTACAGCGTGCTTGCTCGTTCCCCTTTTGTCCCTTACAAAATATGTTTTCCACACATACACCCTTCGTTATTGCTTTCAGCGACATTCCTTACTGCTGATTATAAAATAAAACTTTTCGAAATTTTTTTGTGTTATAAGATATTCACATTTATTCTGGATTAAATTTAATCCTTTTTTTCTGAATTAATCATTTTATTTTCTTCTAAATTTAACTATAAATGGCACATATTTATTTTTAGAACTTTGTTAGTTTTATGTAAAATTCAAACTCTTCTTTTCATCTATTTCCATAACATTTCTCATAAATCATTGTAATAAGTTGATCTTATTTCGTTTCAAAGTTTTGACGTTTTATCAAAATTCAAATTCTGTTTAATTCATTTATTCCCAAAATTGTTTCCTTCAAAATTGTTTATAGTAAGGTGATCTTACAATTATTTCTAAATTTTTTGGTATTTCTCTAAATTCAAATTCTTCTTAATTATTTACCATAAAGTTTTTTCACAAAATTAGTTATAGTAAGTTGGTCTTACTTCATTTTTAAATTTTTTGTATATTAAATTCCAAACTCTTTCTTTTATTTCGCCATAAACTTTTTTCTCAATAATATTTGGTAGTAAGATGTGCTTACAATTGTTTTAGAATTTGTTTGTTTAAAATTCAAAATTCCTTTCTTTTATTTTGCCATAAAGTGTTTTCTTAAATATTTGGTTGTAAGATGTGCTTACAATTGTTTTAGAATTTTTGTGTTTAAATTCAAAATTCCTTTCTTTTATTTTCTTCCATAAAGTTTTTTCTCAAAATATTTGGTAGTAAGATGTGTTTACTATTGTTTTAGAATTTGTTTGTGTATTAAATTCAAAATTCCTTTCTTTTATTTTGCCATAAAGTTTTTCTCATAAATATTTGGTTGTAAGATGTGCTTACAATTGTTTTAGAATTTTCATGTTATTAAAAATTCTTTTTTTTTATTCTGCCAAAAAGTTGTTTCTCATAAATATTTGGTTGTAAGATGTGCTTACATTTGTTTTAGAATTTTGATGTTTTTAAATTCAAAATTCTAAACTCCTTCTTCATAGTACTTTTTCATAGATGCTTGATTGTATACACCTTTAACTCTTCCGGAAACTATCTCTCTCAGTTCATAAGTATTGTTATGCTTATCCTTTACCACAACATATGGGCCTGTATAGAGCAATAATAACTTTTTGGTTATCCCTTCTAGTGTGCTGGGCAGTTCTCGATTCTTTAAAAGAACTTTCTCACCCTCTTTGTAGGTTATTATACGCCCTATTGCATTTTGGTATTTGGCTTGCCGTTTCTCTTGGTCTTCAGCCACCTTGTTATAAAATCTCAACTGGTTAAATTTGCGATCATTGTTTGGTGGAAACTCGATGATTTCTTCAATTTCTCGGGGAGTTGGCTTCTCATACATGGCGGAGTATGGTGTAATCCCTATAGCTGGATGGTGGGCAAAATTTAGGAATTTCTCTGTTGCTGCTAAGTACTCTTGCCACTTTCTTTGTTGGTTGTGACAGTACGTCCGCAAGATCCTACCCACTTCTCTCAGTACTCTCTCAGCCGGATTACTACTTGGGTGGTAGACTGACGTCTTATAGGTTTTGATCCCAAGTGCTAATAATGTATCTCGCCATCTCCTCCCCTTAAATTGCGTACCATGGTCGGTAATAATGGAAGATGGTCTACCGATCTCAGGCACATACAAATCGATGATTACCGCAAGAACTTTCGCTGTTGTTGCCCGATTAACCGGATATAGCTTTATATATTTGGTATAATGGTCCATGATTATTATCAGGTACTTATACCTGTGTCGACCGCCGCTACGGGGAAATGGCCCGCAGATATCCAAGAACACTTTTTCCAGTTTTGTATTTGGGGTAATAGGTATCATTATACCCTCTTTCTTCTCATTGTTTATCTTGACGCATTGGCAGATATTACAGGACTTTATGTAATTTCTCACCTTTCGGTTGATATTCTTTATTTTACAGTTTTCTTCTAAAGCCTGTATCACTTTTAGCGCTCCCATGTGGCCATACCTGACATGATAATCTATTATGATTTCCTTTTCGATTTGGTGTGGAATTATCACCTTCCACGTCTCTTCATCCAAAGCTGTTTTTATGGATAATATTCCTTTGTTTAGATGGTAATATTTGGAAATGGTGTCATCGTCGGCTTCCAATCGACTTATGATGTTTTTCAGTTTAGGATCAGACTGTTGGTGGATACGGATATTTATTAATAGAGCTTGTAGATCGGCTCTGGTCTTAAATATGTTGTAAATTTTAACCAAGCTCTCCTTCTCTCCCTCGAATGTCTGATCTTCCAGATTTATCCGTGATAATACGTCTGCTACCACATTCTTTTTTCCCGGAATATATTCCTATTTTAGATCATATTCTTGTAGGGCGAGTACCCATCTAGCCAATCGGCCGTGACTCAATTTGCACCTACGTAGGAACGAGACGGATTTATGATCAGTACGAACAGTGACTTGATACCCGAGAATGTACGTTCGGAACTTGCTGCATGCGAACACCACGCTAAGCAATTCCTTTTCTGTTACACTATAGTTTTTTTCGCATTGATTCAGCGTGCGACTAGCGAAGCTTATTACCAGATGTTGACCCTCCTCATCTTCCTGGTATAAAGTCGTTCCTAGGCTTAGGTCGCTAGCATCGCAATTTAAAAAGAATGGTTTCTTAAAATCTGGGTGACGAAGTATAACGCTCTCCAGAAACTTTTCTTTTATCAAGCGGAAGGTAAGATCTTGTTCCTCACCCCAGGTCCATTTGTTTTTAGCAGATAATTGTGGTTGAAACTTGGCTGTCAACTCGGAATATCGGTTCTGAAACTTTCTGTAATAGTTACAGAGTCCGAGGAAAGATTGTAATTGTTTCCTGTTTCTTGGCTGCGGGAACTTCAGAATTGCCTCCACTTTCTCTGCTGACGGGGTAATGCCTCTATCGTCCTGATTGAAACCTAAGAATTGTACTTCGCGCGCAATGAACTTGGATTTCTCCAACTTCAGTGTTATGTTGTTTTGCGCTAATTTGCTTAGTACATAGTCTACTCTATAACAGTGTTCCTCCCAGGTTTCTGACGTAATGAGTAAGTCGTCTACATAGACGGTGGTAAATTGGAGTGCTTCTTGCCCAAGTATCTGGTCCATACATGCCACAAAGATGGCGACAGAATTTACAAGTCCGAAGGGCAGTCTCTTGAACTGGTAATTGCGCCCTTCGAAAATGAACGCCACGTACTGACGGCTTCGTGGATGCAACTCCACTTGCCAATAACCACATACAGTGTCCCAGGTACTGATAAATTTAGTGCCATGAAAACGTTTTAATATCTCCTCTATTTCACCGGGTGAGGTTCGGTCATTCACAATTGTTTTGTTCAGTTCGCGCGCATCTAAACAGAGCCGGACTTGTCCGTCTTTCTTGGGAACAGCAATAATTGGACTAGTGTAAGGAGATTGACTAATCTCAATTATGTCATTTTCAATCATTTTATTAATTTCTGTTCTCACGGCCTCTTTAAGCGAATGCGCGATCGGATATGACCTCCGGTTAAACTCCACGTTTTCTTTGAATTACAGTTTGCACTGATAGTTTTTAACCTTACCTGGTTCGTCTGAAAACACTGCTTTGTACTTCTCATATACTCTGACTAAACGATCTGCTAGATGTACAGGTATTTTTTCGTTATTGTTTCCGCACTGGAAGTCCCGTATCTCTTGTATTTTTACTGACCATAAATCCTCTCCTCCATGGTTGTATATAATTGGTTTATGAAGGGGGCTGTTCCTAATGATATTAATTTTACGAAGTTGTTGATGTATAGGGCTGGGAAGTATATTTGCGCCTCCTACCAAATTTGCGGTCCATGTTATTCCGTCTGAGAAAAGTGATACTCTCTCTAAGTTAAGATCGATAATGGCGGAATACCTTCTCAGAATATCGCAACCGACTAGTATATCAAATGGTAATCCGGTGGCGATCAAAAATTCCATGTCTAAAGCTATATCGCGGCTAACGACACTTAAGGAAACTTGCTTGCTAATGGTTTTGTTCTGGCGGCCAGTTGCACCTATTAATACAATGTTATTTACCGGTAACATTGGCAAAGTTTTCCCACATTCGCTCTGTACCCTTTTCAGTTCATTGGCGTTTATTATGGAAATATTTTCACCTGTGTCAATCATTATTTTTTCGGGAATTCCTTCCACCTCCGCTGTTATATATAGTATTTCGTTATTATTATTATTATTGAGGCTCTTTTCGTTCTCCTCTAAAAGTTCAGTTCGAATATCTTTCAGGTAATGGTTACTAATTATCGTGATGTTCTTACAATTGGTTGCCTGTTGCAACTCATCTTTGTTTAACCCAGGAAGTATAAGCAGTAACGGGTCGTCATCGTTAATTACTGCCTCCTCCCGTTTAAAGTATTGTGGTCATCGTTCGTACTAGGATTGACCGAGGCATCGTTCGGGAAACTCTGGGTCGTTTCCTGACGCTCTGTACTCTGTTCGATGTTTATCTCCCTGTTCTGTTGTCGGCCAAGATCCTCCAGGCTGGTACTTCTTCTTCCTTGTTCATGGCGTGGACCGTCCCGTTCCGCACTTCTCCATCTTCTGTCTGCACCGTGGAAGCTGTTCCTCCGTGGTTGGTAGTATCTCCTCGGACCGCGATCTTCTGCTCTTATAAAATTAACCCTCGGGCGTGACACTCTATTATTATTATTATTATTATTATTATAATTACTGTTATAATAATTCCTATTGGGTGGGTAATGGCTATCACCATAATTACCGGGGTATGGATTTCTCTGACTGTACGGGCTATTAGGGGGCTGATAATAATTGTTCCTATTATTAGGATAGGTGTTGTTGTTCCTAATACCGTTTGCATTGCCATTAAAATTGTTGTTATTACGCGGCGGGTTATTATGGCCGTCGTAATTACTGGGCTGGTTTCGGTTCCCGGGATGGTTATTGCCGTTACTAGGTTATTGATTCGGCCTCGCCTCTGGTCGTTCATTCCTCCTCCTGCACTGGCGGTAGTATTCTTCATTTTCATACCCTTCCAGTAATTCCGTCATTGCCTGTCCCGTCATGATCTGGCTACCTCTCCGTGCCCTGACAATGTCTTCGTCGTAGTGATATAAGAGTTTATTTACCAGGCACTCTTCGGGTATAGCTGGTTCGAGGTGTTTCGCCATGCACACCTTCCCTAAGAAATAGGCTGTCATGCTACTGCCTATTTGCTCCCTGTATCGTCCGTTGCATATGTTATCTCGGATCAGGTTCTGGGTTGTTTCAGACCAGTATTTCGACTTAAACATTCTCCGGAACTGCTGGTAGTCGGGAATCTCGCTACGGTTAGCCATCCACCAATTATCCGTCATCTCCCTGAATGACTCGTCCAATATTTCCCTGTTATGGCTCCACTGCGTTATTTTATGTTTGGCGAAGTATTCATCTACCCTCGCCAGGAACTCCATCGGTTTCCGCTTGTACTGCCGGAAGTTGAGCCATTCTCGGCTTTCATTGATGGGCAATCCGGTGAAATGAGTTGGTCTATTTCTTAACGCTTCCATCTCTTCTTGGCTTTGCCGTACCTGACCTGTGATATTGGTCATCGCCTCTTGCATCCCATTACACCGTTCCGCGACTTGGTTCCGTACTCTCCCGAATTCTTCTTGCGTCTCCTTCCTCTGTTCTTCCACTTTCCTGCGGCTATGTTCTTCTATATTTGTAAACTTAATGTTTACTACTTCCTTAAATTCTTGTACCTCCTTTCCGGTCTGGTTGCACTTCCCGTCAATCTCTCGGATCTGTCGATTCACCATTATGTTTTCTTCTTCCATCTTTTTATTCATCGCTTTCTTGTTAACATTGATTTCCTTATTCAGTTCTTCTCTTAACAATTCCATTCTTTCGTCAAGTTTGTCCAGATTCTCCTGATTGACCTCTCTTAATTCTTCTCTTAAAATTTGGTTGTCCTCTCTCAATTCTTCCAACTTCTCCCCCATCTTCTCTTCCAACTTCTTGTTATCTTCCTTCAACTCTTCCTTCAACTGTCGGTTGTTCTTCTTTATCTTCTTCCTAGTTTCATCGATTTTCTGATTCGTGTTTTCAATTTTATTAACCAATTCTTCTTTAGTCGACTTGAATTCTTCCTTAAAAGATTGGTTGTCTTCCTTCAATTCTTCTAACTTCTTCCCCATTTCTTCTTTTGTGGTTTGGTTATCCTTCTTCAGTTCTTCTAATTTTTCTCCCATCCTTTCTTCCATCTTCTTACTGTTTTCTTCAATTCCGTTTCCCAGATCTTCTTTTATGGATTGGTTATCCTCTTTCCTTTCCTTATTACTTTCGTCTATTTTCTTGTCCATTTTCTCTTCCATTTTCATAAACATTTCCATTAATCTGTCCATTTTACTTTCTTTTGTACCTCGGCTTTCTCTACCTCTTTCTCCTGGAGATTAACCTCCCCTGTCTGTGTGGGCAACTCAGGTTGTTCCTCTGGTTGTATAGGTTGTTTCGACAATACCGGTGGCAATGAACTTTCCACATCTACTGGCGTCGCCTCTTTATTTTCCATGTCCATCTCTACTTCTTTTTCGGCCTCCGCCGCCCGATTCTTTGAAGTTGCACGTCGTTGCATTCTTCCCTTTTCTCTGGCTTTGTAGCTGCTGCGAATCTCCAATTAGTGATTGGGCAGATTGTAGTGCCCTTTCAATCGCTAATTAAAGCCCCTCAGTTGTGCGCCATTTTGTAACTAAACGTGTTACAAATTCTTAAATCTCTTCTCGTCTTCCTTTGTTTCTTAATTTAATTCTCACTGTTGATCTGTCCAAATTGTAACGAAACCAGTTAATAGTGTTAAAGTTGTATAGGTGTAGTGTTACAAAAATGTTTTAAAAATGTTGTTTGTTGAAGAAATAAAAATTGTGTTTAAAAAAAAAATTTTATAATTAAAAAAAATTTTCTTTTTATCGATTAATTAATTAAAAACAATTAATTAATTGTGTTTCGCGAATTTCCGAAACGTGTCTCACTTGTCTAGGAAATTTTATTAATGATTTTGTATTTTCAATAAACTCCAACCACTTATAAGATTGTCTCCAGGTACAATCGATATTTGTTTACTTTTCGTTTTGGAGGTTATCTTCCTTCTGATGTGGTGAAATTCTTGTAGTATATTGTTTAAATTATATTAATTGTAAATTGTTATGTTTCATAAAGAAAGAACTATTTTGATATGAAAAGTATAAATGATTTATTGGATAATTGGTTATAAGACTCTTGTCGATTATAAAATCGACTCTCAGGGTATCGAAATGTTACAAGTTTTTTATATAAAATGCAATCAGGTTCTTTTAACAGCTATTCATAATTAAAGTCAGAGAAATCGGGCCAATATTAAAAAAGTATAACGTTACAATTATTTTCTTAATACTAAGTACATGTATTTAATTGAAAAAATTTAAAGAAAATAATTTGATGTCGAACCATGTCGCTGACAATACTAGGAGGCGGTGTTCAGTTGAGTGATGACAAAAATTGCAAATGGCCGCCGTCGAGTTAGTCAAATGTCCCTCGTATTTTTGGCGTTCCAATAAAGAGATTTTCTGGCAGTATTCACGTCCTGGTGTCAGCAAATCTTCCTTCTGATGTGTTGTAGTTTCTTGAGTGAAGTTTCTCTGTTGTATTTCCAATAGTGGTGTATGTATAAGTCAGTTCACTTCTGTCGTTCAGGCACTATTTTATGGTTATGATGTATACTGTTTTATGGAGTTTAATAATGTTATTTGACTGTAGTTTAGTGCTGTACAATGTTATTTAGTCTCTTTGAAGTGTTTATGTCACTGTGTCGATGTTACGAAATGATTTTAGTCGCCACTCGCGATTTTCAAAATTGTGTCATACACTGACTCGCCATTACGGTAATATAAATTAGGTTAACTCGATTAAAATACTCTTGTCAAGTGCACCGTACAACGTTCAATAAACAACTCTCTACTTCCTTCACTTTCGACTAAAATCTTAGCCAATGCAATATTATTCCTTTCATTGTTCGAATTTTACTTTGCATCCTGTGCATGTATTAAAGTTACATTATATAACTGATTAACTTTGGTTATTATTCAAATTTATTAGCTAGTTGTTACTTAATTTTATCCTTCAGTTCATTCGGCGTATTTTGGTATCGAATAATGCCGTTTATTATGTTTTTTTATCTAAAATTGGTAATTTTACCTTCATTTTGTATCTGGTAAATTTTCAAAATTAACTTCCTGTCATTATGCAAATTCTGCCATTTTTAAGTTATATTTATGATTATCAATCTCATATTGTAATAAAAGGTTTATATTCCCTTAGTTTCTTGCAATTATTTGAATTGGTTAATTTTTAAAATATTATGTTGGAATATATGACTCCCCTCTCCAAATTTTTGAGTTCTGTCATTTCCATTTTTATTTATAATCCTGGCTATCATTGTACAAAATCTTTCTAAGTTGTATTTCTAATTATATGGCTTCAATTCTGGTTTATGTTATCTAAATCCCTTTAGTTTAAATGTACTTAAGTGCTTAATTTTTCAGTTCTGATGAGGTTTAGTTTTTCATTATTTTGCCTAGATTTTTAACAAGTTTTTTCATACAAATTTTTATATAAACAATACATACTGTGTTATACCCTCTCTGACTTTTTAACAAGGTAATATAAATTAAACATTTTTTCAATTAAACATAACAACAATTAGTATCGGTTTCAACACTATAAACAAATAAGAAATATTTTCAAATAATGGTTGTCTTCAACTCATTAGACATTTTTTATAATCAAAACTTACTACTAATATAGAAATATTATTTACAACGAACGTTTTTTCCCAACTAACATCTTATTTACTTATTACTGTAAATACAAGTAATAAATATATTTACAATTAGGATTTTAGTGGTTCCAAACTTAATAAATGTTCTTATCCCTAATACATTTTTAAAATCCTTATTCTATATACACAAAACCTTATTTATATACTCTTATTCTATATTTCTTATCTTAAATTGAATCATGCAGTTTTTAAACTGTTTTTAAATGGTATAGGGTAATTGTACCCTGTCACTTTGTTTAAATCTGTTTTTATTCATTCTTTAAAGAAATGTCATTTTAAACAGATTGACCGCTTGATATTACTACATGTATCACATTCACCTGGTACAAATTATAAGTCACTTAAAGTTGTATATTTCATTATCTACACAGTTTGTGGATGCCAAGGATGAAACATAAGGTTTATTTTTTATAATACACAAACTAGCACTGGTTCACTTTACACTTTTTGATGCTATTACTAAATGGTTGTTTAGTCTTATTAACATCAATAAATTGGTTTGTGGGTTACAATGAAGATTTGTTCTTTGGGTATTATATTATTGTTTCACCTTGGTCCACTGGCAACTCTTACTCTCTACACTTTTTTTTCTTAATTTTATTGTACATGTGGTTACTGTTCAAGACTATTTCGTTATACTTTTTATTATTTGTGGTTTTTATTTAGATTGTGATATGGGGATATGGGTGTTTTTTATAAGAGCATTCCCTCTTCTTCTGGATGCTGCCTTCTTCTTCTTTCTTCAATTATGTCTTCTTTTCTTCTGGCTTCTTGGAATGGTATGTTCTTCATCTTCTTCTGGATGCCATCGGGTTTCTTGGGGTTACTTCATCTTCTTCTGGTTTCTTGAAATACATCACCTTTTATGGTGGATCTTGCCTTATTCAGGGTTTCTTTTTCATTTATTTATCCTCGTTGTGGGTTTAGTAATATTTTGTGTTGCTTCTTTATATACTTCTTACCTTCCTGGGTTATATTTTAAAACCTTGGGTTATTATACTGGTTTTGATGATTCATCACTAGTAACTTGCTTTTATTTGAAATTATAGTTTTACTATCCATGATTGTTCTGCACAGTTGCTCTGAATTAATTCTTTATATTATTTTAATGCTTTCTTCGGATTTAATGTTATAATCTTATATTATTCTAATGATCAATGCCATTCATTATTATGTGTTTATCTGTCACGCTACAATATGGATAAACATGGGTAGGACTAAGATATATACAGGCGGTAAAACTAATCCATCAGGCAAAAGAAAATTCGTCTGTGATTTAATTAAATAAGTTGAAATCTCTAAGCTAAAACAATAATAAGATCTTATAGAAATGCAACAGATACATGACAAAGATAAAAGGAACTGAGACAGGGAACAGACACTCTGTGGTGATATATCATAATCATTCTGGTCCACAGCCCTATAGGTCCATGTCAATATAATTTAAAACTTTTGCTATTCTAATGCTCAACTAGCACAAATGCAATTTTAAACATTAAAACCTTATGTTGCGTTATATTGTTTGTGTATATCAGAAAGAGACACCATAACTAAAACACGAAAACTATGGAAACATTATCTATTGTTAGTAATGTTTATTTCCTGTTCAATGAGTAAATTTTGTTGGATCTCACTTGAACGAAAGAAACATTGCGAAATATCTTCTTTTCATGTAGAGTCAATTTATGTATCCTGCAAATCGGTAAGGGTAAGTTTCTAACAATTTTTTCACATATACTGCTTAGTAACAAAATTAATTTTTAAGTCGAAACATTCATAAAAATACAAGCTTTTGAATAAGATATTTTATTAATGAATTAAAAATAAATTTAAATTATTTTGAACTTGTAAATTTTGTACATCGTACAAAAGTTGGAAACAAGAACAATTTACCTGCCGTTGTTATCATAATGAGAGGAAACTATTCCTTTATTAAATTATTATTTGGCCACGAATAACACATGACTAGAGAGAATGTACGACTTGTCCATATAAAGAATCGGTCTTTTCGTTTCTCTGTGCTTAATAGTATATTTCAAATTCTGAATACGTTTTTGATTTAACTACAGTATCTTTTCAATAAGAAGTTTCTTGTTTCTTAAAGTAACTTTCTAATTAATATCTAGCAATTTTAAAATCGTCCATAAATTACGTTAACAGTTTTAAAATTAATTTCTCGTTATCTAATTTTCCTAAAGCCCTTTGCGGTAGGAAGTTTCCGTTCAGTCATGTATAATTTAGGAGCCGTTCTTCGTGCATTTATGCATTTATACAAATATGGTTTGTCTCTTTTATATTTCTTTGGAATTGTAAACGAACATCCTGGACTGGACATTTTCTTAGCTTCTTGCTAAGAAAAGTTTTATTAACCACTGTCCTTCAAATTCCGCATGAAGCCAGTGTTTTATTTTTTGAATTAGAATAATAAATCTATTGTCACATCTTTCAGGTTATATAGGACTGCGCTTTTTTCTTATAAAATCGTTTTCATTATTTTCTTGCTCTGACTGTGTTGTTTTCTTCCTTGAACGTTCGATGTAAACTCTGACACATTTGTCACAAATGTCAAACACAAACGCACAATGAACACATTACCTAGACACTTATAAGACATTCTACCTAATTTAAAACACACGTACACTACCGAACACATGTTCGTAAATTGAAGTCACTTACACTTACAAGACTCACTACACACAAAAGTCACACGAGGTTAAACACACGATACACTCTAAACCGCTAGCGTAAATTATGAATGTTAGTTCATTCGCAATGATTTGACAATGTGGTATGCTTTCAGTTCAAACCTCATAAAAGCGCCCTCCCGCCTATTGCAAATGTTCCAAGATACAGCTTCAAGATACCTCCGGGTTTTATACGTGGTAATAGTTAGGGAATAACGACATCAGTAACTACGTACTGGTTTATGCGATGAACGAACATTATATCGCCTTCAATTTCAGTTAGTAGTCTTCCCCATGAAAGAAGTCTTGCGATGGTTTTAAAGTCAAGAGCTACTGACCAATGAGAATATTGCTTTAGCAGCGTTATTTCGTATGTGATTTGTTAGGTGACGTTCATGAATATGGCAATTCCTTATTAAGGCGGTGGTTCGAGTAAATTTTTGTTTATTCTTCTGTACATTTGTGAGTGACGGGGGTTTGAAACAGGCTTGTATTCTTGTAGTATATTGTTTAAATTATATTAATTGTAAATTGTTATGTTTCATAAAGAAAGAACTATTTTGATATGAAAAGTATAAATGATTTATTGGATAATTGGTTATAAGACTCTTGTCGATTATAAAATCGACTCTCAGGGTATCGAAATGTTACAAGTTTTTTATATAAAATGCAATCAGGTTCTTTTAACAGCTATTCATAATTAAAGTCAGAGAAATCGGGCCAATATTAAAAAAGTATAACGTTACAATTATTTTCTTAATACTAAGTACATATATTTAATTGAAAAAATTGAAAGAAAATAATTTGATGTCGAACCATGTCGCTGACAATACTAGGAGGCGGTGTTCAGTTGAGTGATGACAAAAATTGCAAATGGCCGCCGTCGAGTTAGTCAAATGTCCCTCGTATTTTTGGCGTTCCAATAAAGAGATTTTCTGGCAGTATTCACGTCCTGGTGTCAGCAAATCTTCCTTCTGATGTGTTGTAGTTTCTTGAGTGAAGTTTCTCTGTTGTATTTCCAATAGTGGTGTATGTATAAGTCAGTTCACTTCTGTCGTTCAGGCACTATTTTATGGTTATGATGTATACTGTTTTATGGAGTTTAATAATGTTATTTGACTGTAGTTTAGTGCTGTACAATGTTATTTAGTCTCTTTGAAGTGTTTATGTCACTGTGTCGATGTTACGAAATGATTTTAGTCGCCACTCGCGATTTTCAAAATTGTGTCATACACTGACTCGCCATTACGGTAATATAAATTAGGTTAACTCGATTAAAATACTCTTGTCAAGTGCACCGTACAACGTTCAATAAACAACTCTCTACTTCCTTCACTTTCGACTAAAATCTTAGCCAATGCAATATTATTCCTTTCATTGTTCGAATTTTACTTTGCATCCTGTGCATGTATTAAAGTTACATTATATAACTGATTAACTTTGGTTATTATTCAAATTTATTAGCTAGTTGTTACTTAATTTTATCCTTCAGTTCATTCGGCGTATTTTGGTATCGAATAATGCCGTTTATTATGTTTTTTTATCTAAAATTGGTAATTTTACCTTCATTTTGTATCTGGTAAATTTTCAAAATTAACTTCCTGTCATTATGCAAATTCTGCCATTTTTAAGTTATATTTATGATTATCAATCTCATATTGTAATAAAAGGTTTATATTCCCTTAGTTTCTTGCAATTATTTGAATTGGTTAATTTTTAAAATATTATGTTGGAATATATGACTCCCCTCTCCAAATTTTTGAGTTCTGTCATTTCCATTTTTATTTATAATCCTGGCTATCATTGTACAAAATCTTTCTAAGTTGTATTTCTAATTATATGGCTTCAATTCTGGTTTATGTTATCTAAATCCCTTTAGTTTAAATGTACTTAAGTGCTTAATTTTTCAGTTCTGATGAGGTTTAGTTTTTCATTATTTTGCCTAGATTTTTAACAAGTTTTTTCATACAAATTTTTATATAAACAATACATACTGTGTTATACCCTCTCTGACTTTTTAACAAGGTAATATAAATTAAACATTTTTTTCAATTAAACATAACAACAATTAGTATCGGTTTCAACACTATAAACAAATAAGAAATATTTTCAAATAATGGTTGTCTTCAACTCATTAGACATTTTTTATAATCAAAACTTACTACTAATATAGAAATATTATTTACAACGAACGTTTTTTCCCAACTAACATCTTATTTACTTATTACTGTAAATACAAGTAATAAATATATTTACAATTAGGATTTTAGTGGTTCCAAACTTAATAAATGTTCTTATCCCTAATACATTTTTAAAATCCTTATTCTATATACACAAAACCTTATTTATATACTCTTATTCTATATTTCTTATCTTAAATTGAATCATGCAGTTTTTAAACTGTTTTTAAATGGTATAGGGTAATTGTACCCTGTCACTTTGTTTAAATCTGTTTTTATTCATTCTTTAAAGAAATGTCATTTTAAACAGATTGACCGCTTGATATTACTACATGTATCACATTCACCTGGTACAAATTATAAGTCACTTAAAGTTGTATATTTCATTATCTACACAGTTTGTGGATGCCAAGGATGAAACATAAGGTTTATTTTTTATAATACACAAACTAGCACTGGTTCACTTTACACTTTTTGATGCTATTACTAAATGGTTGTTTAGTCTTATTAACATCAATAAATTGGTTTGTGGGTTACAATGAAGATTTGTTCTTTGGGTATTATATTATTGTTTCACCTTGGTCCACTGGCAACTCTTACTCTCTACACTTTTTTTTCTTAATTTTATTGTACATGTGGTTACTGTTCAAGACTATTTCGTTATACTTTTTATTATTTGTGGTTTTTATTTAGATTGTGATATGGGGATATGGGTGTTTTTTATAAGAGCATTCCCTCTTCTTCTGGATGCTGCCTTCTTCTTCTTTCTTCAATTATGTCTTCTTTTCTTCTGGCTTCTTGGAATGGTATGTTCTTCATCTTCTTCTGGATGCCATCGGGTTTCTTGGGGTTACTTCATCTTCTTCTGGTTTCTTGAAATACATCACCTTTTATGGTGGATCTTGCCTTATTCAGGGTTTCTTTTTCATTTATTTATCCTCGTTGTGGGTTTAGTAATATTTTGTGTTGCTTCTTTATATACTTCTTACCTTCCTGGGTTATATTTTAAAACCTTGGGTTATTATACTGGTTTTGATGATTCATCACTAGTAACTTGCTTTTATTTGAAATTATAGTTTTACTATCCATGATTGTTCTGCACAGTTGCTCTGAATTAATTCTTTATATTATTTTAATGCTTTCTTCGGATTTAATGTTATAATCTTATATTATTCTAATGATCAATGCCATTCATTATTATGTGTTTATCTGTCACGCTACAATATGGATAAACATGGGTAGGACTAAGATATATACAGGCGGTAAAACTAATCCATCAGGCAAAAGAAAATTCGTCTGTGATTTAATTAAATAAGTTGAAATCTCTAAGCTAAAACAATAATAAGATCTTATAGAAATGCAACAGATATATGACGAAGATAAAAGGAACTGAGACAGGGAACAGACACTCTGTGGTGATATATCATAATCATTCTGGTCCACAGCCCTATAGGTCCATGTCAATATAATTTAAAACTTTTGCTATTCTAATGCTCAACTAGCACAAATGCAATTTTAAACATGAAAACCTTATGTTGCGTTATATTGTTTGTGTATATCAGAAAGAGACACCATAACTAAAACACGAAAACTATGGAAACATTATCTATTGTTAGTAATGTTTATTTCCTGTTCAATGAGTAAATTTTGTTGGATCTCACTTGAACGAAAGAAACATTGCGAAATATCTTCTTTTCATGTAGAGTCAATTTATGTATCCTGCAAATCGGTAAGGGTAAGTTTCTAACAATTTTTTCACATATACTGCTTAGTAACAAAATTAATTTTTAAGTCGAAACATTCATAAAAATACAAGCTTTTGAATAAGATATTTTATTAATGAATTAAAAATAAATTTAAATTATTTTGAACTTGTAAATTTTGTACATCGTACAAAAGTTGGAAACAAGAACAATTTACCTGCCGTTGTTATCATAATGAGAGGAAACTATTCCTTTATTAAATTATTATTTGGCCACGAATAACACATGACTAGAGAGAATGTACGACTTGTCCATATAAAGAATCGGTCTTTTCGTTTCTCTGTGCTTAATAGTATATTTCAAATTCTGAATACGTTTTTGATTTAACTACAGTATCTTTTCAATAAGAAGTTTCTTGTTTCTTAAAGTAACTTTCTAATTAATATCTAGCAATTTTAAAATCGTCCATAAATTACGTTAACAGTTTTAAAATTAATTTCTCGTTATCTAATTTTCCTAAAGCCCTTTGCGGTAGGAAGTTTCCGTTCAGTCATGTATAATTTAGGAGCCGTTCTTCGTGCATTTATGCATTTATACAAATATGGTTTGTCTCTTTTATATTTCTTTGGAATTGTAAACGAACATCCTGGACTGGACATTTTCTTAGCTTCTTGCTAAGAAAAGTTTTATTAACCACTGTCCTTCAAATTCCGCATGAAGCCAGTGTTTTATTTTTTGAATTAGAATAATAAATCTATTGTCACATCTTTCAGGTTATATAGGACTGCGCTTTTTTCTTATAAAATCGTTTTCATTATTTTCTTGCTCTGACTGTGTTGTTTTCTTCCTTGAACGTTCGATGTAAACTCTGACACATTTGTCACAAATGTCAAACACAAACGCACAATGAACACATTACCTAGACACTTATAAGACATTCTACCTAATTTAAAACACACGTACACTACCGAACACATGTTCGTAAATTGAAGTCACTTACACTTACAAGACTCACTACACACAAAAGTCACACGAGGTTAAACACACGATACACTCTAAACCGCTAGCGTAAATTATGAATGTTAGTTCATTCGCAATGATTTGACAATGTGGTATGCTTTCAGTTCAAACCTCATAAAAGCGCCCTCCCGCCTATTGCAAATGTTCCAAGATACAGCTTCAAGATACCTCCGGGTTTTGTACGTGGTAATAGTTAGGGAATAACGACATCAGTAACTACGTACTGGTTTATGCGATGAACGAACATTATATCGCCTTCAATTTCAGTTAGTAGTCTTCCCCATGAAAGAAGTCTTGCGATGGTTTTAAAGTCAAGAGCTACTGACCAATGAGAATATTGCTTTAGCAGCGTTATTTCGTATGTGATTTGTTAGGTGACGTTCATGAATATGGCAATTCCTTATTAAGGCGGTGGTTCGAGTAAATTTTTGTTTATTCTTCTGTACATTTGTGAGTGACGGGGGTTTGAAACAGGCTGTATAGTACTATAATATTCAAGAGGTAAAATTGGTAATGCACATTAAGAAAACTTATAAGTTATAAGATAAGATGCAAATATAAGTTATAACGTATGACTTGCTGCTCTATATTATTTTCCAAGAAAAAAATGTAAACAAATGTTTTTGCTATTAAAAGCGGATAAGGAGTAACAAGCAGAAGGATTTAAAAGCTACAAAATTTTCCACGCAAACAATGTTGGGTGAACAGTCTTTATATTTTGAAAGGAGGCTGATGTTTACTTTCCATTATTGCGGCAATTTAATCTCGGACTCAACAACCCTATCTTGTGGAAAAATTGTTTAGTTTTCTTGGAAAGTGGGAAGAGATTTAATACAATATTGAGTTTGCTAATTAAAAATATTCTATAACTTATGGTTTATATGAAATCTATACAGAATTCGTAACTTTCATGGCTGAGAAACTTTTTTATTCAGATGCTGTAAGAACGTAATTATAAACGGTACTATGAAGAGAAAATATTATAGGTAAAATTATTAGATGTTTAAGCAAATAATGCAAAGTAACAAAAAAGATTGGTGAAAGAAAAATGTCTGTTATAAATAAATATTCTTGCGGACAAAATAGTAAACCTATAGTACTTTTAAAAATATTACAAAACTTAAGAAAAACGACGTGTAGTAATGTCAGGGGGCGCATATGGTAAACTATTACTGGAAAAGGAAAGAAGAGCAAAAGACGGCAGGAGTACACGGAAGGACGAAACTACCTATCATATGATGTGTTCGGATAAAAGGCGAATATAGGTTTGGAGAATAAAGATGAGCCAGTCTTGAGGTGAGAATTTGACAGAGCTCTAAAAAGCATTTTCTTAAAAACCTTCAACACGGCAAGTCTATAAAAAAAAGGAAAAGGGATAATGGAGCTACTGTCTGTAGTATCAACCGTGTAGAGAGGTAAAGAGACGGTAGTAGATATGGAACACATACAAACAGGGTTATAGTATATCTTCAGTCTTCCATCAGCATATAATTTAAATAATTTACACAACAAACCAGACGGAGACGGATGTAGGTATTATAGCACAATTAACATAGTATCACATGCAACGGTGTCATAATACCTTCCTATCAAGAGTATTATATACAAAAATGGGAAACAGAACAGAGGAGGCATTAGATAAAGATCAATATAACTTTAGGAGAAACGGAGATACATGGGAAGCTATTCTAGCACTACGCTGAATTATTGAAGGGATAAGAAAGAAAACTAAAGATACATAATAGTACTATATGGCACTTACGGGTTTTGGTAGTGTCAAGTGCAATAAACTGTCTGTAACTTTTAGATAAATAGGTCCGAAATATGAGATTCTAAGAATGATGTGTTAATTTATATAACAAACAAGTAAGCTCTCTTATAATATACAGTATATCAGAACACTTATTATAATATGTTATATATAATAAGAGTAGATGATCGAGAGAGGGAAGCAACAATAAGGAAAGGCGTAAGACACGAATGCAGACTTTTGCCTTTGTTGTTTAATACCACCGCGCGCGCGTTCACACACACACACACACACACACACACACACACACACACACACACACACACACACACACACACAAGAATCAATAAAAGAGAAATTTAAGGCTGGAATAATTTGGAGAGTGAGAACAATACTGTTTAAATTTGTTGATGATGTTATTCTACTTTCAAAAATTAAAATTAGGAAAAGTACGTACGACAAAATGTAAAGAGAACAATTTTGCTAATAATCAACAAAATCAAAATAAAAGTCATATAAAGGTCAGAAACAAAAAATACAGATACCTTATATATTAAAATTGGCAAGGAAAACATAGTGAAAATAAATGAAAAAAGCTGAAAACAACACTACTAGGGTCGGAAAAAGAAAGCAGGATATAGTGCAAGCTAAAAGGCCCTATTTCAAGAAAAAAATTGCTACTATCAAATATTGGATTAAGTTTTTTAAAAATCAAATTAGTGGATAAAGTAACAAATGAAGGGGTTATAAAAATAATATGAAAAATAAAACGTTTGTGGATAACTATAACGAGAAAAAAGACAGGTGAGATGGAGATTGTTTGAGAGGCTGCAGTGAATGGAAAAAACTGGGGGGGGGGGCAGAGGCTGTAATACCCACTGTTGAGAATTTTGTGGGTATTTGGAGATGAAAATATTAGATCAGTACAGGAAGCGATTGATGGTACAGAGAGAGAGAGAGAGAGAGAGAGAGAGAGAGAGAGAGAGAGAGAGAGAGAGAGAGAGAGAGAGAGAGAAAAGTAGGTTCAGGAGCTTAGTGATTAGGTTTACCGGTGAACCTCAACAGGTTCAGGCAATATAAACGTAACGATTCAGGAATGAACGTACTTTTGATACTGCCATCATTCTAGGTTTTTGCAGGGAAGGCATTTAAGATATTCTTTGTTATGTTAAAACGAACGCAAGCGAATCCAACGCAGAGTAACACTATCTATAATGGAAAATATATTAACTGTCATTTACATATATATATATATATATATATATATATATATATATATATATATTGTATACATATTGTAAGCAAAACATTCAATTACAATTCAAAAGAAAACTCTGAAGAAACAGAATAATTTCTGTGAAACGTGCGTTAGATGAAAATAAACCTACTTGCAGTGTATTTATTTAAAGATATTGCAAGTATGTCTGCGTACGTTACTGTGCATTGTCGTAATTAGTTAAAAAACTGCTAAATTACAATAAATAATTATTGTCAATATCTGTATTGAAAGATGTGAGTAACAGGGAACGCGGACGCAGTTCAGTACAGGCATATCACGCCACACACCAGCTGAGGTTGTGTACAGTGTAGTTTATGTGTGTGTGTTTAAACCAGTAGAAACCGACGTGGCGTCACCCCTGAATAAATGTGAATTAAATAACTAATTTATTTAAATTTTGTTAAGTGCGCGGAAGTTATGACGACGAAACAAATTACGCCACGTTATTAATAATATAAAGACGCACACATGTGCAAAATTTAGTGCGAAATTAACAATGCATTTACATGCAGTATAAATAAAAGTGAATAATAATTAGAATAATTTAAGTATAAAAAACTATTAATATACAAAAAACTTTCTTAATACTTAAGAAAATTACCGATTGTTTGAACATCGTATAATAACCAAAAGACTTCGCATGTTGCGAATAAAATTAAAATAAGTACAAAAAATAAACGAATCTGTAAATGGACGCTAAACACACTGTGAAAATCCAAATCGTGTACAGAATTGTCGAAACACGTTGTTTGCGCCCGACAGTATAAATAAGCGAGGATCGCAAGCCTCACTGTCTACTGGAATATATCTGCAGCCGAAGGCTATGTCCGACAGCGTATCATCCAAAATGTCGATACCCCAGCAGTATAGAGAAGCCATCGGGACTGGACCAGGCTGACCAGACGACGGATTCCACGAGGACCAGAGGACAATTGAGGATAGACTCTGGACAAGGACACAAGACTCAGGATCATGACGAGGAGTACCAGAGTATCACCTCATCAATAATAAGGTGACACAAAACCATATTACTCGTCAACATGGTTCATGAACAACACTTAAAAAAAGAAAGAATAAAAAATAAATAAAAAGAGACTATGAGAGACTCTATATACTAATTTTTGTAAAAATTAGTAACTGTAAATTTTATATTGTTAAATTAGACTTATAAAGAAATAATGACGTCATAACATAATTTGCATAATTTTAATTATTTTTGAAAATTATAATTTATTATTGATATTTATTACTTTGATAGTTGATTGATATTTCTTTGATAGTTGATTGATATTTACGTACACAAGTAAAGTACTGATTAAAAGAAATTATTTAAATTAATACATTTTTTAAAGGAATATCTGAGCACATTTTTATATCATATAAACTTATATTTATTCATGTTTATGTTTACATGTAAATTTATATTTGTGTTTGAAATTTATGAATATTTAGGTTAATGATATTTGTATAGTTACAATAATTATGTGTATGCTGAGCACACATAAAGGAATAAAAAAAACATTATGCGAATAATACTGATTAATTTTAATTCGTAATTTGAAATTTTTATTTAATAAATATTTAAATCATTTTTTATATTCAATATGATATAAGAAGTGTTATTTTTTTAAAAAAAAAAACAACGTTACACCTTTTCTCGTTATATAATATATTATATATTATACAGGGTGATTCACGAAGATATGCAGAGACTTTAGTAGCTCATTCAACATGTAAAAATAAAGAGAAAACTACATATAAATATAGGTCCGCAAACGGTTCGTTAGCAAGTTACGGCTCGCGAACCAGTTCCCCTTGATTTCTATTCCCACGGTAAAATGACACCATACTGAAATTCTTGAGGTATAAAGTGAAGGGCAAATTTGGTGGTTTCTTATGGTTTTTGATCTGAACAATTGAATAAAAGAGGCCACAGAGCTCTATCTCAATTTGTTTCTAAGAAGAACTGCGTAAAACCCAAATCACACATTTTACTTCCAAAGAAATGGAAGTATGGTGATGGCAAAAAAAAATCGTGTTCGAGATAATTGCAGATTCTGATTGTACTACCCTCAAAACATGAAAAAAGTCATTTTTCGAAAAGTGTCTGTCTGTGTGTCTATCTGTAGACATTTTTCTATGGCAAACGATAAGAGCCGCAAATTCAAACAGAATCAAATAATGTTTCGCATACAGCTCTGAATTCTAAAGTTCTCAAGACCTATTGTTTTTGGTGAAGATCGGTTAAGGGAAAGGGGTAGTTTACCTGCAACGTTTCATGTTTTAACAAGGGTAATTTTTCTATGACGAACGATAACTGCCGTAAATTCAAACAGAATCAAATACTTTTTTGCACACCTCCCTGAAGTTTAACGTACTCAAGGTCTGTTGATTTTCGTGAAGATCGGTTAAGGGGAAGGGGTAGTTTACCGGCAACATTTTATGTTTTAACAAGGTTATTTTTTTTTTACGAACGATAACTGCCGTAAGTTCAAAGAGAATCAAATAATATTTTGCATACGTTCCTACGTTATAAAGAACTGAAGGCTAATTGATTTTGGTGAAGCTCGGTTAAGGAAAAGGGGTAGTTTACCAGCCACCTTTAATGTTTTAACAAGAGTAATTGTTTTTATGACGAACGATAACTGCCACACGTTCAAATAGAATCAAATAATGTTTTGCATGCATCCCTGAATTGTAGGGGATTCACGACCTGTTGATTTTGGTGAAGATCAGTTAAGAGAAACGGGTAGTTTACCTGCGACATTTTATGTGATAACAAGGTTAATTTTTTTTTGACGAACGATAACTGCCGTAAATTGAAACGTAATCAAATAGGTTTTCGCATACGTCCCTAAATTATAGAGAACTAGAAGCCTCTTGATTTTGGTGAAGATCGGTTAAGGGAAAGGGGTAGTTTACCTGCAACATTTTATGTTGTAACAAGAGAAATTTGTTCATGACGAACGATAACTGCCGTAAATTCAAACAGAATCAAATAATTTTTTACATATGTGCCTGAGTTGTAGAAGACTCAAGGCGTATTGATTTTGGTGAAGATCGGTTACGGGCAAAGGGCAGTTTACCTGAAACATTTTTTGTTGTAACAAGAGTAAAGTACTTAATTTTGATAAATAAAGTATCCTCATAAGAATATCTTAATAATCCACTGTAGAAACGTAGATGAAATATCTATAAATGAAGAGGCTAGTTGAACGGGATGGGGGTAATTTTCTATAAATGAACATTTTAGTTAGGGGGGAGGGGATAATTTTTATATGTGTACGTTTTCGGCAACAAAGTAGTAATTTGTTGTTAAAATTCCTTCCCGGGCTGTTTGGCCGTAGTCCAATGTTTTCTGCAAAACCAGACGTTTCGGCAGTGCCGTCGACTGCCATCATCAGTGAAAATCGAGTGGGATAACGTGTGGTGGTATACGTTAGTGACCACAGTACTGTGGTTAAGGCTGAAGCAATAAGTGGAAAGAAGTAGTTTCTATGGAAACACTTCATTTCGTAAATGATTGTAAATATAAATCTTAGAACATGGAAGTCATGTATGGTTCTCCATACCGATATTTAGATTTGGGATACAATAAATATGTTAATTTGCCAATAAACAAGTAGAAGTTTCTAACTAACCTTGTAGAGAATTTAATTATGAATAAAGTGATGTGTATAATGTCTAATAAAAATAAGTACAAATTTGAGAAAGTTGACTTTAATTAAAAACAAAACAGACCAAAATGCGCCAGAAAAGTGTTACATTTTAAAGAAAACGAAGATTTTCGTAAACGTGTTCACAACAAATGTGATTCAAAACAAATTAAAAACTTACATTATTGATTTTTATTCACTGTGACCGCCATTTTGTTGAACGCAGAATTCAGCTCGGCGAACCAGGAAATCCGTGCACGTCGTATAGCATCAGAATTATTCTTAACAGTAGCTCCAACTTCTATTATGCGAAGTCTCCATTCTTTTTGTGTGCCAATACGAGCGGAATAAACTAACGACT
Source organism: Magicicada septendecula (assembly GCA_034769895.1). Classification (NCBI taxonomy): domain Eukaryota; kingdom Metazoa; phylum Arthropoda; class Insecta; order Hemiptera; family Cicadidae; genus Magicicada; species Magicicada septendecula. The sequence continues at coordinate 273,686,924 of CM068368.1, forward strand.
TTATCCAACCCCAAAGGAAAAAGTCTGCTGGCGTGAGGTCAGGAGAGATCGAGGTGGCCATTTTACTGGTCCGTTTCGACCAATCCATCGCTTACCGAATGTATTATTTAAAGGATTCATCACATCACGACAGTAGTGAGCAGATTCAAGAAACCCATCTACACTCTATCTCCAAAAGTTCCATCAGTTCGTTTGCGAAAGTGTAATTATTGTCTTCCCTTAAGCCTTGGTGGTAAGGAAAAAGGGCCTAAGGGATTACCCAGAGGACCGCACCACACATTAAATAATAAAGTATGTTGACCATGTCTTGCAGCAGTCTCATGTGGGTTTCTCTGCCCAAATGTGGGTGTTTCGAAAGTTTACAATACCATTTCTTGTAAATTGTAACACTTTTCTGGCGCATTTTGGTCTGTTTTGTTTTTAATTAAAGTCAAATTTCTCAAATTTGTACCTATTTTTATTAGACATTATACACAGCAATTTATTCATAATTAAATTCTCTACAAAGTTAGTTAGACATTTTTATTTTTTTATTGGCGAATTAACGAATTTATTTTATCCCAAATCTAAAAATGTGTGTTTTTCGACTCCAATGTTTTGTGTTTTACACAGTTTTTCTTAAAAACTAATTAAGGTAGAGCTCTGGGACCACTTTTATTCAATTTTTCAAATCAGAAACCATTAAATTTACCCTTCACTTTTTACCCCAAGAATTTCAGTATGGTGTCATTTTACCGTGGGAATAGAAATCAAGGGGAACTGGTTCGCGAGCTGTAAATGATTTATTTCATGTCAACAACATCTCACTCTTCTTTAAAAACTATTTAATTATTGTGCAACTACATATACTTAACGCAACGAGAGAAACAAAATCCTGCGACCTGGCCGGTGTAATACATATTTAGTTGCGTTGAGTACATGGTTATATATTTGTAAAATTGTTGTAACGTTGCAATATATATTGCAATGTTACAAGTATTATAAAATGAATACACTTCAGACCATACCCAACGCGACTGTGTAGTGTTAATCACCAGCTAGGTGGTAGGATTTTTGTGTTCATTGCGTTAAGTAGGCAGTGTATGTGGTTGGACAATAAACTTATTTTTAAATAGAGGTGTGAAACGTTAATGACATGAAATAATTAATTAAAAGATTATAAAAAGAATCAGACGATGGTTTCTTTCTTTCAGTCAACGGAAAAATCATGATATATTCTTTTATAAGTTTACACTCTGAAAACATAACATATCATTCCTATTCAGCACACATTAATAACATATAGTCATAAATATCTAAACATAAATAATGAACAAATATAAAAGTCTTATATTGCTTGGGTGGTCAGACTTTGAATTAGTATTGAATCTGAATTCTTAGCAAATCATTTATAAAAATAAAATATATTTATAAAATCATTACAGTGGCTTGAGTAATAACACTGCCCATACCATTACAAATTCAATGTCACAAAAAATCTGAATAATCGGGCACACCGAGTTACATCTGCCATCCACAAAAAAAAATAAATTGTAACAGAGTCGTAGATTTATTATTAATAAACGGTACCCCCATAAACTAATTTCCACATTTTTAAAACAATGCAACAAACACATAAGCCGTATGACAAAGAAGAGTAATGCTATATGTTCAAACACCATTGATGTCACCGCTGACCAAACAAATGAAACTATAGGCCTAACCGAAAAAAGTGAGAGAACATACGACAGTGCACAATAGCGAATACCAAACTATCACAACTACTAAATATTTTTCCTTACCATGTATAAAAACACTGTCGGAGAAAATCACTAAAATACTTACGAGGACTAACAAAAACGCAAAAATAGCATACAGAAATGTCAATACAATAAGTAAACTCTTCACGAATACCAAAGACAGAGATGAAATAGAAATTTAATCTAATGTCTTTTATTCCAGATTCCAGATGTCTTTTTATTAGAAATTCTATGCCAAGAAAACTGCGGTCAATTATGGATGCTCGGAACAGTATATAAAAAGGAGAATGTATGAACGCAAATACAGCCGCGATAAAATAGAAACTAATAAACATGCCAACAGCCTTAACACCAAACGCTCGCGTACACATTCCACTTTGACAAAGTAAAAATAATACACAAAGAAACTAATCATTTCAAATGGCAGTTCGTTGAAATGATAACTATCGAAAGAAACAACCAAAATTCCGTTAACAAATAAACAGACGTACAGAGCTTCAGTAAGTATTATTCAAACCTTATACATTCCCAAAAAACAAATAAAAATAGAAATTTGACAAGTCAACAACCCCATCAACCCCCTTCTCCACTGATTCTGTTATACCTGACAATTCTTTACTTTGTGCGGCCGTTTTTTCTCCAGTCACGTAATAGATTCACACATTGCCACTATGCAGTATGCAAAGAGAAAAATTACAATTAATATGTATCATAATCCTTTTTTTATCGTAGTGTAGTGGATAGTTATATGTAATGTTTGTATCTGTGAGTCAACAGTGTATTTAAGCACTATTAGTTATTCTGCACTACACAACGCCATTGTTAATATCGTACCATACAACTTATATAGTATTATTATAACTCTCATTACAATTACATTACTTTATATTTTATGTTGTTGACATGAATATGAGATAAAGTAAATCTCGAAACGTCGCATAAAAATTGCATTTTTATAAGACCGAATTTCGATATCAACTTGAAACTACACGCACACACAACCACATATATGCGTATATATATATATATATATATATATATATATATATATATATATATTGCAACGAAGCACAGGATGATAAGCTATGTTGTTTGTATCAGAGCACATGGATGACGAGCATTTCATGTTTAAATTGGTTTTATGTAATATTTTGTCCTTTCGCCGTAAGTTTTGTATTTAGAAATGGATAAGCATGTAGGGTATACCAAATTCTTCATAAAGATGTTCTTTATTGTCATGTACTTTTTGAGTGAATTTGTGCACGTGTGCGGGTGTGATAAAGTGTGATCGCTATATCTTCCGCGGCAATTAACTGATCGACGTGAAACTTTGACAATGAATTGTTTATGTAAAATAGCTTCAATTTATGTGTACTCTATGGTTCATAACTATATTAGAAATATGGTTTTTTAAGTAGAAAAACTCAATTTGAAACAGTTATCATTAATAGGGTCATAAAAATTTGTAGATAATTCAATGCAAGTTAGTGCATATTGATACAAACTCTTTCTGGAAAAGTTGATATCTGTTGATTCCATCAATCATGTGACTTGGATTTAGCCAATCGGAATACACTAAATTCAGTAACATTCATTCTCTGTAAAGTAAAGAGCGACACAGTCTGTTTGTAGAATTTGCAAGGTGAAGTTGTGTTCGTGCGTGAGAAAGTTGTTCTCGAGCGAACATAGAAAAGTATAATTTAACATAATCCTTGGTATTCTGTACGAAGTTCTGCGTACAGAGCCGAGTGGGTCAATTATTTAGATAGAATTATATAAAGTATAGTGCTTTTCGTGTAAATTTAAGATATCCGCTTAGGGATTATAAAGACACTTCAAGATTGCGTGGAAGGTGTACGACTAATACACCTGATTAAATTGATACCCATATTCACCCTGAGATTGATAAAATTCACATATCAATTAATAATAAATTATTGTAGGGAAATTAATAAGCATTGTGTGTTTAACATATTTGAGAAGAGGACGACAAGACGAAGAGGACGTCGGACGAAGAGGACGCCAGGACGAAGAGGACGCCAGGATGAAGAGGACGCCAGGAAGGAGTGACGCTGAAGAAGAGGACGCCAGGACGGGAGCGGCTCTAGGAAGCGGAGGATTGCACGTACAGAGGTCGTAGCCTCAATCAAATAAAATCGATATATTATCGAACATTATAAACTATTATTGCAAATTACAATACATGACAATTTATAATACAATATACCTCTTTAAAACTATATTAGTGTGTATAATAATTAATTTTTCATCTCCTTCATCATAGACTTGTTTGTGATTTTTACACACTCACTATGTCCTTATTAGTATAATAAAATTTGATCTGTTGCATAAGGATATTTGGCACTGGCCAACGTTGGGCTCGATTTTTTGAATTAGTTTTAAAAAAGAAATATTTATTTGAGTGTGTAGAGACTAAATTCATTGAACTATTTGTGGGTGCCGTTCTACGTTATCAGGGAGTGTAGATAAACGTTTGAATACTCTCTCTTATCAGATATTTGAACAATAGTAGCAAATTGTTTATGTGGAGATTGAATTATTATTTGTATTTATGGTATATTAAGCTTGTTTACATTTGATTGAGATACTGGTCGATAATAATAAATAACATATAAACTGACAGTATAATAAAATAAAATTTTAATAATACTGCCGTTACGATAAGTAAAAAAATATAAATATTTGATGTATTTATTAAAATAAATAATCAATATAGCCGAAGTACAAATATTATAGAATACATTAGCGACATTATTGGCCAATATGCAGAAAATGTCTGACGACCATAAAGCAATTAAAGAAGAAATTAAATCTAGTAAAGACAAAGCAGCAAAACAAAATAAGTCGCTACACGATGAAAATAAAAGAATCTATACAGCGGTCCATGACCAGGCAAAACAAAATAAACAACTATTAGAGTCAACAGAAAAACGTATAAGTGAAAAGGTAGAAATACTTCACAGCAATATTGAGACTGCTTTAGAAGCGAACAATTCTCTCACCAGTGATTGTGAAGCTAAAATCACTGGAATAGAGGAAAGAGTAGTTCAACACACGTCTACGGTGAGTGAGCTCGTAGCTGAACAAGATCAGCAAATACAAGAATTGAAACAATAGCTGACCCGACTCCAGAGTACCTCGACAACGGCGAACCAGACCACATTAATCTATAGGACTTTAGAAGAAAACAATTCGCAAGTAAAATTCTTCGGCATGGACTCTGAGAATCAGATTTATTTTCTTAAATGCTGCCAGTGAGACATGGACGCATAGGCGACACCCTGAGAGAGGTGGATAAAATAAACTATGTAGTCAGAAGATTAAAGGGTACTGCAGCTGAGTGGTTCACGGTAGTACAAGATAAAATAGTTACATATCAAGATCTGGTACAACATTTTAGGGCGAGGTAGTGGAACAGCGAAATACAGCGAAAAATACGCGTATAGCAGGAGTTTGGTAGGTATTCCAATTTAAAAGGTTCTAAAGAAAATTATTTAATCCAACTCATATCTCGTGCGAAGTATCTTGAACCAGAAATGTCAGAACCAGAGATGGTAAATAAATTAGCTCATCATTTCGGACGCGGTATTCAAATCGCTGTTATTACACAAAGTATTAAATCATTGGAGGAACTACTCCTATTGTTAACCAAATGGGATAATGTTGACAGCCAAAATAATAATAATAGTGAACAATTTCAGCCGCAACAACCAGAAAAACAACAACAACAAAAACAACCACAACAATTTAAAAACAAACCTAATTTCCGAAATTTCGATCAAAGTAATGTATCTGACATTAATAAAACATACCATAACGAACAACAGTGTCAAAAATCTTATGTGAACAATACTAGTAGTAAGAATGTATACATTGCTTCAGGCCTATATTCTGGAGATATTAAAGATGAATTGAAGTGTAGTAATTATGTTAATGATGATATGGAACATGTTAGAAATAAGAGTGATAATGATACGGTTGTGGGCGCGAAAATTAATGGATGTGTGGGTAATATATTATTCGATACTGTGGCTTAAATTTCTCTAATCAGTTATCGACAAACACAGACACCAATTTAAAAAAAAAAACCGATCTTACTTGTCAACGATGCAATTGTCACGACACCCACAGGTGATTCACAAACTATTAATAAGCAAGCACTTATCACAATAAATTTACAAGGGATGGAAATGGAAATACCCGTTTGTATAGTCAAAAATTTAATTTATGATGTAGTATTAGGCACTGACACATTAAAAAAAAATACACGCTACAATTGATTTTAATAGCAAAACACTGACCTGCATAATTAAAAATAAGCTACATAATATTAGTTTGGGGCATAAGCAGAATAATATGAATGAATGCGAGCGGAAAGTTAATCTACAGCAGCCAGCTGGTTATCGCATAGATAAGATAATGAGCAACGGGCAGTGCACTGGTGATAAGCAGACCGCTTAAGAGAAACAATTAATTAATAGTTCAAATAAACGTAAATCGATTTTAAAAATTCTAGCAGTCAAGTATACATCACCAGATGACGTAAGAAATAGATTAAAATTGATAAATCTTGAACAACAGAAGGACGCAAAATTAAGAAAAATAATCGACGGACAATGGCAGATTATGGTTCCTAATTGTTAATGATGCGGCCCGTGGGACCGAAAAATGTTAAGTGTCCGGTCCGCGTGGACCGGAAAATGTTTTGTTGAAGAATGTTGAGTGTGAAGAGTTGATTCGCCAGGATGCAGAAATGATGAAGCGAGTGGACTGTAATTAATTCATTTATTTAATGCTCACAAGTACATTAGAAATTGTTAGGTACCATTTTGAGTGATAGATTGGCTAATAAGCATATGTTGCATAGAATTTGTATTATATTAAAATTTAATCCGATGAAAGGGCCTAATGGGCCATATGTGAAGTGTTGGCCTAAGGCCTACATTAAATGTCGTAAAGAATACGATAGGCGCGAATACGCGGCACTAGAATACTTGAGTTCAAGTATTTGAAATGTGACAGTAAGGCTGCGAGAGCGAGCCGAACGCTGCTGACGAGCGTCTGAGACGAACTGTGCGGAGCACCGACATGAATGATCAGATTATCGTAAAAATTAAAGCGCAGATTAGCCAACCTATAAAGTAAAAATTACCGCGCTACTGTACATAAGCTGCCCGTCAAAAATCAGTAGATTTTTTAATACATTTTAGTAAATTATTATACATTTTGGTAACTTAGTTTATAACATACAGTGTTCTTAATAATGAAAGTTAATTTCAAGGCTGCATTGAACCTTGAGTTGTAATATTAGATAACAGCTGTACGTTAATGGTTTAGCGATAAGCATGAATAAAGATAAGCCTTAAAGATAACCGTTTGGTAAGCCAAGGTTGGCGAGCAAACTAATTTCATGCATGAATAAAAATGTATGCGTTGGCAAAGTATTGCCGTCATATGTTGTATGTGTACAACATCGAACGTTATGAAACATGAAAAATACATAATTAAACAATGTTTAATAATGTATGATCGGAAGCTCATCACATGATGGCCCGATAGCTTGTAACCCTATGCAAGTCATAGATGGTTACCATGAAATAGTTGAGGCCAGTAGACCTGTACAGAGTTAAATATATGAAAAATATATTATACTAACCGTCTGTGACTTTTCGTATTTGATGTCTCTTCTTATTACGACATGTTTCAAGACTCTTGTCCCATTGTCAAGCATAAAATTTATAGCACATATCAGATATGTTTGTCAAACGTTAAAAACCATGTCATGATGACCACAAATAACGGATTAGTATAATATATTTTCCATATATTTAACGGAAACGTGGCTTGGTACTAAAATAGGTTTATTCCTACTATAATACTGTACAGAGTATTGCTTACATGAACAAATTGCCACAAATTATACATGTTTAAACGTAAATCTAGCATGGCGTCATGTATTGAACAAGTCATGCTATACCTGAAGTTTCAGGAACTTACAATATGTTGTGTGAGAACAAGCTATAGATAGCTGACTGATTGCAAGAACATATGTGATGACATGTATGTCATAATTTAAGCAGAAATAATAATTGTGCAATGCATTCACAAAATACAATATAAAATAAATCTAGGCGTGGCATGGTTACATACAGTAGACGCAAAAACAGTTTGTTTTACATAAATACAAGTTATATAATAAATATAATAAACACCAATTTAGTTAATTACAAATATGTATACATATATTGAACAATCGTGAAAAATAAATTCAGAGAATAACAAAATTTTTACATAATAGTAAGTAAGACATGAGGCATAAATCAAATGTTGCATATACGAAAATACAAAATAATAATTAAAGCCTTGCATATTAAATAAACTGACACTTGCTTGAGTAAAACAAACAGTTGCTGAATCAAAAAATACACAAATTAAAGCTTATGCTAAAAACAAAGGTGCTTATAACTAACAAGTCTTCTTGAACATCTGATTTATGTGTTTTACAAATATATACAAAGGAAAATAAAACCCCTTTCCTTTATTGTTTGTCCCTAGTAGGGACCAAACATAATTTATGGATTGGTCTGCGCAAAACACCAGTAGGCGTGCGAATGTCTACGACTCTAATTAAGTTATCTGGGCCGGGAAATGTGGCGGTAATTACACCAAATTTCCAGGCTAATGGAGGTAGGTTATCCTCAATAAGTAAAACTAGGTCCCCAATGGAAACATTATCCTTAGCGAATTTCCATTTGTGACGCTGTTGTAACTGGTGTAAATAGTCGCGAGACCATGCCTTCCAAATGCCTTGGACAAACTTCTGTAGAAGTTGCCAACGCCCAAGACGAGAGATAGGAATATGGGATAGGTCTGGGTCGGGTCTCGCCGTTAATGGTGCGCAAATCAAAAAATGGCGAGGTGTAAGTGGCACCGGATCATTTACATCCGAAGAGATGGCAAATAAAGGTCGAGAGTTCAGACATGCCTCTATCTGAGACAAAACTGTCGTAAACTCCTCGGAGGTGAGTATAGACTTGCGGCGCAGATGAAACTTCAAACTCTTTATGCCGCTCTCCCAAAGGCCACCGAAATGAGGTGACGAGGGCGGAATAAATGACCATGAGATCCCCTGAGAGGACGTGAATGATTTGAATGATGAGATGGCATCCTTATTATGCCAAAGGTTGAAGAGATCATGTAAAATATTGCGGGCCTTCCTAAAGTTTGTGCCATTATCAGAGTATAACTGACTGGGTATGCCCCTGTGGGACATAAAACGACGTAAGGCAGCTATAAACGCACTGGCTGTAAGGTCGGAAACCAATTCCACGTGAATGGCCCTAGTTGCTAAGCAAATGAACAAAGACACGTATGCCTTAGAGAGAGTTCTGGATTTCTGCTCGCCATGACGAATCATGAAGGGACCACCATAATCAACCGCGCAGAATAGAAACGGCCGTGATGGAGTGACTCTAGGAGATGGTAAAATACCAAGCCACTGAACCTGCTGTTTGGCACTAAACCTGAGACACTTGACACATTTACGGATGATGGAGCGAATGACTATCCTGGCATTAACAATCCACCAACGTTGACGAAGTGAGTGATGCACGAGTTGAGCACCAGCGTGAAGTAGACGAATGTGTTCGCGTTCAATGATGAGGCGAGTAATATGAGCCGATGGATGTAAGACAATAGGATGTTTAGTGTCGTAAGGTAATTGCAACTGCTGTAATCGCCCGCCTACGCGTATCACTCCAGAATCATCAAGAAACGGGTCGAGAGAAGCCAACTTACTCCTAATAGAAACAGAAGATCCGTTCCGAAGACAATTAATTTCGGCTGCGAAGTGGATCGACTGAGATTTTTTTATGAAGAAATTGAGAGCATGATGAATTTCGACAGGGGTAAGATCGCCCGTAAATTTGTCAGCACTGGAGAGTCTAATATTTTTGATGAACCGAAAACAGTAAGCGTATACGCGCGTTAGACGATGCAACGAGGAAAAGTCCTTAGAAAGGTCGATAGCCAGAGTAGACATTAGAGAGAGATTATGGGTTTGTTTCTCTTCCGCAGTGACTTCAGAAGACGACGGATTAGAAGGTAAAAAGGGTGGAAAAGGATGGGACTCGGAAGATTGAGACAAACAAGTGGGACCGTGCCACCAAAGCGAACAATCGCGCAAAACGTCAGGGAGACACCCCCTGGAGATAATATCAGCAGGATTGTGTCTAGAATTGATGTGACGCCAAATATAGGTTTGCGTAAGACGCTGAATTTCAGCAACACGATTAGCGACGTATGTTTTCCACCTCGTTGACTGGGCATGAATCCTGTAAAGAGACACCATAGAGTCAGAATACAAATGAACACCATTAATGAACAAATAAAGCGCAGGAACGACCTTAAATACGAGTCGCGATAACAACAAGCAAGCGCAGAGTTCGATGCGAGGTAATGACACCTGTCGTAAGGGAGCTACGCGAGATTTAGAACACAGGAGATGACAAGAGGCCGATGAATCTTGATAAATGACTCTGATATAAATACAACACCCAAACCCCCTTTCAGAGGTATCCGAAAAACCATGTAATTCAACTGTAACTGCCTCAAGCTTACAACGAATAGAACGTGGGACCACAATTTTGCTAATCAGACCCAATTTGTCGCATAAAGAATGCCAATCCAAACGTGATTGGCCGGAGATCGGTTCATCCCAACCAAGCTTGCAAAGCCAGAGTTGCTGCATAAACTGTTTGTACAAAAAGACAACGGGACCGATCAGTCCAAGGGGATCGTATATGCCTGCAATAATCGAAAGAATTCTCCTCTTGGAGATGCTTGATTCAACGGGGAATGATTTAATGTCAAACAGAAATGAATCGGCAGTGTTATTCCAGAGAATGCCCAGGGTACGCACATTGTCCTGTTTGTTTAAGGGGAGTGATAAACTGTCATGACTTGCGACCACTCTGGGTTCATTAGATGCCCATTTATGCAACGTGAGACCGTATTGACTCAATAACGCACCTAAATCAGATTTCAACTTGGTCAGATCAGAGATGGTGTCAGCACCGGTAAGCAGATTGTCGACATAGAAATCATTCGTTATAGCTAACGCCGCATCAGGAAAGGAAGCTTGATGGTCCCTACCAATTTGAATAAGACAGCGAGTGGCCAAAAACGAAGCACTAGCCGTGCCGTAGGTTACCGTTCGCAATGCAAAGTGTTTAAATTGTTCGAGAGGAGAGTCACGCCACAGAATACGTTGATAGTGACAATCCCTTTCAGCTACGCGAATTTGTCGATACATCTTCTCGATGTCGGCGATGAGAACATATTTATGCATGAGGAAACGTAAAAGAATAGAAAAAAGGTCTTGTTGAACATTCGGGTCTACCAACAATATGTCATTGAGAGAAAGGCCATTGGTAGTTTTGGACGAACCATCAAAAACGACGCGCAGTTTTGTGGTCAAGCTAGACTGCTTAAACACGGCATGGTGAGGCAGATAGTAAGTATTTGACACTCCTGAATTGATAGCGCAATTATCGATAAGTGTCATGTGGCCAATATCCTTATATTCATTAATAAAGTCTGCGTAATCGCGCGCGAGCTTAGCATCACGCCTGAATCGACGCTCTGAATTCAAAAATCTTGCTTCAGCATTGATGTAAGATTCCCCCAACTGTAGATGATCGGACTTAAATGGCAGTGAAACCACGAACCTACCCTCATGGTCGCGATGAGTAGAACGCACAAAATGTTCCTCACAAGCTGACTCGTTATCAGGTGTGTTGTCAGGGATAGTTTCTGCTTCCCAAAATTTTTCGAGAGACTGTAAAATTTGACTGTCGTTGTTCCTAGCTAGGAACGAAACAGCAGGACCCTTTTTAGCGGCAGTGGTTGGGCAGATTGCCAGCCAAAATGTAGCCTAGCTTTGTTTCCTGAATGATGGGAAAATGAGGGCCGCGAACGTATTTGTTGGCTAAAATTAAATCCAGGTAAAATTGCGCCCCTAAGAGTATGTCGATTTCGGATGATATATTGAAATTTGGGTCAGCCAGAAAAATGTTGTTCGGAATGTTGACTTGATTTATGTCAAACGATTGTGCCGGCAGATTGTGGGTTGATGCAGATAAGATAGCACATTTTGCCTCGAAGCTAAATCTCTGATAACGAGAAATAATGCGTATAGACGCGAGATTAGTGGTGTAACACGCTGTATTATTTATACCCGTAATTGGTATGTTGGATTTAGTCAAATTAAGCCGTAATTTCCTTGCAAATGATTTGGTGCAAAAATTTATTTGTGACCCGGCGTCTAAAAGAACTCTTGCCCTTTGTCTGTTGCCAGCCTGGTCAATGACAAATACAATTGCTGTTGATAAAAGAATATTGTTCGTGGATTGTAATTTAAGTGAGCAATAGTTTGTACTGGCAGAGATTGAGTTCGGCACATTGTTCGGGTGCAACAATGTGTGGTGTCGTTTTGAACAGATCTTACATACCTGCTTATTCTTACAATTAGATACAAAATGATCTGATCTAAGACAATTGGTACAACATTTGTGACTTGATACAAATTGTCCCCGCTCAGCGGTGCTTAATGCACGAAATTTATCACATATGTAAAGCGGATGATTAGATTTACAACACAAACATGAATAATTGCTTGACGCTGAGTGATAACTCTTAAATGTAGTACTGCCAGCAGCGTTTCTTGATTTATATTTATCAGATTTATTGTTGAGTCTAAAACTCGGCTTGTTGAGTTGCTGTCCGGCATCGATAGGCAGTGTATTTTCTAACAGCTGTCTACGTGCGTTTAAAAAATGAGTGAAATCTTGAAAGTTAGGAAAATTATCAGGGTCTATAGACTCCTTCCATAGTTTAAAAGTAGTAGGGTCGAGTTTAGTTGATAATAATTGTATAGTAATAAATTCAAATGAATTCACTGACAGTTGCATTGCGCCAGTGAATTAACGGAAGACGTTATCGTGTTTGTGAATTCTGCCAAACTTTGGACAGAGTCCTTAATTGTCGACTTGACTTGAAGTAAATTTTGAACATAGTATTTTGCTAGTATGAACTTGTTGTCATACCTTGCGGACAGCAAACTCAACGCTACTGAGTAATTTTCCTTACAAATAGGTAGTTATTTAATTAAATCTAAAGGTTCATTTTTTAAAGAAGAATGTAAATAATGTAACTTCTGCACTGGCGTTAAATCGGATCTTGTATGCACCAAGTCCGTAAAAATTTAATGAAAATGCTGCCATTCCAATATGTTGCCTGTGAAGCAGGGCAAACTTATTGGTTTTAATTGCATGTGGGTCGATAATACGGGAGGTACAGTCTGAACATTAAATGTATCAATCAATTGCAAAATATTTGCTTCAGTCGAATATAGCATTTCTTCGACCTCAACTCGGTCTTCTTGAGCAGCGCTTATGTCTTTACAAATAAGTTCGATTTCAGATTGTACCTCGTCGTACTTCGATGCCAAGCTTTTCAAACTTTCAAGTCTTACTGTTAAAAAATGTTTTGTATTGGAATGTATACCAAAGTTACTGACAGCTGATTGTATGCGCACTATTGCGGACTTTAAGCCGCCTCTCTTTCTGGTTAACACTTTGAGGCCTTCTTCAGCCATTGTATGCACCTTGATATGATGTTATTGAGGTGATACCTTGTAGGCGATGTGTTGAAGCGTCGACGCCGTGGAGAAGATGGCAAACACAGCTCGGAGAGATGACAGCCTTGTTTGACGTACTGAAGCTAGCAGGCTCTTGCGATGATGTTGTCAGGAGGCTCAAAGGCGACGAGCGAAATGCCGATGCAATCACGCCACGGTCGTATCAGCAGATATGCTGATTCGCCCGTGATGGCCAGAAATAGTGGCAGAAAAATAATAATTATGAATAATACATCCGGAAATACAGGTCCGGAGCGACCAAAAAATTTAATGATGCGGCCCGTGGGACCGAAAAATGTTAAGTGTCCGGTCCGCGTGGACCGGAAAATGTTTTGTTGAAGAATGTTGAGCGTGAAGAGTTGATTCGCCAGGATGCAGAAATGATGAAGCGAGTGGACTGTAATTAATTCATTTATTTAATGCTCGCAAGTACATTAGAAATTGTTAGGTACCATTTTGAGTGATAGATTCGCTAATAAGCATATGTTGCATAGCATTTGTATTATATTAAAATTTAATCCGATGAAAGGGCCTAATGGGCCATATGTGAAGTGTTGGTCTAAGACCTACATTAAATGTCGTAAAGAATACGATAGGCGCGAATACGCGGCACTAGAATACTTGAGTTCAAGTATTTGAAATGTGACAGTAAGGCTGCGAGAGCGAGCCGAACGCTGCTGACGAGCGTCTGAGACGAACTGTGCGGAGCACCGACATGAATGATCAGATTATCGTAAAAATTAAAGCGCAGATTAGCCAACCTATAAAGTAAAAATTACCGCGCTACTGAACACTGATGATCTCGTAGAAGATTTAACTTGGGCTTGTCATGAAAGTCTTGCTCATGCTGGAACTTATAAGTGTTATTTGGCGATGAGGAAAGACTTCGTATGGTTGAACATGGCAAGGAAAGGTAAGTCTATTTTGCGAACATGTCACATATGCCAGACAGCTAAATACCCCAATCAACACACCTATGTGGAGATGAGTAACATCATTACCAAGTATAAGAATGATCTACTGTGTATCGATATTTTAGGTCCGCTACCACGTGCTGCAAGGGGTATGAAGAACCTGGTTGTTTACACAGATGCATTTTCTAAGAACGTCAGTTTATATGCAATTGGACGACCTACCATGATCGCAGTATTAAATGTTGTATTAAATAAATACATTCCGACATATGGTGCGGTGAAGAAAATTCTATCGGCAAGCAATTCACCAATAAGAAGTGGCAGTCCGAATTAGGGAAGCACAATATACAGGCAGTGTTGACAGCAATCCGGAGACCGCAAGGTAACCTCGCCGAAAGGGTTAACAGGGAGTTAGGGCGTCTGTTTCGCACTTATTGTAATACCAACCAGAGTAGGTGGCCGGATTATCTCGAGTTTTTCGAGGCGTCCATCAATGGGAATTACAATGACACGACAGGATTTACACCTAAAGAACTACAAACCGGGGAAATGCCAAAGCGTGTCTGGGATGGGTGCATCAATAGGATTGCAACGCAGAATTTGCTTATTCCAAATTTGGTTAAAAAGATAGAGACCAGGAGACGCATTAAAAGGTGTGCCGAAGAACGGACGGAGAAATTTAATGTGGATCACAAACGTTCAAAACGTTTAAAACTGGAGAGAAGGTACTACTGCGAGCTTTAAATGTAAGCCACAGGGAAGACAGTACTGCAGCCAAATTCTTTAGATTATACAATGATCCATATATTTTATCGGAACAAGTGGGTAAAAATACATACATTGTCACAAAACCCAAATACAAACAGGGTGATAGGGAAGTTCCATGCATCATCCTTAAGAAAATATTACGTTAAAGATAATTAAACCTAGAATGCCAGGATATAGGTGGAATGACTGGTAGGAAATTGTATAAAAATATGTGTAAAGTAAGAATAATTGTGATCATGTTGGAAAAAATGTATGATGAACTGTAATATACATAAATATAGCCGAATGAAGTCAGACGTGTGATACGCTTTATCTGTGTGAAGGAAGTTTGTTGTTATATAGCCATGTGCGTTTGTTTGTTCACATTAGGGCTGTCAAACTGTCATGTTGAGGAATGTGTTTAATAGGAGCTATTCGTTTATTTTGATTTTTGAAGTTAGTATATTAGTATTTGGATGATTATTATTATTATTTGGAGGAAGTTAGGTCAATTTAGATTAGGAAGGAAAAAAATAAAAAAATTGATATTCCTTATAAAAAAAATTTTTTTACACGTGGTGGGGTTAATCCTGCAACGGAACAAAGGATAAGCTATGTTATTTATATCAGAGCACATGGATGACGACCATTTTTATGTTTAAATTGGTTTTATGTAATACTTTTTCTTTTAGCCATAAGTTTTTTTATTTGGAAATGGATAAGCATTTAGGGTATACCAAATTCTCCGTAAAAAGGTAATCTTTATTGACATGTATTCTTTGAGTGAATTTGTGCGCGTGTGCGCCTGTGATAACGTGTGATCGCTATATCTTCCGCGGTAATTAACTGATCGACGTGAAACTTTGACAATGAATTGTTTATGTAAATAGCTTCAATTTATGTGTACTCTATGGTTCATAACTATATTAGAAATATGGTTTTTTAAGTCGGAAAAACTCAATTTGAAACACTTATCATTAACAGGGTCATAAAAATTTGTAGATAATTCAATGCAAGTTAGTACATATTTATACAAACTCTTTCTGGAAAAGTTGATATCTGTTGATTCCATCAATCATGTGACTTAGGTTTAGCCAATCGGAATACACTAAATTCAATAACATTCATTCTCTGTAAAGTAAAGATCGACACAGTCTGTCTGTAGAAGTTGCAAGGTGAAGTTGTGCTCGTGCGTGAGAGAGTTGTTCTCGAGCGAACATAGAAAAATATAATTTAACATAATCCTTGGTATTCTGTACGAAGTTCTGCGTACAGAGCCGAGTGATACCCATATTCACCCTGAGATTGATAAAATTCACATATCAATTAATAATAAACTATTGAAGGAAATTAATAAGCATTGTGTGTTTAACATATTTGAGAAGAGGACGACAAGACGAAGAGGACGATGGACGAAGAGGACGCCAGGACGGGAGCGGCTGTAGGAAGCGGAGGATGCACGTACAGAGGTCGTAGCCACAATAAAGTAAAATCGATATATTATCTAACATTATAAACTATTATTGCAAATTACAATACATGACAATTTATAATACAATAGGTTTTTACACCTCTTTAAAACTATATTTGTGTGTATACTAATAATTTTCATCTCCTCCATAATAGACTTGTTTGTGATTTTTACACACTCACTATATCCTTATTACTATAATAAAATTTGATCTGTTGCAATATATATATATATATATATATATACATATATTTTTTTTTTGCAACAGTACGTCTGCGTACGGTACTGAGCATTGACGCAATTATTTAAAGAAACTGCAAAATTAGTAGGAATAATCATTATTGTCAATATATAAAAATGCTTACTGAAAGCTGTGAATAACCAGTGAACGGGGAGACCAAACATAAAGGTCGGTACAGGAATATCACGCCACACACAATCTAAGAGTGTGTATAATGTAAGTGACATGTGTGTGTGAAACAAGTAGAAACCGCCTTGGCGTCACCACTGAATAAATGTGAATTAACAAAATAATTTATTTAAATTTTGGCAAATGCGCGAAATATATGACAAAACAAATTACGCCACGGTATTAATAATATAAAGACGCACACTTGTGTAAAATCTTGTGCGAAACAAACAATGCATTTTTATGCAGTATAAATAAAAGTGAATAGCAATCGGAATAATTAAAGTATGCAAAAACTATTAGTATACGATTATAGGATAAGAAACTTACCGAAAGTTTGAACATCGTGTAATAACCAAAAGACTTCGCATGTTGCGGAAAGAATTAAAATAAATACAAAAAATAATTGAATATGTAGAGGAACTCTTGACAAACTGTGACAATCCAAATTGTGTACAGAGTTGTCGAAACATGATTTTTGCGCCCGACAGTATAATTAAGCGTGGCATCGCAACCCTTGACCCCAGTCTACTGAAACATTTGTGCATCCGAAGGCTATGCCCGACTGCACAGCAAAGTTTTATATATCCGATGTCGATATCCGAGTACGTATGGAACGGTAACACTGTACGAGTCATCTGATTGCTGAACAGACCAGGAGGACCGGACGACGGATTCCACGAGGACCAGAGGACGACGGAGGATCGGCACAGGATACAGGACTCAGGATCATGACGAGTGATCACCGAGTATCACCTCATTAAAAATAAGGTGACATAAAACCATTTTACTTGTCAACAAACGGGTCATAAATGACATAAAAAAGAGTATATAAAAGAGACAATGATAGACTCTATACACTAATTGTGTAAATATTAATAACTGTAAAATTTATATGGTTACATTAGGGTAATAGATTACACAAATTTTATAATGATTTTTAACACTTACAAATTTTTTTATTATTTTTGAAGACTGTAATTTATCATACATACTTTATTGATTCGAGATTTGATTGATATTTCCTCAATATTATATTGACATTTACGTGCAGAAAATAAAATAATAAATAAAAGATATGATTTTAAAAAGGTGCAATTTAAATAAAATATCTGAGCAAGTCAAGAGCACATTTTAGATTATAAAAAAATTATATATATACATGTTTATTTTGTATGTTAATTTGTATTTGGTGTGTATTAAATTTATGAATATTTTATGGAAATGTTATTTTGTGTATTTACAGTAGGCTAATTATGTTTGTATGCTGAGCACACACAAAAAATACACATTGAGCGAATAATAGTGAAGAATGCAGACTGTAATAATAAGGCATACAGACTTACATTTTTGGTGAAAGCATCAGTGCACACAACCAGATTTCTTATACCCCGAGACGCACGTGGTAATAGACCAAGGAAATCGATACACAATAATTCATTCTTACCATGCATCACTATGTTTCCCATTTCGATATACTGTACGTGTGTTAGTTTGGGTATTTGGCTGTCTGGCAGGTGTGGCAGGTACGTAGAATTTACTTGACTTTCCTGGCCATGTTCATCACTTTTATGCTCCAGCATGTGCAAGACTTTAATGGCACGCCCAGGTCAGGGCCTGTATGAGATGGTCTGGAATCATTACCTTCCATTGTCCGTCTATGAGTTTGTATAAAACGTTGTTAAAAATTTCGGATTTTCTTTAGTTTGAATTTCATTTATATTTTTTTTATTTTATCGTCACGTTGTTGCTCATTATTAATGTTTCAAGTAAAAATCTGAGCTAGTTAGGTAACGCATATTTAACAGCTAATATTTGAATTTCATTTTTATCAGAGGTATAAGTTTCCTGCTGCACCGTGGGATAACGACTTGGAGTATCGGCCATTTTATAGTCACTGGCTTTACAATAATTAATACTGAAATCATACTCTTGCATAGCCATTATCCAGGGTAACATACGGGCATTAGCAAGTTTACATTTTAATAAAAACGACAAAGCTTGCTTATCAGACAGAATTTCAAAATGTTTACCTACTAAATAATATCTACATTACTAACACAATACACGATCGCTAAAATTTCTTTCTCTGACGTAAAATAATTTAGTTCAGCGCATTTTAATGAACGATTGACATGCGCGATAACTTTATGCTCCCCGTTATCATTCCGCTGCTACAGAATTCCGCCAATGGCATAATCAGACGCATCGCAGTTCAGTATATATGTCCCCTCCTTTTCGGGGTGAAACACTTGTAGGTTTTCCTTAAATAACAATTCATTTACTACGTTAAATGCTTCTTCGTGTCTTACCTCCCATCGCCGTTTAGTATTTTTCCTAAGCATTTCCAGCAGTGGTTTTAGCATATGCAGGTGCGAACCGACGGTAATATCCGGTAAGTCCTAGAAAAGCTCTGATATCCTTTGCCTTTTTAGGTGTCGGAAATCCCGTGATGGATTGTATCTTCTCATGGTCCGTATTAACACCCTGCGCTGATATGATGTGACCTTAAAACTTTATTTCGGTTTTCCCAAACTCGCATTTTTCGTAATCTAGCACCAAGTTGGCCTGACGGAGTTTGCTGAACACTATGTCGAGATGTTTTAAGTGTTCGTCAAACGATTTTGATATCACCAAGATGTCGTCAACAAATACACTAACGAAATCCTCAACCTCTGGACCAAGTACTAACTCCAAACATTTCACCATCGCCGCGAGGCTGGTTACTAATCCAAATGGAACTACCTTAAATTGATAGCATTTGTTCTTATATAAGAACGCAGTAAATTTTCTGCTATCTTCTGCTAACGGTATCTGCCAAAATCCACTCTTAAGATATAAACGAGACATATATTTAACACCTTGGCATTTTGTAAACAAGCTCTCGGCATTAGGCGCACAGTCAAAACATTTTTTTGTTATGCTATTTAAATTACGGATATCTAAACATATCCTTATTTGATTTTTTTTCTTTACAATCACCATAGGATTCAGAAAATTACTGTTAGAACGTTCTATGATGTTATCATCCAACATTTTTTTAATTTCCTCATCCACAAATTTTTGTTAGTGAAGTGGGAATCGGATATGTTTTACGCACGAATTTATTTTCATCAGTAACTTCTATTTCATGTGTGTATACGTGCGTTGTAGTGTGATTGTTTTCAAATGTTGCCGTATGTTTGTTTATCAGCTGGTTAAGTTTGTCACGCTGTACTGAGGTTAACTTATCTGTATTATTATTATTATTATTACTATAGCTTAGCCGTTGGTTTGGTTATGTGGATGTAATTCGCATCCGACTCATTATCAATGTCAACATTACCTAACTCTACACTATGCTCCTTATTACTAACAGTACACATTAATTTATTATTTTTAAATCGATAATTGCATTTATTTTGTTTAAGAGTGTCCGTTCCTATAATAACATCATAAATTAAATTTTTAACAACTAATACAGGTGCTTCAAGTTCTATACCTTGAGATGAAATGTTTATATAAGCTTGTTTATTTACTTTTTGTAACTCATTAGTGGCGGTTTTAATGGTGGTATTGTTTATAGGTAAGATTGGTACCTTTTTAAATTGCACTATGTTTTTGTTTATAAAATTCTCATTAATTAATGATATTTGTGCACCACTTTCTATTTGCACATTACCTATACAATTATTTATTCTCGCCCTTAACACACTAAATCTACTTGCTAACTTATCACTATCTTTAGGTACATTATTCACATCGTCATTACTGTCATTTACTAGTTCACTACGTATATCGTCTGGGTATACACCGGATACGCAGTAGGTCATAACCATGTTGTTATTTTCTATGCTTTCGCTGGATTTCTGATTCTGACTGGGGCACACTTTATTAGTTTTGTTTGTTTTGCACAGACACCCGCCTTGCAACCTTAGGCGTTTTTTTGGACCATGTTCATTATTGTGGTTATCTTCAGCTACGGACGCGACTTTATGCTTATTAAACTTCGACGAATTTTGCTCACGATCAGGTTTTTTCCATTGTTTACTTTTATAGTCATTATGTTTTTGTGTGTTACTTGTGTTTATTGGTTTATGTGTACTGTAAATATCGACATTGCCATAAACATTTTCCCATTTAGTAAGTAGCAATAGCAGCTCTTCTAAAGTTTTAATCCCTTGGTAGTATTACTGCTACCTGTACACCTCTACTGAAGTGGTGGGCCAGCTTGTTGACAATTTCTGCTTCCGACATCTCAGGCTCTATATGTTTTGCCCTCGCAAAACAACTGGTAAGTTGGATTAGGTATTTTTCCTTTACTCGGTGTATACTTACCGAATTCAAGCTGCACACTTACCTTACGCTGGATTTCCTCATTCCAGTAGCGTGCCTTAAAATGGTCAACAAGATCTTCATATACTAATACCTTGCCTTGGATGATGGAAAACCATTCTGCAGCTATACCCTTAAGATGTCGAATACCCAGTTTATCTTGTCAACATCGCCATGATTATCGTTGGTATTTTCCATACTACGAGGGTACTGTTTCAGAAACTGGATGGGATTTTCGTTGTCAAGGCCACAAAATTTCATTTGTGTGTTTATGTCATCGATAGTGTTATTCATATAGGTGATTTGGTTTGCGGGTGTTGTAGTTTCCTGTATTTTCTTCATTTGTTGTTCCAAAAACTCTAACTTGTTTTCATGACTATTGATAAAGTCATTCATAGCGGTCGTCTGCGATTGCACCCGCTCCTCTACTGATAACATGCGCGTTTCAGATTCAGTTATTCGCGAGTTATTTATTTCAAGCGCGGCTTTAAAATCAGCACAAATGGACTTAACTTTTCAGTGATTTCCTTTTTGGCCGCTTCAATGATACTTTTGTTTTGTTTAGCCTGATCGTGCACGGCAGCGAATATTTTTTTTATTTTCTTCGTGAATACTTCTATTTTGTTGTTTACTGTCGTCTCGTACAGATTTTAAATTTTCTTATAGTTGTTTACTATCGTCGCGTACAGACTGTATACCTACTTGCTAATATCGCAGTTAGTGTGGATTCCAGATTAGCTGATAGTTGCATTGGTTCTGCCATATTTACTAGCGATAACTAACCACAACAAAGTTTATCTTATAGTATTGATTTACGCACGAGCACACTTATTCTTACGTTGTTAACGTTTAATGTCTAACTGTTTCTATATATTATTGTAATGCACTGTAATCAGTCAGATATCATACACATTCAATGTCCACACAAATACTTAAACTAACATGTATACAAATTAAATATTTCACTCCAGATAATTACCCTAAAATATTATTCTATAGTTCTAACCTAAAAACAGTCTTTCAGAGCATATGCAAAATATACCAAGTATACACACTCTGCTAAAGACAAATTAAAAACACAGTTCAAAATATTAATAAGTTTTTACAATCTAATACTATTTACTCGTGCCAACCAAGTTGGGACGCCATTTATTACTATGCAACAAAACAAATATAAGGCATAGTAAATTACAACAAAATAATATAATAGTCTTTTATCTGGAATTAGGTATTTATTTTAAAACAAATTTAATATGGTCTGTGATTTGAACATAATTTATTTTTTTTAAATTTCAATAGAGTCTGTGAAATGGTTTGAATGTTTTTCTTTTTTATAGTCTATTATAGTTGTTCGACGAAATTCCTTGACGAACCGTTGAACTGCTCCACTGCCACACTCGTCGCCTGCGGGATCCACTGCTATGATGACACGTTGAACTCTCGCGACACACGCACGCACGCCGTTTCACCGATAGAGTTTATCTCGTTTCTCAGGGCTCGATAATGGGTTTAACTATTATTAATTCAATTTCGGTGTGTTTTACGTACACTTTGACGTGTCCTCGCGTTCACTCAGATGTATTTCGGCAAATACACCTGATTCCTATGCGGAAAATCTTGACTATCGCGAGACAGCATATTTAATTTATAATTAAATTATTTTGAGTCCTAATACCCAATCGATCTAGCAAACGGGCAACTCGTTGATAAGGCCCCGTACTCGTAACCGTTATGTAGAACGTATACTGATACGACAAACTCGCACAGAGACAACGTCTGTTAAGGCCAAGCTGTAAGGTTGAACTGACGAAGCTTCTTCCGCGAGGGACCAAACTGAAAGAAAATTGGAGCCTCCGATTGGTTAAAACCCATAGCACGTGATTGATGGGTTAGATAGATAGACATATGTCCTGATCAATTTTGCTGAAGACTGCAAGAGCATGTATAGATTTTATCTAAAAGTTTTATGACTTTCAGAATGTAAGGATTCTTTAGAAAAGTGAATTCTGTTAAAAAATACATATTAACATAATATGTTTTGAGTATTTGACATATGAAAAATGTAGCGCTAATTCAGAAGTATGAGCTGCCCAAGTTTCAATTCGATACGTTAATTTACACCAGAGGTATTCATGTAAATACGAATAACACGCGCGCGCGCGCACTCGCGCACTAAATTCGCACTTGACATGACAGAAAATAAATTTATGGGCATTTTGACATACAATAGTTAATTACCCATTTCTTATTTCAAAACTTATAGTTATTTTACAAAATCTTAACAAAATCAATTTTCAACATATCTATAACGTCATAAATTGTATAAAAGCATGTAGTCATAGTTACAAAGACCCTTTTCTGCGATGTTCCATTGCAAAAAAAAAAAAATATATATATATATAAGCAAAGATAAGCATCATAACCTTAACACGCTACTTTTAACAATAGTTTTGCATATTTTTGAGACCCCATATATAAAAGTTATGAGTAAGCTTAGACATTTTATTTTTACACATCGTAATCAGCATACAAAATCGTAAATATATATATCCGTTTCAAGATAATTTGTTTAAAAAATTGAATAAAATTGTAACGTTTCCTCCTGGTTACAAAATAATAATGTTATAATTTGTTAAAATTTGAAATAAAACAAACATTTATTTTAAAATAAAAATTTTGTTTTTTCTGAAAAAATATTTGTTTCGGGTTTTATGTTATCTGTATTTAGGAAATAATTTTTGTTATTGTCTGGTGTAAAAATTTTAATTATATTATGGTTGATAGTGTTGTGGTGTCACTTTCTATGAATAACTTCTAAGTTAATATGGTTAACTCCGGTACTGGTCGATAGACGGCTCTTCTTCTTCTTCAATATGCTCCTTATTTTCGTAAATACCGCCTTTCGGTTAGTCCGTGTTCTTGAATTAACTTATTCTTTAATTATATTTAAAGTAAAATTCAACCAATTTGCATAATTAGAGTGTTTATTAACAATTTATTAAAAATATCGATAGTAATCGATTGTAGACACCAGTATCGACTCGTTACTCAGGGCCGGTCGACAAAAACTTTACATTAATAGTGTATATAAAATATTGTTCTTTTAACGGTTATGTTAGAATAGCCAGAGAAGGGTAGGGCCAAGAAAGTATAACATTTACAATAAAAATGTCTTAAAACTAACAATTACAAAGTTATTAATCAATATAGAAAGTTTATATAGTATAATATTCGAACCAATGCAGACTAGACGTTCATTTGTTCCACCTCGAATAGAATGCTGGGAAAATCAAAATGGCCGACAGAAGTATGCGTAGTTGAATGTCAATCACCTCGACGAATATTTCTTACAATAAAGATGTCTTTTCACTGTTTCTTC
Source organism: Magicicada septendecula (assembly GCA_034769895.1). Taxonomy (NCBI): domain Eukaryota; kingdom Metazoa; phylum Arthropoda; class Insecta; order Hemiptera; family Cicadidae; genus Magicicada; species Magicicada septendecula. The sequence continues at coordinate 273,711,616 of CM068368.1, forward strand.
GTCTCAGCAATTGTGGATATTAGTTCTGGAGTTAAATGAGTGTTCCTGGTGTAGTATTTATTAGTTCACTTGGTGTAAATGTGTGTTATTATGTCCATTTCACTTTGGTTAAATGTGTCGTATATAACACTTTTTGTTTCGTCAGTAAAATTTATTTGTAGTGGTGTTAGTTCAATTATTTAGGCGTATGTGGTTCTGTTTATCTGTAGTTCACTGTTTATTGTTTGTTTTCACTGCTTCTCAAGTTAAAATTCAAAATTAAAAATTTTATAAAACTTGCACTGAATTCGATTTAAGTATTGCACACCATTAATATAGGTTATAAGGAGCAAAACCTCGTTTAAGTGTTCGTTTCAACGGATAATAATTAACTGTTCTCATTTCCTTCGTCTCCTGAAAATCTTAGCCAATTTAATATATATCATACATTGTTTCAAATTATCTTAGCTTCCGATACATTGTATTTGAATACATTATACACGGAACTGTATTATACATTATTATTATTTAACTGTATGAAATACTAAATACATATTCGGTTTCTTTAATCTATTTTGCTTATTTTGATACTAATTAACATAGTTTTACAAAGTTTTTATTTAAAAAAATTATATTTCTTTCATGTTGGAAAAGTAGGCTTAAATTTGTGTTTCCTGTCCTTGTCTAGATAATAGCCATTTTCTCTGATATAATTATTATTATACTGAATCTAAGATTGATATAATTGTTTATCTTTCCTTCATTTCTTGCAATTTTGTTCATTAGTTATTGTTTTTAAATATAATTCATTTATCTATGACTCCTCCTCTGAAATTTTAGTTAATACATTTCATTTTTATATATAATTTTACTTGTCTTCTGACAATATCTTTATAAAGTATAAGTTACATTGTATTACTATATGGTGGGTTTATCTTACATAAATTTCATCAGTTTAGTTGGTTTATAGGACTAGATTTGTCCATTATAATGTAGTCTAAATTTACTATCTGGCCTAGATTTTATCTGTTGTTACTTACAAAGTTTTTTAATAATATCGTTAGTTCATACCCTTTTCTGACTTTCTATTCTAATATAATATTCATTAATAATTTCTTATTTTACTACTATAACCTTTAGTATTGATTTTAAACAATTAAAACATAACAATTATTTAACATTAAATCTGGTATTTAGAATCATACCCTTTTTTGTACTGATTACTTACAGTAACTTCTAAAAAACATTTTACTATATAGGAATGATATACACATTCAGATATGGCATTCCTAATTCAAACTACTAAACAAAATAACATTTTATAAATACAAGGATTAATCTCTTTTTCTAAATCTTATTTATAGAGTTCATATATTGAAATTGGAACCTAACGTTTTGCTCCATTAAATTTTTAACACTCCCTTAAAACTATTTGGTAACAGTCTTATCTGTTTTTCTTAATTTTAGGGATGTATTCCCCGTCACATTATGTACTAACTCCAAGCTATCTATTTATATTATTTATTCCATTGAATGTTCTCATATAAACAGTGGCATTTTATTAGAAAGAGTATTCATTGCTCCTTCACCATATTATTTGATTAAATATCATTCACGATACTATTTTAAAAAACACTTAAAGTTATTTAAATGTACAGTAATTCATGTACCTTCTCAAAGTTTATTTATGATAATCTAATAACTTGCACTTGTCCCTGGTTATTTCTTGATACTATCACTAGTCCTTTCATAGTTTTATAATATCAGATTGTTTAACCATGGGGGAACTGTTAAGATTTGTCTATTTAAATTATACAATAACTTTCTTGGGTGCACTTCTACTTAGCACTTTAAACACTTTTTGTTTTTATTAGTTTTACATGAGTTTATGGTTTCTTGGGGTGTTATACTTTCTATAGTGTCATTTACTTTCTTTAGGGGTTTTTGTTTTCTCCCTATTGGGTTTCTTTTGGGCATTGGTCGTGTTCTACTTCCTCTATTCTATGTGATCTTCACTTGTCCCTGTTCATTAGGTATCTTTGTTTGTTTTGGATATCTTCCTTCTTCATTCTTGGTTTCTTCAGTACCATTTCGTTATTATTTACTTTTGTTTATACTGGGCTGTTTACTTGGTCTGGGTAGCTTCCTTACCTACTCCTATCCTACCTGGGTATTATTGTTCTTTTAATTTTAGTTTTCTGTGGTTTTATTTTGTTGTACATTCATATTAGTTGCAGATTTTTTCTTTATGTTTTATTTTTCTTGTTATAATGGTAATTTATTGTGCTTTTTATTTGGTTTTCATTTGGATATTTCTGGATATTCCATATACTTGATTTTTACTAATGATCATCTGGTAATTGATTTAAGTGGATTATCTGTCATGCTACAATATTTACCCCGTTATGTTATTCCTTACAACCCCATCACATCTTTATCAAAATCCATTACAAATTTGTCTCCCAATTCGATCAACTCGTAGTAATAAAAATTATGCACACTGTTGCCACAAAATGTATATAGAGCCACCAAGGTCACAACGTTGCCACTACTTAACGTAATATTGGCAGCAGGTGTATGTCTCGGCTGTTTAGACGTTTAACTGCTTCCAGTGGCGTTCGTTTAATTACTGTATACGATCTTAGCTATTTTTAATTTCATTACCGTAGTAAAAATAATCTTTGAAAGACGTAATCAACTATTTTTCAACGTAATGAGTACTATCACAACTCACAAATCGGGAACAAATACCTTTTGGGACAGCCTTGTTTTGTGTTGTGTTAACATCATAAACCCACTAATAACTCGTTATTAAAAAGTGGGTTATCATTCAATGACAGAAAACATATAAGGTATAAAATGTTTTGATCACTTTTTTTACACTTTCTTTTCTTGACGCTTAAATAACTATATACTAAATAAAGATATAATAAGTATACCTTCATTGTACATTAGTATAGTATGTAGTTAAAAAGTAAAAGTAGGAATATTACGTTTATTACAAATATTTTTTGCTACGGTTTTCTATAAATAGTAACTATTCTCGGTAAAATAAAATAAAATAAAATAAAAGATTAAATACAAATATCTAATATTTTCTGAATAAAATATATGTATATTTTTTCTTAAATATATTATTTGTAAATATCTTCCGTGCCATCTTTTTCAGGTACATTTACGAAATGACATAGTAAACGAATCACTATTTTCAGTAACACGTAGCCTTCAAATTATTATTATCTGAACATGTAACTCAGAAAAAATTTAAGACAAATCTTCATTAACTCTTTAAAACTCTTGTAGGGAATTCGTTTTACACACTTAGGCCTATATGTATTGAACATAATTATTATAAAACCATTTATTATTAAAAAGCGTGTGTACATATTATAAAAAGCGGGCCTAAACGTTTTTTTAAATTTTTATTATTTTTGAGAACTAAACAATAAAGTTAATTTAAAATATTTTTGAAGCCTAATTCATTGTCAAAGCATTGGCACCATTTGATAAGCTGTGAGGTAACTATTAAAGAAATACGTAATGTTTTTATATGAAGTGTAAGTGTATCAATGTACTACCGTATGAGGCAAGTTGACGCACTGAGCAGGGCTGGTTGATACATTATTAATTTAATTACAAAAGGGAAATTAAAAGTCGAATTTATAATCACAGAGTAAGACCTACTGTAGACTACAGACAATACTGGGAAACAGATGAAATGTAAAATGAATTCGAAAAATGTACGAAACAAACAGCATAATTAAATGTAGTCTAAATCATAGGTTTGAGGCGCCCAACACATCTACAGATCCAGCCCATGACAGAGAACAGGTTTGACCTGTTGTTTACTTTGACCACAAACCTAGAGGCTGCCATTGGAGGGTGGCCTTCCCACTTGCAACCAGTAGCCTTCCAGTTGCGAACACCGTAAATTCATCCCACTTGCGATCACCCTTAACAACATGGTTATCTTACAAAATTCAGTATTTTGAATACCAGTTTCGAACACCGTAAAACCATAACAGTAGTCCAAATCATTAAGCCAGATCTGCAGTTTTTGTTTTACAAAACGCTTAACAAACTTTGTATTCAATTTGTGACTATAGTATCATTTTCACTCCTGCTGTATTTAACGATAAGTACTACTTACATAAAAACTGTTATACCTAGATTTCTGAATATGTTAGAAGTGCCGTCAATTTGTTCGGTCACCGTCAGGACATAGCATGTGATCTGGGTACCCAGGAAATGACTTTACGGTTTAATAGTATGTAATTCAGGGGGAGAGAGAGAGAGAGAGAGAGAGAGAGAGAGAGAGAGAGAGAGAGAGAGAGAGAGAGAGTAAGAGAGAGAGAGTGATGGGGTGGCTGTTTGTATGCGCCCGCGTGTGGTAAAAACACACACGCACAACAGGCGCGCGCATAGCCAAATCTCTCTCTCTCCCTTTTAACTAAAAAGTAATTTCAATTCTGTAATTTGAAATCATTATTAGTATACCGAGATAGAAACCGAACATAATAAGTGCTGGAAGAACTTTAGTGTTCAGAGAACATAATGTCTTCAAGACGAACTTCACAAATGTCCAACGATAGTAGTTTCCGTCCGGGCGAAGACGTTGTGCAAGCTAAGCTCCTGATTTTTGGTTAACTCAATAGAAAAGAGAGTGTGAAAGATTAAAAGTAATTTTTCATGAATGGAAAATTCAAAAGCTGCAGTAGTCACTTTGCACGAGTATACACATTCAAATGACTTAGGGAGCACAAAAATCCTAATGTGTGCTATACTTGCTTTCCTTCGAAAAGATGTAGAATGTGGCTGGCAGTATATCCATGGTCAAGTTCGAGAGGAAGAGAAACTCGATTAATTTTTTAATTATTTCGTAGAACAGTAGCTAGAAAATGATTAGTGCCACAGGAGTTACGGAACTGCTACTTCCGACGTCATAGAATGAATAATACCGTACAAGCACGCATCAGAAAGTAAACAGCCACGGAAGTCCACATCCAAGAATAAAAAACATTATCAAATGTTTATAATCTGACTCAGAGAAATCTATTCAGAACACGATGTAACGATGGAGTGAAATTTGTAAGCTATGAAAAGGACGAAAAAGTACTGAATTGGATAAACTAAAAGATAATGAAAAGATTCTGATGTTGGGATGTTTCTCAAGATCACGTCGTCGTTCTACAAGTTGACTAACAAAAATAAATAAAAAATAACCTTCCTTTTTAATTTAGAGAGTGAGAGAGTAAGAGTGAGAGAGAGAGAGAGAGAGAGGCGAGGGGCGGCTATGCAAGTGTGTGTGTGTGTGCGCGCGCGTTTTATAAAAATTGTAACTTGGTAAACGTAGTTGGTATCAAAACATGCATTTAACGAATTATAAAAACTTAAACACAATTGAATCATTAAAAAATAATTGAAATCGTAAAAATAATTAATAAAAGTTAAATTAAATACAAATTTAAAAATAATAAAAAAACAAAAGAATTTCGAAGTTAGAATATAGCTGCTTTACGTCAGCTGTTATGACAGGCGATATCAGTTTTTAAATTGTTTTTTTGTACTTGTACAGGAGAAAATGTAAATTGTACTGTTTTCATCTTTCGTTTAAGAAGCGCAACTTCAACAATTTCACAACTTCACGTATAAACAGATAATCCCCCCTCATGTACAGGGTGGATTTTTCATCTTTCTTTTAAGAAGCGCAACTTCAACAATTTCACAACTTCACGTATAAACAGATAATCCCCCCTCATGTACAGGGTGGATGTACATACATCGTTGTTTGTGTGTACGCAAGTGGGACGTACTCTCACGTATCAAAAATTAATTACGTGTCTTATCTACTTGAGTGTTCGCAAGTGAAACGAGTTGCAAGTGCCACTGTTCGTAAGTGGGAGCACACCATCGTCGGCCGGATACGAAAAGCAGATTAATTTACCTGGTTTCTTCGAGACAAAAGCATCAACATGAATCAAAAAATTTAACTTGCAACCATTATTTTAGTAAAACGTAGATGATTGTGGGTACCATAGCTTAGGCTTTTAGAGCATAGGCTTGTACATTTATCTAGGATTTACACGTAAGTGGATTTACATTATGTAGCTGATGATAGAAGTTCAAATGCGAGTTCCTGGTCCCTAAAAACATGGGTATCTCAGTTGGGAGAGTGAACTCCAAGACAAAATACTGATCCTTCAAATGTGTGTGTGTGTGTGTGTGTGTGTGTGTGTCGGGTAGGTATACTAGTAAGCCTACTCTGGGCTCCTTAAAAAGCTACGGCTAAAATAACAGTGATTTGTTCTAATTTTGTTTGATACATAATAAGGTGACGCCGTACAACATTAATATTTGGGTTTGGCAACGATTATCAAAATTGGCACATTCAACAATTAAAATTTTTGTACGAATGAGCAGAAAATAATGGTATTTAAATTAACTATAAAGACATATCTTACGGTCATAAACAAACCCCAGAAGAAATTACTATTTTAATCAGTATAGTAATATTTGGACAGGTGTAGAAAAATATGGAGAAGCCTATACAGGTGTGTCGGTGCTGATAGGAACACACATAAAAACTTTTGTATGAGATTAAAAGTATGTATCCAAGAGAAAATACTGTTTTATCTACAATATGTGGCTTCGAAATATCAATTTGGGGATTTCCCTTTTATTTAGGGGGAATTGTTATAAGCTAAATAAATTTAAGTTTCTTTTTTCACACAAGTGACTCAATAATTTTTCTGGTTTAGGTACATCGATTAAACTATTACAAAATGTGTCTAGTTTCAATCTAATTTGACGTATAGGTTAGGATTGATGGAGAAGTTCACAAAGTGCGAGGGGGCAGGAAAAGGACAGTGAAGGATTGTGTGTAACACTGAAATTGTGACAAGAAAAAGAAGAAACTGTATTGAGTTGGCGATCGCGTGCATGCACGCGCGCGCGCTCGAGAGAGAGAGAGAGAGAGAGAGAGAGAGAGAGAGACTGACAGAGAGAAACAAGGGCAGAGATAAAGAAATCTGTCTCATTAATCAAATTCCCGCCAACAACATTCTTAATGTCTTAATGACACAATAGTGTATGTTTACAAAAAGTACTACAGTTTCGGCTGACACATAAACATACAGATCTAATGTCTGTTGGCAGGCTGATGACGTGTTCGTACTACTAATTCACTCCTGTCTGTATTAAAATTATACAAATGTTGTTTTATAGTAATAATATAATAATAATCACTATTACGATTTGTAGGCTTAAGCATTCATAACATAACCAAAAAAAGAAACTAAATGATAAAACGTACAAAAAGATAGACATAACAGATAATATTGTTAACAGTGATATTGTTACATGTACAATTTTTAGTAAGTCTTGTGTATTTTTGAGTGATGATTCCGAATATGAAGTCAGAATTTCTCTACCAGCCTCACTTTTTGGTAACTGAAAATTACCAAGCAGTTTTTGGTAACTCAGTTTTTTATAGACTCTCACCAGGGCCTATATTTAGGATCTGTAGACCCCTAGGCTGAACCTGTGGTGCGGGCCCTACCGGGGGTCTGGGGGGTATTCCATACCCCCCAGTAAAACGGCGGTCCGGAAATTTTTTGAAATTTAACCTGCAAAAATCGCATTTTAGAGCAATTTTCTAACTAAAAACCTAAACAGAAACATTTAAAGTTTATTACTAAATTGTAGAAAATATTACTGTACAGTATTTAGAAGTTAATGAATTGATGACATAAAAATGAAAAGAATCGAAAATCATTAAGATATTCAACACGATTTATTAACATTGCTGTGAACAACTATATTAAAAAAAGAACACAAAGTTTGGATGTGAAATGAATTTATTAGCAGTGTGTTAAAAGACGATACTATACTACAGTAGTGAGTAGAGTAATATTACAGTACTATACAATAGTATGACACTAATATGTATGAAAATACTGTGTGTACAATTTACTACTAAATTGTAGTTACCACATATAACTTAACTTGGAAATGGCTTTGTGGCTAATTGGTTTGCGCCTACATTTCATACTAATGAAGCTACTTATAATATCTTCATAAATTAGTTGTCTTAAAATCTCACTTTCAATGCTGAGCAAAGCCAAAACGTTGAGCCTGTCTTCTAACATGGAGGTTCGAAGCCTGTTTTCGATCAACTTAAATTTTGAAAATGACCTTTCTCCACTGCAGTTAGTGACCATAAGTGACAGGTACATTCTTAGAGCGACCTCGATATTAGGAAAACAATCTTTGACGTTTCTTTCTAGGGGGAGTTTATACATCCACCTCAACTGACTAATGACTTTTCCATTTTCCTCATCATCTTTTTGAAACTCATGGTAAAAAGCCTTGAACTGAATCAGTTCATTTCCCAATTGATCGTCTAAGTCATTGTTATATGTTTCTACTAAGTTTTGAGCTGCTGCAATTATCTCTTCATTAGTAAGTGTACCCAACTTGTTGATAAACCCAAAACGGGTATCAACTAGTTTGTATGCCTCAAGCCTCTGCCGCAATGAAGATTCAAATTCATCTGTGACAGGAAGGAAACTCTGGGTTCGAAATTTTTCTGATGGGGTCAGCTTAATTTCTGGTGCTTGGACTGGGACACAGTCAGGAGGTGCCAAACGCACGTTTATTTTGCGGTTGCGCCGTGTTTCACTCTCATACTCAGTGCAATCAGTTAACTCAGCAGCTTTCACCTCATATTCTTCAAAGCTATCCCGTTTTGTTCCTATGAAGCTTGTTATCCCGTTATATTCCTATGACGAGCGGGTAAATTCTATGCAGGAATGGGAAAATTATTATGTAAAAAAAGCAGTGATTAAAGACAGAGGCACTGAGTGTAGGAGATCAGACCGTTGTAGGTCAAGTACTAGTAAAATCTGTAAAAGCTTATCGTCCACTACTACATATTAAGTAGGTTTAATGAAAATTGTGAAAATGGAACGGATGTAATTTCGAAACTGTTAATTTCCTTCAAGTGTGTACTAAAGTAAAGAATGTTACAATTTATAAGTTGGTAATTACACCAGGTAGGCTTAAACAGGTAATACTAACAACCAGTAGCCTACTGATTCGAATGTGTGTGTGAAGAGGGCTTTTGAGTCGATAATAACGCTATTACCTGCTTGACACAGAAATTCGCGTATGTCACCTGCAATTTGTATTATGCAAACGTTCGGAGGATGTAAATTTTTCAACAACATTGTTGGAGTGCCAACCTTCAGAATCAACCGTTGTGGCGGAATGCAAGATTTATTTAAAGAATTCAAAAATTCTTGGAGATAGTACACTATATTTTCAATATTAAATACGGTGTTAATAGATTCTTCGTACATTTTATTATCCCCAGAAAATTTTTCCAAACTTGTATCATTATTTTCCTTCACAGATTCTATTCTTTGGGAATAACCACTTGTAATTTTTATCAAGTAAACACTTGACGTTTTGCACAGATTTTAGCAATTAATACAGTTGTACTATTTACTATGTCCCAGTTTTTCGTCAATTTCTGTGAAGCTATCGTCATTAGGAACACTGCCGTCACCGAGGTGCAGTAAGTTTGTAGAAAAATCACCATCTCCTCCTCCTAAATGGGCTCTCATATTGCTTTGCAAATTTAGTCTGAATAGCACTCCACATTGCCGAGGACTTTAAACACACTTAGACAATATCAGCGCGGATTCCTCTTGCAGTTACCGGTAATCTCTAGCGAGAATCCTCTGAAATAACAAAAGTTACGCTACCCACTAATTTGTTACAATTTCTTAAGTCTTGGAGAGTTTGATTGACCGTTTCTATACAGTCTACAAATCGCCTTCGTTTTATCGTTTATGATTAGTTTCCGTTTTGATCGCTCTTTCTTTTGTCATGCCTCCTCTTCAATACGAATTGCTTTTTTAACAGGAGTCAGTGAGAATACTTGACTTTTTCTTCTTAGCGCATTTTTTTTTTTTATTTTTGCAGTCGCTTTCGGATAAGGGCGAATTTATTCTGGTGTCAATTGTGCTAAGGTATTAGCAGATGTCTCGTTTATTCCCGACGTGGGATTCTCGGGTTCTGTGGTCTCTTGACAATCTTTTGTTGGTGTTAAACTTTCTTCATAATTACTTTTGTCTCCTACCTCTCTGTCAATTACAGGTGAACACAGAAACTCTTCGATACTGAATATATTTTTATTTAATGGCCAAATTCCAGTTGAACTAAAACCTGCTGTCAGTTAGATGGTGTAGCTGCCTTTGAAAGAGTATCTTTTGCTAGCCCAGGTATGTCATGGTTTTACCTGGGTTTATTGTCATCCAGCTCTCAGCGGCTGCACCGAAACAGGCCATATAAACACTCTTGTCTAATGGCTGAAGTCAGATTGTAACGGGTATGAGGTATAAACTGTTTCATAAATAGTAAAACAGAGAGGCTGTAATTTATCTTGATGGATGTGCTACTCCAATACAACCTGCTGGTCCATAAATAATCAAAGTGATCTCTACATAACACTCTGGGGATAACGATAAGTGGTGGTTTCCAGCTGCCATCTATGAAAATACCACTGGTTTCACCCTTTTCAAAAGGCGTAATCCTACTGACTTGTTTATTTCTCTTCATACTGACAACTTTGTTGGGACAGTGCACTGTTGTTACGCTGCCTGGTTTCCTTCACATCCAAATATTGTGACAATAAAGATGAAGGCGACTTATCACAGAATTCGAATATTGAAGAATGTTGTATGTTATGTTTATTAAAACTAAATGGTATTGCAAAACATGTTGCTTCTGCCTCTCTAAAAAACGACCTTCAATGTCGCTGCATGAAGCCAGTAAAACAATCTTTTACCGGCCCAGTTCACCAGAAAATCGACATTATCTGCAAACACATATTCGGAGGCTAACATACGAATATTATTAGGGCACAAACCACAATAACTAACAGAATAGTGCAGACCATAACACAGAAATCTGATTTTCCTTTTTGTTCTTTCCTAAATACATGTTGTGGAAAACTCCCTTGACATCTTCCCTAGCCGAGTCTTTGTAGGGTTTGTGAGCTACATTGCCCCAGAAAGTTTTTCACTTGTACGTTTGAACCAAATATGAAAAAAAGAAAACAGAACAAAAGGTTTTACTTACATTGTACCAACATACCACTTTCCTTCTGGTGAAATTGAAGGTACACCTTTAATTTTAAAATTAGTGGCTGAAGTGTAGTGCTGCTGGCCACTCTGCCTTTAGTGTGTGTGTCGAACACTCACTTTAGGCAACCTATTCTGTCTCCTAAATTTCCTAGGCGGCATAAAAATGAGCCATTATTACTATTATCATTTTAAAAATTTAAGTTTTTTTAGGATATAATAAACATTTAATCTTCATTATAGGATCACAAGTAACTGACACATAATTAATTCTGAGATCTGTTAGGTTATGAATTAGTTTTCTTTTACGAGTTATAGAGAAACATAACTTGCCCCTCATGCTGCCATTGCTTTTGTATTAGTATAATTCAATTGTACACTTACCATGGATCCAACAAAGAACATAGCTGTAAACACCCATAGCAAATTAGTGACAAAAAGGTTGCTTTACACGTTCTAAAATACAAAAGGGAACAAAGACTCATTTTACCGTACACTGCTATAATCAGACTGGAGGAGCACATACTACAAGCTATAACAAAAACGTTATACAGTTGCAGAGGTGCTGCGACTAAGGGACACTGGAAGAAGTACAAAGTATCAACTTATGTCTCTCTGCTCTCCCCTATATGGTAATATTGTTTTATAATGACTGTTAAACAAACCAACTGTATTGTATACATTTATATGTGTATTTATACACAATATATCATAAAAGTTTTTTGTGACAAAAATATCTGTCAAATTTTTGTATGTTCATACACACTTCTTAAGAGAAAATTACTTAAATCTTCGAATCTAACAAGAAAACTATTGTGTCGAGTATTCATAATATAAACCCTTAGATATCAAATATGAAATGAAAATTTACGAATCAAGTTAAATGTATATTCTATAGCCGGCAGAATAACGGAAGGACAAATAAAATAGAGGCAGGATATCAAGAGAATGGAAAATATGAGACTACCTAAACAAGGAATATGATACAGACCTCAGGGAAGACGAGATATACGTAGGGCAAGGAAAAGAGATGCCTTCAGTAAAGGCAGAACAGGCTGTAATCCTATACCTTGACATGGAGAAAAAGAAGATTCATAATACTTAAAGCACACTTAAGAAAAAAATATTGGTATGGAGAATCATACACGACTTCCATGTTCTAAGATTTATATTTAAAATCATTTTCGAAATGAAATATTTCCATTGAAACTACTTCTTTCTACTTACTGCTTCAGCCACTTACTGTGGTCACTAATGTATACCACCTCACGTTATCGCACTTGATTTTCACTGATGATGGAAGTCGATGGCACTGCCGAAACGTCTGGTTTTGCAGAAAACATTGGTCTACGGCCAAACAGGTCGGGAAGGAATTTTAAAAAGAAACTACTTCTTTTTTGCCAATAATGTAGTACATTTATAAAAAAAATTAGCAGGTAAACTATTACGTTACAACAAAAAATGTTTCAGGTAAACTACCCTTTCCCTTAACCGATCTTCACCAAAAGCAATAGGCCTTGAGTCCTCTATAGCTCAGGCAAATATGTAAAAAACTATTTGATTCTGTTTGAATTTACGGCAGTTATGGTTCGTCATGAAAAAATTTCTCTTGTTACAACATAAAATGTTGCTGGTAAACTACCCCTTTCTCTTAACCGATCTTCACAAAAAACAATAGGTCTTGAGTACTCTACAATTCAGGGCTGTATGCAAAAAATTATTTGATCTGTTTGAATTTTCGGCTCTTATCGTTTTCCATAAAAAAAATCTACAGACAGACACACAGACACTTTTCGAAAAATGATTTTTTTCATGTTTTGAGTGTAGCACAATCAGAATTTGCAAAAATCTCGAACACGATTTTTTTGCCATCACCATACTTCCATTTCCTTATGGAACATGAAAGTAAAATCAAAACAAAATGCAAGTATTTTATTCTAGACTGGATCTTACAATTATGAAAATTCTGGTGGCAACAAAAATCAAATATTCTATCAAAAATTGGGGATATACATTTTTTGTAGGTATTTGGTAGGCCTATTTGCATTGCACAAGGAATGTGTATTATGGTCAAGGTCAAGGTTAGTGATAAAAAATGACTTACAAGTACATTAATTTTTATTACAAAATTTATACAAAACAGATTCAATTATATGGTATCAATAATTCATAAATATTAAGGATAATGAACAATTTATTTCTTCAGAGAAGATACATAAAAACATTGCAAAAATAATACATATCAGACAAATATTATTACAACAAAATACCACACAGACATTTGGGCTTTGTTACTTTATCACTCACTATAAGATTACATTAATAAAGTACATAGAATATTTATTTACAAGAAGATAATTACAAAAAGTAAAAACACCTTTGATGAAATAAACATTTTATTTATCACATCAAACATAACTAAACACAGATGACAATATAAATGAACTAAATATAGGTTTTTCTGCGAGGGAGTGTAGGATTGATTAGGGGTTCAATTAGTTTAAATTATTAAAAAAATAGCATAATCTATAAATAGAAAAACTAGACTGGTATGTTTACAACAAAATGAAATTTTCAAGTTACATTTAAACTACACCTTTTTAATATGGTGCATTAATATTTCACCCTTCTCGCACACACACAAAGAGAGAGAGAGAGAAAGAGAGAGAGAGAGATAGAGAGAGAGAGAGAGAGAGAGAGAGAGAGAGAGAGAGAGAGAGAGAGAGAGAGAGAGAGAGAGAGAGAGAGAGAGAGAATTAACTATATAAGAATACAGCAGTTTAAAGGAGAAATTTATCTCCAAACTTATAAGTCTTGCACAACCATCTTGTAATATTTTAATTTACTTTAAATAAAAAACAACAAACTCCCACTTACCTTTAATTTTGTTTTGGCCAGATCATCTAGTGGTTGAAACCCTTTTTCGTATAGCGTATTTACCAGCACAGAAAATGAAATTAGGTTGTTAAAATGATTACGCTAACACATATATATATATATAAAGTTAAAATAAAATATGATTTTATTATTCTTTAACATGACATCTGTTGTTATACTTCCATCTCTCATCATCGAATTACTTAACACACATGTACTGGGCTTTTGCGTCTCGCAACTCCCACTAATACAAGCAATGTACATTTTATAAAATCTTAATTAATAAAAATAGAAATATCTTCTGTATTCATAAGACGAACCAATACTTTCTTTTATTTTTTTTTGATTTTGTAATTTGTTATAATATGACCTCTTTCTGGGAGTTGATCTTGTTCTGTGTTATATGCGTTTAGTTTGTGGATTTAGAAAGTGGGTGACTTTGTATTTACTGTTTGATACTTTGTGTATAACACTTGTGGAGTGTTGTAATTGTTTTAGATGATCTTAAAGTAGATGAATAAAATCAACGAACAGCGCATTGTAAAAATCATCAAACTTAAGGTTGTTGGTTCACGATAATAAATAATCATTAGAGATTGATTATATTTAGGCCTTTATATAAAATGTTGAGTACTCATCCTTTCGTAGGTTCTACGTTGATACGCCACCACGTGTCACGCACTGTTTTCACTATAGTTTCGGAAATTAGTTTGTTCTTTTTATAAATTTGGCTATTCACTACTCATTACGAGTTGTTTCGTGATCACTTTTAGTTTTTCTTTTTAACGCATTTTACTAATAATTCGACTCGAATTATTTAGACGACTTACACACGCGACCGGCGGGGCGTGACACTGTGTGTAGAGTGACGCCTCGCAACAATGGGTAGCGAGGATTTTTCTTGGTCTTGCCCTCTAGATGTTGGCGGAAATACGAGGAAGTCTATGCTCCAGACTGTGACGTTTCGACGGTTCATTGGTTCTTTCGACAAAGACACGCGGTGCAAATTTGTCGTCTCACGCCATTTTTTTTGTTACGGCGTCTTAGCGTCCTTTTTAATCGTTCGACGCAGGTGAGGCGCCCGTGCGTGTGGACTCACATTCTGTACGTGACAATTCTCGAATTTTGTACTGCGCACACCGTTCTAGACTAACGTACGTTTAAAAAGCTCTGCTGTGGTTCTTTGTTCAAGCTGTCATGGGAATTCGCAATGTTAATCTTAATACAGAAATTAATAAAATAAACCTCCCAATTTTGTCCTGTTACAATCTGGTGATATAAGAGGTTCTACAGCAATGGACTCTGTAACAAAGAAAGAATTTTAGCTAACAGAGAAAAATAATTATCATTGCCAGTATCAACAAAAGTGCAAATTACTAAATGAAATATTGCAATTTTAAGGGAAATAACGTTAGTAAACTAATTATGTACTTTATTAAGAACTTTTGTTTTGCCAGCAGCTTCCAAAAACTCTTTATATAAAAAATAATATAAAAAAACTTATTTAGAGCTTCAAACAATACTTAATCTTAAAATTATCATATGATTATACTTTCCAAAGGAAGCCCCTGATTTAAAAGCATTGACACCCTATAATACTACTAATTAAAAATGATTCCAACTATTATGTTACAAAATTTTTCTCATTTAAAATGTAAATGGGACTGTTAATAACTTTATATTGTTGTCATTAACAAGACAAAACACAATCATTAATGGCTATTTTATCACAAACTTCAAAATCTCCTATAAAGCTTGCTCAATGAAATAGGACATTCCTGATGCAGAAAATTAACTTTGCCATAACACAAATTAAATAACGCCCAAACAAAAAAATGCTTTGAAAACAAAACATTAATGAAATATGGTATGAATTAATTGTGCTACATTCAAAGCTGATTTTCTGAATTGATTTAAAGTATACAAGTCTAGTTGTCAAGTAAAGATAATTTAGGTAAATCTAACACTACTTATGAAACAAACATTAAATCAAATATGCTAATGTTACAGAATTCACAAATAGAAAAAAATAAAATTTGAAATTATCTATTGGCTAAATTGCTTTGATTATATTACCTTCTCCACTTTATATGTTTTCCACATCAATATCATCTGATGTCGAAACTACTGATGGTGCAATAATAGTCATTTTTTCCCAGTCAATTCTGGAAAGTTCAGGAAAAACCTGAAAGATCATTACAAAACTCATACATAATTTTGCACTAACTTAATAATAAGAATATTAAGCTATTAATTAAAGAGAATAATTTATTTTCTTAACCTAGCATAATATTTGTAGGTTAGCATTATGAATTTACAAAAAGTTAATGGATTTTGTGTAAATTTCTAAAAAAATTAAATTTACAGCATAATCTAGTAGTTATTTTATAGTAATCTATTTTAATTTAAATGAACTCAATTTTAAAAGTTAAAAACAAACTTACATACTGCAGATCCTCTTGTTGTTCAGCTAGCACTATTGGTTGGTTACATCCCTGCACTGAAGATTCCTGGAAAAGATTTCTAATATAATCATACAAACTCGAAAAACAAAAATCTGTTCAAATGATTAACATTGAATAATATAATCCTGATGATAACTAGCAAATACATTATGGATAATTCATCCACACTGTATCATTTAAATCTACTATTAAGCATAACACACCCCATAAAATGTTTTAGAATATTAAGCTATTAATTTTTGAGAATTTCATGTGCTATTAGTTGAGTATCATTTAGGAGGTTAAACAATATAAATACAATTCTACACATTAAGTTACAGATTATAAATACAATACAATTCTACACATTAAGATACAGATTATAAATACAGATAATAAGACATTAAATACAAATAACACTATAGGCCTACATCAATTATAGGGTTTAAGAACCTGCTGTAAGTAGTGATAATTTTAGTTTAGTGAGCTTTAATCAGACTTACATGCAATAATAAATTTTACATAAGATAAAAGAACGATGGTTTCTTTAGTCATCAGCAAAACCTTTTCTGTCTGCAAGTTAATATTATAAAATTTAAAAACAGCACAATTTTATTAAAAAATTTAATCGAGATTAAAATGCATGTTTAAGTCAAAAATTAAAGAAGTCACAGTTCAAATTCTCTTTTCACTTTTTCTTTTACCTGACAAATGTTAGCCCTTAATTTTTAAAGCAGAGCTACTTTAAAACAAAATTTTTATGACAAATAAATTACAATTTAATGGACTCAATACTATGAAAGTAACTATGTGTACAAAAAATTACAACAGTTTGCTTCAGTGAGGATACAGTAGCCATATATTATAAATGTTGTTATATTAGATCTTAAAATTAACCTTAACTTACTAAGTAATCATTTTTCTCTGAAAAATGCTGAATTTGAAAGTATATTTAGAGTAATATAGCTGGACTGAAGAATTAATAAAATATGTAACTAGTTAAATACAAGCGGAGTACAAATTAAATATATTATGGTAAGGCCTACCATGTTGTGTCAGGTAGGACCACATTTTAAAAATAAAATGACTTACAAATTGGATACATTACACAAATAAAGGTAGGCCTATTTCCTTTTTACAATTGAAAACGAAAACAGTCTAGCCAATATTTCTATAGGCTAATGGGTGTACTGAGTAGGAACGCAAGGCTTGGGCTTAGTACTTTGTCTTTAGACATTTTATACTTCATATCAAAGCCACAGATTAAATTACTGGCAAAACATTTAGGCGGAATTTACGAACAAAATTTAGCATAAATTTCAGGCCTAATCTACCACTCAAACTTACCAACTCTTGATCAGTCACATCAGAAACTTGTGTGAGTGGTAAATCAAGTTCTGTGTCATATGTGCAATATTTAAAAATCGATCACGTAAATTTTCACAAAACAGAGCCCGTCTTACATCTGTAAGACAAATAAAATTATTTAATGTTCATACATGAATCACCATAAAAGTAACAAATGGAATTTTTTTAGATTAGACAGAATAATTGTCAGACTTACATTAGGAGAATCTATAATAAAGAAAAATTATTTTATTTAATTGCAGTCAGTGCCCTCACAGGGACTTTTTTAAAAATGAGTTAATTAATCTTAGTTTTAAGTTAACTAGTGTTTAAGGGGTGATTTTATACACCAAATATAAGGTAACATGAATAAATTAACACTGAACTTACTACATTCCCAGTCAAATATGAAAGTAAAAGTATGAAAATATATGTAGACATGCACTATTGGTGTAAGCTCTGGAGCTAAAGATAATTCAACTGTGATACAGAACTTAGCCTATTATACTTAACACCCAGGCATATAAACTTTTGATCTTTTTCTAAAAGTAATTAATTTTATTTCAGAGTTAGGTTAGGCTTACAGACTAATCCGCTGTAAGTTTAGCTGTCCTGCTAGTTTTGTTAACATCATTAATCTTTCAGCGAAATCAGTTCTATTATCATAGGCCAGACTTAATGCAGATTAACTTTGCTGTTGTTAATAATACATCAGCACAAAACTAACTGAAAGTATATTGCTAGTCCTAAGGTTATAGAATCTAAGTCTTATCTAAACACTGAACTATCCTTAACTGAATATTTCATGTTAAATCCAACTTGTATAAAATACAATAAATACTTATGTTCTTGAATACCACCAAGTATCTATGATTTCTATTCAAATATTATTATTCTGATATTTTGAGTTTTCTGTTTTACCGTACACTTTTCAAAGCAGGAATTACAATTTAAACTTTTATAACAATGCATCAAAAAAAAATATTCTGTGTAAAGGTATCAGTAACTTGATATTTATACAGAATAAGCATTTAGGCCTAATACAGAATACACAGTGGCGGCTCGACCATAAGAGCACAAGAGCAAGTGAACCCCCTATAAAAATAATTATACGATATAAATTATACATCTTTATTGACGCAGTACTAAAATGGCTTATCTTCAGTAAGTTTAAAAGAGCGGACAATGAAAAACAGCGTAGAGCGCGCCAAGTGAGTTTAAGTGTAATGACGCGCCAGTGGCTAGGAGCGGACTGAATGCGCCGCTCTCGATGCTGTACACACGGGATATGCGACAGACGGGCGAGTCCATTTGCTCGCGGTAGGGGGGGGAAACATGTTTACAAGCGGCTTAACGGAGAATACCGATGAGCTGCCTCTGACACAGATCAGCTCAGTAGTTGCACGGCTGTAGTTGACGGTGGATGCTCCTTACCTTGGCGCGTGCGCGTGTTATATTTGTGTTTTGCAGTTTCGATTATTTTTTAGTGATAATATTTTAGTTGAAATTACAGTTTATCAATTATAGTGTAGCTAGTGAACTGTTGTTTTTATTTACTGTACAATAATGAAAAGTACCTGTAAGTACACAGTTAGTAATTTAAACGAAGTAGCGTTTGCCAATTTACCCATAGAAGTTAAAATAGCAATAAAAGAGAGTGGTAGGCCAACGCCCCGACTTAATATAAGTCAAACATCGACATCAAAATCTAGAACTTTTAAAAGAGAATTTAAAGAAGAGCTATACGAAAAAATTCCTTGGCTTTGTGGTTGTGAACAAACAAACAAAATATTTTGTTTTCCTTGTTTGTTATTTCCCCGTGAAAAGGGCGATCCTGCTTGGGTGAAAAACGGCGTTTGTGACTTAGCTCATTTGAATCAAAAAATTAAAAAACACGAAAGTTCTCATGGACATATATGTGCTGAAAATGCTACAATGGATTTTAATTTGCTGGGAAAGGTTGACGTTCGTCAGCAGCTTGACAGTGCTTATCGACAAAATATTAAAAAGCACAATGAACAAGTGACTAAAAATAGGTATGTCCTTTCTAAGCTTATAGACTGTATTAAATTTTGCGGTGCATTTGAATTGGCCCTTCGAGGTCATCGTGAGGATGACGATTCCTTAAATCCTGGCATATTTAAAGGGCTTGTAAACTTTTCTGCAGAACTTGACTCATCTTTGAAAGAACACTTGAGTACCGCTACTGTCTTTAAAGGTACCTCGAAAGAAATTCAAAATGAATCGTTAGATTGTATGCCTTTTATATGTCAAGAAAACATAATAGAAGAAATAAAAACTGCACAGTATGTTTCTTTGATTGCGGACGAAACATCAGACATCTCGTCTGTATTTCATTTAGTTATAGTTTTCCGCTATGTTTTAGCTAATGTCCAACCAGTTGAAAGATTTTGGAAATTTGATAACTCTGAAGGGCACGACGCAGAATCTATAGCCAAATGTATTTGTACCAGTTTAGATTATGTTGTGCAAAATCCAGAAAAACTCGTATCTCAAAGCTATGACGGTGTGAATGTAATAAGTGGGCACCATGCTGGCGTGCAGACCATAGTGCAACAAACCTATAAACATGCTTTTTTCGTTCACTGTTACGCTCATCAGTTGAACTTGATTGTAGCTCAAGCAACAAGCTACAACCAAGATGTCAGAATTTTTTTCGGACTTAAGTGATATAACAAATTTTTTTTCGAATTCCCCTCAGAGAGTGGCTGTTTTGGACAAGATAGTTGGCAAACGAATACCTCGGGCGTCAGCTACAAGGTGGAATTTTAAGAGCAGAACTGTTAATACTGTTTTTGAGTACAGAGAGGAATTAATTGAATGTATGGAGGAAATCCAATCAAACTCTAAGCAACCAACCACCATAATTAAAGCTGGTGCTCTAGCTCGTCTCCTTAGAGATAATAAGTTTATATTTTGGCTTTCTATTTCTCACAGATTAATGCCACATGTGGATATTTTGTTCAACCAATTACAGCTAACTTATACTGATGCTGTGAGAACTAAAGCCAATGTTGACCACTTCGTCAAAGCCATTGATAAGGAAAGAGCTAACATGGACATAGTGACAGAGCTGGTTAATCAGTACCCAGAAAATGCACCTAAACGATCGAGGCGTGAAGAAGATTTTTACTTAAGTAGGACACTGGCTGCCAAGGAAACCTGTGACATTATTACAACGCAAATAAAAACAAGATTTTCATTCACAACATCTTGCTCAGCTGTATCTCTTTTTGAATCACAAAAGTTTGAAGAGTTTGAACAGAAATTCCCCGAGAAATTGCTTGAAGATACAGTAAATGTGTATTCATTTCTTGAAAAAAATCGCCTCAAGACAGAGCTTGAAATCATTTACAAAAGAACTGATTTCAGAAACATGCGTGGTGCTGTTAGTCTTTTACAGTTTTTTATTGAAAACAACTTATTGTCATCATTTTCTGAAAGTTATAAACTGTTATTAATTATTGCAACAATACCAATGACGACTGCTGAAGCTGAAAGGTGTTTTTCAACCCTAAAACGGATAAAGATATTTTTACGGTCTACGATGTGTCAAGAGAGGCTGTAAGCTTTAGCCATGCTTGCAATCGAGAAGGAAATGATTTCTAACATCCATAATTTCAATGAAAGAGTTATTGATGTTTTTGTGTCAAGAAAAGATAGAAGGATGGACTTTGTTTACGAAAACTGTACTTAAAGAAAATATTTGTGTAAGCTACCATCCAAGTAAATTTGTGTAAGTAAATACTAGACCTTACCATCATATGCAGCAGCTTTGATTATTTTCCTTTTTTGTGTGTTTAATAATCTAATCTAATAATTGAGAGCATGAGGCCTTATGACTAACTATCTAATTATTTAACACTTAAAACAAGCTTTCTTTTTTGCGTTTATTTTATACTATTTTAAAATTAAATGAAAATAATTGTTTTAGTAAAAAAGAACAATTAGCATATTATAACAAGTATGATCAATAAAGTAATCCTTTATTATTAACTTGCGAAATAGTTAAAGTACAGTAATATCTATAATAACATTTCGTTTCAAAATTAATGCATTATCAAGGTATAGCAGCGCCTAAATTATATGAATATTGCAAGCAACACACAAGTGTTTGACACAGTGTATCTCAAAAACTGCAAATTATTAATTGTGAACCCCTTGTAGATGTACTCACGAGCCGCCACTGAGAATACATATTTCATTTAACAGTTCCCTCACAGGGTCTTTTTCGAAAATGGGTTAATTAATCTTATGGTTTTAGTTTATTAGAGTTGAGGGGTGCTTTTATACGCTGAATATAAATAACAATTAAAACTGTATGTAACTAGTTATAAGGTTAGTCATTAAATGATTATTGTGGTCATATTGATGATAACCTCATACTGATAATAAGGCAGTATCGTTGTAGTCCCAGGTTGTATTGACGTTCTGATTATCGCTGTAATTGTTGTTCTGTATTGTTCTTGATGTTGTTGTAACGCCCTCACAAAGTGAAAGCTCCAGTCGTGCGGACAGGATAGCTGTGGGAATGGCTCGTTATTAAATAAGGCATTTACTTAGATTAATAATATTTCTTTAATTCATTAGAGTAACTACGTTCGTTAACAAGTTTTATCTTGATGAACAAATGACAATAATGACAATACAAATGAACAAAATAACAATAATTGAAATTACATACTCTCGTTACAATAATTCTATTGAGCGTTTTCATTAAGACATAACATTATAAAAAAACATTCTTTATATACTGACTATTCTTTATTAAAACATTATAAAAGCTTTACTAATTATATTTCTGAATTTGGTACGTTACCACTTTAAATTACGCATAAATGATTAAGATGTCAATTATACATATTCCTTAACTAAATTAGAACACTACTGAGCACTTCTGAGTATAAATTCATTATCCAAAATCGATTAATGCTTTAAGTTTGAACAAAGTAAAACAAAACAAAGTTGTAATTACGCTTTTGATGTGGCTCCATCGTAGACAGAAGATGTACATCTACGATGTACGGATAGTGCGCAAGGACGCCAAAAAGTGAACAAGTGAAAAAGAGAGTGTGCACTTCCCAGTGCTCTCGTCAGTTTTATACCCTGCGTGACGCAAAAAGTCTCTATGAGTTAACGCCCAAAAATCAGCCAATCAGAACTGGACTCTGCACGTGTCTCGAAACTTATCAGGTCATACGAGAGGACAATTTGACATTGATTTTTGTGAACCAAAGCGGAATTCGTTCTCGAACACTGACATGTAAACAAATCTTAGCTTCAATGGTTGATAACTCGCTACACGTGCCACGATAAAAATGGTCAGCACACTTCCTCACAGTCGCTCAGTTTGTTCCTTAAAATAATTCTTAAGATAAAATAAAATAATACATTGAGTAGTTTGAGTATGAGTAGAATCCTCATTTACAATTATATATAAAATCATAACGTGGAATGTGCTGGGCACAACACCGTATATTATATTAACTTGACAGGCATGATTGATTTTGTGCTCATGACGTGGAGAATTGAAAAATAAAATGTTTTTGAAATGTAATAATAATGTGTGTTAAATTAAGTTGTTTTTTTATTTTATGTACATTGTATGTGATTTAACTTGTGTTTACAAGTTTGTTTAATTTTGATGTTTTTACTATGTTTTTTTAATTTTAGGGATTTTACTATGTCTAATTTGTAAATATGGATATTTCTAAGAATTTATGTAAGGGTAGCCGGTTTGAAAATTAATTTGAAAATTATTTGATTTAAAGACTAATAAATGCTAAATGAATTTTGAGATGAAATTAACTCAATGTGAGAGGTTTTTAAATAATTGTAAAGGATTTAATGAAAACTAAAGTTTTAAATAACATAATTAAATTAATTTTAATTAATTAATTAATTAATTTATTTATTAATTAAGAGGGATTTGATGATTTTGATAATTACTGTTGAAAATTTTATTTTTAATTTGAAAAAAAATAAATTGATTAAAATATTTTAATGGAAAATTATATTTGAAGAAAAGATAAACTTTTAATTCAAGTTAATAAATGAATTAGAGTAATTTTGAAGTAAATGTGGAGATTTTAAAATTTTTCGAAATTTCGGAGTTGACAGGTCAAAAAATGGTGTAGATGTCAAAAGTTTATGCAGATGTCCCTGTATGGGCGTACTCTGTTTACATTGCTATTAAGAATATATATAGATATAATCAACAGTTTTTATGTACTAGAATTAAAAACAAGAACCAATGCTTTGCCTAAGGTGAACCAATAAAATTAAGGGGAAACGCATCAGTGAAGGATATGGAAGATTAAAAGAACCATTTTTTAAATATTTTGACGGAATGTTTAAGAGTCAGGTGGTACTTGTGGGGCATACCTGTTCTGGCCGGCGTGTCGTCGCAGCGACGTCTCGTGTCTGTTCGGCTTTGCGGTGTTGGGATTCTCAGGTAGAAAATCCAGCAAAGTCGGATAGATACATCCATAGCCATCTGACTAGGGGGCGGATAACCCATAATGATTATAATAAGAATTAAAGGGGGTAATGGCTCCATATCGAAACTGGTCCCTTTAGGTTAGGCAATGCGTTTTTATGCTTTATGGCATAAAACCTCTCATGGGGGGGGGGGTATTGTAACAGGACAAAATGGGGAGGTTTATTTTATTAATTTCTGTATTAAAATTAACATTGCGAATTCCCATGACAGCTTGAACAAAGAACCACAGCAGAGCTTTTTAAACGTACGTTAGTCTGGAACGGTGTGCGCGGTACAAAATTCGAGAATTGTCACGTACATAATGTGAGTCCACACGCACGGGCGCCTCACCTGCGCCGAACGATTAAAAAGGACGCTAAGACGCCGTAACAAAAAATGGCGTGAGACGACAAATTTGCACCGCGTGTCTTTGAAGACGAAGGACATGGTGAACCACGGCCTGTGATATCGTCACAGAATATCGTCGACGGTCGAAAGAACCAATGAACCGTCGAAACGTCACAGTCTGGAGCATAGACGTCCTCGTATTTCCGCCAACATCTAGAGGGCAAGACCAAGAAAAATCCTCGCTACCCATTGTTGCGAGGCGTCACTCTAAACACAGTGTCACGCCCCGCCGGTCGCGTGTGTAAGTCGTCTAAATAATTCGAGTCGAATTATTAGTAAAATGCGTTAAAAAAAAACTAAAAGTGATCACGAAACAACTCATAATGAGTAGTGAATAGCCAAAGTTATAAAAAGAACAAACTAATTTCCGAAACTATAGTGAAAACAGTGCGTGACACGTGGTGGCATATCAACGTAGAACCTACGAAAGGATGAGTACTCAACATTTTATATAAAGGCCTAAATATAATCAATCTCTAATGATTATTTATTATCGTGAACCAACAACCTTACGTTTGATGATTTTTACAATGCGCTGTTCGTTGATTTTATTCATCTACTTTAAGATCATCTAAAACAATTACAACACTCCACAAGTGTTATACACAAAGTATCAAACAGTAAATACAAAGTCACCCACTTTCTAAATCCACAAACTAAGCGCATATAACTCAAAACAAGGTCTACCCCCCAAAAGAGGTCATATTATAACAGATTACAAAATCAAAAAAATAAAAGAAAGTATTGGTTCGTCTTATGAATACAGAAGATATTTCTATTTTTAATAATTAAGATTTTATAAAATGTACATTGCTTGTATTAGTGGGAGTTGCGAGACGCAAAAGCCCAGTGCATGTGTGTTAAGTAATTCGATGATGAGAGATGGAAGTATAACAACAGATGTCATGTTAAAGAATAATAAAATAATATTTTATTTTAACTTTATATATATTGTTACAACACAAATAAGCCACCCCATTACCAGGGATGAAAAAGATGATTCTGAATATAAAATAATACTTCATATAAAATAAAATGTTTAATATAAAGAAAATAAAAAGACAATGACACGACAAAGGACGATATAACCTAACCCAAGTGATTGACCCAACAAAAGGAAACAAAAGAAGAAGGGAACCACAAAAAACAAACGAGAATAAAACCAAATGAAGAAGAAAGTGATTAACCAAACCAAATGAAGAAAGGAAAAAACCAAAACCAAACAAAAATGAAACAAATTAAAGCAATTGAATGATTCAATGCAACATATTAAAATGAACCCAAAGGAGAAGGTGGAAAACCCAAGGTATTAACCAAATACAATGAAAATGAAGAAGGAGGGAAATGAAAAAGAAACAAACCCGAGATAAAGGGAAATAAACAAAAATGAAAACAAATGATAAGACACAAACAAGTAATAAAGAATATGAGCAGGAGAAATGATACACTCAAATGTAATATTGGAAAAAAGACCAATAATTAACCTATGTAAAAAAGTAAATATTATTTTCAATTAATGGATAAAAAAGTAAATGACAATTGAAAGAAACCCAATTAAACAATGTTAAATATAAAAAAGCAAACTAACACACAAATTAGAGTTAGATGTAATGATAAAATATAAAGACATAAAATTGTTAATATTATTAATGATATTTGTAATGAAAGAGATAGTACGGTAGTGAGATAGTAATTAGAGGGATTACCCATTTAGAAACACTTAAAAAACAAAAACATTTGTGAAGTGCAAAATGAAAGTGTAAAAACTCCAAAGTATAGTGATAAAGGAGAAAAACACTAAATAAATTATAATAAACTATAAATAATTTAAAAGTGAAGGTGATGATTAAATGAGAATAGTGTAAAATAAAGAATGTTAATATAGTGAAAAATAGTGAAGGATAAAAGCATAAACACTTAATAAATCCAAAAGAAACACTAAATGATTAAAAGTGAAGAATAGTATTAATTAAGAATAGTAGTAAGTATGAACAGTTAATTAAGTGTTCATAATGAACGCTGAAAAGTGATGAAGACAGTATTATCTAGTTAAGAAAGAATATTATTGTTAAATTTAAGTGAATGCAGTTATAATTAAAAAGGGAGAATACCCTGAAAGAGAAAACAGATAGTGTTAACATGGAGGGAAAGTAAAGATTGTTTAAAAATGAAGGAGTTAAAACAAATCAATAAACACCCAAGTTAGTAAAGTAAGTTCATAAAAAATGATGTTGTTTATCACCCAAAAAATTATATAAAATAAGATGAATTGTAAACAAATATTAGCAAATAATAGTTAAATAATTATTTAAGCAAGTTTATGAATAGGATATGGCTGGAAGAATTATACAGACCATAGGCCTAGATGTTGTATGTAATGTGATAAAAAAATAGTAAATAATAGCCACATTGTTATTATTGGCAAATTAAATAAGTAAGAAAGTTAAGAAATGTATGACTAAGAAAACGAGGAAACCAGATAGTGAACAATTAGCAATTCATAATATATAAAATAATAGTGACATAATAATAACACATAAACAGACCCAAAACACAACAATAAATAACACAACCAATTATAATAACAAAATAAAGCCCATTAGGCTAAAATGAAATGTAATTTAAATGAAATAAGTCAAATACAATAATGGCTACTTAGGCCTACGAAAATGCCTAACTGTCAAAAACAAACAACTACAAATTGTACCAAATTAACAAAGAAATTAGCAAATCCGAGGCGAATGACTCACCAAGGATAAATTGTAAATCATTTTTAAGACAAAATATTATAATAAGTATTGGAATTCAAAAAGAAATGTAATTAACATGTATTAAAACAATTGTAAAAACATAAAACCTAAAATAACCCAAACTTGTGGGATATCAAATTAATCTATGAAAGGAAATACATACTACAGTATAGTGACAATATTTAATACTTAGGAAGGAAGATAGAGGAATAACAGCAATCAGAAGATATACTAGGATTTTGAAAATAATTCTAATTTTGATAACAATGGGTTTATAGCCAAATTAGCCAATCAGAATTAATCGGTAACCATAGAAACGAACGTTGGTGGGAAAAATTACCGTTGAATATCGTTACTCGTAAAGCGTCACTCTAACAGAAAAGAAGCCGAATTTTGGAAGACCAATTTTTAATTAAAAAATGTAAAAACAGTGAACAAAATTCAAAACCATGATTGAATAAAAAGCAGACGAACCACTGGAGCAGTCAACTAAAGACCAAGGACCATATTACCAGGAAAATAAAAAAAAATATGACCACATCCTATATGAAAAGGACGCCAGACCTACTTAAGTCCAAAGATGAATGAAAATAGAAACTATTGCAGCCCAATCCTCTTACGACTCAGTGAACGATAACACCAAGTCATCTGATGTGTTAAGTACCCTTGAATTACCTTATTTCCAAAAATAAAATCACTTTAAATTTTACACAAAGTAATTTGATCTCGCACTATAATCCGAATATTCTCTTTCAAAGATTAATTAAGAAAAATAAACACACTGAGAATTTGTTAACATAAAATATAACCTATTATTTGAATACGAACTTTCGAAACACATTTAACGACACTACATCACAGATTGAAACCACACGCCTTATTATTTATGTACACTTAGAGTAAGGTAAAGTACTTTTATTGTAATTATAGGAATTCTTAGTCTTGTAATCAAAAGAATCCCCGATTTTGGAACGAAATGAATTATAATAACTAAACGTTCAGCTGCCATGCTGATGTGAACAAATCGTTACCATAATCGATTCGTCATCCTGAGAGATATTGTTTCATGTAAAAATTCGGTGCAAATTTGTTAATCAACCAATATAATTTAATTGTCTAATTGAAAATGTTACTTATCAAACATTAAAATAACTGGTACAGGGAATAACCGTTGTTATTATTTCATAGGGAGTGCATTGTATTACTTGTGTTTGTTTACGAAAGCTAGATTTGACGATCAGCGCTCAAGTTGCAATTCGTACAACTACCTACTCGATTCAGAAGGCTGAACGAGCGGGAATTATTTGAACGGGGCGACCGTCATAGCTGAGAACACCCTATTAAAATATAGATTAATAAGTTTAATTGTTTTAATAAACAATTTGGCGCCACCCGGGATTAACACACCCCTATTTAAGAACAGGTAAGGTTACTGCCGAGTTGTACTGTTAATTACAGCAACGCTACGGACATCGTTAGCGCGAAATAGATGTAACGACCCCAGTGCGAGACGAACGCACTACTAACACATATACACGTCTTTTACACAGACACACCAGTCTCTTGGTTACAGATTGGCTTCCATCGCGGGGCTTAGACAAAAAGACGGACGTCTCTTTCTTCGTTACAATATATGTGTTAGCATAATAATTACAACAACCTAATTTCATTTTCTGTGCTGGTAAATTCGCTATACGAAAAAGGGTTTCAACCACTAAATGATCTGGCCAAAACAAAATTAAAGGTAAGTGGGGGTTTGTTGTTTTGTATTTAAAGTAAATTAAAATATTACAATAAATCTTTCACACTTGAATCTGAATAAAATTTACAAACATTTCAACTTTAATTCCGACTTACTATAAAATTTTTCAATTTGTTACATTATAATTTCAACTATGAATTTCTATTAAAACATTTTAATCAGAAGCTTGTAATCATTTACCATCTAGGCCTATTATTCATTTCACATCAAAATAAACTATTCAAATTTATTACCCATATTTCAATCTTTTAAATTAATTAAACCATTTAAAATTAATTTAATTATATTATTTGTAACATTTTACATTTACTAAATCCTCTCGTATTGATTCAATTTTATTATTAAATTCATTTATCACCTTCATATCGAAATTGTCAAACTTACTACCATGATTACTATCTTTTAAACATTTTATCTAAATTTAATTTCATTTCATTATAAAAATTTCATAATTACATACTGTCCATATTGAATTCCGTTAAAATAAAACATTATCAAAATTAATTAATATTACCAACATTGATTACACCAAATACGATGTACCCAACTGTACCCAACTGTATCCACTGATACCTTTCCATAACAACATAACCTGAACACAACAGATTTACCAACACTACAACTTTAATTTAAATTTTCATTTAAATCTTCGAATTGTTACATTATAACTATACTATAATAGTTATAATTATATCTACTACAATTCTCTTCAATACTTTAATCCTCAAATTTTAGTCATTTACTATTCTTTATACAATTCAAATCTCCACAAAATTTAAATTTATTATCAACATCATCTTCTAAAACATTTTATATTAATTAACTCACCACAAATTAATTTAGTTCCATCATTTTTCAAAACACTGTAAGTTACTTTAATTACCTTATTCAAAATAATTTCAATTCATTTAATTTCTTCATAAAATTCACAATTACATCATGTTAATTATTTAGTCAAATGAAACATTATTATTATTATGAAATCAATCACTACTACACACGTTAATTACTTAAAACACAGTGTACAACATAACCTATTACACAAGTACATTATTATACAATTATAATAAGAAAGTGACAACATTACAAAATTATATACAATTTACGTCGTCCAGTGTCATTTTTTACCAAAATCATTTCATTATTCAGTCCGATATTTACCATTACATTCACATAATTAAATGTCCATTAATAACAATCTACGTTTTTTGCACAGAACATAGGATTAAGCAACTATAATTGCTTCTGTACGTGAATTTAAATGATGTTAATAAATTTAAGTGGGAAATTGGTTAACAGTTATTTTTTGTACTCATCCCTGGTGTAGACCTCGTCCAGTTATTTTGCCATCACGGTTGAGTCACTTTGTTCACCAAACACTCCGAAAATAAGTTTAAAATGTCAAAATTTTGACGCTAGCTTTGATTGTCCCCTTTCTGTAGATTACACTATTGTTTTAACTCATTTGAACTGATATTTTGTCGGCCGACGTAACTTGCTCGCGAGCACTTTGTTATAAAACTGCACAGAACTCTGGATGTTGACTGAGAGCTATTACACAGTTTTTTCCTGAGTTGTAGATGATTATGCAACTCGCCTCGTCTACTGGCACCAGACACTAATCGATTGTTTAGAGTTGTGTAATGTTGTTATGCATTGTTTATGTTTATTGTTTATGCATGTTGGTTAAAAGAAGTTCCCCAAAGGTTGAACACTGGATGGATTAAAACTTTTTACAATTATTAAAATATCTGTTCCCCAGATTTGTCCTGTCACACAGATAAGACATTAAATACAAATAACACTATAGGACTACATCAATTATCGGGTTTAAGAACCTGCTGCTGTAAGCAGTGATAATTTTAGTTTAGTGAGCTTTAATCAGACTTGCACGGAATAATAAATTTTACATATGATAAAAGAATGATGCTTTCTTTAGTCACCAGCAAAACCTTTTCTGTCTGCAAGTTAATATTATAAAATTTAAAAACAGCACAATTTTATTAAAAAATTTAATGGAGATTAAAATGCATGTTTAAGTCAAAAATTAAAGAAGTCACAGTTCAAATTCTCTTTTCACTTTTTCTTTTACCTGACAAAAGTTAGTCCTTAATTTTTAAAGCAGAGCTGTGTTAAAACAAAATTTTTATGTCAAATAAATTACAATTTAATGGACTCGATGGTATGAAAGTAACTATGTGTACAAAAAATTACAACAGTTTGCTTCCGTGAGGATACAGTAGCCATAGGCCTATATTATAAATTTTGTTATATTAGGTCTTAAAATTAACCTTAACTTATTAAGTCATATCTTATTTAATTAATTAGGTCTCTCTGAAAAATCTTGAATTTGAAAGTATATTTAGAGTAATATAGCTAGACTAAAGAATTAAATAAAATATGTAACTAGTTAAATACAAGCAGAGTACAAATTAAATATATTATGGTAAGGCCTACCATGTTGTGTTAGGTAGGACAACATTTTACAAATAAAATGACTTATAAATTGGATACATTACACAAATATAGGTAGGCCTATTTCCTTTTTACAATTGAAAACGAAAACAGTCTAGCCAATATTTCTATAGGCTAATGGGTGTACTGAGTAGGACTCAAGGCTTGGGCTTAGTACTTGTCTTCAGACATTTTATACTTCATATCAAAGCCACAGATTAAATTACTGGCAAAAAATTTAGGCGGAATTTACGAACAAAATTTAGCATAAATTTCAGGCCTAATCTACCACTCAAACTTACCAACTCTTGATCAGTCACATCAGAAACTTGTGTGTGTGGTAAATCAAGTTCTGTGTCATATGTGCAGTATTTAAAAAACGATCACGTAAATTTTCACAAAACAGAGCCCGTCATACATCTGTAAGAAAAATAAAATTATTTAATGTCCATATATGAATCACCATAAAAGTAATAAATGGAATTTTTTTAGATTAGACAGAATAATTGTCAGACTTACATTAGGAGAATCTATAATAAAGAAAAATTATTTTATTTAATTGCTGCCAGTGCCCTCAAAGGGAATTTTTTTTTAAATGAGTTAATTAATCTTAGTTTTAATTTAACTAGAGTTTAAGGGGTGATTTTATACACTGAATATAAGGTAATATGAATAAATTAACACTGAACTTACTACATTCCCAGTCAAATATGAAAGCAAAATATGAAAATATATGTAAACATGTACCATTGGTGTAAGCTCTGGAGCTAAAGATAATTCAACTGTGATACAGAACTTAGCCTATTATACTTAACACCCAGGCCTATAAGCTTTTTATCTTTTTCTAAAAGTAATTAATTTTATTTCAGAATTAGGTTAGGCTTACAGGCTAATCCGCTGTAAGTTTAGCTAAATCAGTTCTATTATCATAGGCTAGACTTAATGCAGATTAACTTTGCTGTTGTTAATAATACATCAGCACAAAACTAACTGAAAGTTTATTCCTCGTCCTAGGGTTATAGAATCAAAGTCTTATCTAAACACTGAACTATCCTTAACTGATAATTCCATGTTAAATCCAACTTGTATAAAATACAATAAATACTCATGTTCTTGAATACCACCAAGCATCTATGATTTCTATTCAAATACATATTATTATTCTGATATTTTGAGTTTTCTGTTTTACCCTACACTTTTCAAAGCAGGAATTACAATTTTAACCTTTTATAACAATGCATCAAATAAAATTATTCTATGTAAAGTTATCAGCAATTTGATATTTCTACAGAATAACCATTTATTACAGAATACATATTTCATTTAACTGCAGTCAGTTCCCTCACAGGCTCTTTTTAAAAATGGGTTAATTAATCTTATGTTTGTAGCGGATTAGAGTTAAGGGTTGCTTTTATATGCTGAATATAAATAACAATTAAAACTGTATGTACCTTTTTTTGCTACAAGTCTGGTAGGTTCTAGTTTGGTACCGGTAGGTCTACTTTCACAGTTATCTGAAAAGTAAAATATGACAATTGATGTAGACATGCAAGTATCTGGAGCTAAAGACAATTTACTGTGATAAAGAACTTAGCCTATTATACTTAACACCCAGGCCTACGTAACACAACCAAATTTTAATTTTTTCCTAAATGTAATTCATTTTATTTCAGAGTTAGGTTAGGCTTACAGGCTAATCCGCTGTAAGTTAATCCGCTAACGCCCTGCTAGTTTACTAGTTTTGTTAACATAATTAATCTTTCAGCGAAATCAGTTCTATTATCACAGGCCAGACTTAATGCAGATTAACTTTGCTTTTGTTAATAATACATCAGCACAAAACTAACTGAAAGTTTATTCCTAGTCCTAGGGTTATAGAATCAAAGTCTTATCTAAACACTGAACTATCCTTAACTGATAATTTCATGTCAAATCCAACTTGCATACAATACAATAAATACTCATGTTCTTGTATACCACAAAGAATCTATGATTTCTATTCAAATATTATTATTCTGATATTTTGAGTTTTCTGTTTTCCCTGCACTTTTCAAAGCAGGAATTACAATTTTAAAGTTTTACAACAATGCATCAAATAAAATTTTTCTGTGTAAAGGTATTAGTAACCTGATATTTCTGTACCTAGCATAATTGTTAGGTCTAACGTATAGCGAAGGAGACGCGTAAATGACAGGTTTTATTAATGCAGTAAAGGAACAAATCTAATTTAAATAGTCTTTGTATTATTTGGAATTCAATTTTTTAAAGAAAATGATAATACCTTAAGCACCTTTGTAAAGGTTTTTACATATTGGGGATATGTGAACTGAATTAAAACATCAAACAAATGATTTTTGTTTCACAATCAAAACACCTACTGTATTATATTTATTATGGCAATTCTATTTACCCTAAAACTCCGTGACAAACACTAGTTTATTCATCAAGCAACAGGTCCGTTAAATAAATATGAATTATTATTATTACGAATAGACTTATTACTACAATAAAAAACTCCATAATTTTTGTTTTTGTATTTGTAAAAATTGGCCCGCTAATAATGAAAAAATAAAATTGTATTAATTAAATTAGAACGCTAATCTTCTCCATTATTAAATTTTGGACAGAACACAGTGATATTAGGCATAGTTGGGTCTATAATAGGTACGTGTTCGACAAGGTAACCTAGACATGCAAACATAACCTAACACCTAATTTCCTACAAACAACGGACAACATACACCAAATAAATGATCATCTTACCTTTCATTATTATTCCTAGCGCCTCCAACATTTTTTTACTTCGACTTGCAATCGCAAACACTTCAATACGAACAACAAAATTCTGTCCCACACACCACAACAAACGAAAGTAAAATACCGCAAACAGACGGAACGCAGAACTAAAACTAATGGCACAGAGTGCGAATAAATATGGCACCTTTCTTTCGTTGCACCAACTAAACAGAGTAAAAACACACTTCCCAGTAGTGTCTGTCTTTTGTACACATGTTAAAAATTTAATAGAATAATTGATTAGGAAAGCCAATATGGCCGACTCACTACCCATATTTCATTACATACATGTGTATATTTCGATCAGGTTGTGATGGTTCAGCGTATAGCAAACATACGATGTATAAAGTTTTGTATAAGTTTTTCGCACGCTGACACCCCATAACTTCGTCACCGTAACTTCATCTCCTAAAGATGTGCATATTGTAACGTCACAGAACGTTCCATAAAGGAAATCATTTACATAGCAATTTATCATAAGAGGAAGGTGAGGTGAACATTATCGAACCCAAGTAGTCCTAAAAAATTGTGTAATATTGTCTAATAATTAATACTACTAACATGGAAAAACGACCAGACTATGACTAAGACTCAAACCCCATATATATTATTAAAGTGAATAACAGTAAAAAAACCATAAGATACTATAAGAGAGACAAATAATATCAGAAACAACCAAAATGAAGTCATTAATTATTAAGTTTTGTAACTCTGAATAGAGTATAAAGAACTATATATTGTGAATGAATGGACATGATCCATTATTATATTATGTAATGTAAATAAAATAAATGTATTAAATGACTTAAATACATTATTAGAAAGGATCTAAGTTAAAATCAAAAATATATAAATGTTATGACAAAAAAAAATATTAAGGTGTTGGATTTGAGACCAATCACTCAGAGTTCATGTAAAAATTAATTATTATCAAATTGAGATAAAAACTATATGTAATTGTCAAGTAGACAAAGGCGAACAATTTATCTTAAATAAAGAAAGCTGTCAAATGAATAAAAGTCAGTCAAAATAGCCAAAAACCGTATTAACTAAAAACATGTAGTAGGCATAAAATATTGTGATATTTATGGATTTAATGTTGACAAGATGCAACCAAGTTGCATTCGAAAGTTGAAATATAATATAAAGCGACTATACTAATATATTTGACTAACTTAAACATTGTAATAGTCGAGTTAGCAAACTATTTACCTATACCATGTATGGCTCAGACCAAGCAACCATTACAAGAAACAGTCACATTTGACTAAATGTTTACAAAATAATGACAAAAATAAAAGAAAAGGGTACAATTCTTTAGTGTACCATAAAAACAAACAGACTCAGTTGAAAATAAGATCAATTATCAAAGAATTTAACTTATTAGAGTGAGATTTGTCACACAAAGAAAAAGGACAACATGGGCAAACCAATATGATGCTAAGTTATCCTACGATAAATATAATATGTATCAAGATTAACCAGGTATCACAAATGACAGACAATATAATAAACTCTTAGTGTATACTAGTAAAATCCTATATATATTAAAGAAAAAGACTAATTACTGTATTGTAACAGTGACAACAACGTAGGCCATAGGCATGGACCATATAAAATTGAACTTATTTGTGTATTATATATGTTAAACCTTATTTATTTTGTTATAGAGAGATGGTAATATTATGTGTTAATGTTGTGG
Organism: Magicicada septendecula; assembly: GCA_034769895.1. Lineage (NCBI taxonomy): Eukaryota > Metazoa > Arthropoda > Insecta > Hemiptera > Cicadidae > Magicicada > Magicicada septendecula. The sequence goes on from CM068368.1 coordinate 273,747,784, forward strand.
AAGAAACCTTATAGCTTCACAACAATTTTTTATTCTAAAAATTGAATTTTAATGGAAACATTCCAAGGTAAGAGTTGTATATTGTGTTATTTATTATAGTTAATTTATTTAAAAACCAATCATAATTAGTATCATTAAATTCAGTTGAAAACAGAGAATCCAAATGTAGTAATGGCATGCAAATTGAGAGTACTGATGTAAAACTGTTTGACAAATACCAGAGTAATTTTTAAAATATCCTTAGTGTGAAGAATAAGAAATTTTGTTCTAAAACCTTCGACGGAAGTTAAATTTGTTCCATGGTGTTCCATTTCATTATTCTCGAACATTCTAGAAGGAATTTTTACACAAATATAACGGAAGTTCATGTCGAAAAGCTAAAACAATGAGCCTGACACAGTATAAAAGAGAGACCAAATTCGACCCAAAGACACTTCATGCTTGGAATCCAGAACAGACGCATCACCCACGACACTGATCACCGCAACCGAGGCGAAACCGAAGGCGAGAAATCGACACAAGACACGAAGAAAGGCTTTTCCCGTACATTGACAAATAGACCGACTTAACCTCTACAATTAATAGAAATCACGCAGCCAGAACATCAACGGCCCAGGAGGGACCAAAATTTTAAATAGAGAACCAATTCTGCTATATTCGCTAAGACAAACTGACTTGACCAAAACTCCCAATAACGTAAACATACACAAAGCCTTTCTCTCGACTGCAAGGGAATCAGCGCTGTGGCGGCCAATTTGAGAACCAACGCGAAGCAGCTGATCATTGGCGGCGGGGTTCGAGCGTAAATCTACTGCCAAACTGTTTCACAAAAGTGCGGAGGTTGTAAAAAATCGCATTTTTGACTTAAAATAAATTCAGTGCACACATGAAGAGGCGAGATTGAAAAACTACCCGAGAGAAGTGTCCAGTGCGAGAATAATTAACCATCGGAACGTGAGTTGTCAAAGTTAAAGTCATTTTTTACCTGGTTACATTTGTCACACAGTTGTACTACACATGCCTCACACACACCTTCAAATTACTTAATTTTTTTTGTAAAGCATCTTATTGATATGTCTTGGTAGTTCAAAGGAGTCACGTCCTGAGAGTAAAGATTTTTCACGTATTAAACTCATGCTTTTCTACTGAGGAAAGAATTAAATATTTGTTAGCCGATACTTGATTGGAGAAAAACTTGTCAATAATAATAATAACTTATAATTTTTTTGTAACTCTGCAATTTTATAACTTTTTTCATGAATGTCAGTCCTTCAGACGATTTTTTAAGAATCATTAAACACACTTTATTTTTTCAAACCCAACTGTCTTGTTTACATTTTTTCATAGGATTAAGAATTCAAAATGTTAATAACAATAATTATTATAATAATAATAATTTTAATTTTTTTAATAATAACAATTTTCTTGGAACAAAAGATTCCAAGTGGCGCCCACAAACATAGTAGATTAAGTTCTGTTACAGGACTACATCACCGCAGAGGATCCGGTCATAAGTAAGTAACAAAAAGTGCGCGGAGGTAACGCCCGACATACACGACAAAACACACTTACACTTATAAATTTTACCTTTTGTTATAATATATAAGTTCATATTATAAACTGGGTAAAATCAAGCGTGAGTTGAAGAAACTAGGGACCGCTAAGTGTATATATAAGTGTATATATATATAATCACGTTTATCCATCATTAGCTAAACATGCAAGTTCTGACCAGAGAAGTTCATCTTTTTGAGACCCCATATATAAAAGTTACGAGTAAGCTTAGACATTTTATTCTTACATATTCGTAATCAGCATAAAAAACCGTAAAAATATATATCCGTTTCAAGATAGTTTGTTGAAAAAAGTTGAATAATAATTATCCTGTTAACTTAATCGTTACAAACGACTCACACGTTTAAAAAAATGCATTACTATTTTATCACGGATATCGGTTTAGCTTTTAGTGATGAAAAATATGCACAGTGTTGCCACAAAATGTATATAAAGTCACGAAGGTCACAACGTTGCCAAGTCTACTGAACGTTAGCAATTCCTGCAATATTAGCAGGTGGTGTGTCTCGGCTGTTTATACAATTACTGCTTCCAGTCGCCTACGTTTAATTCCTGTATACGATCTTAGTTATTTTTAATTTCAGTACCGTAGTAAAAATAATCTTTGAAAGACGTAATCAACTATTTTTCAACGCTGTTATTAAAAAGTGGGTTAATCATTCAATGACAGAAAACATAAGGTATAAAATGTTGTGATCACTTTATGCACACGTTCTTTTCTTGACACATAAATAACTATATACTAAATAAAGATATAATAAGTATATCGTCATTGTACATTAGTATAATATGTAGTTAAAAAGTACAGTACAACCTGTCACATCCGGACCTGTGATATCCGGAACCTCCCATATCCGGACGTATCTCCAAACTAATTTTTGCAATTTTGGTTAGCGAATGGTTAGGGATGTAAAGATACTACTCTTGATGTTTTGGCTGATCACGACTTTTTCTTCACTACACTTACGTCATTCTGAGATATGGTTCACTATTTTTGAATATTTAAGTTTTTACAATTGAAATACTTTATTTGAGGCAACTGAATCTGGGGCAGCGGCGTTAGGTCGACTCACTTTGGCTTCATGGCTTCCAAAAAACGTGTGTATGAAGCAGCCGAATCACAAACTTTTTCAAAAACTGATGTAGGCGTACTGTAAGTAAAACTTTTTAACCAATTTTACTTTTTGTATTTTAAAGAGTACAGTGTACAAATGCAAATGCTAAACAAATAGAAACGTCTAAAAAAACACGTTCTTCTTCTGTGTATCTTCTGTAATTGTTAATTATATTAATTGAAATTTTGGCTACTTATAGAGATTTAATTACTGAACACAATGCAGTTTTCAGAATTGCTGTATATTTATTGGTTTTGAAGTTATCGCAGGTTGAACTGCAAAAATGAATTGAATAAAATTTACTCATCCGTCCGCGAGTTTGACTGACGAAATTAGAGTGAGATAGTTGCTTATTATACCCTTTCTGTCTAGCGTACGGCGTAGCGCACAGTCTCCCTTTATGTACATAAATATGTAGGAAAAATAAGGAAAATATGTAGCTAAATATGTAATATTTAAGAAATATGTAGTATTAAAATACTTTCACATCAACAATATAATTTACATTTTACGAGAACATAACAGTGCCCTCTTTGAAAGGTTTTGAAAATAATAGGTGCTTCATTTTAAACTTTTTAAAATCACTTTCAAAACATGCAAATATATTTTGAGCAAAGTCAATGTAATCCATAAAATACTAACCAAGTTCGGGGCAGATAGACTTTTATTACAAATATTTTTTGCTACGGTTTTCTATAAATAGTAACTATTCTCGGTAAAATAAAAATAAAATAAAATAAAAGATTAAATACAAATATCTAATATTTTCTGAATAAAATATATGTATATTTTAACAAATAATAATTATGTAACTCTGAAAAAATTTAAGACAAATCTTCATTAACTCTTGTAGGGAATTAATTAAATCTTCATTAATCTTTAAAACTCTTGTAGGGAATTCGTTTTACACACTTAGGCCTATATGTATTGAACATAATTATTATAAAACCATTTATTATTAAAAGGGATTGTTTAAATTACATATTTATTCGTACCATTCGCCCACTCCGATTATTTCTTTTGTTAAATAAATCTTATGACATGTCTTTTATATGTTTTGTACACCTCAGATTTTGTGTACACTGTATATATTTCGTATTTTTAATGTTTTTAGCTAAGTTTTCATTGGCCTAGGACACCGGTCCTTCTCAAAATTTGCATATAATTTTACCCTGATTAACGAAACAGCTCCTCTCTGTCACGCATAGTAATGTTTATTTGGCTGAGACAAGATAAACGAGAAACGTGACACATTTCTGGCGGGAACGATTATGCATTTTGCAAACTGGCGTCTACGACACACACGTCCGTATTTTCTACAAACATTGTGCACAGTTTAATCTGAGTTGTGGTATCTCGAACTCAGAAATGGTTAATATACGTCAGCCACTGGTATGTACAGTGATATGTGTTGTGTCTATTCAGCGCTAACACCACAAGATTTCTCATTCCCGTCAACATGAGTACCTACTCAAGGTCAAATAACATTCTTATTGTTGTAATGACAGACGTGTACGTTTACAAAACACTGTTTTGGCTGACACATATATACACATCTACGTCTGAACTCGCAACCTCTTATTTATCAGCTGGCCGGTTTTACGTTTCCACCAAACGTGTTCCAGAAAATCATATTAAAATAATATGAATATTTTATAGTAAAAACATAATAAAAATAATAATAATATACAATTTAAAAAGTTAATACACTACCTCTTGCTTATCCTAAGTTTTGTGCGGAGAAATACCTGACCCAGTCAGTTTTCCAAGGATTCATAAAATTGTTATCTCGAATGATACATGGATCTTGTAGAGCTCGTAATCCTAATGTTCCTTGCATGATTGATGGAATATGTACACATAATAACCGAGCAACATTTTACGTTAAACTATTGAAAATAACAATGGTTTTCCAAAGTACCGGAGACGAGATGACGGAATTGTTGAACTAAAAGGAATACCGTATATCATTTGATAATCGTGATTCGTTCAATACAATCGCTTCCTAATTCTACAGTACAATGCTCACATCAATATTGAAAACCGATAAATACATGTATAAATAGGCTTACCATACGTCCCGGTTTGACGACCTGATCCCGGGGTCCCGGCCAGTTTGTCAATTGTCCCGGTTTGAAAATTGACGAGAGTAGTTTCCGTCCGGGCGAAGACGTTGTGCAAGCTAAGCTCCCGATTTTTGGTTAAATCAATAGAAAAGAGAGTTTGAAAGATTAAAAGTAATTTTTCATGAATGGAAAATTCAAAAGCTGCAGTAGTCACTTTGCACGAGTGTACACATTCAAATGACTTAGGGAGCACAAAAATCCTAATGTGTGCTATACTTGCTTTCCTTCGAAAAGATGTAGAATGTGGCTGGCAGTATATCCATGGTCAAGTTCCAGAGGAAGAGAAACTCGATTAATTCTTTAATTGTTTCGTAGAACAATAGCTAGACAATGATTAGTGCCACAGGAGTTACGGAACTGCTACTTCCGACGTCATACAATGAATAATACTGTACAAGCACGCATCAGAAACTAAACAGCCACGTTGGAAGACCACATCCAAGAATAAAAAACATTGTCAAATGTTTATAATCTGAGGCAGAGAAATCTATTCAGAACACGATGTAACGATGGAGTGAAATTTTTAAGCTATGAAAAGGACGAAAAAGTATACTTAATTGGATAAACTAAAAGATATGAAAAAGATTCTGAAGTTGGGATGTTTCTCAAGATCACGTCGTCCGTTCTACAAGTTGACTAATAAAAATAAATAAAAAATAACCTTCCTTTTTAATTTAGAGAGAGAGAGAGAGAGAGAGAGAGAGAGAGGGAGGGAGCGGCTATGCAAGTGTGTGTGTGCGTTTTATAAAAATTGTAACTTGGTAAACGTAGTTGGTAACAAAAAATACATTTAACGAATTATAAAAACATAAACACAATACAGGGTGGATGTACATACATCGTTGTTTGTGTGTTCGCAAGTAAGAGGTACTCTCACGTATCAAAAATTAATTACGTGTCTTATCTACTTGAGTGTTCGCAAGTGAAACGAGTTGCAAGTGCCACTGCTCGTAAGTGGGAGCACACCATCGTCGGCCGGATACGAAAAGCAGATTAATTTACCTGGTTTCTTCGAGACAAAAGCATCAACATGAATCAAAAAATTTAACTTGCAACCATTATTTTAGTAAAACGTAGATGATTGTGGGTACCATAGCTTAGGCTTTTAGAGCATAGGCTTGTACATTTATCTAGGATTTACATTATGTAGCTGATGATAGAAGTTCAAATGCGAGTTCCTGGTCCCTAAAAACATGGGTATCTCAGCTGGGAGAGTGAACTCCAAGACAAAATACTGATCCTTCAAATGTGTGTATGTCGGGTAGGTATAGGCCTACTAGTAGGCCTACTCTGGGCTCCTTAAAAAAGCTACTGCTAAAATAACAGTGATTTGTTCTAATTTTGTTTGCTACATAATAAGGTGACGCCGTATAACATTAAAATTTGGGTTTGGCAAAGATTATCAGAATTGGCACATTCAACAATTAAAAGTTTTGTACGAGTGAGCAGAAAATAATGGTATTTAAAAGGAACTATAAAGACATATCTTATGGTCATAAACAAACCGTAGAAGAAATTACTATTGTAATCAGTATAGTCATATTTGGACAGGTGTAGAAAAATATGGAGAAGCCTGTACAGGTGTGTCGGTGCTGATGGGAACACACATAAAAACGTTTGTATGAGATTAAACGTATGTATCCAAGATAAATACCGTTTTATCTACAACAGGTGGCTTCGAAATATGAATTTGGGGATTTCCCTTTTATTTAGGGGGAATTGTTATAAGGTAAATACAGTACAACCTGTCACATCCGGACCTGTGATATCCGGAACCTCCGATATCCGGACGTATCTCCAAACTAATTTTTGCAATTTTGGTTAGCGAAATGGTTAGGGATGTAAAGATACTACTCTTGATGTTTTGGCTGATCACGACTTATTCTTCACTACACTTACGTCATTCTGCGATATGGTTCACTATTTTTGAATATTTAAGTTTTTACAATTGAAATACTTTATTTGGGGCAACTGAGTCTGGGGCAGCGGCGTTAGGTCGACTCACTTTGGCTTCATGGCTTCCAAAATACATGTGCATTGAAGAAGCAGCCGAATCACAAACTTTTTCAAAAACTGATGTAGGCGTACTGTAAGTAAAACTTTTTAACCAATTTTACTTTTTATATTTTAAAGAGTACAGTGTACAAATGCAAATGCTAAACCAATAGAAACGTCCAAAAAAACACGTTCTTCTTCTGTGTATCTTCTGTAATTGTTAATTATATTAATTGAGATTTTGGCTACTTATAGAGATTTAATTACTGAACACAATACAGTTTTCAGAATTGCTGTATATTTATTGGTTTTGAAGTTATCGCAGGTTGAACTGCAAAAATGAATTGAATAAAATTTACTCATCCGCCGCGTGTTTCACTGACGAAGTTAGAGCGAGATAGTTGCTATTATACCCTCTCTGTCTAGCGTACGGCGCAGCGCACAGTCTCCCTTTACATAAATATGTAGGAAAAATAAGGAAAATATGTAGCTAAATATGTAATATATAAGAAATATGTAGTATTAAAATACTTTCACATCAACAATATAATTTACATTTTACGAGAACATAACAGTGCCCTCTTTGAAAGGTTTTGAAAATAATAGGTGCTTCATTTTAAACTTTTTAAAATCACTTTCAAAACATGCAAATATATTTTGAGCAAAGTCAATGTAATCCATAAAATACTAATCAAGTTCGGGGCTGACACTAATCACCAGTTAGATTACCACTTCTGTTACAGAAAATAAGTTAACCCTCAGAATACACAGTATCTGAAAGTTCAACTCTTTGTTGAAGAGTTTACAATAAGACAGCATGCATAAGAAATGAATTACTTTTTAATTGTTTATTGTACTTTAGAAAATTTAGGAAAACATATTTTAGAAAACAGTATTAAAAAAGAAACCTTGATATTATAAAATTAACAACAACAAAGTATTTTACCTATGGATTTCTGTAGTATAGGACATGAGTATAAAGTAAAAAATTGAGAATTATTAACTATTTAACAAAGTATTTTACTAGGAGAGTTGAAATTACTATAAAATTAAAGGTAGATTTTTGACTTGAAAATCTATATTGTATATATATATATATATATATAAAACTCTACTATAACTCTGCATAAGAATAAAGTGTCCATGTAAGTTTTTTTTTCCACTGTTTAGTTGCACCATTAATTATTAAATACTTTTCTATATTGTCTGTTGACATGGACTGTCTTCGGTCTGAGAGTATGTTTTTATATATAGAAAAGGATCTCTCGACATCACATGTCGTCACCGGCGCATGTTTATATAGAGGAATCGTACTTGGAAGAATATTCTCAATCGATTCTACAGTTTCGCCGTTACATATGCGATAAATGGTATGTAAAGTTGAGTAACCAGGGTTTCTATTCAGCACAGCATTTAATTTAGTAGAAACTTTGTCACCGACTTCACCCTGCACAGCATTTAACTTGTTAACTGCTTCTTCAACTATTCCTATGGCCTCTTAGAGAGTCAGACCTGCAGTCTCCAGTTTCTTGATACAACTGAAATGCGTTTTGATGTACGAAACTGAACATATCACCTTAGAGTTGTTGAATGCAGACAAGGATTCGCTCGCTGACACTGCAGAATCGGGAGATAATGTTTCCACCACATACTTCACAGCTTCAAAGTTGTCACTGTAGAAATTTACGGCTTCGATCCAGGTTCCCCATCTTGTAATTACGGGTTCTGGAGGCAGAGGTGTGTCAGGTAGCCTTTGTTTGTAGCACTGGATACGGTAAGGAGCTTTCAAGAACACCTTTTTTGTTGCTGATATTAATTTATTTACTTCGGGGAAAAGGTCTCTGAGAGTTTCAGCTACTCGATGCAATCCATGAGCCAGGCATGTAACATGTAGTAGGTTGGGGTAAAACACATTTAGAGAATTACCTGCTTTTAACATGTATGCTGCTGCATCTGTATACAACAGCAGTACCTTCTCTTCTTTAACACCATTTGGCCATAACAAACTTGGCAAAATACAGCTTTATCGTCAGTTGTAAAAGCACTGTCAATCTGTACCCATGATTTTAACTTAGATGACAAAGATGATGCAGTCGGTGCCATGATAAAACAAGGATATTTGTATTTAAAACTCTTAAGAACTTGCGTTGAACAATACCGCACAATATATTATTTAAGACGTCTTTTGTCCAACAACGAGAATCCGCCAAGGCAAGAAACAAGCAAGCGCGAAGTGTAGGCGAAAGAAAAAACACTGACTTGACAATAACTTCAACACACCACACTGCACACCAGATTGTTATTTACGTGTAGGCTTACACTCCGAGAGCGTCGATAATACTGGCGTCAAAAATCACATTGTGCCCTACAATAGCATAGAGTTATATAGATATTTGTTTGTTTAGGTAGATGGAATCCGTTGCGAGAATTGCAAGATCTGCGAAGAGTATTTATTTACCGCGGACAGCACGTTCTTTCCCCACCGAGCCTGCTGAACGTGCGAACAAAACGTAAATGAGTGGGGCCGCGCATACCATTCTCATCTAACATCCCGTGCAAAATGCCTTACTTGTCGCTTGAGCTCGTAAAAAATTTTACTTCTTGAAAGTAGAATCTATGTGTGCAATTGCAACAGATGCAATATTTTGCCTTTTCTTGTAATATATTTAATTGGACCTGATTCTGATTAATTGCACATTTGCGCATCTGAGTAATGTTGTTATAGGCCTAAATATTTTTTGCCATTTCAATTTTCAAATTGAAGTAAAGTATAGTAAAATAGCTGAAATATGTAGAAATATGTAAGATGGAGTGAAATATGTAATATGAACAAAATATGTAAAAATATGTAAAATTAAACTCGCGGATAAGACACCTATTGGTATGATTCGCCGATATCTGGCTTTTCCGTGTAAATGTGCACTCAGCATTCAAATATGTAATTACATAAAAATCCGGGCCTTAATCATCACCTACACCTGCATAAATATGAATGTAGGGGCTACTCATTACAGTATTCACTTCCCCTTCCTTTGTATTTTGATTTGACATCATTACAGGATGTTTACACTACCTTGTAAGCACGTATTTTCCCCTTCTGTTTTGTCCAATATACAGTAGATTTGATAGAAATTTTAAATGAAGAAGGAAACTGCTACTTGGTAAATTAATATGTATTGTGCTTTTAAAAGGAAAAGAGAGATAGCTACCGTTTTTCTAATTCTATCAGTAGGATAGAAAACAGATATAATATAAAATGTATGAGACCCCATTAATATTAAGTATTTATCTCTAAATCACCAGTCGATTGTCTCAAAATAATGCGAAAAATTGCGAAAGAAACTACCGTGTAGTTATTTTTATCTCGCAAGGGTGTGTACGATGAACTATAGAAAAGAAACTTGTAGATAAATGTTTTTAAACAATGCCGTTTGTTTGCTAATCCCCGACCTTATAACTTTTTTATATACTTGCTTTTGTATAGAAAAGTCTTATGAAGTGAAAAGAAATTAGTAAAAGAGAATGGAAAATTCCAGGGTGAGGAAGAATAACGTTACGAATTATAAAACGAAGGAGATATTACAGCTGCAATAAAGAGCAGGCAACGAATTATATCAAGGGCTCAAGAGAGAAGTAACGCAACGGAAGGCTGATTGGAATTCCTCAACTTAAATGTGAAGGAGGTATTGTATAATATTAATACTACCTGTAACTCCCGCAGACCTTCCTTTGTCATAAACCGTCTCCTCACCATTCCCGATGGACCTCCTCCCAGAAACCCCCGCCAACGGAGAAATAGAAATAATTAAGTCTCTTCGTCATACTTACTACACCTGGCTTCCTTCTTGATAACTTAACATCTTAAATTTTCCTATCTACCTATCCGGTCTTTATCCCTCTCCTTTGTGCCTCCCCGCCTTACCTTGACGCCTCTCTGACACCTCCCTCCAGCTTTGGCGTCCTGCGTTACTCGACCTCGTCTTGGCTGTCGTTTGACTTATACTTTTATTATGGCTCTTCCATCACCCATTTGGCTCTGCACACTACGTAAACACACAAATACACATCCATACACTACACTCTGTCCTGAATGCCTCCACCTACTTCGCCACCGGTCCGCGCTGCGCTGGCGTGCGACTCCTCTAAATCTCCAATCGGCGGAAGGGTGCTTGCCCCAGATCAGCCTGAGTCTTATCCTCTGAGACAAGTCTCAGACAACGCAAAAAAAGGTATAATATTATAGCCTACTGTCTACTATGACTGTGAGACGCGAATATGACAGCAGATATGCAAGAACGTAGGAGGCTACAGAAGAATAAAGGAACGGTCCAACTTCGGATATTATGGCTTAAGTAATCATATTAGAAAGGATTATTACAATTTATTTTATACACCACACAATATATGTGATAATTTTAATTTTTTATTTATCTATAAATTTTGAAACGAATTAAGACCTGTATTAACATCAACCGTTGTGTATATAATTCTTTTCACTCAGACTTTTCACGAAGTTTAGTGATATATTAAAACCATGTGTAAGATAATCAATTTTTGTGAAACCTATAATATACCCATTAAATAGTGTAGACTAGACACGTATGATAGTAGCTTAATACAGTCTTTTTTCCGGGATGAAAGGGAAATTATAATATTGTGCGCTTAGGAATGAAACTTTTTTTGTTACTAGACCAACGTTTATGAAAATCTATTTGTCTTCATTTCTCAGATTGTAATAAAATTGGAATCAATTATAGCCTATATCAAATTAAAAATTTTTGCCAAAATTATTTGTTACTAACCAAGTTTACTTTATTTTCTTAACCGATGGATTTTTGCATATCAAATTCCGTTTATTAGACATCGATTTTTCAATATAAAATTGGTCTCTAGATTACTGATTTGCGTTAATGCGTCCAAGAAAAATAGTAGTTTGATAAACCTTATTACTAAGTTTTAATGTTTGTTTACATACGGCGTTTTCAAGAAACTGTAACAGTGTTAGAATAAATAGGCCTACTTAAAAATTTGATTACATACCTGCACCTAGTTTCGTATACAGAAGCAGTGTAAAAAGTATTTTGTAAAGCTTTCTTACAAAATTATAACATAACTGAAGCCCAAATGATGTTTAAGATTTTGCACGTTAAGTCATATGAAGTTTACTTAAGAACCTGTTACGTTCAGACTTCCTGAGATACAGTTATTGAGAAGAACAAGAGTAACAGAAAGAAAGAGAGAGAGAGTGAGAGAGAGGTCAAAGTACATGATGTTTACTACAGTTGGCTACTTATAAGGAACTTGAAAATAATTAAACTTATTGTAATGTAGAAAGTTAACGAAGCATGAACCAAAAGCGAGGATTATGTGCAGCAGACTCAAGAGTTTTATTAACAGGATCCAAACAGCCTTTGGTGAAACGATTATTACGTTAAATAATTTATTCGCAATTAAGAAGTGGTACATTTTGAAGAAAGGAAAAACCGAGGATGAGGAACTTATAAGTTGCTATTAAAATATGTAACTTACCTTTTGGATACCTAATTATTTTACAAGCAAGTTACGGAAACTATAAAAAAAAATTAATTCTTAATATATAAGCCTTCACGTATTATTTCAAAAAAATTAGATTACTGCTCACTGTGATATACGAAAAGCAAAAATATAATTAATGTAACATTACAACTCTTCAACTCTGTAAGATATAAACTCTTCTGCTTCTGCAGGTTGTTATTTATATTATTGGTACTTGTAGAAATTTTTATTAATCAGAATGGTGAATAAATTTCCAACGGATGGGAGTCAACTTGAAACATGTTGCTTCGGTACTACTGTATACCAATAACTGCATAACTATATTCTTACAAATGATATTCGGTATGAATGAGAATAATTAAAAATTCGTAATTCTCTCTCCCCCGTCTCTCTTCTCCCCCTCACTCTTTCTCTGTCAATTTTCCCCATCTACCTCACTAATAGGGACAAACCTCACTACTACCTTTAATTAAACATGACTACCTCACTATTAATTTCCTTTTATTTTCATTAAGTTAGCACGGCAGGTCCTTCTGCGACTGCACACAAAGCGCGCCTCTTTAAGTGTTTGTTGAAATGTTACACTGCTACAAACAGATTACTCAAGTTTGAATGTGTAGTCTATACGAACACAATGAATGATTAAACAAACACGCACAAACAAACAGAGAAGGATTGTGTGTAACACTGAAATTGTTGACAAGAAAAAGAAGAAACTGTACGAGTTGGCGCGCGTGCGTGTTAAATTCACGCCAACAACATTCTTAATGTCGTAATGACACAACAGTCTTTGTTTACAAAAATTACTACCGTTGTCACGACACAAATATACAGATCTAATGTGTGTTGGCAGGCTGACGCGTTCGTACTACTAATTCATTCGAAGGCTGTATTCACTACTGTCTGTATTAAAATAATACAAATGTTGTTTTATAGTAATAATATAATAATAATAATAACAACTATCACGATTTGTAGGCTTAAGCATTCATAACATAAACAGTTTTCTAACGTTCCCTCCACTCAAGACTTCTACGAACTTTTTTTAACCTATTGATTTTACTCCATTTTTAATAATTCACCAATCCCTTCAGTTTATAACTTACTGCTTACATGTCGGAGTCATGTGATAGTATGAAACTTTTATTGAGCAGAATTCAGTATGACGGATATTCGTGGCATACCTACGGAGATGTGAAAGTAACGTAGTTTTACTTCGATTGCAGCTTGGATTCACTAAATTCTGTTGCCTTCTGTACTGTGCCGGTTCGAAGCCGGCGGTTGCAAAATATAAATTCTAGAAAGTTTTCATGGTTGTAATATGCGTGAGTGAGGCGCGGAGCCAGCCGTTACAAAATATTTTAGAAGGGTTCGTTTATGTGTAACATAACGTGAGGGTGCCGGGCGACCTTTGGTCGACGGTATGAGGGGAGCGGCGCGGTGTGCGGTTGCGCGCGCAGCTCGGCCAGTGCTGTGGAGATTGTATGCAGCAGGTGTCAGTCCACGTTTGCCTCTCCTGGAAAAGATCGTAATCCATCTCCGCTCTTCGATTCGTTTCTACGCAGTTTGGTATCTTCTACATGGTTGAGTAGAGAATATACGACACCCCGGGTTCTCGCCCTAAGTCGGGTTCCTGGCTGGCTGTGAGCCGAACATCTGCTCAAGCTGTGGACCATGTCAGGATCGCCTGCGAAGAGGGAGACGGAGATCGAATTCCTACGTTGCACTCGCCAGCACTTATGAGGTGACATTTATGCTTTTTCTTTTTGGGGGCCGAACCGGCAGTGTGCCTGTTTATGTGAATAACTTAGAAGCCAGGGGACCACATGTCCAGACTGTCTAATTGGGAAGTGAACTGTGATCATGACTCTGAACACTCTCTATAAAAAAAAAAATTACTGAACTTTTATAACCCTTTTTCTATAACACTAAATGCTATGACTGTAAGTGCGTGCTGCACTGCGAGAGCGCGCCAGCCATTTCACTCTTGTACCATTTTACAGTGGTATTTCTTTTCGCTTTACTCATTACACAAATTTAGGTTACTGCCCTGTAGCCCTGTTCCGGCTGGAACAGTGGTGTATAAAAACTATATTGACTGTGGTTTCACAATTAAGGGTTGGGGGCTTTCCTGAAGTTTTTTTTTGGGACGTTTTAAGGGTTTACAAAAGGGCACTTAATTTCTTGGACACGCGCTGGGGCATTCTCAGACAGGCTGATGTCCTGTCAAGTTTTGTCAACTACATGTGGGCGCGCTCCCACAGATGCCAGAGCACAACAACCTTATTGTATTCTTTTTCTAATTATTTTATACAGTTATCTGAGGCTAATCGAAACGATTTATTAATGTTCTTGATATATTTTTGCCGATTTTGCCCCTTGCACAAGGGCTAAGCTGATTGTTTTCTTAACTGGCAAACACATATGGGTTGACTTCACACGTAGAGAAGTTGCTGTTTAATTTTGAATATTTAACTGGTTTTCATCCTCTTCTTTTTGGGTAAATTAAATAGATATACATATTGTCAAAATCTTCTGAAATTGTAAAGCCTCAATCAATTAATTTCTGTTATTAAAGTACATAAGGATTTAATTCCTTTTTTGGGATTTTGTGAAGTCAATACTGTCTAGAATTTTATAAACACTGTCTGGAAGTAGGGGAGGAGTTTGTTAACATTACCTGGTGCTGTGAACGGAACAAAGGTTCACACACTCATCATGGGTCATTAATAAACGGAATGCTAGACAAATGGGGTGTCCAGTTTCATTTATGCTTCATGAATTATTCGTCTTTAAGGGGGTTTGGCGTTTATGTTATCTTACTGAACGGGTTGCCGACGGGCGTATATTTTTTCACTGCCGGTGCATAAGATGATAGTTGCTTTACCCAGTGGGTGGGTGCGTTACAGGGGCATGCGTGCTGAAAGTAAATGATTGTGAGTTGTGTACCTTGTGTTCTGTGTGTGTGTTGTATGTGTCTAGCTAGCCACACGACGGGGAGAATTTTACATGTGTTTGTACATTTTATATGTTATTTATGTATGTACATTTAACTTATATACTATTATATACACTTGTTCTGATGCAATGCTATTCTATTATATACACTTGTTCTTAGGTAAACTGGAATTATATATGCTAGTTGTGATTCAAATTTTTCTATTATATATATGTATACACATTTACTTTGTGCACACTTATGCTGATGTACACTTAATTTATACATGCTTGCCATGATGTACCTTTTGGTAGTTTTTATATAGATACAGATATTTATCTCGTACACATGTATGAATTCCAGAGACATAATAAATCTGTTATTGTTATATTATGGCTGAGTTCATTGCAAGTCCCGCCACACTGGACCCAGCATAATTTTTGCTTCTCTAGGCTCCTGCCTAGTTCTATATAACTTGTAACCTCTCTTTAAATACCAAAAGCATAGAGAGGTTACAAATGGTAGCAGAGCGTGGTTCATTCTAGTCTTGAACCCTTGGGTCCTGGTGTGTGACGGGGCTTGCAGACTCGGAAATATTAATGCTATTGTTGTAACATAGTGGATAGATGCCAGTGTAGGCTAATTGTAAGTTGTTTAAATTTGTGAGTCGGGTCGCACCACTGAGGCGGTTAATAGTGTTTAAAAATTTTGATAGCTTGTATTGCCGGGGAGCCTTAAATGTAGCCAGGGAAGATGGAATGTTCATTGGGGTCGGTGTTGAGCGTAGTATATTGACGGGATGCGGTATGGCCCTATCGGAAGTCGGTACTGTCACTGACTAAATTAGTGAATCACGAATTTTGATTGTTAGTTAGTTATTTCTGTTTGAGTTATGTGTTGGTACAGTATGGGTGTTTTGTATTGTTGTTTGTCTCTTGTCTCCTTCCATCGTGGATTGCATGGTTCAGAATAGGCCAGGTTTCCGCAGCGCTAGAGAACCCGGGGGTCTACTCAAAGGAAGGACAGTACTTGAGTTTTTCCGATTTTTGTTAATATGTTTTTGTAGGTTATGTTGGTGTTAGGTGTTGAATTGTGTAGGTCTGGCGGGGATATGCTACGAGAAATTGCCCCACCCTCTTACAGGCGTTCTCCAGAAATTTCCGGTGGTGGATGGATTTGATGAGGATCAGCTGTTGGTTTTCTTGGACCTGGTCCTGCAGGTGGCAGATTTCCCAGGGGTGTCCGATGGGGAGGTCTTGTTTCTTATATACCCGTATTGCCGGAGTACGTTGGCTAATCTGGTCACCAAGGCTCTGCGTCGGGGTGACAGTGTTGATGCTTTCCATGGGGAGGTATTGAACTTCTTCCTACCCCTTCGACGACGTTTCAAGCTTGAGTTGGAAAGACTCTATCGCCCACAGGCCTACGGAGAGGCGTTAGGAGACTTCGTGCGCGATATACGGAAAGCGGCCCGGGTGTTGAGATTGGGGTTACCGGAGACGGAAGTTATCCAAGCAATTCTGCAAGGACTGACTCCCCAGGAGAGATCCCGTTTGGCATTTGCAGATCGTCCACGTTGTTTTGCGGAGCTTGAGCGACTGTGTGTGCTTTCAGGAATGGTCCAGGCGGCGGACGAGTCCCGAGGAAGAGATGCCACAGATGTCCACTCCTCCAGTGGTTCATCAGGAAGAGCCAAAAGGGACAAACATGGAGGTTGGAGGAAAACCCAAGAGACGCTTAGAAAGCCTGTATATTCCGGAAGTGATGGAGGCTACAAGGGGGTGGCAAGTGTGAAGACGGTAACAACAGCTACAGCACAGGAAACAAGGAAACATGAAATTAACAGGGGAAAAAGAAATTATGTTAGGGAACAACCATCGGCAAGTAGGGAGCCGGTAGTTGGGCGTTATTCTTATTTGGAGAAAAAGGAAACTGTAAAAGTTCAAGAGGAAGTACAAGCGCCTAAGAGAGTAGTGGATGAAGAAGGTGAAGCAGAAGAAGACAAGCAGAATAACTTCTGTGGATCAATACAAGAGGATGAGAACGCGCCAGTTAATACTGAATTACCGAACTCAAAGAGGACGTCATGGTTGAATCCAGAGGCCGCAGAATTTGTTCCGGTATTTCCATCTCGGTTCGTGAGGGATCCAGATCCTGTAACATCACCATCGCCGGTCGAAATTAATTTGGTCATTGCACATGAACCTGGACAGCTGGTTTCCAGGGTGGAAGACGTTGAGGACGTTGTGGTTGCTGAAAGTGGTCAAGGAGTGGAATCGACAGAAGAGTCAGAAGAGCGGTCTGCAGATGCTGCGCAGGTGAGTATAGTTGTAGGTGTTAGGGAGACTGTAGAGTCTGAAGTTGCAGATGGACACAGGGATGTCCGGGCTGCGAGTGTTTCTGAGGTTGTGGATGGACAAGGGGATGTCCATGCCGCAAGTGTAGTAGAAGTAGATGAGGTAGAAGTTGAGGAGAAATTGGGTGGCAGCGTTGTAGAGTTTGTGAGTGAGAGTGAAGTAGTGTGTGAAGATGTGCAGACGCCTTCTGTAAGTATTGTTGAGGATTCCGAGGAACGGGAAGAAGTTTCAGGTGGACCAGGTGAGCAACCAGAGGAGGATGAGGATGTGCAGTGTTCAGATGGTGGTAGTGGAAGTGATGGCGATGGTGTTGATGATAAATGTGTTGGTGAAAATGAGATTGGAGAAGAGGTTAGTGAAGAAGTTTGTGAAGCGGCTGGCGATGAGTGTCATGAAGAAATTGGTGAAGAGCTGAGGGAAGATGCGGTTGAAGATGGACCAGAGGAGCAACTGGAAGATGCTGAGGAGGTGCAGTGTCATGATGTTGATTTGGATTATGTGTACGAAGAAGGGGAAGTTGTAGAAAAGGAAGAAATTGTAGCAGAGGAGTTAGACGATGAGCATAATCCAAGGCGGAGTGAAAGTAGTGAGGTAAGTTGCTTTGATTTTGATCCCGAAGAAACCAGCCAGCACAGCTCAACACGAGATAATTTCTTAGAGAGTGGTGTCCGAAAGGAGCGAACACCTAAGGTGCGTCAGAGAAAGGTAAGAAGCAGAGGTTAACGGGTAGCGGGTAGATGTTCCCCACATTCCCAATGGTGTTCATCTATTTCAGGGTTGCGCCCCTGCCCACGCGAGCCTTGGTTTCCTCCATTCTTCCTTATTTCCGGAGGTAGCCAGGTCCTTGCCCTCAGTCCTAGCTATTGCCCTTTAATGATCCTTGCCCCATTTCATCTTCCCAATTTTCCTACCACTCCCCTTAGCAAAAAAAAAAAAAATCTGTCAAACGGAGTTAGAGAGAGACTTAGCTTGTGGTCCTCGAGATCGTCAGTTTCCCCTGTGTTAAAGGTTAGATGGAGTGATGGTGTGCTGTTGTTGTTTGTTAATAGGTCTTGATGTTGATGTTGTTCATTATAGGGTCCGAGCCATGCCGCATTCTCCGGTTTTCCTGGTGTTATTTTTGTTGCGAGAGAAAGTTGTGTAGTAGGTACTGTAGAAAAGTAAACCCCCTCTAGTTATGGTGTATTCGAATAAGTAAATGATGGGATTAATGTTCGTGTGCCCTTGGTGCGGTTCTCTCTGTCCGGCTGAGCGGGGCCATCCGCCCTTGTGTAGGGAAGTGGGCCAGCCATATGGCAAGGTTGGAGATGCCTTGTGGGTGCATGTGGCTGGTCGGTCCGAGAGACGGACGGGAGTAGTACGGTCACTCACATATCAAGGTGGGAGATACCTTGTTTGGTCGTATGACGAATATGTGAGTGGGACCGGTGGGAGTAATTGGTGGTCACCGGAGAGGGTGACGTGTTGGGGCGGTCCCGTGGGGTTGGCGTGGCGGAGAGGGTCGCATGGGGATTGGTGGTGTTCTCCTGAGAGCAAATGCCATCGGGCCACCTTACCCACGATGTCCACCGGATTTTCAGTTGGGAGTACACTGCAGGGTACTTTCCCGAGTTTGTGGGGCAACCGGGTTGCCCTTTCGGGGTGGGGGTGTGCCGGTTCGAAGCCGGCGGTTGCAAAATATAAATTCTAGAAAGTTTTCATGGTTGTAATATGCGTGAGTGAGGCGCGGAGCCAGCCGTTACAAAATATTTTAGAAGGGTTCGTTTATGTGTAACATAACGTGAGGGTGCCGGGCGACCTTTGGTCGACGGTATGAGGGGAGCGGCGCGGTGTGCGGTTGCGCGCGCAGCTCGGCCAGTGCTGTGGAGATTGTATGCAGCAGGTGTCAGTCCACGTTTGCCTCTCCTGGAAAAGATCGTAATCCATCTCCGCTCTTCGATTCGTTTCTACGCAGTTTGGTATCTTCTACATGGTTGAGTAGAGAATATACGACACCCCGGGTTCTCGCCCTAAGTCGGGTTCCTGGCTGGCTGTGAGCCGAACATCTGCTCAAGCTGTGGACCATGTCAGGATCGCCTGCGAAGAGGGAGACGGAGATCGAATTCCTACGTTGCAATCGCCAGCACTTATGAGGTGACATTTATGCTTTTTCTTTTTGGGGGCCGAACCGGCAGTGTGCCTGTTTATGTGAATAACTTAGAAGCCAGGGGACCACATGTCCAGACTGTCTAATAGGGAAGTGAACTGTGATCATGACTCTGAACACTCTCTATAAAAAAAAAATTACTGAACTTTTATAACCCTTTTTCTATAACACTAAATGCTATGACTGTAAGTGCGTGCTGCACTGCGAGAGCGCGCCAGCCATTTCACTCTTGTACCATTTTACAGTGGTATTTCTTTTCGCTTTACTCATTACACAAATTTAGGTTACTGCCCTGTAGCCCTGTTCCGGCTGGAACAGTGGTGTATAAAAACTATATTGACTGTGGTTTCACAATTAAGGGTTGGGGGCTTTCCTGAAGTTTTTTTTTGGGACGTTTTAAGGGTTTACAAAAGGGCACTTAATTTCTTGGACACACGCTGGGGCATTCTCAGACAGGCTGATGTCCTGTCAAGTTTTGTCAACTACATGTGGGCGCGCTCCCACAGATGCCAGAGCACAACAACCTTATTGTATTCTTTTTCTAATTATTTTATACAGTTATCTGAGGCTAATCGAAACGATTTATTAATGTTCTTGATATATTTTTGCCGATTTTGCCCCTTGCACAAGGGCTAAGCTGATTGTTTTCTTAACTGGCAAACACATATGGGTTGACTTCACACGTAGAGAAGTTGCTGTTTAATTTTGAATATTTAACTGGTTTTCATCCTCTTCTTTTTGGGTAAATTAAATAGATATACATATTGTCAAAATCTTCTGAAATTGTAAAGCCTCAATCAATTAATTTCTGTTATTAAAGTACATAAGGATTTAATTCCTTTTTTGGGATTTTGTGAAGTCAATACTGTCTAGAATTTTATAAACACTGTCTGGAAGTAGGGGAGGAGTTTGTTAACATTACCTGGTGCTGTGAACGGAACAAAGGTTCACACACTCATCATGGGTCATTAATAAACGGAATGCTAGACAAATGGGGTGTCCAGTTTCATTTATGCTTCATGAATTATTCGTCTTTAAGGGGGTTTGGCGTTTATGTTATCTTACTGAACGGGTTGCCGACGGGCGTATATTTTTTCACTGCCGGTGCATAAGATGATAGTTGCTTTACCCAGTGGGTGGGTGCGTTACAGGGGCATGCGTGCTGAAAGTAAATGATTGTGAGTTGTGTACCTTGTGTTCTGTGTGTGTGTTGTATGTGTCTAGCTAGCCACACGACGGGGAGAATTTTACATGTGTTTGTACATTTTATATGTTATTTATGTATGTACATTTAACTTATATACTATTATATACACTTGTTCTGATGCAATGCTATTCTATTATATACACTTGTTCTTAGGTAAACTGGAATTATATATGCTAGTTGTGATTCAAATTTTTCTATTATATATATGTATACACATTTACTTTGTGCACACTTATGCTGATGTACACTTAATTTATACATGCTTGCCATGATGTACCTTTTGGTAGTTTTTATATAGATACAGATATTTATCTCGTACACATGTATGAATTCCAGAGACATAATAAATCTGTTATTGTTATATTATGGCTGAGTTCATTGCAAGTCCCGCCACACTGGACCCAGCATAATTTTTGCTTCTCTAGGCTCCTGCCTAGTTCTATATAACTTGTAACCTCTCTTTAAATACCAAAAGCATAGAGAGGTTACAGTACGAGCGGGTAAATTCTATGCAGGAATGGGAAAATTATTATGTAAAAAAAAGCAGTGATCATTAAAGACAGAGGCACTGAGTGTAGGAGATCAGACCGTTGTAGGTCAAGTACTAGTAAAACCTGGAAAAGCTTATCGTTCACTACTACATATTAAGTAGGTTTAATGAAAATTATGTAAATGGAACGGATGTAATTTCGAAACTGTTAATTTCCTTCAAGTGTGTACTAAAGTAAAGAATGTTACAATTTATAAGTTGGTAATTACACCAGGTAATGCTAACAACCAGTAGCCTACTGATTCGAATGTGTGTGTGAAGAGGGCTTTTGAGTCGATAATAACGCTATTACCTACTTGACACAGAAATTCCCGTGTCACCTGCATTTTGTATTATGCAAACGTTCGGAGGATGTAAATTTTTCAACAACATTGTTGGAGTGCCAACCTTTAGAATGAACCGTTGTGGCGGAATGCAAGATTGATTTAAAGAATTCAAAAATTCTTGGAGATAGTACACTATATTTTCAATATTAAATACGGTGTTAATAGATTCTTCGGACTTTTTATTATCCCCAGAAAATTTTTCCAAACTTGTATCATTATTTTCCTTCACAGATTCGATTCTTTGGGAATAACCACTTGTAATTTTTATCAAGTAAACACTTGACGTTTTGCACAGAATTTAGCAATTAATACAGTGTTGTACTATTTACTATGTCCCAGTTTTTCGTCAATTTCTGTGAAGCTATCGTCATTAGGAACACTACCGTCACCGAGGTGCAGTAAGTTTGTAGAAAAATCACCATCTCCTCCTCCTCCTAAATGGGCTCTCATATTGCTTTGCAAATTTAGTCTGAATAGCATTCCACATTGCCGAGGACTTTAAACACACTGAGACAATATCAGCGCGGGTTCCACTTGCAGTTACCGGTAATCTCTAGCGAGAATCCTCTGAAATAACAAATGTTACGCTACCCACTAATTTGTTACAATTTCTTAAGTCTTGGAGAGTTTGATTGACCGTTTCTATACAGTCCACAAATCGCCTTCGTTTTACCGTTCATGATTAGTTTCCGTTTTGATCGCTCTTTCTTTTGTCATGCCTCCTCTTCAATACGAATTGCTTTTTTAATAGGAGTCAGTGAGAATACTTGACTTTTTCTTCTTGGCGCATTTTTATTTTATTTTTGCAGTCGCTTTCGGATAAGGGCGAATTTATTCTGGTGTCAATTGTGATAAGGTATTAGCAGATGTCTCGTTTATTTCCGACGTGGGAGGTCCGGCTACTGTGGTCTCTTGACAATCTTTTGTTGGTGTTAATCTTCCTTCATAATTACTTTTGTCTCCTATCTCTCTGTCAATTACAGGTGAACACAGAAACTCTTCGATACTGAATATATTTTCATTTAATGGCCAAATTCCTGTTGAACTAAAACCTGCTGTCAGTTACATGGTGTAGCTGCCTTTGAAAGAGTATCTTTTGCTAGCCCAGGTATGTCATGGTTTTACCTGGGTTTATTGTCATCCAGCTCTCAGCGGCTGCACCGAAACAGGCCATATAAACACTTGTCTAATGGCTGAAGTCAGATTGTAACGGGTATGAGGTATAAACTGTTTCATAAATAGTAAAAAAAGAGAGGCTGTAATTTATCTTGAT
This sequence comes from Magicicada septendecula, assembly GCA_034769895.1. Classification (NCBI taxonomy): domain Eukaryota; kingdom Metazoa; phylum Arthropoda; class Insecta; order Hemiptera; family Cicadidae; genus Magicicada; species Magicicada septendecula. The sequence goes on from CM068368.1 coordinate 273,770,927, forward strand.
GGATGTGCTACTCCAATACAACCTGCTGGTCCATAAATAATCAAAGTGATATCTACATAACACTCTGTGGATATAACGATAAGTGGTGGTTTCCAGCTGCCATCTATGAAAATACCACTGGTTTCACCCTTTTCCAAAGGGGTAACCCTGCTGACTTGTTTATTTCCCTTCAAACTGACAACTTTGTTAGGACAGTGCACTGTCGTTATGCTGCCTGGTTTCCTTCACATTCCAAATATTGTGACAGTACAAATGAAGGCGACTTATCACAGAATTCCAGTATTGAAGAAAGTTTTATGTTATGTTTATTAAAACTAAATGCTTTTGCAAAACTTGTTGCTTCAGCCTCTCTAAAAGACAACCTTGAATGTCGCTGCATGAAGCCAGTAAAACAATCTTTTACCGGCCCAGTTCACCAGAAAATCGACATTATTTGCAAACACGTATTCGGAGGCTAACATACGAATATTCTTAGGGTACAAACCATAATAATTAACAGAATAGTGCAGATCATAACACAGAAATCTGATTTTTCTTTTTGTTCTTTCCTAAATACAAGTTGTGGAAAACGCTGAGTCTTTGTAGGGTTTGTGAGCTACATCGCCCCAGAAAGTTTTTCACTTGTACGTTTGAACCAAATATGAAAAAAAGAAAACAGAACAAAATGTTTTACTTACATTGTACCAACATACCACTTTCCTTCTGGTGAAATTGAAGGTACACCTTTAATTTTAAAATTAGTGGCTGAAGTGCTGCTGGCCACTCTACCTTTAGTGCGTGTGTCGAACACTCACTTTAGGCAACCTATTCTACCTCCTAAATTTCCTAGGCGGCATAAAGAGGAGCCATTATTACTATTATCATTTTAAAAATTTTAGTTTTTTAGGATTTAATAAACACGTAATCTTTATTATAGGATCACAAGTAACTGACACATAATTAATTCTGAGATCTGTTAGGTTATGAATTAATTTTCTTTTAAAAGTTATAGAGAAACATAACTTGCCCTCATGTTGCCACATTGCTTTTGTATTAGTATGAATCAATTGTACACTTACCATGGATCCAACAAAGTACGTAGCTGTAAACACCCATAGCAAATTAGTGACAAAAAGGTTGCTTTACACGTTCTAAAATACAAAAGGGAACAAAGACTCATTTTACTGTACACTGCTATAATCAGACTGGAGGAGCATGTACTACAAGCTATAACAAAAACGTTATACAGTTGCAGAGGTGCTGCGACTAAGGGACACTTGAAGAAGTACAAAGTATCAACTTATGTCTCTCTGCTCTCACCTATATGGTAATACTGTCTTATAACGACTGTTAAACAAATCAAATGTATTGTATACCTTTATATGTGTATTTATACACAATATATCATAAACGTTTTTTGTGGCAAAAATACCTTTATATGTGTATTTATACACAATATATCATAAAAGTTTTTTGTGACAAAAATATCTGTCAAATTTCTGTATGTTGTAATGGTACATATAACACTACCAACACCAGCGTACCACAAATAAGTTGAAAGCCACTACAATTAAGAATACCTACAAGGTCAAGCATACGATCATGGATAAAAAAGGAAGTATCATAAGCCAAAACCAAGTGAATTAAAATGAAGAAGGAATTACCAGTAAATGTGCAACTAAAGAAGATAAAGCAAGACTAACGACGAGACGACATACATAATTACCCAATAGATCAAACAGTGAGAAGGAAACCCATTAAAGGCAAAATCAAGAAGAAACCTATTAACCGTGAGAAGGAAACCAGTGAAAACAACGCCATGAAGAAACTTATTAAGAGGGAGGAAGGAATCGGTGAAGAGAAGAAAAAAATATCCAGATCAAACACAAAAAAGGGAGATAACATGAATTATAATGAACTAACATATGGCAAAAAAGAATTATTATAAAAGAAGAAAGAATAAATGGAATAAACAACATGATTTAAAACCCCTAAGCTGCAAAACAAATTGACACTGACCAAAACTTATTAAGTGAATACCTTCCTTGATAATGTAATACAAACAATAATCAATAAGAATGAATTATTGAACATAAAAAGTAAGAAAGAGAATGAATAATAATAAGTTCTTAGCTAAATTATGTGTAGACATGAAAAGCGGGCTATGTCCAAAACACCAATGACCAATTGTAAAGTGGAATTGATATAAGAAATAACCACTAATTACCAATAGTAAAGACTGTAAAAGATAAACAAAATGTAATCTAATAATAACCAATAGATATACCAGTACTACATAAAGTCAAATAAATCAAATGTAATACAGAAACACAAAACCGACAATAATCCATTGTTGTATATTATAACTATATGCTTGCCATAGAATGGATGCATGATGAACAAAATTATCTTGTAAACTTATCATAAAAGAGTAGGAACTAAACCAACAACATTGAATGAGGCAGAATACTATTCGAATAAGTAAATTCAAGGATTATAGCCACCCAAATACTAATAATAACAATAATAATAAATAAACCATGTTGACAGCTAGATGCAAGTAATCTTGGTTACTTTAAACCAAAGCAATTTTCAGTATAAATGCAGAATGAACTACTGCACAATAATAAGAGTGCTATCAAAACAATGATAAGAGATATTCAAGCAATAACGAGAATAATTTGATAGGATTACAACCCATATAAAAAGGTAACTTCCTAAAGTATAGTAAACTCTCTTAACAAACTATAGTTAAGGTAATAAAACCACAAGATGAAGAAAAAGGACACTATCAGAAGTGACAATGACCAATGCAGTATGCATAGGCCATAATAAAATGTTATTAACTATTAATGTTATAATAATATTAAGTATCATGTACATGTTGTGTTTATGTTAGTGTCTATACAGGAAAGTACAGAGCAACTCACCGCAGCTAATAATAGAAGAGTCAACGCAACTTCTTCAGAATCGAACTCATGAAATGGAACAAAAAACATTCTAAACTATTTAAACAAAATTAATAAACGATGTCAAAGAGTAAGTAAACCGATTTATTCATATCGGATTCAATAATAGATTGAATTGGGTAGAATAAATCAATAAACCAAAAATTAATAATAAAAACCAAAACGTTAAGAATAATAATAAAACAGACAATCTCGTCGTGCTAAAATGTTCATACACACTTTTTAAGAGAAAATTACTTAAAACTTCGAATCTAACAAGAAAAATATTGTGTCGAGTATTCATAATGCAAACCCTTAGATATCAAATATGAAATGAAAATATAAGAACCAAGTAAAATGTATATTCTATAGCCGGCAGAATAAGGCAAGGACAAATAAAATAGAGGCAGGATATCAAGAGAATGGAAAACATGGGACTACCTAAACAAGTAATAAGATACAGACCTCAGGGAAGACGAGATATAGGTAGGGCAAGGAAAAGAGATGCCTTCAGTGAAGGCAAAACAGGCTGTAATCCTATACCTTGACATGGAGAAGATTCCTAATACTTAATAGCACACTTAAGAACAAAATATTGGTATGGAGAATCATACACGACTTCCATGTTCTAAGATTTATATTTAAAATCATTTTCGAAATGAAATATTTCCATTAAAACTACTTCTTTCTACTTACTGCTTCAGCCACTTACTGTGGGCACTAACGTATACCACCTCACGTTATCGCACTTGATTTTCACTGATGATGGAAGTCGATGGCACTGGCGAAACGTCTGGTTTTGCAGAAAACATTGGTCTACGGCCAAACAGGCCGGGAAGGAATTTTAAAAACAATCTGCTTCTTTGTTGTCAATAACGTAGTACATATATACAAAAAATTATCAGGTAAACTATTACGTTACAACAAAAAAATGTTTCAGGTAAACTACCCTTTCCCCGTAACCGATCTTCACCAAAATCAATAGGCCTTGAGTCCTCTATAACTCGGGCACATATGTAAAAAATATCTGATTCTGTTTGAATTTACGGCAGTTATCGTTCGTCATGAAAAAATTTCTCTTGTTACAACATAAAATATTGCAGGTAAACTACCCCTTTATCTTAACCGATCTTCACAAAAATCAATAGGTCTTGAATACTCTACAATTCAGGGCTGTATGCAAAAAATTATTTGATTCTGTTTGAATTTGCGGCTCTTATCGTTTGCCATAAAAAATCTAGATAGACACACAGACACTTTTCGATAAATTACTTTTTTTCATGTTTTGAGGGTAGTATAATCAGAATCTGCAAAAATCTCTAACACGATTTTTTTTGCCATCACCATACTTCCATTTCCTTATGGAACATGAAAGTAAAATCAAAGTAAAATTCTGATGGCAACAAAAATCAAATATTCTATCAAAAATTGGGGATATACATTTTTGGTAGGTATTTGGTAGGCCTACTTGCATTGCTCAAGGAATGTGTTATTTTCAATAGGTTATTGATAAAAAATGACTTACAAGTACATTGATTTTTATTACAAAATTTATACAAAACAGTTTCAATTCTAAGGTATCAATAATTAATAAATATTAAGGATAATGAACAAATTATTTCTTCATAGAAGATACATAAAAACATTGCAAAAATAATACATATCAGACAAATATTATTACAACAAAAATACCACACAGACATTTGGGCTTTGTTACTTTATCAGTAACTATAAGATTACATTAATAAAGTACATAAAATATTTATTTACAAGAACATAATTACAAAAAGTGAAAACACCTTTGATGAAATAAACAGTTTATTTATTACATCAAACATAACTAAACTCAGATGACAATATAAATGAACTAAATATAGGTTTTTCTGCGAGAGAGTGTAGGATTGATTAGGGGTTCAATTAGTTCAAATTATTAAAAAACAAAATAGCATAAACTATAAATAGAAAAACTAGACTGGTATGTTTACAACAAAATGAAAACTTCAAGTTACATTTAAGAGATATTCCGTGTCAAATCAACAAGTGCTACAACCTGACCCTCTTAGATTTATTTGAAATTAAGTATGCATGTAGTATTCATAAATAGTAACACAAATCAATTTTTTCACATTTTTCTGACGAAAGGTTACTGATAAACGTGCTCAAAAATGAAAAAAATAAATAAAATTTTTGACTTGCGCAACAATATTGATTTGTTCACAACTTGTGTTCTAATTAAGCTAGAACAATGACATCGAGTTCATTTGAAAGCTCTTTTAAAGGGCTTTCATATGATATAAAACATAATTAGTTGAAAATATATATATTTTTTATAAACACATCATTATTGCATTTACTGAATTTTGAAAAACTGTATTTTTAAAATTCTCAAAAAAATACATGTGAAAGATATTGTTTTCCTCTACATATTCTGAAAGTTTCAACTTGGGATGAGCATGGGATCACTATCAAAAGTAATTTTATGTTTATCACGATTCTGTAAAACGTCATTCAGATCGGTGAATTATTATTATTTTTATTTTCCTACCCGTGACAATTTTTCAGAATCATAGTTGGATTTATTACTTGGCCTACAAAATTGTACTTTTCTTTCATACAAATAACTGTGTTTTAAAGCTTAGCACTAGCTAAATTAATAGCTCAAAATTAATAAATTGACCTACATATCTAAAATATGTATCTTAATACAGTGATCCAGGTTTTCCGTGTACAAGCAAAAAAATCTCATTTTAAAGACTATATACAAAATGGTTGGTTGGTGTGACTATCTCCCATCTGTTTAGTATTTTGTCATCGGATAATATTCAGTCAGCTGTTGTCAACTGTTGTTGAAAGTGACCTGTACATTTTCTTTTGGTGTGACATAGCCTATAAAGTGAAAAAAATGTGATTAATTCTGAAATGTTGTGTTTTGAAATTAGCTTAAAGGTACTTTTGTACAATTCTCACAACAGTGTATAAGTTTATATGCCTACAACCAGTTAATATTGTAACGAGCATATGAGCCCAAATATTTCAGTAACCCAAAATATTAACACATGTCAATAATTGAGTGAAAGAGACAAACCAAGTGTTTCTTCTAAAAGGTCAAGCATGAAACTACATGAGCTACTCATCACCAAGGATAAACTCACAACAATAAGAGTTAATAAAACTAATGGTAACTAACAAGTGAAATAACATTATAAGAAAAAGAAGATGCACCGAACAATGGTTGTACCACAGGAACCGACAACCCAATAGTTTTCGGTCAGTAAGGAACCAATGAAGACAAGGAAGAAACATACTACGAGAAAGACACCTAACAACCATGGCATAAAATATAGATTCCAAGAGCCAGTCAACTATAGAACATCTTACCCGTATATGCAATGACTGAAAAACTTACAGATTGAAGAGATGGACAAGAACTGACTAACTGAGATGACCAATATTGTAACGCAACAGAAATGCTAGCACTCAAGTTACATAAAAACAAGGTTCACAGAATAATAAACAAGTCAATATTTAACCCCATGATAGAACAAAGATCTAATAATTATATTTATAATCATAGATAAAGGTAAATAAGGATGCAAGGTAATATTAACAAGAATAACCGAACCTGTAAGTTAGACAATAGTTGATGATATATGTTTAATGAAAAACAAACAAAAAATGAAACAATAATTTACTAATAGCAAATAAGAATTTTGAGTTAAGAGGTATTATTTTGTGACAACAAATGTTATGATAAAGTTTATGTTATGTTATACCAAATATGTGTTGAGTTAATGAAAGATAATGAAACAAGATGTATTATTCAATGACTGTTGTAGAATGAAGTGTGAAGCAGCTAATTAACGTTAATAGATTTGAATTTTCTTATATGTGATCCATAGGTCAAGATAAAATTGTTATTAGATATGGAAAAAATAATTGTTTATGTAAATGTTAATAGTTAAGATTTAATTATATGTATGAATTTATGTAAAAGGGGCTATAGATGTGTACCAGTTATAAACACAGGTAGATCTGTTTACAATAAAAGGCCTAACAGCCAAAACCACTATATAACCACTCATAACATAAAGGTTAGGTACATCAATTAATAATAATTAATGAATACGATTTGAAGAGCTAGAAAAAACATTAAATTAATAATGATATATAATAAAATTTATACAAATTATGATAATACCATAATGCCATGATATCGATTAATAACATTTAATATCGAAAGTGGATTAAATATAAAAAAAGGAAAAAAACCGGCTTATATCAAAAAACCAGCAGAATATGTGTAGAAAATAATAAACCAACTATCGGTAAAGTTACATTCCGATAGGATAGCAAATTGATAAGAAATAGACAAAAAATATATGAAATAAACACTATATTCAAAACATGTGGAAGGAAGAAGTCGTGTGTTGCTAGGGACGACAGAAGAAGAGGAAGTTGTTAATTTGACAATAATTGCTTTGATGATCTGAATGTGATGAGATTAAAAAACCCAAGAATTATCTATTTAATCGGAATATTTTAAATCATCAGACACGATTATAAAACACAAAATCCTAATGACAATGTTTATGACTATCACCAGTAGAGTTTAATCCAAATAACACTACAGTATGAAATCACAATAGAGAATAAATAACTGGATTATACAAGGAAGAACTTGAACTGTCCCATATCCGAAGGGAATTGATGGTATATTAAACCAAATAGAAAGAATTAACAGTATCACAATTAATAATATTCACTACACCAGAAGTTATAAACTTTCAAAAACACGGAACAACACTAATAGCTTCAACCAAGAGAAGAACGTATTTGGATCCTGGCGTTGCAGAAGAAGCATCAATCGGGCTGTAAACCAATCCAAGCTGTAATTCCGAAGTGGACAGGAGAAGAATTCCATTCTATTAAATCGAAGAAAGAAAATCGTACGGCATAATTGTCCAGAACAGTAAATTTATCAATCAACCGCCTACACGATTGGCTTCGTTCTAGTCTGGTAAATTATTATTATATTAATCATACTAACTACACAACACTTTAAATTTGTAAATCTTGCATTCTTATCTATGTATTTTTAATCTTCCCCACAGTTACAAGAACCTTCACACCCTGAATTAAATTAATTACAAATTAAAACACACTATATAACTAAATTTAAATAAAGTATCAGAATAATCAACAATCGATTCATACAATCTATAGCTCAAGCATATGTTAATTAGAACATATATTATTCAATGTTAAAGAAGTAAACAAATAAAGAACCTTTATATATTGGCAAAATCTTGTTATTTGGAGTATGGTTTAATGAGCTAGGAATAAAAAAGTAACTGAATAAGTATAGAATAATTGGTTAACATAAACATTGAAATAACCTATAAGTTTCGTTGAGCCGATACTACAGCGCTTATAGCGGAATTATCTGACACCAAAGAGAGAGAGTAAAAATACAAAATTAGACAGAATTCTCTTCAAGGTATAATAGGGTTGAACGGAATTATAAAATAACTCATTAATTATTTAAGTTACAGGTACACAAACACTGATAGTTTTTAGAGAGCTAAGTTAATAATTAATTACTTACATCAATACATCCCACAACTCCAAATATCTCCGAGATTTACATAATTAAAATAATTCAAAACACATTGGCATAGGTGTATGTACAAATTGACAAACACAACAGTGGGGTTTTAAGGAGAGGAAACCCATTCCTGTACAATATACAACAGATAATATTAAAAATGTATAGGACAAGATATGTTATAAAAGAATGAAAGTAACTAGACTGTTAACTGAATAGAAGCTGTGAATAAAAGCATAGTAACATGTTATGCATAGCACCCATGTAACATAAAGAAGTATTAAAATTGTCTCATAATAATAACAAATATTACTCAAATAGTCAAACAATCATGTAAGATAAGAAAAGGCAATAACTAAAGAGTTATTAGTTATCATTAATAAAACCAAACTTGAGAAAATAAGGTTAAAAGAATGTAAATTTGTATCAACCTAACATACACATTGTTGGTACAAATTTCACCTAAATTCACATCTATCAGTAGGAAAAGCCTACCTAAACCAAAATGTTTTGTGCCTTAAACCAAGAAGAACTGATAAGCTTTCTACAGGTACCAATATAAGATACCCAAAATGGATTTTAAATAAGAATTTAAGTAAATAAAGTGAACCAAAACCGACCAAAAGGGGATTCACTAAGTAAAACGTGAACAAAACCACTTTATAATACCAAATAGAAGTAAAAGGTTAATGTCTATACCACAAGTAAGGTGTAATGCCACTATTGTAATAGTATAAGAATATTATAAGAAAGGACATAATGTATTATAATCGTAATTAAGAACACCTGTCATGTGACACTAGGTGTAAGTAATGTTAGTCAATGATATACACTAAGGGACAGACCAGTGTACAAAAAACACTAAACCAATTATAAAGAGACTACTATGATTAAACTATTGTAACTAAATAATAGTAGAAAGAGATAAAAGAATACCAAATAAGAATGGAAATAAGTGTACACCTCATAGTGCAAAATAGAGGTCAGAGAGAGAGATAACTATATAAGAATACAACAGTTCTATAAGGAGAAATTTACCTCCAAACTTATAAATTTTGCACAATCATCTGGCGATATAAGAGCTTCTACAACAATGGACTCTGTAACAAAGAAAATAATTATCATTGCCAGTATCAACAAAAGTGCAAATTACTAAATGAAATAATTGCAATTTTATGGGAAAAATGTTATTAAACTAATTACGTACTTTATTAAGAACTTTTGTTTTCCAGCAGCTTCCAAAACTCTTTATATAAAAAATAATATAAACAAACTTATTTAGAGCTTCTAACAATACTTATCTTAAAATTATCATATGATTATACTTTCCAAAGGAAGCCCCTGATTTGAAAGCATTGACACATAATACTACTAATTAAAAATGATTCCAACTACTATGTTACTAAATTTTCTCATTTAAAATGTAAATGGGACTGTTAATAACTTTATATTGTTGTCATTAACAAGACAAAACAATCATTAATGGCTATTTTATCACAAACTTCAAAATCTCCTATAAAGCTTGCTCAATGAAATAGGACATTCCTGATGCAGAAAATTAACTTTGCCATAACACAAATTAAATAGGTTAACACCCAAACAAAAAAATGCTTTGAAAACAAAACATTAATGAAATATGGTATGAATTAATTGTGCTACATTCAAAGCTGATTTTCTTAATTGATTTAAAGTACCTATACAAGTCTAGTTTGTCAAGTAAAGATAATTTAGGTAAACCTAACACTACATATGAAACAAACATTAAATCAAATATGCTAATGTTACAAAATTCACAAACAGAAAAAAAAAAATTTTTAATTATCTATAGGCTAAATTGCTTTGATTATATTACCTTCTCCACTTCATATGTTTTCCACATCAATATCATCTGATGTCGATACTACTGATGGTGCAATAATAGTCATTTTTCCCCAGTCAATTCTGGAAAGTTCAGGAGGAACCTGAAAGATCATTACAAAACTCATACATAATTTTTCACTAAGTTAATAATTATAATAATATTAAGCTAATAATTAAGAGAATAATTTATTTTCTTAACCTAGCACAATATTTGTAGGTTAGCACTATGAATTTACAAAAAGTTAATGGATTTTGTGTAAATTTCTAAAAAAAATTAAATTTACAGCATAATCTAGTAGTTATTTTATAGTAATCTATTTTAATTTAAATGAACTCAAGTCACTATTGCTTGGTTACATCCCTGCACTGAAGATTCCTGAAAAAGATTTCTAATATAATCATACAAACTCGAAAAACAAAAACTGTTCAAATGATTAACATTGAATAATATAATCCTGATTATAACGGTATTATAACTAGCAAATACATTACGGATAATTCATCCATACTCCGTATCATTTAAATCTACTATTAAGTATAACACACCCCATAAAAATTTAGAATATTAAGATACTAATTTTTTAAAATTTCATGTGATATTAGTTGAGTATCATTTAGGAGGTTAAACAATATAAATACAATTCTACACATTAAGTTACAGATTATAAATACAGATAATAAGAAATTAAATAAAAATAACACTATAGGCCTACATCAATTATCGGGTTTAAGAGCCTGCTGCTGTAAGCAGTGATAATTTTAGTTTAGTGAGCTTTAATCAGACTTGCATGCAATAATAAATTTTACATAAGATAAAAGAACGATGCTTTCTTTAGTCACCAGCAAAACCTTTTCTGTCTGCAAGTTAATATTATAAAATTTAAAAACAGCACAATTTTATTAAAAAATTTAATCGAGATTAAAATGCATGTTTAAGTGAAAAATTAAAGAAGTCACAGTTCATATTCTCTTTTCACTTTTTCTTTTACCTGAAAAATGTTAGCCCTTAATTTTTAAAGCAGAGCTGTGTTAAAATAAAATTTTTATGACAAATATATTACAATTTAATGGACTCAATGGTATGAAAGTAACTATGTGTACAAAAAATTACAACAGTTTGCTTCAGTGAGGATACAGTAGCCATAGGCCTATATTATAAATTTTGTTATATTAGGTCTTAAAATTAACCTTAACTTACTAAGTCATATCTTATCAAGTAATTACGTTTCTCTGAAAAATGCTGAATTTGAAAGTATATTTAGAGTAATATAGCTGGACTGAAGAATTAAATAAAATTTTAACTAGTTAAATACGAGCAGAGTTCAAATTAAATATATTATAGTAAGGCGGTACATCTTGTGTTAGGTAGGACCACATTTTACGAATAAAATGATTTACAAATTGGATACATTACACATATATAGGTAGGCTAGAGTAGACAAAATAATTGTCAGACTTACAGGAGTATCTATAATAAAGAAACTTTATTTAATTAAATTGCTTCAGTGCCTTACAGGGACTTTTTTTAAAAATTAGTTAATTACCCCTTGGGTAATTATGAAGATTCTCATCAATGCTGATATTGCGCTGATATATTTTTATTATATTCTTCTATGTTATATAAACACGAGAAAAATAATTTTAAACGGCGGTCGAACCTATTTACGGAGACAAAAAATTAAATTTTTACTCCCATAAGAACGCATGGCGTTAGCCTAGGTATATTGTATTAATTAAATTAGAATGCTAATTTGCTCCATTATTAAATTTTGGACAGAACACAGTGATATTATGTATAGTTGGGTCTATAACAACCGGTAGGCCTAGTGTACAACCCAAAGTAATCGAGACATTCATACATAACCTAACAGCTAATTTCCTACAAACAACGGACAACATACACTAAATAAATGATCATCTTACCTTTCATTATTATTCCTAGCGCCTCCAACATATTTTTACTTCGACTTGCAATCACAAACACTTCATACGAATTACAAAATTCTGTCCCACACACGTTAACAATCGTAAACGAATTACCGCACAACGACAACTAAACAGAAATATGGCAGGTCGCAATATTTCGTTATACCAACTAAACAGAATAAAAACACACTTCCCTCTGTAGTGTGTAGTGTGTCTTTTTTACATATGTTAAAAATTTTATAGAATAATTATTACGAATGCCAATATGGCCGACTAACTACCCATATTTCATTATATACATTTGTATATATCGAACAGGTTGTCTGGCTGCAGCGTACAGCAAAAATACGATGTATAAAAATTTGTATAAGTTTTTCGTACGCTGACACACCATAACTTGGGCAAAATAACTTCATCACCTAAAAATGTACTTATACAAGTTCGTCAAATTTGTTTTAGATGCCCTGGGTAAAAATTGGGGTGTGATGAAGAAATTATGCGGCGCTAAATCTCTCTCTCTCTCTCTCTCTATATATATATATATATATATATATATATATATATATATTACTATAATACTTATAACTATTTTACCTCAAGATGTATTTTTTCTTTTAGGGACATGTTTCGGGAGATCCTGTTCTCCCATTTTCAACCTTCGCCATCTTGCTTCTGGTGCAGTATTTGTGTGTTGGCTTCTGGATGTTATTATGGTGGTTTGTTGGTCTTTGGTCCTTCAATGTTGCATTATTGTGTGTGGTTGTGGTATCTGTTTTTGTATTTTGTGTATTTTCGATGTTGAGTGCTTTGAATATTGTGTCATGTTTTGTATTGATTTGTATTTGTTCTGGTATTAATTTGTTTTGTGTTTTATGTTTGTAAATCTGTAAATTTTCCCATATGTTCATTATGGTGCCTTTGTGTGGTATATGTTTTATTAGTGTTACATTGGTTATGTCTGGGAATTCATGTCCTGTGTTTATTGCATGTGTGGCTAAATTGGATTTATATATGTTTGGTTTTTTGTATGCATTTAGGTGTTCAAAATAACGTTTTTTCAGCTGTTTTTTTGTTTGTCCTATATAACATTTATTGCAATCTTGGCATTCAATTTTGTATATACCATTGGTTGTTGTATTATCTTTGTTGTGTGAGTTATTTAGATTTTGTAATTTATTTTTATTAGTTTTGTATGCTATTTTTATATCTGTGTTTTTAAATAGTTTTGTTAGTTTTTACATTTTATTATTTATATATGTGAATGTGGCCCATTTGTTGTTGTTGTTATTATTTATGTGTTGTTCAGTTTGATTAATTCTTAATTGTTCAGTTTTTATTTTGTATTTGATTTTATTTTCTATTTTGATCATAGTATTTTTATTGTATCCATTTGCATAACCAATTTGGTATATTATATTTCTTTCTTTGTCAGTTTCTTGTTTGTTTAGGGGTATTTTGTACATTCTGTTAAATAACGAATAAAATGCTGCCATTTTATGTTGTGGTGGGTGGTCAGAATGGTTAGGTATAATGATGTTAGTGGAAGTTGGTTTTCTATATATTGCATATTGTATGTGTTTGTTGTATCTTGTGATGGTTATGTCTGAATAGTTGATTTTGTTATGTTTTTCTTTTTCTTCTGTGAATTGTATTTTGGGATGTATGTTATTGATTTGTTTCAGTATGTTCTCTGCATTTGTGTTTTTGTTATTTGATACATATAGTCCATCATCTACATATCTTATCCATATGCCATCTGGGTCATGTGTTTTTATGATATTTTGTATTTTGGTGTCTATATGTTGTAGGAATATTTCTGCTATTATGCTTGATAATGGTGATCCCATTGCTAAACCTTCTTTCTGTTGATAAATTTTGCTATTAAATTCAAAGTAATTTTGTTTTAGTATTAGTTGGAGACTATTTTTTATTTCGGTTATATATTGTTTGTTTTCATTTTGTTCTATAAGTTTGTTTATTATTATGTCAATTGTTTCTTCTACTGGGATATTAGCAGAAAGTAATGAAATATATATATATATAATGTTATTAAATGACAACGTTTATATAAAAAACGTGATCCACTAGCCTCACGTTATTGGGAGCCAAATATGAAATATAAATTTTACTAAATAGTTTGGTTTTTATTGTGATCGTAAAAATTAATAAACGTTGACAATCGTCACGTTGTTGGGAGACAAATCTGTAATTAAGGTTTATTTTAGTATATGTTGTTTTTAAAAGATTTATTAGAGTTCGTGAGTGGTATTCAGTTTAATTACTTTTTCTTAAATTGAATTCATAAAGTGTGTACTGTGCCGCGGTTTCTCAAAAAACCTGGCGACTGTATAAAAATATATTTATAAATGTAAAATTGCGAATTTATTATTTCACGATGTTCAACAAGCGCCGTGTATTGCGTTACTGCACGCTCGCGCCATCTGTTGTCGGAAGCAGGTAATTGTGTTCCCTGACTCCAGCACCTGTTGGCAAAATTTGACCAGTCGCCCAGCGTCCACCGCAGTGTAAGCAGCCTGTTCCTTCGGCAGACAGAGTTTTTGTTATTCTTGTTTTTTCTATCCTATCATGAGTAGGTAGACTTTTACAGACCTCCGGTAAGTAAATTATATATATATTATTTATTTTCTTGTAAAAAGTACAAATTTAAACTATAATTGGCGTAGATGTGAACGGATAATATTTGATAGGCATGACTCGTGTGCGTGTGACCTAAAGTATGTTCATTGTCATATATCTTGATTTATTTAACCACTGAAACAGCCTTATACATATGTATTTAGTAATAGTAATTGCCCATGTGAAAAGGGGTGTAAAAAGTATGTAATTCTGGGGAACTGTGATGAAGTGATTGTGTGAGCACGTGTCCATTTTAAACTTATAACATGTCTAAGAACGTTAACCTTGCATACGCATGTAGAGGTGCGTTATAAATTAAACCAAATAATGTGGCATTGAGGCCTTGTGTGTGAATTATTAATTTAAGAAAGAAAGTTACACCTATTTATAAAGAACTCAGTGGAAATGGTCAAGGGTGGCAAGTGTTTGATTCATGTTTGATTTTGTCCATACAAGGTGGGGCTGTTGTACATGTGTGTGTTATGCTCGGGAAAGATTTAGTTGTCAGCGAATTAATTATTATTCATGCCTAGGGCTCCCGGAGCGACGGAGACTTGATCCTAGCATGGTAGAAATTCCGTCCTCTACCATGTCCTGAACTGACGACACACATACAGACTCTCGTTTCTCGCCTGCCGGAGGAGAAAAACAATAAGGATACAACGGTAACCACCATCATGATGACCGAGTGACAGTACAGCAAGGCAGAAGTCCACCTGGGAATCATCTGCATAAAACCAGGTGATATTCATCCAATATTCAGATAAATTTGGCCTCTGTATAAAACAACAGATATCGTGCGTTAACCATCTACAAAAACTCAAGTTCTAACTTAATTGACTAACTACAGTATAAAACCATTGCTGTTGTGCGCGTGCCCTGTTGGACATAATTTTGCATGCAAACACTCACGTAACATTGCTTGATGTGTAATCGGTCTAGAGAGCAATTGTAGGCCCGTTCGCTGGCATGTGTCCAGCGCTCATTAATTTTTTTTATGCTACACTTTATTTTTTACCTTGGTACTGAATGGGTTTGTAGACGTTTGGGGGGGCTGGTAGGTTAGTTAACTAGGTAGGTGCAGTATGTAACATGTAGATCTGGACCGGCTGGTCTAGCATCGATTATAATCTCGGGTCTTTTCGCACAATATCATTTTCGTATTTCATAGAGAGTATTAATTGCAAGCCCCGTCTCATTGGACCCAGCACACTATTAAGAAACCCCCTTTTACATAAAAAATATTAAAAATACATTTTGTTTTTAATAAAACTCTTACACAAATAAAAGGAGGGTAACAGTACTAGGTGTCGCCTAAATTATTTACACAACATCAGTGGTTACGTACGTAATTCATTAACAGTCTAATAAGTACACAATTCACTTTCAAAATAAAATAATAAATCTTCTTTATTTATTTATTTCCGTATTGTTTTTACCATAATTTAATTCAATAACAATAATTATCAAATACATCGGCTTTACAAATTTAATCAGTCGGAATGTTGGTAACACAATGTCTTTGTCACGGCTTTAAATAACAAGTTTGGATTTAATTACAAGTTCAATAAATTTACATGAGTCCTTTTGACTACAATTAAATCTACGAGAATGCCTTTCGGAAGTACAAAATAATTACAAATCTTTTAATATGTTAGTTTACAACGCTAAGCTATTTATCAACATGTGACGTAATAAAATTTAATGCGCAACCATAATCTGTAGGCACGCTTCTGCACAAAACGAAATGATTATGTTAGACAAAATGACTTCGATACTTAGTTTTTGACAAATTACAATAAATTTCTTACCTACTGCACACAACAAATAAATTATAATTTAAACAACTAATAACAGTGATATGGTTATATAAGTTTATAATGTACAGTGGGCTGTAGTGTTTAATTCAAATAATTAATGAGTTGAATTTCATGTGTCGTAGTTTAGTGTTACATTCAAGGAATAATAATTTGGATTAATCTCATCCAGTTGCAATATTCTTTGGGTTTGTGCTTTAATGTTTTCACTTTATTAACAAATTAGTTCTTCTTGGTTCACTAGTATTGGTTTAACACTTATTATTTCTCACTCGTGTATATTCGTTGAACATAACCTGTCAATGATCTGATTCCACACTTACGTTCGTGATCCAAACTGTTACAGAGAGGGTTCTTTACATCGATTTGGTGAATTTTTCTAGCTTCTCGGTACAAAATTAACTAAATTCCGATTGGTCTAAATCGCATTACATTGTTTGCCTGTATGATTGTCTTCTTGGCCAGAATAAATTCTTGAGTCCTAGTTAAAAACTCTCATCTTATACTAAATACAATCTCAATTACATGACTATACATGAAATCCTTGTTTGATGCTGATTAATTTGACACCTCACAAGCTAGGTTTTTGTTAAGTATTTAGTTATGTTTTGTTACCCAAATTCTGTATTAATGCCTAAAGAGTCTTTCCCAATATACTTCACATTACAAACATTTTCAATAAACATCTTAAATATAACATGGGTGGGTAGTTAAACAAATTTATATACTAGTAGTATTGGTTATGTGATATGTTAACATCATTTTTCTTAAATTTCTACTTAATTTAGCATAACCACAATAAGCTTCTTTATGTAAAATTTAACACTATTGGTTATTGAGGTACACTGCTATTTTACATTATACAATAATTATAAAACAGATACATTTTTGTCACATCAATAAAGTTAGTTTGAGATTTACAACAGTAAATTAATATAGGTTTTACACAACAAAAAAACAAACATTCCAAATAAACATATCAACAATACGTTACGAATAACAGTTATATTCTTTTAAAATACATAAAAACATAATAATAAAATAGAAAACATAACGTCAGATATCAATTTCTGTTTACTGTCTTATACATTCTTCTAAACAGTATTTCATTTCTTTCCAACTTATTAGTTGACATATCCATTACTATTAAACAAACCTTATTCATTAATTGAAACAAATATAACAAATGATCACTAACTTGATATGTAAACGTTTAGTTTTTAAACATAATTATTAACAGTTTTTTATTTACAATCTTATACATAACATTAAATATTTATTTTTACTTTGTACTTCTGTTGGCTTAGATTCCTAAGTAGTAAGGTTATTAGTTTTTTTCACAAATCTAGACTCTTAAGTTGGTGGATTACTAGGTTTTATGTAAGGGAAACCATCACCTTACTATATATATATATATATGTGTGTGTGTGTGTGTGTATTACAGTATACTAAAAAATAATGGCTCGGTACTTACGGTCTTTTTAATAATGGTTTTATTTCTTTACTAGTTAATTAAATTCTTGAACAATTATGAAATTCTATTTACATTAATTTGCAGTTTACTCTCTCCAGTTGCTCTTGCAATACATTAAATCTTTATCTCAGGGCAATATAAAATATTTAACATACATTTAAAGTCACTTGTCAAGGTTAGTTATAACATAATAGTTGATTCACCTAAATTAATTATGTCGATATATGTCATGTTGAAGGTGTGTGTATGGTATAGTGGGCTCTTGTGATTTTACAAAAGAAAAAAGTCAACATTAATTAAATAAAACAGGTTAATACGCCATATAAAAATAAACATAAGGCTTAACTGAACTTAAAAATAACAAAACATATAAATAGGTTTAAATTATTATGAGTTCACAAATTCGCTACAAAGAGGTCTGCATCGAGCTTACTATCTCTCTCGCACTCATTCAGTCTCCATAAGTTCTCTCTCACACTTATTGGTCAAAGGCAATGTAGTAAATCGAGAATGGTCGCCATCTTGGTTTGACCCACAAATCTGTGTACTGTATCAGATATTTTCAATAAAAATACACAGTTGTTTCACTCTATCTCATTATATAAGTTAGTGTTCATCAACAATTAATTATTATATTATTGTGTTTGTGTAGTGTTGTTTCAATGTGTTAGTCTTTCTATAGCTTGTAATCATAAAGTGTCAGTATACACTTAACCTATTTTTAGTAACATAACTTTGGATATAGCCTATCTCACCCAACGGTCCACTTAGGTATTGAATATTATTTGTCATCTTCCTTTTATAAATTCTTCAGTATAATTATAATGTTCAATGTTAATAGTTTTCTTGATTATCACCCTTCTTTATATATTTATATTTATATAATTACATATTTATATTGGTTCTCAACATTAATTTCAATACTCAATTAAAAATGTTCAGCCAGTTTTCTACAACCTTGCTTGTGTAGCTGTTACCAAACCAGGAGGTTACTACTGTGGCAGAGGCGTTAGTTCACAACTTCTGTTGCAGTTATTGAGCTCCTATGGAAATCCATACGGATCAAGGGGGAAAAATTTCGAATCAGGAGTGTTTAAAGAATTATGCCGTCTACTCGGAATTCGAAAGACCAGGACAACGCCTCTCCATCCTCAGTCGGACGGAATGGTTGAGAGGTTCAATAGGACACTTCATCAGCATCTTTCGAAGTTTGTTGACGAGAACCAAACAGACTGGGATCAACGTGTACTACTATTCGTCATGGAGTACACGTCATCAGTACACGAAACAACCGGCATGACTCCAGCAAAATTGGTGTTTGGGCCGGAGATTCATCTTCCTGGGGACTTGATGTTTGGATCACCTGAGACTGAGCCACAAAACTATTCCTGTAGATGTGTTTTGAAAAGTGGAGATACGCCTACGCCTTTGTCGACTTCAGTTTAATCATCAAGTACTTGTTGCAGACATTGTAGGTGAAGCAGTGATCCATTGTTTAATTGTAATTGAAACGTTGCCCTAACTTGTACAAGTGAACAAAAGTTGAAATCATCTCGGTATACATTTATTGTAACTTTAAATACTTTAGATTTTACTAAATAATTATACGCATTATAACATATTTTACGCATAACGCTTAAAGGTAGTAATAAAAAAATTCTACAATATATATATTTTGTTTTAATGCATATCAACATTTCACAAGTGAATTCATGATAATTTTATTTTATACGGAAGACGCTACTTGCAAGTAGATTACTCAGTTTCATTATTACATATACTTTGAATAAATATGAAGACCTACTGTCGCTCCTGCACTGTATAGTCTAACTGTTGCGCAATTTACGTAGGTATTCACACAATTAGAAATGCAAATTTTAGCACATGCGTATAGGGTCCTCCCTCATTTGAATAGTGTTTTGCAATATGGATCTTCTCCGATTGCTTTAATATTCATGTTTCTAAATACTAAGTACACAAAACTTCACCTCCATTGTTATAGACAGACTAACGATCATATGATAACTGCTAAACGTAGTCACTAGCCTATCTTATGGAGTCTAAGAGGGGGGGGCTATTATTACTAAAAGATGTGTAATCTTTCGTGCTTCTTAGCGCAGACATACCGTCTTTATGGGTCGATAGAAGGCAAGATATACAGTGCTTACAAATCTACTCTCGGAGTACTGACAACACGGTACGCGTTATTGATACATTCAACTAATAAGCTGACGTCCTTTAAAGTTTATATGAATGATATCGATCTTCATCGTCTGCCATTTCAAGGTTAGAGACTTCTGCCTGTCCCACACTATCGGCTGATATTTCTAGGTTTGTTTTGGAATCCTGCCACCTAGCATTCTTCTTCCACGACCTTTTCATCTTCCTTTACACGCTTCTTTCACGTTGTATAATTAGACAAACTTTTTATTCCCGACTAGTTCTAATGATCTAAGGAACTTCACTTCTAGTTTTATCTTTCTTCCCCGGGATCTAACGTTTCGATCTATTTTAAATACCATGCCTATCGTGAACTTACAAGCACTTATATGCGTTTCATTTAGTGACTTATTCTTCAGTGTTCTTTTAATTGTACCGCACATCCGTTGAATTGAATTCACCTTGTCATTAATCTGTTTGTTCCCCTCATAACACGTCCGACAGTCCGAGTGTACCTGTTCCAATGTATTAACGTTGATGAGACTTTACGATCTTATGGTGGTAGTTGCCAGAAAACTCCAAGGCGCTTGTTTTTTATAACGATATTACGTAAGAAAATCAACAGATAAAGTTTGTGGACTGATAAGTTTAATTAATCCCCAGTGTCTTCTGTCCTATAACCTGTCCGTCAGTAGACAACGTATTGTGTTTGTGTTCTTGTTGCTTAACCTCAGTGCCTGAATGTATTCTCAGTTCCTACAAATTTCAGGTAAGTTAATTCACATACTCGTTAACGTATATATCTGATGTCTGTTTGAATCCTATTTCATAAATGCGAATCTGAATAAGTGACGTCTTCTTTGATCAGGTTTTGTAATATGAATTATTTTCAATGTTACATAATGTTTGAGCAGATTATGTGTCATTACCACACTTTTGCAGTCATCATCGTCACTGGTTCTGTGCTACTGACCAACAGTAACATATTTGATAAAACGCATTAACAGACATCAAATTAAATAACTTGATTAACAATACACTTAATTCTGCAAAGATTTAATTCTACATTGTTGCATAGATTTCACATACGATAATATTACGTTAAAGAATTTATAATTATAGTGATAGGCTATAGTAAGTAACACTGTTAAACACTTACACCATGTAATTAAATTAAATACTATTTCCGTTTAGGCTATATTGTACTCGAGTGATAACATTTATTTTCAAACAAGATTTGAAAGAAATCAAACGTGTTACAATTAAAAGAGAGTATGTATCTTTGACGAACACTATTTTAACCGTATACACGGCATATATTTTTTAATTTGTTAGCTGTTCGGTACGACTCATGTTTAAATTATAATGCTAACAAAGTATTATGAATGTAAAGAAGTGAGGTTACAGGCATAAGAATACAAGAAATATTAAAGCTCTACAACACCTTAAGACGTACCTGTGTTCTAAACGTTGCAAAAGAATACTTGGCTTTCATTTACACTCATTAAATCTTAAAACATGCTCTCATTTTATCCTGATGGCCTAAATTTAGAAATCACATTTTTAGTATATTTTTAAAGTCCTTTTATTAATTTAAATTTATATTATTTCTTAAAATTTGTATATCTTTCATACACTTTTACTTCTATTTAGACTAAACTGTCTATAAGTTATTTTTTTGAAATTCCAGATCATCAATAGACCTATGTATCTTACTTTTAATTGACAAGATTTAGTAGTAGGTATGTAAGTAATATTTCTAAAACGAAAAGTAAAAAAGCAAATAAGAAAGTAAATACCTCTAATATACAATGGAGAATACATTTCAAATGCAGACAAGACAACGTATTCCTGAAACGTAATAAAAAGTGTGGCATAACAAAACGACCCAACTTTATATTTCATGAAATCAAATCTCATTTAAAGTAAATATATTAACACACAATACAATAGGTTGGCAAAGCAAATCTTCAGATATCTGTGGGGGAAGAAGTCAACATGAAGTTGGATTAAAGAAGTCCAAAAGCATTTAGAAAAAAATAATATACACGCAGAAGAAGCAACTGAAAGAGAAGTTTTTCGGGCAAAAATGTTGAAAATGGAGGGAGTCCAGAGTAGGAGAGATATAAATGCAGGTTCAGAGTGGACTGAAGACAGGAAGAAGAGACACAGTGAGAAGATGAAAGAATATTGGAAAAAAGAAAAGAACAAAGAGTAAAGAATTGAAATTGGCATGTGGTCCTTAGATGGCCGATACGAAAAAAAATATATTAACACACAATTTTAATACAAACAACGAACCGTAAAAACTATAAACACGCGTAAGTACTCACACGCGCATGCACACACACACACACACACCACTTTGAGAGCACAGAAGAACGTGTTGCTTATATTCTGCCTCTTTTTTTTTAATTTGTAAGTAGTTTGGTACGATTCGTGTTTAAATATTAATGCTAACAAGGTATTAGTGAGGATATGAGGCATAAGAATACAGAAATGTTAAGGCTCTACGACACCTTAAGACGAATTTGTGTTCTTAGCGTCGCAAAGAATATTTGGCTTTTATAAACACTCAATAAACATTAAAACATCCTTTTATATTTCATATTTTATAGTTAAGGTTACAGGCAGGAGGAGTTAATTTATGTTCAATAACGACACCTGATACCTTATATAATATATCCTAATACCCAAAAAATTAGTATTTTAAAACATGTCTAAGTATACTTTAAACGAATCTACTTGCCCGCATCCTTTAGAAAATGCTACTAATCTATACCGACAATCAAGTGTCTATTCTTTTTATTACTCCTAAAATTTGCACACCTGAATTTCAACAATATAGGCCTAAGTATACTTTTGAACCTAGTATTTCTAGCAGTCTTTTGTCATTGGATGAATCCAGCCAATTAATTGTCATATCCAATTTGATTTGTGATCTACAAACAACACACAGTACGTTTCTCAAACCACATAGACTAACAAATTAATTAAATCGGAAGTCGCGGTTTATCATGTCTGTGTTAACATGAAATTTGAACAGATAATTGAATAGAGACGGGTGACGGATAGGATAGAAGGAACATGTTAGGAGAGAAGATTTAATAACATGTAGAACGTAAAACCATATCGAGGGTTTGTACTCCACACACACACACGTCTACAAACATGTGTGCATGTATCATTTGTATGTGCTTGTACGTCAACTAACTTAACTTCACAACTTCATTGTTCACAATATACTTTGTGTTTTGTACGTACATCAGGAAGCCACTGTACTTACAGTAATTCTTATAGAACAATACGTTTCCTTCATAACTAATTAATACATTCAAATCGTAAATGTAACCAAAAAAATAAAAATTCACTTATGTACGTTAGGTAACAGAAACGTCGACATCTCTGAGTATGAACAATATGTATAACAAACAAAACCTTTGTTTCTTTTTAAATTCATTGTTTTATGGAGAATGATTTTAAAACAGCCTGCAGATGACATAGTAAACCTAACCGTCCTTTCAATTTTTGATCAAGATTTAGATATTTTTTTGTTCAAGAAGTGTACTACACTATATGCTCTTGGTTTTTAGAGGTTAACACACAGATAAAAATAAGAATCACCTGGGATCAAAAAGCCTACCAACGAAAGAAATATTTTCGTTTCGAAAGTCAAAGAAATGGCGTACTATAAGGAAATATTAGACAATATGAGACAATTTTTCATTCTTTGTGTTATAAGTATTAAATTAGGTTACAAGAGAGAGAGAGAGAGAGAGAGAGAGAGAGAGAGAGAGAGAGAGAGACAGACAGACAGACAGACAGACAGACAGACAGAAATACAGACAGACGTAGATAAATTAGTTGCTAATCTATAAATCGGTACTCCCCCGGCTTCATAAGGAAACTAAGCCCGACTGACTTTAGCTGTGACAGCGCGTACATATGGTGTAATGGGTTGATAGACGACAGTACTGACCATTCTGCCTTTTTCTATATCATGCGGTTCAAGATGAGCAATAAATTTGCTACTCATTCACTATTATTTTTTTATTTAATAATTTTCTTCCCTTGAATTTTAAGATCTGTACTTATTCTTGACCCAGTAACAAAAAACATTAAAATATATTTTTAAGTTGTGTTATAGTGACAAAAAGCGTCGATGGCTTTAAGTGGTTGGTCAGACGAATGTCGTTATTTATTACAAAAAACAAACAGTCCATTGTCCATTACGTACAGGATTAATTACTTAGGGGTGTACGCAGTCTTTTTAATTAATTTAATTGAGAAGGTATCATACCCTGATAATAATTGTCGAGAATATTTATTGATAATAATAGCAGTAGGCCTACATGCTAGAAAATTAGAGTATGTTGTTAAGGCGGGCTAGAATACCGGTTTATTTATCATTTGTTATATGATTTTGACCTAAGAATTTCCTTCTGAAAAACATCCTATTTCAATAGGGGACTTCAAAACTTAAATAATTATTGAATTTTACAAACAATTTTTTTTTATTCATACGAATAAACTGCACATGGATGTAATAAATTTACGTTTAAAACATACTTAAAGTTTGTGTGTTGTGAGGTCGGGATGCTTTTCAAGTTACACATGTAAAGTAATTCAGTACTAATGTTTAGTAGGATTTAAAAATTTTATTTTTTCATAAATAATAATAAATACGAGTATAATAGTGGCATTTATTGAATCAAGTCAATGTAAAGTAACATACATGCACTTACAAAGTTTTATTTATTTATGGTATATTGTTATTGCTGTTATATTAACACATTATATTTTTGTTGTTAAGTGTACAAAATGCTTTGAAAATTTTATTAACAAACTACGCTTCCCACGCACAACAAAACAACATGTTCTAAATTCTATTAGCATCCAGACCTTGAAAATGTTTCTACCATTTGAATGTTTCTCTTATTGCGTATTTGATTTTATGTTTGTGACGCTAATACCCTTAAACGTAATTTTCTCAATTTACTGCTTACATATAAAAATTTCTTTTTTTCCAACTTTTACAAGTACTTCTTCTTTCACACACTCTGTTTTTACATTTGACTATGATTTCTATAACAAAATTCTGCATTTAATCCTTTTTCAGCTAAAAACTATTACTTGAAAAAATGGAGAGAACCTTCTTTGCTAATGTAGCCCAACGCTGGTTCAAACGTTTCCTGATTCCTTGTGTATGCAGGTAACTTTACTGCTAGTTGTAAACGCCTAAAGTGTTAAAGTAATAATTAATGACTTCATTAACGAACTCTTAATAAAAATATGCTCAAAAGATCATGTAAGCGTTTTTGGACGATATGACGTTTTCTACTGTAAAAAATGTAAGACAAAATTGTTGTCTTCATAAAAGGATTTTAAAGTAAGTAAAGCCAAAATTATAAATTTTACATGGCAAGATTCAAATATACAGATTCCTATGATATATTATGAACGTTATTGTAATGTTACTGTACACAGTACACAGTTCTCAGGAGATAGGAAGTATCTAATATTTTAAATGTCTTGGTTGCAAAATTTGACAAGAAATTTTCTTGGAAGAAGTAGGCCGACATAGCTTAATTACAAGTAGGGCTTTGAAACCCCTTACATAAATGTCATTACTGAATTATTTGCGACACCAGAAGTCAAACTTTGCTCTCATTCAATCAAGACTTTAGTGTGCAACTGAATTTTGGGTGTAAAAGATAACCCTAAATTCATAAGGTGTAAACATTACAGGTACCTTGAAAAGTTTTAGAAGTCTCCTATTGCGGTAGGATAAATGGAAAACCATAGCTTAAAAACATACGACAACTGGTAAATGAACTGGAAATTCCCTTCTTAGATACATGAACTTTTGTAAATAAATGTCGTAATAATTATTCTGCCAGAATGATGAAACGTTTTGAAGGGCGAGACATGTTATAAACTTATTATTATAAAAAAGTAAAGAGCTCTTACTGTTATGTCAAATTGAAGAGCAGTTTTTTTTTTTAGTGTAATTAATTGCTTTGCCTTGAAAATTAAACCTTTCAAATATTTTCCTCGTTTTACACTCTGACCCCATTACGATTTTTTTCAAAGACCGCACTCTGGAATTCCTCATTGCATGTTGGATTATCTGTTGTAGTATTCTGCAACTTCTATCTGGATGGCATTCTAGAATTCAGCAATCGAATGTGATCGACAAAAAAACTGCACTTTTGAGATAGCCTCTAAATAAATAGTCACAGACAACAAAGTGGGCGATCGTGCAGGTCATGGACATCACGATGTCGTGATATCAGACGGCCAGAAATGAATAGCCTAAGAGGATCCATAGAGCCTCTTTCCACATGCTGAAACCAAATTTGCTGATCTCCAAACTTGTTGAGCTTTGATTGTAAGAAAGTCACATAGCGTTGTCACTTTCCGATTATAAGTTACCGTTACAGTTTGATAGGTCTCTTCTAAAAAATACTAGCCTGCCATTTGTAAGTTTGAAACTGCATACCACATAGTAACATGTTTACTGTGAAGTGATCACTGGTTAAGTTCCCGCAGGTTTTCATATAATCATTAACACATATGTTTACGCATCCTGAGATGTGAAAATGTGTTTTATTACTCAGGACCTGTAAAAATATGGCCTCCTGTTTAATATTTTCAAGAATGATCTCACATGATGCTTTGCGAGGTTCACGTTCACACTCAATGCCTACACTTATATTACTTTATATGGGTGAAATTTAAGATCTGCTATACTTTGATCTGAAAAGCCTAACACAAGAGCATGTTTTGGTGAAGAACGACGTGGAGACCACGTTACTGCTAACCTGACAGCTTCAATGTTTCGGACTCCCGACATTACGTTCTTGTCCAGTTATAAGCAGAACCAGTGTTTATAAAATTGTTAACCCACAGCAATATTGTAATCCCACGGGATACGACCACGTTTCTATTAAATTAAAATGTCTACGAAATAAATGCTGCGTAGCTGCAACAGAACCATTATGTAACAAACAAGTACCAAAGGAAGGACAATGATCGCCTGACTCACGGCTACAAAACAACAATCCCGTTTATTCACTAACCACAGTGCCAACATTATAACTGCTAAGAAATGTCAGACCAATTTTACCTGTATTAAAAAGGCTGTGTTGAAAACAGGCAGGAGAAATTCGTTATATACATTTTACGGTTAAGTACAATTTTTCCTCAATCAATTACAATTTCCCATTCATGGGGATTGGAATGCTTTATGTAAGAAGCGGGAATTAAGATATTGACTAGATTTGTTAGTCTCTTTCGTAGAAATTTAAAGAAACCAACAATATATGTATAGTTTTTTATACAATTTTTCTGTAACTAGGGGCGACATTGTTTTAATAAAGTGTATTTAGAAGTTATCAATTTTAGAAGTATAAGATTATTCAGCAAGAGCATCAGAACATTATTTTCTTCTGCATGTCAGCTTTGGAACAAAATGTTAGAATATACCTAAAATTACATGATGACAGGAGCTTCGGAATTTATTAAGATATTTACAATGTGTAAGCATTAAAAATGTTTGTATTTTTAATCATTTAAAATTTATTTTGCAGTCTATGTTACATGGAAACAAACACAGAGCATAAGTTTATGTATCTTTTGCCGAAGTAATAAATGCGACTTTTTTTTAAGATGTTTGTATAATATTGCGTGATGATATATTTTGTAAAAATGCATATAATTTATAGTTATATAAGTAGATAAAATTAGAGTGAGAAATAGACACCACAGTTATATATATATATATAAATCGCTTGAATCGCTTGATAAGAGAACGGCTGAAGATAGCCAGTGACAAAATGAAAACACTATGTTAGTTTAATAACATAAGCTACAAGGTTCATAGAAATATATTTTCTTTGAAGGCCGTAAGTGATGGGTTATTGACATTAGGCCTACTAGTAAGACGGACTTCTTCCATCACTGCTTTCTTTATATAAAGCGACGTTTCGGTTGGTAACACTCTTCTGGCAAAAACAAACACTAAATTATCACAAATAAAAGATAAACAATATTCCGTCGCTTAACCGACAGAGAGTCAAACACAATAAAGTATTTACATAATATGGAGGTAAGAAACGGAAAAATGAAACTTTATGAAATCTATAAGACACCACATAGGCTACACAGTGAATAGACAACACAAGATGCACTAAACTCATATGAACCCGCACGCCTTATAACATGATTCCTAGAAATGTACGTATGTTAAACCTTGTTCTTTTACTGAATACATTTATTCCAACACAGGTAACCGTTAAGCCAAGTACGTTTTTACTTCGCCAGATGACTCAGACAACGTTTCTCTGGTCTCTTCAGTCGGGCCTAGGCATATGTGCTAATAACACAAGTTCAGCCTGCATCATCAGACACAGTGATAAATGTCAAAAATAGGTATATGGTCAGCAGATATTAATATAGCATTATATTATATTAAATAAAGTGCACGTAAAAATATATAATTAAAAAATACTTTACATACGTTTAGCAAAAAATTTAAAATTAGCAGTAAGCCTATATATATATATATATATATATATATATACATATATATAAAGTTATGTAAAATCCATGTATTTTAATATAAAATTAATCAACTGTAGGGATATAAAAAGATTACTATGAACTGTACTATGAAGAAAAAGTGACAGAATAAACAACTTTATAAAGGCAATGCAGTCAGTCTGACGTAATTAATTGACAATAAACGAACAAATTTATTAATCTTAGCACAAATTAATAAATGCATTCATTTTTATATTTTAATTTTTTTTTAATTTAATGCGTCAAAATTTTTTGGAATTATGCATCACGATGGAACATACTATTTTACTGCTTCACACGGGTGCGGTGCACAAGCTGGAGTGCACAAGAACATGTAAGAGATTGTATAATTGAACGCGGTGCAATAAAGAACTTCCTCGTATATGTAAGCGGTCAACAAGACCAAGAAATGAAAATTTTATCATAATGCAAGTTCTTAAGCTTTCACGGCCGGCGTCATAGTCTCCACCTCATTTGTGATGTGAATTGGCGGACACCGTGCAATATGGCGGAGCCTAAATGTTTGTCAATAACGGTAGCGTGGCCTACGGCCTAACTGATAATAACAATTTTAGCAGTTTACCATAAACTTTGAATAACACGTTACGTTAAAAATTTAGGCAGTCATAGAACAGATTCTTTAAGAAAAATAAAAAAAAGATAATATACTTATCACCACGCTTCAAATACCTCTGAACAAAAACAGTACTTTAGCCTACATATCTAAACATACGTAATGACTTACAATTATTGTAGAGAACCAGGTAATATTAGATAACTGGAACGATTAGAAATATCAACTCTTATATTAAAAATATAATAAATCTGAAATATGAAATCGTTCGAAACACTACAGATAATATTGTAAATGTAGAACATGTATTGAAAACAGAAGAACATGGATGATATTTCTCTATGAAGTAAATGAAGCGAAAGAAGAGTCAAGACCGGTTAAGATTACTCCACTGGATTATTTCTAAAGAGAGTGCTTTCAAAGGTACAAGGTTTCAACGAAATGCTCTATTACGTAATTAAGATACGAATTTAAACTGTTAATTAAGTATGATATAGGTAATTTAGCAGTAGTGTTGCAGCTTATTTACCATTATTTTCTGGGTCACCTCTTCTCAAGTGTAAGTTCTCTGATATGTGTGGCAATATTGTTTTCAGTCCTCTTCTCATGATGGCTTGGTCGAATAGACTGCAATAATACTTCTTGCCGTGGTGGTCTGCGGCGTTATTAATATCTGATAGTTTAGTTTTATAGATATGTGTAGATTGTCTTCCATTGTTGCCTGATGGAAATTTCAGTCTATTTTTATGGTAACTAGTTTTGGGTTTACGAGCCTGTTGACGATATTATTTCTGAAGGTAGAGATAACAGACGAGTGGTCTGATGACCGCTATAGGGAAGAGATCATACGAAAAAATAGTGGCAATTTAATTGGCTGCGATTTTGCTGGTTTGAAGGGTTGTGTAATTATCTGGAGTATTAATTTTATTGAAAGGTCATGGCTGTGTATGGTTCGCAGTATGACGTGTCGCATTATTTTAATGTTGGAAAGGTAATGTATTCTCAACTTGATGAAAGTTTAAATCCTTATTCATACGCTTGTGGGTTTATTCGTAGCCTACCTAATTATTGATATGTTTACTAATAGTTGGTCCGCAGTGCCCGTGAAAAGAACAAGCGGAGTGCTGACAAAGGGTGTACTGACCCACTGTCCTAACGATTAAGGTAATTAAGACAAACAAGAAGCTCTCCTCCTAAATAAGTTAATAACTTCAAAATCTGTAGTACAATTACAAAAGAAAACAGACGCAAATATCACAGTAACTATCGTTTACATAATAAACCAATCATTCCACCGAACTCCCATCGGGATTGCATTTTCTTTCCGTTTGAGCGTATTAACTAAACACACAAGACAAAGTTAATGAAATTTAACGGTTACTAACCGTTCTAATATTAATTAATGGTGGAAATATAATCACGTTGTCTACTTCTTAGACATTATCAAAGCGAAGCAATAAAAACGAAGTAAATTCTCTAGTAAACGTGCTGTAATTAGTAGTTTCCTAGTAAACGTGCTGTCATTAGTAGTTCTACGCTGACATGTTATGACCGTACTTAAGCTGCACTCAAAGCACTTTCTTTTCAACATATATTTTTAAATTACATCAGCTGTGGCTACGAGTGCCTCAAAAGATGTTCTATAAAAGGGCTCAATTTACACTGAACAGCACTTGCATTCAACGCAACAGTAACTCAGCACCCAACGTAAACACTATAGTGTAGGGAAAACCAATCGCGTTTTATAGTCTTTCATAAACCGTAATCGTACAACTACTTTTTTAACTTCCTCTAAAAATTTTATTATATCATATTTGGGAGACTTTGATAGTGATAAGGATTATCTTCTACTACAAAAGATAAAAAAGATTTTTAATTTTTTTACTAGAAATCTTGACAACTAAAGGGACTGTGTTGAGAAAAAAACTTTAGTCAACGAGTATATAAAACATTAAAAAATTCCCTTGGTATTAACTATGCACGATTATGAGACTCATGTACAGTTAAGTATGTGTTAGATAAGATTGTACTTTTCTCCAACCTTACTCACTAAGTGTTAAACTCTGTACGAGTTGTAACAGAATGTTCTCTGTAACTCTGTAACGTCTACAAAATGCCTGGAAAATGTTATTAACAAACTAATCTTCCCACGCTATAATAAAATACCATTGTAATTTAGTATAATTAACAGATATGCCTAACATGTATTTCTCATAATTATACATTGTGTAAGTTACAATGTCTAATAATGATAATTGTGTTATACAATCTATATAAGGTAAGTGTGTGTGTGTGTGTGTGTGTGTGTGTGTGTGTGTGTGTGTGTGTGTGTGTGTGTGTGTGTGTGTGTGTGTGTGTGTGTGTGTGTGTGTGTGTGTGTGTGTGTGTGTGTGTGTGTGTGTGTGTGTGTGTGTGTGTGTGTGTGTGTGTGTGTGTGTGTGTGTGTGTGTGTGTGTGTGTGTGTGTGTGTGTGTGTGTGTGTGTGTGTGTGTGTGTGTGTGTGTGTGTGTGTGTGTGTGTACAAAAGTCATAGAAATCGGACAATTAGAATTCATACTTGAAAATGATTATTCATCTTCCACTGGTACCATTCCTAGATCCCTTATGTCAATTTCCCTTCTCAATATTAAGCATGTGCACAGTTTCTAGTGTCTGGAATAGATTAAGAGATCCGCTACCCTATCTTTATTAAGACATTATTTCAAAACAAGTCGTCACCAAACCCTGTATCAGTATTGTTACGACGGTCTACTTGATCGTCGTAGATACAATGGAAAACAAAATAAGTATTAGACACCAATTAAGTCACTAATCACCAGCTTTAATTTTCACAGTTAACAGTTCGTAGTTAACAACACAGTCTCTTATAACAGATCAAATTCAAAATTGTTCACACGCAAATAAATGTCAAGTAATATTCAAACATAACTGTATTACATTATACCGTCCGATTATAAAACACAACACTTAACTAATAACCACTTGAACGCGCACAGTAACATCGCCCGATAATAACTCGAACCGCACTGTAAATATATCGCAGCTATACTGAAAACTAAGGCCGCTGCATACCTCCGCTCACAGACCAGAACGTCCCAAACTGCATCTTAGCGCCAGTGTGTACTACGTAATTAATTGCGGCCTTGACACAGTCCGCGCGGCTGGCGGCTTCGAGAAAACTCTCGCAAATACGTCTAGAGTCACGTATGCCATGCACATTAGATCGAGATCCTCCTGGCACATTCGACAAATACGTAGATTGTTCTGTGACGTCGTAACACTGCCTCCTCCTTAAGCCTGTTCGTCCCGAACTGGCAACCCGTCTCTGAAGTAGTACTTAGCCAGGCGATCTAGGTGGACGACCTTGAACTTTCACTGCCCTTCCTGTTGAATCCGATAAACAACAACGGTGATTCTTTTTTTCACAGTGTAGGGTCCTTCCCAGTTATACTAAAGCTTAGGTGAGCAACCACGACGTCACTTTGGGTTGAACAACCAGACCTGATCTCCTTCTTGAAAACCCACACTATTGCTGCGAATGTCATATCGAGTTTTCATTTTATCACTGGCAATGTTCAGCCTTCATCTTACCAAGCAGTTCATTTCTTGCAGTTGGTTTTCTAATTGCGAGGAATAGTTCTGTGGCACTTGGGACTGAGTCTCAGGTGATCCGAACATTAAGTCCCCAGAAAGACGAATCTCCCGCCCAAACGCCAATTTTGCTGGAGTCATGCCGGTTGCGTTGTGTACTGATGATCAATACGCCATGAGGAATAGTGGTATACTTTGGTCCCAGTCTGTTTGGTTCTCGTCAACAACCTTCGAAAGATGCTGCTCAAGTGTCCTATTGAATCTCTCAACCATCCCGTCCGACTGAGGATGCACAGGCGTTGTCCTGGTCTTTCGAATTCCGAGTAGACGGCATAATTCTTTAAACACTCCTGATTCGAAATTTCTCCCTTGATCCGAATGGATTTCCATAGGGGCTCCATAACGGCAAAATAAGTTGTGAATTAACTGATTTGCCACAGTGATAACCTCCTGATTTGGAATTGCGTAGGCTTCCACCCACTTAGTAAAGTAGTCACCTACAACCATGATGTACTGGTTTCCATCGTCAGTAACTGGGAATGGTCCAGCAATGTCTATGGCAATTCTCTCGAAAGGGAGTCCAACGTTATAGTGTCTCATTTTTCCCCTGCTTCTGGTTTGTGGGCCCTTGCTTGCACACATATTTCACACGTCCGAACCCTTTCCTCTACGTCGTGGCGAAGATGAAGCCAATAGAATCGCTTCCGTATTTTGTCAAGGGTTTTGTTAACGCCAAGATGGCCTCCAGATATTCCATCATGCATCTCCTTCAAAACAGACAGCACTTTACTTCGGGGAACTATCAACGGCATCACCGCGTCTCGTCCATCTGCACTTCCCAAGCCCTTTTTAGCAATCCGTTTTGTAAGGTCAGAGATTTCCATTGTGACCAGTAGCCCTTCAGCACTTCGGAACCATGGCAGATATCTTGCCAATCCGGGAACCGACCTTCCTCTTTTGCTGTCAAGATCGGTCCAATGTCTTCATCAGTCATCTGTTCTTGTCAACAGTCTTGTGTTGTCCAGCCGTCTGCCAGGGAATCTACAGTGATAGCTTGAACATATTCGCTTGAGTTTTGTTCTTCCTTTCTGTGGGAACGTCGGCAGTCTTCCGGGCACGGCCTTCGTGATAAACCATCTGCATTACCATGCAGGCGCCCCCGTCGATAATGTACCTTTAAGTTGTACTCTTGCAGACGTTCAAGCCACCTTGCCAACTGTTCTTCCGGATTTTTAAATCTCATGAGCCATGCAAGCGCGTCATGGTCGGTACGTAGTGAAAATTCTCTTCCATAGAGGTATTTATGGAAGTGCTCCAATGCTCGGACAATTGCCAACAACTCTCTCCGTAACACAATAATTTCTCTCCGGTTTAGAAGGTGTCTTACTGTAATACGCTATTACTCGTTTTTCACCGTTTTGCACTTGAGACAAAACTGCTCCTAGACCAGTAGTGCTAGCGTCTGTGCCCACAATGTACTTCCCTTCGGAAGCTGGGAAAGCAAGAATTGGCTGCGAACATAATGCAATTTTCAAAGTCCTAAATTCTTGATCACACTCCCTCGACCACTAGAAGTTTCGTTTATTTTCCGTTAGCTCATGCAGTGGTTTAGCAATAGTAGCGAAGCCTTTCAGAAAACGTCTGTAATATGAGCATAACCCCAGGAAACTCCGAACTTCGTGTTTACACTTCCGCACTGGCCAGTCTCTTACGGTGTCTACTTTATTAGCATCCATGCTAACACCCGCTGCCGAAACCAGATGGCCCAGATACTGTACTTCCTTCTGGAATAGAGAACACTTCTTCGGGCTCAGCTTCAGTTGGGCACCGTGAAATCTAGTTAGAACCTACTTAAGGTTTTCCAAAGGGTCTTTGAAAGTCTTCCCTAAACAAACAAGGTATAAATAAACAAGGCAAGTTTTCCATGTCAGGCCTCGGAGTACCAGGTCCATCAATCTTTCAAATATTGGCGGTGCATTGCAGAGTCCCAATGGCATGACTTTAAATTGGAATAAGCCACTTGGGGTCGAGAAAGCGGTCTTTCCTTGTCTTCTTGATGGAGACCCACCTGTCAATGAAGACCCACTCTTCAGGTCCAATGTGGAAAACTACTGTGCTCCGGACAACGTGTCGAGTGTATCGTCAATGCGAGGTAATGGAGAGCAGTCTGTCTTTGTAACGTCATTTAACCTCCGGTAGTCTACGCAGAAACGCAATCCACCATCCTTCTTCGCTACCAGCACTACAGGAAAAGACTAAGCACTTGACGAAGGTTCGATTACTCCCTCTGTCAACATGTCCTGTACTAACCGAGACATTTCCTCTTGTTTAGATAATGGAGGCCTTCGAGGAGGTTGGCGTATCGGTGTTGTGTCCCCAGTATTGATGCGATGTTGCACAAGAGAGGTTCTTCCCAGTGACTGTCCCCGAACTGCAAAACAAACTTTGAATTCATGTAAAAACTCTCTGAGTTATTTTACCTCACCACTTGTGAGGTCGTTAGAAGATCTGTTCAATAGTTCTTGCAGTTCCTCTGGTAATTTGGAATTATCAGAAGCACTGGATCTTCGTTGCGTCATTCCGGCTACCCGCGCCACAGGAGTCAATTTGCCTAGGAACGTATTGCTTTGTAAAGTGATAGCTTAACCAAAATATTCGCCACTCTAATATGTACATTTCCGGTTTCGTCAGGTTTTACTAAATTTCTGGCAATTAGTATGCTGTGTGCGGACTACCTGGGGTTCGAACATAGAGCATTGGTTGCCCCTAGTATCTACCTCGGTTCTAACCATGATGATCTTTTCGGAGTTTGGCGGAACATTTACGGCCACTTGGTTTATGACGTCCATCGATTTTTCTGCTGTCGTCATTGTTGATAGCCTTACCTATTCGCCTCCGATTGTCAAGACATTGTTTTTGAAGTCGACTATAAATTCGTATGCGTTCATAAAGATCACACCAAGAATTGCTTCATCCACAATGTCTGCAACAAGCACTTGATGATTAAACTCAAGTCGACCGAGACGTAGGTGTATCTCCACTTTGCCATACATTTTTACAGGCCGTCCAGTAGCTGTTCGCAAGCTGCAAGAGCATCAGATAGGCTTGAGATCTTTTACCACGTCGGGGCGCACAATAGAGACTGTTGCGCCTGTGTCAACTAAAATCGAGGTTGGCCTTTCTTGAACAAATCCAGTAACTACCTAGTTCCGGCTGTTTTTCTGAAGTGTAGAAATTGCGTATTGTCTAGGGGCTTCGTTCCTCCAGTTAGTCAGCACACGCCTCGTTGTACCGACTACTGCTCGTTTCCCTGCTGCTGAATTCTAACCCGACAATCTCGTTGTAGATGTCCATGTTTCTCACATCTATAACACTTCGGTCTTCCATTCTTTCTTATTTTATTCTGTGGCGCCGACTGTCGAGTCTCTGTTCCTTGTTCTTCTTCCTCATCGTCTGTGCCGTCGCGATCTTTTAGCGCGCACTTTATGACTTGTCCTACCAGACGCTGACTTGGCGACCTCAAATTGCAAAGCATGCATCAGGGCGCCCGCACTGTTCTGGTGTAACACTTGCTGTAGTTCGTTATCTCGGACACCGGCAGTAAATTTTTGCATCGCAAAACTCGTTCGAAAATCTTCTGGCGCTTCAGGATAGGCTAGTATATTTAGTCTGTCGATACTTGCTTCAAACGCTTGAAGGCTCTCCCCGGCATGCTGTCGCCTTGCTCTTAACTGGGTGCAGTACACATCTCGAAAATGTTTATCACCATGCCGTAATTCCAGAGCTTTTATCAATTCGGCATAGGTATTTTGGCTGTCAGGTGGCACTTTCTGTAGTAATTCTGCCGCAGGTCCTTTTAATGCAAGAACGAGTGAAACAGCCTTGTCTTTTTCTGTCCAATTATTTGCGCATGCAGCAGCTACGAATTAGCGTAGGTACGTTGCTCAGTGACTGCTTCCGTCAAAGGTTGGGGCTTTGACATGAACTGTCCCTACTGCAGGCAAAGTCTCTTTCTCTATTAACTTTTTTTCTGCGTCTTTTTCTGGCTTTATCATTAGTACAGTCTGTTCACAAAGTTGTTTTGGTTGTAACTCCAGGCACTGCTCGACTTCATTTTTAATCTGCTCTTTTACATTTGTAATCGAGTCTTCTATTTTTATTTACATAGCTTTTTCCACACTTGTGACTGATTTTTCTACTTCAGCTATTTTATTAGACATCGATTCTTCAACACCCGAGACAGATTTTTCTACTTCAGCTAGTTTTAATGTCATTGATTCTTGTACCTCTGTTATTTTAGTAACTTGTTTATTTAGCTCACCTCGTAGGAGACCCAATTCTGCGGTACTATGTTCTTGATCTGTTTCTGCTCCTGTATTAATGCTTTGATGTCTTCTGTTTCACGCTTCCGTTCCTCTGCCTCCTGTCGTCGTGGTTCCTCTGTCTCTTCTTTCCTGCCTGCGTTTTTCTTCCTGTCGTTTTTCTGCTTCTTCTCTTTCTTGTCTTCGTTCTTCTTTTTGTCGTGTTTCTGCTTCTTCCGCCTCCTGTCGGCGTCGTTGCTCTGTCTGCAACAGCAGCGCCTGAAAATTTTCCATCATCTGACTGGCATCTATTGTTTTTCGATTAATTATGAATTACACTCGTCTTGTACAAAGTGTCCAGTGTTTCCACTGTTAACCGTTCTATCCCACTTCTGACACCACTGTTACGACGGTCTACTTCATCGTCGTAGATAGAGTGGAAAACAAAATAAGTACAAAACACCAATTAAGTCACTAATCACCAGCTTTAATTTTCACAGTTAACAGTTCGTAATTAACAACACAGTCTCTTATAACAGATCAAATAAAAAATTGTTCACACGCAAATAAATGTCAAGTAATATTCAAACACAATTGTATTACAATATACCGTCCGATTATAAAACACAACACTTAACTAATAAGCAGTTGAACGCCCACAGTAATATCGCCCGATAATAACTTGAACCGCACTGTAAATTTATCGCAGCTACACTGAAAACTAAGGCCGCTGCCACCATGTATTTATACCTTCGCTCACAGACCAGAACGTTCCAAATTTCGTCTTAGCGCCAGTGTGTATTACGTAATTAATAGCGGCCTTGACACAGTCCGCGCGGCTGGCGGCTTCGAGAAAACTCTCGCGAATGCGTCTAGAGTCACGTATGCCACACACATTAGAGCGAGATTCTTCTGGCACATTCCACAAATACGTAGATTGTTTTGTGATGTCGGAACACTATGTTTTTATATGCTTGCCTAGTTATATAAAATAAATTTCTTCTGACGTGCACGTATAAACTGAGTGATGCCCCGTTAATTCAAAGTGACGAAGTCGTCCACAATCCATTGCTAGAAGTGATTACAAATCACTATGAGGGTTGTGTAAGACATTTCTTCTCTATAACAAAAATATCCTCCGGTTTGCCATACTAATAGTACAAGCCTACGTAATTTGGTTTTTCAGAGTGGACAATTTTTTTAAAACTAAATTTGGCTATTGTAGTTGCCTTGCTTAGTATTTCTAAGATTTTAGTTGTATTACTTCCATATAATTAATTGAAATCTGCTCAATTTGTTTCAGGAATATGTGCACAGGAACTTAGAAAGATTGGAATGGCTGGCAAAATTTATTTTCTCCTACATAAGGCGGATATACCGCAAATAAAATATAAAAAGTTGTCGCGTTTGTAACCAGACTCACAAAAATCAGGATACCAGAAAATAAAATGAAGGGTAACTAAATAAGAAAGGCTAATTCTCTCCTAACCAAAGAAGACGTATGCAAAATTTCTATTATAATTACTACATATTAGTTGAAGCCGTTAAAATAATCTATTTAAGTTTTATAAACCTTTACTATAACTCAAATTATAAAATGTCTAATTAAGCATAGATATAACTAACGTTATCAGAAAATGAAAAAATAAACAATGAAAAATTAATACCGTCGTAATCAAGAAGATTCCAAAAGTAAAATATAATAACTCAGTGGAAAGTAAGATAAAACAAAACTTATTCAAACAGATATAAAAAACAGCGACAGTAGTAAAGACTATTCAATGTGTAGACAACTGTCTTGTATTTGTGAGAGCTTGAAGTAAAAAGATACTTGCAGTAAGCAAACAAAACAAACATAATAAAAACGAATATACAAAACTATGTAGGACAATTGTTTACAACGACTAACATTTACTAATTAGCAAGAAAAGAGTTAGCAGCACTTGGAAAAGAAAAGAAAATTTCTGTAGGTTTGTAACTTTAAAGTGGAAAACTTTTTGTACACGAAAAACAAGAATCCTCATATCAATCAATTGCAAGCGTAATATTTGTACTTGCAAGAAAGTTAGCTTTCTAAATAGCAAAACTAACATTTTAATAACTTTCATACCAACGTAATGGCAGGTAAGTCTTAAAACGTTTGTATTGCACTTTAGAACTTAGTTTTTGAGGTCGATTTGAATTTTAAATTCGACTGAAAATAAACATCAATTCCCTCTAAAACATATGAACACAATATTAATTTGAAAAGTTAACTCCACATCTCTACTTCACTTAATTACAAACATGTATTACCATTTCTTCTTTTTTCTATATTACTTTAATGCATTATTAAACATTTATCTTAATGCATTTAGTACGTGAGAACAGGCTCTATATTTTACTGTTTCTTTATTGCTAAAGTAATATTTAAGTTTTGGATCTTGTAAAGATCAAGGTAAAAGGTAAAACAATTTAGACTGAGATTACATCAACATTAACA
The DNA here is from genome assembly GCA_034769895.1 of Magicicada septendecula. Classification (NCBI taxonomy): domain Eukaryota; kingdom Metazoa; phylum Arthropoda; class Insecta; order Hemiptera; family Cicadidae; genus Magicicada; species Magicicada septendecula. Next base: position 273,810,864 of record CM068368.1, read on the forward strand.
CAACATATATTTGAATATATTATGCTTTTATTTCTATTTTTTAACGTAAGGCCTTTCTTTTGTATAGCAAAAGAAATATTACATACAAATTACAATTACAGGATAAAACGGTAGTCTTTTAAGAAATACCTGTAATACCCAAGTAACTCTTATTAACTTAAACAATTTGTTTTTTAATTTTTAGTAGTTCCTTGGCATTGTAAACATACTGACAATGGAAGGTGGCAATTTTTTTTGTTCCCTTTCATAAATTAACACGAATTAATTAGTAAGATTTGACTAATGCGACGTCTGTGTCTTGAACAATACAGATTATCCCGTTTTCTTGTTATTGGCTTTTAAAAATTAAAAAAAGATGATGATGATAATACTAATTGTTATTATATTTTAATAGTAATAATAATAATAATAATAATACGTTTCTTTATTTTTAACTGAATTAATGAAGATATTAGAAATTTCCTACGAATGTAAAAATATTTCAGAATTAAACAAAAACAAGATAACATGCACAAATGCACATTTATTAAGAAATATTCAATTTCTACCAAAAAGCTGTTAAAAGTACTAAATAAACAAAATGGAAAAACATTTAGGGGCAATCGAGTCTATTTGTAACATTTAGCCTACTAGAGAGCCAGGGACATAATAAAGCAAGAAAGTGGACGGCCACTTCACACTGTCAAAAACAAAATATACAATTAGAAATTAATTTTAATATAGCAATTAGAGTGGAAGGCATCAGACGCTGAACAATTATGTCATTAACACTTATTCGAACATTACAAATAACATAACTACAATTAATGAACTCTAATTCAGTAAAATTATCAAAACAAATATTTGGAGTATGGTTCGACTTTGTTTATACAAGTTGTCACTGATTTGAATGTTATTGCAAGTACAATTCATTAAGAATTAAGGAATCTTATGTTAATTTTGCTTTACCAAATTTTATAGTAAAACAAAGTGTCCTTTCACTCTCCAAGCCCTCCTTGTGCAACAATTGATTCACGCCTTAATTTGAAAAATATTTCCAGTAGACCTACATCCAGCTTCCTTAATGCAGAATTTGGTGTTTTTCAGAGGTCACTATCAGGGCAATTAGTTTTCATATTTCACCTTATTTTATGAAATCTCTTGTTATAGTGCTGTACGCTGACATCAGGAATGTTTACGTCACTTACCCAAATATAGAATTATTAAACGCAGGAAACTGCAATTGTGACTTCTAAATTACATACGCGGTTTACGTCTATTAAACTAATATTATATTTTTATGGCACAAGGGAAGTCTATTGTTCTCAATTTGTACCTAATAACTTATGACAAATTGAAATATCGCTAACAGGTTTAACTCTATGTAACAGCACTAAGTTTTTAGTGTAAGCACTGCCATGGCATTAAGCTGGAAGGATCATATGGAATGTCTTTTTCTGAAACTCATTTCGGCTTCCTTCTTAATGTAGAATACTAGAGAAGTTTCATATAAAAACGCTTTTATTATTTTATTTAGGTTCTCTCAGTTACTGTTAAGTTTTACAATTTCATGGTGGAAAAATCTCAGTTAAAACCTTTGTACTGCCAAACTATACTTTGAGGTTAACTAAAACTGTGAATAGACTGATAAAATGTACGCCTTTTGTTAACGAACTCGGAATTTTGCTCCTTCCTTTACTAATCACATTCAAAATAATAAAATTTCAAAAACAATTTTCATTTATAAGTCTATGAACTAAATAATTTCCAAAATATCTACCCACAACATCTTGTAATACTAGCCATAGGAATATTTTTAAATTGGAGAAGTGATTATGTACAAGAGTACTGGTGTACAGGTCTTTACCGACAGAGCTCAGAGCGGTGAACACAGTATAAATTATTTTGAGTGCAGTCCCTCGCCACATTATTAAGAAAAATAAAGGTGGCTGTTTTAGTTTTAATTGTTTTTTAACATTTAAACAACATAACAAGTTAAACCATGTTAATTGCTGTAATGTAATGTTAATTGCTACCATTTATGTTGGCAAAGCAGTGATGTTGCTTACTTCTGGATATCATATTGTTACGACGGTTTATCTGATCGTCGTATGGTACGTGGAAGACAAAATAAAACACACCAATTACGTCACTAATCACCAGCTATAATTACCACAGTTAAACAGTTCGTAATTAACAAGACAGTCTCTTACAACCAATCAAATAAAACTTGTTCACACGCAATGAAATGTCAACTAATATAAAACACAATTGTATTACAATTGTCCCGCCCGATTATAAAACACAACACTTCACTAATAACCACTTGAACGCACAGAGTAGTCGCCGACAATAACTGACTGAGCGTCGCTGGGTACTTGTGTTTATATCCCGCCAAAAATCTAGATTATTCCACATACTACGCATTAGCTCTACACTACGACGTAATTGATTGCGGCCTTGACACAGTGCGCGTGGCTTCTGGTACAGTCTACCAAAGTCTCACGAGCGCATGTTGAAATCACATGCGCACGCAACATTACAGCCGGATTCCTCTGGAACGTTAGAGAAACACGTAGATTGTTCTGTGATGTCGTAACAATATGTGTATTTCTGAATAGCAACCCAGTTGATACGAAGTTGGACACCAAGACATTTTAAAATTTGACACGAAGAGTGTTCTTCTTTTGCAAATAAGTTTCTTGAGTATTATTTAAAATGTAATTAATGATCGAAAATGTAAACTTGATGAAACCAATTTATTTGTATAAAAGACTAAAGAGTAATAAAGTAATTTAATTTAAAAATGTTCTATATAATATATAAGTTCTTCTCTTATAATAATATCAAAGAAGTTTATTATATTATTATTATTATTTTAAAATTATTATTTTTATTCAGTGAGTCCTACTAGAAAAAAAAGACAGGCCCAACTTGCACCCAACTGGCAGTAGAAGATGAGGAACAACTAGAAGGAGCCCAATAAGGGCGCAATAGGCTCCATTCTGAAGTAATAAGCTAAGTGTTTCCAGGAAGTGGATATGAGTGCCTGAACTAGAGGTGGGTTTTTTAGTAAGTGAGTGTCCCACGCACCATAGGAAGCACGGTTTCCTCTGACGGTACAGGAAACATTTTCCCCATCTAAAAAGAAAAAAAAGCTAAACTAACAAAATTCTTTGATTTTATAAAGTCTTATATTATTCATAATTAATGAATAGTATTGAAGTGACCAATAACGGGCTTGACTCGTTTATACTACTGTGTTATAAAAAAGAATATTACATGTCTAGTAATAGTTAGTCGTTCGCAGCGGTGTAAATTGTAAGTTCCGAATACCTATGACGTATACTCGAGCACGCTATGCATGCACTTAGAGAAGCCAACAGTTATTTATTCAGATTTTTTCAGTACAGCTTAATAGTAGAGCTAAACTACTCTAATCAATAGTTTTGTTCTTCATTTTGATAATCTTTTGATGCGAGACTTTATATAATAGGAAACAGATAAATATTTCACACCAGGGATTATTATGATTATACCGTACTTCATCCTGTTTAATGACGAAGGTTTAACAATTCTTTTTTACTCTTCAACAGACATCACACGCTTCAATTTCCAACCTTCCATTATTACATCATACTTCTCTGGCAATATATTAAAAATCACTCTTCCACTATTAATTTTACAGGACAACGCGTGTTTTATTAAAATCACAGCGTCCTTTGATTAAAATGTAATTACTACTTCAATAAGTAAACAGTGTTTCTGGAACGGACGTGGTCATATGCAGCTTCGTTTGTAGTCGGACAGATGTGTTTTTATATCTTTTCATTATTTCAATGTAATTTCCTCCAATGAATCAATTTCTGTATTCGGTATAGTATTAATAAGAACATATTATCACTGCCTTTAACATAATTACTTGCATCATAGTTCACTTTGAAGTGCATCAGTTACTCTTTGAATTACATGATGTGAAACAAATATCTAAAATATCTATTAATACGTAATATTTGCAAAAACTAGTAGTGCGAAAATAATTTTTCAATTAAGTTTAACTTTAAAGTTTCTCTCTACATACATAATTGTAGAGATCCATCCATCAATTGTGCATCTATCCATGACTCGATGCACAAATTAGGCCGCAAACTCCTCCGAAACTACTCAACCGAATGTTATAACATTTTGCATCCATATCTGGACTGTATTGTAGAGTGCATAAATGTAATTTTTATATCGCTAAATTATTTGGTTCAAAAGATATTATAATTTTTACTTCCATATTCCTTAAGGAATGGAAGTATGGTGATGGCAAAAAAAATCGTGTTCGAGATTATTGCAGATTCTGATTCTACTACACTCAAAACATGAAAAAAAGTCGTTTTCCGAAAAGTGTCTGTGTGTGTGTCTGTCTGTCTGTCTGTCTGTCTATCTGTAGATTTTTTTCTATGGCAAACGATAACTGCCGCAAATTCAAACAGAATCAAATAATTTTTTGCATACAGCCCTGATTTGCAGGGTACTCGCGACCTATTGTTTTTGGTGAAGATCGGTTAAGGAAAAGGGGTAGTTTACCTGCAACGGTTTTTTTTTAGCAAGGGTAATTTTGTTTGTTTGGCAAACGATAACAGCCGCAAATTCAAACAGAATCAAATAATGTTTTGCATACAGCCCTGATTTGTAGAGTTCTCAAGATCTGTTGATTTTGGTGAAGATCGGTTAAGGGAAAGGGGTAGTTTACCTGTAACGTTTTATGTTTTAACAAGGGTATTTCCTATGGCAAACGATAACAGCCGCAAATTCAAACAGAATCAAACGATTATTTGCATACAGCCCTAAATTGTAGATTTCTCAAGATCTATTGTTTTTGGTGAAGATCGGTTGAGGGAAAGGGGTAGTTTACCTGCAACGTTTTTTTAACTAGGGTATTTTCTATGGCAAACGATAACAGCCGCAAATTCAAACAGAATCAAATAATGTTTTGCATACAGCCATAATTTGTAGAGTACTCAAGACCTATTGGTTTTGGTGAAGATCGGTTGTGGGAAAGGGGTAGTTTACCTGCAACGTTTTTTTAACAAGGGTATTTTCTATGGCAAACGATAACAGCCGCAAATTCAAACAGAATCAAATAATTTTTTGCATACAGCCCTGATTTCTAGAGTACTCAAGACCTGTTGTTTTTGGTGAAGATCGGTTAAGGGGAAGGGGTAGTTTACCTGCAACGTTTTTTTATCAAGCGTATTGTCTATGGCAAACGATAACAGCCGCAAATTCAAACAGAATCAAATAATTTTTTGCATACGTCCCTGAATTGTAGAGGTCTCAATGACTTTCGATTTTGGTAAAGATCGGTTAAGGGGAAAGGGTAGTTTACCTGCAACCTTTTACGTTTTAACAAGAGTAAAGTACTTGAAAATTTATTTAAACTTTTTGAAACACTGGTAATTGTTAAAAATAAAATAATTTTGTTGCCAGGCAATAAAATTATAATTTTTTCATTTTAATGTAATATAATATTTTTCATTTAATACAGCAATAAAAAGGCAGGTAAGACACAGCCTGGCTGTTTGGCTGAAAATGATTTTAAATATAAATCTTAGAATATGGAAGTCATGTATGGTTCTCCATACCGATATTTTAAAAATCTTAGCTTAAACGTGTGAGAGGAAGAGAGATAGATATATAGCTGGCTGTCGCCCGATAAGAGAGGATTTTGCTGTATCACAAATGGCGCTGCGTGTGCGTGTGCGGCTTCCGCCGTCCGCGCTGGCCCGTCGGGCGCCGTCGCTCGATAAGATACGATTTTGCTGTAGACACGTTGTAGTCGTGTCTTACACGTGTTTAATTCAAACAGTAATAGAGCATTGTTCTACAGTGTAGCCAGATGTACGGATTTGACTTAAGTGTTCAATAAGTGTCAATTTTTAGAAGAGAATCTATTCAGTGACTGACGCACTGCAATTTTCTGTTACATATTGCAACGAATCACAGTTCAGGTAAATTTTAATCCAAATTCTATTTAAATTATTATTCTTATAAATCCTTAAATTCGTAGTGACCGTCAATCAATGAATTTTTCAGTGAAGGGTTAGGATGATCGCTCAAAAATAACACAAATTTTAACTTATTTGTGTCGACGTTTCGACAGTGTTTATTGTCATCGTCACGACATGTGTATGAATACAAAAGAAATGCCAAACACAACAGAACAATTATTTGGGCGAACGTGTTCCTGTATGTGAGTGTGTGTGCGTGTGCGTGCCTATATATTTTAATGCGACATAATGAGCATAACCCAAAAAGTGTATAAACCCCCATATAATATGACATAAACTAAACAATATACCTAACCTTGCTAAACCAATGAGAAAGGTTAAAACCCAAAATAACAAAAAAGAAGTACATTATAAGCTAATGTAGAATAAATATGTACTCTAAACCATTAAAAGTGACTGTGCATTGCAATAATAACTAATTGTAAAAAGAAAATGTAATCACAACAAGAACAATAAGTGATTGAGTGTAAAATGTAAATGTAAGATGTTGGTTACTAACTATACAGACAGGACTGTTAATAATAGTGGTAACTTATTGTGAATGAGATTTATAATCACAGCTAAAGACAATGTGTGATTAATAATATTTAATGTGTGAAATATCTGATATTCAATATACCTGTGTATTACCAATTTGCCAAAAGACTTCAACCTATAAAGAACCAAAAGGTGATTTAGGTTGTTAATTTAATTTATTTTAATTTTAACGGAATTACCTTGATTGTATAAAATAGTTCCCTATTTTATTTTTAATGTTAACTCAAGGGAATAATACAATCATTAGTGTTGTTTAAATTAATGTGTTAAGCCTTATTTAGGGTAATAAGAATTATACTGGTTAAATTGACCAGGTGTCAATAATACTTAATTTTTTTTAACTCCTAAAGGCAATGCCTTGTCGCTGTAGCCACGTCGCTCTATCCCTTGCGATATTCTTCATTTCTCCATAGGACCCACTATTCACGACACTCATTGTGCTGCGGAAGTATGCAGTTCTTGGTCTTCCTTTGGGCTTCTTCCCCACTACTTTGCCCTCAAAGATGTTAGTTAAAAAAGCACTATGAATACTTAATAACAGGTGATAATAAATTGACCAACTATACTATTAGATACTAAGAAGTTATTAAAAGAAAGTTTTATTGTTTAAAGTTGGTTTGAGTTTGACCATAATGGCCTAACATTATGGTAATATGTTTGATTTATGTCAATGTTGTTCTTCACTTTGTCAGAATCAATTCAATGGATAATAATAACATAATCAATAATTCAATGCATGTAATAATAATAGTGTATCAAGCCACAAGGTCATACAGTAATTTTAAATTGAAACTTTGTACTATAGAGAAATACCAATTAATTGGCCAATATCAAAATAGAAATTATTGTAAATCCAACTATTAAACCATCACAGCACTATAATAAATAGTAAAAGATGGTATAAATACTAATATATGCTTTATTTAAGTGTCAGAAGTAACATTTTAATTAATTAATGGAATTTTAATGTGATTTGAAATGTCAAAAGCTACATGGAATGGCTTATGAGATGAAATTTTATAAAATGTTTAAAATGTTAAATTAATTATTAGGACACATTCCTATGCCATGTGAGGTATCTAAAGTTTTGTATTGTTATAAGGAATATTGTACTGTAAACCAATTAGAGAGTTATTATGTAATAGACAAGGAGAAATTGTAGCTAGAAAATGTAAAATTTTCTATCTTAAATAATTAAGGTCATGTGACCTCTTAACACGACGATTTTGAGAAATTTTGAAATTTGATCAAGCCCGTTGAAGGTATAAGGAAATTTCTTCACTTAATTGTTAGACTCGAAAGTATAAAGAACTAGTCTATGCTACTCTGTGTAAAAAGTATATGATAGAGTCAAGTCCAAGTCAGAAGAAGAGTGAAAGTAAAATAATTAACAGTGTCAAACTAGAACCAAGAAATAATAATATAATAATAAAACAAGAAGAAAAAAGAAAATAATATCTCTAAAAATAAATAAAAGTGATTTAAAAAAGTGGTGAGAAAGAACCTTATATACTAACACTAGTAATAATTATACAACACCAGAACTAAATCACTGTAACACTTATTCATCAGAACCAAAGTGAAAAGACCAATTCAACACCAGTGAACAATATATTTGACTTATTTTATTTTAAAAACTTGTTATAAATAGTTGGGAGGCAAATCAACTCTATCGTTGCTTAGCGTCAGTCCGCCATCTTGGCACAGCCAACTGAAAGCAACGCTGAGTCGACACTAACTATCGTGTTCTCACATCAGACCATTTCATTGTATTTTCTTGATTTTAATTTTATTGTTATTAGTAAGTAAGAATTGTTTTAATTGTATTATGTTGTACTTCTTAGTGTGCATTTCGTACTTTTTAATAACAGTCAAAAGAATCCAGGAGTTTATATAACTATAGAAAGTGTCACTCTGATTCGAACTGAGATTAAGAATCGACTTGTGCATTGTACCAAACAAACATTAGAGCAACGAAGGCAGTAACTTATCAAAATACATAATGATACTTTCCCTAATTGATGCGAGTTGTCTTTTATTAAAAAAAATAAAACAGAAATAAAGAATTTGTTTCTAGAATAAGAAGATAGAACGCTTGACGACGTAAGTAATTTCGTCAAGCGTAATAACCTACGGTAAGTGAGTCTGGTAACCTCAATATTGATTACTCAACACGAAAACCAACACCCGTCCCCAAACAAACAGTAATCCACGTTAATAAATAAAAGTTAAAATAACTTAACTTCACTCACATATTAAGTAAAGAAACACGTCTCGTTACATAATTGGCACCAGCAATGTGGGGCTGAATACGTATACTTCCCGTAAGGTGTGACTGGAACGAATTACCCGAGATAAAATATTATCTTAAAAAATATAAATTGGTATTAGAACACAACTAGAAAGAAATAAATAAAATTTAGAATTAAAATATGTGTCATTGTATATGTGAAGGAGTTGAGATAATTTGTTTACATCTTCAAATGTTTTTTTTAAGAAAACTAGAATACTATAATATCACAGAACTTACTTTATACACTATTACAATTTAAATTGCTGTATGTAATGATATTTTTAATTAATTAAAAAAAGCAATATTCAACAATTAGATATTAGTTTGGGGCAGAAAACGTTTATACATATAGCAGTCAACACAGTGTAGTAAAATATATTATAACTAAAAACCGATTGAGGGATGTTCAACTCTGTAATTACTGAAAGTTATTATTAACATGTTTCACTCACTACTGGTATTAAAAACAATTATAATTTAGAAACATATAAATTACACAGTAACTGTAGAACTTTACGACCTTACCTCAGATAGTTGACATAATATTACAAACACAGGTTTCTGGTAAATTTTTTTAACAAGTAAACTTGGATAATAATTGTAATCATATTGTTGTAAATTATAGTCCAGAGTACTATAAAATATTGTAAATTTATGTACATGTCCACAATCACACCCACCCTCTCTCCCATTCCCCCTCTACCTCTCATTCTCACAACCTCTCACTCTAACTTGAAATCGCTCACTCACTTTCTATTCCTCCCTCTCACTCTCTCTCTCTTGCTCTCTTTCTCACTCACTCTCTCCTTTCCTCATTCTCTCTTTCTCTCTCTCACACACACTCTCTCTCTCGCACTCTTCCAACCTTCTCTCTCTCTCCCCCCCCTCACTCTCTCTCTCTCAAATGGCACTTTAAAATACTGACCATTTCTATTAACACTATCGTCCTCACATAAATTAGAGAATTATGTACAAGATAACAGTATAGATTTAACAACTTACATTGAAGAGTTACAAACTATTACAACACAACATTATAGATGACAGATCTATTATAGGAAAATGGTTATTACGTAATATTTACATTATAGTACAATGCTATTTACCTAGAACTTGGTCTATACAGAGTACCATAGTCTCATGTAGTTAATGTATATGTCGGTAGTCTTACTCTCTCTTACTCGTGGTCTTTCACTCTCTCCCCTCACTGTCAGTATCTCTCTCTCTCTCTCTCTCTCACTCACAATCTTAAACAGATATATACCCTCAATCTAACACGCAGACGTGTACACACACACTCGCTCGCATAGCACACACAAACACACACCCACACACACACACACACACACACACATACACACACACACACACATACACACACACACACGCACAAGCACAACTACACACTCGAGCATCAATACTTAATTATAACACAATTATAATATTATCTTCTTTTTGTCACCTAAGTTTAAATTATGCAGAACGCAGATTACCACTGTACTGAGTTTAAAACTAATCAGAATATGTGTCTATAAGAAGTGCTATATGTTTACCTAGCTGATACTAATAATAAGATCAGTGAGGCACTTACAATTGTTGCTTACGCCAAACACACAAATATAAATTTTCCCAGACCAACCGCCCTATTTATAAAACAGAACCAAATAACGCTTGTACATTATTTGACTTTTGAGGGAAATGAAAGTAACACGTGTACATTATAATATTAAATTGTAATAATGTAAAAATTAAGTTCTGAGATATTATAATTTTCTCGTTTTCCTAAAAAAAAACACACACGCACATACACGAACACGTTCACCCAAACAATTGTTCTGTTGTGTTTGACATTTCTTTTGAATTCATACACAGGTCCTGATGATGACAGTAAACATTGTCGAAACGTCGACACAAATAAGTTAAAATTTGTGTTATTTTTGACCGCTCCTCACTAAACCTTCACTGAAAAATTATTCTTATACTTCTTTATTCAATTTTCCAAATTTTATTAAAATTATTATTCTTATACTTTTTATTCAATTTTGTACTTTTTTCTGTTATACGCATATTCTATACATTCTTCTTCATCAATTTATATATACGTATTATTTATAGTATGCCTCGACGGAGAAGGGGTCCAAATATTGGTCGTTTAACTACAAATCAAAGTCGGAAGAGAGAGCGACAAAATCTTGCTGCAGCAACTGTTGAAGGCCCTGCAGAACATAACATGAAACATGTGTTACATGAACAAAACAACACAGGATATAGGAATCTTCAGAATGAATTTCAAGATAATTTACGATCTCTAGAATTCTATGAATGTGTAAATTGTTCTCGAGTGTTGATGCAGCAAACATTTTTTTATATGTGTCCGCTGTTAAGCGAAACCCAAATAAGTTTACTGCAGTTAATCGTATGGATCCTAAAGATGTACCTACAGAACTGATGGATCTCACTTATGTAGAACAACTCTTGATAGCAAGAGTACAACCAGTGATGCGTGTGTATAGGGTGAAATCGATAGACTTTCCCGGTCAATATGCTTATAAAGGAAGTATTATAAATATTGGTGAAAATATAACGGAGATTGTTAGTTCCTACACCCGCTTCACTGAGCACTATACTTGTAAGAAAGGAAAGTGTTAATGGACATCGGGATTTTCATGTGAGACGTGACAAAATTCTAGAAGCACTAAATTTTTTGAAAATGAATAATCCATTCTATAGTGATATCATCATTGATATCTAACAAATATATCAACTTCCATTAAATGATAGTATTTATGGAATGATACACACTGTTGATTTACCTGAGGTGAATACAGATGAAGAGAACGTTTCTGAAGAAATTTATGAAAATATGATCCCGGAGAATATTAGAATCACAGAATTTGATCGACTCCAATCTGCAGTGAATAATGTAATTCCTTGCCCACAAGGTACTGATATCATAAATGAATTCTCGTGCGAAGGATAGGTAAGCATGACATTTCCCGCTTTATTACCTTACGGACCTGCTGAACTAAACGATAATACTCGAGTAAGTAGTATGAAACTTACAGCACTTGAATATTTTCAATTTTTGATGCAATATAAAGACCGACGTTTTGCACAAGATCCTAGGTTCAGATTTTTTGCATTGAACACTATTCAGCGTCATCAAACTATTCAACGAGGGACAATATTGGCTAGAAAATCTCATTTCAATGGAATAATACAGCTACTGAGAAACACGCTGTCGAGTAATCCTCAAAGATCAAAATCTTACTGGTTTCAACGAAGGGGTGAACTTGAATCAATGATTGAGCAGTGTGATAACCTTCCTACGAGTTTTTTTACTTTGAGTGCAGCTGATCTTTGGTGGCCTGATCTGGAACAACTCATGGGTTGTAATTTCGTGCAAGAGGAAACGTTAGATGAATCTAGAATCGCTCAGCAAAGGCAAAAACTTATAAATAAGAATCCCTCAATTGTTGAAGATTATTTTTCGTTTCGTGCAACTTTATTCATAAAAAATGTCCTCTGTAAGATATTCTCAGTTTCAGATTATTGGTTTCGTTTCGAATTCCAGCATCGTGGTTCATGTCATGTACACGGTCTTCTTTGGATCTAATCAGCTCCTTATACCAGGTGGTTGAATATGTATCCAAATAGTCAAAGTCAGAACCTGCTTTGAAAAATTTGACGGAAATGTTTCAAGAAATCGTTGAATCGAGAACCCCGGATGAAAAATCTCGTCGAGCATATACACGTTTGATGATAGAAGTGATCGGAGAAAAAGACATCCGGTCTTGCAAAACATGTCATTTACTCTATGGAATTCCATTGTATCAGTGTACCAGAACTTTTAGAATACTTGCCATAACAATAGAAGACAATGTTGCAATTACTGGAACCAACAGTGAAAATGACAGTAATTCATTCATTCAGTTTTATAGTAGTAGACCACTAGACATGGAAGAAATAACATTATTCGATTTTGGTAAAAAAGTTTCTAAGGGAAGAAATAATTCAATTAGCACAAACAGAAAAGAAAAAATTGTACAAGTTTTCCCTAAAGTAAACAACAATAACAATGCAGTCAATACTGAATATATTGTAAGCAAAAGTTGATTTTACATAAGCATTGGCGTAATGAAGAAGACTTGAAAAATACAAATGAATTGCTTATACATACAGATGTTCATGGCTTATACCCGACAAAATTTTGGACAGTTTCACAAACAATTACACATGTCTTTAATTACAGAAGAAACTGAAATTGATAAGGATAATAATAACGAGTTTGGTATTTTTGACGATAGAGACTGGATGGCTGTAGCAGCAGTAATGCCTAATGCACTACCAACTCATGTTGGTCTAGGTAACCGTGATATCGATTTACTTCATAATTGGGAAGCAGCCTATTTCAAATATCCAGATATAAAGAATAAAACGTCTTTCATCGAATGGAATCGAGAAACATTTGGGAATTAGTATGATTCCCATGAATCACACAATGTTATTTTCAACGACCAACAAAATAAGATATTATCTTTCTTAGAATATCAGCTAAATGACTATGATGATTGCAATCGAAGACTTGCTATTATTCAGGAAAAAGCTGGAACTGGTAAGAGCTGTGTAATTAATGAAATGGTTAGGAGAATTAATTCATATTTTGGCTGCGATGCAACTCTTTTAATGGCTCCTACTGGTGTGGCAGCTAACAATATTGCTGGACAAACTATTCATTCAGCTCTAAGAATAAATACTTCTAAGAGAAGGGGAGGAACTTTCAAACGTTTAGAAGATTAATCCAAAATTGCTTTTGAAGAAGAATTAAAAGATTTGAGGTTCGTTATTATTTATGAAGCCAGTATGTTGGGTTTGAAATTGTTTCTCAAAGTGGATATGCGGCTCAAACAAGCAAAGCAGCGTTCTTCAGCTGTTCCTTTTGGTGGCCTTTGCGTGTATTTAGTCGGTGATTGGTCCCAACTTCCACCGGTTTGTGACAAGAGTCTTTACAGTTTGGTAATAATGTTCAGATCATACAATCGAAACTTTTATATAAACAGTTCAAAAAAGTTTTATTTTTAACGTAGATTATGAGACAGCAAGGTGATGATCAAAAATATTTCAGAAAGACTTTAAATTAATAGAGTCGCAAATAGAACAATAATTGAACAAGATTATCAGCTCTTATCTAAAAGATTTTATGGAAACAATATCGGGAATAATTTCAAAGATAGTGTCTGTATAATGTCGAAAAATGCTGAAATCGAACGCTTTAATTATGAAAAACTAGAAAGCAATAAACAACCCGTGGCTCTAATCAATGCAATCCATAATTTCCCAGAAGCCTCTCTAGCAAAATATGGCGATTCTCAGAGATTATTTGCCTAATTAGGTTTATGTAAAGGTGCTCGAGTTATCCTTAGAAGAAATCTTTGGGTCACAAAATGACTAGCCTACGGTTCAGTTGGGACAGTAACTGATATTATTTATGACCCGGCAGTTGAATGCGAAAATTATAAGGATCACATGTCAATATGTATACTTGTAGCTTTCGAAAAATATATAGGACCAGTTCTGTACGAGAATTCAATACCCATTGTACCAGTAGTGGCATCATTCAAGAAAAATGAAATTTCTTGTACTCGCAAACAATTTCCGTTAATGTTAGCATATGCTGTTAGTATACACAAATCGCAAGGGATAACATTAGATAAGGCAATTGTTAATTTAGGAGACAATGAATTTCAGGTAGTACTAACGTATGTTGCTCTTTCAAGAGTGAAAACATTAGACGGATTATTATTAAAACCAGCATTTAATTTTGATAGACTGCTAAAAATTAATAGAAGTCCATCAATGGTTGACAGTAGAGATGAGTTGCAAAGGTTGTGGAATATGTCTAATGACAATTAATGTATTGCAACAGTACGTCTGCGTACTGTAACCCCTCTTTCAAACTCTTAGACTTTATAAAAAAAACACTTTTTTTTTTTAAAGAGGGGCCACTAGTTATTCAAAACTAGGCAAGAGCCTAGAGAAGCCAAAACTGCGCTGGGTCCAGTATGACGTATGACGGGACTTGCAATTAAACTCGTTGTTAAGCAACAATAACAATTTTATTCAGCCATTTCAAACATTTCAAATAACATGTAAGTATCACTCCCAGTATACAATATACTTTTATAGAATTGAAAAAACTTCGTTACAAACTTTTACTCCCCTCCCTGTCATTACAATCCTCTGAAAATATACACGTGTAATCTCATAAAATTAGAATACATGTAAACATCAGCATAATAATTTCTCCCAAATATACATAAATAGAACATCAATCAATATAGTTACATAAATACACATAGCACACACATATCTATACACACACATATATACTACACACATGTTCACCTGGCAGGCTGCCCATATACATTTCACCATGGCTCCGAAGAATACAATCCTCAGTATCCGTGACCTAGACCCCCATCCCAAACTACTGTAAAAGGGTAAAGTGCCCAGCCTCCATAAAAACTTTTCATAAACCAATCCATTAACCCGTCCGGGTATGACTGCGTTGCAACCAAAGAAATTATTACCAGTATTCAAATTTTAGAAAGGTTCCCCCAGATAGGAATGTGCCATCGCCAGGTCAACATGGCTGCACGGCCGTACAAAATGTATAACAGAATTTATAATTGAAAGTAAGAATCAATAGTGTACTCATATTAACAACTGAACTAGTAATACACTCGCTATGGCAGTAAAAGAAAAGGAATGAAAACTCACTTATTACTGAATTATTACAGGGTTAAGATAAATTTTATAAAATATATATAATAAGGTTTAAGATTGAAAAGTAAGAACCATTAGTGTGCTCATATTAACAACTGAACTAGTAATACACTGGCTATGGCAGTAAAAGAAAATGAATGAAAATTCGCTTATTACTGAATTCTTACAGGGTTAACATAACTTTTATAAAATATATATAATGACAATTTTAATGAAAAAACTTTATAACATCAGCCCCTAATAAAACACATTTGAGGTGTTCATACAGAATTGGCTTGGCCACAGGCGAGGCCATGCGCACCACCAGATCCAGCAAACTAAAACATGCTATAGACCTGTAGATAACGGCACCAACAGGTGACGTCCACAGGTTACAGCACCTCTCCAAACCTTTAAATCTACTAAAAAAAAAAACCCCATATAGCGCTATGAATACCCTTAATCAATGCAAGTATAATTCACCCCCCTATAAATCAGTAATCTTAAGTCACACACACTTTTACCCTAAAAGAAAATTTCGCATCAAAATTCGGTGACGCATGACCCCGTCCGGGCTCACACTTACTCAGGGGGGCATAAGCCTTAGTAAAATACACTGACAAAATTTACAAGCACTAATTGTCTTGCTGGACTTGTGTCCCAACAACTTTAACTGGAGATGTTCCAGGAAGAGAATCAGATGTTCTACATTGTAGAGGCCAGAAATATACATAAATGGGTTAAATGTCACCTGGTATAATCCGGCACAAAACCTGAGGTACTCAAAATGAATTGTCCATTTCTTCCTCCCGACGGCACAGACGGAGAATCACTCGTTTAATGCCATTGGTGGCAGATGTTCGGCCACCAGCTGAAGTGAATCGGGAATCGTCTTAGGTCGGGAACCCTGAACAATTATATATATGGACAATTACTCAAATGTTACCCAATTCACGATCCCCCTAGACTCCAGCATAATTGACACACTATCACATGCTCAGATTAAAAGAAAATTTCGAAAATTTAAGAATGCACAGAAATTACCTTCAGTAAAAAAAATTTTTAGAATTAAATAACTTGTATTTATAGACTGTTCGTCAACGTAATAATCCCTTATTACAATTTCGAGATGAGTTGCAAACTTAAACAGGTTCATAATACATATACAGTTTCATATACCTCCACAATTGATCTAATGAGGACCGCTGGGACTGGTAGAGGTGGTCTCTAGATGTGTCGGGGCACTTAACCTCTTGGATATCTTGCCTGGTCCCCTGATACCCAAGGAAAGGGATTACAACTCCCCGATTAAATTTAAAATAGCATTGGTGCTCTTGGATGTCAATAACGAGACCACTTTTGCAGATGAAATCGGCACCAATAATGCACTCAACTCCCAGAGCAGGAGAAACCAGAAAGCTCCACACCCAAGAAAATCCCTCGATCTTAAATTTAAATGAAACTACCCGGGAAATGGGCAGAATTTCCTGGGATGCCGTCCAGCACACCACGGAAAACTGTTCTGACCTTTTAAGTAAACCCTGTCGTTCAAGTTCCTCGCACACTCTAGATGATATGATTGATCTTGCTGACCCGGAGTCGACTAAGGCTCTGAGTTGACTCCTCTTCAATTCTAGCAGCAAGAAGGGGCATACAGAAGTGGGCCTGGAGATGGACTGGAGGACCTTGATACCCGAAGAACGGGGACCTACCGATGGCCTGGAGGCACGTGGCTTCGAAGACCCCCGATAGAGCGGGGAAGATGACCTCCGATTCATCTTCCCCGGGTTATTTAGTTTTTTGATTTGGCTCCCCTCGGGGAAGGTGCAGCGCGGGCACGACCCTCAGGGCAATTCCGACTGATATGCCCCGGCTTACTACAATTATAACATATCTGAACGACCCGGCCCCGGTCATTGCCAGAACCAGCCGCTCGAGATTGGGATTGTCCGGCCCATTGCTCGCCACCTCTAAACCCCGAATTGCGAGCCACACCCAGACCTCTACATTCATCGCTTAACTGGACCGCCTGGGACATAACGCACAGCCGATCCAGGTCTGCAAAACAACGCGGATGTTCCGCGAACACCAAGCGGGAGCGTTCTTGGGGATTTACCCCCTCCAAAATAATTTGAATGATTTCAGGCTCGGACAACCCCACTCTCAGAATCTTGGCCGCCTCTCTTATACTGGCCATAAACTGACCCAGACCTTCGCCCGTGGCTTGCACTCTGTAAAGATACTTGTGCCTAAGCCTATCGCGTAGTAGGCCCGGGATAAAGGCGTCGAGCACCTCCCCGTGAAAGGAGTCAATACTACCACAGTCCCTGAGGGCCTGAGTCACCCGTTCAGCCATGGAACCCCGACAGTAGAGGTAGATGAGCTCGAGCAGAGTCCGGTCTGATACTCCGGGAAAATCCGCTAGCTGGAAGAATACTTTAAAAAATTGCAAAAGTCTATCGGCGTCCAACCCGTCCACGACCGGGAGACGCTGGACGACCTCGGCGAGGGGGTTCGGGAGCTTATGGTAAAATGCGCCTGCCATCCCTGAGAAAGCCACCGGGGCGCCGCGAGTACTGGTTCCTTCTCCTCCACAAGGGAGGAGAGAGGGGGGTCAGCTTCGTCGGAACTTGTTGATTCTTCGAAGGCTCCTGCAGGGCTGCCCCCACTTGTCCCCTGAGATCCTTAAGAATGGTCTCCATCTCGGGGCCCAGGCTTGGGCTTCCAAATTCTGTATGCGCATAGCTAGATGGTTTAGGCGCTGGCGCACTCTCTGCTTGGCTCTGGAAGTGGGTGCGGGTGACTGCAGGCCTTCTGCCAGATCCTTCTGCTCGTAACACTTCTCTTGGCACAAGTCCATCTCCGCCGACACGTCACTGATCTTCACTTGCGACGGCTCGTCCCCTGCGGCAAGAGCGTCCCTCAATTGCCTTCTCAGGGAGATCACGTCCCCTTGTGGTTTCTTACCCCTGGACCGGACGTCAAACTTGAGGTTGAGCTTCTTGACCGGACCGGAGAGTCCACTCACACACAATCCACACAACAACAATTGACAACAACAATACTGAAGACCTTGAGTACTATTCCTTCCATCAAGAGGACCCCCGGCTTCCCTAGCGCTGCGAAAACCCGATCCACTCCAGAACCAACTCTCCGTCAGCCGCCAGACTCAAAAGAAGGAACGACATCAGACACTAACACTAACATACAATCCACACCACCGAACAACTACCACAACATATAACAATTCAACAAGACATTTATTATAACTTCCGCGACTAAGTCGGGTCAATGACAGTACCGACCGCCGGTCAGGCCATACCGCATCCAGTTAACCTCTCGCGCTATTACTTCATAACTATTTATATAAGGCAGCCCATTCCCCCCGTACTCTCTGGTAAGGTCCAATCTCAACAACAACAAAACCCCAACTGAAACGCATGCCACGTGGCGGCACCAGGTTTACAATTCAAATCACATAGCAATAATTCATACCTAATACATATATACATACATACGATATCAAACCTGCCATTGCATCTACCTATTTTCATTTTCAAATATTTCTGATGTTTGATGTTCTTTCCAAACTATTTCCGAGTTTGCAAGCCCCGTCACACCAAAGGACCCAAGGGTTCGACCAAAGAATCGATCACGCTCTGCTACCATTTGTAACCCCTCTTTCAAACTCTTAGACTTTATAAAAAAAAAACCCTTTTTTTTTGAAAGAGGGGCCACTAGTTATTCAAAACTAGGCAAGAGCCTAGAGAAGCCAAAACTGCGCTGGGTCCAGTATGACGTATGACGGGACTTGCAATTAAACTCGTTGTTAAGCAACAATAACAATTTTATTCAGCCATTTCAAACATTTCAAATAACATGTAAGTATCACTCCCAGTACACAATATACTTTTATAGAATTGAAAAAACTTCGTTACAAACTTTTACTCCCCTCCCTGTCATTACAATCCTCTGAAAATATACACGTGTAATCTCATAAAATTAGAATACATGTAAACATCAGCATAATAATTTCTCCCAAATATACATATCAAATATCCGTTAACCCGTCCGGGTATGACTGCGTTGCAACCAAAGAAATTATTACCAGTATTCAAATTTTAGAAAGGTTCCCCCAGACAGGAATGTGCCATCGCCAGGTCAACATGGCTGCACGGTCGTACAAAATGTATAACAGAATTTATAATTGAAAGTAAGAATCAATAGTGTACTCATATTAACCACTGAACTAGTAATACACTCGCTATGGCAGTAAAAGAAAAGGAATGAAAATTCACTTATTACTGAATTATTACAGGGTTAAGATAAATTTTATAAAAAATATATAATAAGGTTTAAGATTGAAAAGTAAGAACCAATAGTGTGCTCATATTAACAACTGAACTTGTAATACACTGGCTATGGCAGTAAAAGAAAATGAATGAAAATTCACTTATTACTGAATTCTTACAGGGTTAACATAATTTTTATAAGATATATATAATGAAAATTTTAATGAAAAAACTTTATAACATCAGCCCCTAATAAAACACATTTGAGGTGTTCATACAGAATTGGCTTGGCCACAGGCGAGGCCACGCGCACCACCAGATCCAGCAAACTGAAACATGCTATAGACCTGTAGATAACGGCACCAACAGGTGACGTCCACAGGTTACAGCACCTCCCCAAACCTTTAAATCTACTAAAAAAAAAAAACCCCCATATAGCGCTATGAATACCCTTAATCAATGCAAGCATAATTCACCCCCCTATAAATCAGTAATCTTAAGTCACACACACTTTTACCCTAAAAGAAAATTTCGCAGCAAAATTCGGTGACGCATGACCCCGTCCGGGCTCACACTTACTCAGGGGGGCATAAGCCTTAGTAAAATACACTGACAAAATTTACAAGCACTAATTGTCTCGCTGGACTTGTGTCCCAACAACTTTAACTGGAGATGGCAGGAAGAGAATCAGATGTTCTACATTGTAGAGGCCAGAAATATATATAAATGGGTTAAATGTCACCTGGTATAATCCGGTACAAAACCTGAGGTACTCATGATGTATTGTCCATTTCTTCCTCCCGACGGCACAGACGGAGAATCACTCGTTTAATGCCATTGGTGGCAGATGTTCGGCCACCAGCTGAAGTGAATCGGGAATCGTCTTAGGTCGGGAACCCTGAACAATTATATATATGGACAATTACTCAAATGTTACCTAATTCACGATCCCCCTAGATTCCAGCATAATTCACACACTACCACATGCTCAGATTAAAAGAAAATTTCGAAAATTTAAGAATGCACAGAAATTACCTTCAGTAAAAAAAAAATTTAGAATTAAATAACTTGTATTTATAGACTGTTCGTCAACGTAATAATCCCTTATTACAATTTCGAGATGAGTTGCAAACTTAAACAGGTTCATAATACATATACAGTTTCATATACCTCTACATTTAGTTAATAAAACATTCTCTTACGCCCCCCCCTAATTATAATGATATGATTATGATATAATTAGGAAAAATACACAGCCATAAATACTTTATAAATACTTTAACTCAGCCAGTGTTAACTTTCAAGACATGCATTAACAGAATTTAACCCGCGCTTGCCACGTGGTGACTTCCGTATATATATCGCATTGCATCGGCATTAATTCAAGCTAAATTACAATTCTTTTATTAAATAATAAGTAAGTTACCTTGAACACACTTACCGGAAAGTCGCGTAGTTGTTTATCTAGGCATGGTAGATTTTAGCAGACAAAAATTCAAACTGGTCGTCGCCGGGAGAGAATGGTTGCTGCGTAGCGTTCGGCTGCCTGACGAATACTGCTCAGCGCAGTCACAGGAAAAACGTTACATATCGCTCCCCACACAGCGCGCGCGGATCGGCAACAAGGCATGCAGATAGACACCTCTCAAATAATTAATTCACATACCCCCGCAATGACAGTCACATAATTAACTGGGGAATGGCCGAGTATTCCAAAACTCGGCACAGTACGTTACTGTGTATTGTCGTAATTAGTTAAAAAACTGTTAATTAGAATAAATAATTATTATTGTCAACATCTGTATTGAAAGCTGTGAGTAACCAGGGACGCGAACGCAGGTCGGTACATGCAGATCACGCCACACACATAGCTAAGATTGTGTACAGTGTATTTTATATGTGTGTGGGTGTGTGTGTAAGCCAGTTGAACCCGGCGTGGCGTCACCATTGAATAAATATGAATTAAATAACTAATTTATTTAAATTTTGTTAAGTGCGTGGAAGTTATAACGAAACATATTACGCCACGTTATTAATAATATAAAGTTTTATAATAATACACATGTGCAAAATTTAGTGCGAAACAAACATTGTATTTACATGCAGTATAAATAAAAGTGAGTAATAATTAGAATAATTAAAATATGAAAAAACTATTAATATACAATTAGACATAAGAAAATTACCAATCGTTTAAACATTGTGTAATAACCAAAAGACTTCGCATGTTGCGAATAAAGATAAAATAAGTACACAAAATTCACGAATCTGTAAAGGGACGCTTAACAAACCGTGACATCCAAATCGTGTACAGAATTGTCGAAAAATTATTTTTGCGCCGGACGGTATAAATAAGCGAGGATGGCCAGCCTCACTCTCAGTCTACTAGAACCCATCTGCAGCCGAAGGCTATGTCCGACAGCGTATCATCCACCGTCGATACCCCAGCGGTATAGAGGAGCCATCGGGACTGGACCAGGAGGATCAGACGACGGATTCCACGAGGACTAGAGGACAACGGAGGATCGACACTGTACAAGGACACAAGACTCAGGATCATAACGAGGAGTACCAGAGTATCACCTCATCAATAATAAGGTGACACAAAACCATATTACTCGTCAACATTGTTCATGAACAACATTAAAAAGAAAGAATATACAAAAAATAAAAAGAGACTATGAGAGGCTCTATATACTAATTTTTGTAAATATTAATGACTGTAAATTTTATATTGTTAAATTAGAGTAAGTGAATGTACAATTTTTATAATGGTTAAAATCATAAAATAACAATACTCGCAATAACACATAGAGTCATTTATAAAGAAATAATGACGTCATAACATAACTTGCATAATTTTAATTATTTTTGAATATTATAATATTTTATTGATATTTTATTACTTTGATAGTTGATTGATAATTATTTGATATTTGATTGATATATTTGATATTTACGTACACAAAGTAAAGTACTGATTAAAAGAATTGATTTAAAATATTTGCATTTTTTTAAAAGAATATCAGAGCAAGTCGAGAGCACATTTTACATCATATAAACTTCATGTCACGTCATATTTATTCATGTTTATGTTTACATGTAAACTTATATTTGTGTGTAAAATTTATGAATATTTAGGTTAAGGATATTTGTATAGTTACAATAATTATGTGTATGCTGAGCACACATAAAAGAGGAAAACACATTATGCTAATAAGACTGATGAACTTTAATTCGTAATTTGAAATTTTTATTTAATGAAAATTTAAATGATTTTCCATATTTAATATGATAAGAAGCGTTATTATTAAAAAAAAAAACACACCTTTACACCTTGTCTCGTTATAGTATATTGTACTATAATGTAGTGTATTCAATAAAAAGTGTGTAGTTTATCATAAAAGTGTATATACTTTGTTGATTGTAAGAATATTGATAAATAAATTATTACGAATCTATTTATCTAACGGATCAAAAACGCTTTATTGTACAAATATTGATAAATAAATTATTATGAATATCAAAGGCTCCGCCCATTTGTGTCAGTGGACTCTTAGTTATAATTGTCCGTAGTTTATGGTAACTTTCGTTGTACACTTTAGTGTATTTTTACGTAATTTATAAAGATTCAACACTCAAATGTCACATTTTCAACAATTACTTACCATATTCAATGATTATTCTCAGGGTTAATATCATGTTTATATTATTCTGCAATAATCAGTCCAATAAATCAAAAAGTCTAAAGCCTAAATTATGAAATTTTCTATTCAAAATATTTCTTCCACATCTACAAGAGATGACCTTGATGATGCAGAACAGTACGGATCTAGACCGGAAAGTCGATAAGTATTATTGGTGGAGGGCAGCAGTAACCACCACTACCAAGTTTAGGCGTAAGGGAATACCGCGATCCTGGACCGGCTTATCTTTGGAATATTACAGGCGGAAATCTATTTGGATTTAGTCGGTTGTAATACTGCGTCCTATTTTTATAGGATTGTATTTTGCTGCTGACTTGCAGTTCGGTATTGGGCGTGAAAGGCTAGGGAAAGACAACCCTGAATAAAAATTGCCGGGAGTCATGACCCGTAAGAATGCAGTCCCTCCACATGACTTACCCATATTTAGGCGGGTACTCCATAATGAGGAATTAATTTAATTTACTCGCAACGTTTAAGGAACACAGCGAGGCGGAGATAATGGTAAACGACTATAACCCAAACAGGCCAAGCGATTTGGAATAAATGCAAGATTGAAATTGGCGACACGGAACGTACGGAGTATTAAAAAGAAGAAGAAGTGTTCAGGGAACTAACAAAAACGAACAAGCAGTAGAGTATCAATATTGATAGGTCAAAAATGAAGTCGAGAGTTGAAAGCAATACACATGTCAGTGAGGGGCTACTAACTGTATGATTGAAAACCTGCCGCAAATATCTAAGAGTGGTAGGACTTTATGCTCCAGAAGAGGGACGCAAAGAAGAAACTGAGGAATTCTATAGAACATTACAGGAACAAATTTATAAGTTGAAAAGAACAGACTAGCTCATTGTAAGTGGAAATTTTAATGCTCGAGTTAGAAATAACGTAGTGTCAAGGGGAATAGGAGTATTTGGAGAACAACATAGAAATAGTAGTGGAGACTCCTTCATAAGATTTGCTACCAGCAATGATCTGAAAATCAGTAATACATTTTTTAGAAAAAAAAAGATATTAATAAGTATACCTGGAGCGCTAGAGGGAGTAGGAGTTTAATTTATTACGTTTTGGCAAAAAATAAGATTAGCCAGCAAATTCAAGTTGTCCTTGTGTACAGAGGTTGTATAGAAGAAGCAGCGAAAGAGGTAATAGGTAAAAAGTAGAAGATGTGTTATAGAAGGGGTCTTAGACTGTGGAACGATGAAGGTGATAAAACAGTAGAAGAGAAGTAAAGGGCATACCACGTGTATCTACAACTAAATACAGGTGAAGCTAGACACATCTATAAAGAAACAAGATGCAGAGCTAAGGGTTTAGTGAAACAGGTACATGATAAATCATGGAATCAGTTTATAGGGAGCATTGAACATGATGTACATGGAAGAAAACGTGTAGCCTATAAAATGCTAAAAGGCGTGAATAAAAATCAAAATGATACAGCAAATTTAAACATCATTCCCGAACGTAAATGGAATGGTCCACGATCACTCTTGTCTGATGATAATGTGAAAGCCGAGTATATTAGTATAGAAACCGACAACACGGTTACCTACGGGGGAGGCTTAGTAACAATGGACGAGCTTGAGAAAGCCCTTGGAAAAACTAAAACTTGAAAAGGATGGTTTGAACGCAGACTTGTTCAGGTATGGGTGTATCTTGTTTAAACTTAGACTATTACATTTCTACAATATGTGTTAGAAAATACAACAGGTCCCACAAGATTGGTTAACTGCTCGGTTGGTATATATTTTTTTTAAGAAAGGAAAACTGAATGACTGTAATAACTATAGAGGAATATGTTTGATTGATACTGGATGCAAAATATATCCAACGATCATAAACCACTGTTAGCAGACTATTTCCGAGCGTCTCATTTTGGAAGAACAAAACGGTTTCAGAAAGATCAGATCCTGTACAGACAGTTATTTTATTATTACACAAATCATTGAGAAGCATCGAGAGTTCAATAGAGAAACGCATATAGCTTTCGCTGACTTTGAGAAGGCCTTTAATAGAGGAGATATAAATTTGTTGTGGCAAATATTAGAAGAACGGGGATACCCTCAACAACTTGTAAGAATTATACAAGGCCTATATAAGGGAACAAGCATAGTTGTTAAAAATAATTGTACGATATCTCAACGACCGACAACAAATATCTGTTAATCAAGGTGCTAGACAAGGGTGCAGTATATCACTTACTCATTTTAACATTTATATTGACGATCTGGTAAGTAAATGGAAACATCTAGTGAACCCTGGTATTAAGTTGGCTGACGACTTGCTTGTACTTCGAAATACAGAATCTGATTTTCAAAAACCAGTTTTTAAGCTTCATCAGATATGCAAACAATACAATTACACAAAGAACAATCCACTTTAAAAACAAAGGTAACGGCATTTTGAGGCAAAGAGCCAATAAAAACAAAAATAGTGATTAGTGATTGAATTCTAGAACAGGTGAGCCACTTTATTTATTTGGGGAATGATGTTGGCTATGATAGGAATTATGATATTTATGTTAAGTAAGTTCCAGACGATCTGTGGAATCAACCGTATTTTTAGAAAGAAGGTACGTCGAGATACAAAATTAGATTCTGCAACGTTATGGCAGTTCCTGTACTGTTTTATGAGCGTGAATTATGGACAACAACCAAGAAACAAGACAGTAAAATACACGCCTCGGAAATGGTGTTCATAAGAGGAGTGTTATAAATTTGACCGTATCAGGAATGAGGCCATAAGAGAAGAGTTACAAGTTTTTAACATGAATGAAAAATTAAAAGATTACAAACAACGATGAACAGAAACCTTGAAAGAATGTCAGATTTTACCCTGGCCATACAAATCTTGAAATACAAGCCTATATGACACAGTTGTGTGGGTAGACCCAGGATGTTTGAAGGCGGATCTTGCCTATACCGTGTCGTGAAGATGATGATGTTGAAGTTCTTCTTAGTCGTATTGTTGCGTTTGTACATACATATTATAAAAAATATCTTTAGAAATATTAATGACTTAACAACTTTAACCAATTGTGTGGTAACCAATTTATTTTTAATTATATTTTTATAAAAATGTCTGCATCAAAAAAAATTAACAGGTTTTCTGTAAACGTGAATTTAATAGATACTACTGTAGTACACTGCATTTTGGGTGTACTTATATGTATATGTTTGTGTTTGAAAACAGAATAAAAGTTTATTACAAGATGTTTCTAAATCCAAGCGCATTAATATAGGGCCGAAGAATAATCCATAGAACATTTATGCTTTCTTTGGCAAAATAAAAATTAGCTAGTAAAGTGGAAAAGAGGTAAGACGTGTTCCAAGGCTAAGAAGCGTGGACAGTTGGCTCAGTAACAGGTAGATAATGCCACTTAGTAAGCCTAAGACACGGTGTTTGCGGCTACGCGGAACATCCTACAGCCCATGGATTTAAAGTAAAGTCAAGTGATTCCATTAATTCCGGTGGTGTTTATAAATGCTTGGCTCATGCGTTCATGTAGGCCTGCATATCGGCAACAAGAAATGGAGCGTGACCGCTCACATTTGGCGAGTGGGATATAGGCCTACGTTCTATTTGTTTAATGTTAACTGACAGTAACAAAAATTGTTCAGTTTTCCTATAAAAAGATTTTTAAAAATAAAAAATGGTATATTATCACATCAAATGTCTCATCACACGCATCTTTAAAATACATTATCAGGTGCAAGTGACTCGTACTGATCAAAATCATTGCATTTTTCGTAGATCAAAACAGATCTTTAAATTTTGAAACCCTGCTTATATGTTATCTTTAATAAAGTGGAATAAGCTATAAAAATATTTTAATATGAGTACAAAATTCCAATTTTTATATTCTTTTAGTCTCCATATTTTCCATATTTGCAGTATAGTATCCGATTAGTAAAATTAATTTATAGATACTGAGAATCTATAAATGTGTATATGTTGGTTCTGTAAAAAAAATTATTTATAAACATAATTTTTAATAGAATTTAGTATTATGTTTTAAATTTAGCAAGTAACATAACCTGTTTTGATACAAATACAAATCTTATTCTACAAATTCATTCTTCTTCTTCTTCTGTTTATAGAAATTATTTAATGTTACGTTTTAATCTGCTCAAATAATGTGTTCCATGCAATACTGATGTAGAGTGAACATTTATCTGCGTCATTCTATGTCGAATTAAAAGACGGCAATCAATGAAGACAACGTTCCTTTCAATGTCAGTCACATACTGTGTTTTCCTCACCACAAAATCTATTTGAGATTGGCATGGTCTCTCAACAAATAAACTGTAAAAGAATTCAAGATTACTTATACGTGACATGTCTTGAATTGTCTCGACGTAAATTTTACAAAGATCCCGTTGACGGCTATGGTAAAAAGCGTGCCGCTCAACTGACACTCCTGCGGTACCCCATTTTCCAGCTAGTGTGGGGCCGATAGTGATTGTCCGACCCGGACATAAGAAGTCCTGTCTCGGAGAAAAGCTATTTACCTTTACCTCTCCAATAATTCTCCTTGACAGAACGTCAACGATACTGGACGATAGATTTGCTTTGAGGGGACCCGTTCCGGCCTTCAGAAGCGAGATATCGATCGCGTTGTTTCGGGTAGTCCCCTTGCGATCATATGTCGTTATAGTGTCAGTAGTGTAGCCATAGCTACATAAGGCTGTAAGGAATGTAGTCCGTTCCTTCAGCTGTGTCGCCGGCAGCGCGGATAGCGTACTGAAATTCCCTGATCATGAAAGATACTTTGTCCTGTCCCTTCACTTTCAAGGTCGTGTTCGTCTTCATATTTCCTTGTGAGGAAATCGAGAGGTTAACTTCCTGTACTATTGATCTCGGATACCTCGCAGCCAAGGTGTCAGCAATTTCATCGGGGTTGCAAATCAGTTCATCATCGTCTCCATGCATGTTATAGTTTTAAACACTAATGTACCAGGAATTGCTCTGCTCTTCTTCCATACTTCTATCAATGGGGTCGACCGTATTATGGCTGAGACACAGTTTTCCCGGTTGGATCTGTTTTTTAGCGAATGTTGTTCTGTGAGCAGCGGCTCGAAGTCGCTTAAATGCGATGCGATAATGATCGGTGGCGCTCGTTTGTATCTATTCAAGGCGCGTCGCTTCTCTCTTATTGCGCCTTTCATAGCAGTGCTTCGCCACGGTACCAGTGTTCTGGATGAACGATCACCTGTCCTCGGGTTATGCTCCGTACCTGATGAGGTGATAGCAGCGGTGTAACTGTACGTCGTCTTCTACATTTCCATTAACGTACGTATAACCAACCTTGAAGCATATCCAATCAGCTCGGCCCACACGCTGTCTTTTCGACGTGCGCTCTTTGGCGTTGATATCAGCACAGGGAAGTCGTCGCTCCCATGAAGGTCTGGGAGCAATCTCCACGACAGACGTACGTGAAGGAAGACTCGAGCCACAGAGGAAAACATCGATAGCCGAGAAAGTACCACTTCCAACGTGGAACGTGTGTTCGCACCTTTGTTTAAAAAGGCAAGCGCCTTTTATTGAAGAATAGATCTTCAATTCTTCAGCCAGCGCAACTCGCCCTATGACAACCATAAATAGGACTATGGGCGTATAAGTCCCCAAAAAAGAGTAATGGAGATGGCAACTGCTCTACCAGATTCTGTAAATCTTCTGCTCGCCACTCAGAATCTGTTAAGTTTAAGCTGCAGATCTTCATCTTTAGTGACTTTAATAAACTTATTGCTACTGCCTGTAGCGGTGTGGCGAGCGTGATGCGTGTTGCTAAGGAATATAGCAACGTTTCTCCTAGCTCTGATGTGTGGAGTCATCTCACAGCGGAAAGCCTCATATCTCCTCATATTAAAAAGTTCTTGCAGCCTCAAATATGTTTCCTGCAGGCACACACACATCGGTATGCCTGGCTTGTAGCATTTTCAGTTTGCAATAATGAGAAGTGCAATTGTTGATATTCTACTGAGAGATGCAGTCTATGCTGCATGTTAAAGAATCAGTCGCTACGGACCGTGCTTATTTCCTTGTCTTCCCTTTCGGTCAGCTTTTCTTCTTCTTTTTCTGCAGGTTGCCGAGTTGCATTGGGTAAAATCGCTGGCACCGGAAATCAAGGTGAACTCCGACGTAGAGCTCATCTCCGGGGCAAGTCTTGTCCCCCGTTTCGGTTTTTAAAAGTCTTACCTGGTATTATTTTGGGAGGACAGGACCGATATACGGCGGTATCACTCCCACTACAGTTGGCTGCAGGCGCAGCCACAATATATAATGCTATGTATGACTGCTCTAGCCTTTACAAGCAATGTTGTGCTGTTAAAGGTTAGGACGTGGGACGCAGATGGCATCTGTCCTCCCCTTCGTACCGTTACCCTTCTACATGCGGTGACGCCTTTTGGGGCAAGTTCAGTCTTATTTCTTCCTCTAAGCAGTTGACTAGGTTCCTGCACATTACTACCCCTTTTGTGGGGTTCAGGGTGATATGAGATGCGACTTATTATGTCCCTTATCTTCTTCATTTTAAGTAACCTTGAATCCTGTTGATCTATAAGGTTCTCGACGGGCAATCGACCTGCGGCTTTTGTAATGTCCTATAAGGCTGATTCAGCGCAACCGGTGATAGCTTTTTCAATACGGAAGGGACTCATTTTTGCGAAGTCACTTTCTTTGAGTTTCACAACTAAATACATTGGCATCACCGGCACAATGACAGGGATGTCAAAAATCTTTCTGTACTTGCCGAAGAGTAATGTCTCTTTCTCTTCCAAGGAGGGCTTGTTTATGGACAAGAGTTTTAAGGGATCCCTCAACCCTAGAATTATTTTGAGACCTAGTATGTAGATCCTATGAGTATAGGGGAAATAATAAACCACCAATGCAGTGCCCTCGAGTACCACGGCTAGGACTAAGTAGCCTATAACAGGGTGCACCCGGTGCCCTGAGGCACGCAGTAAAGTTCAGCCTTCCACCCATTATCAGGATCGGTTCCACCGGGGGTTTCAGTGTGTTTTCGAACAGCATACACAACCTTGTCTATACTCATCCGCGCCCTGTTAGCCATCTAACGAGTAGCAGCTCCTCCCCCCCCCACACGAGATCACGATGTGTTAGGCTGGGGCGTAGGATTGGATTTCTGGAAGCATTATATTATTATTATTATTATTATTATTATTATTATTATTATTATTATTATTATTATTATTATTATTATTATTTTCTTTCTTCCATTCTTTGTTTTCAAATTTGCTAAATCCTTTCCCTAGACGTTTCTGTACGCATCATGTCCCCCTATTAATTGTATTGTATTTTATATTTTTATTCCCTATTTCTATATTTTATTGTAGCTTCCTTTCCTTAATAGAGATTTGTTTATCACGTTGTCTGTTGCTTCCATTAAATTTCTATACATAGACCGTCATCATTTCTCTGTACAGTAAGA
This sequence comes from Magicicada septendecula, assembly GCA_034769895.1. NCBI lineage: Eukaryota > Metazoa > Arthropoda > Insecta > Hemiptera > Cicadidae > Magicicada > Magicicada septendecula. The sequence goes on from CM068368.1 coordinate 273,841,944, forward strand.
TCTTAAAGATAGCTGTTATCTTCTATATCTTCTATATAATATTGTATTCAACTTTAAATCACACAAAATATTTGTTATTTAATTCTCGTTATATGAAGTTAAGTATTATACTAACTTAAAGGTTATTCTTGACTTATTAAAGGTAACATCCTCCACAGCTCACACAAGCATTGTACGTATACAAATGTTAATTGTATCTTATAAATTGATTCTACGTGATTATCATTGCAAAGGACACAATATTGGCCTATACATTAATTTGACTTTACATTCACGCATAACAATACGTACTTATAAGTAATCATAACATGATTTCTGTTGTTCTGTAATTACAACAAAAAGCTTCAGTTCTTTATAGAATTTGATTACAGAGCCACAAGACATAAAGTGACTTTCTGAACATAAATCCAATATTTTTTACCCCTCCCACCTTTTTGCTAAGGTTGTTGAGAAAATTTTGAGAGGTTGTTGAATCCGAGACTGAATTGTCAGAGTAATGGAAAGTAAGCCTCAGCACTGACACAAAATATAAAGAATCACAATATTCGTCAGCGTGGACGTGTAAAATACGTCTCTTCTACGTTAGACTGCCAATATGCTGTAATAATTTATGCCACAGTGTTGTACATGTTTTAACATACATAAAAGGATTACGAGTTAATTAATGAATATATTAGCAAGTGCATTTCTGATACTAGTTGTGAAACATAGTTGTGCCACATAGCTATGATTTATAAAATATAAAAATACCGTTATAAAATATAAATCACAAAGTCTACTCAAAATGTAAAAACTGAAAAGTAAAAAAAAAAAAGAAAACTGCAGACATTATAAAAATGTTCAAATAATTTTTGCATAAATAATTATTACCATTGTCAGTAATATTATCTAATAGACCTTATACAGTAATCATAATACGAGGCCTTATATTGAGTTTTAAAATCTGTATTATCCTTTACTATAATTAATACGGAGTGGATTTTTATGCAAACAAATCGTTTTATATGTATTTAAATATTTACCATAAATATGTTATTAACATATATTTTTAACATGTAAATGTTACGTTTTTCAGGAATAACCTCCACATACCGTACACAGTGTTGCATAATAGTGGTGTAACTTTTACGTGCTTCACTTTTGCAGGACATCTATGTTGCAGGAGTATGACTCATTATGTTTTAGTTTACTCATTCAAGTGCCTGTCTTTCGTATACAAAACACGCATTCCTAGATTTTATATTTCTCACCAAGTAACAATGTTTTCAGACAAAATACTTGATAGTTATACTCACTGTGGCTATTACAAATTGACATAGTTTCGTGTTTAAATGACCCTAAGTGTAAAAATACAAATATTTTTTCCTTGTTACAAAAGAAAAGATTACGTAACACAACTGGCAACTAAGTCTGAAAATTTTTGTAAATAGTGATGAAGTCACAATGAAGGGTGGGAGACGTTGTTCATTTTGCAAGCCCTAAACCACCAAAGTACCTAATTTGTTGTCCTTGTATTTCAGTGCTCGTGTTACATGGTAGTGTTCTTGTTAGGTTGTGGTCATCTGCAGATAGACTGTTGGGAGAAGAAAATACCGAGAGAAGAGAGTGATCGCGCCAATTGGAGAAGTAAAGCCCCAGAACAGCACGCAGTTTACACGCTACATAAGACCAGTGGAAACTTGATCGTTAATGGATTTGCGTAAGGTAAACCAACATCATTTACAGTTGACATTGGCGCAACAGTGTCCAGTGTGTGTCCTGACTCAGTCAGCAACCGCCAGCCTCTAATTAGCTCTAGTACAATACAGACTGTGACTGGAAGCCCCGTCAAGGTGCTAGGAAAGGTAGACGTACGTGTACGCCTGGGTCTTCTCGAGTTTAGCCACCAAATGCTCGTTGCAGACATTGTCGATGAAGTGATTCTTGGCACGGACATTATGAATGCCTACGGATTCGTTGTGGACTTAAGAGGGAATGTCCTGAGGGTTGCCCAAGAGAAGATAAAACCTTGCATGCCTAAAATGACAGGGTCTACCAACCATTCGATTAAGCAAGTGGCATTGGCCGAAGAAAAAGTTAATAGGTCGGGTGAAGAGGAACCCTCCGCATTGCAAGCGGAAATGGAGGAAGAACTAACAGAGGAAGTACAAATAGTGTAACGGCAAAAGAAGTGATTGAAAAGCCAACTATGGGTGTCGAGAAAAGACTCTTGCTTGTTCCCGGGGAAAACATTACTGAAGATGAAGTCACAGAAGAGGTTGTTGACGAGAACCAATCAGACTTGGACCAGCTAGTGGCGTATAGGCTATCAGTACATGGCGCAACGAGAGTGATACCCGCAAAACTAGTGGTTAAGCGGAAGATTCATATTCCTGGGAACTTGATGTTCGGGTCACACGAGACTGAATTCAAAGAGCCGAAGAATTATTTTTCGCAAGTAGACCAGCTATGTGTAGATCGCCTGGCCGAGTATTACTTGAGAGATGGTTTGCCAGTTCGGGGCGAACAGGTTTAAGGAGGGAGCAGTGTTACGACAATCTACGTGTTCACCGAATGTTCCAGAAAAATCCGGCTATAATGTTGTGTGCGTACGTGATTTCAACATGCATTCGCGAGACTTTTCTAGACGCCGCCAGCCGCACGGACTGTGTCAAGGCCACAATCAATTACGTCGTAGTATAGAGCTAATGCGTAGTATATGGAATGTTCTGGATTTTCGGCGGGGTATAAATACAAGTACTCAGCGACGCTCAGTCAGTTTGAGTTGCGATTTATTGGAATGCGGTTCGTAGGATTATAGTTCAAGAGTATTTGTCGGTCGATTACTCCGTGCATTCAAGTGGTTATTAGTGAAAAATTGTGAAAAATAATTATTGTGGCAAATTGCTATGTGTTTTATAATCGTGTGGGACAATTGTACTACAATTGTGTTTTATATCAGTTGACATTTTTATTGCGTGTGAACAATTTTTATTGATTTGTTATAAAAGACTATCTTGTTGATTACAAACTGTTAAATTGTTATAATTAAAGCTGGTGATTAGTGACGTAATTGGCGTCTTGTATTTTGTTTTCCACTGTATCATACGACGATCAGTTAGACCGTCGTAACAATACATAATTTATATTATTGTTAGAAAATCTAAACCTGTTAAAAATTGAGAAACGTCTACCTTATAACCCATTACAAATTATTCTACATTTACGCTGAAACCATCTTCAATAACTTGCATTAGATGAAAAACATGATATTTAATTGTAGTAGGGTATCATGGGGAAATATATTAATGTTATAAATGGATATTAATTACCTAACTTCATTACTCCATCAGCGATCCATTCATAATTGGAATTGATTTCATCTCTTCCTTAAACTCCGTGCTACTTTATTCCTTTTTAAATTATACATTAATATCGATTCTACAAACATGCCTTAAGTCTAGTTTTCCTTATGGTAGTGGGATTTGACCTTACTTTAGTAATAGTAATGTAGGGTTTAGTTATTAAATATTTTATAATCTTGCCTTATGCACCTGATACTATTGTAAATTCTAAAGAATTGATTCAACTCTATAAGTAGTATTATTAATAACTTAAATCTTAACAGATGGAAAATTTTTCGCTACCTAATAGTCGTACTTGTCTTGCATGTTAACTTTAAGACCGTATTAGGTAGTCTGTGTGTCAAAGAATATAAATGTTAACAATTACGAAGTTACTTCACATCCAACTGAGATTGAACAATGGCGATAGCTGAATAAAGTCTGTAAAATAACCTGTTAACATCTGTATTTATTTGTAAAAATCAATTTATTTGTCATGAGATTGTATTGTTTGTTTCTAATATGTATCTTTTTATATTAGAAAAATTTTATGTATAACTTATTAGTTTTATATGTAAGTTTCAAGGTGTAGAATCCATATTATATATACTTCACATATGCATTGATAAGAATGTACGTACTCAATAATTCTATGTAGTTTGCCCTGTAGTTTCCCTAGGTAAAACGTTCAGTTATACTAATTGAGCAAAATGGCTGCCTTCGTTAATGTTCCTAAATGAGGCAATTAATATGCTTTTACTTACTTATTTAAACTTCATTATAAGTAATTAACAAGATTTGATAGTTAGAAACCATAATATTACATCTGACAGCGAAGTTATATTACAACCTTGGTCTACAAACATTAACAGACTTTTCAGACCCAGCGAGCAATTGATAAGGTCAGTTCTGGTAATGCCAATGGTAGTTTATTTCCGTTACTTTCAGGATTACAATAAGCCAAGTTTTGCAAGGTTTTATTCTTTTTACTGGCACAACAGGAGCACGTAGCCGTCCTTAGACTTTTCAATTACTGCTGCAGAAGCAAAAGTGTTTTACTACAAGGTTAACTACAAATGTAAACACATAGAGATTTTACAGTTTTGTAATGTGGTAGAACTAATGAATAATCGGCATAAGAAAAACTGTCTGTTTTTTTTTTTTTTTTGCAAACTATGAAGTATGGTTTCTTAAATGTGCAGATGCATTAAAATTCAGAACCGACGTTACATTTTACGCAACAGTAATGGTGTCGTCCAGCTTCCAATACCTTAGCGACTCCAAGTGGAAAACATGTCTGAGTGTCCATATTTTTAACACAGGTAAGATACTGATCTGTCGCACCAAAATCTACGAGTTGTGTTTACATTCTGTATTTGCCATTCTAGATCTATCTCCCCAATTATACCACTCTCAATATCAGATCTCAGACTGAATGCGTACTGTCTTTGTACCACAGGATATACGACGAGCATTTCCACTAGACAATAAATCCTGCCACAGGCGAGGTCAGTGCTACAGTACCTGGAATACACCTGTCTTTTTCCTTCTAGGACATCTTCCCTTGTCAATTCTGCCGCAAGGAATTTTATGATTGACTTATCAGGGAGTATGTCACAAAGATGGGAATGAAGATGAGATGATAAATAAGTATTCGTTTGAAGTCACTTGACACGTCCAAAGTTAGCTTTTTCAATTTAATTTTTTACATAGGCACAACTGTAACCTAATTATGATGACTGGTAAAACAAAAGTTTGTGTTGTGTAAAAGAGAATTCACTAACAGCAACAAGTAAATATATTCAGAAACTATCATTACACAGTAAATAACTTCTAAGGTGTACACGGCGGGAGCAATGTTGTTAAAATCTGATCCCGGGCTGTTTGGCAGTGGTCCAGCGCTATACTCGTTAGCAGACGTTTCGGCCCTGCCATTGACGGCCATCATCAGTGCAATTTTGACCTTTTCGCTAACGTAAAATGTCACACAATAGTGACCACAGTACTGTGGTAATGGCTCCCTGTGACATCTTACGTTAGCGAGAAGCTCAAATTGCACTGATGATGGCCGTCAATGGCACGACCAAAACGTCTGCTAACGAGTAGGCCTATAGCACTGGGCCACGGCCAACAGCCCGGAATCAGATTGTAACAACACATCGTTGCACAGATTTTGAACACTACACGACTCTCCTGGAAATTTATGCAGCTGTGGTGAATATTCCATCGCATATAGGCCTACACACACCATCACAAAAGGAAAACTTTTCTGTTTTGTGTAGGTGTTTTTCATCGATTTTATTTCAGCACAAATACAATACTGACTTTAATGCCAGTCGTTAAAATTTCATATTGAGAGGTACGTAATTAGAAAGGTTAGATATATTTATAATATCAGTTGAAATTTAATTATCAGATTTTAATGAAATTTGGCTACCTGCTTAATTAAATAAACCAATTTTGGATTTATTATTAAAAACTGTATCCTTTCAATTTCCAAATTATTTTTAAAACGTTGAATACATATAAAATGTGACAAATAACATAATACACAATTCTGGGAGTTATCAAGTGGTAGTACAAGAAAAACAAAAATACGAATAGGCCTTCTAAAAACACGTGTGATAGGTTTTTACTGTTAGCAAATTACTAATTAGCAAATTCCTTTCGGTTTCTGCAAGATTTCACAAAGGAACTTAATAAATAGAAATTATAGAAGTAAGATAAACGGTTAGATAAGAAGGAAAAATTTTCTTTTTGAACATGTCAGTTCTAAAGGTATTCAGTTGTAAATGTTGAAAGTCCTACAACATATACACATAATTCTAAAATTCGGCAGTTTTATTGTGTATTGTTTTAAAATAATGTAAAATAAGTACAAAATATAAACTTAAAAGAAACCAACATCTTTGTCAAACAGTGTAAAAGTTAATAAGTTTATATTACGTAGACTGTCACGGTCGGGGTCAACATTATTAAAATTAGTAACTACCGGGCTGTTGGGCCGTTATCGATTGCTTCAGTTTCGATTAGTTCTAAACGTTGAAGGAATTTGTCGGATCGGCCGTCTGTCCCTATATTTGGGGTTTGATGGACAGCACTGGCAAGCTGCTAACGAGACGAAGCGTAAGAACATCTTCAAACCGGCCAGGAAAATCCAACAGTTCCTGAAACCGGTGAAAGACGTCAGAAATCCGCTGTCGTCGTGCGGGGTTATTCCGTGCCTTGCTCGTGTGGATATATTGGCATCTCAAAGCGTAGTATCCGCATTTCAATTGAGTAGCACAATCTTGCTTTTGCCAACGCAGACCATCGTGTTCTCTTCGAGGAGGCCAGGATCCTGTCCCCGGTGAGGAGTTACTTCGCTCGGCTGCAAATGGAGTTCCTTCAGATCCAGAAGCGTGTCCTGATTGCAATGAGCCGGCGCCCAAGATGTGTAGGGAAAGCGGTTTGGTGGTCGTAGAGTCAGACAGACAGAAGATGCACAGGGCGTCTCGCGTCCTGGTTTTGTTTGCTTCGTCCAGGCCGGAGACCGATGAACGCCAGAGGTTCAAACAGTGGAGCTCGGTCGCTTGCTCGGCACAAGGAGTTATGGTGCGGTCCACGAACACATGATAATTGCATGTACGCGTATGACGTGGGGGAATCTCTGAGTCATTTTGATCCACCCAGTCGCAAGGCTTGAGGCGCGTCTCCGTGACCCCCTTAAGGCACAGCGCGTAGGAGTTTAGAGACGCGCTGGTATGGTCGATAGGCTCGACCACCCTGAGCCGAGTCGTCCGTAACGATGGGTTGCCACTTCAGGGCGGATGGCTCTCGCAATTAGGCGTTGCACAGCTCGCGGTTTTCCATGCTCTTAGTTTCAGCCCAGCTGAGCCGACAAAGCAGGTGCTGATTGTAGGTGTTGAATTCTGTGTTGTCTGCCAGACACTGAATATAATGGTGTAATGGTCAGCATAGTGTCCGGTCAAGGCTGGTTATTGCCTTTAGCCTGTTTGTTACCATAAGTAGCGATTGCGTGCTTTCAGAGATTAATCCTCCTTGTTAATGTTATTTTTTAGAAGAGTGGAAAGCTGAATTTTTTAAACTTTGGGCTATGGTAGATGGGCAACGGCTGAATTGAAGGAATCTTTAGAAACCTTTAGGTAGTCAGGTAGGAATCGTTTGCCCACAACGAGTCGATCGTCTCAAACCGATCCAGAGAAAGCCTTTACAGGTTGAAATTTTAAATTTCAACCATTAATCAAATTAATTAATTTTTAATGCCCCATCATTTCGTATATTAGTTTTTGCAATATTTATTTATCTGTGTTCATCCATAACATCACAATATATATAAAATCGTCTTTCACTCTCTAAGCACTGGGTGTGTAGAAGTCCCAACCCACTGAGTCGTCATGTGGTCATCCATGTAACTTTCTCTACTTATGCGTGTGACGCCTGACTTTACTGAACAACGATGTTTTAACAATTGTCAGTGACTGCTCTCTTGCTACTTTTTGTAATTGAAACATAGCTGCTTGTAAATCATCCTCATTTTCTTTAATAAAGCTGTCATCTGCATATGGCATGGAACCAATACAAACTGATTTGTTAAGCTGCATTCCCGAAGTCACGCTGGATTCCCATGCTCTCAGCATGCCGTCTATATATATTGTAGCATAACAAAATTATCACATTAAAATTTTAACTTAATGCAACATAAATAAAGAAGAAAAGGTCCATAGTGAGTGAGAAGAATGAATTGGTTAAAGATTAAACTAAAGAAACTGTACATTAAGTCAATAAAATGTTAATAAGAATAAACAATAACAAATAAAACTATTGGTCAAAATAACTTACTATGTAAAAACCCAATAAACCAGCAGTATACCCAGTAGATTGGGGAAGCAGTAAAAAGGAAAGAAAAGAAAAAGGAGCTAAAAAGGTGAAAACAATATTAATAAGGGAAATTTATAAGGTCAAGAAGCAGAGAAACCACAAGACAAGAAATTTACTAATATAATAATGAAGAAAGGACAAAATATGTCAAGATTCCTACAAAGAGCCTAGAAATAAGAAGAGCTATTCCAAAAATATTAATAAAGGAATACATGCCATTGAACTAAATTAAAACCAATATATTTAGATCCAGTAACTCAAGTTACAAGATACAATCCAATGAAAACCGAGTTGTAAACTAGATATAAGTATTATATGTAACAACCAAAAGACTACCAATAGCGTAGAAACAAACCAAAAACTACCATAGTGTAAAAACAAAAGACTACCATTAGTGTAAGAAATATAAGGTGAAATACCATAATAAATACAATAAAAGTTAGAGACTACAGTGAGTGTAGAGAATAACAAGTGACACACTATAATAAAAAATAGTGTAGGAAATAAAAATTATTTAAAAGGACTGACAACATTATTAGTGATAAGAGTTTTTAAAATTAGATATAAGAAATAATATTACCCATAAAATGTTTTTTTTAATTACAGTTAAGTAAATTGTGAGAAGGACAATAAATACCAGAGGACAGTTCACAACTGAGGGTATAACTAATAATAAGATGTTTGTTATTTATGGTTAATCAGACAATATGTTAGATATAAGGTGATAATAGATATAAGATATTTTTTATCACAGTTAAGTTGTTACCAGAAAAAACAAATACAAAAGACAGTTAATGACTGAAGGTATTGTTAGTAATAAGATGTTTCTATTATAGTTAAATGATATATAAAAAATAATAGGCATAAGATATTTTGTTATCATTGAATAATACTGTCAAAAATAATAGATATAAGATGTTTTTGTTAAAATTAGGTGATATATGACAAATAGTAGATAATAAGATGTTTTGTTGTATTTAAAATCATGTTAACCAATTTTCAAGTTTGTAAGGCAGAGAGGCAAGTAGGAAATAGGAATGTTATAATTTTATTTAAAACTGTAAACCATATGAAAGGTACAAAGCAGATTAGCTAATACACCACTCTAGAAAAACAGACCTGTAATGTAAACCAAAACTATCTATCAGAGTATCAAACTACATAATATAGGGAATAGAATTCAGTCCATACAACACAGAAATATGAAAATGTAATTAGTACAGATACAAATACTAACGAATGGAATGACAAAGGAAAGAAAATTAACTTTTTTTTGGAAATAAATAATACTAGGCCTATAACGGTAATCAACTCAGACTAAAAAGTAAATTAATCAATATTGAAGTGTTATAACAAAAAAATTATGAACAACAAAAAATAATCACGGAGTGATTAATATTATTCCATGGAAATATTATCAGAAAAACACTTGTAAACCATTTAAATACTAAATTTGTACAAAATATGAGGCCTACAATAATTATCAAAAATTGTAAATTTTAGGCTTCAATGAACTTAAAACAGACCCAGCTATATATCCAATTATGTAAAATTAATTTAAGAATATTGCTGAATAGTTAGATTTTAGTAAAATTAAGAAATAATTGAACTACAGCAATAAATAGGAAAACTTGTTATGTATATTTAGAGGATGAACCAAATCTGAGACATGTACTTTTATAAATAAACAATGGAAAGAGGAAAAAGACATTTCATAAATTACCCCAAAACGACGACTTTCAGAGTTTAGTCTATTGTTAATCGTTAATATGACCAGTTGAGAAATTACTAACAGAAGACCGAAAAAGTATAATTTTGTGCAAAACCGTGAGTGTAGCCTCGAAAAGTGTAACAGAGGTTAACTAAATAAAAATAACACTAACAGATAATAATTAACACCTAAGTAATTCAGAACAACAGCAATAACACTATCTAACACGAGCACAAGAAATCAACGGCCATTTTGAGAATATATTAAACCGTATTAGCAGAACACGAATACAACACATTTGAACACCGGACACTTCACCAGTAAACCATCACGAAACGACATCGCAGAAGAAGGGAGAACACTCTACACTATATTCCAGGACAACTACAACTTCGCAGAGAAGGGAATACTCATTTATTTTGGTGGGAGAAGCTCAACCAGCATCAGCAGTGCATAGCAGAGAAAATCGAGGTTACGGTGGCCATACTTAATTTCCGAACGGGTCCAGGACACAGCCTGCTTGAAGCCAGTGACGTCATTTCGACGAATGGTTCGATGTTACTTTTAATAATTGACAATTTACATAATAATATTGTTTTTTCAGCCATAATAACTTATTTTAAAAATAGCTGTAAGAATTGTATCTTGTTCCTTGCCCTCTCTGACCATTTCTACCGCTAAAAGAATCCTAATTAATTAATCTTGTAAAAATATATTTTGTCAATCTTGTTCGCTACCGACTTGAGCAAATATTAGCCAATGCCTGGTTCACGCGCAGCCAGAATGGCGCATAATTTTAAATGTCAATAAATGAACATAATTATTCAGTTATAAGAGTTTGTATTTATTTGTATAGTGAATGTTAGCTAATCTTTCTTCTAAAAAAATAATTTACAGTGATGAAATAAATATTTGAGAGGAAGAAGAAGAGCAAAGTCAGCAGAGAGAATCAACAGATCTAACTACACAATTAAATTATTAATAGAAACAAATAGTTTCGAACCACAAATTCATACCTATTTAATTGGAAGTATATAAAACACATACAATTAATTAATTATTAATTAATTAATTGAATTAATTAATTAAACAAAAATATATATATAAGTAAAATTTCATAACTTACAAAAATTTTTTATTATCAACAAATCAAAACGTTGTACTTTATTATAATACATTATTTATATTTAATTTATTCTTTGTAATTGGGAATAATTATCAATTGGTGAATCCAAAGTGCAGCTGTATCATCGGCGAGTTCAACACCGAGATTCAGACAACATTTATTAGCATCACAATTTCTACCTTTATATCTTTATTTTTTTTTATATTTGTAATAAATTATATTACAATATATATATATATAAAATACCGTGTCTATCAACTCGTTATAATAATTATAACTGTAAAGTGTCTACTCACCCGTCCAGACGTTCGTTTTCGTATTTTCTGCCTCAAACTAGGGGTTGCCAACTCTTCTTGGTAAACCAACAGTGCAAGGTTTATTGAATGATAAATGAATACTCAATTTCTTAAGAAGGATTTAAATAAAATCAAACATAAAGTTCAATGCTTTAATTATGGTTTTATTAACAGTTATTAGGTTGATTATCTTATTACAATTTCTTCCAAATTATATAGTTCAATGTTGCGCCGGCATGTTTAATTAGTAACGGTTGGCTATTCTGTCCAGCCGCTGCATAGAAAGACTCGTGTACTGATGTTGATATTTTCGATTAATTATAATCTCAGGTCGAAGTTCTTGGGACTACAGAAAATATTGTCAAATGGACTAATAAAGTACAAAATTTTACAAATACCATATAAATAACATATAAATTGTGATACACTTATAATTACAGTTGTAACCTATAGCTAGGCTACTGGAATTAGCGTTTGGAGGTTTACTGAATTTACTAAATTTTTACGGTTAAAATATATTCACTTAAGAAATCAAAGTTAGATTGAGATTATTCTTCAATTTTAGGTGTTCATTTAATCAAAGAAATTTCAAGTGTCTGTTCAAAGAGTGATAATGTGTGTTGAAGGTGTATTTTCACTTATTTTTTTTGTTTTCTTTTGTGTTACTGTTAAGGTCGTATTTTAAAATATACTTAGCAGTCCTCTGTCTCTTCTCTTCGTGTAGTATTCCTCACAGGTACTGCTGGTTTTCCTTTTTTAGTTAATTCCGTTCTTCTGTTTTCTTAGGTATTTAATTTAGGTATTTATTTTTTCATCGTTCATCATTGATGTTGAATATTCCATCACTCATTTATAGGTTTTAGGTATTTTCTTCCTTCCAATAGTTCGTAGTTATTCAATTGGGATTTCTCAGCAATTCACCGTGGATTATTTAATTTCTTCTTGTGATTTTTAGTCCATGTGAGTGTTAGTACAAGTTCTATAGTTTAGTTTAGTATTTTCATCATTTTTTTTTATAAATTAAATATTTAATTCTTTTCTTTAAACTTTGCGGTTTTTTACATCTACACTCATCAAAAGCTAATAATGGAATAATAGAATTGATTTACTATTTACTATGGTTGCTAGGTTCCAAACACTAATTCTCATTGGTTGATAATTTACAATATTGTTATACGCGTATATGGCTAATATTTTTCTATACAAAATTACTAAAAATCTTTAAATTATTATAACTCCTTTATACTAGCTGTAATACTAAATATAATAACACCATTAGTTTGCTTTTTGTTTACACATTAATTTGATATCTCATAAGACTACCTTTTTTCAAATCATAACAGATTCATACATTTACCATTGGGTTTTCTTTTGTAAATTAACTTTAAACTAATTATTTTCTATCCAGTTTTGTTTCCTACACTAATATTATTAAACCTAACTGGATTATATACCTTATTTCATTAATTGTTATTGTTTTGTCTTAAATTTTACAAATTTCTGGTTACCAGTTATAGGCCTAACTGCCTAGAGTTCATAATTCACCTCACCTATACTCATTACAACTGTTCATGTCAATTTTGTTAATTTTACGTGCTTCTAAACATAATTAATATAATACCATGAACTAAATGACAACATTTGATTACCTATAATCATCATATAACATAACATAATTCCTTAACAAAACTTTTAGGCCAATGCCAGTCTAATGTTTTACATGTATTTTAACTGGTTCTGTTAAATGTAATACTAAACATAATAACATTTGGGTTAATTGAAACCAAAACAAAATATAATAACATGAACAGTAATTGTGTACCAGTATTCCCTAATAATTTTACTTATAGAATACAGTGTCTACTGTATTATAGAATACAGTATTATAAAGTTTTACATGAACAGGTTACTGACCTGTTGCACAACCCCCTAGCAGAAGGAGCAGAGCCTCTTCTATCAAGGTTACCATACCTTAGCCGAAAGGCTCCTGTTTTGGAGCACAGGAAATTCGCCCTCACTTTTTTCTTTCTGAGATAGGATTGGATGGCTTTGTATCAGTTATTCTCATACTCAACGTTTCTTAGTATTTCCAGTGCTCACCTGTCGGTATCAGTGAGCACTGTAAGATCCTAAGCCACTCAAAATTATGAAATTAGAATTAAAAATAAAACACACCCTAGCACCCAAATCGATAGTGAATAATCTTATTTACGATATAATTGAATATGACTTTGCAGTGGCCACTGTGTAGCCTACACAAATAATTCTTTCGTTTTATCTAATATAAACAATTGCCTTTCGAAAGTCAGTTGATTTCAGACCATTGAGTTTCGTCGTAATGACTAGCACTGATTTCCCCGAGGAATTTGTTAATACTCTTCGACCGTTTTTAGCTACAATACAGTAGTGTAAATTGTTTCAATGTTTTGACTAATCTTATATTCCCGTTTTTGTTGCGAAGTAACATATTTTCGTTTCTCGTGTCTGGTTATCAGTATACTATGTGTTGGTTTGTTTCGAAGGGTAAGTCATAGAATTACGTGCAACTAACTTCATACTGAAATATCCCATAAAATTTCATTTCTCTTCTCTTCTCTTTAAAGTTTAGTGCTCTTCACCACGTAGCCTTAAAAATAATTCAGAATAAATAGCTTGAAACCTCAGTAACATTGTTTGAAATTGTTAGTAATTTTTAGCTGTAAATTAAATTACAGCTTGCCGTTAGTTGCACAAATCTCTGTGTTCTGAGGTCCGTAAGGGAAACATCGGTAGGTTTAAAAGTTGAAAGATTATAATCTGTAATATAATAACGTAGACACACAAAAAAAGGTACACATTTTTCTGTAATAAAAAACACATTAATAATTTTGTTTCATCGTCACCAAAGCGTTCGTATTCAATATATTATTAACTAAAGGACCAGAGCTGCTTTTTATTAAAAGTCCTCATGTATATTATATATGTATGCCTATATATATATATATATATATATATATATATATATATATGGAAAAGAATATCGCAGAAGGGGTATTTGTAGCTAGGACTACATGCTTTTATACCAATTTATGACGTTATAGATATGTTGAAAATTGATTTTGTTAACATTTTGTGAAATAGTTGTAAGTTTTGAAATAAGAATTGGGTAATTGACTGTTGTACTAGGGGTAACCCAAAAGTAAGGTCTCCAAAGGACTAGAGCCGCAGGGAAATATTTTGGGCGGCAGTTGGCAGCACTGCTGTGTGCGGCCATCTCCCCTCTTTCAAACGAGCGGTCGCTGAGCTCGCTCGGTCGATTAGTCTTGGCTTGGCAGCCGTTAAGAATGGAGCTCCAAATCGCTGTTCCCGCCAAGTGCGGATTTCGCGAAGTCATTCGATTTCTTAACGCAAAAGGTGTCAAAAACGTCCGCAAGTGCTGTAGAGAGTTTAAAGCTGGTCGTACAGAAATTCATGATGACGAAAGAAGCGGGAGACCGTCAGTGTCAGACGAGACGATCAGGAAACGTGACGAAGTCGTGCGTGAAGATCGGAGGATCACTATCCACGAGCTCTCTTGTTTCCTTCCTGACGTTTCGAAATCCACCATTCAGAGGATTGTGACTGAAAAGTTGAAATATCGGAAGGTGTGCGCAAGGTGGGTTCCGCGAATGCTCACAGAAGACCACAAACGGCAACGCGTCGAAGCTGCCCGCGAATTTCTTGAGCGCTATGCAGACGAAAGAGACGACTTTTTGAATTCCTTTGTCACAGGTGACGAAACGTGGGTTCACCACTTCACACCTGAATCCAAACGACAATCACTTAAGTGGCGGCATCCAACTTCTCCAAGGCGGCGAAAATTCAAACAAACACAGTCTACCGGCAAGGTCATGGCGACTGTGTTTTGGGATCGGAAAGGTGTATTGTTGATCGATTTCATGCCTACTGGGACCACAATAAACGCAGACGCATATTGTGAGACACTCAAAAAACTCAAACGGGCGATTCAGGACCGGAGAAGAGGAATGCTCACCAAGGGCGTGTCCATTCTTCACGACAATGAAGCCGAGCTTCGTCAAGCAGCCTTACACACTGTACAAAAACATTTTCCCGCTGAGTAGTGGATACGAATCTACACAGACGGATCCTCTATACCATCTACAGGGGCAACAGGGGCTGGGTTCTACAGCTCTCTATTTGAAGGCCACCTCGCTGTAGGAGGCCGGCTAAGCAACTAAGACGGAGAGGTAGCAGCCATAAAGGCAGCATCTATTGAGCTTCCCAAGATCTCACCACCTAACAAAGCCGTCTTCCTCATAGATTCGACTGCAGCGATTCAAAACGTGACCTCAAATGGTGATACAAACTGCTCCCTGACAATTGAGTGTAGGCGAGAACTGCAGAACCTTGTACAATTAGGCTGGCAGATTGAACTGCAATGGGTACCCAGCCATGTCAACATCATGGGAAATGAAAAAGCCGACATCCTCGCCAAAATGGGCGCAGCACTACCTCAGCCGGAGACCCCCAGCTCATATGCATCTGCGAAAGCACGAATAAACTCCTCAATAAGCCTATGGCTAAAAGAAAAACAATTAAGAGCCTGTGTGGGAAAAAGATGGGCAACATTGGTTACGGACGGCCCCATCAACAGAACTCTACCCCAAGCAACTAGTGTTGCTCTTTTTAGAACTACAACCGGTCATGACTACCTGGCCTCCCACCTGCACCGCATTGGCGTGTTGTCGTCTCCTGAATGTGTTCTCTGTGGATACGCTTCCATGAATGCGGATCACCTAATTGCATGTCCAGCCTTGATCTCAGACATGCAAGTCCAAGACGAAGATGGTACGGCAAGGCTCTCACGTCTCTACTGGTCAGCGCGCCGCCTAATGGCCCAACAGCCAAGGGTGGGCGTTGGCTAGTAAGTAAGTAAGTATTATTCACGACAATGCTCGCCCTCATGTCGCCCGCGCAACCGCCGATCTTCTGAACCAATTTCGATGGGACATAATCACCCACCCCGCCTATAGTCCGGACTTAGCACCTTGTGACTATCATTTGTTTACACATTTGAAAGAACATTTGGGTGGAATGCGATTCGACGACGATGACGAGGTGAAAGACGAGGTCAAACGCTATCTCAATGACATGGCGGCGAGTTTCTATGACACTGGCATACTAAAACTGCCACAGCGGCTCGAAAAATGCATTGAACGTAACGGCGATTATGTTGAAAAATAGTGTGTTCTTATGCTTCACAACCATGTAAAAAGTTTTGATAATAAATTTTTTTTCTATTTTTAAAAAATATGGAGACCTTATTTTTGGGTTACCCCTCGTATGTCAAAATGCCCATAAATTTATTTTCTGTCATGTCAAGTGCGAATATAGTGCGCGTGTGCGCGTGCGAGCGTGTTATTCGTATTTACATGAATAACTCTGGTGTAAATTAACGTATTGACTTGAGACTTGGACAGCTCATACTTCTAAATTGGCGCTACATTTTTCTTATGTCAAAGACTCGAAACATATTATTTTAATATGTATTTTTTAACAGAATTCATCTTTCTAAAGAATCCTTATCTTCTGAAAGTCATAAAACTCTTTTATAAAATCTATACATGCTTTTGCAATTTTCAGCCAAATTGATCAAGACTTCTGTCTATCAGTCTAACCCATCAATCACGTGCTAGGGGTTTTGATCAATCAGAGGCTCCAATGTTCAGTCAGATTGGTTTTTCGCGAAGGAAGCTTCGGCCAGTTCTCCCTAACAGCTTGGCCTTAACAGACGTTGTCTCTGCGCAGAGTTTATCGTATCAGTATACGTTCTACATAAGGGTTACGAGTACGGAATCTTAGCAACGAGTTGCCCGTTTGCTAAATTCTATTGGGTATTAGAACTCAAATAAA
The DNA here is from genome assembly GCA_034769895.1 of Magicicada septendecula. Classification (NCBI taxonomy): domain Eukaryota; kingdom Metazoa; phylum Arthropoda; class Insecta; order Hemiptera; family Cicadidae; genus Magicicada; species Magicicada septendecula. The sequence continues at coordinate 273,859,173 of CM068368.1, forward strand.
TAAATTAAATTGTTAATTAAATAGTGCTCTATCGTGTTAGTGAAGATTTCCGCATAGGGTCAGGTGTATTTACCGGAATACATCTGGGTGAACGCGAGGACACGTCAAGACACGGGAAGGTGTACGTGCAATACACCGCAACTACAAAATTTAAATTACACCCATTATCGAGCCCTGAGAAACGAGATAAACGCTATAGGTGTATCGGCGTGCGTACGTGTGTGCGGAGAGTTCCACGTGTCATCAGTGCAGCAGATTCAACAGGCAGAGAGAGGTGGCAGTGATACGGTCCAGCGGTTTCGTCAGTGGAATTCAACGCTCAAGTAAAATAGACTATTAAAATGAAAAAAACATTTAAATCATTTACAGACATTATTAAATTTTGAATAAATAATGTTGTTCAATCATAGATTATATAATTAATTTGTTTAAAAATATATACCTTACTCCAGATAAAAGACTATATTATTGTGTTTTTAATACTATGCCTTCTATTTGTTCTGTTACTATATATATATATATATATATATATCACTTTCTGCTACAGTACGTTTCTTGATGTATATAATACTATAATACTTATAACTAATTTACCTCAAGATATAGGCCTACTTTTTTCCTTTAGGAACATGTTTCGGGAGATCTTGTTCTCCCATCTTCCGCCTTCGTCATCTTGTTTCGTCTTGTTGTGAGAAACAAGATGGCGAAGGCTGAAGATGGGAGAACAAGATCTCCCAAAACATGTTCCTAAAGGTAAAAAGTAGGCCTATATCTTGAGGTAAATTAGTTATAAGTATTATAGTAATATATATATATATATATTGTAACGATTACAGTGTGTCTCTATTAAACCCCACTGTTGGGCTAGCCAATTTTGTAACGATTACAAAATAAAATCTGTGTGACTGCTGTTAAAAAATTTGAAAAAAAAAACAAAAAAAAAAAATTAAAAAAAAAAAAAAAATTTGTTGTTCAGTAAAAAATATTTTTTGGTGTAATTTATATTCCTAATATTTAAAAAATAATCGTAGTTAATGTTTGTGGTTAATAATTGAATGTTATTATGTTTATTAGTTTAGTAATGTCACTTTCTGTAAATTCACTTTATGACAATCTGGTTAACTCCAGTCCTAGTCGAAAAACGGCTCTCTTTTTCTTCTTCTTCGATGTGTTCGTTATTAATATGGACCGCCTTCCGGTTAGTCTGAGTTCTCTATTAATTTCTTAGTTAAGTATTTCAAAGAAAAATTAAATCCAAATTGCATAAACGGAAAGTTTATTAACAAATTATTTAAATTTATCGATAAGAATCGATATTACACAGCAGTATCGACTCACTCAGGGTCGGTCGATAGAAAAGTTTACATCGATTATAAATAAAAATATAGTTCTTTGAACAGATATTTAAGAATAGCCAGAGAAGGGTATGGACAGGAAAGTATAACACTTACAATGATAAATGCCTTAATACTAATAAATACAATGTTATAATTGATAAATAAAGTTTATATAATAATCATTTCAAACCAAATGCAGTCTATAAATTCGCTGCCTTGCTGTGGTAAGAACGGCGACGAATCAAAATGGCCGACTGGCGCATGCGCAGTGGAAACGTCTAACCTCGATGAAATATTAGTTCAAATAAAGATGCTTTTCTCCGTTTAAATGGTCTCAGCAATTGTGTATAATGGTTCTGGAGTTAATTGAGTGTCACTGGTGTATTGTTTAATAGTTCACTTGGTGTAAATTGTTGTGATTATGTCTGTTTCACTTTGTCTATATTTGTCGGATTAACCTGGTTTGTTCGTCTGTAAATTTTATTGTATTGGTGTTATTTTAATTAATTAGGCGTGTGTGGTTCTGTTTATTGGTGATGCACTGTTCATAGTATAATTTCACCGGTTTACAAATTAAAATATTCAATTTAAAAATTTATAAAAATTTTCACCGAACTCGGTTCAATTATAAGACGCCATTCATAGGTTATATAAAACAACGATCTCGTTTAAGTACACTCTCCAACGGATAATAATGAACTGTTCTCATTTCCTTCGTCTCCTGAAAATCTTAGCCAATTTAATATATATTATACATTGTTTCAAATTATCTTAGCTTCCGATACATTTTATTCGAATACATTATACACGGAAAATATTTTCGTTATTAATTAACTGTATGAAATACTAAATACATATTCGGTTTCTTTATTCCATTTTGCTCATTTTGATACTAATTAATATAGTTCTAAAAAGTTTTCATTTAAAAAATTATATTTCTTACATTTTGGAAAGCATGTTCAAATATGTGTTTCCTGTCTCTGAGCAGATAATAGCCATTTTCTCTGATATAATTATTATTCTATTGAATCTGAAATTGATATAATTGTCTATTTTTACTTAATTTCTTGCAATTTAGTTTATTAATTATTGTTTTTAAATACAATTCATTATATATGACTCCTCCTCTGATAATGTTAGTTAGTCCATACCATTTTTATTTATAATGTTACTTATCTGCTGACCATATCTTTATAAAGTATTAGTTACATGGTAGTACTATATGGTGGGTTTATCTTACATAAATATTATCAGTTTAGTTGGTTTATAGGACTAGATTTGTCAATTATTCTGTAGTCTAAATTTACTATCTGGCCTAGATTTGATCTGTTGCTATTTGCAAAGTTTTTACTAATATAGTTAGTTTGTACCCTTTTCTGACTTTCTATTCTTATATAATTTATTAACAATTTGTTCTTTGACTATTATAACATTGAATATTGATTTTACAATTAAAATATAACACTTATTTACTATTAAATCTGGTACTTTGAATCATACCTTTTTTTGTGTACTGATTACACACAGTAACATAATAAAAACATTTTATAATATAGGAATGGTATCTACATTTAGATATTGTATTCCCAATTCAAGTTAATAACAAAATAACCTTTTACAACTACAATACTGCTTAATACTAAATCTTGTTTATATAGTTAATGTTTGGAACTAGGAACATAACATATTGGTTCCATTAAATGTTCAACCTCTTCTTAAAACTATTTATTTACAGTCTGATCTGTACTTCCCAATTTTAAGGATGTATTCCCCGTCACTTTGTGCTAAACACAAGCTATCTGTTTATATTATTCATTCGATGGAATGTTCTAATAAAATCAGTGGCATTTCATTAGCAAGAGTATTCCTTGCTCCTTCATTCACCATATTATTTGAGTAACTATTATCATGATACTGTTCAAAAACACTTAAAGTTATTTACTTGCACGGTAATTCATGTACCTTTTCAAAGTATATTGATTATAATTTAATAACTTGCACTTGTCCCTGGTTATTTATTGATATTATCACTAGTCCTTTTATAGTGTTACAATATGAAATATTTAACCATGGGGGACTGTTAAGATTTGTCTATATAAACTATACAATAACTTTTTTGGGGTGCACTGTTACTTAATACTCTAAACACTTTTGGTTTTTATCAGTTTTACATTAGTATATGGTTTTTTGGGGTGTTATACTTTCTTTTGGGACATTCATTTATTTTTGGGGTTTTTTGGTTTTCTCCCTATGGGGTTTCTACTGGGTATTGTTCGAGTTTCACCTCCTTTATTCTATTTGAGCTTCACTGGTCTCTGATTATTCAGTATATTGGTTTATTCCAGATTTCTTCTTTCTTCGTTCTTGGTTCTTCAGTACCATTTCTTTTTATACTCTTTTGTTTACTCTGGTCTGTTTTCTTTGTCAGTTCATTTGGTCTGGGTAACTTCATTGCCTGCTTCTATCCTACCTGGGTAATATTGTTATTCAAATTTTAGTTTTCTGGGTTTTTTAATTTGTAGTATAATTATATTAGTTGTAGATTTTTTCTTTATGCTTACTTTTCTTGTTATTATAATAATTTATAGTGCTTTTCAATTGATTTTCATTTGGATCTTTTTGGATATTCCATATACTTGAGTTTTATTAATGATCATTTAGTAATTAATTTATGTGGATTATTTGTCATGCTACAGATTGCTCTCTTCCAGAAGTAATTAGTTCAGATCATACTTGGTTTGTCTGAAGTAATTGCTTATGAAATTTTATTCTAAATTATATTTCTTTACTTCCTTCACATTTCTAAATTTTTTCTTCTTTATTTTTGAGCTTATCTATATTTCATTGTTAACTGGATTTTTCTTGATAGTAATAGTCATCTGAGGTTCGTTATTTTTTATTTTTCCATTTTTTCCTTAACTTGGTTCTTTATCCTTGGGATATTTATTCCCTAATATTTCCTAACACGTTAGCTGGGGCAGTTCAGAGTGGCACTGTAGGCTACACTACTCTTGCTGGCCATACTTAGTCATTTATTGATTACAGAGGCACATCATCTCTGATCAATACATAATAATACTGCTGGACTTATCTACAGATAGTTATTAATAAAAATTACATAAGAATAGTCCACCTTATGACTATAAAAAAAAAATTAAATATCTTTGGATACTTCACTTCGTATTTGAACAGATCTATTAATATTTCTATCTTAGTTAATTTCTATCTCAGTTACTTTTCTCAGTGGTTAGCTCTGCTGGCATTTTATTCCTTCTTAAGGTTGGAAGCTGGTTTAATATAATTATCACTTGTTATTCAGTGTAAAGTTTTTATTTATTTTAATTCTCTGCCATACCTTGACTGTTATTACAATCTCCTTCTGGTCATTGGTAGCAGATATTTTGTATTATATTTTTGTTTTTTTTCTTAATTCTTATGAATCGTTCCACTAGTTTATGTTCTTGTAATTACTCTTTTAATTGTCCGTCTTATAATTGACATTTATTCTATGATCATATTTTTCTTATGGATTTATTTATACATAGCTTTTCCTTCTTTTTCAAAATTTTTATTCTGCTCTTGCTTTTTATCCAAATGCACTCTTTAATTATTAATTCCATGTGGTTATTGTCTCTGCTTATTTTGCTTAAAAGTCTTACTAATTTTATTTCACAATAAGTTTATTCATTTTAATTGTATCAGTGGTTTTTATTGCCATTTCTTGATTCTCGATTTTTTTCAGAATTGGTTCCATATATACTTGTTTGTAATGTGAACTTACTCTTCCTTTTGAATGTGGTGGTTATTCTTCAAAATTCATTTTTCTTTTCTTTTATATTCCATGATCTGAGTTTCATAAATATTTGGTAGTAAGATGTGCTTACTTAATTTTTAGAATTTTGTTCATTTTATGCCAAATTCCTTTTCTTTTTTATTAATCCAAAATTCATTTCAAATATTAGGTAGTAAGTTGTGCTTACTTGGTTTTTGAATTTATTCATTATAGATTCTTCTTCTTTTTGTTTTTTCATAAAGTACACACAAAATTCAATCTTCTATACATCCAATTACACATAATATTTTTTCATGGAAGCCTGGTTATATACACCCTTTATCCTTTCTGAATCTATTTCCTTTATTTCATAAGTATTATTATTTTTTACATTGGATATTACATATGGTCCAGTGTATAACAGCAATAACTTTTTCGTTATTCCTTCCAGTGTGCTGGGTAGTTCACGATTTTTTAATAAGATTTGTTCTCCCTTTTCATAAGTTATTATTTTACCACTAGCCTTTTGATACTTATTTTGCCGTTTCACCTGGTCTTCTGCCACCTTGTTGTAGAATTTAGCTTTGTCAAATTTGTACATATTGTTTATCGGGAACTCGAGGATATCTGCGATCTCTCGTGGGGGTGGTTTTTCGTACATGGCGGAATATGGGGTTATTCCTATAGCTGGATGGTATGCCAAGTTGAGGAATTCCTCCGTGGCTCCTAGATAGTCTTCCCACCTTTGTTGTTGATGGTGACAATAAGTTCTTAGGATCCTCCCCACTTCTCGTAACACCCGCTCTGCCGGATTACTGCTCGGGTGGTAGACCGAGGTCTTGTATGTACGAATGCCCATTGACAATAAGGTATCTCGCCATTTTCTACCCTTAAACTGGGTTCCATGATCAGTGATGATCGAAGATGGTTTCCCCAGGTGTGGGATATACTGTTCCGTTAATATCCCCAGAATTTTCCGGGTAGTCGCTCGATTAGTAGGGTATAGCTTAACATACTTTGTGAAGTGGTCCATTATGATTGTTAGGTATCGATATTGGTGTCGACCTCCACTACGGGGAAATGGTCCGCAAATGTCTAGGAATACCTTCTCCAATTTTGCTTGGGAGGTGATAGGAATCATAAAACCTTCCTTCTTCTCATTATTTGTTTTTACAAGCTGACAGATTTTACAGCTTTTAATATACATTCGGACCTTTCTATTTATGTTTTTTATCTGGCAGCTCTCCTCCAGAGCTTTTATTACCTTGAGGGCGCCCATATGACCGTATCGCATGTGGTAGTTTACGATTAATTCCCTTTCGATCTGTGTTGGAACAACCACCTTTCAGGTCTCCTCCTTCAGGGATGTTTTAATGAACAATATCTGTTTATTTAGTTGGTAAAATAGAGCAACGGTTTCGTCTCCCTCTTCTAATCGAGCTTTAAGGTTTCTCAATTTCGGGTCCGCTTGTTGGTGGGTGCTCATATTTGTTAAGATTGTTGTTAAATCAGCTCTGGTGCTAAGAAGATGGTATATTTTTAGCACGCTTTCCTTCTCCCCTTCGAAAGTTTGTTCTTCCACATTGACCCGGGATAACACATCAGCTACGACATTCTTTTTACCTGGGATGTATTCCCATTTTAGATGGTATTCTTGAAGGGCAAGTATCCACCACGTTAGCCTGCCATGGTTCAATTTGCAGATTTTCAAGAACGAAATAGATTTATGGTCTGTTCGGACGGTAACAGGGTATCCCAAAATGTAAGTGCGGAACTTACCGCAAGCAAATACTACGCTCAGTAATACTTTTTCAGTCACAGTTTAGTTTTTCTCGCACTGGTTCAAATATCTGCTCGCGAAGCTAATTACTTGGTGTTGACCCTTCTCGTCTTCTTGATACAGTGTCGTTCCCAGACTGATGTTGCTGGCATCGTAATTCATGAAAAATGGTAATTTAAAATTTGGGTGGCGAAGTATTATTGTTGCCAGAAATTTGTCTTTAATTTGTTGGAAAATCATATCCTGTTCTCTACACCATACCCATTTATTCTTTGACGACAATTGAGGCTGAAACCTTGCGGTTAATTCCGAATATTGTTCCTGGAACTTTCTATAGTAATTACAGAGTCCCAGGAACGACTGTAATTGCTTCCTGTTTTTGGGTGCCGGGAATTTCTGAATGGCTTCCACCTTTTCTGCCGACGGTGAGATTCCTTGATCGTCCAAGTTAAACCCTAAAAATTGCACTTCTCTGGCAATAAACTTGGATTTTTCTAACTTCAGCGTGACGTTACTGACAGATAATTTTTCAAACACGTGTTCCACACGGTATCAGTGTTCCTCCCACGTTTCGGATGTTATTAGTAGATCATCTACATACACTGTGGTAAACTGAAGTGCTTCCTGTCCCAATATCTGGTCCATGCAGGTCACAAAGATGGCAACTGAGTTTACCAATCCGAAGGGCAATCTTTTGAATTGGTAATTGCGTCCCTCGAATATGAAAGCCAGATATTGGCGACTCCGTGGGTGTAACTCTACCTGCCAGTAACCGCACACCCTATCCCAGGTACTGAAGTACTTGGTACCGTGGAAACGTTTCAGGATTTCTTCAATCTCACCGGGCGATGTTCTATCATTAATTATTTTTTTGTTTATTTCCCGTGCATCCAGGCAAAGCCGGACTTGGCCGTTTTTCTTGGGAATAGCGACAATAGGGCTGGTGTATGGGGATTGGCTATGTTCTATAATATCGCTATTAATCATTCGGTTTATTTCCGCTCTCACAGCCTCCTTTCGTGAATGCGCAATAGGGTAGGATTTTCTATTAAATTCTACTGTATCTCTGAACTTAAGGGTACATTGATAATTTTTTACCTTGCCTGGCTCATCTGAAAATACTGAGCGGTACTTCTCATAAATTCTTATTAATTGATTTGCTTGTGTAATGGGCAATTTCTCTCTAGTAATTCCGCTCCGGAAATCCCTTATTTCTTGTATTTTTTGGGACCATAAATCTTCGTCCGTGTTGTCGTATACTATTGGATTAAAAATGGTGTTATTATTCGTATAGTTAATGTTACGAATTTGCTGGTGGATACTGCTGGGAAGTGCTATTTCGCTACCGACTAAATCGGCCGTCCAGGTCAGATCTCCGGTAAACAGCGATACTTTATCCGATCGTAAATCAATGATGGCAGAGTTTTTTCTCAGCACATCGCATCCCACTAATATATTGAAAGGTGATCCTGCTGCAATTAGGAAGACCATGTTTATTGCTATACCCTTACTAATCACATTCAACGACACTTGCTTTCTTATTGTTTTGTTTTGGCGACCAGTGGCACCGATTAATACTATGTTATTAATAGGTAAGGTCGGCAATAACTTACCACATTTCTCTTGGATCCTCTCCAAATTCTGTTGAGTTAATTATAGATACATTCGCACCAGTATCAATCATCAGCTGTGCGAATGTTCCTTCTATTTCCGCGTTAATATAAATTATCTCGTTATTTATGCTATGGAGGCGAGTGTCGTCCTCCTCCAGTAGTTCATTTCGAATGTTTTTTAAATAGTTACAACGAATAATAGTTATTTTGTTGTTATTACTTGCTCTTGGCAATTCTCTTATATACACAGGCGATAGAAGCAGCAAAAGGTCCTTATCATTTATTACTGCCTCCTCCCGTTTAAATTCTCATTATCCTGGTTATTATTTGGACCAACAGAGGCGTCAGTTGGGAAACCTTGAGTGGGTTCCAGCCGTTCCGTTCGCTGTTCATATATTTGCTCCCTATTTGTTTGCCGCTCTGGGTCATCTAGGCTGGTACTTCGCCTTGGCGGATTATATCTGGAATTATCCCGTTCTCGGCTTCTGCGTCGATCTTCGTACTCGTGGAAACTGTTCCGCCGTTGATGGTTATACCTGCGTTGGCTGTTTCCTTCTGCGCGTATAAAATTTACCCGGGGTCGAAAGAACCTGTTGTTGTTATTATTGTTATTACTTGGGTAACCCCTATTGTTATTATAAAACCGCTCGGTATTATTGGTATGGTTGCGGTTTCTCTGGCTATTTACATTATTATTTGGGTAATAATTATTTCTATTACCGGGGAATCCGTTATTATTTCGGCTAATGTTTGGATTTACATTACCGTGGTTATTTTTGTTATTATTACCTTTGATGGGGTGCTGATTATGGTAATTTGGATTATACCGGTTCCCTTGGTACCCACTGTTGTTCTGTTGATTACTATTGTTCGGGGATGGATTATTTCGGAACTCTGGCCGCTCATTCCTTCTTCTACTTTGCCTGTAATACTCCTCATTCTCATAATTTTCCAAAAGCTCCGTCATCACCTGGATGGTCTTTATCTGGCTACCTCTTCGTGCTCTTATGACCTCTTCGTCATAATGGTAGGAAAGCTTATTGACCAGGCATTCCTCTGGTATGGCCGGTTCCAGGTGCTTGGCCAGGCACACCTTCCCAAGGAAGTACGCGGTCATGGTATTGCCAAATTGGGTTTTGTATCGGCCATGGCAGGTGTTGTCCCTTATTAAATTCTGGGTGGTCTCCGACCAATACTTGGCCTTGAACAAATTTTTAAATTGCTGGTAATCATTTATCTCGCTCATGTTCGCCATCCACCAATTGTCCGTCATTTCACGGAATGATTCGTCCAATAGCTCTCGATTATTTGACCATCTATTACTTCTATGTTTGGCCATATATTCCTCAATACGGGCCAAGAACTCCATCGGCTTCCTTTTATATTGGCGGAAGTTAAGCCATTCCCTGGTTTCGTTGATGGGGATATTCGTGAAACTGGTTGGTCGGTTCCGAATTGCTTCCATTTTCTCCTGGCTCTGCCGCACTTGACCAGTGATGTTAGTCATCACTACCTCCATCCCGTCACATCTTTCAGTAATTTGAGTCCGTACTTTACTGAGTTCTTCCTGGCTTTCCTTTCGGTTCTCTTCTGCCTTTTTGCGATCAGATTCTTCGAGATTTGTGACCTTGGTGTTTACCACTTCCTTGAACTCTTGTACCACCCCTTCAGTTAGTCGACATCTTTCATCAACTTCTCTTATCTGTTGATTTATAGTTATTGTTTCTCCGTCCAGCCTTTCATTCATAGATTTCTTATTATCTTTGAGTTCTTTGTTCATTTCCTTTCTTAATAGTTCCATTCGTTCGTCTAACTTGTCTAGATTCTCCTGGTTAACTTCCCGTAATTCTTCCCGTAATAGTTGGTTATCCTCTCTTAACTCTTCCAACCTTTCCCCCATCGTCTCTTCCACCTTCTTGTGACTTTCTCTTAATTCTTCCCTTAATTGTTGGTGGTCACTTTCTATTTTCTTACTGGTTTCTTCCATCTTTTCTTCCAAATTCTTCTTATTTTCTTCCATTTTCTTTTCTACCTTCTTACTGGTTTCCTCTATTCTCTTATTGGTCTTTTCGATCTTACGGCCCAATTCTTCCTTTGTGGATTGGTTGTCCTCCTTCAATTCTTCTAACTTTTTCCACATTTCTTCTTCCATCTTCTTACTGTTCTCTTCAATGTCCTTTCTTAATTCTTCCTTCGTTGATTCTATGTTTTCGTTTATTCCACTCAAATCTTCCTTGGTGGACTGATTATTGTCATCCATTTTCTTGTTCAAATTTTCCTCCATCTTCTTGTTACTTTCTTCCGTGGTTGACCGGTTGTTTTCCTTCAACTCTTCTATGTCCTTACTCAACTTCTTATTATTTTCTTCCATGTCCTTTTTCAAATCTTGACTCAATTTCTTACTATTTGATTCGTTATCCTCTCTCATTTGCATGAACATTTCCATTATTTTATCTAGAATTGGACCTTCTGTTGTTTTGGATTTCTCATGTTTATCCTTCTTCTGGAGATTGTCCTCTTCTGTTTGCGTTGGCATTTCCAGTTGTTCCTCTGGTGGTGCAGGTTGTTTATGTCCCACTGGGGTTAATAACGTTTCTACGTCCTCCACTGAGGTCGCCTCCTTATCCTTCATATTAAAATCTTTTTCGGCCTCCGCCGTTCTTTTCTTTGAGGTGGCACGATGTTGCATCTTTCCTGGTTCTCTGGCTAGATAACCGCTGCCAAACTGAATTAGAAATTGGGCGAGTTATTATAGCCTTTCAATCCCTAATTACAGCCCTTTAGTTGGACGCCAATTTTGTAACGATTACAGTGTGTCTCTGTTAAGCCCCACTGTTGGGCTAGCCAATTTTGTAACGATTACAAAATAAAATCTGTGTGACTGCTGTTAAAAAATTTGAAATAAAATAATAAAAAATAATTTTATTTCAAAAAAAAAAAATGTTTGTTGTTCAGTAAAAAATATTTTTTGGTGTAATTTATATTCCTAATATTTAAAAAACAATCGTGGTTAATGTTTGTGGTTAATAATTGAATGTTATTATGTTTATTAGTTTAGTAATGTCACTTTCTGTAAATTCACTTTATGAAAATCTGGTTAACTCCAGTCCTAGTCGAAAAACGGCTCTCTTCTTCTTCTTCTTCGATGTGTTCGTTATTTCGTATGGACCGCCTTTCAGTTAGTCTGAGTTCTCTATTAATTTCTTAGTTAAGTATTTCAAAGAAAAATTAAATCCAAATTGCATAAACGGAAAGTTTATTAACAAATTATTTAAATTTATCGATAAGAATCGATATTACACAGCAGTATCGACTCACTCAGGGTCGGTCGATAGAAAAGTTTACATCGATTATAAATAAAAATATAGTTCTTTGAACAGATATTTAAGAATAGCCAGAGAAGGGTATGGACAGGAAAGTATAACACTTACAATGATAAATGCCTTAATACTAATAAATACAATGTTATAATTGATAAATAAAGTTTATATAATAATCATTTCAAACCAAATGCAGTCTAGAAATTTGCTGCCTTGCTGTGGTAAGAACGGCGACGAATCAAAATGGCCGACTGGCGCATGCGCAGTGGAAACGTCTAACCTCGATTAAATATTTGTTCAAATAAAGATGCCTTTTCTTCGTTTAAATGGTCTCAGCAATTGTGTATAATGGTTCTGGAGTTAATTGAGTGTCACTGGTGTATTGTTTAATAGTTCACTTGGTGTAAATTGTTGTGATTATATCTGTTTCACTTTGTCTATATGTGTGGGATTAACCTGGTTTCATCGTCTGTAAATTTTATTGTATTGGTGTTATTTTAATTAATTAGGCGTGTGTGGTTCTGTTTATTGGTGATGCACTGTTCATAGTATAATTTCACCGGTTCACAAATTAAAATATTCAATTTAAAAATTTATAAAAATTTTTCACCGAACTCGGTTCAATTATAAGACGCCATTCATAGGTTATATAAAACAACGATCTCGTTTAAGTACACTCTTCAACGGATAATAATGAACTGTTCTCATTTCCTTCGTCTCCTGAAAATCTTAGCCAATTTAATATATATTATACATTGTTTCAAATTATCTTAGCTTCCGATACATTTTATTCGAATACATTATACACGGAAAATATTTTCGTTATTAATTAACTGTATGAAATACTAAATACATATTCGGTTTCTTTATTCCATTTTGCTCATTTTGATACTAATTAATATAGTTCTAAAAAGTTTTCATTTAAAAAATTATATTTCTTACATTTTGGAAAGCATGTTCAAATATGTGTTTCCTGTCTCTGAGCAGATAATAGCCATTTTCTCTGATATAATTATTATTCTATTGAATCTGAAATTGATATAATTGTCTATTTTTACTTAATTTCTTGCAATTTAGTTTATTAATTATTGTTTTTAAATACAATTCATTATATATGACTCCTCCTCTGATAATGTTAGTTAGTCCATACCACTTTTATTTATAATGTTACTTATCTGCTGACCATATCTTTATAAAGTATTAGTTACATGGTAGTACTATATGGTGGGTTTATCTTACATAAATATTATCAGTTTAGTTGGTTTATAGGACTAGATTTGTCAATTATTCTGTAGTCTAAATTTACTATCTGGCCTAGATTTGATCTGTTGCTATTTGCAAAGTTTTTACTAATATAGTTAGTTTGTACCCTTTTCTGACTTTCTATTCTTATATAATTTATTAACAATTTGTTCTTTGACTATTATAACATTGAATATTGATTTTACAATTAAAATATAACACTTATTTACTATTAAATCTGGTACTTTGAATCATACCTTTTTTTGTGTACTGATTACACACAGTAACATAATAAAAACATTTTATAATATAGGAATGGTATCTACATTTAGATATTGTATTCCCAATTCAAGTTAATAACAAAATAACCTTTTACAACTACAATACTGCTTAATACTAAATCTTGTTTATATAGTTAATGTTTGGAACTAGGAACATAACATATTGGTTCCATTAAATGTTCAACCTCTTCTTAAAACTATTTATTTACAGTCTGATCTGTACTTCCCAATTTTAAGGATGTATTCCCCGTCACTTTGTGCTAAACACAAGCTATCTGTTTATATTATTCATTCGATGGAATGTTCTAATAAAATCAGTGGCATTTCATTAGCAAGAGTATTCCTTGCTCCTTCATTCACCATATTATTTGAGTAACTATTATCATGATACTGTTCAAAAACACTTAAAGTTATTTACTTGCACGGTAATTCATGTACCTTTTCAAAGTATATTGATTATAATTTAATAACTTGCACTTGTCCCTGGTTATTTATTGATATTATCACTAGTCCTTTTATAGTGTTACAATATGAAATATTTAACCATGGGGGACTGTTAAGATTTGTCTATATAAACTATACAATAACTTTTTTGGGGTGCACTGTTACTTAATACTCTAAACACTTTTGGTTTTTATCAGTTTTACATTAGTATATGGTTTTTTGGGGTGTTATACTTTCTTTTGGGACATTCATTTATTTTTGGGGTTTTTTGGTTTTCTCCCTATGGGGTTTCTACTGGGTATTGTTCGAGTTTCACCTCCTTTATTCTATTTGAGCTTCACTGGTCTCTGATTATTCAGTATATTGGTTTATTCCAGATTTCTTCTTTCTTCGTTCTTGGTTCTTCAGTACCATTTCTTTTTATACTCTTTTGTTTACTCTGGTCTGTTTTCTTTGTCAGTTCATTTGGTCTGGGTAACTTCATTGCCTGCTTCTATCCTACCTGGGTAATATTGTTATTCAAATTTTAGTTTTCTGGGTTTTTTAATTTGTAGTATAATTATATTAGTTGTAGATTTTTTCTTTATGCTTACTTTTCTTGTTATTATAATAATTTATAGTGCTTTTTAATTGATTTTCATTTGGATCTTTTTGGATATTCCATATACTTGAGTTTTATTAATGATCATTTAGTAATTAATTTATGTGGATTATCTGTCATGCTACAATATATACAACATGTATACTTTATGGTGGTCGGCAACCTTGGTATAAGCAGTGTGCGCAAAACCCTGTTTTTTTTTTTCAGTGTAACGGCACGTCTCACTGAGTGCATAAGTGTTGATGCGTTTTCAAAAACATTTGCCGTGTAGGCCTGTATTTCATTTAATTATTTAGTTTGTATCGTTACTTTTAGTTTGGGACTGTGACGTGTGCTAAATAATCTAATTAACTTACATTTTAAATTTAATTTAATGTTGTCTGTGGTTGTGTTTTTAGATATCATGTTTTTTTAAACTAAATTTTATTTTGATTAAAGTATTGTTACTCTTACAGTACATTTTATTTCATTACGTAATCATAAAAAATGCCTCCTATTAAATCGAAGTTAGGTAAACAGATTGTGCACAGCCAAGCTCGGGAAGTCATTTCCAATGTGTGTTAATTTGTGGAAGGTGAAAAAAATGGAATTAGTATTCCACTAAAAAAGGTTCAAAAACGAATAACGTCAGCAACAGGAGTTTCTGAAAAACGAGGGATATACTATAGAAACTCCTTTTATACTATAGAGGAGTATTAAAAGTGAGGGGATAACAATAGAAAATGGACAGTCACCACACTTCACAATACCTCGTAAAGAAAGAAAGGTCAACAAAATCTAATATTGATGATTTTGATAAATGTTTAATAAGAAGAACAATTTACAATTTTATGACAGCACAAAAAACATATCCTAAGCTATGAAAACTTCATCAACTTCTTAAGTCTAGTGTAAACTTTTAAGTGTAATCATAAGGAAAGTTATTATAAACTTAGGGTTTAAGTGGAAGAAGATTAGAAATAATAGAAGTGTATTAAATGAAGATCAAGAGATGAGGGCAAAAAGAATTGAGTACCTTAGGAAAATAAAACAATTCAGGACAGAAAACCGGCCAATCGTTTACACAAATGAGACGTATACACACGTCTCATGCAGTAAAAAATTCGTGGTACGACGAAAGTGGTGGAGGAGCGAGTGTACCGCTAAATAATGGAGACAGATTCATAATAGTTCACGTGGTACAGTTCAAGGGTTCACCGATAGTACCTTATTGGTTTTTAAATCGGGACAGAAAGCAGGTGATTATCATGGGGATATGAATAGTACAAATTTCGAGAAATGGGTAGTTGAAAAGCTAATTCCAGGATTACCAAAAAACTCAGTGTTATTATTAGATAATGCACCATACCACAATTACCAATCTGAAAAATGTCCACATCAAATTCTTCAAAAAGTGAGTTAATGCAGTGATTATCTAATAAAAAAAATTCTTTTACACCTAATATGTTTAAACCAGAACAATATAAGTTAGTAAAAACGAATAAACCGTTAGAAACCCCTATAAAATAGATAGTATTTAAAGAAATCACGGCCACACTCTTATTCGTGTACCTCCTTATCATCCTGACCTAAACCCCATAGAACTTATTTGGGCTCAACTTAAACTCACTGTTGCAAAAAAAACACCAGTTTTGATAATATAAACATAATAGATTTAACTAGGGAAGCATGCCAATCAACAGAAATCAACAATGGACATCACATCATTGTATGAACAAGTAATTAAAATTGAAGACGAATATTTGGAAAGAAAAGGATTAATAGATAATAAGATAGGCTTGTAATTAACTTAGGCGAAGACGGTGATGACGATTACGACCACGATAACCTATCAAGTCTTCTTCAGTTGATGGCAGCTATATTTCCGGTGTTGAAGGAATTATGGATAGAGAAACATCGCCGGATTTGGAGAATGATACTGAATTCCCAGTTCATTCTGATTTTGTATATACTTCTTTATAAGTCGGTAAGTTACTTATATTCATTACTTACATATTAATTTTAAAATTTGTATTAATAATTGTATTAAATGCAAGAAAAATTGAAAGGCTCGATTTTATGTGACATTTTATATAGAGTATGCATATTTTTATGCATGGTTATGTATATTTTACCCACTTTTTTCGTTTAGGACATATTTTAACAGCACTTGCATAAAGCACATTTCTGGTCATTTTAGATTTATATTTATCTATTTCTTTTATTAGTATTCCACTTGCTTGTTTTATACTAGCAATTATTTATTATTTACATTATGTAACAAATAACATTGTTGTGGTATTACAAATACATATTTGATACAATTTTGAGTAATACTGAGTAAAATTATAAATAGTAGTTAGCTGAATGAAATCCGGAAGTGTCAACAATGTGTAAAACCCGAGTTGTAATAATTAAATAGTTAAGGGAACCTGCTGTAGCAACAGTAAGACGGACGTTTTTAAAATGAAGTGTTACAACTGAGCACACTGAGTCTCCCCACAACCCCCACTTTTCGCGCAGCTATAGAGCGGCCACCGTAAATTAACGCGATTGTGTGTGTGTGTGTGTGTGTGTGTGTGTGTGTGTGTGTGTGTGTGTGTGTGTGTGTGTGTGTGTGTGTGTGTGTGTGTGTGTGTGTGTGTGTGTGTGTGTGTGTGTGTGTGTGTGTGTGTGTTTGTGTGTGTGTGTTAAACGGATATGCCAATTTACGAAAATGTACTATACAGAGTGGTCCACAGTTCACTTGACAGTAAAACTTATCCCTAGTTGAGTAACATCCCGGAATTTTTAAATTATGAAAAGTTTTGTGAAGTTTGATTATAACGTAGACATAAATTCAAACATTTGTAGAGGTTTCGGAAAAATGTATTGTCACAATCGAGATCTGTATATACATACGATGCAGAAATAATACGTTTATCGTGTATGCACTCAACGTACAATTGCTTTTGTATGAATATTCTTGTATATGACGTATAAAGAAGAATAATCAAATAGTACGAATATAGTATTTTCTTATATTAATATCATTACATATAATTGAAAGTTATAAGTAAATACATTATTTGTGAAATGACTTATGCCCTTCTCTTTGTTAAAGATGAGTATATTATTCTCTACTCGTTATTTTTTACAAACCACTATGTTGTCTTTGGTATTGACGAGAGCTTTCGGCAGTCAAGCCATCTTCAGGTCATTTACCAACAGAGAAATATGAAACTGTTCACTTCTTATATACCGTTCTACTGGACCTATCTAGCCCCGCCCCCTGACGGAGTAACGTCTTACTTAGCTCCGCCCATAGTGGGTTGTCTTACATTACAGTTAGAATTCACGTTATCTCATCTTCTGCTCTTTTTTGTTGTCTAATAAGCTACTAAATATTTCTTCATTTTCAAATGTGGTTTTTATATTGTAATAAAAACAATTATTACAAAATATAATTTAATTCTGATTGTGGGTAGTAATGTAGCTAATGTCTCCTTGTCTTCGTTATGCTCTCACTGTTGGTCTTCACTTTTGTAATAAAACACTAAATATTTAAAAGTGTGTATGTGTGTAGTGACGTTCCGCTCTGGGAATCGTCGATTTGTTAACGTTCCTGGTGTAACAATTTGAACATAAAATATAAATTTAAAATTTATATTTATAAAAAAAAATAAATTCTGAAAAAATGTTTTCGGTGTATTTATGTTCTTAAAATTTAAAAATAAATCGAGGTTGTTGATCGTAATTATAATTATGATGGTATTGTGTTTATTCTGGTAATAATTTTCCCTTCTGTAAATTTGTTAAAAAGACAATCCAGTTAACTTCAAGTTTAGGCGAAAACGGCTCTCTTCTTCTTACTCTTGAAAGGTTGTAGTTTCGCATATACTGCCTTTAAAGGTTATCTAGTTTTCTTGATTAATTAACTGTTATGTCCTTTTATAAGAGAAATCAACTTCAATTTACCAGAAAACAAACGTTTATTAAACAAAATAATGAATTTGATCAATTAAAATCGATATTACAATGCCGTATCGACTCGCTCAGGGCCGGTCGATATAAGAATTTTACATTTTTATTATAAAAAATATAGGTTCTTTAAACGGTTATTAATATAAAAAGCCAGAGAAGGTCAGGGGCATGAAAGTATAACACTTACAATTCTAATAATGTCTTAAATTTAAACAATACAATGGTAGTTATTAATAATAAAAGTTTATATATAATTGTATTCAAACCAAGTTGCAGCCCACAGTCGTGTCTTATTGCGGTGATGATATTGGATCAAAATGGCCGCCTGACGCATGCGCGTTGTTCGCCTTCTAACCTGGATGAAGTACTTGTTGGAATAAATATGTCCTTTCTTCGTTTAAATGTTCTTCGCAATTGTATATGATCTTCTTGGGTATAGTTTATTGTCACTGGTGTATGATGGAATAGTTCACTTGGTGTAAAAATGTTGTTAAATGGGTATATCTACTGGTGTTTATGTGTGTCAGTTTAACCTCGAATTTTCACTTGGTATTTGGTGCGATTTCAGTGTTATTTCATTTAATTAGTTATATGTGATTCCGTTTATTGGTGTTATGTAGTTCATAGGTCAACTTCACCACTTCGCAATAATTAAAATAGTTAAAAAAAATAATTTTACACAAAATGATTCCGAACTCTGTTATAACGTAACAGCCATTAAAGGTTGGTTCTATCAAATATTCACATTAAGTGCTCTCTTCAAGGTATAATAATGAACTGTCTGGATTTCCTTCGTCTCATGAAAATCTTAGCCTATATAATATATCTCATACATTGTTTCAAATCATCTTAACTTCCGACACATTTTAAAATCGTACATTATGCTCAGAAAGTAATTTCGTTATTAGTTAACTGTTTGAAATATTAAATACATATTCGTTTTCACTATTCTATTCTACTTATTTTGATAGTAATTAAGTTAGTGTTACAAAGTTTTATCAGAAAATTATATTTCTTACATTTTTTGGTAGGTCGGCCTAAAATTATACTTCCTGTCTTCTAAGTAAATAATAGCCATTTTCCCTAATATAATTATTATTCTATTAAATCTGAAATTGGTATAATTGTCAATTCTCACTTATTTTATGGCAATTTAGTATATTAATAATGGTTTTTTAATACAATTCATTTGTATATGACTCCCCCTATGATAATGTCAGTGAATGTATTTCAGTTTAAAATGGTATTTTATTAGACCAATTAATAATTTTACTCATATAATGACCATATCTTTAGCAAGCCTTATTTACATAGTATTTCATATGTTGAGTTTATCTTGCCTAAATATTGTCAGTTTAACTGGCTTATAAGACTATGTTTGTTAATTATTTGCAGTTTTAATTCCATTATATGGCCTAGATTTGATGTGTGGCTATTTGCCAAATGTTTTATTAATGTAGTTATTTTATATCCTTCTCTGACTTCTGATTCTTATATAGTTGATTAAAAATTAATTCTTTGACTGGTATAACAGTAATTATTGATTGTATAAATAACATATAACACCTCTCTACATAAAACTGGTGTTCTGAATAACATTGTTTTGTATATCACCTAATAACAAAATTAAAAGTATTCTATAACATCGGAATGATATCTATTTTTAGATAGGGAATTCCTAAATTAAAATGAACAATAAAATAACAAATTATAACACTAATATTTCTTATGAATAATCCTTACTTATCTAATTATTATATGTAATAGGAACCTAACATCCTGGTTACATATAATGGTTAACATCTTTTGCTACTTCAACATTAACAGTTGATTCTGTAATTCCCCATTTTACAGGATTTATGCCCCCTCTTAAAGTATAACCCTGGCTATCTAAGTTATATTCCATTCTATGGAATGTTCATACAGCTTTAGTAGCTTTTTATTAGTAATATTACTATTTCATTATCCAAGTAGACACTGTTCATAAAACTTAAAGTTTATTACTTTGTACTGCAACTCATGCACCTTTTTAAAGTTTATTAGTTATAATTTGATCACTTACACTTGTCCATGGTGAATTATTAATATATTTACTAGTCTTTTTCTAGTTTTTAACATGAAATATTCAACCATGAGGGGACTGTGAAGATTTGTTTATACAAACTAAACAATAACTTTTTGAATGCACTAATATTTAATACTACTAACACTTTTAGTTTTTTGTCAGTTTTACAGTGATATGGTTTTTTGGGGTGTTATATTTTCTCTTTGGACATTCATTGATTTTTGGGGTTTTTGGGGTTCTTTCCCTATGGGGTTTTTGTTTTATATGGGTCGTCTCACTTATTTCTTCTCTGAGTTTGGTTATTCTTCTTTCTTCTTTCTTCTTTGAGTTTGGTTATTCTTCTTTCTTCCTTCTTCAGTATTTTTAATTATTCTTCTTTCTTCTTTGAGTTTGGTTATTCTTCTTTCTTCCTTCTTCAGTATTTTTCGTTTTGATTATTCTTCTTTCTTCAGTAGTTTTGGGTTATTCTTCTTTCTTCCTTCCTCTGTAGTTTTGATTAGTCTTCTTTCTTCTTTCTTCAGTAATTTTAATTATTCTTCTTTCTTCCTTAGTTTTGGTTGTTCTTCTTTCTTCTGTAGATTTGGTTATTCTTCTTTCTTCAGTAGTTTTGGTTATTCTTCCTTCTTCTTTCTTCAGTAGTTTTGGTTATTCTTCTTTCTTCTTTAGTTTTGATTATTCTTCTTTCTTCTTTATTCAGTAGTTTTGATTGTTCTTCTTTCTTCATTCTTCAGTAATTTTAGTTTTGATTATTCTTCTTTCTTCTTTATTCAGTAGTTTTGATTGTTCTTCTTTCTTCATTCTTCAGTAATTTTAGTTTTGATTGTTCTTCTTTTTCCTTCTTCAGTAGTTTTGGTTATTCTTCTTTCTTCTTTAGTTTTAATTGTTCTTCTTTCTTCAGTGATTTTAATTATTCTTCTTTGTTCAATAATTTTAATTATTCTTCTTTCTTCTATAGTTTTGGCTATTCTTCTTTCTTCTGTAGATTTGGTTATTCTTCTTTCTTCTTTCTTCTGTACTTTAATTAAATTCTTCTTTCTTCCTACTTCAGTAGTTTTGGTTATTCTTCTTTCTTCTTTAGTTTTAATTATTCTTCTTTCTTCTTTCTTCAGTAGACTTGATTATTCTTCTTTCTTCTTTATTCAGTAGTTTTGATTGTTCTTCTTTCTTCATTCTTCAGTAATTTTAGTTTTGATTGTTCTTCTTTCTTCATTCTTCAGTAATTTTAGTTTTGATTGTTCTTCTTTCTCCCTTAGTTTTGATTGTTCTTCTTTCTTCATTCCTCAGTAATTTTAGTTTTGATTATTCTTCTTTCTTCCTTAGTTTTGGGTTATTTTTCTTTCTTCCTTCCTCTGTAGTTTTGATTAGTCTTCTATCTTCTTTCTTCAGTAGTTTTGGTTATTCTTCTTTCTTCTTTAGTTTTAATTATTCTTCTTTCTTCTTTCTTCAGTAGATTTGATTATTCTTCTTTCTTCTTTATTCAGTAGTTTTGATTGTTCTTCTTTCTTCATTCTTCAGTAATTTTAGTTTTGATTGTTCTTCTTTCTTCCTTCTTCAGTAGTTTCGGTTATTCTTCTTTCTTCTTTAGTTTTAATTGTTCTTCTTTCTTCTTTCTTCAGTAGTTTTAGTTATTCTTCTTTCTTCTTTCTTCAGTAGTTTTTCGCTGTGTATGCCTTGGTGTCTTCTGGTCTGGTTTCTTTGACGGGGTATATTAATTGCCTGCTTCTATCTTACCTGGGTAATTTTGTTATTAACATTTTTAGTTTCCTGGGTTTTTAAATTTGTATTATATTATATTATTTGCAGAATTTTTCTTTATTTAACCTTTCTTGTGAATATATTATTAAATAGTGCATTTTAATTGATTCTCATCTGGATATTCCATATATTAAAGCTTTATCCATGATCATTGAGTAATGTATTTGTGTGGATTATCTGTCACGCTACAGATTGCTCTCTTCCAGAAGTGATTAGTTCAGATCATACTTAGTTTGTCTGAAGTAATTGCTTATGACATTATATTATAAATTATATTTCTTTAATTCCTTCACATTTCTAAAAATTTTTTCTCCTATATTTTTGAGCTTATCTATATTTCATTATTAACTGGATTCTTACTGATAGTAATAGTCATCTGAGGTTCGTTATTTTTTATTTTTCCATTTTCTTCTTAACTTGTTTCTTTATCCTTGGGATATTTATTCCCTAAAATTCCCTAATACGTTAGCTGGGGCAGTGTCCAGAGGGGCTCGGTAGGCTTCACACTCTGCCGGCCATACTACGTCATTTATTGATTACAGAGGTAAATCATCTCTGATCAATACATAATAATACTGCTGGACTTATCTCAGACAGTTATTAATAAAAATTATATAAGAATAGTCCACCTTATGACTATAAAAAAAAAATTAAATATCTTTGGATATTTCACTTCGTATACGAACAGATCTATTAATATTTCTATCTTAGTTAATTTCTATCTCAGTTATTTTTCTCAATGGTTAGCTCTGCTGGCATTTTATTTCTCCTTGTGGTTGGAAGCTGGTATAATATAATTATCACTTATTATTCAGTGTAAAGTTTTTAATTCTCTGTCATATTTTGACTGTTATTACAATCTCCTTCTGGTCATTGGTAGCCTATATTTTGTATTATATTTTTTGTTCTTTTCTTAATTCTTATGAATCGTTCCACTAGTATTATGTTTTTGCAATTACTCTTATAATTGTACTTCTTATAATTGACATTTATTATATGATCATATTTTTCTTATGGATTTATTTATATATGGTTTTTTTTTTCTTTTTCAAAATTTGATTCTGCTTTTGCTTTTTATCCAAATGCACTCTTTAATTATTAATTCCATGTGTTTATTATCTCTGTTTATGTGACATAAAATTCTCATTAATTTTACTTCACAATAAGTTTATTCATTTAAATTGTATCAGTGGTTTGTACTGCCATTTCTTTATTCTTGAAAGTTTTTTCAGAATTGGTCCCATATATAATTGTTTGTAATGTGTTATCCAAATTCCCTTTCTTCTTGTTCATTTCTAAAAGTTGTTTTTAAGATAAGGTAGTAAGTTGTTCTTACTTGGGTTCTGAATTTTTAAAATTTTTTAAATTCTTTTCTGTTTTGATCATAAATTATTTCCTAAATAGTAGGTAGTAAGGTGTTCTTACTCCTTTTTTGAATTTTGTGGTTTTAATTCAAAATTCATTTTCTTTTTGATTCATAAATTGTTTCCTAAATAATAGGTAGTAAGTTGTTCTTACTTCGTTTTGGAATTTAGATATATTTTCTAAATTCTTTTTCTTTTGTTCATAAATTGTTTCCTAAATGGTAGGTAGTAAGTTGTTCTTACTTCGTTTTTGAATTTAGATATTTTTTCTAAATTCTTTTTCTTTTGTTCATAAATTGTTTCCTAAATGGTAGGTAGTAAGTTGTTCTTACTTCGTTTTTGAATTTAGATATTTTTTCTAAATTCTTTTTCTTTTGTTCATAAATTACTCATAATATTTTTTCATAAATATGGTTAACATATCATATTATTACCCTAAATATGGTATTAGCTCTCTTCTTTTCTTTACTTCAAATGTACTTCTTATTATTATTTTTCTTTTATATACCCAGGTTGAAGATTTTTATTTGGGTGGACAGTTGCTCATAATTTCTTTTCCTTTGACATAGGTTTTTGACCGTCGTCGGTTCTCATGATATCCATTTCCTTTACCATCTCATTATGTATCCGTCATCTAGCTTATCAGATCCGTACTTGTGTATGTTAACTTTGGAGTAATCATTTTCCTTCCTCTTGCTGGGATCCTTTTTAGGTTTTTGGCTCCCTTCTGCTTTAATGTGGTTGACTTGAGCGATTTGGGATCCTCCGTCGTTTTTTGGTTCGTTATGCAGTATTGAATGACTAGGATATTCAGCGACTACTACCCAATTTTCATTCTCATTGTTATCCCGGTCAGGCCCGACCGGTAAACCTTGAGTAGTTGCTGACCGCTCCGTAAGAGAGTTAGATGGTTGATTTCGGTTCATGTTCCTTTCTGGGTCGTCTAAACTGTTACCCCGTCTGGGCAGGTTATATCTGGTATCCTCCCGTTCTCGACTTCTCCATCGATCCTCCTCCTCATGGAAACTGTTACTCCGTTGATGGTTATACCCGTTTTGGCTGTTTCCTTCTGCCCGTATAAAATTTACTTGGGGTCGGGAGAACCTGGTGTTGTTGTTATTATGATTAGGGTAACCCCTATTGTTATTGTCAAACCGCTCGGTGTTATTGGTAGGATTGGTGTTTCTTTGTCTATTTACATAATTATTCGGGTAATAATTACCTCGATTACCGGAGAACCCGTTATTATTTCTGTTATTATTCGGGTTTATATTCCCGTGGTTATTATTGTTGTTGTTACCATTCGTGGGGTGTTGATTATGGTAATTCGGATTATATCTATTTCCTTGGTACCCACTGTTGACCGGTTGACTATTATTGTTTGATGACGGATTATTTCGAACTTCTGGCCGCTCATTTCTTCTTCTGCTCTGCCTGTAATATTCTTCATTCTCATAGTTTTCCAATAGCTCCGTCATCGCCTGTATGGTCTTTATCTGACTGCCTCTTCGAGCTCTTATGACCTCTTCGTCGTAATGATAAGAAAGCTTGTTCACCAGGCATTCCTCTGGTATAGCTGGTTCCAGGTGCTTGGCCAGGCACACCTTCCCAAGAAAGTACGCCGTCATGGTACTACCTAACTGAGTTCTGTATCGGCCATTGCAGATGTTGTCCCTTATTAAATTCTGGGTGGTCTCTGACCAATATTTGGACTTGAACAAACCTTTAAACTGCTGATAATCGGTTATTTCGCTCCTGTTCGCCATACACCAATTGTCCGTCATATCACGGAATGATTCATCTAACAGTTCTCGACTATTGGACCATCGATTACTTCTATGTTTGGCCATATACTCCTCGATACGGGCCAAGAACTCCATTGGCTTCCTTTTATATTGGCGGAAGTTAAGCCATTCTCTGTTCTCGTTGATGGGGATATTAGTAAAGCTGGTTGGTCGGCTCCGGATTGTTTCCATGTCCTCCTGGTTCTGTCTCACTTGACCAGTGATGTTAGTCATTGCTTCCTCCATTCCGTCGCATCTTTCCGTAATTCGAGTTCGTACCTTGCTGAGTTCTTCCTGGCTTTCCTTTCGGTTTTCTTCTGCCTTCTTGCGAGTAGATTCTTCAAGATTTGTGACCTTGGTGTTCACCACTTCCTTGAACTCTTGTACCTCCACTTCCGTCAGCTGACATCTTCCATCAACTTCTCTTATCTGTTGATTTATAGTTATGGTTCCGTCTTCCAGCCTTTTGGTCATATATTTCTTATTCTCCTTGAGTTCCTTGTTCATTTCCTTTCTTAATAGTTCCATTCGTTCGTCTAATTTGTCTAGATTCTCCTGGTTCACTTCTCGTAATTCTTCTCGTAATAGTTGGTTATCTTCTCTTAACTCTTCCCTTAACTGTTGATGATCACTTTCGATTTTCTTATTGGTTTCTTCCATCTTTTCTTCCAGGTTCTTCTTATTTTCTTCCATTTTCTTTTCCACCTTTTTACTGGTCTCCTCAATTCTTCTATTGGTGTTTTCAATCTTACGGCCTAACTCTTCCTTTGTGGACTGGTTGTCCTCCTTCAATTCTTCTAACCTTTTCCACATTTCTTCTTTCATCTTCTTACTGTTTTCTTCAAAGTCCTTTCTTAATTCTTCTTTTGTTTCTTGGTTGTCCTTCTTCAATTCTTCTTTTAACGATTGGTTATCATTCTTCAACTCTTCTTTTGTTGCTTGGTTGTCCTTCTTCAACTCTTCTTTTGTTGCTTGGTTGTCCTTCTTCAATTCTTCTTTTGTTGCTTGGTTGTCCTTCTTCAATTCTTCCTTTAAAGATTGGTTATCTTCATCCATTTTCTTACTCATTTGCATGAACATTTCCATTAATTTGTCCATTTTACTTTCTTTTGTAGTCTTAGTTTTTTCCCCTTCCTTGTCTTGGACATGGACATCCCCTGTTTGAGTTGGTATTTCGGGTTGTTCCTGTTCCACCCGTTCTATTAACTTTTCCACGTCCTCCACTGGGGTCGCCTCCTTATCATCCATCTCGAGTTCTTTCTCGGCCTCCGTCGCTCTCTTCTTTGATGTGGCACGACGCAGCATCTTCCCTGATTCCCTGGCTGGCTAACCGCTGCCAAGCTGAATTAGAAATTGGGCAAGTAATTACAGCCTTTCAACCCCTAATTACAGCCCTTTAGTTGGACGCCAAATTTGTAATAAAACCAATTATTACAAAATATAATTTAATTCTGATTGTGGGTAGTAATGTAGCTAATGTCTCCTTGTCTTCGTTATGCTCTCACTGTTGGTCTTCACTTTTGTAATAAAACACTAAATATTTAAAAGTGTGTATGTGTGTAGTGACGTTCCGCTCTGGGAATCGTCGATTTGTTAACGTTCCTGGTGTAACAATTTGAACATAAAATATAAATTTAAAATTTATATTTATAAAAAAAAATAAATTCTGAAAAAATGTTTTCGGTGTATTTATGTTCTTAAAATTTAAAAATAAATCGAGGTTGTTGATCGTAATTATAATTATGATGGTATTGTGTTTATTCTGGTAATAATTTTCCCTTCTGTAAATTTGTTAAAAAGACAATCCAGTTAACTTCAAGTTTAGGCGAAAACGGCTCTCTTCTTCTTACTCTTGAAAGGTTGTAGTTTCGCATATACTGCCTTTAAAGGTTATCTAGTTTTCTTGATTAATTAACTGTTATGTCCTTTTATAAGAGAAATCAACTTCAATTTACCAGAAAACAAACGTTTATTAAACAAAATAATGAATTTGATCAATTAAAATCGATATTACAATGCCGTATCGACTCGCTCAGGGCCGGTCGATATAAGAATTTTACATTTGTATTATAAAAAATATAGGTTCTTTAAACGGTTATTAATATAAAAAGCCAGAGAAGGTCAGGGGCATGAAATTATAACACTTACAATTCTAATAATGTCTTAAATTTAAACAATACAATGGTAGTTATTAATAATAAAAGTTTATATATAATTGTATTCAAACCAAGTTGCAGCCCACAGTCGTGTCTTATTGCGGTGATGATATTGGATCAAAATGGCCGCCTGACGCATGCGCGTTGTTCGCCTTCTAACCTGGATGAAGTACTTGTTGGAATAAATATGTCCTTTCTTCGTTTAAATGTTCTTCGCAATTGTATATGATCTTCTTGGGTATAGTTTATTGTCACTGGTGTATGATGGAATAGTTCACTTGGTGTAAAAATGTTGTTAAATGGGTATATCTACTGGTGTTTATGTGTGTCAGTTTAACCTCGAATTTTCACTTGGTATTTGGTGCGATTTCAGTGTTATTTCATTTAATTAGTTATATGTGATTCCGTTTATTGGTGTTATGTAGTTCATAGGTCAACTTCACCACTTCGCAATAATTAAAATAGTTAAAAAAAATAATTTTACACAAAATGATTCCGAACTCTGTTATAACGTAACAGCCATTAAAGGTTGGTTCTATCAAATATTCACATTAAGTGCTCTCTTCAAGGTATAATAATGAACTGTCTGGATTTCCTTCGTCTCATGAAAATCTTAGCCTATATAATATATCTCATACATTGTTTCAAATCATCTTAACTTCCGACACATTTTAAAATCGTACATTATGCTCAGAAAGTAATTTCGTTATTAGTTAACTGTTTGAAATATTAAATACATATTCGTTTTCACTATTCTATTCTACTTATTTTGATAGTAATTAAGTTAGTGTTACAAAGTTTTATCAGAAAATTATATTTCTTACATTTTTTGGTAATTATTTTTTTGGTTGATTAAAAATTAATTCTTTGACTGGTATAACAGTAATTATTGATTGTATAAATAACATATAACACCTCTCTACATAAAACTGGTGTTCTGAATAACATTGTTTTGTATATCACCTAATAACAAAATTAAAAGTATTCTATAACATCGGAATGATATCTATTTTTAGATAGGGCATTCCTAAATTAAAATGAACAATAAAATAACAAATTATAACACTAATATTTCTTATGAATAATCCTTACTTATCTAATTATTATATGTAATAGGAACCTAACATCCTGGTTACATATAATGGTTAACATCTTTTGCTACTTCAACATTAACAGTTGATTCTGTAATTCCCCATTTTACAGGATTTATGCCCCCTCTTAAAGTATAACCCTGGCTATCTAAGTTATATTCCATTCTATGGAATGTTCATACAGCTTTAGTAGCTTTTTATTAGTAATATTACTATTTCATTATCCAAGTAGACACTGTTCATAAAACTTAAAGTTTATTACTTTGTACTGCAACTCATGCACCTTTTTAAAGTTTATTAGTTATAATTTGATCACTTACACTTGTCCATGGTGAATTATTAATATATTTACTAGTCTTTTTCTAGTTTTAAACATGAAATATTCAACCATGAGGGGACTGTGAAGATTTGTTTATACAAACTAAACAATAACTTTTTGAATGCACTAATATTTAATACTACTAACACTTTTAGTTTTTTGTCAGTTTTACAGTGATATGGTTTTTTGGGGTGTTATACTTTCTCTTTGGACATTCATTGATTTTGGGGTTTTTGGGGTTCTTTCCCTATGGGGTTTTTGTTTTATATGGGTCGTCTCACTTATTTCTTCTCTGAGTTTGGTTATTCTTCTTTCTTCTTTCTTCTTTGAGTTTGGTTATTCTTCTTTCTTCCTTCTTCAGTATTTTTAATTATTCTTCTTTCTTCTTTGAGTTTGGTTATTCTTCTTTCTTCCTTCTTCAGTATTTTTCGTTTTGATTATTCTTCTTTCTTCAGTAGTTTTGGGTTATTCTTCTTTCTTCCTTCCTCTGTAGTTTTGATTAGTCTTCTTTCTTCTTTCTTCAGTAATTTTAATTATTCTTCTTTCTTCCTTAGTTTTGGTTGTTCTTCTTTCTTCTGTAGATTTGGTTATTCTTCTTTCTTCAGTAGTTTTGGTTATTCTTCCTTCTTCTTTCTTCAGTAGTTTTGGTTATTCTTCTTTCTTCTTTAGTTTTGATTATTCTTCTTTCTTCTTTATTCAGTAGTTTTGATTGTTCTTCTTTCTTCATTCTTCAGTAATTTTAGTTTTGATTATTCTTCTTTCTTCTTTATTCAGTAGTTTTGATTGTTCTTCTTTCTTCATTCTTCAGTAATTTTAGTTTTGATTGTTCTTCTTTCTTCCTTCTTCAGTAGTTTTGGTTATTCTTCTTTCTTCTTTAGTTTTAATTGTTCTTCTTTCTTCAGTGATTTTAATTATTCTTCTTTGTTCAATAATTTTAATTATTCTTCTTTCTTCTATAGTTTTGGCTATTCTTCTTTCTTCTGTAGATTTGGTTATTCTTCTTTCTTCTTTCTTCTGTATTTTAATTAAATTCTTCTTTCTTCCTACTTCAGTAGTTTTGGTTATTCTTCTTTCTTCTTTAGTTTTAATTATTCTTCTTTCTTCTTTCTTCAGTAGATTTGATTATTCTTCTTTCTTCTTTATTCAGTAGTTTTGATTGTTCTTCTTTCTTCATTCTTCAGTAATTTTAGTTTTGATTGTTCTTCTTCATCCCTTAGTTTTGATTGTTCTTCTTTCTTCATTCTTCAGTAATTTTAGTTTTGATTATTCTTCTTTCTTCCTTAGTTTTGGGTTATTTTTCTTTCTTCCTTCCTCTGTAGTTTTGATTAGTCTTCTATCTTCTTTCTTCAGTAGTTTTGGTTATTCTTCTTTCTTCTTTAGTTTTAATTATTCTTCTTTCTTCTTTCTTCAGTAGATTTGATTATTCTTCTTTCTTCTTTATTCAGTAGTTTTGATTGTTCTTCTTTCTTCATTCTTCAGTAATTTTAGTTTTGATTGTTCTTCTTTCTTCCTTCTTCAGTAGTTTTGGTTATTCTTCTTTCTTCTTTAGTTTCAATTGTTCTTCTTTCTTCCTTCTTCAGTAGATTTAATTGTTCTTCTTTCTTCCGTAGTTTTGGTTTTGATTATTCTTCTTTCTTCTTTCTTCAATTATTTTAGTTTTTGATTTTTCTTCTTTCTTCTGTAGTTTTTCGCTGTGTATGCCTTTGTTTCTTCTGGTCTGGTTTCCTTGTCGTGGTATATTAATTGCCAGCTTCTATCTTACCTGGGTAATTTTGTTATTAACATTTTTAGTTTCCTGGGTTTTTAAATTTGTATTATATTATTTTCAGAATTTTTCTTTATTTAACTTTTCTTGTGAATATATTAGTAAATAGTGCATTTTAATTGATTCTCATCTGGATATTCCATATATTAAAGCTTTATCCATGATCATTGAGTAATGTATTTGTGTGGATTATCTGTCACGCTACAATATTCATTAGTCTTTTTTCATCTTTATTTCTTATATTTAATATTTCCACTTCTTCCTTTAATTTCCTCTTTTTTTCTTTACTCATCACTTTTATTATCTTATAATTTTCAACTGGGTCTATGAATTTATGTCCTTCTTCTATAAAATGCCTAGCGTATAATGCATTCGTCGTTACCTCTCCTTCACCCCTCTTATGTTCTTTAAATCTCTGGCAAAATTGACGGCCCAGATACATTTTGTCACATTCCCACAACTAAGCATATATACTCCACTTTTCTTCAATATGTCATCTTCTTCAAAATTCATAGTTTTTATTGTATCAAACACGGTTTTCGATTTTTTAACCGCTACCTATATATTATATTTTATAAAACATTTTTGTATCTTTCTTGTGTTATAACCTATATATGATATGGATCCCTTATACTACTTCTTTTCTTTACTATTCTCATTCTTTGTTTCTTCTCTTCGTTTTATATTTTTAAATATTTTATCTACTACATTCGTATTACACTTGTTGTTTTTTACAATTATTTTTATTTTTCTATTTCTTTCTTTCTGTTTTCCTCATCTTCTATACAACTGTTTATTCTATGACAGAAATTATTTATCGCTGCCATTTTATACTGTATTGGATGGTATGAATCATTTGGTATTATAACATCCGTATATGTGCTTTTCCTATAAATGTCAAATTTTAGTTTATTTTCTCTTGTTATTCTTATGTTTAAATCTAGAAAATTTATTTCCTTGTTTCCTACTTCCGTTTTAAATTTTATACTCTCAAATGGGTGGAGCTATATAAGTAAGACGTTACTCCGTCAGGGGCGGGGCTAGATAGGTCCGGTAGAACGGTGTATAAGAAGTGAACAGTTTCATATTTCTCTGTTGGTAAATGACCTGAAGATGGCTTGACTGCCGAAAGCGCTCGTCAATACCAAAGACAACATAGTGGTTTGTACAAAATTACTAGTAGAAATATTTGAGACCACTAACACTCCAATACAACAATAAATTAATAGGTTGACAAATCTAAGGGGTAGAAGAATAATGGAGCAGAGAAATAAAGTAGGAGATTTCTATAAATATTTGAAAACAAAAGTTAAGTTAAAGATAACATTGTCTAAAATTTGGTTTAGTAAGCAGTGTTTATTTAATAATATAATACCAAAATATGCAAAAATCGAAATAAAAGGAAGTAATGACATACGGAAAAGTCAAGAAGTTAAGTGAACAGTTATGGGTAAAACAGGAAATAAAATATTTGTATCAGCAACTGAATACGTATAATAAAAAATTACTAAAAATGCACTTAGAACTACATCAAAAGTATAATTACATAGAAATAAAAGACATTTTGTACGATTTTGGTGAGCGGTATATGAAGACGAAATTGGAAGAAAGAAACGAGAAGTTGAAAACTAAATTAGAATGTTTAAAAGAAATGAATGAAACGAGAATGAAAAAACCAGATCAAGCAGATTTGAAGTTATCCGAGAGAATAGTAAATTTAACAGAGGTGGTATTCAGTAATGAAGAAAATAAATTATTAGAAAAAAGCCTAAAATATGCACCGCAAAAGAAGTTGAATAAAGAAGGTTTATTAACAGAATGTGAAAGTATAATAAGCAAAGAAAAAGAGGAGAAAATAAAAAAACAATTAAGATTTGAAATTACAGTAGTAACATTGTGGGAGCATTACAAGAAAAGAACAGAAGACAAGGGGGAAATAGTATGGCTATTAAGAGAAACATAAAACAGTTAAAAATAAAATAAAACAGAATAATATTATGGTAACAAAAGCGGACAAAGGCAACTCCATAGTGCTAATAGACACAGAAGAGTATATAAAGAAAGGGAATGCATTTATAAAAAATAATAATTATGAAGAGATTAAATATGATTATACTAATAAATTTCAAAGTAGAGTGAAGAAATTAATACAAAATTCCACTATGTTTAAGAATAAAATAAAATTAACAGAATCAAATCTGGAAGCGCCTAAATTTAAATGTCAGATAAAACTGCACAAAGAAAACCTCCCAGTTAGGCCAATAATATCGTTTATTGGAGCACCAGCATATAAGTTATCAAAAGAATGTAGTAAGATACTAAAAATATATTATGATTTCGAGAAGAAACATAGTATACAAAATAACAAAAAGTTGATAGAATCACTGAAAGAAGAAGTACAAGTAAAGGAAAGTTCAAGGTTAATATCGCTTGATGTAGTAGATATGTTTACAAACATCCCGGTTGAAAAAACGTTAAAACTAATTGAAAAGAACAAATTGAAAGGATACAAAAAGTAAGAAGAATTAATAAAAGTAATACAAGAGTGTTTGAAGCAAAATTAATTTAGGTTTAATAATAAGTTTTATATTCAGAAGAAGAGACTTCCAATGGGATCATCAACGTCACCGATAATGGCAGAAATTTACATGAACTAATTTGAAAATAAAATATTGACAACGGTGAAAAATAAAGACAAAATTAAGAAATGGATGAGGTATGTAGACGATATTTTTTTAATATAAGAGGGCGATGATGAAGAATTAAAGGTATTTTTTGAAGAGGTTAACAAATTAGAAGAGAGTATAAAATTTAAAATGGAAGTAGGAAACAAGGAAATAAATTTCCTAGATTTAAACATAAGAATAACAAGAGCAAATAAACTAAAATTTGACATTTATAGAAAAAGCACATATACGGATGTTATAATACCAAATGATTCATACCATCCAATACAGTATAAAATGGCAGCGATAAATAATTTCTGTCATAGAATAAACAGTTGTATAGAAGATGAGGAAAACAGAAAGAAAGAATAAAAATAATTGTAAAAACCAACAAGTATAATACGAATGTAGTAGATAAAATATTTAATAATATAAAACGAAGAGAAGAAACAAAAAATGAGAATAGTAAAGAAAAGAAGGAGTATAAGTGATCCATAACATATATAGGTTATAACACAAGAAAGATACAAAAATGTTTTATAAAATATAATATATAGGTAGCGGTTAAAAATCGAAAACCGTGTTTGATATAATAAAAACTATGAATTTTGAAGAAGATGACATATTGAAGAAAAGCGGAGTATATATGCTTAGTTGTGAGGAATGTGACAAAATGTATCTGGGCGAAACGGGTCGTCAATTTAGCCACAGATTTAAAGAACATAAGAGGGGTGAAGGAGAGTTAACGACGAATGCATTATACGCTAGGCATTTTATAGAAGAAGGACATAAATTCATAGACCCAGTTGAAAATTATAAGATAATAAAAGTGATGAGTAAAGAAAAAAAAGAGGAAATTAAAGGAAGAAGTGGAAATATTAAAAATAAGAAATAAAGATGAAAAAAGATTAATGAATATAAAAACCACATTTGAAAATGAAGAAATATTTAACAGCTTATTAGACAACAAAAAAGAGTAGAAGATGAGTTAATGTGACGGCTAAAAAATTGGTAATGTAAGACAACCCACTATGGGTGGAGCTAAGTAAGATGTTACTCCGTCAGGGGGTGGGGCTAGATAGGTGTATAAGATAGAACGGTGTATAAGAAGTGAACAGTTTCATATTTATCTGTTGGTAAATGACCTGAAGATGGCTTAACTTCCGAAAGCGCTCGTCAATACCAAAGACAACATAGTGGTTTGTCGTAAAAGTGTTTGTGTGTGTGTGTTGTTATGATGGTTGACACTTTCCACTTGTGGCAGGTATAAGCAGACACGTTTATAAGGTATATCATAGGCCTCCTCTGCTATAAAATTGTAACTATAACCAATGTTGTGTATTGTACAACAAATACTGTACAATATATTGTATACTAAACATTGGCGGATTTTGTATATTTTTGCGTGTTCGTAAATAGAATTGTACAAGACTTGAAAAGCTGATGTAATAGTACGGCATTAAATGTTAGGTTCAGAAACTGCACGTACTGTTTAATTTTTATAGTAAAAGTGTTATGTCAACAAAATGGTGAACTGTTTATACGAAATTTATTTATTTGCTTATTCATAAAATTATGTTATTGTTTTTAATCAGTTTAATAATGGCGTTTACCATAGTGGGTTTACAACATTTAAGATTTTGTTATTATTCTCTTTTGTTAAGATTCTGTTTTATTATTACCTAAATAATATATTACAACGTAACAAGTTGCAAATTTAATGTAATTTAAATTTTTGGAGCCCCACGATTTTGGAGCGCCAAAATTATACAACGACACACATTGCTGTATTTCATGTAATTTAACTTGGTGCTGTGTTTACACTCATATAACATTACTGAGACCCTATATGTATAATTGGAGTTCAGGTGTAATTATAATAAGAGTAGTCCTTTTAGGAATCGTAATATGTTTTCATTTATTACATCAAACAAGCATAATAAAAATAATAATATAATAGTAATATTTACTTCGCCATAAGAAATTCATTATCTATCGTTTCAATGTTTTTTTGATTTCCGTACATTCATCATAAAAATATATTTTATCTCTTATGTCTTATATTATCAATTCTATATAAAACATTTCTTATTCATAATATAAGTTCTCAACTACTCAGTCTGAATGTGTGCTTTATAATTGGTAATATTCTTTACTTGACCTTTATACGGCTTTATAATCATTTTAACAAAACCAATTGATTTTTATCCAATTACTTTACTTTATGTGCTTTCCATAAAAAAATTTAACTTATTAAATCAATGATTAATACTCCAAGCAAGGATTTACATTATCTTTACATTAACTGTTTATTCATTAAAGAAAGAAATCATTAAAAAAAATATCATTAAAGAAAATATCATTAAAGAAAATTCAGATTACAAGTAAATTACATTCTCTTATCTCTATCTACAAGTTTTTCTTTAATTTAAAATGTTTGTAATGTCTTTATTCTGTGATAATTATAAATTTGTTTTTCGTCACCTCAAATTCTGCAGATTGGCCCATGTCCTCCAGTGATCTGTCGGTCCTCTCCTACTGGATGTCCTCTTGCCTTTTCTGGTTTCACTGGTCGTCCTCCCGTCTCTCGTCCTTCATGGTCCATCGGCTGCTGTAGATTGTAATGACGTGTTGCTCTGGATCGGCTGCTGTTGTGATAGAAACAGTCTCTATTGCTCTGCATATCGTTCCTCTGCTAGATGTTCTCTCGCCATTGTCTAGAGTTGATGTTCGTAGTTGTAGACTGTTCGTAGACGTCCGACGATTTTAATTACGGTACTTTTTATTTTTTTTTGTTTTATTATTACTTGAAATAAAACAATTTCCGTAATACTTTACAGTTTATGATATAAAAATCTTGTTGCTGTTAGACATAGCGTCCAACGCCGTAGCTAGAAAAGATTTTCGGGGGGTTTGGTTACCGAGAGGTTTGGGGAGTATGGATATTCTTCTAGGAGTAGGAGTCAGACCTCCCAGATGCCCACGAGTTTCCACTGGAAATAGGTATATTATTAAAAAAATACAGCAAACTCGATTATCTAGGCTAATCACCGGACAAATGCGCACGGATAGCTAAAAACACGGATAATGCGAGTTTGTGCTTTTTAATGCACAACGAAACTTTTAATAATAGGGAACATACAATACTGTTTGAAAATTCAATAATATCAAACATTTAACACATTCAATTATCACTGTTATTAATAAGGTAAACCGAAATAAAAATTGTTTACGTCTATTGTTGGTAAAACACTTGAGGTACAAAAACTATACAAGACGTCAATCAGCGATGACTGTTATCTCAGAACAGCAACAAAGAACTGCTATACAGTACATTGTTTGGTGTTTAATTCTTGAACAAAGCATGCCGCCAGGTCACTTGCAGACGAGAGAGCGCTCGAATTCCAAGCGCGCAGTTCACATTATTCAAAATGCCGTGACAAAAATAAAGGAAATAAAATAATACAATAAACCTCGGGGATGCACAGATAACCAACAAACCGGATAATCAGCACACGGATAATCGAGTTTGCTGTACGTCTTTTCGTGTTTTTAGCAAAAACATTAATTTTATTTGCAGAGTATAGGCTACTGTTCAAAGGTTTATATTAAATTTGTTACAGCATGGCATTAATACATTGCAACAGTCTCAAAATCTTCAAAGAGACAAACTTATAAAACAAAGTGCAATCTTCTATCTTTTTTCGATGCAAATTTATTTATGACTTCATATGTTGAAATGTCCCTGTTTCTGTGCATGGACATCAACGCTAATCCACTGAGGCGACTCTGTCCACAAGAGTTTCTCAAGTAGGTCTTCAGTCTTCTTAATGTGGAAAAGGTACGTTCAGGTGTACAAGTGGTAACTGGCAAAATGGAGAATATATTTAACAGAATGAAGATATTCGGGTAAAACTCCTCGTTACATTCTCCTAAAGCTTCGATAGCACAGGATGAGCGGTCAGTCTCATCCCTCTTCTCCCAAAAAATTCTCCATAGGCCAAACTCTGATTGTAACAGACCCAAATTAACTTTGTTTTGGTACAACTTCAAGCTTTCAGTGTCTAAAAAAGTAGTAGGCTTACAGCAAACGGATGGTAAAAGAGAATTTAAATTTGCAAATACTTCTTTGTGATCAAGAAATCTTATTGTTAGCTGATTGTTAAAATCATCGAGAAGTGGAATGGCCATAGAGATGCGAAAATACTTTTCTGGGTCTTCCGTTTGTATGTTACAACGGTTACGTTGTGATGGAGTTAAACGGGGAAGCGTGATTTCTCCGCCAACATCAGATAGTAAGGATTTTGCAGACTTGTATATAATGGAGAATTCACGCTCAAATATTCATGTGAATATTCTGAAAGAGGTCAACAATATTTTGAACGTGATCAGTTGCTGATTTCAAATCACAGAGAGGTGACTGCAATACCTTACACAAAGTCAAGGTATAAGAAAACACTTTGGCTAAGAAACAGAGACTAAGAACAAACTCTCCATTAAGCAGAGCTGTTACTAAAGACGAGGCTTTGGATGAGGTATCCATGTCTGGATCATCGCTTAAATCTTCTAACGTGGTGAGAATGGGTTTGAAAAGGTCCTTGAATTTCAAAAGACTGCTATGATTTTCAACCCATCTTGTCTCGCACATGGATGTTAAAGTTTTCCACTGGGAGTCAGATTATTTGATTTAATTTTATCCTGCAATACACTCATTCTTTTAGGAGAGCTCTTCAAAAAAGTGATCGTAGTCTTAACTGTACCAACACAGTTTCATACACTTTGTAAATTGCACGAGTGGCATAAAGCTAGATTTAACGAGTGGGAACAGCAATGGACATACAGAGCTTCTGGATAATCTTTTCTGATTAGTGCTTGCACGCCTTTGAATGATCCTTTCATCACAGAGGCACCATCATAGCCTTGCCCAACTATCATTTTGCAATCCAAACCAAGATCTTCCAAATATGAAGTTATATTCCTAGCTATATATTGTCCGGTAGTATGATGAAGACGAACAAAGCCTAAGAAGTCCTCTTTTGACACATAATAATTATCTTCTTTTTTTGTACATCGTACACAGAGAGATAGCTGTTCATGTTCAGAAATGTCTGCAGTTTCATCTACTAAAATGGAGAACATATTGGCTTCAGTTATATCATTGACAATTTGCTTCTGAATAATTTCTCCACATATCTGAATAAGATCGTTCTGGACTGTTGGACTCATGTAAGAGGCATTTAAAGACATACTGTCTGTGTGATTGATCAATTTTCGGTCACCACATAGTATTCTCATTCTTAATAAAGCCCTAAAATTGCCATCATTATGAAAAGGCTCTTCATCTTTTAGCGATATGGGTCCTGAATCTTTAGTTCCCCTGAGAGCTTTGTCGACCACAAAACTTGATAGTTTCAACTATGGAAAATAACTTGTCTCGATTTTCTTTTACCTGTTTCTTCCTTGTTGAATCAATGATGTTTCTTATGTCACGGTTAGGCTCTTTGGAGACACTTAAGAAGTTGCTCCCTGAAATCATTGCTTCTTTATGGTATGTATTGGATTCATGACTTTTAAATAATTCTAAAGCATCTTTCCAATTTTTCTAATTTCTGATGACCACCTTTACCAGCTGTATCTTTTGAAAATAGCACACAATATTTACACAGAGCCCCGTCAGTTTTTGTGTAGGCAAGCCAGGGAAAACGATGTAGCCACTGTCTTTGAAATCTTAGATTTCTTTTCCCACTAGGTGGGAATTCAAATTCCATTTTAGGAACCCATGGATTTTTC
This sequence comes from Magicicada septendecula, assembly GCA_034769895.1. Classification (NCBI taxonomy): domain Eukaryota; kingdom Metazoa; phylum Arthropoda; class Insecta; order Hemiptera; family Cicadidae; genus Magicicada; species Magicicada septendecula. Next base: position 273,898,260 of record CM068368.1, read on the forward strand.
AGAACATTTAGTTGGTTTCCCGATCAATTTTATCACCGGGAGTGTGCACATATTTTCCTACGTCAACATTATGCCAATCATCATGCTCAGGATTTGTTTGTGAATTTACAGTAGGATAAAAGTCGAATTCTGATATTACTTTTTCATTTACAGTAGAAGTACTTGCAACAGGCTCTGCAGGTTCTTTGGGCTCTATGTCACTGGTTTTCTTAGCCTTGGCGAGAAAGTTCTTTATCGACAGTTGTGAGCCTGGACGTTTAGCCATTATAGTTTAACGTCACCTAAAAATAAATAAAAGAAACTAGAAAAAATAATTTCGCATGATAGAGAGCATTGTTGAAAATGATTGCATAGTATTTGTATTCCACGAAGGTGTAAAAGTTGTTTTTTATATCGACGGTGTTTTGGTAAAAGGCTGTAACCTTATATTTTTGCTGTCATTATCTGACATTACTGACTTTTATTCTAATTCCATACACTCCCATCATGTAAAACTTTCCATACTGCATTACTCTATGTTTGAAGCATTATTATCGTTATAAAAGTAATTCCGTTTTTTTATAAAAGTTTAATAAGGTACCTTATTGTCTTGTATGGTGTCAATAGTGAGGCTTACAGCATTATTGCCCGAAAACCTGGTTCAACTGTGTAGTTTCGGATAAGAAAAGCATCAAGTGGGTTACACCTAAGGAGTGCTGCCTATGTACTGATTAGTAAAATGCTGTAACCCACATTTTTCACCTTAAATGTAATTTCTAAACATTTTAAGTACACTTTATGTATGAAATAACATAACAAATGTGTGTAATAGAACCGTAGGCAATAACCTGAAAAGTTTCAAATATTATGTGCACTATGCTTTTTGTCTCTCCTGAAAAATAAATTTTATAAATTAGGGTTACAGCATTTTACCAAAACACAGTCGATATATTTTGCATGTCACAACTCGCCACTGCTTAAGAGTGTAATCAGTTAAATGAATTAACTATATTTCCGGGATCAAAAATCCTATCAATAAGATTCTTAAATAAATTAAGCATTCAAGGACTTTTTTTATATAATTACAAATCTTTATAACCTACGGAGGAAATTCGTAAAGTTAATAGTCATAACCCCAGTTCTAATTAAATATAATACAAAAAATATAATATTAGGCCTATACATTGATATCTCTAGCACAACTGTATGACCAAACTAAAGCAATTACTTTGATTTGCCTTCAACATTGTTCAAATAGGTCACAAATCCACGTGACTGACAGATCTGGCCTATTTTTTAAATTATTTCCTGCATCTGTCATGTAGACTAGCCATATAATGGAAAGACTCGTAAAAATGCAAACATTTTACTTACTTTATGTCTCTTTCTTGTATGTCCCTCTACAACTAAAATAAGCACAATAATTCACTAATTTACTGAAGATGAAGAGCACGTCATTACCAAATGGCAACACACAAACTGTAACCCACGTGGTCAAGATATTCACAGAGTAAGTTCGGCACCTTCACCTTAGCGACAGCATTGCCATAACTCGTGCTGAAATGCGGGTCCCCCTCGCCCCTTCTCCTATCATTTGACAACATCGTAGGTGCTGCCCCCTTCACCCGCACCTTCCCCTGGCCTACTCGCTCATTTCCGCTTTAGTCTGCTCAAAAGGTGGCTCGGAGAATAGCTCTGTACAGCAATTGTTTGAAGGTCGGCGGCCAACAATGATGAGGGCTGTCAAGTGTTAGCCACGTGGTTTTCCAAGAAACTAGTGGTTTCCTTCCTACAAAGGCAGCTATGTACTCACGGAAGGAAACAAACGCACAGTTTGCTTTTTGTAGATGCAGTACCAGAAACACAAAATAACTGAATTATTGCACAGTTCCTTTTTTATAAGAGCATTTTTCATTATATTTTAATTTACGTTTGTTTTTATCCTAACAAATTTCTATTTTTACCTCAACATTTCGGGGGGGGTTCTAACCCCCTAACCCCCCCCGCTGGCTACGGCCTTGATAGCGTCTAACTCTGTCCGAAGTATTTAAAAATTCGCGTCTCAGACGGACATAGCGTACCCCCACGACTGAAGACTGTTTGAAGAGAGAGTTTGGGTCTCCTGGGCTCGTATTTATATTCACCAAGAAAACCACACCTGTTGGCTCAGGAATATGCATGTCAAAAACTGGCCACGGCGTCAGTGCCCCCACTCTCGTCTCATTTCACATATTCGCACTTTTTCGCCAATCGCACTGTTTAATGCGGATTTCACGGTGATCTAATATTGTCTAATTTAATTACACACATGATATGTAATTATCATAATGATCGCATCATAGTATAATTATTATGCTTTAAAAATCGCACAGAATTCGCACTGATTGTCAGATTTTCGTAGAATTCGCACTGCACATGTGTCTGATTTTTACGCATTTTTAGAAGGTTTTACACTCTTTCTAATATTTATGGTTTGCTTAAAATTAAATACAATCTTAATTTAGCATTTATTTGGGGTGAGGTTGCAAACTCGAGACAGGCTCAGACTCGAACCGGCTTCACGCACACACTCTATTTACTTGTGTACACGCATACAGCAGTAATCGCGTGATGTTTCTTGTTGATTCCTGTTTATAAGCCAGCTTCCAATTTCACACCTGCTCGTCTAATATATATTACTAAAATTAATTTAAATATTTAATTTATTTCATATATGCGCATTACAGCCTGTGCTTGTATTGTCACAATATGTTCGTACTTTCTTCTTTTATAAATAAAGACGATATTGCAGATATTCTTTATTATGTGTCTAAAATTGATATGATATTTGTAAATGCACTTTTTTATTTAAACGTCACATTGATATAGGCCTATTGATCTTACTTGAATGTCGATGGTATGTTAACGGTTAATGTATATCGGTTTACTTGAAAGTAGTAAACAATTGAATTATTTTTCATATGTTACAAAATAAAAGGAAGAACGACCTTAGCACTTTCTAACAATTTTAAATCACTTTGATCGGGAGACAGGTTCCTGACAAAATGAACACTTTGTGTATGATGTAACGCTAAAATTCGGTGCTCTTCCTGTTAATACGCTCATTAATTAAAGTTAATACTGGAAAACACTTTCATGACAAGTAAATTTTAAATTGTTTTTATTTAATAAAAAAAGAGATAATGTAGATAAAAATTTGTTAATGTTAGTTTTGAAAGACTAACCAACTGTTTCTACATGATAAATTTCGTTGTTAGATAAGTATCATGTATAGTTGTATACAATTGTCCATAAATAGCATTCGGAAATTACAAATAGATTTCGTACATGAAAAAGTTAGTAACTGTTAACAAGTGTTTATTTTTCCCATTTGAAAATAATTCCTCACAACCGTGTTTGTCTTTCAGTCCTCATCAACAAATTATTTATTCTTGATAAAAGCATGTTTGCAAACAACATTTAAAAAACAGTTATTTAACCGAAATCCTCTACTACCAAGCACCTTAATGTAATTCCTTCTCCCCATTAGATTTCGGTGTGTATGCGCGCGCCCACACACACACACACTTTCCTCTACATGGATAATGTCGGTGAATATTTACACAGTGTTATATAAACTAACTTTATACAAGGGCAGTCTGAAAAGTTCTCGGCCTAGACCATAGGCGGTATCTATCTATCTAACTAGGCGGTCACTATCGCAAATTTTTTTTCTTTTGTTGCAACTACATCTATTGTTAGCATGCAGGTGCAATTTCTGGTCATTGTAACACAATGTATTATACAGCTGTTTGAAACAGAATTGTTGTCCAAATTTTTATAATTTAGAAAAATAAGTGTTTTGCGGTCGTAAAGTTGTTTGTGAAAGAAGGCTTAACACCAATCCAAATTTATTTAAAGTTCGTTCAAATATATGAGAAATCTTCTCCTTCATTCTCAAGAGTTAAAAATGACCTGCCAACTTTAAACGTGGTAGTACCAGCTTGAAATACGATCCACGTGAAGGACGTCCAAAAACGGCAACACTAAGGAAATCGTAGAAAAAATGCATAATATGGTTTTGGACGATCGCTGAATTACAGTAGGAATTACAGGAATTGCTGAGACTATAGGCACTTCAAAAGAACGCGTCGGACATATTTTACATGAGGAACTGCAAATGAAAAAGCTTTGTGCTAGGTGGGTGCCGCTCTTGCTCACAGCAGACCAAATACGCATGGACATGAAAATATATGAACAGTGCTTGTACCCTTTCAATAAGAACAGGCAGATTTTGTGCATAGGTTTGTTCCCATGGATGAAACGTGGATCCACAGCTACACACCAGAGTCCAAACAACACTCAAAGCAGTGAATAGAAGCTGGCTGCTAAGCACCAATGAAGGCAAAGTCAATTACATCAGCAGGAAAAGTTATTGCATCAGTATTTTGGATGCTAAAGGTGTTTTTGTGCATCGATTACCTTGAAAAGGGCACAACAATAACCGGATAATATTATTCCAACCTTTTATCAAAACTAGATGAAATCGGAGTTGACGAGTTCCGTCCCGCGGTCAGTAAGTATACCGAATTCCGTCCCGGGTAGGATTAAGAAACTTCCAATTCCGTCCGGTGGTCGAAAATTTTACATGCTAATTGCATCCGATTTTCCCCCTCCCTTACAGCATGGTGAGGGGAAAACTAATAGTGGTGGTAAAAAGGGCTAAGGAATGGGAGGAATGAAATTTTCGTCAGTTATTGTTTTGCTATATTAGTGAATAAATCGAGTCCAAGTAATCGGTGATTATTCATTTAGAATTTCGATTAAATAGCAGTAGTTACAGTGCAAGTGTATATTTAAGTGAAAGAATTTAATTTAGTGAAAGTATTATATGTATAGGTATAGATATAGGTATTAGTATAGGTATTAAACTAATTAATACAGAACATAATGGCTTCCGTAACATATGAAACTCTGCTCAGTGAGAAGGGCAAAACATTAAGTTGTTGATGGTTTTAAATTTCGTTTCCATAAATCTCTAGTTCAAAACATACAACGTTGGGCCTGTATTTAAAAAACTTGTAAAAGTTTTCTCAAACTTGACGAACAGACCAATATTATGCCTTCATCAGTACTGTAACATAATCATCTTAAAGACGACAGCCATTTATTAGATAGACAAAAAATCAGCAATAGTTTAAAAAGAAAAGCATTAGATGATATATCCACGCGTCCATCTAAACTGCTTCATGCAGAATTACGGTTACCGAATGCACCGAAACTTTACGTAAATGACGTAACTCTAATAAGAAAAAATATCGGACGCTGTAGATTGACTAATTTACAACAAATTTCTAAGACCATAGACAAATTTCACGACGCACTTAACGCCATGCCAATAGAGACTAACGAAAAGAAAATTTTTTAATGGTAAATGATGCAGTGACCAACATTGTATGTTTTTCTACAAAAACAAACTTAGAGACATTATGTTCTGTAGAAAATGTTTTCGCGGATGGAACGTTTTACAGTTGTCCGAAGCCATTTATACACTATAAATGGATACCGTCAAAATATTTATATTCCGTTATTTTTTGCTCTTTTACCGGATAAATCAGAGTCGTCTTTTTCTAAAACATTTTGCTATCTTGTTGATAAATGTAAAGAATCTGGTTTAAAATTTTCTCCGAAAGAAATTCGCATAGATTTTGAGTATTCCATTCATTTAGCAATCAATAACGTTTTACCTAATATTAAAGTTACTGAATGTCGATTTCATTTAGGACAAAGTTGGTGGAGGAAAATTCAGCAACTTGGATTAAGCACAATTTATAGCGACCACTAAACTGAATTGAGTAATTTTTTGAAAATTTTCTTCGGATTTCCATTTTTATCAGCCGATCAAGTAAGAGATTGTTTTTCTTTTGATTTAATGTCGAATCAGCCGGTTCATCAAGCAACTTCCGAGTTTTGTGATTATGTACGCGAAACATATACATCTGAAAATGCTAAATTTCCACCAGAAATATGGGCTGAATTTTCCTCTTCGATTTCGCGACCAACCAACAACTGTGAATCGTTCCACGCGAAAGTGAACAGCAGTTTTAATACCTCCCATCCAAATTTATTTAAATTTTTAGATTCACTTATTGATGTTCAAGTAGATGTTTATATAAAAATTCGTAGTGTAGCGGAAAAGAGCAGAGCTACTTTGGAAAAAGAACGATTTTTAAATAAAAAAATGGTTCTTTTGCAAAGTGGTAGCATAAATCGATATAAATTTGTATGGGAGTTATCATCTAAATTTCAACCCGCCGATTTAAAAAAAAACTAACATTAATAAATAAATGGGAATATTTATTAATGTTACTTTTTTTAACCTATGCATGTTGTACATTTTGTAAATATTGTAAGTAGCATTGTAAATATTGTAAACATCTTAATAAATAGTTTTAGACTGACGGTGATAAATTTTGTTCGGCGTTTTTAAACATGCCAGCTAGTAATTTCTTTTCTTGCTGCCAGTCCTAAGCCTGGACAAAATGTGAAGGAGAACGCGAACATTCTGTCTACCTTTTATTTGCTGTTTTAGATTTCCCAATTTTTCAAATAAAAATTTATAAAATTGTATAAAAATTACTGCCCTTATAAGTACATTATTGTTTTCGTGTTAAAAATACCGCTCCTTGTATAAATCATTTATTGTCTATTAACGAAACCGCTTTATATTTGAATATTTATGAAAAAAGAGGACATAAATATTAATATACACTTTCAGAAAGACTAAAATAAATAGAGAGGATATTTTTTACATAATATAACAATGGATTTTTATTTTGCTGGTAAAATATTGCGGATTCATTATTATGTTTTCAAATCTTGGTCTTACTGCCCCACCATTATTTTTGTTTCCCTTCTTCTTAATTTATATAATTTTTGGGGACGAGCATGTCAAGTGGTGGAAGTAAATTGTAAAATTGACCGCCGGACGGAATTAGTAGTAACCCAAAGAAGACCCGGGACGGAATTAGTATTTTAAGGGTCAATTTTTCAGGTATGGGACGGAATTCGGGTGCGTCCGTGACAATACTTCATGAAAAAATATCCGGTTTGCAGAAGAAAATATTAGTTTTCACCAATATAGTTTACCTGCCGAAAGAAGTGATTTGGCTATGGGAAAATTAAAAGATCTCCGCTATGAATTGGTGCAACATCCTCCCTATTCCCCAGACTTGTCTCCCTCAGACTTAAACGCAAACTCTTATTTGCTGGTCAGCGTTTTTTATCAGATCAAGAGGTGATTTCAGCTGTAGAAGGGTGTTTTGCAGACCACTTCAGGAATGGGATAGTGGCACCATTGCTGGAATGGTCGTGTTAGGCCGAGAACTTTTCAGGCCGCCCTCGTAAATACCTTTTGTTATATTGTAATTTACACCAACCCAAGAAATACATCGTATTAGCAGTGAATTTCTTCCCAATAGGAAAAATCTTAAACAAACGTACACGCGTGTTCTTAGTGATTACAGTAATAGTAGTACAGATGTGTTAGAAATTTCTGAATCTTGAACACACACATTGCATACAATAGTTTTTTAAATAAGTTTTAAAATATTTTGTTATCACGTAACTATCAGTAGTTTTTAACTACTGTGTTTTAGGTGTGATTGACAAAACACAATACAATGTTGAGTTTCTCTAGCTACAAATACTTGAAAAAAATGTTAAAAGGTGAAAGCATCTGTTTTTCAGTAACGGTCAACTTACAGTAACTTTCAATTTACGATACAAAGTATGGTGTCTTAGCAACAGTCATTACACATTCAAAATATCCTTAGCTGCATTGTATAATCTAAACACTGTCATAGCCCCCTTCCAATCTTAGCTGACTGCTGTCCTTTGAGTTTCAACGAAATGCCTAGCATTGATTTCCCTGAGGAACTTTATGTTAATTCTCTCCAACAATTTGTAACTACAACACAATTTACCAGAGCAACTTGTCTTATCGTTTTGATTAGTTTAGAAAATCTAATTTTCAACGTCGTACTTCTCAACAAATTCAGTATTAAGTAAGCCATGGGTCGCTTGACAACTGGAGTATAAATCAAGCATTTTTGTCAAGAGAACTATGGCCGTGTAATTAATTTGTTTCGTCTACTAATAATGGGTTATGTATTTAATATTGCTGTGATATTTGTTTGCTATTTCATCACTACAATTTACTGCCAACATAATTGGGCTTTACCTATCCGACATTGTAGTAAATGAATGTTCACAAGAATCCTCAGAAGAAAAAGGGGTCTAATCCTCAGAACCAAACTTTTCTAATCACAATCCGAACAAGATTCAAAAACAAAAACTGTCTAACATAAGGTGTTAAATATTTTAATTAGCATTAAAAGAAGAAGCTTAGCATTACCACATAGTAAATCATGTAACTAACCATTACTACGAGTAGCCGTTGTAATTAATATGAAAACAGCTGACTTAAACTATTGTTATCTGCAGTATCAGGAATCAATAATAATTAATGTACTGCTTCTTTGGAAGCGCAACTAAAGTTTATTTTAATTACAGGCTTTACAAGAAGATGTTGAGTGAACACTTTACGCAAACGATGACTTAAGTAGTCTTAAATGAAAGAAATACATAAAACATGTAAAATATTTAATAATTTAGAAAGAGTTCTACCATAAAAATAAAATACCAAATACATATTTTTTATACATAAATTTATTCTACTTTTTCTTAATGCACTATGAAAGTAACATTGTTACCTGTGGTAAGTGTGTAAGAATTAATAAGAACTGCTTTGAATGTGATGTACAATAGCTGCCAAAAAATTACAGCCTTATTCGTACACGTACAAAACAAAACATCTGTACATAAAATGTTCCATAAATACGTAATACAAATGACAATAAAATGAAAAGTATAATTCGTTTTCTACTCGTCATGTTGTAACAATTAAAATTGTTACTACCAAGAGCCGTTATAATTAACATAACAGATGACTTAAACTATTGTTACCTGCAATAACAGGAATCATTAATAAGTACAGCTTGTTTGGAAGCGGAACTGAATTTTATTTTATACAGACTTCCCAAGAAAATGTTGAATAAACACTTTACGGAAACGATGACTTTGAGTAGTTTTAAATGAAGAAAATACATAAAACATATATTACACTATAACTTATTCAATCAAACCTTGTCTTCTTTTTCAAAAACTACACTATGACTGTGGATATTCATTTTGCCACGGGCTATCTTCAATAGTCCTCTTACAAACGATTCATTTCTCTCAATCGGTTCTTTTCTTGCGAATAACAATTCTGTGATTGTTGGAACTGAGTACCAGGTACTCCAAACATTAAGTCCCAATTAGACAAATCTCTCGTCCAAAAAGTCTGTCTTGTACTTTTGGTCTATAATACATTAGCAATAATGATACACCTAAACGCTAGTCTCAAACTGTTTGGTTCTTGTCGACAATCGTCAATAGATGCTGCTCAAGTGTTCTGTTAAACCTCTCAACTATTCCGTCAGACTGCAGATGGAGAAGCTTTGTCCAGGTTTTCGGAATAACTAACTAGACATATAGGCCCAACTCCGAATTCCTTCCTCGATCCGTATGGATTTCCATAGGAACTCCATACCGACAACAGAAGTTATGAAGTAACGCATTTTGCATCAGTGGTAACCTCCTGATTTGGAAAACCGTAAGTCTTTAGTAGCGTATCAAGAGTTTTCTTTGGAGAGGGGCCTGGGGTCGGGTAGTGTAACGTATTGCCACGTTACAAATCCAGGGAACCCATCTTAACTGACATTTGCCAATTACATGGGCTGGCTACGTTGTAACGAACTATTAATAAATTCAAATTAACTGAACAAATTACATAAGATAATTATAAGGAAACAAGGGAAGGTATTTCACTGATTTATGCACTCATTTTCATTTGTAACAAGATGACTTCTCTTTATTAACAACTGTTACTCAAAGATCCCATGACATCATTAATTAGATTAAACTATTTAAATGCTTTTCATAAAAACTTAGGGATCAAACTGATTATGTATTCTTTTACCTCGGATCCGAATTTACTTTAAGTATATTTATAGCAAAGACTTCTAAGTATTGAGTTCATCTAGATGCTTGCAAGACTTCTTTTACCATTTGAAGAATGGTATTATTACTTAAAGTGATTATAAATTACATTTACATTTAAGGCGTTACAACGTACGATATTGAATCTTACAGTAAACTCTTAGCTTGTCTCGTTTTAATTTTAAACAAAATTTATAGTCTTTGAAAAGTCTCTTTTTAATGTGAGTTGTGTATCAAATATGATTAACTCTCGATAGGCAAGCTATCGAGTCACCTTTACAATTGGTCGTAGTAACCTCGTCCTGGGGTGTCTCTCTTTGGAATTCTTGAAGTCGGCATCATCATCTGGGTCGTATCTTCGGCAAGTACTAGATAGGATGTTCACTGCGGAGATTGGAGTTTCTTTTGTGAAAGTAGGTGTAGATCCACGGAGGTCCTCGTCAGCGTCTTATGCATCGTATACGTGTATTTATGAAGTTTATGCAGATCACATCTTCATGTATAAGGTTGTACTTGTATTTACCTCTTGAGGGGAGACGTCATCACATTTTTCTTCTTAACACATCCTTATATCATTCACACATTACACAACGCTCGCCACGTTTAGCAGTGGTAGCTAACATTTTAAAATTAAATTAAAAAAAAATGCATTTTCGTGGAGCTCTCGCTCATACGTCTGTACGGTCTGACGGCAGCATAGTGACTCTCTACTAGATTCGACTGGCACATAACAACGGAGAGGGGCAAGTACTCCGCGACAATATAGTTCCTATTTATATTTAAATTGACATTCTTATTACCAAAAACAATACATTAATTATACATATATAATTTAAGTGAATTATTTTAACTACTACTCGTGCCTTCAAATTTCTAATTACAAACATTATGATTTTTATATCTTCCTAAATTACAGACGACTCGATAAACACGTTGAGTCCGGAACTAACAGGTCACCGCATGATGACTAGCAAAGGGTTAATTGTGATATTAATAAGTTTTTTACAATTCGACTTTTTATTAGTGCTTCTGTTGATTTTCAGTCACTTCTCATTCTCATTCTGATTTAGTACAGTGGCTTTAGGTTTAATAGTGCGATTTAAAAAAACTTAATCGCTCGCAAATTTAATTTTTATTTATTTAAGATTACAGTTTCAATTAAATCATCACATACTCCACCGCTTAAATTTCACGTTACGGGTGTTTTGTGAGTCTAACGCACAATTGGGGACTTGGAGTATGTTTGGTGTCAGTGTGTGGAGTTATTTATTATTACTATTATTTATTATTAGTACACGGTTTGTTTTCTCTATCCTCTTTAAATGATCTTGTTCATTTAAATGTTCTCCTTCGTGAAATTCCCTTTTTCTCACTTCTTACAAGGCTAACTTATATTTCAATTCTTAATACTAATTTCCCTAATTATCCGTAACTCATAATATCGTGGCCCGACTGACATCGGCTTACTCTAACTACACAAGTTAGCTTTCAGCACTCTTTAATGATCTTTTGGCACCTTTCTGCCCCCATCATTACCCTTTTCAGTCGGCGCCGTTGTGACCTGTTACGTTACACATATATAATTCTTAATTATATATCATAAACTTATCTCTAATATAATCTAAAGAGGATCCCATACTCCACTTTAGATTATAGCTAATCCTAACATCTTATGCTACCGAGAGAAGCGGAACTTCACGAAGATAATTCTTATTATCTCTTTAACAATACTTAAACAAACTATGCGGAAGGGGAGACACTCTACACAATGCATTGTAATACACAGGGGTGGTTTACTTCGGTACCAGTTCAGAACAATAGGGGGTGGGTTACTACAATTTTCAACACGCTTTATTTCCTCGAACAGGCCACGACCGGGTGTTTACAATATGCAACTATACTTTTATTATTATTTTCTTTTCACTTACTTACTGCTACACTTTACACAAATTTAGTTTAACTTAAGATTTATTCAGCCTTACTATTTAAAGCAATTATTATTCACTTATTATTACTTTCTTTTGCTTTTATTTCTAAGAAGCTTACCTTTTTCTTTTAATTTATTCATTATTTACTTTGGGGACGAATTTAAGAAACTTACTTAGAACTATTTCCCATTTAAATAACATATTTATTTAGCACACTTTATTTACTTCGTTTTCAGTTTTGCTTAGTTTAAAAGTTTACTGTTTTGGGGCATGTGGTTTAACAATTTATCTAACAATGGAGGGTTAACTAGGTCATTTACTTATTTGAAATTTAAGTCACTATATTATTTAATTGTCGTTACTATATTATTTAATTGTCGTCACGGTGAAAATACTTGCTCTACTATACTATACACTAACTACATAGACAAGGTGAATTCTTGGGTAAATCATTTGCATAATTCAGAAAAGAACAATTTCTCTTCTAGGGGAGAGACAGAAATTCCACACACACATATTTCAAAGTTAAATCGCCGATCAGCTGTTTGCTGGAATGTAGGCCACCCTCTTTTATTTAGTAAACAAAGGCAGGGTAAGTGTGTGAGTGAGAAAGCGGGGTTTACGCTCACGTATTGTTCTCTACACAATGCCACAGACTAACTTCCTTGACAGGTCTTAACTGGAGAAGCCAGCTCGGACGCATGGGGTGAATCTCATTCAACAAAGCACGCCTTCAACTTACACGTGTATTACGGTTATAACAGTCTGACTTTATTAATTCTCGTACTTTCCCCAATTAAATTAATTATTTATTTTGGTAACAAATTTAAGTTACAAAATTCTTTCCACGTAATTAACCGGGTCTACTTTACACAGGAGCATTATTATTATTTCTTTTTTATTACTTTTACCGTGACGACAGACATACACTAACATATACTATGCAGGCATATTCAAGAAACAACAGGTCTTGGATTCTCATAATATAAACCTGTTAAAGACTGAGCAGATCGCCAAGCACTACAATTCATGTACATACTTGCATTTGGCTTCATACAATGATATTTCAAGTTATACTGACTATTATTTGCGTATCTTAAAACAAATTCATTTTATTAAAATTAAAGTTACATCAAATACATTCCCTAAGTGCATAGATCAGATAACTGAGTGCCAAAAGTTATCTATTTTACTACTTAACAATTACTTTTATTAGCAGGGTGACGTATCTCTGTTAATGTCACGATGCTTACAACCTTTTTACTAATTCAGCAGAGTGGCGCAATTTTGTGACACTCTGTACACAATTACTCTTACAAGACAGCAACAACACAATACACAATTAATTATTATTTACAGCTAATTAAAGCACAGCAAAGCAGAGTAAAGCAGAGTTACGCAATTTTGTAACGTATTGCCACGTTACAAATCCAGGGAACCCATCTTAACTGACATTTGCCAATTACATGGGCTGGCTACGTTGTAACGAACTATTAATAAACTCAAATTAACTGAACAAATTACATAAGATAATTATAAGGAAACAAGGGAAGGTATTTCACTGATTTATGCACTCATTTTCATTTGTAACAAGATGACTTCTCTTTATTAACAACTGTTACTCAAAGATCCCATGACATCATTAATTAGATTAAAATATTTAAATGCTTTTCATAAAAACTTAGGGATCAAACTGATTATGTATTCTTTTACCTCGGATCCGAGTTTACTTTAAGTATATTTATAGCAAAGACTTCTAAGTATTTTGAGTTCTTCTAGACGCTTGCAAGACTTCTTTTACCATTTGAAGAATGGTATTATTACTTAAAGTGATTATAAATTACATTTACATTTAAGGCGTTACAACGTACGATATTGAATCTTACAGTAAACTCTTAGCTTGTCTCGTTTTAATTTTAAACAAAATTTATAGTCTTTGAAAAGTCTCTTTTTAATGTGAGTTGTGTATCAAATATGATTAACTCTCGGTAGGTAAGCTATCGAGTCACCTTTACAATTGGTCGTAGTAACCTCGTCCTGGGGTGTCCCTCTTTGGAATTCTTGAAGTCGGCATCATCATCTGGGTCGTGTCTTCGGCAAGTACTAGATAGGATGTTCACTGCGGAGATTGGAGTTTCTTTTGTGAAAGTAGGTGTAGATCCACGGAGATCCTCGTCAGCGTCTTATGCATCGTATACGTGTATTTATGAAGTTCATGCAGATCACATCTTCATGTATAAGGTTGTACTTGTATTTACCTCTTGAGGGGAGACGTCATCTTGTTTACTACTAGTTAAGTTTTTGTTTTACTTATTACATTTTTCTTCTTAACAAATCTTTATATCATTCACACATTACACAACGCTCGCCACGTTTAGCAGTGGTAGCTAACATTTTAAAATTAAATTAAAAACAAATGCATTTTCGTGGAGCTCTCGCTCATACGTCTGTACGGTCTGACGGCAGCATAGTGACTCTCTACTAGATTCGACTGGCACATAACAACGGAGAGGGGCAAGTACTCCGCGACAATATAGTTCCTATTTTTTTTTAAATTGACATTCTTTTTACCAAAAACAATACATTAATAATCTTGTAATTTTAAGATCGGGCTTAAATCCAACCCGCTATACGATACAGCTTTGAACCTGCTTAGGCGTAATCACTCAGATAATAGTTCAGTGTCCGATCGGCTTCGTCGTGGTGCGCACCATTTAGGAAGCAAGTGAATTACGTAGTGGACAATTATGTGTAACATGTGTTTTTAACGTTTAACGACCTCAATAGAGCGATTTTATCTGATGATGGAACAGATGTTCCGAAACGCGTCATTTTAATCGACGTAACGAAGTCACACGACGGATATAAGGTGATTTATTTATAATAATTTACTGTTCATACGTGACTTGGATACCAGAACTAATATGCATTTTAAATACATTAATTATTCATATATAATTTAAGTGAATTATTTTAACTACTACTCGTGCCTTCAAATTTCTAATTACAAACATTATGATTTTTATATCTTCCTAAATTACAGACGACTCGATAAACACGTTGAGTCCGGAACTAACAGGTCACCGCATGATGACTAGCAAAGGGTTAATTGTGATATTAATAAGTTTTTTACAATTCGACTTTTTATTAGTGCTTCTGTTGATTTTCATTCACTTCTCATTCTCATTCTGATTTAGTACAGGGGCTTTAGGTTTAATAGTGCGATTTAAAAAAACTTAATCGCTCGCAAATTTAATTTTTATTTATTTAAGATTACAGTTTCAATTAAATCGTCACAGTAGGTTCCATACAGAAGGAAAACCAAGTTAAGACTAATCAATATTACTATCTGTAAAGTGTCTGAAAAACACATGATAGCATTCTGAAATTAGCCCCTTTAAAGAAAACTGTAATAACACAATAAAAATACGCGTTATGGAAGCATTGTTAAAAGATACGTATTGACTGAATTGCGATTCCTATATTTCATATTTCAGACATAAAACCTAATCTGTAATAAACCTGTTTGTATATTTAAAAAAGAGCTACTAATGTAGGCCTATCGTACACAGCAGGAAAAAAAAATAAAACGGCTTGAAAATTAAGAGATTAAGAAATTTGTCAACATTTCGACCCTTTGGGGGGATCAGGTCCTATTTGCTCTCCCCGTAAATATGCCCCTGTAAGTCTTCACCCACTTGGTAAAGTAACCACCTGTAACAATTACGTACCGGTTTTTGGCTTTTGTAACTGGATTAGCTTCAGCAGTGTCTATGGTAATTGTCTTAAATGGAAGTCCAACGTTATAGTGTACCACTTACCCAACTTTTGGTTTGTGGAGCCTTACTTGCAGCACATATTTCACAGGTCAAACACCATCCTCTACATCATGACGAAGCTAAACCAAATAGGATAGTTTCCGTATTTTGTAATTATTTTATTAAAAGAAATATGGCATCCGTATGTTCTTTTTCTTTAAGGCATCCTATCAGGTAATTTTCTTTAAAAGGTCACTTTAGTCTGAAAACTATCAGCTCCATGATCAAGTCTCGTCCATCATCCCTTTTCCAAGCCCTTTATCGCAAACCGTTCTCTAAGGGTCGAGATTCCTTTTGTGTCCAATATCTTTTGAGCACTTGAGAACCAGATATCTTGTCAATCAGGGCGACAGCCTCCTCTTTTGCCATCAACATTGCTCCAATACCCTTGTCAACTATTTGTTCTTGTCGGAAAAATAAATCTTCCGACAGAAGAGAGGTTCACCATCTGCCAAGATGTTTACAGTGATAACTTGAACTTTAATGCTCTGATAATAATCTTCTAAATAACCCATCTGCATTAAAATGTAGACGCCCCGATGTTGTACCTTGAAGTGTACAGAGGACCATGATACAATTATGCTGCTTCCAGCAAACTTGATAGTCTAAAGAATACAAAGTTTATTTGAAATAAAGACGCATGTCTGTAGTATAAATGTGTTGTGAATAATAAATTACGTAAATAAGCTTATGGTGAATGTTTAAAATTCAAAGGTAACAAGGAAATGTCCTCGACGAAATAGACGTAATTGAATGTACTTACTGAACTCTTAATTAGAAATAGATTGCGCTACTGACACAGAAAATAAAAATTAACACAGAAGATAAAATTGTCTTGTAATTAGGAAACGTTATTTCTACTTCATTATTGTTATTGGTGCAGAGAAGAGGACCCCTTAGAGTAGCTATAGAAATTTTGCCTTAAGAGTAAAAGAACCTCTTCGAAAGAGGAGATGAAATTGGAAAATATGTGGCAAAGAATGAAGCCAGCGAACTCACTCTCTGACACTGGCAAGATCGTTGGAGTAGGGAGAACAGAGGAAGCTACGCTACGTAGCTACCGCTACGCTCATACCTAACTTGATGGAATGGATTGACAGCCAGCACAATGAGGTTAACTACCACTTGACACATTTCCTCAGTGATCATAGCAATTTTAACGCCTCAGAATGGGAAACTTGAAAGGTGCAAAACCCAGAATGCCAATACGGTCTTTTCCCGTAAAGGTACCTTGTACACCGTTTTCAAGTGCAGCGGATTCAAAAGAGTGAGGATGGCACTACAAATGCAGTTCGGAAAAGTCAACGCCCGAAGGTGTATTTGAGATCATGCTTCGTGGCACGGAGGAATGCATTCGCATTTCTACATGTATTCAGTAAGTTCTACAAGAAAAGGAAAGGCAGGTCCAACTTGTACACAATATGCAGTAAGACAAAAGAACAATTAGAAGGAGCCCGATAAGGGCGCAATAGACTCCATCATGAAGTAATAAGCTAGGAGGTTCCAGGATATTAATGCCTCCATTAGAGGTGTGTTTTGTTTAGTGAATGAGAGTCGCACACACGAAGGGGTGTACAGTTTCCTCTGATAGTGCATAAAGCTGTTTTCCTCCTCTTAAAAAAAATATTATTAATATTATTATTATTATTATTATTATTTCTACTACTATTATTATTTACAATGACAATAATGATAACAATTGTATTTATTGTTATTATATTAAATATAAAATGTAGACCTACTCTTACTTATATCATATTTTGCAAATACGTAATATAGTGTGACAACATATATTATATTCATTTATAATATATAAACATTATTATTATATCATTACAATAATAATTCTTAATATGAATAAAGTAATGGGAGGGAATAAGTTACTAACAGAAGGTATGTAAATATTATTATTGCCTATACCCTAATAAAGAATATTACATAACTCTATTGCAGCGACAACAGAAAACCAAACGATTTATTTGTTTCACTGTACGCCGTTTCTCCTGAACAAATAAACGAGATACAAAATATCTACCAAAATCCAAAATCCGTCAGTCGTAAAACGCGCAAACTTTTACGATCCTGGAAAATTAAGCCCACACGGTGTTACATACACTCACTTCTTAGCTGGAATGCACGATCATGTTATGCGCATTACACGAAGAACCATGTTTTCAGCTTCAGTTATTGACTTTGGATCCCATACCTTTTATCTGATACATTAAACAACTCGTTGACAACAGTCTCCAGGTTCAATACATCAGGACACGTTAGAACCGCTGCGATTAAAAACAAACAGCATTATTATATTAACTGTAATTTAATATTATTGATAATTAAATTACCCATATCTTTAGTAATTATTGTTTTTTAATAATCTTTACGGGATCTTTATATAGAAACTGAAATATTAAACTTTTTATTATAGACACGGTCCTTTGTTTTACATAGGCCCTACTAGTTAGCATATGAATGAAAAATTTATCCTGTTTGATGTGCTTCACATCTCTTTTTGTTCATATGTTTTATTTGGAGTAAACGGTACCAAAGCTCTTATGGTTTATTCAAAAGAGGTCCAGTAATTTCTATTTGTATACATATTTAATAGTTTAATGTATTCCTGTTATGTAGTAAATGTATGCAGTACAGGAAAAGTTGAATATCGTCCTCTATATTATCTAAAAATGTATACAATTTGATGTTACAATTTTGGCGTGGTTTAATGGCGAAGACTACACCTCTACTACTCCCTGACGTTTCGATGGGTCTAACGGTGGTCTTCATCACAGGGGGATTCATAGCATGGTGTTAAATATCCCAAAGTTAGGTATCTTTGCTACTAAAATGGGGTTGACAATGGAATTGACTTTTTACAATGCCAGCTTTATACGAAATTCTGTACATAAATTTCCATTTGTGTTCAAGCTAGTATCCAGACTTCAGAACAGTGTAAAACCGTGAATGAATCATGCCGAAGCTGGGCACTGTTCTAGATCAAAGAGACTCAGCTAAACAGTCGTGTACTGTGCTTACACAATCTCATTGTGAGTCTTATTGAAGCTAATGGATCTACCAATTTTGGTATACGCTTACTGTTCGTGTGCGTTTGTATCTATACGTGTGCGTGTGTGCGTGCGCTTTGTAATAGCTCTTCCAGTGTTTTTTCCTGTGCAATTGGTATTTCAAATTTGAGGTCGAATTGAACATTGAACACTTAAGAGTGATTAACAATAGACATTAGATTAAAGTACAATCCCCAGTATAACAGTTATTTTAAATTAAATAACGATTTAGACTATTTACGTTGGTCTATATTTATCATTGGCTTATAATTATTAAATGATTATTTTGTCTAAAATAATTTTGCTTATTAAACTAAAAGCAATTCGCTGTTAGATGGATAGAAACCACTAAATCTACTGTAAGGTTTTCTATGATTTCGAGTGCAGTTTTCTAGTTCAGTTAGTAAAATTAAACATTTTGATATTCCAATATTCTATTAATATATTAATAAATATATAATTAAACCAGTCCAATATTTACCATATACCGGTACATGATAAACGCTAACTTAAATGGAGAACAAAATTAATAACTAATTATTGTGAACCTAATTTTCGTGACAGCAAAATTTGATTTGTTAAAGTTAAGCTAGGTATATTTCATAATAATACTGGTTTATACATGGCTTAGTTCTTCTCATTAAAGTATAATAAGATAATAGTTAATTTTACCATCGCTGATGAAGTAAAAGAGAGTGACAACGATGACGTCACTTTCCTTACAAGAAAAGCCTTTAGTCAGCTTTCCATCTGAGAGAATAAAGGTTAGTTACTGGCACTAGTTGCATGGAAGCCTCTGGTACTTCGTACAGCAAGAAATCCTAATTAATAGCTTTCTCAGTTATCAGAGGCATAATTTTTATAAAAAAATCTCAACACGTTCAAGTGTTCAGAAGGCTATAATTTGTGTTCAAATTGACACTTAGCTAAGTGTTCAAATTGACACTTAGCTATAAGAAAATATATACCACGCTGGATACAACTTTACGTATACCACGATTGATTTTGTTCCTGAGCAGTATGAGTACAGAAGACACTACGTGTACGGGTTGTGAAGGAAAGTCAATAAGTGAAAAAGAGAGTTGTCTTTCTTAGCAAATTTTTTTAGAATAGAAGGAATCTGTGCACAAAAAATCACATGCGTTAGGTTCCTTATGCAAAGCTTTTGTTTAGTTCTTTACTTTAATATCTTATAATATCTCCTTATATATCTCAAATCGACAAAACATTGATTTAAATACGCAACCCTCGTCACAGATCATCCGCCATAATTCCTAAGTTTTTAATTAAAAGTGAATAAATAATAACTACCTTCTGCTTACTACCAGCGGCAGCAAATATCTGCCGTAATGGTTCCCGGAAACCACACAAACCTCCGCATCCGTTGACATCATGGCGGAGTAACTGAATTATAAAATCCTGAATTATATCTCAGCGTGCTGCAAAACAAAAATTGTTGGACCGATATTAAATTGAAATCGGGATGTGAATTCTACATGTATTGGATGCAAACACAGCGGGTATACCCTACAAACACTCTGCAATTAATCTACCACTTTAACTTAACTAAATACTTTCGAAAAACTAAAAGATACAGGGCTATGAAAAAAATTAATATTACACACCGGTCAAATATTAAATGGTAAATGTTAACTTAAATGAAGAACAAAATAAGTTTTCAAAGGTCATACATTTTATCACCAACAAAATATTTCAGAAATAAAATAATAAATAAACGTGTAAGCGTTGTACAAACGTAGCTAAAATGCGATGTCCGTACAACACCACGGCCATCTGCCTTCACACTGTTAGGTCTATTTACGAGTTACAACAGCATTAGATTTCCTCGAACTGGTCCTGATTCGGTAAACGCAGTGTTGTTGTGTATACGCCTTCAAGGTTACACCGCATTCCTAACGAGAGTCCTTTGCCAAGTACTAAACTATCGTGACTTTTCGTTGACTTCAGAGAATCTTGTACCTGGCTGCTAATCATACGCTTGAGGTTTGGTCAGCATGTTCTGCAACGCAGCTTAACCACCTGAGTTATAAATAAACTTTCTTAAGTTACATTTCTTAAAAAAAAGATTTATTAAGTATTTTGATTTTATTAAATAGTTATTAATTTTTATAATTTTCTATTTACTTTTATTTAATATTTTTTGTTCAGTGGATCGTAATTAGTCCTACAAACTAGAAAAAAGAATTTAGTTACGTTACAGAAGTTAAATAAAAGGTTCATACATATTATAAACATATTGTTACCCCATTACACAACATTAAATATTCTACGTGTTTCTCAGCTATTCCAGCGGAGCCCGGCTATGATGTGTCGTACGTGATTTTAAAATGCGTTAACGAGACTGTTCCAGACTTCGCCGGTACGCGCGCATGTGTTCAAGGCTATAAGCAATTACGCTGTAGTGCAGTGTTGACGCCTAGTACGGATTATTCTGGATATCAGCGGGGTATAAACATAAGAATTCAGCGACGCTTAGTTTCAGCTGAAGTGGCGATTTATTCAAGTGAGGTTCGAGTTATTTTCGGGGGATTTACACAGTTCGTTGTAGGTGGTGTATTAGAAAAAAAAGGAGTTGTCGGTATTGGACGGGGCCGTGTACCTGCTCGTCTCCTTCACTTCAAGAAAGGTTATCTTTATGGCCACTAAAAAGGTGCATCTATTGTTAAGAGGGTTTTACAGTAGACTCGTTACCATGGCCCCGTCCAGAGGATTAAGTGGCATTTTATTCCGTCGCATCCAACTTTAGTCGTTTCGAAAACATTTGTTTTATTTTTACATATTCTTAACAGTGCAATAATATTATATTATGTAATATGACAATAATAATAATAATTATTATTATTATTATTATTAATGATGATTATTATTTATTCATAGGCCTTAAAATATATTTTAACTATCATTATAGTTTATACTATCGAAACATTGTAAAATATTAAAAAATATATAATATATTCTCGTAAGAAAGGTATTATTTATTATATATATATTTATATTTATATATGTATATATTATCATCATCATCATAATCACATATTCATAATCTTCACGGATTAAACCAAGGATGGTTTGTTCCGGTCCCAAATATCAAAGATTAGAGCTGGTCACTCCAGCGCTTCCTCGGACGTCCCACACTTCTCCGTCACCTAGGCTTATAGTTCCATAGTTGTTTGGGGATGCGGCAGTCATCCATTCGGCAAAGATGTTCCCATCAATTCAGCCGCTACTGGGCGATCCTGTCGAGTATACTCATAATTTTCAGTTCCTGCCGTATATCTGTGGTTCTTCTATGATCATGAAGAATATACCCTGCCACGTGCCTGAGAAATCTCATTTCAGCCGCTTGGATGCGACTGGCCTGGCGTTTCGTTAAAGTACAATTCTCAGACCCATAAAGAAGTGTGGGAAGAGCCATTACCTTATAGAATTTTAGGCGAGTTCCTTTACTTGCTGACTTAGGGTTCGCCTAATGGTCCCGCACATAAGGTTGAACTTATGTAATTTATTCACAACGTCGTTGCATGCATCATAATACACAATGTAGCCCAGGTATTCGAATTTCCTAACTTGTTCCAGGACAAGTTATCTATCTATAACAAGTTTTGCCCGTACGGGATCAGTTCCACGACAAGCCATTACCTTGGTCTTACGTGTGGATATCTGCAATCCAGAGTCTTTGCAGATGCGATTTAACAATGGTATCCCCATCTGCAATTTGTTTTCAGAGTCCGACAGAATAGCCTGATCGTCTGCAAACAACAAAGTGTCAATTGTAGAGTGACCAATAGTGTGACCAATCATAAAATGTTCTGGAAGACACATCTGCCAGTTTTGTCATTATAACATTGTCAATATATAATTTAAAAAGAGAATGTGATAATGGACACCCTTGTCGTACTCCACAATTGATCAGGCCAACTCTAGGAGCTGTTCTCGGTTTCCCTGCTTTCATTAATATTTTATTCTCTACATAAAGACTCTGTATTGCTCTGATTAGATGTTGTGGGACCCCTTTCCTTGCCATTACTTCCCATAGTTTGCTCCGATTTACTCTGTCTAACGCCTTCTCTAAGTCGATGAAAGCTATGTATGTGGGCAGTTGATACCCTTTACACTTTTCAATGATCTGTGCTCTATTGTAAATAGACAATCCAAACATGATCTGCCCTTCCTGAAACCGTTCTGGGCCTCTGAAAGCATGGTCACCGTTATTACATTTAACCGAGTTCTTATTATAGATGCACATAATTTATATGAAGTATTAAGAAGGCTGACTCCTCTGTGGTTCCTGCAGTCATTACGATCACCTTTCTTGAATATGGGAATTACTTTTGCAATCCGCCAGACGTCAGGAATATGACCAATGTTCCAGCATAGATTAATGAACAGCAGCAAACGATCATACAGCAAGGCTGGTGCATACTTTATAAGCTCCACGTTCAGCCCATCAGTGCCCGGTGCTTTTCTATACTTACACGGGTGTAGAGCAGCTAACAATTCATCCATTGTTATTGGGTCCACACAATCCAATATATATATTATAATACTCCTTGTAAGCCTCAAGTTGCGGTGTCAATTTATAATAAACCTGCTTCGTATGGTTTACCAGCCACACGTTGGTTACGTCATTTTATAATATACCATCTGAGTCCTCCGTGAAAGCCCCAAGTTGCGGTGTCAATTTATAATACACCTTCCGTGTCCTCCGTGAAAGCCCCAAGTTGCGGTGTCAATTTATAATAAACCTGCTTCGTATGGTTTACCAGCCACACATTGGTTGCGTCACTTTATAACTTACCAAAGTCGTACCCGTTGAACCTCACCTTGCTTTGCCAATCTATTACCATATTTTATTTTACTGATGTTGTATGTTGTTTATTTCCCGATTTAAGGCGGCAAATTGTTTTATTTTAAAAACAATTAAAATTAGTCTCCTTATTTAATTCTCCTTCTCCCTTATTTTTGTTTAATTCAACTCACCTTTGTCTTGTAGTTGATTTGAATTTCGTTCCTAAAAAATAGGGGTTACCAACCTCTATTTTTTGGTAAAAAAATGTTCACCTTGGCTATATTAAGGAATAAAATGTCAGTAATGATAAAATAAATTAAAGATACAATTGATAATAGTCAATACGATATTATTTCTTTAGTGTTTTTTATTTCTTTCTTTTTAAACAAAATGAAATATTTTTATAATATATTGTTTCCCCAGCTCTTGTTTTTTACTTGCTCAGCGGTTGGCAATAGTGTTCAGGGTTTGGTTGAATACAATGATATGTTTTCTTTGGTTATTTTTAAGTTTGTTGGGTTCTTATGATTGCAGGAAAATTAACAAATGATCTTTAGAAAGTACGAAACTTCACATAAAATATACTTAAACATTATACAGTTTCTTAATAAATTAATTCTTAGATTATGTGACATGTGTTGGATCAAAGTTGGTGAATAGGTTAATGGTTCGTTTTAAGAGAAGATTACAATATCCAATAATTTGATCACCATAAATTAAAAAGTGAATAAAGATATAAACTGATTGTCACTAGTTTCTTCCTTCCTTGAGTGTTTATATAAAGTTTATTAGTGAGTGAAAAAGTGTCACAGTGTAGACTAGTCTTTTTTCATTTTAGTTTTTTAAGTTAATCTATACTTATCACATTCCTTTACATCTGATTTGTCTCTCTGAGTTCACTTTTCTTTTATAATTTATTAAGTATATTTTTTCTTTCAATTTCAAATAATTATGGTTATTAAATTTCTTCTTGTCATACTATTATTATTCATCATCTCATTTTGGTTCATTGCAATTTCATTTCTATTGTTAATTTATTACTTTTATATTAGTATATTGAGCTGCATGAATTTTTTAATCTGCTCTTCTCTGAATCTAATAATGGACTAACGACTTTTTCTGTTAATGTTTGGTTGTCAAGGCAGCAATCCTCATACTCCTATTGGTTGAAAAAATTGTTTACATTGTTAGATTTTGCTACCGATTTTTTACAAAATTAACAAATATTTTTAAATTAGTATAATCTTCTTATACTACTACGAATTCCCAAGATAATAACATTATTGCATTGCATTTCTTTTATAAATTAATTAGAAACCAAACATGAATAGTTTCTGTTCAGTATTTACTAAGTTACTATTTTAACAATTTTGTTTTTATATTAATTATTTTATAACTGATTCTTTTGGTATACATTGTGTGTCTTTAAATTCATATAATCAACTCTAATAGTATTACTTACATTTTGTCCTTACTTACTACTGTTATAATATCAAATTTTACAAATTACTGTTTTTTACAATAGGCTCCTTATGCCTAAACCAACTGATTTTCTTTATACAGTTATTATAATATATTTCTTGTGTTTCATGAAACTGAACTATTTTAAACATAACTACAATAAATTAACATATAACATTTGATGATTCATAATCATTTTTAAAACATAATACTATTCTTTCTAACATGCTATGCACATGCTATTCTTTAATACATTACATACATTCCTACTCTAATTAACTATTATTCATTAAACATGCTTTTTTACCCTTATATATTCTTTTTAACACAAACAGATAACTATAACTATTACTTAACTATTGTTTACTTATTTTAAAACATGAACATTAATTCTACCTATTCCCTTGTATAGGCCTATTATGCCTTAGTTTTTTCACAGTATACATTCATCATTTTTTACTCAAAAATTATTTATTATTCATTTTACACTTTATTACTACTGCTGACTTTCAGTTAGTATAATTTTCTTGGTTCTTTTGTGCGCTTTAGGATTATATTATTCACTATTTTTCTTTCTTTTTTTCACTTTGATCTAACCACACAACTCACCGTATCATTAACATTGAGTATTTATTATATAAGAGGTTTATTCCCTTCATATTCTAATAACAATTTATACTTATCATTACTCACTCTACATTCATGTATTGGTAAGTTTACATGGAACTACTTATACTTCTATCTATAGCCTTGTACTTCCACTATTGCATCTACTATATAATTATTGTTTGAAAGGGGGTTGTGTTATGGTCATAAAGTTATATATTTTTATCTTTCCCTCTGCCAATCACATGGGTTTTGTCATCGTCTCAGTCTCTGTCTAGTTTTTATGTCAGTATTGTGTTATATTTTAATACTCTTGTTCATTAATTCTTTCATACTTTGACTTTTTTTATTCCTTCTATGTTGTAACTCATTTTTCTATTAAATGGTATTTTCTTCTTTATAGATGGGCTACTTTATGTAACGTTATAATATTCACACAGTTTCTGCTACAGTCCGTTTCTTGATATATATAATATATATTTTACAATTACTTTATTTACCTCAAGGGAGAAAACATCTTCAGGTAAAGTAATTATAAAATATATATAATATATATATATAATTAACATGGTCGATAAATAGTACACACAAATACACACACACACACACACACACACATATTGCAACGTTACAAGTATTTCAAAAATTCACACAAATAAATTACCATGTACTCAACGCAACTATGGAATGTATTACACCGGCCAGGTCGCAGGATTTTTTTTAATTCTCGTTGCGGCAAGTACATGTAGTTGCACAATAATTAAATAATTTTCCAAGAGGAGTGAGATGTTGTTGACATGAAATAATTAATTAAAACCGTTTCAAAATAATCATTCTATGATTTATTAAAATTAATAGAAAATATGCAAATATTAAAAAATTCGAATCTTAGATAAATAAAAATATTTTTTTATAAGTTTACACAAATACAATGTAACCTTCTATGCTGTTCATGACATATAAAATAAACAACCATATAATATTACTAGCTAAACAGACATGTTAAACAAATTATATAAACCTTTTTATTTCAGTGTGTCTGGTTTTGACTCAAATTTTAAATAATAGCAACTCATTTACAAACAAAAATAATATTCAATCTCAAGAATAAAATTAATTGTTGCTCTAAAGAAAATAAAAAATATAAGATTTACTTCCAATCTATTATTTATTTCTATTGACACACCCAAATTTTAATATACAACAAAAGATTAGTATTTTTAAATTTTCTTGTTAAATTAAATTCTTTTCTGTAACTACCATTTATTTTTATGTACAGTGATTATATTTAAAACTTTAAGTTTTTACTGATAATATACAAGTTTTCTTTTGAGAGTTCTTTTCACAAACAAAAAAATATTATTCATCACCTGCGTACTGCCGACGTTACCGTTGCTCGCGCGCGCGCGTGTGTGCGTGCGTGTGTGTGCGTGTGTGTGTGTGCTGAATCCTGAGAATTTGATGATGATGATGATGATGATGATTATGCTGATGCTGTGTTCTCTGTCTCTACGGGTTGTTGTTTGTGATGGTCCAGAGTTCCTCCATAAGTCTTGATTGTGTGGTAAAGTTGTCGATCGGTCGGCAGACCAGCAGCGTGACGTTGTGTGAAGATATCTTGGGTCTCTGAGACCGTCCCAAAATTGCCGGTGGTATTTATACTGGACGGCAATCTGGCAAGTTTAGGACTGTTTTCGACCTGTTAGATTTTGTCACTTCGTGCAAAGCGTCCTTTTAATTACAAATCACTTTTTGGTTCATTCATTTTCGCGATTTCGTAAACATCCTCGTAGCACGAGAGATACCATCGTTTGCGTAATTTTTTCCTGGTCACTCAAATATAACACACTTATTAATTACTATTTAATTACACTAGTAATTAACATTAAATTACCTGGCGTCTTTATTATTGCAAATTTCTGCAATACTTTTACATCACTATATTCGTTAAAAATTGCTTAATGTAATGGTGTTTTTATAATGTGGGTAAGTCTTTGTTCACAGGTTTAAAACGTATAATTAGATTATTTTTATCCGGTCAAAACCTGATTACAGAGAATTCGTACGCATCACCCGATCGTAGACGCCTGCCTGTCGTAGCTTGCGTCGTAGCTTGAGAAAAACTCAAGAGCTGTATTCACTCGCGGAGGCAGGTGTACGCTTTCTGACAATTCTTATCCTGCATAGTATTGTTAAAAACTGTTCATCGTATATTTTTCTATGCTAAATATTTACAAGCATACCGCCCTGGGCAAATATGCAAATATATGTTTTGTTGCAATATACATATATAATATTATTTCTGCAAGTCTTGTTTATTTGTATATTGTAGAAATAATAAATTTTTTATAGGGCCTATTAATATAATGATCAAATTTAATTAAATGTGTAATTACACATAATATCAATGTAGGTATATATTATATAATTTATTATAATTATATGACATTACATAATATTAATATAATTTATTCACTGCAGAAGCAACTTTGTATATAGGCCTACTTGTAAAAATACTAATAGGGGTGGGGCGGTGGCCGTTCGCCTATCTGGTTGTACATTTTACTGAAGAGAAGGTTACTTTTACGACCACTGGAGAAGTATGACTATTATTCTGGATGTCTATGTTTATGTAACTTGAAGAAGGACCAAGTTGGTGGAATAAGAGGCACTCCCCTTCTTCTTCACTCCTACAAAGGCATTGACATTTTTTCTCATAAGTGCAACACGTCCGGTACTGTAAGAATCGGTAGCAGTTATTCAAGTTTATAGTCACAGTCAAATTTTCAAGTTTTAACACTGTTTTCTATGATGTATTTTAAAAGCATTAATTCTTTTAGAAATTACGTGAGGGACAACGGAATAAGAAAATGTATCACAGATTGGAAGATTATACGAAACAAAATTGAATGTTTGAAGTGTGGTGGTAAAATGTATCTAAATAAGGGATGTAATAAAAATCTGATAATTATCTTGTTGGTACATCCTCTTCATTCATGTTTTTAAATATTATATATATATATATATATATATATATATATATATTAAACTTTCACTGTGAACACTTACTTTTTAGTTTTGTTTCCCAGACGTCACCAAATTAAACTGCAGTGACTGTCACCAGTTCTATATCGGCCAGACGGGAAGATCTTTTTCCTCTAGATATTCTGAACATTTAAAAGCCCTCACCACAAACTACATACATTCCACATTTGCCACACATTTACAAAATGAAAACCACAGTTACACAAACATAGAGCACAACATGGAAATACTACACTACTTACCTAAAAGTAGAAAACTAAACACAGCAGAACAATTTGAAATATACAGATATCACACACTACAACCAAACAACATATTAAATGAACAATTACATTATAGATCACACATACTTTTCGATACACTGATTCAAACACAAACTTTGAATCCCAGCGCCAATTCCCTCCCACCAGCAACCCCCACCACACACACCTACAGCCCATAACCGTTACTTTGTACAGACATTCAGTATTTTAAATCCCACTGAGGAAGACGAACACCACGTCGAAACGTCTGGGAAACAAAACCAAAAAGTAAGTGTTCACAGTGAAAGTTTAATATATATATATATATATAATCTGATGTACAGGTCCGGGAGAAACCAATGTAGATCAAAAAGAATCTGCGAGACAATAGGTTTTTTGGCATAGCGCGGATTCCACCAGAATCGTTATTGTGCGTTTTATTTGCGTGTATTCTTAAATATCCGATTTCTCTAATGACTAAAGAAACCGAATTAAATCCGAAAATGATCAGAAAATTAATTTCCCAGTTTCGGGAAATATTAACTGTGTGGTTGCTGGAGAACAGTATAAAAATTGGTAGTGTTGGTGAAACAGTGGAAATAGACGAGATTGCGTTTGGCAAGAGAAAGTATAACAGGGGTCGAGTGATGAAGATTCGATGCGTAATCGGTGGAATAGACATAAGGAGTAAAAAATGCTTCTTGAAAGTTGTAAATAAACGGGATGCTACCACTTTGATGGATGTCATTGAAGAAAACGTTCAGCCTGGAACTACGATAATTACGTACATGTGGAGAGGCTACAATTCTCTACAAAATAAAGGTTACACTCATTTGCGAGTTAACCATTCTCTGAACTTTGTATGCCGCAGTGACACGAACATCCATACTCAGAACATCGAGAGTCATTGGTCAAAAATGATAAGAGACATGAGGCGACGGGTAGGAAGGATGTCAGTGAGTTCCTTTGAATCATATCTAGTAGAGTATGTTTGGAGGAACATGCATTCTACAGATAAGAACTGTTCGACGATTTTTTGAAGGCAATAAATATTTTTACCCTTAAAGTAGCTGTTTTATATTCCTTAAAAATAAATCAATTTTAATAAGTTAATCGCTTGTAGTAATTAAACTGTATCAAGTGTATTAGTAAGCAAACGATTTGTGTTAATTAATTATTGATTAGCCAGTCTGTCTTAATTGTAGGCCTGCTACGTAAATTGTACCATTAGAGACTATAAGATTCACTTACCAATTTGTATTAACTGTAATATGGAGTTGTAGTATTGTAGTATTTATTTTATAGCTTAAATCTATTTTTAAATCATATAATGTTAGTTTCAGTTTACCACAGTGACTAATTCTTTACGATTTTGTTTCTGATAGGTTATGCGATTCAGTATATATATCATATTTAAGGACAATTACGGATAGTATTTTTTTTGTTTTATTTTTAAAAAATTTAACTAATAGGCCTATAAATCAATAACTCAATTGTGCAACTATTAACTTCACTTCATTTACTGTAGGCCAATTTTGTGTAATACAGTGACTGTTTACTGAGGGGCGCAGTCTATGTAAGTTATATCTTTATTAATGTTATACGTTTGAATAAAATGAAATATCACTTATCGAAAAATGAAATAATTATTTTAATGCTAAATTAGGCCTAAGAATAAATAATAATCATAATTCTTTATCTATTATTATTATTATTATTATTATTATTATTATTATTATTATTATTATTATTATTATTATTATTATGACATAATGCTCTGTTACCATTCTATAATGATAAAATAATAAAATAAATATTTTTGATCCAACTAAAGTTACATGCGACGGAATAAAATGCCACTTAGTTCTCTGGACGGGGCCGTGGCAAAGAGGCTACTGTAAAACCCCCTTAACAATAGAAGCACCCTTTTAGTGGCCATAAAAATAACCTTTCTTGAAGTGAAGGGAACGAGCAGGTACACGGCCCAGTCCAGTACCGACAACCCGAAAAAAGTGATTATAGTGCTGGATTCTTTATAGTAGTTGACATTATTATTCGTTAGGACAGATTAACTTGTATTGTTGAACGAGAATAATCTTGTTGAATAACTTGTTGATTACAAACGATTACTTGTGATAATTAATGCTGGTTTTTAGTGACTTTATTGGTGTCTCGTATTTTGTTTTCCACTATCAGGAGACCGTCGTAACAATATGTTTTTGACGAAAATACTTAAACACTTTGAGTTTCTCATTTTTTCGATTTCTTGATTTATCTATAGTTCCCAACTTTTGCGGTGTCACCCTTCTATGGGGAAAATAATGTATTTTTTAAACGCGTCGGGAAAGTTAAGACGATCTAATATTTTCTTAAAATATTTAAGAATCAAATTAAAAAATTTTGTTGGTACTTCTTCATAGACACCATATAATCACATCAATTCCTAGCGTTTCTTTTGTTCAGTTTAGCTTTACTCAGTATTCTCAGAGGTTCCCTGTACTAATCGCTCTGTCCAATGTTTCGTCTGTATAACAGTGTGGCAAAAAAAGTATTTTAATACACTCAGTCTCAGTGTTAAGTAAGTTTGTAAATTAATGGTTTTGAGGACACATTTTTTGATTAATTGTGAACTTGTTATCCTTAATTTCTTTAACACAATACCAAGAATCCTTCCAATCCTTAATCTCATTGAAGAGTTTAGTAATACAATTAAAAATCCTGTTTTCTGTCACTATGAAATTCTGTACTCCCACGTTGCATGCACATAGTATGCAACAGTCTGACAATCCTTATCAAAAAACTATTATTTTCTTATATTATTTTATTAGTATTATTACCATTAAATCTATAATTAAAGCCACCTGAATTTTATATAATTCTTGTACTTGGGCTGTAATTTAACTACTTATTTACATCATATGTTAGTACCTCATTCATCACAGATGCATTTTTTAAACTCCATTTTTATATAATTTTATTCTCTATCATCTTCTCACTAAAACTCAGCAAAATAGGCTGAACGACATCCCTTTCTTTACTTTCCTGACCTACTTCTATATCTTACGCTGTGGAATCAGAAAGAACAACTATCATCTACCTTGGAGCAAGCTTTCAGCATCTTTAAATTGTCAACCGCAATGCAGTTTATTATAGACGCTCCCCTTTGAATTAACAACGTAAATTCCTCTCCCCATATCCACCTCACAGCGTCCGTTTTAAATAATTAAATTATTACAATTGCACGTTTCTAATAAACCTTTTCCTCTCTGATTACAAACAAGGTGCCTATACTTCCTTTTAAAGACAAAATTATTGTTACAGCTGTGATTACTTAAAAAAGTTAACCAATCCTACAAGTCTCTTTCCAAGTCAGAAACGTTTCCACCCAATTGATATACAAATAACAAAACATTTTCGTTATCGGCCAGCATCTTTACCACTTTCCTTACGGCCCTCATTTACAAACCTAAAAACGTTTTTTAAGATTTTACTACTGATAACCCTCCCTTAGCCCTACATCGCAACGCTCCCTTTTTGTTGATTCTCAACTTAACTCATACTTATGAAAATATGTATGCAACCCGTCCATTGCACTATTGTCTATGAAAATTACAGATAAACAAAACATTTGAAACTCCTATGGTTCTGAAAAAAATGATAGTAATTTATAATATAAAACATTAAGGCGAGTAAGAAAAATTATTATAATAAAAAATAACATAATTTCTACCATTATTTTCACTCTGACAGACGCTCTCACTCACTCCGTTTCCCCCCAGTTTCTTCATCCACTTTCTCCATTTACCTACCGTAACTTTTGGGTAACATCTTCTTCCCCTGCAATCTGCTCAGCCGTTTTTTGAGCTGAAGTGGTTTTGTTCTTGCTAATCACATATGAAGTGAACAACGTGACAGTCCCTTTCAACTTTTTCTACTAAAGAGTATACTGTATATTTCACATCCATACTACCGCTATCACAACTTGAAGATAGTTTTTATATGGCGACTTGGCCAATGAGG
Source organism: Magicicada septendecula (assembly GCA_034769895.1). Taxonomy (NCBI): domain Eukaryota; kingdom Metazoa; phylum Arthropoda; class Insecta; order Hemiptera; family Cicadidae; genus Magicicada; species Magicicada septendecula. The sequence goes on from CM068368.1 coordinate 273,931,314, forward strand.
CGTTGGATGTTGGAGAGTACTAAGTACCATCTTGTTAATTCTAGTGAGTAAACAAAATGACTTAATCAGCAAACATGGCTTTACGAATAACATAAGTCATCTTACGCCCGAAAAAATAACATTCCCTTATTCCGACAAACGAATGTTAACGCCCGTAAGTTCTTATTTTGCATATTACAAGACGTCTGCAGTATGTTTTACTTTGCATTGTCTGACACGTATGTTTATTTCCTGTACGGTAGTTTCGTTTTACGACTGGTTTGATGCCCGCACACACGTGTCTCATTTACTGGCCCAGCAGGGAAGTTAGCGTTCGCTGCAACAGTCACGGCTTTTCAACTCTTACTACTGTAATCTAGAATTACGATCCATAATTTGGGTCAATGTGATCACGACTATGCTCCTGTCTAAGAACTAATTCCCTTTCTTAATGTCTATAGCAGTAACTACACTCGTTTTCCTAACAACTTGTGTTTTGTTCAAGTACTTTATCTACTTCTACAACGACAACTGTTACATGGCATATAACTATATAATATGTACTTTATGTACTTCTACAACAACAACTGTTACATGGCATATAATTATATAATATGTACTTTATGTACTTCTACAACAACAACTGTTACATGGCATATAACTACATATGTAATTACACGCAAAATAATTTTAAATTTTACGAAAACAACTCAAACAGTAAATGCAAGCGAAATGAATGTTTTAAGAAGCTTACAAAACTTATGCAAAAGAATACACAATGCAGAAATTTAACATATGTGGCAAATTCAGAAGTGGTTAGGTAATACCTAGAAAAAAAATGAGTATCAAACACATAGTCAGAGAGAACAAAATTAGTAAAATGGGCATGAAATTATTTCTAAAAAATGAGTGAGACGAAGGAAGAACATTCAGAATATGGAGAGACTCCTGGATAATTGATTGCAAAGAAGGAAGGCAATGACTAGTAAAACAGACCATGCAGTATTAGGAAGTGGAAGTAAAAAGAAGACGGGGAAGAAGAATAAGACCAGGAGGAAGAGGAGGAGGATGAAAAATGAAGAATAAGAGAAGAAATAATTCCTTTTCAGCGCGTGTGTAAACCAGAAATGTGTCTTAGCGAGGAATATTGGCAAATATGCCAGATTTTTTCTGTATAAGTATGTTAGTGTATCAGTGCAGTCATGATTCAATGTCTGGATTAATTTATCGATGCATCATTATATATCAGTGTCTCATGATATACGAGTCTCGTATATCAAAGTGTTAAAACAGACACATTAATATACCGATCCATTGGTATATGGATTATTATCTACCAATATTTCGGTTTGCCAATACCAATTACCAATTACCAATTCTTGAGATCTAATAATGGTATTAACTTAATGAGTATTGACGGGTTAATATATTAATTAAATAATGTAATCCATCTTTAATAAATGGTTTAATAACGTAAAAATTAGTCACTTTCAAAAAACTAAGAAAATTACAAAAAAGTAAAAATAATCATTGTCAATAGCTGTATTTGTTTTTTTAATTTTTGTATTTTAATTTAATCATTTTTATTTCCAAAAAAAATTAACTATCGGTCTTTAATCCTTCCACCTACTGAGAGCGACGATAACTATCCACAAAGTGAAACCTTGTTCTTTTGCTTGGTTAAGATTATTCAGGCTGTTAAGCCGTGGTCTAAATATGTTAAAATTTGATTATTATTATTAGATGTGGAATTCATACTACTACTACTACTACTACTGCTGCTGCTGCTACTACTACTACTACTACTACTACTACTACTACTACTACTACTACTACTACTACTACTTCTACTACTACTACTATAACGTCTCTCCTGTTAAGACATAATAACATAGGGAACCAGTTTAATTGTTTGCCGTTAATTAAACTAGCTGCCGTAGTTAGTAAAAATTACTTACCAACAAATTATGACAATGTATATATCAGGAATTTGTCCAAGGTTTCATAAATTTATTCACTCTCTGGATATTAGCGAAAACATCTCTTTATTATTGTATCTTAACTACGGATATAAACATAATAGCTTTAATGGTCAACTTTTTGTTTTTACTTTACTTTTAAAGGAAAAATTCTTATAGATTCTGCATTAAATACTCTTTAAATTTTTACACTTAGTATCTCAAAATCATACAGCTGTGTATTACGTTTATTACCACGGATCCGGGTTCTAACTTTGTAATATTATAACATACTTTAACATCATCCAAACTATTTGAAGAATAGTCTGATGTAATTTCAGATTAACTTTACCTTTAAACATCATCAGGTTATTACTATAGCATTACAGAAATTACAAACATTAATATGCTAATATTTATGTGATCTAAAAAGTATTTACAAGAAACTTTACTGTTCTTTTTGTTGCGGTTGTTAAAAACAATGTATGCACAGAAGTTATGGTTTAGTGTCACCTGAATAAACGTGAGTCTGCGGCTGGTGGTCGAGATGATCGTCTTCAGTAGGTCTTCTTGGGTGTGGTTCGTTGTCCATCTGGATCCTCCATTTAGTTTGTTGTTTCTGAATTGTGGTCTACGTCATGGCGCTGGAATTCTGCTACTTGGAGTTCGTATAGTTGTTGTAGTAACTTCTCTCCTGGCGTTGGTGTTCACTTTTCACATTTAATTATTTTTTTATTTTAACAGCACTGATGTTACCTTTTACATGGCAAGGAACATATCTTATCACTTGCTTTACATAAAGAGATGTGTCGGCTAAGTTTTTAATTTATTAAGAATATTTTCTCAACGTCAGAATTACAATCTTCGTTTCGCTTACGCTACATTGGATTAATTAAGTGAGAAGCACTAACTTCTTGTTATATCGTTTTTTAGCGATATAAACGTAAGTTTAACTACACGACACATTTTCGAGCTGCTTACATGTCGAAGATTCTCCGGCGACTGGCGTTAGTTTAGCGGCAGGGAGTGTGGAAGCTGGCGCGGTTTACGCACTGAGAAAAGTAGTTCGTTCCTTTATTATGATTAATTGTCTATTAATCAACTACGATACATTATACTACCTTTTCTTAGTTCGGAGTTAGATATTTCCTTTATTATTATTATGTCTTTTATTTGATTATAAGGATTATTAGTTTTAGCTTAATAACATTGTACTTTGCATGTTCGTACTAACCTTTTTGGAAGTTGATACAGGTGTCTAGGTACAGAGGGGTGTGGATTATACTGTCACATGTTATAAGAACAAAAAAATTAATTTGTGCTATTTAAATAATCTTTAAATCGTCACACTACTACTACTACTACTACTACTGCTACTACTACTGTTACTACTACTACTACTACTACTACTACTACTACTACTACTACTACTACGGCTACTACTACTAGTACTGCTACTACTAGTACTACTACTGCTGCTGCTACTACTACTACTACTACTACTACTACTACTACTACTACTGCTACTACTACTAGTACTGCTACTACTACTGCTACTACTACTACTACTACTACTACTACTACTACTACTACTGCTACTGCTACGGCTACTACTACTACTACTACTACTACTAGTACTGCTGCTACTACTACTACTACTACTACTACTACTACTACTACTACTACTAATAATAATAATAATAATAATAATAATAACAGTCAATAAACTCTAATAGCTCAAAAAACAGAAGTTTCGGCCGTGCCTACGACGGCCTTCTTCAGTGGTGAGGGAAACGGTTGCAGACCCTGCGTAAGACTAGGGAGTCACGCTCAGTATAATTCATCCTGTACTACTGAAGAAGTCCGTTGTGCGGCACAGCCGAAAGGACTTGTTTTTTTTAGTTTTTAAAGTTTATTGACTTTTGTTATTAGTCCCACCCTTAGTAATAATAATAATAATAATAATAATAATAATAATAAGAAGAAGAAGAAGAAGAAGAAGAAGAAGAAGAAGAAGAAGAAGAAGAAGAAGAAGAAGAAGAAGAAGAAGAAGAAGAAGAAGAAGAATTTCTTTTTAGTAGGAGGGGAAATCCGTTTACGGACGAAATATGGGATTCTCATCTCAAGTGGACTACCCACTAAAACCTCTTCTCCGACGAACGAGCACTAACCTGGGGCCGTTTATCCATCAGTTCAGACTGTCATTTGGTGCGCAAAATAGACTCTCATCTACAATGACGTACTTTATAGACATTCTAAGTATCCTTTCTTCACCCGAAGGATGCCCTCTGCGTAATGTCCCACATGTTTACAGACGTCCTTCCCTCTTAGCAAGGGTCCGACGAATTTATCTAGAGCTATCAATCGTATTCCGCAACCAGGGACGCTTTTCTCTCGATTCACCTATCACAGTTGAAGAAGGTGTGCTCCGCGTTATCTTTTATACCTGCGCAGTACAGGCAGCCGACAGACAAGGTTTTCCCCATTTTGTGGAGTTAGGATCGGAAGTACCTATTACCGATCAGAAGCTGCATCAAGTGGAAAACGACATCCCCATGCTTTCTCTCAATCCACGGCCTCACGGGTTTGATCAACATTGCGCTCCAGCATCCTCTTGTCTGTTAGTCCAAAGTTCTTAGCCACCTTTTAAGAGTGCGAAGTCTCTCTTGGTGATTTTCCATCTCCTTGCCCGCCACCATAACAACTGGTTCAGAGACCAGAGACGGAGCAGTAAGCAGAGGCTACCCTCAGATCTCCCCTCCTTTGCACGTGGAGTCTAGCAAACTGCCGTAGTGGACACAGAGGTCCGGTCCTAGAACTGATCTCTGGGCTGTCGCAGACATGAATGCCCAGAGATGTGTACAGTACGGCGTGATCCTTCAGGTAATAATCGGAGCATCCGCAAGAGGTACTCAGGTACGCGGAATGACTGAGCAAGTGCTTCCCAAAGTGTCGCATTACCTCGCAGAGTTAAAGACATTCCTCAAGAGGAGCACCACTTGACGAGAAAAATGATCGTGGCTAAGTGAGTGTGACAAGGTTGTGTGTACCGCTCAATCACACAGAGACGTTTTTGACGCCCAGTACGTCTGCGGTGCCCAAATATTTAATAGTCAAAAGAAAGGTTGGGAATTCCATAAAAGTGAGCCCCTTTATGATTGAAAACCAGTTACTGCTTCTGCCGGATCGTCTGTTTCAGGCAACAGGACAACGACTGGTGGTTTGTTGACCGAGACCCAAACCGACTAGCAAGGGGCAAGTCTGCTCATATTGAAATAGATCGGCAAGGTAGAGGTTGAAGCGAGTACGTACGTCACTGTGAGTACAACAAAGAGAGTGGTGGTGTGCCG